>OU830594.1:27500000-30000000 GCA_917563855.2 Limnephilus lunatus | reverse complement strand
CCCCGCTGTGATTTGGATTTCGGATGAAACGGAAATGACGATTACTGCACCTGCGATGCATCAACTGAGCTCATTGGCCGCTTTGAATATGACGTCGCTTTTAAAGACTATTATTTGTTAAGATATGAAACGGAAATTACGCCAGGTCTGCGCTCATTGGTCGCTTTGATTATGACCTCATTTTTCAAGTATTGGTTGAGATTGTTTTTGTAAAGTTTCGCTTCAACTGCATGTAAACTGCACTCGATTTTTTTAACATGAAATCAAGCGTGGCTATAATTTTATAACATTATAGGAAGGATATAATGTTATAATACACGATGAATAAGGTAAACTATTACAAAAAAAATGATATCATTCATCACCTTGAACAAAGATATTTGTTTACATATTTTGAGAGATAAAAATAACTTAAGTTTTTTTTAATAAATGCGATGTATGTTTTTGGCACTCCTGCCAATTAAAAGATATTAATAGCTTGTAAAAATGCCAGGTAACATTTAAATGTTCTTAAAATTTTAATAAAAAGCCTTTGCTGTGGTTTTTTTACCACACCACTTTTCTCTAGACATGCATTTTAAATTGTGGATGTTTTATTGAGAATATTTTTCAAAGCAGCAGAAGGCTGAACACCACTTCCGTACTTCCTCAATCTCATTACTTTCTTGAATGAAATGTTGAAAAGCGAAAAAAAATGTGTTGACGTAACTTGCAATAATCAATTTAATATTTTTTATCCACCATAATGCTATATAAAGCTTTATTTATCATTTTAACTATTTTTATCTCCGCTCTTAAATTTTACTTCCATCCTTTCACCAAACGATTTATCAATGATTTCATGAAATCGCTCAAAAAACTAAACAGACTTGGAAATAAGTTTGTTCAATTAATGTTTACACTAAACTGTCACTGTCTAAACTAAAAATCTGAGTATTGTAATGTTTTTAATAAGTACCTATTACCTATACCCATTTACAAACTTTTTTCATCTTTTTATCGTTGTATAATAAACCATAAAAGGTATCATTGCGCTGTAACTATATACATACTGCTATGTATGCTTTTTTACTCCTTTGTACAACTTACAAGTCCCAAATGGAACTATATTATCCCCATTCGGGGACCGTCGTGACGAAGGAGAAAAGTAATATGAAAGTTGCAAACTACCTGGTTATTCAAATCTGATCACTAAACACACGTACGGCCTTTCAAGCAACCCAAGAATTGGTTCTGAACGATGATCTTTCACTTGGGCTAACCAAACTAAGAGTTCCACTCTGAAACTAGATACAACTCTACCGTAAAATTGATATAACATCATATAGATACCTAAATTGTATAATATTTTGGTCCGCTACACCGAGTTCTGGATCCAGAACCTAGGAGCTTATGAATCACTCTTCCAATTCTTCATGTCGTCAAGATCCTGTCCCTATTGTTTTAGTTCAACGGCCTCAACCAGATTCGTCCTGGGTACGCCTGCATTATGCCATCTGGATCTGCAGGAGCATCATCAATTCTTCTTCAAATAAATGCGTCTGCTTCTAAATCTTCTTTATTCCTGATAAAGATAATATAAACAATGGTAAGTATGGCATGGAAGCGTGTCGACTGTCGCCGAGCTACGACCAAACTCAAGGGACTCAAAACGAGGGAGCCAATGAAGTGACGCGTTTGGTATGAAGGAGAAACAAAACAAAGCGCTGTGCGTGGAACGATTTGTGCGAGCGGTTTCATGCTAATATTGGTTCATGGTTCATGGTCCATCACCCTTGTTTCTATATTTCGATTATATGTATAAGAAATATGAATTCTTTAATCGATTAAAGCCACATTAAATGAATTTGGGATATACTGAGGGACCTTCGCCGTGGATAGGTATCGCCATTGCATAATCCGACGCGGGCCATAATATTATCGTCTCGAGTCCTCGCTTTGTTGAGTAAGGCGGTAAATTGACCAGATGGTCGCTATATAATAATTGCATGGACAACCTTTACCTTATATAGAATAAACACGATCCACAAAGAGTAATGACAAGCAATAATGTTCATCAAAACACAAGATTAAATGTTAAATGACACACAAAGGTAAAAATATATTCTTATTTTCAAAGGTGGCGTTCGAGAAGGTTTTTTTGGTCGTGTTAAGATTGTGACTCAACCGATCTCAATAAATACGAATGAAGTAAGCCAAGCTTTTGTAATGCATTAAAAACTTCTGCTTTTGGTTAGGTTAGAACATAAGATCAGTTAGTTGGTCTAGCGGTTCAAAGCCTCGGTTTCCCACATTTCCTACCCAAGCATAGCGTCGTGAGTTTAATACCCCGCAAGCTAAGATCTCCATCATAGTACAATCAGGATTTATCGCTTACAATGATGGTAGTAGGAGGATATATTGTTAGGTCATTCGTAACCTCGAAACTCGGAATGCATGTTAGAAATCGTCGGGTAAAATTACGTAAGTCCGTTTACTAGAAAAATTAAATAAGTAGAGGAGATGTACCGAATATGGAATAGCTTAGGTAAAAAAAATCTGATTAATTATAATTGAATCGGTTATTAAATATTATACATTGAAATCTTTGGAAATATAGTTACGGAACTTAAAATGTCAACGAAGTATTAAAAGAAACACAAAAACGTCTTCATTTTGAACGAAAGGTAAAAAAAACAATAAAAAAAACTATCATTAAAAAAAGTTCTCCTATTATGGGATACACTGATTTTTGAAATTTTTCTTGCAAGAATCACATAAAAAATCAATATTATCGGCTCCCGAACACTCCAAATGGCATCAATGGCGGCAGACTAAACATTGGATCCACTCTTCGCCTCTGATATCCCACGGTATTCGATTTTACAGCTTCCATGACTTTTATAATTTTTTTTGTCCCACGTCTTCCGCTGTTTTTTCTACGACATTGTTTCACACTGGTTCGACTACTACATGGCCAAAATACAACCTGGAATAGCAAAAAAAATTTTAGTTCTATTTGAATCCCATATTGGAAACACTCTTCCTAACATGAGATAGTATTCCATATTAGGGTCATCAAAAAATCCCGTATTAGGAACAAGATCGATACAAATAAATATATTCGTAGAATAAAATCTGCTTGAATTTTACTTTAAATTATTTCGAAAACATCAAATTTAAATAATAATATTGTCTATCAGTGAAAGATTGACAATTTTGTGGAGTAAAATTTTTGAGAAAAAATAAAGTGAAACTTACGTAAAAAAATAAACAATTTTTTTAAAAACTTAATCACTCTCTCGGTGAATGTGGTGTGTTCGGCGTCCGGACGAGTGCTTACCATTTCAAGGTCAGTCGGTGGGGAATCGGGAACGCTGGTTTTTATGGAGGCTTTTCTTACATACATTTTGAGAAACACCACCATCTCATATTAGGGACGTATGCCATATTCGGTACATCTCCTCTACCATATTACGGAGATAAAATTAGTTAAGTGAGTGTTAAAACTCTCCGTGAAAATATCCAATAATAATAATATATGAATAAAAATGCGGTTATAAAAACAATAGTACCATTACTTACTCCACGTTATCATTTCCAATTGCGGACACCTTCTTCCTGGATGGGGAAAAAATGAGTAACTCGAATGTAAAAATAATTAATTCCATAATTTTTAACTTTATCGGAACAATTTTGAAGGTTGTACCAACAATATAAAATATCATCAAAGAAGGAGATAATACTAATAAATCTTCGAGAAACAGTTTTTTTTTACATTAACTCCACACAGGAGGCCCTGAGGAAAATAATTTCCCTCAGGGCCTATGTCATCTGAGATGCTGTATGGAGGGTCTTTTTGAGAAGAGAAAAGATTGAACATTGATCTTGAAGAGACCCATATTGTAGGAAGGAGGAAACACAGAGGCCGACAAACCGTTCCACAGCCGAGCTGTTGTACACAAGAACGAGTCGAAGAAGCGAACCGTTCTCATATGCAAATGTCAATCGTGTTTGGCGTGTTTCCCGACTATGCACCGGTGCCAAAGGGATCAATGACGCTAGTTCCTCGGAGCATCTTCAATTGAAATACCGGTAGAACAAGGATAGCATTCCCACCCGACGCCTGTGCTCTAAAGATTGCAATCCGTCTGTTAAGATGGGAGAATCTATCAAACAGACGGCCCGTTTCTGCACAGATCCGAGGGAATTTTCCAGGTATTTTGGAGTTCCAGACCAGAGGTGGCCGCCAAATTCAACCGTAGGGCGCACTTGTGATCCCAACGCCCGGCCATTGGGACCTATTCATTTTACGTCAATTTTGTCGATGTCGATGTCGAAAAAAAGAAGTTAAAGGGAGGAAGGGAATATAAGATAATGATGGGAGATTCTCCCGATGAATTCTATACCCCTGCATTAAATTATGAAATTATGCATTTCTTCGGTTCGATATTTCTGAAGGTTGTTGAGAATGTCGATATTATGAAATTTTGGGTTATGTTGCGTATAAATAGGTAAGTATTACCGCAAATCGAACCACGAATTATGGGGAAGAAACGAAGCCAGCGTTTCGCACCGTTTGCGGTTGCTTCGTTCCTTTCCCATAATTTGTAGCTCGGTTCGTGACTCGGTTCGCAAATGTATACGCAGCCTAACGCCACTCACATATATTGGGATTTTGTATTTGGTAAATTAAATTAAATAGTTGGTCGGGTTGATCTTGACGGGTTTTTTTTGTACAATTGGTAAGCTCAGGGAAGTCCAGAAAATAAATAATATTTCTGCTTTAAGGGTTTTAAAATGTGACCTTCCTCTAGTTTCGAAGGTCAAACGTGCAATATTTCCTGAATCTATGAATCAAACTATAGAATTTAAAAAAAACTAATCCAGAGAACCTCTTCTACATATTTTACAGATAGAAATTTTTTAATGCAATGTCGCGTTTTTGCCAGAAAAGGGGCTTTAATTATTATGCCATCTCCATCAGTTCGGTGTGGGTGAGAATCTATCATTTGCATATCCAAATAAGACCACTGACAGATTGAAAAGTATCTGAACAGCTGCTGTAGATGACTCAAGTGACTTTTCTGTATATTTTTGCATAGTTACTACTCTCCCAAACGACATGATAAATATGACGTCTCTTCCATCTACGATTTACTATTTATTCTGTTACCCGGCGGAGTTACCTGTCGTCAAAATAATTTTCCACGCCAATAACATTTCAGTGTATTTCAGAGTACAATCGTCATGTAAAAAAACTGACGTCCTTGAAATATTAAAAAGTTTTTTTTTTTTGATTTTCATCTTTTGTATTGTTAACGCATGCACTGTCGTGATAGTTGTAAAATAGCTTCGTCAAAAATTGAATTGATGAATTAATTGATTAAATTTTGATTTCATGGATCAAATGAGAGAATGCAAAGAAAGCTTCTAAAAATATAATTTACTTACAAACTAAAGTTTCTGCGTTACCGGGCTTCAAGTTTTTTCAAAATCAGATATGGACAGAATTATTCTTCTTATTTTGAATGTCAAGTGAGCAACATTTCATCACGAAGTATTAAAAATTCTGCTTTGAGGGGTGGGAAAAGAGGATGGGGGTAGTTCTTCGAAATTTCATTTATAGACTTTGTTATAAAGGTCAAGTGGGAAAAATCTCAGCAATCTCTGAATAAAACTGTAGGTTTATATGAAAAACAAACTGACGCCAAGAAATTTTCTTTGTTCATATTTATATAATAACTACCTTTACGTAACGCCATTCAGAGAAATAAATTGTTTCTCCCTGCATGTCCATTCCGTGCGTCCCCGTTCCCCTTCCCCTCCTGCGTTTCCTTTCTACCTTCCCCGCCTTCCCTCTCCCTCGTCACCCTTCCTGGAAATCCCACCTCCTTCATTACCCTCCCCCTCCTGCCTTCCCTCCCTGCCACTAAAATATATGAAATACACACACTCGCGCACCACTTGTAGCAAATTTTTTATACTAATTTCATAACGCCAAAGCTTACCATTATATATAAAAACGCTGTTATGCTAAAACGCAATGTTCTGTAAAAAAAATTGAGTTAATCCATCGATTGCTTTCCGACATTTGTGGACGCAAACATACGGAACCTAAATTCTTTTTATATACATATATAGATATAGATATATAGATAGATAGATAAACGTGATATAATAATATACAAGGGGGTGAAGTGTACCAACTTCAAAGTATAAGTAAAAATGATGAATACCTTTTTTCGAAATTCAAACGTTTTAATGTAGTTTTCGGGTAAAAATTTGAATTGTTTGCTTGGAAAAATAAACATTTTTCAATGGCAAATTTTGTGCCCTTACGAAAAAAATGGAATTTCCAAAAATATATTTTTGTCATTTGTTTCT
The DNA here is from genome assembly GCA_917563855.2 of Limnephilus lunatus. NCBI lineage: Eukaryota > Metazoa > Arthropoda > Insecta > Trichoptera > Limnephilidae > Limnephilus > Limnephilus lunatus. The sequence continues at coordinate 29,993,634 of OU830594.1, read as the reverse complement.
TCTATTATCATATTAAATCATCTCTCGAAGTTAGTACCCTTTACCACCGCAATGCAAAAAATCATGCATTTAGGTTCAGATCTACCTTGACTGATCGTACAGAGGTACAACAGTACCTGAAGGATATTTGACTGTGATAACGACAGTAAATCTCAATTCTCCAAAGCTCTTTCGCCCACAATCCTGGATCAGCTGATCCCGCTCTGACATGTAACTAACCGTGTATAATTAGTCTCCAGTCTGCGAATAACACAGAAACCATTAAGAAGTCAATGTCAAACGAAAGGCCGTCAAAATGTAACGCATATCTTATGAACTAATGTTAACCCTAACTAATGTGCGCCGCTTAGAAACTGTAATGCGCCGCTTATGAACTCAATAATACACTAAACAAGACGACTTGTTCATTAAACAGAAGCCTAAAATGTTTAACAACCATATATGCAAGCTCTTTGATCATAATGAGTAGCCGTAATGATGGACTTAGACGTTTTAGAACAAATTCTCTCACGAAAATGAAATATCGTGCCAAAAGCAGTTGTTGGGAGATTTTGAGATTAGTGTAGACTCCAAATGGAGCAACAAATACATAACGACATATTTATATGATTTAAATTCAAAGCTCAAGTCTGTATGGCTTTCAGTTGGCTCGTGTTTTCGATAGTAAATACCTATATACAAGCTTGCGATTTATTCATTGAAATGATTTGTCTGAATACGATAAAAATCGACTATTTAAAAGAACAAGCGGAACTTAAGACTAACTTGTTGAGTAAAAGGACATAAAAACAAAACTTTTTTGAAAGTATTTTATCTACAAATAAGATTAATGCTTCGAGAGACAAGCTTAATTCAGATACAATATTTTTTGTCAATCTTTCTTAATTTATAATCAGGTTCATTGCTTTTTGTGTTTTCATTTCAATAAATAATAAATATTAACTATAATATATTATCATTGGAAGTTCGAAGAAACTCGGCCGATGTAATCTTTCTTCAAAAAATAGCCAGATCCGTCGTTGATTGCCCAGAACTCCTACAACGTATACAGATACGAGTTCCTAACAGACGAACCAGGTCAGACATGATTCTTAGCCTCCCTCGGTGCAATACTAATTCTAAGCAGAACTCTTTCATCTATCGTGCGTCCAATACTTTTAACACACAATACAAAAAATTTGACATATTTAATTCTGCACCACATTCCTTAAAATCACACAGACACTCTCTCGATAGTTTATAACAACAATAATTTCTAATACCACCAGTCACCATTATATTAAATTCTTTTTTTTTTCTCTTTTAATTTTTTGTTTACTCATATTTTTATTACTATACCTCAACCTAACCCATTCTCCCTCCCCCCCATCCTACCCCCTCCCTATTCCCCCCTAATTAACTTGTCGCTTGAAATGTAATTTTTTTTTCTCTATATCTATGGAACCACTACACTTGTATACAAAACCCATGTGGAAACCTGTAAATGGTTCAATTATTGTCACTTAATTACTATTATGCTCTGTTATGAATGTAAACTGTTGGTCTCCCATATAAAATAAAATAAAATTAATATTCTGAGAATTGAAATACTGAGAAATTTAAATATAATTTAAATTTATTTATAGCACTATTTATTAAATTATATTTTATAACGAAGTACGTAAATATAAGAGAAATATCGCTTGACTTAAGACTATATGTATATTATACCCTCAAGTAGCTAATAGTTAAAATATGCAAAACTGTTGATTTCCTAGTGAAACGTGTATTTAAAATAAAATGGCGTGATTTCAACATTTTTCATGTTTTCATTTTTTGCGTAATATTACCTAATTAACCAACAAAAAACTTATCGTCATTACGTTCGTTTTGGTTATGTTATATATATATATATCCTACCGAAATTACATTTGAAGGATTGTTCAGATATTATTCGGTTGTAAAAAAAATAATTGGAGAAACACTTATGAATAATCGGCAGTATTTATTTCTAACTGAATATTTAATACGTATTTATAAATATAATGATACATAAAAGTTATAGTAATTTTGCTGTGCGTAACAACAACTCTTTTGGGAGATTAAAAAAACCGGTAAAAGTTATGGTAAGTTTATTTTTATTTTTATTTTACGATATGACACTTTTTCAATAGAAAGTACATTTTAATTTGTACGGGTTTGCCACAATGTATGCAATCATCATGCAGTGACTCAGAATTTTGGAATGTATCCAATACAAGTTAATGTGAACATATACAAACTCGTAAACATTTTATGCCTAAAACATATTATAAAAAAACAGTAAACAGATTGCCGTGCTTTCAAAGGAATGCATTTCTCGAATGTCAGCTGGCGGTATTTCATCGAATGTTTCAATGAAAATAAATTGGACAGATTTTTTTTTTTTTTACATTAACTCCACACAGGAGGCCCTGAGGAAAATAATTTCCCTCAGGGCCTATGTCATCTTTGAGGATGCTGTGTGGAGGGTCTTTTTGAGGAAAGAAGGAGTGAACATGGGTCTTGAAGAGACCCATGTTGTAGGAGGGAGGAAACACAGAGGCTGGTAAATCATTCCACATCCGAGCTGTTGAACTCAAGGACGAGTCGTAAAAACGACCCGTTCTCATGTGACTAATGTCAACCGTGTACAAATGTTGGGCGCGTGTTTGACGTGTTTCCCGACTATGCACCGGTGCCGAGGGGATCAACGACGCTAGTTCCTCGGAGCATTTTCCATTGTAATACCGGTAGAACAAGGACAGCATTCCCACCTGACGCCTGTGCTCTAAAGATTGCAATCCGTCTGTTAAGATTGTTCGCGGTAATTAAAGTTTAGTGCCTCAACTTAACCTAACCCAACATAACCTAAATTAACCCACCTAATCTAACCTAGCCCAAACATTATATAATCTAACCTGTTTCATATTCAGATCTGTATAATAACGTTCCCAATTATGTCATCTTCTTGCAAAGTGTATCTAAAATTCTCTAAATAAACAGTGTTAATCTCAAGTGACCTACGTACCTCCAAAAGAACCAGTTCGTTTGGTGATGCGTGCTCAGAAAGCTCAAAGCGCAACACGATATTATGTAATGAATATAACAGTTTACAGTTAGTTTCTTACCTATCACGAGAAAAAAAACTAGCTACTGTCGATGGGGGCAAAGTGAATTATTTGAAATTTCAACTAAAGTGCGTACGTCATTACACAAGCAGTTACCTAGTATTGGTCGGTACAACACCGTAATATTATAAGTTTGTAGCCACCAATTTTTTTTTTTGTTTCTTGATTAATTCATGAGACCAATAGCATTCGCAAAAAAACTGAAAGAGTAGAGACGAAACAAGAAAAAGATAAAAAATGTAGAGAAGAAACGATAATACCATCTAAATTTTTCCAAAATTAATTTGTAAACTTTTATAAGGATATTGCGCATTTCTCTAATCTCTCTTTTTGTAAAATAATATTCTTATATATATACTTTTTTCCCTACTTATAAGTAAAAATATTTGTATATGTTTAATCTGCTGTTTTAGTCAATTCGAGAGAAATATTTTGAATGCAGGTGAGTTCTCTAGTTGTTGTTTTGTATATTCTTGCCAATTGACTCTGTATCTATATTTCTCCTTAATAAAAATAATAAAAATAACTCTGAAAGCGTAGAGAAGAAACAACAAAGAACACCGAAAGTGTAGAGAATAAATAACAAATAACTGAAAGTGTAGAGAAGAAACAACAAAAAACACTGATAGTGTAGAAAAGAAGTGTAGAGAATAAACAACAAATAACTGAAAGTGTAAAAAATAAACAACAAATGAAACCTTAAAATGCAACCTGTCCATAATCTAATCAGTTAAAATGTATAAAAACACGAAGAAAGAAAAGTATAACCTTTCCACTGCAAAATCTTACGAATGAAATCCCAGTTTTGGCTGGGGACTAGGTATAGAACAAAAATTAAAGCAAATCATTTTTATTTCCATTAATTCTCTATCGGTATTCGGTAAGGTTTTCTATCTTTCTCGTGTTCCAGTTTCATATCCTCTCGAAATGTAATCAATACACTTTTTCATTTCACAGATTTTATCACGAATATGAGGTATGAGGTCGGCTTCAAAATATTTCTGTCCAATTTTACTTTCTACAAGTGTCAAAAAATTTCAATAATATTTAAAACGTTGGAACCACCGAATTAATCTTGTATACATTTTTTTAAATGTCTCCGTGTTATATTTTTGGGCGGAATCCACATCCAATTATGGAGGTCGAATATTTGGACTAAGAGTGACTAAACTGTTGTGTAACTGCGCAATGAAAGTGTTTTAATGTCAACACTAGCGCTCCAGTCTGTGGGTGTTTTTGGCCCGGTCTCTTAAAATTTATTGCTCTTGAAAATAAATACGAGAATAGCGAAATTCTTTGCACTTAAGCGTAGAAAATATATTTTGTTGAGTGGTTTTGCCAAAGATTTTCTCGTGCAATTCGCGGTATTTTCTAGCTAATTGTTGGAAGCAACTATTTAATATTTTCACTTACGTTTAATTCGCAGTTCATCACCTACGAGAACTTTATTTTGTTTATAATTTTTTATGATTTTTTTAAACAAAATATTATGTCTTTACATTTTACCAATTGAGATGTGAACTCGGGATCAGTGGCGACTGACGACTTTTTGATTTATTAATGATAATTTGATTTATTTGTTAATGAAAAAATCAACTAAAAATTGTTACTACTTGGACAACTGCATCAGATTCCAATGAAAACAAATAAATTATTTCATTCCGTACATATTAATCACTAGCCGCCACGAGGTAAACGAGATCTTTCTTAATTAATGACAAAAAATTAACAAATTTATAATAATTCATGATGTGTTGCTTTTTCACAATCATTTTTAGCCGCTTTACTAAAAAATAAAAATATTTATCTTTGCCTGTTTCATTAAGCCCTTTAATTATTCCGTGAAGATCCACGATAACGGTACCGTGACGGCACAAAAATGCAATAAACATACGTTCCTTATCACAATAATTATGCAGCTCTTTCAAAAGATGAGAATCATAATGTACGTAGGTATGTTTCCTCCAAAGGAAAAAAAGTACTTAATCATTTTCTTGCATCTCTCTCACATACCGCACCGTGACGTCTACGTAGACCCCTACAATACTACAATCCGTGACGATAATTTTGAAATTATGGAATATAGTTACAAGATTTTAAAAATTTCAAAAATTTAAAAAGTCAAATGTCAATGCACTGATGGTTTTGTTGTTCTTAAACATACATATAATGCTGTAACTCTTTATTACACACTAAATAATAACAGTCTAAAATGAAACAAACGGTGAACGTATGTCTGAACCCCCCCAAAGGAAACATACAATAATTCTCATAAATCTCCCTCACACGAATAAAGAAAATGAAACGCCGCCGCGCTGTGCCGTAGCTGAGCCGTAATAAGATTTATATCGGTTTCCTCCAAAGGAAAAAAATAGTACTTTGGAGGAAACAGTCACACGTATTTTGTGTGTAATATCTATTGTCTCACAATTATTTAATGTGTAAGAAAGAGCTGAAGCATTAACGTAACGTACGTTCCGTAAACGTTAGTCGTCATGGTAATAATTGATGGGTCGAATGATTCGATGATTGCGGTCGAATTCCGAAGCATCAAAAAACGTGGAGGGAATAGGTTTAATTCTCAAAACTAACGTGCATTAATTCGTTCTGGTCACTTGCAGGTTACCAAATCTGTTATTAGTGGGAGTGTCAGTCGTCAGTCACGATTGATCTCCTAAAAATAATTTGACATTGCCATTGTCTCATAGGTTGGGCTGAAAAGATTTTATTTTCATAACAGCACGAACTTTATTGTTATTACTTAATTATTTGTTCATATTATTTTTGTATTAATAACAACGAGAAAGTTAATTTTTAATAAAGTAATTACCTAATGAAAATTAAAGAGAAAAAAAAAAGTTACGATCGGGGTTAGCATTATAAATCTTATTCGAATTCCAAGTGAGCATTTCGTATCAAAAAATTAAGATAATTAGTACCTAATTGAGTAATTATTTTTTTTGCTGAATAATTTATTGATAAGTATCCTAATTCCTAATGTGTGTTGTAAATTATTTTATATTAAAGTAATTTCTTAAAACAATATTCATCTCTGAATTAAAACGCCTGAGTAAACCTAGTACCTACGTCTTATACGTTAGAACGGAGTATCAAAATATATATATATATTTTTTTAAAGATTATTTGGAAAAAACGACGGCTAAAAACGAAACAACCTTGCCTTAGCATCAACTTGAAAATTACCAAATGTTAGTATTGGCAAATTTTATTTTAGTTCGTATTATTTTATTCGTTTTTTATCGTTATTTATTTTTGGGTGTTATGTCTTCTTCTTTAGCCAAAGTTTCGGACAGCTTTACGGTGTCCATCATCAGGGCAGATGTTCTCTAAAGACGGAGGTAGCGCAACACGGCATAACACCCTGAAATTAAATAATTTTGGGAAATATCTACTCTTTAAACAAATAAACTAGAGAAAAACACATTTCGAAAACAGATTTTTTAATATTAAAAATAACATAATTTTCTGATTAAAGACTTCCCTCGTCGACCTATGTATTGCATAGGAAAAAGAAAGAGAACAGCCCTCGTATATTCATGGAAAAAAAACAATTTTATCATTAACATCTCTTTTAGTCATGTAAATAAATGGCAAGTGGAAGTCTCAAATATCTTTCTAATCAATTTTCTAACCCCCCCTCCCATTTTCTGCCATGCCCCCCCCCCCAGGATAGAACCCCCCCTTTTAAGGTCGGTTCAGGAATGTTGTGGTTATGCCCTTGCTCGTGTGTAAGAAATCTCACAACATCATTCATGATTATTATTTTTTTATACGATTTTGTATGTAACTAAGAATTATAGTACTTAGCCCATAAATATATCAAAAATTCTATAGACTGACTGTGGAATAGTTCTTGTCATGTAAATATACTGTTCTCAGCTCGTCAACCTTTATTACGTGTCGAAATTATGTTACAGTTTTACGGCATCGGGCTAAAATCAATGTCAATGGCTAAAAGGGGAATGCCACTAAAGTGCGAAACGCTGTAATTTTAATATGAAGGGTTTATTTTTTAATAGTTTTATCAACTTAATACTTAGGTGCACATTGGATATTATTGGAAAATAATATAAATATCTCATTTTACTGTCGAAAAAGATTCATTGAATGTAATAAATTATATTTAATTAAATGAAGACAATATAAGCGAAACTCGATCGAAAATCTGGAAACAGAAAAATCAGAAAAAGTTTTTGAGACCTCTGGGACTCGATCCCAGAAGCTTCGGCTTTCCGGGCCGCGAGTATTTAGAAATAGTTTTAATTAAATTGTTTTGAACTAATAACTCTAATTATCTGTCAAAATTAACAACACGACATATTTATTTATAAAAATATAAACAATATATAAAAAAATAGTAAATATAGTGAAAACTCAAAATAACACATACAAAAATATGCTTATAATCAATAACGTTACAATACAATCTGAACTTGTTTTGTCTGACAAACCCAAAATTAAATGCAGCAAGTAAGAAAAACTCTATTTTGAGGAATCAGTCGACCAAGCTTCTTTATTTTTACATTAGCTACACGCAGGAGGCCCTGAGGAACATAATATCCCTCAGGGCCTATGTCATCTTAGAGGATGCTGTGCAGGGGGTTTTTTAAGGAAAGGAAGGAGAGGAAGTTCTGAGAAGGAAATAGGGATGCGTGATGGATAGGAATTTGGGGGTCAGTGTGTCTAGGAAAGACGGATGTATGAATCCATCCCTGCAAGGCAATCGGTCAAGAGGTTCCGGCTGGAGAGGATAAAAGACCTCCCTCAACCAATATCTTTCGATCCTGCCCACAATACGGCAGGTGGGCAGACGCATCGGCTGCCAAGACCTGGACAAACCTCATCCCATGAACTCGGGTACCCTTGCTTTTTTTTTTTTTACAGTGAATACCGCACAAGAATCTCAACTGCTCCTGTCTGGAGCCAGTGAGACTATGGCATCCCCAATGGAGGTATGTTGTGAGGCTGAAGGTAGTGGGGAGGGGAAGGAGGTGGGGAAGAGGAAGGTTGGGAAGTACCTGGCTATTCAGATCTGGTCACCAAACACGGCTAAAGCCATTTTCAAGCAACGTTTCAATTCTTAATGGTGGTCTTACACCAGGGCGATACTGATAGTATCTTCCACTCTGGAACGTGCCGCAAATATAGTATATATTATTTTTAATGAATTAATTGTGAAATAACACAAATTAATCAAATAAAATTTAATTGCGCACGCCGGGTTCGAACCCGCGACCTCCGGATTGTGAGTCAAGAGTCTTAGCCACTGGACTACGGAGGTCGTCAAAAACACCAAGCGTAGATAAAATTTAATTGCGCACGCCGGGTTCGAACCCGCGACCTCCGGATTGTGAGTCAAGAGTCTTAGCCACTGGACTACGGAGGTCGTCAAAAACACCAAACGTGCGAATCACTTGGGGCAACGTATGGCAAAGGTGTTAGTTATCCAATAAATGATTCCCGGGGCGGCGGTACCTATACCCACCTCCCAGAAGCTATAACAAAGCAAAGACAGTTTGCAAATGGCGGCGATTGTTATGGTACCTACCTATCCCAAGCACATAAGTAAACGGAGTGATTAGCCAGGGTTTCCCAAATGCCGGGTCGCGACCCGGTACCGGGCCATCAAAATAAAATACCGGGTCGCAACATTTCCGCCTTGTTTTAAAAATAATACCTTCTATCGATCGAAGCACAACAATGGATATATTTGATACAAAACTAAGACCATTGATAGATTTTTGGTTATCTTGTCGTCAAGAATAGGTACATAAAATTAGCCCATCAAGCAATAACTTTTTTAATGTCTTTTGTCGCAACTTATAAATGTGAAGCTGGGTTTTCAACACTAGTTTACCTTAAAAATAAATATAGAAACCGACTTGCAGTGGAACCAGACCTTAGGATAAAACTTTCGTTATTTTCCGCGAACTTGGATTCTTTAGTAAAAAAAAGCAGCAGCTCCATACTTCGCACTAAAATTTTGTGACTAAATAGGCGATACCAAAATAAGTAGTATTTACATTGACGTATGATATCTTGATCGATGAGTATTTATAAAACATTTTTATTTTTAATAAATGTGTATTATTTTACATAATGGAACCAGCTTGGGCTTAAAAGTATTAACAATGGTACTGCATCAGCACTAGACCCAATCATAAAGGCACAGAAAATTATTATAAAAATAATTCTTAGACTACCTCTAATTGCAGACTCGAACTAAATCTTCAATATTATGAATGTGTTTGACGTTCGGCAGATATATGCAAAAACAATCCTCACTCATCTATACACAAATATACATAAATACTATGAAAAAAGATTAAATACTCGCTGTACTCGAAACAATTACAAAGATCTACTACAAATTCCCATAACTCATACTACTTTTGGTCAACGAAGTTTCATATACCTTGCTACAAGACTTTACAACATTCTTCCAATTAGTATAAAAAAATGTGATACACAATTTTTTTTTTTAAAACATAAAAATTTCGATAAAAAATAATGATAGAGCCTTTACGGGTGCTCTTACCCAAATTCGAAATTAGTAATGAACCAATCCTGCTATTATTGTACCAATGTTATTTTTATTAATGCAATCTATCTATTGTGTGATTATAATCTAATATTAGTGTAGGCATATTTCACAGTATTATAAATTGATTTAAAATTACTGCCTCAACACAGGCAAAGCCTAGTGAGGCAGGTTACGAGATACCTAAATTTTTAATTATAAATCTCTATTATTTAAGTACCTACTGTTTATATGCAAATTTTTATTTTCTTTAATTTACTTTTGTACTTATGCGACATTTGAACTATTGTAAGATGTACTTTGTTTGTTGTATTTATAAATCTCTAAATTTTTGTTCAATAAAGATACATATTATTATTATTAATGTATAGAACAGTGTTTGGGAAACCCTGGATTAAACTATTTAAAACATTAAAGTTTACTTAGCGCCAGCACTGACTGATGACACTGTAATTTGACTGTTGCTGTCTTGCATTCTCAATCTTCAGGCATAAAAATGAAAACGGTTGTATTATTTACGAAAATCGACAATAATAAATAATTTGCGTGTATTTGCAAATGTAATGTTAATACCTTACGATAACATTTTAATCTCCCCTTACTGTAACATTCAACAAATATAAGAACTGAGATCACTCATGATGTAACTCCGCCATCTTTATTTTCCCGGATTTTTTAGCAGTCCTCCTCAGAATCCGTCCATTTCCCGCCAACCGGTCGGCCATCAATCTTCCCGCCCAGCCGCCATGTTTCCTGTTCCTTTTTCATACAAATTTAAATTTTGACATTAAATTAGGGAGGACTCCGGCGCCAAGTCTGCTACATCATCGCATCGCAGTCCACCCCGCTGTACATTGTGATTGTACATTGTGTATTCTAGGCGGGCGAAAGAACTAAATTAGGAGTATGTGCGAGGTGGCGAATTAATACGAGGGTGAAATTGGAATTTTGGAATTCGGTCCCCGTAAATGACAGTTAATCTCTGTGTTCTTTTTTGAACTTTTGGTGCTTTTTTTATTTGGAAACATATTGAAGTAAGTATGTTGTGACAGGTTCGTTTTTTATTCGTACAAAATCTTCATCTTCACACAAAAAAATCAGAGTGTGCAATTCATACGCGGTAGAAGTGAAACCTTCAGAAAACTAAAGTCGACAAGAGTGGGGAGACTGCGAAGCACTTTTTTTATCAATATGAAGGATGATTTTTTTCCATATTTTTGTCGTCGAATTCCAGTGCACCTTTTTCTGTACATTTGGTCATATTATTAGTATTTGTATTTTCTTCTACGTAGTCGCTAGATTTTGTTTTCTTTTGTGGTTTCTTTTGACTGTTCATTTTGGAGTGGTTTGAAGAGTGGATTTTGATTTTACAAAAATAAATATATTTATTTTTTTATGGATTTCGTAGGATTCGAACCTTGGTCCGCTGAAGTCTGGCTGCTGTGGTTTATTAGGAGCTTTATACCACTATACTAAGGATACTTGCGTGTTATATATATAAGCTATATTACAGCCGAGAACCCGAGAATTAAATAAATATTTTATTGATATTTCATTATCTTGCAGGCTAAATCCTATAGATGTAATTGTTTGTTTATTATAAGTGTCGCTCTTTTCCGTTTCATCGAGTTTCAAATTATAATGGTCTAAAGAAGTTTTCGCTTAAAAAAAAAATTTAAAAAAATATATTTTCAGCCACAACAACATCACCAATGTCGAATTTTTCAATCTTAGCCCTCTAGCTCACTGATAAGTTACGGACCGCCACTGACACCTATACCGCTATACACAATGCTACAATGCACAACGCTATCTAACTTTAGAATCTCTAGATAAAAACATGTATATAATTACCATCTTTTGGTTGTCTAAAAATACGAGGTCGACGTTTTGAAGTGTAAAAATACAGTGTCTTTCAAATGACTTGGTTCCCTACTAATAGAATTCCTTGCTCTTGCTATTCGAAGAATTCATTCGAAACTTTAAATTTCGTTTAATTCTACCGAATACATGACAAAATAACTACAATTTGCCGTAAAATACTCGATCATTTCGAAATTGACATGGACAATGTACATATCGGTAGGATGTCCATCACTAAGCAATCGAATTATCAATTTAATCAATTTTTCGATTAATTAGACTGCATACATGACTAGATAATTCGAATTTATGGATCTCGATCATAATATCGACATGATTATCTCGGTATGCCCATATTGCCCATCGCTAATCGGAGCGAATAATTTGTAAAAAGGGTAGATAATCTATGGATGTGTCTCCCTAGTATCGACGGTGGTTTCGTAAAACATGTATAGGTAAGTACCTACACGGGCTCCTATTTTTACCATTACTGAATAGGAAATTCAGCATCATTATCCATGTGGGTACGGATTTTCTTTCTAAAGGGGTTTTGTAACCAAGGTAACAAAGCCCAAGGCTTATGCGAGGTCGGTTGAAATAAAACAAACCGAACATCGTCCCAGATTTTGAAGATACCCTTAGTATCGCCCTGGTGAAACGTTTCGATTACGAAGAACAATTAAGAGGAACGGCTGCGCTGCCTTTTTCATAGTAAACTTAAATTTGGATTTGAGGCGAAAAATCTTGACCAAACTGAAAAATTATTTTTTATACCAAAAGGTGTGGCAAATCTCCAGTAAAAGTAAATTTAAATTATAATGTACAGGCCATTAAAGGATTATATTTTTCCTGATTTTAGAGGCAACTTCGGCAATTATTTGTAAGTTTTACACAGGGAATCAATTTTGATTGCTCCTTTATCATATTTAAATCTTAATTTTTTTCTTTAGAAAAATGCTATTAATATGGCCGAATAAATAAAATGTGGTCAACTAAACGTTGATTTATTTGAAGTTAGGCTTCATTACATTATTGTCAGATAAACACCTTCCTATGTGCCTTTTGTGCAATAAAGTATAAGGGCCTTTAACGAGACAGCGGCCGAAAATCCACATTTCGTCGAAAGATGTTCTTACGATCATATAGGGCGGTTCCAATGAGAAAGATTAATTATTCCCCGTACCAGCTTTTTGAATTATAAGTCAATATCGATTTTAGTTCATTCCAAATTTGCTTTAATTTACCTACATCCAAAAATGCTGAAAGGCGTGATGATAAAATTATTAAAATTATGGACTTTCTGTAATTATTTTTTTTTTTTTCATAAGTTTTTATATTTTTTCAATAATATATAAACAAAATAATTGTGCAAAAAAATCTGAAATATATTAATTTGTAAAACCGTAAATAGATCGACAAAATAGAGCATTTTCGTCACAATTTTTTTTTTTTTAAACTGAAATTTTAATTTTGAAAAATGCGTTTACAATATAACGTATTGATTTACAATAATGAATGATTTCATAATTTGAAATATGTCTTGTAAAACAAGATTTTTCGTTTGAAAATTTAACAAATCTGCCATTATATTATACTAAAAAAAAAAAATCTCAACATTTAAAACATGCGTTTACTAGATAAAAGAACAACCTTTTGAAATCAATTTATATGTTTTTGTTGAAAAGAGTCAATATGTCTAAAATTTGATTTAATAATGACATATTTCCGTTTTTCTCTGGTTCTCTAAAGCAATGAAGCTTTGAAACCACCAAAGCTTGAGGATTATCTGCAAAGGTGTTGATAAAAAAGTTTAAGATTTGAAATACTTTCAAACACTGAAAGAAAAACTTCGGAAGAGATCTACGCTGGACAGAAAGTCAAAAAATATATTTCGCTACTTATGGAATCTGACGACCTCCGCAGTCCAGTGGGTAAGACTCTTGACTCACAATCCGGAGGTCGCGGGTTCGAACCCGGCGTGCGCAAATAAATTTTATTTGATTAGTTTGTGTGATTTCACAATTAATTCATTTAAAATAATATATAGTATATTTGCGGCACGTTCCAGAGTGGAAGATACTATCAGTATCGCCCTGGTGTAAGACCATGGCACCATTCAGAATTGAAACGTTGCTTGAAAATGGCCTTAGCCGTGTTTAGTGACCAGATCTGAATAGCCAGGTACTTCCCAACCTTCCTCTCCCCACCTCCTTCCCCTCCCCACTACCTTCAGCCTCACAACATACCCCAATTGGGGATGCCATAGTCTCACTGGCTCCAGACGGGAGCAGTTGAGATTCTTGTGCGGTATTCACTGTAAATAAAAAAAAACAATATTTTGCAACTCATAGCCTAATCAGGAAGGTCGCTTACTATCCGGGAACAACTTATTTTGCCAGCCATTGAAAAATTTTTTAAAATTGCTCTACACAATCCTGTTTATGGTATACTCAAAAGAATTCTTTTAAGCAACAACACAGTTCAAAGAGACATCAAAATCAATGTCCAACAGTTACGTCAATTTACGTCTTTAACAATTTATTGCTAATTGATTGTTTACTGAAGCAATTTAGGTGATTGTCATTTGAGAATTCTCATAGACAGGGGAAATGACATGTATTTTGATTGAACGCATATGCGCCACTGATTCACTTCACATTCACCGGAATGATTGTTTCGATGTGTAAAAGTCAATCGTTCGAATCAATCGATGTAATGAGCTATGATGTTGAAAGCTTTTTGTATAATTTTCTGCAAATGACCCATTTCTCCATACAACTGGACGAGTCAACTTTTCCTGGTAATGAAGCGCAACTATTGGCCTACGTTCGTTTTGTAATGAACCAAGAAATCTGACTTTGATAACATTTACTGAAGGCTAATATTTAATGCTTTGTAAGATATTTCCATTTTTCCAATTTGGCGCAGACAAACTGCAGGGATGATGACATTTCAGCCTACGTTTAACTTTTATATATCCTTCACACAGACTTTGAAACTAGGTTTGATGATGTAAATATATGGGAAATACCACAGCCCGTACCACAATTCGTAGAGTGACATTGAAGAAACGGATGTCATGTTACAAAAAGAACTGATTGGATTAATCGCCAATGAAGAATTTAAGGCGCAATTTAGAAAAGGATATCAGCAATTCTGGCTTCAAAGAGACATGCCTGTTACATATCCAGTATTATAGATTATCGCGAGAAAGTTTCTGATAGCTTTTCCACCTTCGTAACTCGTGGAAAAGGGTTCCAGCGCAATTGCCAATGTCATTCGAAAAAAAGGAACGTTTTGGAAATCACTTGCCGAGGAGATTTACGGTTAAAACTGACTAAATTAAAGTCAAACATTGTATTTTGTGTTTTACTTAAAGGCTTAACTATAAAACTACATAGGTAATTTTTTTACATTTAAAAATTTTCCACTCTAAAGTAAATTCTATCAAAGTGTCGGCTGTGTGTCATCTCAAAAAATCATTTAATTTCATGATTGATTGAAATTATGAAAAAATAAATATTAGGAATGCAGGGAGTCTTCCCAAAATAGAAAATATCGATAAGTACATAAGTGAAAAAGTTTGGGGACCTTTTGCTCTAAACTCGTGAAAAATTGAATCCTTTAAATGGCTTATACTTTATACTCGATATTTGTTGTACTTTTTGATTAAAAAAAAAACAATTTTTCAGCGTAAGTATTTTGGCCTCAAAATCAAATTTAAGTTTTAGTAATTAAGTATGAAAAAGCCGCGCTGCCATTCTTCTTAAGTAAGTATCATAAAGTTTAAATGGCGCCGTGTGAAGTAACAAAGTGCATTTATGTAGTAATGTATATCCTTCTCTACATTTCGAACCCTCTTATCATACGTGCTTTTTTATTTTCTTCGGCTTTCTAACATTTCCCTATTGCTTGCTTTAGGTAACATTGGCTCTGGTGTGATATTCACACATTCAATTTTGATTCATAAAGCTTTTCTCAGATGGCGCTATCTTCATGAAACCCACCCTGGCGTATTTAAATTGAACCAATCGACTACGGAATGTTTATTAAATATTTTATTGAAGTAACTTATTTTCCGTATTTTTTAAAAATTTGGTATCTCAATTAACTGTCGGTACAAAAAGCTATAAAAGCCTTTTTGCATCAGAAATCTCAAATACGATATTATTTATAATTACCCCTTTAGGGTTATCAAAATCGAGTCATTTTTTTTACATTACGGCGGTAACCGAGTCAGAACTTCCCGATCCAAAAGCAAATATGTAGACGACTACACAATGGCCGGTGATTCACAACTAAAAAACATGTAGAAAGCTTACATAAAACGGTGATACGAAATACCTAAATCGTTCATAATGTATAAAAAATAATTTCCTTTGGCGTGCGTCTTGCATGTACGTGTGTTTATTCGACCCTGACTCAAAAAGTAAGATAGTACGAGTAACTCCCACTGAAAATATAAACCGATAGAATTGTGTCGAGGGCGTGTGCGTGTTCCCGAAGTTGTCGTTTTCAAATATTACTTCTTGACTAACAGTTAAAAAACCAGCTGCACAGGTTTTTGCTACTAGGCCCTGCGGGTGGTTTTGGATCGGCTTCGCCCAGTTTAAGTGCGAGTGACCACTTTATAAATTGGATAGGAACGGGTTCCAAAAATAACTGATTCCTCGGATCAAGTGACAACTAGTCGCCGGAACAAAGTAACCGCGACTAGTAATGACGTCATATATCTATAATATGTAGTCGCGTGGTATTATCATTCACAACTGCCAGTTACAATAATAATCATATTATCATCAATCTCTCCATATCTGGTGGGATTCACGAAGTTAAAATTCGAGTAGTACTTGCAGTAACCTGCCAGGGGATGCTCCTCATGCCATCTGTTAACGTAAGTGGCGCCATCTTTTGGCAATGCCTTAATTCGTTTGAATTTTGAATTACAAAAGTAGATATGTACACAAACTCCACGTACGAAAACGGTTTTGCGTATGGCGCGGTGTCAGAGATGCATTCTTAGCCGGATAAGCCTATTAATAACGTCCGATCAGACAATCTATTTTATTGGCCTGTTTGCGTTCTAGGAGTCGAAAGTTCTTATATAAAACGGTGACATTTTTTTTATAAACTCAGTATAGAACGTGGTGGGTACCCTCAATGTCGCCCTGAAGAAAGAGTACCTTCCAGAATCTAAATGTTGCTTAAAATGGCTTTAGTTCTGCTTAGAGACCGGATCTGAATAACTAGATACTTAGCAACCTCACTCCTCCCATCTGCTTCCCCTCACCATTATTTTTGCCTCACAACATAACCCAATTAGTTATGCCAAAATCCCACTGTCTCCGGGTATGACGGTTATATGGATAGTTGATTAAAAAAACTATATTAAAAAAAAAAAATTATAAAAAAAATACAAAATTTTAGCAGCCATGCATTGAAAAGATGTTAAAAAAATCTGCCTCCGAAATGTTTCAATTTCAGTACTTACTCGTGTGCGATATTTAGGTACATTACAATATTTCGCACTTCTAGGAATTATCTATTCAGCGGTAAGAACCTCATTTTAAAAGGAGGTATGACGTAGAAGTGTAAGTTTTTAGGATAATTTGCGAGAATACAGTTTGTAAAAACCAACCCGCAATAAAAGCAAAGGTTTTTTCTGCAATACATTATTTATCTATTTTCAATTTTTGGACCATTTCTCGGGCCGGGTAGTAGAAGGCGCCGCCACCCCAGTAACCTTTATTGGATAACCAACATCTCTGCCATAGGTCACCCCAAGTGGTTCGCTACGTTTGGTGATTTAGCAGAGGTGCCCGGGTTCATGGGGTGAGGTTTGTCTTGTTGGTCTTGAAAGCGGATGACTTGGACACACTGAACCCCAGATTCCTACCCACCCCTCAAACCCTTTTCCTTCCTAGAACTCTCCTCTCCTTCCTTGCCTTAAAATAAACCCTCCACACAGCATCCCCAAAGTCGACATAGACCCTGAGGGAAATTATTTTCCTCAGGGCCTCCTGTGTGGAGCTCATCTAAAAAAATCCGAGTGTGGGCGCGAGTGCCACCAAAAGTTGATGGAATGCATTGTAATCGACAAAGAGTCTATCAGCCGAGTTTCATAAGCATTAATTCCAACTTCCAAGATTCCCTTTAAATCATTCATTCAATCGAGACGTAGGTATTTAAAAATAATGTACATTGTGACTCAGGCGAATTTCCGGGGCGGTCCGCTGCGCAAAAGTAATACGCTGCCGAAATGACAAGAGGGAGATTGTCGGAAAACTTATTTTATGTCGGACCTATGTTGTGACCTGTGGTACGCCATTATCGGTCTTGAATGTGGGTTAAAAGACGTGTTAAGTTAGATACGATACTTACAGACTTTTTTAACTCACGCGTGAGTCAGAATAAGTGTATATAGTTACCTCATAAGCATTTTAAGTGACCTTCCAGGTAAGTATATTCCTATTTATTTTCTGCCTGTACAGTACATTTTTAAGCAGCATCGCGTTCATTGGTCAAATCATTGTACATAATATAGTTCCGTATCGGTGATCGATGAACCGGTGGATGCAAGTTTTAGCTAAGTTGTTATAATGGTTTGTCTAGTTTGTAGTTAGAGATTGTAGAAATGTATTATAAGTTTGTACAGCGCCCTTGAGGTGATTTAAAAAAAATGGCACTATACAAGTCATCCAAATACGTTGAATCAGAATTGAGACCGATAAAACTTAGGTACCTATAATTTTTTTCGCACATAGGTTCACATTATAAGAAGCTATAAGGAGTTAGGTACGTATACATATTTATCATGATAACTGGTGATCAATAACAACAGTATGAGCTACATTCATTTATGAATGTAGGATTTTTGTATGTCCCACTGAAAGTTTGCGACTGGCATACTCTAACGTCCAGTGAAAAGCCTTCAGACAACTATTTTCGGCTTGTAATGTCGTTTCCATGTAAAGCTATGATCATTTGAAGTTACCATTGCAAACAATAATTTTTTCATTAAATAAATCATTAGATTAACTTTTGAAAACCATTTCGGCAAAATTTTATTCACAAAATATTGTTACGAAGCACGCATTTAGATAATCGTCTTTGAAAAAATGTTTCGAAAAAAATGGTTTAAATACATTTTTTAAAGTTTCTGACAATATTGTCAAACTACAAGGACAGTAGTTTAACATGACAGGTTGTCGCAGAAATTTCTTTCTCATTGTCAACTTAATATCACAATTTCAAAAATGAAACATCCAAAATATGAGTACTAATGAGCTGTCATATGAAAATAGTTGTAACAATTATTATAAGCAATAATTATAAGCCTGAAACACTCATCTACATTGAAAAAATCTTTCGAGAAAAGATACTTGCCGCCAACGGGACTTGAACCCGTGTCCTTCTGATTGCCGATCAGGTGCTCTTGACCGTTAGTTTATCAATTAAAAATAATAATAAATGTTTGACAAGTTAAAGTATTTCACCAAAAAATGTAGATATTATTTGTTTCGACGCCACCTAGCGAGAGATTTAGTATTTAACAATACCTCTCTCACAAAAATAAAGTTGGTTGTTTTCAGGTGGAAAAATGTAATAAGAAGTAATTGTTGAATGAAACACTAGTATATATTGAATTATTTGGCGGGTGTAAGATAAGCCGCCATAGCTCAGTGGTCAAGAGCACCTGACCGGCAATCAGAAGGACACACACAGGTTCAAGTCCCGTTGGCGGCAAGTATCTTTTCTCGGAAGATTTTTTCAGGCTGAGTGTTTCAGGCTGATAATTATTATTGCTTATAATAATTGTTATCCTTTGTGCTATGCATTAAAATCTTGTCTTAAAAAACGTTAGTTTATAAATTAAAAATAATAATGAAAATAGTTGTACCTACAAAATAAGCATGCTATGTTCCGAGGAACCAGCATCTTTGATTCCTTCGACACCAGTGCATAATGTTATAGTGGGGAAACACGACAAACCTGCGCCCAGCACTCATACTCGTATTTGTGCTTCCTCCCTCCTAAAACGTAGATCTCTTCAAGACCCATTTTCACTCTTTCCTCTCATGAAAAAGACCCTCCACATAGCATCCCCAAAGATGACTTTGGCCGTAAGGTAAACTATTTTCCACAGGGCCTCATAAAGCCTTCAACAATTTGCACGTTACTATAGGTTATTTCATGTTAAACAATATTTTGTGATTTAGGTATTATGTGTATAAATATCAGTTCTACAATACGGAATAATAGGCTTTGGAGGAGCGTATAAAACCAATGCATTTTCGTATGTTATGCATTTTCATATGCTATGCGTTTTCATATGCTATGCATAATAAAAAAATATTTATGTGTTAATTAAATCATGTTATATTTATAGTCAAAGTAAATTATGAACCATTCGCCACGTAATGCTACATCTGTCATTAAATGACACATACTAATAAAACGGTTTTTCTATTATTTTATTTAATTTTTTAATTTTTGTGTATATGGTTTTTTTTGCATGTAACAGAAGCTACACATTTATGGATATATTTTTTTAAAGAAAAAGGTAAATAGGAACATAAAATACATATTATAGCGGGTTATGTGTGGCATTTCAATGCCTCCTGAATTCGGTAAGATAAAGTATAATATAAACGTATGAAAGCTCTAAACCACTCGGACATTCTTTGCATTTAAAGTTTACCATTTACCTTATAAATTGAAAGAATTCTATAAAACATAAAACCACCAAAAAATTCAGTAAAGGTTTGCCAATGTTTATAATTTATTGTTTTTTTATATTAAATTAAAAAAATGAAGTGTAGCGTCCTTTTCACACTTTTGTCTGATTAAATGTGTTTTTAGTTTCATTAAAAGTATCAAATATAGTTTAGAAAAAAAAACTATCGGTTAGCGATTTTAAAAACTTTTGCCATGTTTGAATTAAAAAATTTTTTTTTTCACGTTTGTCAAATCAAAATCTTTCATCAAAACACCGAATCTATTTGAAATTAAATGTAAAGCAAAAATGTTTTGATGGTGTTATTTTAAAAAGGGTTTAATAATAATAACATATTATTTTATGTAGAAAAACAATTCTTTACCTTCCTCGATAGAATG
The DNA here is from genome assembly GCA_917563855.2 of Limnephilus lunatus. Classification (NCBI taxonomy): domain Eukaryota; kingdom Metazoa; phylum Arthropoda; class Insecta; order Trichoptera; family Limnephilidae; genus Limnephilus; species Limnephilus lunatus. Next base: position 29,972,964 of record OU830594.1, on the reverse strand, counting down.
ACAAAACACATTGTAATCTGTTATGCTTCACTGTTCAAAACCCTAAGGTCCCTAAGGTCTTTTGAGCTCGTCGCTCGAAGACCTAATTGATCTGGAAATTAAATTTCGCCTGTAATAAGAAATGTGGGAGGTATTAGTTGGTATTAGGCAAGGCACTAAGGCAGAGCAGCAGCCATGCGTAAACCAGAGCAGAGCATCAAAGCGATTCCAGAGAAGCCTAATGGCTTTTTAAGCGATGAGCCATTCAGCATAATATAAACGAATTCCTGTCAAAGATTTTTGGTTGCTCAATTTAGATACACGCACACTGTTCAACTGTGCCTCCGGTTCCCTAGTTTCAAGTGCCAAAGCCTAAAAAGGGAAAAATAAATGCAAAATGTTATTAGTTTGTAATCAGATTCATACGGGACAAGCCGGAACGCTGTTACGGTTGGTGAAATTTGTCAGTGTTAATGTTCCATATTGAGAAATATAATATAAAAATAACTATTTGGAGGTAAATAGATGCGCACACTATTCAATGGTGCTGCCTATTTCCTAATTTCCTAAAGAAAGGAGAAATACCGGCAGAATGACATTTAATAGAGACAATAACCGGATTCATCCCGGACGTTGTTGAAATTCGGTAGATTTGGGGTTCTTGTTCGTGATATATCTAAAAAAAACGCTTGGAAGATCGTGGATTTACGCTACACACTATTCAACGATGTTCTCGGTTTCGTAGTATGTAGTGCCAAAGGAGGTAGTAACACAAGCGAAATATGATTTTGTCGCGACTAGTAATCCGAGGCAAGCAGGAACGCTGCTCCGGTTGCTGAAATCATTAGGATAATCATTCCTGTTGGCGAAATATTAAAATAGCGGTTCGATGGGTAAGTTTTCCAACGCCTTATAAAAACTGTTTGTGTGATGTAGATAGAACTCACGAATTGCAAACTACGGCTTTTTAAAAATTTCGAAACTATTACCTATGGTATTTCATCGTTCATCATCTATTTTCAGTTGGCCAAATCATTTCCGCCACACATGCTACCAAATTGACGATTTGGTCGTCGTATTAAAATATTACACCATCTATTGTTATTATTATGCTTTGTTCATCAATCAATCTTTAAAAATTGACCACTAATGACCAGTAAGATTTAATTTTTTTTTTAAACTATGCAATTCCCGTGCGAAACCATGTTACTAGAGACTAGAGCTCCTTTGATGTTATATATTATCTTTATTTTAAATTTATGAGTAAATCCTCAAATTGTAATATTTAATTAAAGGAAGACACTGTGAGCGAAACTCAATCGAAAATCTGGAAACAGAAATATCAGAAAAAGATATTGGCACCTCTGGGACTTGAATCCAGGATCTCTCGCTTTCCGGGCGAAATGTCGAAACCAGGACCTTTCCCCCGGAAAGCGAGAAGTCCCAGAGTATATATTTTATTTAGAATATCTTTTTATGGTTTTTCTGTTTCCAGATTTTCGATTGAGTTTCGCTAATATTGTCTACATTTAATTAAATTGTATTACTTGGGCATTATATATAATCACCTAAATTACCTAAGCCCACTTTTTCTGTGAATTTGTCCAAACATCTACGTACAATGAAGTATATACATATATATGTATACGTAGGTACAGGTACATAGGTAGGTGTGTAAACATTATGTACGTAGGTACTTAATAAAGTGCGCGGTTTCCAAACAAAAATATTTTATTCAAATTATAATAATGTAATTTAAACGCTAAAATTGCGAAAGAAAGCCACTCTCATTAAATCCAATAAGAACCTACGTGAAGTGAAGAGCATTTATTTTTGTAAGTATATTTGTTTTTATAAACTTAACAATAAAAAACATTTCTTTGACAATCCGGTTGATAAAAATCTTAAACCCGGTCGCTATTGGCCTTTGACATATTTTTTTTCCCTTCCAAATATTTACACTACACTGTTGACCTCGCCACCTTGCAAAACCACCTTTACCTCAAACTACCTGCAAAGTGGCCATTCTAAGAGTTTGACCTTGGGACCCTTTACATAAAATTATAACATGAATTCATTAACTTGACAACACCTGGAATGTAGGTAAATTGAAATTTTTACCCATATAGCCATTATTATTATTATTAGTAACCAACAAAACAACCAAACTCTTTTACAAATGAGAAAAGAGAATGCCTTTTCACTGACTGTCAACTTTTTAATTCGGTTATTTTAAGATTTTGTGAAAAATAGTTATTTTCAATACGAGTTTAACAACAATAATCTAGATTAATCTATATGTAAAATCTTCGGGGATGCTATGTGGAGGGTTTAATAAAAATTTTGGGTATGCACTACCTGCTTTGTGCTTGAGGCAGAAAAACTGCTTGTAGCGGGAAAAGTAATGACTTTGCGAATTTCTTTTTTCCTTTCAGAATTAATAATCTAATTAGACCTAGCAATCTCAATTTCTACCGATATACAGGGTGTTAAGGGATGTACTTGACTTACTTAAACCAGTGATTCCTGACATTATTTGGAGTAAAACATGTAAATAAAATTTTGGTCTCCGGTGACATTTTTGGTGTATTTTTTTTTCCTGCAAAAACATAAAAAATGGTTGATATTGGACAGTTGGAGGCGGGGTTAGGAGTTGGTCGGTTACTCGGCTGATGACCAGTGATGTCATGCAGACGAATTTTTTATTTTTATTTTGAAGTAAATAAAATTGAAAAAAAAAATCCAAAAAGTCATTGGAGACCAAAATTTAACTTTCATATGTCAGGAATTACTGGTTAAAGAAAGTCAAGTACGTCTCTTAACACCCTGTATAACACACGTCCCTTTAGCAGTTTTTATCTCGTAAACAATGTGTTATTTTTAAAATTAATATTTATTCGGATGCCTTGTTGAAAAAGTTAATTTATGAAATTCCATCTATAACAAAAAAAAATACAAGTTTAGTTTATAATTCACACGCGGTACAAGTGAAACCTTTAGAAAACTATAGTAGACAAGAGTTGGGGAGACTACGAAGCACCGCACAAAAATCGCCAAGAATGCTCCGAAGATGACAAAAAACATCTAGGTAGTTCTGTTATTAAACATGTCATAAGTTCGAAAAAATCACAGCGATTCTTTAAATGCTACTTATCTGTCAATTTTTTAATTTAGTTTTTTACACAAATACCGCACAAGAGTCACAACTGCTCCCGTCTGAAGGAAGTGGGACTATGACATCCCCGATTGGGGTATGTTGTGAGGCTGAAGGTAGTGGGGAGGGGAAGGAGATATGGAAGAGGAAGGTGGGTAAGTACCTGGCTATTCAGATCTGGTCACCAAACACGGTTAAAGCCATTTCAAGCAACGTTTCAATTCTGAATGGTGGTCTTGGTTCCATGACAGTTCATCCTGCGACAATTCATCCGGCGACAGTTCATCCGGCGACAGTTCATCCGGCCGACAGTTCATCCTGCCGACAGTTCATCCTGCCGACAGTTCATCCGGCCGACAATTCATCCGGCGACAATTCATCCGGCCTGATCATTAAGAAGATTTTTCTTCAAGTAAGTATGCAAAGAGGATATACGGCCGTACAACCAAAATCGATATTCTTATATCTGAAGGCATCTTGAGTGGAAATCCGTGAAAAATAATTATTTGATAATAATGTAATTCTAAAATTTGAAAATATGAGATTGACAAATATGACGGCTTTGACAGAAGGTGGCAATGGCGAAATTGGTTAACGCGCTCGTCCCGGTTAGACGGAGAGGTCTGGGTTCGAGTCCCAGTTGCGACCATTGTCTTTTTCTGTTTTTCTATGTCTTGTTCTCTTTCATGTTTACGTTTAGATTATTATTGTTAAATAAAATTTATTTGCCACTCCGGGATTCGATCCCGCGGCCTTCGGAGTGCGAGTCAAGAGCCTTACCGCTGGACTACGCCGGCCGTCAAATAACTCTCATCAGTATTAAATATTTTTTTTGTACCTTTTTAATAAAAAAAATATTATTCAGTTTGGTTTTGGCTCAAATCCAAATTTAAGTCATATGAAAAAGTCGTACACCCGTTTCTGATTCCTCATAAAGCTCATAACGTCGTATCTATCATGAGCTACTAAATGAAAACAACAAACTATATCCCTTATTTATTGATAAGAAAACCACTGAGAAAAACTATTACCCAAGGGAACAATAGTACTCTAAACTCGGCCCTCGAAAAAAGGGATAGTGTTGCTACCAAATAAAATAAGTATTTTCCAAATAACTTACCTTTTAAAAATAATGAAATAAATTATTTAAATAAAATAAATATTTGTCTTTTTATTTTACTGTAACAGCGTCGGTGCTAAAGATAAGGCATATATAAATATTTCGTCGATTCCATAAAAGGATAATTAATAGCAATCGTTTCGAGGAATCCCGTTTGCAAAGGAAGTGCATTACAACCGCAGAATTTTGATGATGCGAATTGTTATTTTTGTACGATTTCTGCCGCGGCGATGCGCAAAGACGATGTTTATAAACCAGAACCAGAATTCTATTTATAGCAATAATGCCAAACCAGAACTTAACACCGTAACCCGTAACAATGGTTGTGAATATACTATGTATTATATCTGAACACAATGATCGATGAATATGCAGAACATTATTTTATATCCTAGGTGAGATAATACGGGACATTGTTTTTTTGTATTTTGAAAATAATGCCGCCCGAAATCCTCCGACCACTGCGGACATTCAAAAGTGGGCGTGTATACTAGGAAATGCCCGGCATAAAGCTCAAATTTGCGTAACTTCCATCTTCAGCGTTGTTTCGATTGGGCCGGTCCGTAGTTCCAGTTCCGACCGACAGAGGCGCCGCAGTCGCCCAACAGCTGGTTCAGATTTCAGATAACCGCTGGCGTTCGTACGTCGCCCACGCTCTCGTGGACACCGGATATTTCGAAAACAAACGCAAAGCCTCTTTATGCCTGACATGACCCTTGCAAAGTTATAATTATATCCATAGACCGCGCCTAGTCTAAAGTTATAAGTTACAGCTCGATAAAAAGCAAAGCCCTAATATAGACCGTCATAAAACAATAAACCTTTGCTCGATTTGACAGTGTCAGTGCGTGTTTTCGTTAGCGGTAAACCTCGTTCTTGTCGTGAATTTTGGTGTTAAACTTTGACAACGTATTACCTACCTTATTCGTTTCGTTGTTTCTGTATGAAGTTGCATTTAGGGTGAAACTCTGGTGTCCATAGGAATGTTTTAAAGTTTTTACCTGTGAATTTAAGTAGGTACTATTTATTATTGTTGTTGACACAAGTGGAGTAGTTTGGTTGCTTTTTGTACCTAACCGATGGTATTATCTTTTTGAAGCAGTGATTCGAAACCCGTTGGGCTTGACGTTCAGCTGATTGACCCTGCATAGGTGTGTGTTCACGGCTAAGGAATTTAAGGTAATAATTTTAATCCTGTAAATATGATGCATACATAAATACACAGTAAAACTTTGCTTTTAAAAAGGTCATACCCGAATCGTACTTAAAACTTGTATATTGTGTCAAAGCTATTCGTAAAATATTGAATATGTCATCACTTTGTTCATAATTATAAATAATAACATTATATTATAATTGAATTTATGATAAAACTAACAGGAGTAGGTACCTTTTTAATCATTTAGTTAAAAAAATACATCCCTAATAAACTTTCGAGCCGTATTAATAAATTTTACACAAGTTATAAACAACCATTTATCGCATATTGTATAATTTTACTTAGGTACCGTCTGTATTTTATGAATTTATTTTACAGATCTGTCAAAATATCTTGTGATTTGTGTAAAACAACCTTTACCTTTACCTGCCAGCCTGCCACCGAACTCAAGGTCGTGTAAAACATTCGTCCTTCAAGTTTTATGTAAATTAGTTGGGTAGGTAGGTACCATTGGTAAATTCAATAAGTATGTACTGTTATTTTTTTATTGTATTCAATATGATTTATATTTTATTGTATTCAATATTATAAAATTCGCTATTCGACGAAACTTTAATTCTCTAATAAATAATTTAATGTTGGTAGGTGCTACATAATATTACTTTATCAATCTAAGTACCTAGGTACGTACTTCCGCGTGTTGAGAAAGCCAAATATACCTACGTAATTTTGTCTTTTAGTTTAATTATGCCGGTAAACGGTTATTTATAATACTACGTGAGCATTCACAAGGATTTCCTATCATTGTGTGAAATTTCACACTTCACACTGTGTTCCATTGCGGTAAAAAGGAAATTTGTTCAAGGTCAACTGATGAAAAATGTCATGCATATTATTTTTGTACTTTTACTAAAACTAGCAGGTACTAAAACTACCCAGCTTTGCCTCGAACTTTTGCAAAAAAAATTTTTTTGAAAAAAGTATAAAATTTTCTGGTATTTCTTCGGAACAAACGTCAACGGTTAATACGCACTTTTTTTTGATAAAACTTTTAGATTCTTCTTAATTACCATAAAAGACAACTATTTGCATTGGGGGAGGTTGAAAATGTTACATTTTTAATTTTAGTTACGTAAATTGAAAATTTGTTTTATCAAAAAAAGTGCGTATTAACCGTTGACGTTTGTTCCGAATATTTACCAATTTTCTTTCAAAGTTCTATACCTAGTTCTTGAACGAAATGACGTGGCATGACGAAAGTTGCATTCTAGATCTAGACAGAAGAATGCAATGGGGGATGGTGAAATTAACGTTGCGCCCGTAATATTGTTGACCATTGACCAAGTATTATCTAGACAGGGCACGTAAACTTTAAAATTTATTCCGAAACCAAAAATATTGGTTGGAAAACATTTATCAAAAGAAACTGCTTTATGTCGTAGTCGAAAGATCGGAAAAAGTAGTGCTTCTTACCCTTTGTTGGTCTTCATGGAGCAATTTGTCTAGTAGTCCCAACGCTAAATATATTTGCTTTATGAAAGTCATTTCAACACGAATTTGAGGCGGTTAGAAATATTTTACGGATGGGCTCTTCCGGACTCTATCAATAACAATTTAATAAATACACGCGAGCCGAACCACGAATTATGGGAAAGGAACGAAGGAACCCCAAAGGGCGCGAGACGCCGCGCCACATCTCGATGGCTAGGTAATTCCCCACCTTCCCCTTCATTCCTTCCCCTTCAGCCTCACAACGTTTGGCGTGTTTCCCGATTATGCACTGGTGCCGAAGGGATCAATGACGCTAGTTCCTCGGAGCATATTCCATAGTAATACCGGTAGAACAAGGACAGCAAACCTACCTGACGCCTATGCTTTAAAGATTGCAATAGGACAATGTATTAAACGGACCGCCCGTTTCTGCACAGAGTCAAGTTTTTTTCAAGTAGTTTTTGGTTCCAGACGTGGCTGCCAAATTCAACAGTGGGGCGCACTTTCGATTTGTACAGGGTCAGCAGTTATGTACTATAAGTACCTGCGGGCCCTGTACGTACAGTACACCCAGCTTCTGAGAGGTCAACTTGACTTCTATACTAGACATGTTGGGAAGATGGCTTCCGTTGAAGGAGACTGCAAATCTGCAAATTTCATGGCACCAGGTCTCTTCGTTAGAGAGTTTTTTTTGTAAGATTCATCTATTGCGCAATATGCAATTGCATATCAATGTAAATTATTAGTTCGTGATCATACCATAAAGATAAAAAAAATTAAAGGCTCGAGGAGAGAAGAAGGTTACTTTACTTATCTTGGATATTTTATTTATTTATTAATTATAAATATTCAGAATTTAATTTTGAAATACCCTATCAAATTGATTTTTTTTATCTACATGTAGATTTAGTATATATATATCTATCTAATGCAGATATGAGCCTTTTTCATTTTTGTATTTACTTAATTATAGAAACTGCCGCGCTGCCGTTCCTGGAAACCAGGTGTCGATAATGTAATTGCAAGGATTCTCCAAATTATGAATATTGAGTACTATAATGGTTTCATCATACTGAAAGAATCTATCTATTGATATAGGAAAACATAAACGGCACAATTTTTAAGTGTTTATGCATACCTACTCATTTAATTGAAGTAGGTACCAACTATTAATTAAAGTGTTGCGTAACATCCGTGATCGTTTTGCACGTGTTTTTGCATAGTATTAATTATGCATTATATGAAAAAATAGCTCTATTTGAGCTGTCCCCAATCGTCGAATAGTATTAATAGGCTTGCGTCTGCGTGGTTGAATTTTAGAACCCGGCTTCAAGTGCATGTCTGACGCCACGCCATACGTGCCCCGCCACAAATAACATCTGTGTACGTGAAATTTCAAACAAAGCTACCGTTGTAATTCGGTTTCGAATTCAAGAATTCGTCCCAAGATGTCGCCACTTCCGTCAGCAGGTGGGATGGGGACGTGTCCCCCTAGGTATAACTGTTAACGAATTTGTGAATATGTAGTATCTCTACGGATATGGAAAGATTGACGGTAATACATAGTTGTATCAAGAGTCCATATGTACTCGTATATTACATATGACGTAATTGCCTGTATCGGTTACTTTATCCCGGTGACAGTATATAACCAGTTCCTATTGGATTCATAAAATGGTCACCAACACTAACTGGGCAAAGCCGAACTAAAGGCCGCCCTCCGGGTCTCGCAGTAATTTTTATTACAATATGCTTAATTTTTTCATATTTCATGTATGCTTCATATATGCATATTCATATTTCGTTTTTATGTCCAGCGATGATAGTATTTTTTTTATTTTTTTTTACAGTGAATACCGCACAAGAATCTCAACTGCTCCCGTCTGGAGCCAGTGAGACTATGGCATCCCCAATTGGGGTATGTTGTGAGGCTGAAGGTAGTGGGGTGGGGAAGGAGGTGGGGCAGAGGAAGATTGGGAAGTACCTGGCTATTCAGATCTGGTCACCAAACACGGCTAAAGCCATTTTCAAGCAACGTTTTAATTCTGAATGGTGGTCTTACACCAGGGCGATACAGGGAGTATCTTCCACTCTGGAACGTGCCGCAAATATACTATATATTATTTTTAAATGAATTAATTGTGAAATAACACAAATTAATCAAATAAAATTTATTTGCGCACGCCGGGCTCGAACCCGCGACCTCCGGATTGTGAGTCAAGAGTCTTAGCCACTGGACTACGGAGTCGTACGGAGTAGCATGCATGTGTAGGTTTACAAAGTATTTTATCATTAAAAAGATAAGATATTGGAGATATCTTCTTTATGTAGTACAATCTTCTTTCTTTCTTCTTTCTTACTTCTGTAGTAGTACAATTTCCGCGAATGTTAATTGTGTGAGAAGTCGTGAGCCTAAGGTAGACATGGTACGATCAAGTGAATCAATACTCAAAGGCTCATGTCATGTCAAGAGTCGAAATAACGGAAAGAGTACGTTTGAGACTTTGTTTTTTTTTTCACCACTGGGGGTGTCCTATGGCAGAGGTGTTGGTTATCCAATAAAGGTTCCCGGGGCGGCGGTACCCATTCCCGCCTCCCAAATTGTGTGAATGTGAATGAAGCCTGGAGTATGAGGTATGAGTGAGATCTGATCTGAGTTGTTTGACGGTTCTTCCTCTCTCTGTGTAGGGAAAAGGCGGGATGTTAGTTAGTTTTTTTCTTTTATGTATTTACAATTATTTATTTAGTTCATTTCATAATATTTGACCATTCGATGATAAATCTAGGTAAATTGGTTACCGTCTTCATCCAGGGTATTTTGAGAATGCTCATAACCTTAACGTATAAAAATGAATGTTTCTTTGTTTGACCCTTATGCGTTCCTAAACCATTCATCCGATTGCGATGAAACTTTGGTCATTTAAAGTGCGCATGCCCGTGATGGTTTATGTATATAATAGTGAGGTCTGGCGTTATGAAATTATTTCCTTTACTGTGCTTCATACTCCGATTGCGATTGCGAAGAAACTTTGGTGATGTGTTGTGCACGCTCACGAGGGTTTCTATATATAATGGTGAGCTCTGGCGTTGTGAAATTTGTATACATTTTTTACAGAAGGCAGCGCGCAAGTTTCCTAAAATGTGTGTATTTCACATAGTTTATCGGCAGGATGGGAAATCGGTAGGGGGGGAACACTTTTTTTCTTTGAGTGGCATTTCAACGCATGCCGGGTACTCGCTAGTAACAATAAAAATAATTGCATAATTTTAGAGCGCCGTTTTTGTGAAAAATCACCTCAAGGGCGCTGTTCAATTTATTAAGGGTTCTGAGGCTCCATTTGAATTTATTATTTACAAACTGATGCTTAGAACATACTTACCTGGCAGGTCACTTTTATTAGAAAGTTTATGCTTGGAGAAGATATCTACGTCTCTGCACGCAGATTACACTACAGTAAAACACTGGAAATTGCATGATTTTAGATTTGCTACCCTCCATTACTGATTGATTACGTTGTAAATGTGTTGATAGTTATTATTATTATACTCACATCTTCATTTCTAAGTCTTCTAATAACCTGCCACAAAACATCTAAACATAACTAAGTATTAATCAATTTACACTAAAAATACCTTTCAAAGTGTTATTATGCCTACTAAAGTAGTGTCTCTATACTTACCACACAGCGAATAGTTCTCACAAACTGGACATCAGGCTCTGTTCACATTGAGAGGAAAAAAGCTCCTGCATTCTTTTTATGACCCGCTGTCATAAAATGGACCACCGTTGACTACACTTTTGTCGAGAAGAAAAAAGACGTCATTAGCTTTTTCACAGCATTAATCTTCTAGGTATTACTACTTAGTTAAAATATAATATGCGACAATGTAAACCATTCATGAACTTCCAATATAAGTAATTTGATTTTGAGTTATTGTTTAGGTACACTTATTAGTCTTTCACTACTCATAGATGGCGTGTTACAAAAACCAACAATTTGAATTAATCATATTTATTTTCTTGGTACGCCTTTCTCTATAAATACATATGCGTGCGCAGTACGGGGACTATGGTTAATGTACGGGTAGGTAAGTTTTGAACATAATAATAATACATTATATAATATTATAGTTTTATTGCCTCCATTAAAGCGACCGCACAAATAAATAAATCACCAACCCTCATAAATATGGGGTGTTCCACTGCAAACTAGCGCGTATTTACTGTACTGCGTATGGCCTCTTTAAGGATGTATCGTAAAAAATATTACATATTATTAGGCTGGGTAAGGCTGTAACTTTTTTTTTGTGAAAGTAGTCGGTATTTATTTATGAATCATTTCTGTGTTATTACGGTCTAACCAAGTTGTTGTATTGTTGTAAGATGAAGCCATACTAAATAATGCAAAATCTTACAAAATCATATGTTTTTTGTTTTGAAAATTTGATCGCTTAGAAGTAAGTCTTTTAATAAGCCTAGAAAAAAATAATGTTTTAGGTCTATAAAAAATACTTTCAAGTGCAAACTCTCCTACTTATAAACCCCTTTTCGGATATTGTTTTATTGTATAATGTGGCAAATTCAGTTTCTTTTATAATAATCGCAAAAAATGATATTTACGCCCGAACTTCACAAAATAAAATAAAATATGCATTTTCTCGTTGTTATTTTTGACATCAATCAATACAGCCCGAATTTGGATTCTTGAAGTGACCCTTATGGCATGGGCACAAGAACCATGCACTGGGCACACCCATTTCGTATCAGTCACGCCCCGGCCGAAGCGGGAAATAGACTTGTGGCTCCGCGTTGCTTGGTTTCGTGAAATCAATTTTCAAATTTCCGTTTTATTGCAATAAACAATGCACAAAAAAGGAATTAATGTTTTTTACACGCCTCTACGAAATCAACCTGTAAAAAAAGTTCTCAAATATCTATTCCAACCTGACGACTAAAAATGAACTCAATTCAACATCTCCTGTAAAAAGTCTTTAAAAGTGATGAAAAATATATATAAAAAATTGGTTAAATAGGTTACGTTAGGTTATTGGCTATTTTTCATTTTTTTTTTATAGATTTTAATGACTTTACGAGAAGGTGTTAAGTCCCAACTGCCAAGAGCCAGTGAGACTATGGCATCCCCAATTGGAGTACATTGTGAGGCTGAAGGTGGTGGGTAGGGTAAGGATATGGGGAGAGGAAGTTGAGTTGATTCTGAGTTGTCACGGAACCACCGCCGAAGCTTTCCCACCCTTTCATTCCCATGTACATAATGCTGCGTATAGGTAGGTATTATCTCGAACCAAACCACGAATTATGGTTTGCGGTTGATTCGTTCCTTTCCCATAATTCGTGGCTCAGTTCGGGTCTCGGTTTACAAATATATACGCAGCCTAACATCTCGGTTCTACTCCCGAAAGCCACGAGAAATGAGATATCTTGATTTTTTTTCTGATGTATTTCGTTGATATAAGTAAAATACTTTTAAAAATGCACATGTGATGTTTCGCGAATTATTATCAAATTGTAATCAATATTCATGCCGCATCACTACAGTAAGCTGAAACGATTAAATTCCAACATTTTATTGTCCTGGTAAACATTCCTATCCTTGGGCTACACTTAATAATACTCCGGCACGCGTTGCTTTGCCACGTAATCAAGAAATTGTTTCTCCCTGCTTGTCCTTTCCCATTCGTCCCCGTTCCCCTCCCCACCCCCCCCTCCTGTGCCTTACCCCTCCCGCGTTCCCCCCCACTTCCACTCTCCCGCTAACCTCGTCCCACGCACCCCCCTCTCAGCCCCTCCCGCGTTCCATATATTCAAGTCCCGGTACATACAGTTTCCAAATAACTCGCGTGCCACCTATTGCAATATTTATACTCATTTCTTAACACCAGAGCTCACCAGAATATATAGAAACCATCGCGGGCATGCGCACATCAAATCACCAAAGTTTTATCGCAATCGGATGAACTATTTAGCAATGCGTAATTTCATGATGCCAGAGCTCATTATTGTATACAGAAACCATCGCATCGGATGAATGGTTTAGGAATGCAAGGGACAAATAAAGAAACGTTCAATTTTATGTGTTAAGATATGGTCGCGCTATGTCTTCCTGGATATCTAGCACGGTCCATTGATAAGTATTGATAGGATAACTTTCGGTATCTTCTCATCGTTCCTTAACATGATTGCAGATCGCCAACGAATTAGTAACATTTGATAATGACTAAGTGTTCTTAATATATTCAATGTCAACTGTTAATATTTCTATTTTTGAAACTGTTAATTCGTGGTGGAAGTCCATTATAATAGATTATAATAAAACAAATAAAAAACTTTATTCCACTTAATTTTATTTGACCGTAACCGGTTTCAGCTCGTCAGAGCCATCTTCAGACTGGTACAGATAATTCTTAGCCTACGGTTTATATACACAACATATGGGGGAGGGGGAGAGGGGTAGTCTGCAAGGATTTTAATGAATTATTTTTGTTACTGAGTCGTTTTAGACTGTCGAATTTCTAAGTATTTTGGTAATTCCAGTGGGCTAATTACTTTGGGTTTGTAGCTCACTTCAATATCTATTGATTAGGGAAAAACCTTACAAGTAATTTTATTTTTTATTATAATCTATGTCAACTGTTGTTTGTACGTTAGCAATCTGAAGTTGTCCTCCTCCTCCTGGAAAGATGAGAAGTTACCTAAAGTTATCCTATCAATCCTTATCGATCGACCGTGCTAGGGAGCCTGGGACATCTACTATGCTTATTTTTCAACTATTTTTGCGTCGTATCGTGATAATTTTCCTTCTTACTTTTTTATTGTCTTTTTGACTTTTGATTTCTTTCTGAATTTTATTCGATTTCGTTTTTGTCAGTCGTGCTCTTGCGTTAATTTCGGATCTTGTTATTTATAATTCAGTCATGCCGACATGTCTGCTTTTCTCCTTCCTCAACCAATTCGATGCCCTCCTTTTGCATCAAGGTCGTTATCACAACTTTTTGTTATCTATTTTCCCCACTTGCTTTGATAACTTCCTTCTTTGACAAAAGTATTCTATCTTCCATATTTGGTATTTTCTGGATCACTCTTGTTCCAATGCCCAATCCTGGTATGTGCTATGATTAAAGATTTTTACATTAGAATTCCCAAGTTCGTTTGTTTTGGAGCATTGGACCTTAATGCAGTCCTTCTTCGTTAAGCCAACATTTCGGACAATATTGTAATGCTGCAGGTTTGATAGTAGACTGTATGGATATAATTGTCCGAAATGTTAGATCATGAATGAACCACCGAAAACACTAATAACAAAATGAAACCCCCTTTATTATAGGCACTATTTCACGACAAAAGGTAGTTTATACCACAGGATAGTAGATATTGTGGGAGGAAGGGTTGGAATTCCAGTCCTACGTATATTGGATAAACTATCGTCGTAAATTTGGAGAATGGCCACTGAGACCCGCTACAGAAATAGGTATGTAAATTTATAAATACAGATGAGAAAAGGGATGGTGACGTAGAAGATAAAGGTAGGATGTGATTCAGTGCTGTGTTTTAGACTATTACTCGTCTACTAGACTGCTCCAATGCATGACCGGCCGAGTGAACTGACTCTAATAGGGGTGAACTGAAGGGGTGATGACAGAGAACTACAAGGAGCAATGGAGGCGCAAAGTTTTCGAATTAATCGCAATATGATTCCAACAGAGTATTTCAGATAATTACCTCCCTGCCTAAATGTTGTGAAGATTCCTAGTACAGCAAGCTGAGCAATCAACCAAAACACTTTGATTATTTAAAAGCATTTGTAAATAGCATACAAAAATATAGATTATAAAAAAAAATATATATATATATATATTTCAAGTATAATATTGCAATAATACACACTACAATCTACGATGACCTAAGAAGAAATACTGAAATACTTGTACATAGTTTTAATTAGGTACCTACTTCTACGCCAATGAAGAGAACAAGCTCTTGAGTTTGGTTCAGGAGTAGAGAGTAATAAGTATAAGAGTAAATGGGCGTTTACCAAAAAAAATGACCACTCGAAAATGACGTGTCCTACGACTTCCAACAAGTTATTCTATAGGTTAATAATTTTAGAACATGTTTCTTAAAATAAGTCCTATAAAATAATTTATAAAATTAATTATTTACATGGCAAAAACCATAAAATACATATAATTAACATAAATATTCGTCAAATAAGTTAGAAGAGAGCCGATTTTTTGAGTGTCCTACCCTACTTTTGCAAAATTCCGAACGCATAATATTAATGTTTACCCAGTCCCTGTTTTATATTTTGTGTTAATTAAAATGGTCATATGTTCCAAATTCATTAACATATATTACTTTTAGCAGAGTATAGTTCAAAATAATAAAAAAAACTGTTTTATTCTGTGTCTAAAAATGATGTAGGTGGAAAATTCCGCAACGCTACAACAATAAATCGATTTTGAACGAAAAATTACCTTTAAAATCATTGTGGGAATCGGTTTATTTTGATAAATGGCAACATTTGCACTATAAACAATCGCCATCTTAGTTTTGAGCCGCAGTTTACGTCTTCTGTGACACGCTGAGTGGTTGGGCGTCACGTTGTGCTGTTTTAATTTTCCACTACGAACATGGTTTTTGTTGATAAGTAATAAAGATTTTACTTACAGCATTTGAAGGTCAATTACTTAAGTCATGTAGAATATGATTAAATATGCCAATTAGTGAAATCGGTCTTAGAAATAAGTGCTTTTTGAGTTTGTTTCTATTCCGGCATCATACGTCACATCCAAAACGCGACGTGATGTACTAGTGGAACGCAAAATGTGACGTAATGGAACTATTAAGCATGGTTTACATTGTGCCAAATGATTTATTTAATTCTATATATAGTAACTACTGCTGGTTTTTATGTTTTGTCATATTATTTTTTTAAATTTTTAAGTCTATTGAAAGTAGGAATTAAGTTTTTATTTACAGTTGATTTCTGAAAATAATCCCTGGTGAGCGGTGTCTCTAAAGTCTCTTTCGTTATTCAGTTATTAGTTACGTCAGTATGGCGTTAAAAAAATTGGAAAAAAAACTACGAAATCAATTTGAAATAAAGGTTTCAAATTCATAAGCTTATAACTAACAGTATCGTGGAGTATGTGCAGTCAACAGCATGTCAGACTATACAAAACTGTCAAATTTTTCCAGTCGAATTTCAACCTTTAATGCTCAAAAATGATTGACAATATTTGACAGTTTGGGGTTAACTCGATGTTCTGTTGACTGTATATAGGTAGGTACCTACCTGATTTGCTCTTGAATGTATATGGGTCTACCTAGGTTTTATGTTAAAGTATTCAAGGTTGAAATTCTAGTGGAAAAATTTGACAGTTTTGTATAGCCTGAATATGCTATTGAGTGTATATACTCTACGATACTGTCGGTTATAAGCTTATTAATTCGAAAGCCTTCCATCAAATTGTTGTCATAGTTTTTTTTCAGGTAAGTACATACTATTTTAATAAACGATTAAAAATAGTAATTTGTTGTTCAGGTTCTACAGTCTAATAAGAGAGTTAAAATCCATAAACCTTATGACGACAAAATCCTAATTATGTCTCCCATCAAAAAATTAAAAAATCCTGTATCTTCTGCAGTATCAGATGACAAAGCCTATAAAAAACCCTTAACGGTGTTAAAGCCGAAAGTCGAGAAAAAGAACTAAACAAAGGGGAAAACGAATCCCTCAACGTCGAGAATATTTACTTGTCATATTTGCAAGACTCGTCAACAGTTCATTATGCAAGATATGGCAAAGTGCATGGTTTGTTACAACTGGGTATGCATATCATGTAGTGGAACAACTGCGTTTGACTACATTTGCCCAGTGTGCCTTGGCGATTGATTGTAGTAAATAAAAATAATAATAATATTTGGATGACTTGTATAGCGCCGTTTTTGTGAAAAATCACCTCAAGTAACATATTACTCAAACAATGAATCTCTTAATCTAATAATTATTATTTCTAAAAAAATATTTATAGCTTCTAAGAATCTTACAAGTAATTTTTGGTTGTATTAAAACTTATGTTTGAATTTATGTGGTTAACTTACTAACTATTTAAATTATAAATTTATAATGCAAATTGTTCTTAATATTGTGCAGGATGTAAACCAGTCTTTATAGTTCCTAAACCGTGACGTCTTTTCCATTAACGTCACTTGTCCTATTGTGATGTGATAAAAGATTTAACTTTTTTATATTAATTTGTTTAGAATAATGCTCAAAGATTAGATTTATAAAAAACATGATAATTTTATTATCTGTATACATTTAAAATAATATTACTTTAAAACAAAAATGCCAAAGTAAAGACTAAATTGTGCTATTGAATTTACCATAAAGTAACGTTGTGGAATAGTATTATTAAGAAAATATATTATTTCATTTAATTACCTATCTTAAGTTATGTGTTTTTTGAAGAATGTTCAATTTAAATGATAGTTTAATAAATAATTAATTAAAATTGCCACAGAATTTTACTTAAATCTTACCTAAAGTTTGTGACGTAATGGAACTTCGCATCACCTGTACTTCATTAAAACATTTATTTCCTACTAAATAGTAGACTTTTCTTATTTTTATTTACTATTTTTACGAAGTTAGATATATTATTAACTCAATAAAAAATCGTTTGTTACTAAAAAAAATTTTTTTTTTGTGGAATTCCATTACGTAACGGACATAGTTTTTGGTAAACGCCCAAATTCTCTTTTCTTGAATAATACCAATTCTGCAAATTTTTTTTACTTCTTCGGGAACACTGGTAAAATATTTTATCCCTCTGTTAATATAATTATTATGTATTGTTGTGTAGAAAATGCAGAAATTTAAATATTATATTTATGTCATAATGATGAATTATTATTTTTTTTGTTTCAATGTATTAAGTATCTTTGATATATTTGTAATTTTGGGTTTTTTTTTATAGATTTTCTTCAATTTTTGGAACTAAGAATTCGAGAATTGGAGTTTTTTTTTAAGAATGTAGGTTGGTTTCTCAAAATTACTTCAATAATTATTCTTTGTATTTCACAGGGCTTACAATTTTGTCATATACACCTCCCCATCCAATAATTCCATTCTGAATTAATAACTTTGACTATCTCGTAGTAGATTTTTTTTACATTTGCCTCACACAGGAGGTCCTGAGGATAATAATTCCTCCCATGGCCTATGTTTTTTCTTTGCTTTGGGGATTCTGTGTGAAGGGTCTTCTTAGGAAAGGAAGGAGAGGAAGGAAAAATGTATGAGGGGTAGGAATCTAGGGGTCAGTGTGTCAAGGAGTATCGGAGAAGACATATGAATCCATCCCTCCCATTGCCGTGCATGACGATGTTCCGAGAATCCTGTGGTAAAGGTCAAAAGGAATCCCTCAACCAGTCTCACCCGATCCGGTCCGCCACGCAGTAGGCGGACAAACGTAACTGCCGCCATGAGCCGTACAAACCTCACCCCATGAACCCCGGTACCCCTTCTAAGTCGCCAAACGTAGCGAACCACTTAGGGTGACCTATGCCAGAGGTGTTCATTACCCAATAAACGGTCCCCGGGGCGGTGGTAAACCCGCCTCAAATTGATCATCTAACTTAATATTTCTTAATTTAACAAATATATAAACATTACGTCATATTAATTAACATACGTTATTCATAATTTTGAATAACACATGTCAATTAGTGTGTTAACTGGAGAAGAAACACGGTCGACAAGAAATTTGAATGATTATTTATGAGTTATTTTACTAAACTGTAGCTGTCAGTGATGATGCTGACCTTCTAAAATTAACGGGTAAGAAGTAACTTATCAAAAAAAGCTAGTGGTCCATATCTATATTTTATTCGTATAAAAAAAATCTAGAGTCAAAATATAGAAAGGAAATCAGGGAAAAGGACGCCCGGTTTCCTCGTACGAAGGCTTTTGATAAAGTCATAAAAATTAAGTTATTTTATATTTTAATATTAATTTGTAAGTAGCCAGGTCGAATTTTCACGAAGCTAGTTTGAGTTTCGTTATGGTCCTATTCGGGTTTCGGTATGGCAAAGTTAAGTTTTAGAATGGTCAAGTCAATTTTCGACATTGTCTAATCGAGATTCGGTAGGTATGGCCTAATCTAATTTCGGTACGGCGTAGTTCAGTTTCTATATAATCTAGTCCAGTTTTAAGCATGCTCTGGTCCAGTTTCGGTATGAACTCGTCGAGTTTCTTGATTCAGTATTTCTAACCGATTTACAGGTATAATATGCGTCATTAATGCCCCTAGTTTATACCTATATTACCGGCATTCATTGTAAGTTCTACCGTGATTGATTATTCAACCCTCTCACCTAATATACAATGGCACCAATAAACAGGATAGATTTTGCAGCCAGACGATAATATAATTTGTAATCAAAAGCGCTGCGAACAAGATGCTATGTAAATTGTAGCAATTGATTGGGCTGAGAATCCTTTGATGGTTTATAAGCAGAATTGAAAACCCGATAATAATTATTATGGCTAATAACAACTACGTAGATACCTGACATTACAAGCGGTAGATATTTCACCCGTTTTCATCAATACTTGACGTCTCCCATAATCACACAATTAATAGTCTAAAAGCCCGTGACAATCAGACCTTCGTTATTTTATAAAACCTGAAAGTTTCTCTGTGTATGTCTCTAATACGGGTAAAGACGATCCCCGACTACGAAGTTTGGGTCACGGTGTGGCTTTGAAAGATATTATATTAATTTATTATAATTGTACCTATGTTCAAGTATAAAAGCTTAATTTTATATATGTTACTTGAGGAACTATCAACAGATGTTTTCTCAGTAATCAGACAGTTTCGATGGTTCCTTCACCTTGTCAGACACATTAAAAGTCTTCCGTAGGTGCGAGCGCGATATATACATGCAAGCGGGTGCGAGTGAAATAGTGCGAAATTTCGACGCTAGCAGACTACTTACCTTGTAAAAGTGCGAGTAAAATGCTCTTGAAATCGTGGTGCAATTTTATATACCTTTGCAACCTGCTATCTTTCATTACCACCGTGATACAAACTTCATAGTCGGGGATCGTCTTTACCTGTATTAGGGACATATACAAAGAAACTTTAAGGTTTATAAAATACGAAGGTCTGATCGTCACGGGCTCAGACCTCTCTCATATACCTCTCTGTAAAATCACCTCATCCACTTTTCCCACCCTTTAAGCCGTTAGTAAATAAATAAACACCCACCATATTATAAATTATGTTTGAACAAATTCGGCAACCAACTTGGCGTTATTGTTTAAGAGTTTATAGGAAGGAAGGCGATGGTGCCATCTTTCGTAAATTCTCTGTAAACAGATACGAAATCTGAAGTAAAAAAGTTCTGGGGTTCAAGTCTCCAATCCACGCCGCTCGCATTTATAGTCGACAGTACACAAATTCATCGACTTTATTATTCCTTAGTCTCGTCGAAAGTACGTACCAAACGTCAAAAGCCATTTCACTCGAATAACGAAGTGGATCAAATCAGTCGACACCGTCTTTCTTATATTCGACATAACTGTAAAAATCTTGTAGATAATCTAAGATCGTTTCCCGTGAGCTCTTCGAAGGACAGGCATTGTATGTTTTTATAAAGTTGTGTTAAGGCTATATAATGGGTGATTTACCCGCAATGTTGGCAGCAACACACAATGTAAAGCATGCTCTGAGCAGTTGCTTTGAGACCAGCAAGAATGTTTCGCTAGAGGGTAGATTATTTCGCTAATTTGTCAGATGAAGACTTCGTCAGGAGTTTGGGCTTAATAAAGCCTTAATACGTCGGCTGCTAGTCACTGTGTCTCCGTTCATAACACCCCATCCCGTTCCTCGGCTCTAGATGTCGAAACTAAGGGAGTACAAAAATGACTGTCGAAACGTGAGTACAGAAATTTGTTATTATTAAAAACATACAATGAAGTTGCACTCCCATGAGTTATCAAAACTCATTAAGGGATCGCCAATTGGTACTTTTGAGAAGTTAAACCCAACTCAACCCAATATGTAGACACAATTAAGTTGATGGTTTTCAAATGAAAATGAACATACTAAGTAATCGTTGCAATGTCGTTTTGCAGGTATTTGCAGCATTAATGTCTTTTCGTTTTGAGTAATATACCCGCCAGCCATGATTGGTTTGCCTATGCAGAGCGAATGAACGAGGAAAAGAGTGTAAGGAGAATATATGACACAGTGAATGGTAAAAGAAGTTGGGGACGCCCGAGAAAGACATGGCGCGACCAAGTGAATCAGATACTTGAGTCGGGCCATGTCGAGAGTCATAATAATAGAAAAGTATGTATGAGACGATGTATGGATGTGAACGAGGCAAGGAGTGTGTACCAAGATCGAGTTGTTTGGCGGTCTGTCCTCTCTGCCAACGCCTACGGGGAAACGGCGTGATAGTTATTTAGTTAGTTACCCGCAAGCCATTTCGAAGAAAGGCTGTAGTAAATAGGGCCATGACGAACGTTTTGTTTTTTGTAATTTTAAATTCACACCATAGAAACGCAGCAAAAACATCACAATAGCCAATACAATCATATCTTCAACCCTTCGACTTTCAAGAATAAGTAAATGAGTAGTAAATGAGTAGTAAATGAGTAGAACAAGTAAGTAAGAATATGTAAATGAAACATTCGACGTATTTCGTCGAGACATGACGGCGTTGTACTCGTAAATTTGTAGTGATCGTTATTGGAGAATTGAACCCTTGAGCGTGTTGTATGGAGTTATTTACCAACACAGTTCCTTATCAAAAGCAAACACCCCTTTCTGACCTTGTTCACGGAGCGAACAATATATCACTTGCCAGAGCTGGGGCTATTCAAATATCATGAAAAATTATTTGTTTATTTTCTGCTCGGATTATGACATATCATTTACAGTGGCGGTTTCCAGTCGTGGTCTTTCTCACCGGCCGGGAGTTCGCTCAGAAATTTAAAAACAGGAGAAAAATTCAACAAAATGTTATTATAGCTTTAATCGGCTCTTGATTTACGTCGAATGCGGAAATATTGATTTTTATGGTAACCCGATAAAACAGAACATGACGAAATAATAGGTTAATTTGGTTTTAATTGGGGTTGTATTCTGTTTGTTATTTTACTTGACGTTCCACGTTCTGTTTTCCAAGGAACCACGTCCATTTTGCCAGGGAACGGATTTTTTGCTACTTATTCCAAAAACTTTTTTTCTATTTTACTTTATTCCTCGATCTTAAGAATTTTAAATTCGCGATAAATTCTAACACATCTGCTTCAAGCAATCAACACAACTGAAGCTACACAATGTAGAAACAATGCCGACTTTATCCCGAAGGACTGAAGTTGCAGAAATTCGCTCTATTACGTATTCTAGGCCCAAAGGATATTAAATGCTTACGTAAAATCTTGAATCTATTATTTATTATTATACCAGAATGGTTTCTGTGAAAATGTCCTATGGTCACCGAAACCTTAATAATGCACCTTAAGGGCTATTAACCAGCCAGCGGTCGAAAATTCATATTTCGTCGAAAGTTCTTACGATCGTACAGAGCGGTTACAATGAGAAAGATTAATTATTCTCCGTACCAGCTTTTTTAAATCATAAGTCAATATCGATTTTGTTTCAAAATTTGCTTTAATTTATACCTACATTCAGAAATGCTGAAAGGCGTGATGATAAAGCTATTAAAATTATGTACCTTTTGTAATTATTTTTTGATCATAAGTATTCATAATTTTTCAATAATGTCTAAGCTAAATAAGAATGTAAATAATCTTAACTATATTAGTTTGTGAGACCGTAAATAAATAGATTAGTATTTCGTCGCAAAACACGTGTGCGGATCGTTTTTTAAATGATTTTATTTAAACTAAAATTAAAATTCTGAAACAAAGCTTTCCCAGATAATTTATTGATTTATTTTACTGCATGATTATATGATTTGAAATTAATGTGTGTTGTACGATACAAAATTTTGTTTGAAAATTTAACAAATCTGCCAACGACCTACGGTAAAACCTCATTGTACTAAAAATAAACATATTTTCTCAAAATTTAAAACATAGCTTTACTATATAAAAGAACATTCTTTCGAAATCAATTTATAATTTTTTGTGGAAAAGAGTCAATACGTCTAAACTTTGATTTTAAAATGACGTATTTTCGGTTTTGTCTGGTTATTCCCTCTACATTCAATTATCAGCGAACCGAATCTAATGTCTATCTATATAATAAATATCTCGATGACTTCTGTAGTTCTGAAGTCTATATTTTCTCTGATTAGTGATTATAGCAAAGCTCCGAAGTAGATAAATAAATAGAGTCATTTTCAAAGATTCCGATCCGTACTTAAGTTTTTCAAAGAAAAACTAAAAATTTTCCTCTATTATAATCATATAAAATCTGTGGTAATATCTATTCCTGCAACCTATACACGCATTATGTACCAAGCTGCGCTAAGCTCGACATGCCAACTAAGCCGAGCTTAAACTTAACTGATATACCGGGCCTGTGGTGTTTTGAGCGCCCGTCGCGTAACACTGTAATAAAAAAATACTTTTGCATGATATTTTCAATTTATTGGTAGGCTTGGTAGTAGGATGAACGGTGGAAATTAAAATAGATGCAGAAACCCAAGTGAGCTAAATATGATATTCAACGACGAATATACGAGCAAGTTAAACAATCCTAGAGCGCAAAAAAAAAAGTTCGATGAGAATGATAAAAATATTCCTGTCCCAAAAGTCAGTTTAAATAAAAGTAATTAATATCTCTCACACTATTTTTCACATCTTTCAGCGGAGCTTTTTTTCAAATGAACACGCTTTCAAATAAAAATTCGGATATAACTTGGCACGTTCTTTTTTTGAAAGGGTTGATAAAACGTGTTGGACACGATGACAGCGTCACGCCCCCATTTCCTCCCCCCCCCCCCCCCCCCCTCCGAAACGACGAAGGCGACATCTCTAGGGTAAATCCCTCAGATGATTGATGTGGCTTATGTAAAATTCCTATGGTGTAGAAGTGTAGACTGCTTTAGACATATTGAGTTATTGACCTTTTTTTGACCCCGCGCGTTTCTTCTTTCTTTCTCTATTTTATTGGTCTGTTTGCCGGTTGGGATTATCGATTCTTACCCAAGTTTATAAATTCAAATTTATTACCGAGGGAGACCCGAAATTTTCCTTTGAAAACGAACTTAAGATATCCTTATTTTTTATATAATTGTCCGTTAGTTTGTGTTCTTCTAGTAGGTGAAAAATCAAAGCCAGATTTCGTGCAAACAATTCTTAAGCAGATTTCGTGCAAACCATTGATTTTCATCTTCTCCGTTTGCTGTTCCCTAAGAGTATGGATAGTTCCATGGCTGTTCCCCTAATCCTAGGAAAGTCTATCTGGCTGTTGTCTAATCGAAATTTGTTGGCGCCAAAGCGATAAAGTAATCTCACTATAATTTGTTTCTATAAATGTTGCATTGTCAGTATAAATCTTCATTGTGGTGCAGTGGAAGGGTTTCCCTACTTTGCTGCGAGATCTCCTACTGCCTTCTAATCCCCGGGGATCCATTGTCTTTGTAACAAAAGCAGCTTTTCTAAAATTTCTTTTTGGAAATGTCTCCACAAAGGAAGAAAGAGGCCTTGGATCGAAACGTATTGTTATGGACTTCTCGTTAGATGGATATTAAGTATTAAGCGTTTCTCTTCTGCTGTCCTGGTTTAATAGTCATTGTCAATCTAAACTCAATATAACAAGAAGTTTTAATGGCTATTCATGTTATTAATATCGCTGGCTCAACTTTATCCATTTACCAAATGGTCGCCTTTAAGATTCATGCTCGCCTGGTCGGATGCTAAACAATCGTTTTGAAATGTATACCTACATATTATTATTTAATTAAGTTTAACTTTTATTGTGTTAGGAATTTTTAAATACTTCCATGAACCGGTTCATTTCGTGATTTATTAATGGGTTATGCCGTGTTGCGTTTCCTTCTGTAGCCAACATTTCAGACATCGTTACAGTGTCCATCATCAGGGCAGATGGCTATAGACAATGTAACGCGGTCCGAAACGTTGGCTAAAGGAGGAAGCACAAAACGGTGTAAAATCCCAGAAAATGATAGAATAAATCATATAAATTAAAATTTGTCTTTATTAATTATATTTTATGGAATTAAACTATACCTAACTTTAAATTTCAAAAAATTAAATGCCACTTACTGTTTGGGTTTTTTATGCGAGATCATTCTTTGATTTAAACACACTGCGATATTTAACCGAGTCATTTTATTTACAAAACTTCTTTCGAGAACTGACAAACTTGATTAAAAAACGACAAGTTTCAATATATTTCCGGCCCGGTTCCCTACTCTGGTTTTACAAGACTAGGAAGGCTCTAGTGTTATTGGTAGGATCTTTATGGAAGAAAAGGAGGAAAATAATACAAAAAACAATTTTTTCATAAAAATGAATACTATCTCCCACTCTGTGGCACAAACTATCTGTCGATTAAAAAGAAAACATTACTTCTAGCGGCATCTGACTGAGCTGTAGGGAACCGGAATTACCGACATATGATTAAGATAATTAGGTTAGATGAAAAATACTATAGATGTCACTCACTGTACAATTAATTTGAGATTTAACACTTACATAAATATTAAATCATAATAAAACTTTTGTCCGAGAAAATCTCAATCATTCCAGTTCATTTTTGAATACATTGAACCTTAGGTTCAAAGTCATACATTTTGATATTTTTGAAAAAGAGTTTGTACCTCTATGTATCCGGATAATCGAAGAGATGAGAGCTTTTAGGGTGCTACCTATGAATAGGTACTTTTATGGGCTTGGAATATTGAAATACATATTTTACGAGTTTCCTGTGTAGTCTCGAGTGAGATATTTTGTGGCCACTCAGATATTGGGGTCACGATCTCTGCTGACGTCACAGATAATCTTGGATAAGCTGTAGGTTTTAAAATTAATTCCTACTAACATTTCGGATTTCTGCTCACGCAACTATAATATAATCTTTAACCCTCTGAAAATATGAAGTACTTAACCAGCCACGCCTCGAGCCTATTTTGCAGGAAGGTCAAAATATTTTGGCTTTGCAATAAAATTCAAATAAATGTTATATTTCTAAACGCATTCGAAAATTAAAAACTGTTTTGGAATTTGGTGATGAAACACTATTTTTCATTTATAAATCGAAATAAACTTATAATTTTTTAAATACAAAAATTTTGAATGCAAATATAAAAAAGTTTTAAACCTTATGTTTTTCTAACAAAAAATACTGATATCGAAAAAAAAAACGCACACATATTTTACTACGTAAATTTATTATAAACGTTATCAACCTACTTCTTTGTCGTTTCATGTAAAAATAATTAATCCCCGCTCCCCCCCCCCACTCCCCCCCCACTCCCCCTGCTGCTGCATCCCCTTCCCCCAATCAATCAACAATCAAATACGCTAAGTTTCGCATTCATAATATTAGTATAGCTGTTGGGTTAGGTCAAAATATCTACATTCAATATTCATATTAGAATACTCATATTTAAATTTTCGCTATCAAAGAAATCTCCATAGTAACCTAAACAAATAACAAAATAACAGCCCACGTCAAACATTTACTTAGCAACACGCTTTGCCAATAAACGTATAATAAATAACTTCATAACGCCACAGCTTATTCATAACGCCAGAGCTTACCAATATATATAGCCTATATTACTCGCAAATAATGTAGCTTTCGATTAGTACAAGAATTTGTATATTCCATTCGGTATTTATTGCGTGAAAGAGTAAGACACATCCATCCATACAAACATTCGCATTTATAATATTAGTAAGATAGTGCGCCAGAGAAACTTACTTATTTGAAAAAATTCTCGACTGTTGAGTTGGGCAGGTAGAGGGGCGGAAGGGGGCGCATCTGGAGGGGGACGTCCCCAAGTTTGTTTCCCATTCTCGTTCTTGTCAGTTGCCATTATGCTGTGGTCTAGAGAGCAGCTGGTCTTCGCCGTCGAGAGCTTCTTTTGTAACGGTCGCTCAGTTGCTGCTACGCAACGTGCCTTTCGCGCTGGCTTCGAAATTCCTCCTCACAGACTCGTTCCTGGCCGTAATTCGATTCTGTCGTGGGTCAACTCATTTCGGGAGTGTGGAAGTGTCGCTAAACCCAGAAATGGACATCAACGGACCAGCAGAATACCGGAAGCTGTGGAAAGAGTGAGGCAGTCAATTCTGCGTTCTCCCCGGCGTTCGGCTCGCGTTAACGAACGTTAGGGACGTGTGGTTTCAGCAAGATGGAGCCACAGCACACACAGCACGAGACTCAATGAATTTGCTGCAACAACATTTCCCCGACCGCCTCATCTCTCTCCGAGGCGATCTCCCATGGCCGGCGCGCTCTCCGGATTTGACTCCATGTGATTTTTTTTAATGGGGTTATTTGAAATCCCTTGTTTATGTCGATCGACCACGGACCATCATACTACGGAAATTTTCAGACTGGTCGGACCAATCTGAAAATGTCCGTAGTAGGATGAAACCGGACCTGGTAATAATAAATAAGTGGAGCAAAGTGAAAAAGTTTTTTTATTTCAATTCTATTATATATTATTGTTGAATGATGAAACTGATAACAATGTTTTCATAACCGGTTTGTGGAGCTAATGTAAAAAAAAACTTTCTGTCGTATCCCAATTGATTCCTTCACTGTGGTAATTTGAGTTCCGGTGATTAAACGATGATTCTAATTTTTTTCTTTTTTATTGGTACTAGTCCTTATGGATAGGCTTTAGAAGTGGGCATTTAAAAGATTCAAAATTAAAAAAATGCACCATGGACCACGAAACAAAAATAAATATTGAATATTAACGGAACTTTGGTACCGAATTTTTAATTGAATAAATTTTATATCATATAACTGTATAGTAGAAATTTGAAGAAAAAAAAACTAATATTTTAGTTTGGTGGACTTTTTACGGTTTTTTTTAAAATCAGTGATTAAATTTGTGTTACAAAATACCAACCCTATTGGTTAAACCATGTCCTTTTGCAATTTATACGAGCTATTAGACTCTAATATATATTATAATATTATATAAACAGGCTTCCAGCTATACTGTTGATTTAGATGCCTTACAAATTTGACTATCTGCCAGTTGGAGTACGGCCCTAGCGATCAGCAAAATATATGATCTTATTATGTAAATCCGCTTTGATTTTGAGTGGCTTCAATTCCTATTAAGATATTATATAACACTAGCTGGGTTACCCGGCTTCGCTCAGGACAATAAGATAGTGTTCTGGAATGTTGCACAATGATGTTCCCGATTTCCTATTCCTGATCATTCCACTCCTTCCGCAACTTTCTACAGCTCTATGGAACCTTCTAGAACTTTCCGGAAGACTGTTCTAGAAATTTCAAGAGGGCGAAATTTTCAGCCCTTATATCTTTAAAAGCACGGCCTTTAGGTAAAAACGGATACCCTTATTCCCTAGGGGGGATAGAGATCTACCACACCATATAACTCCCTTGATCGAACCGGGACACGTTTCTGAGTTTTTGCGAGCTGCACGTTTTTTTGGACTTTCTTTTATAATACATGCCATATTCAAATAAATAAAATGTTACTCCTTACATGTCCTTTCCCGTGCGTTCCCCTCCAGCGTTCCACTTCCACCTTCCCCGCCACCGCTCTCCCGCTCCCCCGTCCCGCCAACCCCCTGGCACTGCATTTCTTGACTCCTCTCCCGCGCGGCCCGTAGCCGAAACTTTTTTCTAATACTAACATTTTTAAACTCGTGATATCTTTCTAATTAAATATCCGAATTGAAAAATTCAAAAAGTTAAATAAATGTATTGAAGCTGTCTTAAATATGAAGTAATTTATTTTGATAAGGATTAAAACCAAGATACAAATAAAGAGACTTTTCAAGCGGCGACATATTAATTAAAATTTTAAAATAAAAGAATACTTATTGTGGCATAACCATAATAGTTAGACATATGCTGTCGCCATCTTTTTTGTAAATATTGATGTGTTCTATAAAGTCGTAGTACATTATTTTATTCTATCATCAATAGTTTTCGCAGCGCACGCGATTTAAAGAATATTTTAGGTAATTTTTTTACACCCTGGGTTACATTATTGAATTTTTAGTAAGGATGACTATTTTAAAAAAAAATATAATATAGCCTATGTCACCCAGGGATAGTGTAGCTTCCCAACAGCGAAAGAATTTTTCAAATCGGTTCAGTAGTTTCGGAGCCTATTCGATGCAAACAAACACACAAACAAACAAACAAACAAATATTACCTCTTTATATAGTGTGTTAGACAAATAATTATTGTCTAGTTAGAATATTATGCATAGCTGTTGTTGACCTATTTGTTTATTTTGGGATTACCGTGAGGTGTTCCGTTTGGGTTGTTTAATATAATAAATATGTAAACAATATATAAGGCCCTGACCTGAATCCTGACTAAATCCAAATTCTCAAATCCTCTTTGAATAATCGTCATACTGTTTTATTTTATTGTATCAGCTTTTGTCTGGCTTCGACCCTGGTTAGAATTCTTGCCTATATTCGTTTCATAAACCCTTACAGGTATTAGTGGTGAGTTTTCAGTTAGCTAGAGCGCTAAGATTGAAAAATATGACGTTATTGACGTTGTTGTAGTTGAAATTTTTTTTTGAAATTTCAACTTTTTGTATGAACATCTTCAGGATTTTTTCGGTCAAGGGATGCGCCGCATCCACATACGGAAAGATCTTTAAATAAAAATTTGAAATTGTGAAAAACAAATAAATTCATTTTCAGCTGCAACAACCTCAGTAATGTCGTATTTTTCAACTTAGCACTCTAGCTGATTTTTTATAGGTATTTTATTGAAAACTGGCTAAAAAGATTTAATGATTGAAAAAATAATTTTGCCTACAATTATAGGTTTCTATATCATATAATTGAGTTGATTTCCTTCCTCTTGTTGCTGTTCTTCAACACAGCATGACAAGAGGAATGGTGCTGCTAAATGATATTTCTAGGTCTCTTGACATTTTCAACATTAGTCTTGAAGGTTTCAAGAATACTTTTAGGCAGGGACTCTAAAATATGTATTATTGAAAAAAAAAAATCTCATTTAAAGTTATGTATATGTTACTTGTTTTGTAATAGGATTATATTAATCTGTAATGCTAAAAAAAAATAATAAACGTCGATACTGAACTTTTTGATAAATTAACGTTTTTTAAAGCTCTTGCTAGTATTTGCTAGCTGAAACTAGATGCGTAGGCCTAGTAATGACCCTGAAAACAAAATATTGTGAATGTTTGATGACTATGTCACACGCAGCCAGTAGCGAGGACAGTGGTAAGTGGCAACTAAATCGTTTAGTTCATTTTGTCACTCTTCGCGTGCGAACTGTCCGTTTAATAAGTAGTAAATTACCGTTGTAGCTATTTAGTTGACTGAATAAAAATATTTTCTATTTTTTCGATTTAGGACAAACGTGCTTGTAGGTAGGTGGGGGCTGTTATAACGCTTTCCGCGAATCAAGTTTTACTACAAATACAAGAGTTTGCTAAAGCGCTTGTATTATTCTTGTCAAAAATGCTTAGTTCCTTACAGTAAATATGTACTTTAGGATTGATAATTAGGTAATCCTAAAGTCTCTTTATGTCTTTAATCATGGATTAATAGCTCCAACTCCAAACAGAATTCTTTGAATTCTATTTGTTATTACATTACATGATCTGAACTTTGTAATACCTGGCGTTTGCTTGATTCAGACATCCAATACCTGATGGATTAATCAACATTCACAATGCGCTTTGATTGGTTTCGTAATTAGAATCGTTTGTTTGAAAAGCAACACTGTTAGCGATTAAACAATGTAAAGTTTATTCCAGATTCCGTAATATAATCTAATAGGTATGTGATATTTCAGACTGCTTTCGTTTAACCGCTAATCAAATTTCAGAAAATTCAGTAGGTAGTATATCATACCTGCGCTAATTCTTAAACTAGGCAATCGAAATCGATCCATACGAATCGGTCCATAGAAAAATATACCCACCTGCTTTTCAAGATAATCTTTTTATCTAACTTTAACTGCTACTAATCTTAAATTTATGTATACGATACTGTCGCCATGGGTCAACCCACAGTGCCCTTTTTGACAATATCAAGGAGGATCCTGTATTTTCACTTATGTCAACAGAATAGCACCTAATCCAGAGATTACCAAACTTTTTTTTCTCGTAGACCACTTTCAAAATTTTACTGGTTTCGGTGGACCCCTGCTGTTTTATTTCTACCATATTCCCAAAACTCGTTGAAAAATGTGGCGTCGCGGCTGAGTTCCAAATTCGGAGTGGTAAAATAAAATGGAAAATAGTTTATTACATAGTTTAAAAAAAAGGAAGTTAATGCTAAATAAACAGGCAATCTGATCCATATGCCGGCCTAAATAAAAAAAAATTCAATTCCGGGACCAAAAAAAGATTTTTTTTTTCAAAATTATCTTTTCGCGCTATCTGTTTGGATTGCATGAAAACCAAAGCTCCTAAAAAAAATATTCGTAATAAGCGTGTCCAGTCCCAACCGATATTTACCAAAATTTTGCCAAAAATCTGAATATAATCCTAGCCTCTGGTCTGCCATAATGTTCCAGGATTTGTTGCCCATACTTAGTATAAAATCTTAGAAAGAGCACTTTTGATGTAATATTTTGTGCATTTATTTCGAACTATCGTATATTTTATTGACTGAAACACGTTCTTTGAACAATAAACTATCGATAAAAAACAACATTACTTGTGTTTATTTGATGAATTGATAGGTTTTTTTAAGTTTTTGTAACCAAACATCGACGGACTTTTGACAGTTCAACCGTGGCAAAATATGACGTTCGTACTCCACAGAAAATGCTTTTTAAAATATTCCAGTGCTGCCAGATGAATAAAACTTTTGGCGGTATCAACAGTACCTACTGTTAGCGCAAACCATTCTGAGCTTGACTTTCATACAGTTTCTTTATATATTAGGGTCAAAATCGCATATAAAAATATTTTTTTGCCGTTTTTTGCCGATCTCACCGGTGAACGACCGGCGACACAGAACTTCAAAATGCTTTTTTGAAGTCTCAATACGACCACTTTTCATCGAAATACAGCCTGTCAAAAATCACCGAAAAATTGGATTTTTTTTGCTCATTTTAATTTTTTTGAGTAGTGTATATCTGCCTACATTGATAAGTAAAGCCAAGTTAACATTTTTATTCTTTACAAATTGTGAATCCCCATTTTTTTATCACGCCAACGTAGACCCCCATCGAGTCTCCCGTGGAACCCTGGGGGAATCAGTGACCTAATCCCAAACACGCGAACACCTCAGCATAGGTTCTCCCAGTGAGGTGTTCATAAATTGCTACAACTAAACTTGTTACGTACAGATACTGAATGTTAACATTTTTTTGGATATAAACCACTGTAAGCATTTATAAAATGTATGTTCAAGAATACACTTAATAAAATAAATAAAAATTAAAAAAACTAAATTGTGACCATTCACCTTGTTTCATTATTCATATAAAATATTCAGCGGCTTTCATTCTGTTTGACTTAAGAATTTATATAGCGCTATCAAAGTCAATATTTTTGTATATAATACCGCGGTGTAAGTATAGTAGACGCCAATCTTTAAGACCGGCCTGACGTTGATCAGAAATCGTTGCAGAAGGCGAATTTCAGGACAGAAAAGTGGCAGTCCCCCCGCCTTTCTCTGTCGCACATATGATGTTACGTATCTTTCTCTTTCGCTTACGTTCATTGTAAAGTCAGTAATTGCGTGAGAATGAAATGTGCCATGTTCAGGCCGGTGTTAACGTTTGGCGTATACTATACGCGACGCGTAAGGTCAAAATATTGACATTCTTGACTTACTACCACGGGTGACATAGATAGGGTTAAACCGGTCGTAAATGTACCCATATTAGAAGAAATGTTAAAAATTATTCCCCATTTCAATAAGCAATTATTATCTATGTATGTTGCTGAATAAATTCGCTTCTGATATCAATGAGGATTCAAATTGTAAATCCCTTTCGTTCTTGAAATAATGTTTCTTGATTCATACGATTTTCATCGGTTGTTGTTTTTTGATTGCCTATACTCGTCTGTTCGTGTGAGCATTTCCATTGGTATTGTGAAATAAATTGTTAATTCCGATTGTTTTATATTACAATATGCGATGCATTATTCTTTCGAGCGTTTTGGTAATCCCTTGTGAGTCTTTTCACTTTGGGATGTTTACAATGGACGGCAATAAGTCCAACAGTTGGGGTACCCCTTTGTTTTTCCACCATCCTTTATCTTTGTAATCTTGTTTGCTTTTGGCTCCACTATTCCACCGCAGATCTCTGTTCTCCCGGGAGACTTAAAATTCCCGATTGGAAATGAAATTGTAAATCCAATGATGAATAATTCCAATTTCTAGCGTTCTGTTTTTCAATCTGTCGGCGATCGAACCGAAAATAAAACGTTTTGTTCTGATTGCAGATGTTGATATTGTTATCCATCACCTCTGTAAATAATATTCATATTCTTATCACTGTCAAAACATTGACCTTATTACTTTGGTGTTTAGTAACTTTGTCGTGGAACGTAATGAAATTATACTCAAATGATAGATACTATTGTAATATTTTTACTCATACCACTTTATTTTAGTTTGAAGCCAATTTCGGACAAGACGGAGGCTTATTTAGGGAATTATCGATACAATTAATTAAATTTTTATTTACAAATTATTTTTCTCCTTGTCTGCAAATATTAACTTTTTTTTGTAATGTTGCAAAGACGTAGATTTATCTTTCTAGGGTTAATAAAACTCATTTCGGGAAAGACAACATTATGCAATTAAAAGAAAATTATTTTCACGTAGACAAAGGGAGTTCAATGAAAAGTGTAGACAGATTTTAAAACAGATTCTACTGACTTAAAGCTAATTGAGTAATATTTCATAAATAAATTTAGAACGATATACGTATTAGTTGATATTAAAATATTTTACGTAAAATGGTTTTAAATTTTTATAAAATGTTGTTCAAATGTAAATTTAGCGGTAAGCACCATATTTTATTTTTGTAGACGATGAATTAATAAATTTAGGAGGGATTCGTTTAGCAACTTCTCAAATTTTAGTAATACGTTTATCAGAATTAATTAAAATAAACCCCGCGAAAAGATAAAATTTCTAGGCGTGCTGGGGCGAATTCGGCCGTAGGCGTAGGTCCGTCCAATACGCGCCGGGCGGGCGGTGTAGATACATATATTTGTGTACACGCTTTCTTCACTTACGTCGTTAAGATTCTCACTGTATTTTAAAGTACTTGTTAGGGCAAATTCTACAGTAGGTCTGTCCAATACACCAGGGTCGCGCGTTTTATATTTGTGTACACGACTTCTTCCCTTAGGTACGTCGTTAAGATTCTGATTTTATTTTAGGATATTGTGTAGTCTAAAGGTGCCTACTATAATCTATGTCAAGACATAAAACTCCTAAGAACAACGCTAAATTTTTTCTGTTCTTTGTTATTGTTACTCCATACTAAAAGTTGATGCATGTACACGAAAAACTAATAAAATATTTTTGGTTCCTACCCATAGTCGATTCTAAAAATCTGTGATTAAATGTATCTATTCTCTCTTCTAAGACTAAATCGTTTTCTATTGGTCTATGAATTTACGATTCTTGATTCTAAATTTTTAAAAATTAGTTAAAGCATTCCTTTAAGAGAACAACTACCCAAAGAGTTTCGAAAAATCTTGAAAATATTATAATATTTGGGTTACGTTATTGTTTATATAGCGCCGTTTTTGTGAAAAATCACTTTAAGGGCGCTTACGTATATGTAAGTCACTTCTATGACTTAAGGATTAAGCTCAATTAAAATCGCACGATATGTTAAGAATTAGGGCGTAACTTTGCATTAAACCATTTTCTTTCAATCTACGGTTTGCGTTTCGTTGGTTCTTTCGAAAATAAAAAAAAAGTGGTTTGAGCATTCCGCCGGGAGAATGCATAAATCGTCTCCGACACATCACGTACTGTGAGAGAGACATAGGATGTATTTATCTCTTTTTATATTTTACGTGCGATCCCCATTCGAATAGCATGGAACAAAAACGCTGTTGATCCAATACGAAATGTTAAAAGTTTTTTGTAATTGATTTCTCAAAGTTGAAAGAAAATACTTTGTAAAAATGTAGTGTTTTTCAATGTTGTCAAAGTTTTATAAAACGCGACATGTTGGACTCTTAACACATCCATTGACGTCACATGATATCGAAACGTCTGTTTTTTCACGTTTGGTCACAAAGTCTAAGTTCTTCAATAATCGGAAATTCACTTTGTGGCGTCATTTTTTTTTTAAATGAAAATAAATCACTTTGTATACACCACTAATCAAAATTACCAACATGTTTCAAAACGATTTCTAAATGATTTCTTTCTTTTCATCAGGATAAAAAGAAAAATAACTAAAATAACAATAGACAATCAAGTATAGACAAATAAGTATCTACAGAAAAAGAAACATTATAAATAGTGATGATTAATTTGTTAAAGGCATCGCAAAAACATTTATGTTAAACATAAAATTATTTTAGAAAAGGCAATAATTGCAATCATATATTTTAAAAACTTCTATAATTTTTTTAAATATCACAGAGTATCCAAGATATCTAAACAACAAAAATAAATGATTACAAATATACGTATTAATATGAATATAATGGGGTATTTCCACAAACGTGGGATTCTGTTGAAAATGTACGGAATACTTATAGATCATTTTTCTGATTTTAATAATCTTACTAAAAATGTTTGATTTTTATGTTTTCATTCAATATTATTTATTTTAAAAACGATCTAAAACTGACAAAATCAAAACGGCCCGTGGTTGGCAAATGGGTTTGTGACGTCACAGGTGTCGCTCAGCTGAACCAGCACAAATAAACACTCAGTGAGCGTCCTCGCTCATGACGTCACACGATAGCCACGCCCCAAAATATCGTTTTAGCGATAATTCAAAAATGGGAAACTTTAACTCGCTGTAGAAAATTTATTCGTCAACATAAAAATAAAATAAAAATGTTATAATTATCGTAATTTTTTAAGCAATAAACAAAAACTTGGAAGTACCCCTTTCAAAACATGGATATTTACAAAATATATTTGGTTTTTAATGGTAAGTATGTAATCGGCTATTGACACTTTTTCTAATTTGTAAAATTAAAAAATGTTAACCTTGCTTGAAACGCTAAGCTTGGCGTCATAGAAATTACACAGGTTTTTTCTAGAATTCTATGTTCAGCCCCAACTATGTTCAGCCCTAAAAGTTGTTTTACTAATACGGTGTACAGTATATTCCATTCGCCATGTTGTATTAAAAAAACTTCCATTGTTCAATTAGAGACAAGCTTTCAAAAGAATGTTGAAAGTGGAGTAAGGCCGGTAGTAACGGCTTGCTAATAAATTAATAAAACAAGAAAGAAAAGCTTTTCTAAATTACTGGAAAAATACTGAATAAACCGCAATCCTTTCGGTCATACGATATTTCTGTTAGCATTACTACATGTTCTTGTGAAAGATGACCTTTTAGCTTTTGCGCTTATAACTCGATATTCTCTAATGGCACGAGTGTGTTTTAGGAGAGGGACAGAGTAAAGAGAAGTTGTTTGCCAATATTTCTAGATAGGTACCATGTGTGCCTAGGTCTAGTTATCTAGTTTTATCTGGTAGACCAGTTGTCAACTCTAGTGTTTGGTTAGTGTAGCGTGTTGAGGGTCGACAGTTGCGCACCTCAGCCCCACGGGCAAGCTTGTAAAAAATAAAACTCGTAACGTTTTCATGAATTTTAACAAACAATTAAAAAAATATTATTCACGCGATTTTAAGGTAAACTACTTTGTGTTAGTACCCATATTTTCGCATCTGTGACGAATGTGTAATTTTGATGTAATAATCTCATTTTGTTGATCATCGTCTCTCACACGATTACCTTATTTCCCAAGTGGTTCTTTATTTTTTTTACTTAGTAGGGGTGCCCGGGTTCATGAGATGAGGTTTGCCCAGGTCTAGTTGAGGGAAACCATTTTTTTTTTTTTAGTTTTCTTTATTCATTGAAAAAAAATATTATTAAATAAAATTGGGGATTTTTCGACCACCATGCTAGGCACATGCCCGTATTGTAGTGGTCGATTTTATATACAATAGGTACATTAACATATGCAATATAAATAATGTTCAAGAATAGAAAAAATATACATAAAATAATATAATATTAATAATATTAGAAAATAATATAAAAGAATTTAAATTTAAAAGAGTTAGAAAGAATGTAGTAGAATATAAAATAATATGAAAAGTATAAAACATAGAAATCATATAACGAAAGATTACAAAAGTATGTAATTATAAAATATATAATATCAAAGTGAGTACTATATGTATGGTAAGCAAATAAGAAATGATTTTGTTACCTATGTTGCAAATCTAAATGTGTGTGGTTATATTGGTAGGTACATTATTAAACCAATTTGTTCATAGAAATATTAATCAAGTCGGACGAGTTACACTGAACAGCTGTACAGTAAATACATAGAGTTCATGTTCCAGTCTGGCGAATAGTAAATTATTATTATTTTTACCATGATTTATTGCTGGGAAGTACATATTTGACCTTGTTATGTCGAAAGTCGATGTTTAGTCGAGAGCCCATAAAGCTGTTTGTTTTATCATTGAACAAAAAATAGGTTTTTTTCTGTTTAATTTTTAAAGGTACATTTGTTATGCAACTCATTACAAATTATTTTTTTCTGGTTTTACAGTAATGTTATGGACCGGGTTCTTAAAATCTCGGTCCCCGGGGCGTTTGCCCAAACTTTCGGGAGCTCGCTGCGTCACTGAGGCTTTTGAATTCTCAACCCACGCGGATCTCAGACTTGTTTGACATTTCTTCCTGTCCGGGGCTTTTAACCCGAGGAACATCCGACACCCATGAACTGTCACCGGTGCTGAAGAAATATAATGGCCAGTCTGGATGGATTAGACATTGGGGGAAATGGGTGTTTACTGTGGCCTATATTCATGTATTGTACACACCCTTATCTAACACCCACGGTAAGGATGGTTATTGACGTTATTATATTAGTGGATACACTTTACTGTGAGACTACCGATTGATTGTAAATTTAATAAATGTCACGAATAATCAATATCACCGTTTTACTTACCCCATCCGACAAAGACGTCTTGTTTAATTTTTGTTAGGGGGTAGCAAATTTTGGACTCTAATTATTCTTCTGGAGGGTGGGGGGAATAACAAATAGGGTGGGATTTACTTTTCTATCCCAGAAATGATATCGATCAACTTGCACGTCATCAATCAGACTGGCGTGGTGACGTGCAAGTTGGCAGTTGGAAAACCACAGGATTTGAGATCGGAGGTCGACGTGCATCTCACCGACAACAGACGAACGATGGCGGACCAGAACAATGATGGGCCAGACGAACAATGGCGTAGCGAAATTAAATCACAATTATACTTAACTAACTTATATTATATTTTCGTTAAATGTTAAATGATATATCTTTAATATCGATTTGTGATAATATGACGTTGTAACATTTCAACGTAAATTAACTGATGAAATCTTCTTCGGACTTATTTAAATTAAAATCTTTAATACAATACTTCTTTTAAATTTAAATAATTAACAATTATTATAAGCAATAATTATCAGCCTGAAACACTCATCTACATTGAAAAAATCTTCTGAAAAAAGATACTGGCCGCCAACGGGACTCGAACCCGTGACCCTCTGATTGCTGGTCAGGAGCTCTGAAGATGAGTGTTTCAGGCTGATAATTATTGCTTATAATAATTGTTATCTACCTTTGTGCTTTGCATAAAAATCTTGTCTTAAACGTTAGTTTATCAATTAAAAACAATAATTAATCCTGCTGAATAAACTTTATATTGTACTCTTTAATTTCATTTCATTTTATGGGATTGTCTTTAAAGCTACATTTTAATAAACTTTGTTACACATTTTACTAAATAAAATGCTTCCTTTGCAGATTTAGAGTAGGTTGTATACAGACATTTTCAGTAAACATAATTTATGTTGAAAATGGACCGTTTGTATCCGCTTTAAGTATCAAACTCAATATTTCTACTACTAGCCGAATGTCCTAGGCTTGAAGGACCACCGGCTCTAGGCTTGCGTTCATTATATTTAATTGAAATATTTCAATAATTCCTTACCACTTTCATTGACATCTTTATGTCTTTGTTGTAATAAGTTTTAAGTACACTCTGATGAAGTAAGCATTGTTGACGAAAATTTTGGTTTTGGAAACAAAGAAAGTGGTAAAAAATAAGTATTAATTAATTTTGTATTTCAATAATTGTTCCCATCTCTGCTTTTTCTTAATGACTATCCGTCTTTTGTCCCAATTTCAATATGATTCCAGCTCAAATACAGCCTCAAGGAATTTATGCATTCGGATATTATTTTTAATTAAGTGTCGAAGGGGGGCGGATAATGCTCGCCATTCCACCAGTCTGAAGGAAAAGCTCTGTTTGAAGTAACCGCAAGTGGTTTTGGTCGCTTTTCTTGCAGAAATTAGAGCTAAGTGCAAAGTTATCGCATTGAGTCGTCAGGGTCTAGTATTTTACTTAAGACTTGCGAGCAATAAAGATTTATGGATAATAATTTTTATTACATAAAAATGTAAAATTATTTTAAGATTCGATGAAACTTAAAATATCTTAAATATCACAATCATTAAACAGGAAATTACCAGAAGTATGATCTATATCTAAGCCGACTTGAAAGAAGACTGATGTCCCTGAAGTATATATATATAACATTTTAATTCCTGAGCTCCAGATAGGGTAAAGAATTTATTTATCCCCTCAAATAAGTTAGGAGGCTGACCATTACACTACCCAACTATTGTAAGAACGGCGGCATTAGGATTCACTTAGAATGTAGACCTATGTTTAAAAATCTGAAAATTCTGACAGTCACAGACATATATATAATGTAGTTATGCATGTTAGCGTGATCATCTACAGTCAAGTTC
Source organism: Limnephilus lunatus (assembly GCA_917563855.2). Classification (NCBI taxonomy): domain Eukaryota; kingdom Metazoa; phylum Arthropoda; class Insecta; order Trichoptera; family Limnephilidae; genus Limnephilus; species Limnephilus lunatus. The sequence continues at coordinate 29,932,812 of OU830594.1, read as the reverse complement.
CCACAAAAAAAAACTCAACACATAAATACGCTACAACGTTCACAGAAAACTTATTAATACCAAAAACATACAAAACAATATCCCAAAATGGATAATATTACTTGGCCATTAAAGTATACAACAAACTTACACATAACATTAAACAAATACCAGATACACACAAATTCAAATCGTCACTAAACACTTTCCTTATATGAAAATGTCATTACACCTTAAGTGAATACCTCACATAAATGAAACACCTATTTTTATTGGTATATTTGTATTTTCTTATTTGCATAAACTTTATAACATAACATGGTTAGCTGGAAGAAATGGGGTCTACCGTCTACCTATAAACTACACCTTTTGTATTTTTTAATTTATTTTTTAGTACCCACTGAAAAATGAGATTACATATTTGTGAATTTTAGAATATTTCGTACATCATGTCTTTAGAATTTTAAGTACCTAAATCACATTCAAAATTATATATTTGATGTACTGTCTTGCTCTTTTGAGACAAAAAATATGTTATCTATTATCTATTGTTTTTATAAACGTGGCTGCTGTAATAATTTTAACCGCAATTTATTACCTACACCCCGGCGCTAACGCCTCTCGATTTTAATTATTATCTCTGTTCTCTCCGGCGAATTCTCCCTTGTAAATTGTAAGTAGTATTCGGCGAAGCGGGAGATAGTAACGTCCATTAATAATATAAGGGAGCGTAAATATTTCACGTTAAAACCTTTTAAATTCACGCTGTTTGGTTTGGGCAACAACCGAATTCACTTTTTCGTACTTTCATTTCGACTGTAGAAAAAAGGCCTTAAACCATTATATATATTTTTTAACATTAGCTCCACACTCTAGGCCCTGAATAAAATAATTCCCCTCAGGGCTTATGTCAACTTTAGGGATGCTGCTTTTAGGAAAGTAAGGAGAGGAAGTTCTGGGAAGGAAAAGGTATCAGGGGTGTGTAGGAATCTGGGGATCAATGTTTCCACTGCGGTACAAGACGATGTTTCGAGAGAGTACGGTTGGAGAAATCAAAGGGACTCCCTCAACCACTCTCTCCCGACCCGGCTTGCCAAGTAGCTGGTGGGCAGACGCATCTGCTGCCACGACCCGGACAAACCTTGCCCCATGAACCCGGTAACCCCTGCTAAGTCACCAAATGTAAACTTGGGGTAACCTATGGCAGAGGTGTTGGTGTTGGTTATCCAATAAATGGTTCCAGGGGTGGCGGTAAATTTTATCTTGCCCACTAGGGGCCATCCATAAATTAGTCACATCTTAAGGAGGGGCAGGGGCGTGCTCAGAGTTTTTGATCAGGGTAGGCAGTAGGAAAATATAACAAGTTTCACAGGTTAAAATTTCCATATTCTATCAGATAATTTCAGAATTAAAGTACGAAAAACGTTTTTGAACTGACAATTAGCATCTATGAAATACAACTTTTCGACAGAAGTACATAACAACAGATGTTTTGTCGTCACTGATTGCCATTTGCTAATTTTGTTCTAGAAAGCACTGCTTAATACTAACAAAAAAACACAAAGAAGCAAATTCAAAACGACAGTTCTACTCTATGCTTTGTGCATTTCGTAAACATTGAACCATGTCTTGTATGAAGTTAGCTTTAGTCGAGAAATAATTCCTGCTCAGACCGCATTTTAGTGAGGCGCTTGCGTAGTTTCGGTTGCTCTGCTTTTTCACGCTTATTTTTGAAAGTGTGTATTCATTTTTAGCAATAATTAAATAAATTATAATATTATTTACATGCTTATGTTTTGCAAAAACGGCGGGGTAGGCAGTGCTTATGTGCCTATATGGAGTGCAGGCCCCTGAGGAGGGGGGGGGGGAGTAGAGAAATGTGACAAAGGGGAATGGGGGGAGTCATCAGCTTTGTGACGTCACATGAAAAAAAATTGAACTACAGTTTTGATTATGTCACGTCACACTAGTGGAGAAGGAGCCTCACAAATGTGATTTTGTGTGACAGGGACGGGGTCACACAAAATGACCCGCTCCATTCATTCCCCGGCGGGATTGAAGAAGGTCCACAGGGCGACGCCGGAGGCTCTAGACTGGCTCGCAGCAATCTTTAATGTTATTCTAACCTGATTTATTGAAAGTTATCTCTCCGCCCCAGCCAGGAGTTCCAAACATACTGTTCATGGTTCGTAATGAACGATGCATGTTAGAGAAATGGTGACCGACAGTTGATCCGCCGACAATTGCCCCCCCGATGATATTTAAATGATGTCTGTATATATAAAAATCTTAAAATGTTTGTATGTATGTCCGCTATGCGTTGCTATATTAAGCATAGGAAATGTTTAAAACTTTCAAAATACCTTTTTTCCACCCTCGCGAAGGTTTCTGGATTATTACAACCACATAACAATACATCTGAAAAGTTTTTTTAATCATTACAAAAACTCTTACAAAAATGTCATAATTTGAAAAAGTGACATTTTTAAAACATCGATTGTTCAATCAAAATTCAGTATTAGAATAAACTTTTAAAATTAATGAATTTAATCGAAGTACTCACTTATGGTACTAATCAAAATCGAATACTGTACTTTGAATCTAATTGAAAATTATATTATTTTAAATAGTTACCTACGTTAGGTCCCAAATTTGATTGATTGTTCTTATAATATACCGGGACTGAATATATTGAACGCGGGAGAGGGGATGGGATCGTAGTAGGGTGGTTTGCGGGAGAGTGGAGTGGGAAGGCGGGGAAGGTAAAGCGGAACGCGTGAGAGGAATAGGACATGGGAGGGGAAGACGGAGACGGAAGGGGAACGGGACGAATGGGAAAAGACACGCAGGGAGAAACAATTTCTTTATTAGTGGCATAGTAACGCATGCCGGGAACTCGCTTGTTTACTATAAAATTATAATTTTTTGCGCATTATTTACGAATAGGCCACTTGCATGGATTTCATAACGACTTGGAGTGGATAGACTTTTTTTACTAAGATTACGAAAATGTTAGTAAAAATTTTTAGTAATGTATAGTTTTTTTTATTTTTAAATAAATAAATCCATTATTTGAGCTCGTGACGTCACTACATGAAAATGTCCCGTCTCCAATTATGTTCCCTTAATTTTGTAAAATTCCACACTGATTAATATTTTTTGTATGGCAACACTTTGATTTTCGGCGAATTTTTGAATTTGCGTTTAACGTTCACTAGATTTATTTTTTGTTCTATGCGAACTTATCCTTTGGTTTGATTTTTTGATAAAGATGGCGGTGTTTTTACATATGTTACGAAGAGAACCCCTTACAATTTATTGCTTTTCGTGTGGAAAACGTTATTTTTTTTAATGATTTTCGGTTATGCGATAATCGTTTTTTCGCACTTATAAAATTATGTCCCTTCTTTCCGGTTTATAAAAAATGTTCTGATTTTTCGGATTGAAATTTTCAAAAAATCGCCAGGGCTTAAAATAAAAAAAATAAAAAAAAAACAGAATGTCTTAAAATATTGGCCTAAACTGAAATTTAAAAAAAAATGTTGCAATTGGCCTATTTCAAACGTAAAATCAACTTCAGAAATACCGTTAATAATAAGTTGGTATGAATATCAATATAAGGGTAGATTTTTTGTACTTATACACGGGTATATACAGTATATAAAGACAAGTAGTTTTATCCTTGATGCATTTGAATGAAAATATGTTCTATAGGACTTTTGTTATTCGGATGTACATTCTCTCTGCACAGGGTTTACTTAGTTATATTTTGTGTAAGTAGATATACCGTATTTCCCTAAACCAACTGCACATGGTACATACGTATGCCGGAGAGCCAACTGCCGGCGGATCAACTGTCATAGAACCAGAGAAATATTGGTTACTAAGGATCTCTCGGCGGCAGGACTGTGCTTTGCACTGTACTTCAGGGACACCTGCTCCTGTATTCAAAAACCTAGAGCCGATACTGGGATGTAGGGTTAACAAGGATAAAGGGTAGGTAAGGGTGAACATTGGGTAAACGTTCTTGTTGTACTTTTGGATTGTAATCATTGTGTGAAGGAGACGGTAGGTGTGATCTCGAAATCACGAAAGATTTAACAACCCTTGTATTCGAAAAGCAGTCAAGAATTTATTTATATTTTTGAAGAGTTTTGATCGTTTCTCACAATACCGAATGCAAAAACGGGTCAACTGGAAACGCAGGAAATATGCTTATTTTGATTCATAATGTTTTTCTCTGCATCAGAAATATTTTTGAAATCATTCAGGATACAGGAAATAGTAAATTAAAATATTTTTTTAAATGGTATTTATTGTATGTATATGGACACTTGACCTTTTTTGTTGACTTCGTTAATCATTGTCAATGACAACCGTTCTTGTACCACTGCGTAGTCGGGTAATGCCGCCATGAGAACCATTTATTGGATAACCAATACCTCTTCCATAGGTCACCCCAAGTGGTTCGCTACGTTTGGTGATTAAGCAGTGGTTCCCGGGTTAATGGGGTAAGGTTTGTCTAGATCTTGGCGGCGGATGCGTCTGCGTGGTTGGCCTGACCGGGAGAGACTGGTTAGGGGAGACCATTTCGCAGAATTGGTCGCTGATTGACGTAACCAAATTTTTTTCGATTTTCACTCTTTGATGCAAATCCCCCTTTAAAAAAAGAGAGTCGATCTTATACTCAAGGATTATATAATTTTCATCATAGATATATAAACCTCGATGGAAATTATAAAAACCTCGAGTAGAAAAATCGACGCAGTTTTTTTTACAAGTGAATTTGCATCAGAGGTGAAAATCGAAAAAAATAAGGTTACGTCAATTGTCCTTCTGCCATTAATTTGGCCTCTAGTAGGACTCTCGACCCATCGCCTTGCACCGGAGGGATGGATTCGTACGTCTTTTCCTGGAACTTCCTCTCCTTAATTTCCTTTAAAAGACACTCCACACAGCATCCCCAATGATGACATAGGCCCAGAGGGAAATTATTTTCTTCTTGGCCTCCTATGTGGAGTTATTGTAAAAAAAATGTAGACTTATAAAACCAAAAGAGATCATACGTATGTAACTTATTTTCATAAAAAGTAAGCTACTGATATTTAACTTCTGAGGTACAAAGATAAAACTTTCGATACATAAGCAAATCTTCAGATAAGCCCATATATTATACTAAGAAACTTTCGCCATGTACGATTTATTGATCCTCTTTGTCTCCCTTACGTTCACTAAATGCTTCTTACCAATAATTGGCAATAACCATATGGGAGAGGAATTTAATGTTCCCTGTGAGAGATTAGTTACTTCTTCGTATAGGATCATTATTTTATCGAGTTGGTTAAATGATCAGATGTAATTGAGACGAGACGATTCCTTGAACAAAACCCACATTATTGAAGATAAGTAATGATTTTCCTATTTGGCTTAAATCAGTGCAGACTCAGTTGTCTTTTGTTCCATCCTACAATAAATATCGAAATTATTAATTGGCAAACATTACGCCTATATAAACAGATTGGTTCTAGATTTCGGCGAAATGTTTAAAATTTCACTATTTCTGCCGTTCAACGAAAATTAAGCAGATTAAACTGTACCTAATTTAATTAACCGATGTCTAAAGCTTTTGTTTACTTTTGTTGAAATTTTCGCCATTTTGGTAAGTATTTACCCCCTCGTTTCTAAGAAATATCGCCAAAATTAATTGGTTAACATTTTGAGCTTCAAAAACTGGTGTGATTTTTCTCGAATTCGGCGTATTGCCCTACATTTTCGTAATTCACTTTCTTTAATACAGTTATTATTAAGCAGATTAAGCGGCTAACCATGAACACATTAACGACTACTACCACCTTTTTTTTGCGCACAACTTCCTGAATTTTTTGGGTTTTGCTCTTATTAACAAGCGAAAGAAAACAGCCAAGATTTGCACCCTTTCATATGTATTACTTTACCAAATTTATAAGAAAATCGCTCCGCATTTTGAGCATAAAAACCGGTGTTTTGATTCTACATTTTTGTGAAAAGTCTTTGGTTTTTCGCAAATTGAATAGGTTAAAATCGGTTCCAATATTCTTTTTTAATTTTTAACATAAAATTTGTATTGGCCAATCTTTTGGTTTTACTCACATGCTTGAGAAATATGCTGAAATTAAAAGAAAATATTTGGTGAAGATTTTGCCTGTACATACACATGAAACATGTCTCAGATACAACTTGAAGCGTGTCTCAAATACATAATATCTAGAAAAGTGGGCGAAGAAAGGGATAGGGAAGAAAAACAAAAATTCTCCCTGAAAAATTCTTTCAAACTATCTGCAATGTGCCCCTACAGCATTTTTGTTATTTCTTGAGCGAAGAAACTCAAATATTTTCCCCTTTTCTAAGTAAACCTTGAGATGATTCAATTATCCTGATATGTTAGAACGTAAAATTTATTTTACGGATTCTGAGCTAAACAATTTTCGCTTACGCCTACGTTATGGTTTTCTTTTCGGATATATAACTGAGGGATGAGTTTGGTCGTAAATTATTATGACGATTTGCAGAATTTAAATTAACTTTTAGAATGGCTTATCAAATAAAATAAAGAAATTGAATTTTGGTATAAAGTTAACATGGCGAAGAGAGTTTTGCTCCTTTTGCAAATCTTTTTACCAAAATTTTTCTTTTATAATAATTGTAGGTACATTGAATGGAGAGCTCTGCCGTCACGAAATTTTCATTTTTTTCTGATTAGAATTTTTAAGTTACTGCAAATTTTTTTAGCTCGCAATGTTGTTTCCACCATGAGTTAAGATGCTTTAAAATCAATCTATCCTTCAAAATGTAAGGCGTTTCGCAATTTTTTTGTATTATTATTATTATTTTTAATAACTTAATGAGTAAAACTTCAAATTATAATATTTAGTTACTGAAGACAACTCTCCAACGAAAATTTTAAACAGAAAACTCCGATAAAAGATTATGTTGCGTCTAGAAAGATTTCCTAGATGCGGCCGAATCTTTTTCTGATTTGTCTGTCTTAAATTTTTGTTTGAGAGTCACTAATATTATCATCAGTGATTAAATGTTACACATTGTTTTATATTTCCTATGTATACATGTAAACGTGTTTAAATCTCGGGTAGTAATAGTATCTAACTAATGATTTTTTAACATTTTTTTAAGACGATCGATTTGACAAAGCAAATGCGAGGGAACGGAAAGTTCTAGAAACTTATTCTAGAGCTTTTATTTTTAAAATTTCGTAAATATGAATTTAGTTTCGATTGCTTTTGAACCCCTTCGGGTCAATTCATTTCAGGGTCTTCCAATAATTTTATTATTTCTTTAATCGACGAAGTTTTTGCGCGTCATCAGTTTTCATCTTCCCTCCCCTTCAGGTATCAGTGAGACACCAATAGTTCGTCTAAAACTACCTTAAGCCAGGCTGGGACCCTGAATCGAATTGGTTCAATGAGATCCTTCTGAGTGTTCCGGCCTGGCTTGAGGTAGTTTTGATTCCTCCCCGTGCGTCACGCCATCGCTTTATAAAAAAGGCGAATATATTTTTTATTCCCTTTTAGCTTGTGGCGGTATCAAATGATATTTTAACCACTGAACGATTCTGAAATTGTGAACCTTTGATGGCGACTTTTCATAAGGTCAACTTTCTCTGGCAATAGCAAATGTTGATAATAATAGATGGAATATTTCACTCGTACTACCGCTTGGAGGACAGTAAAATATACATATTAAAATCTCATTTCACCTTAAATTTCTTAAATGTACTTCCTAAACCTTCATCTTTACCATTTTTGCCTCTTTTCACTCCCTTCAGCCTTCAACATAACCGAAAATAGGAAAGCCACAGTCCTGGCTCCGGGAGGTTGGGGTTCTTGTGTTGAATTGGCAGAATGGAAACGTTTTGGTTTTTTTTTTATGTGTTTGAATGGAATTTTGGAATGTGTTTTCAAAATTTTGGTAAAGTTTTGCTATATTTTAGTCACATTTCGCCACTTTCGGAAACTAGTTTTACATTTCTTCACATTGTCACGACTTATTATCATATTTCGTCAAATTTTGTCGTATTTCGTCACATTTCGACATTTGACATAGCATTTCATAAAATTTTGTCTCATTTTCATATATATTTTTGGCGGTAACTATTTATTGATTGTCTTATGAGAAAAACTTCGCGGTCGTTAGTTTATTTTTAGTTGTTTGTAAATACCGCGTAAGAGTCCCATCCGTTTGAAGCCAGTGAGACTCTATGACATCGCCAATTGAGGTTTGTTGGGAGGGTGAAGATATTGGGAAGGTGAAAGAGACGAGGAAGAGGAAGGTGGGGAAAATACGTGATTATTGAGATTTGGTCACCAAACACGGCTAAAGCCAAATGTATTAGAGATTTTTGACAGATTGATGACTTTCAGATATGTGAGACGGCCATAGCCATGTTTCAATCCCGATTGGTGGTATTTCTCCACGTTGGTACACCACTCTGGGTTAGGTTAGGTCAGTGAAGGGTTGAAATTAACTGTGACTATTTTAATTGGTGCTGAAGGAAAGTTAGCAGACTTGTTGCTATAACGATCAGTAGACGGTATTAGAATTATTATTCTGCCGCGATACGTCTGCGTCTGTCGAGTTTCAGAACCATATCGAAGTTTCGGTAATCTCATTTATCAATACAACACACTTAATAACTAAGATGAAAGCGGGAGACGTGCGAGGTTGAAATTTAGCTCCAATCAATGAAGTCAATGAAGGGAGGGTGCTGGTCGTAATATTAAATAACTACGTACAATACTCGTAGTTAAAGGAAATGCCAAGTTCTAAAGAAAGGACAGAGAATAAAGATTGCAATGAAATTGGTTTTTAATTGACTATTCAAGTAAGGTATTTGTAATGTTGAGGTAAATCTGTAAGCATTGTGAAATTTCAGTTGATTTGGACTTTAAATTCAGTAAAATGCAGGTCTTCGACCCGTAAAATTCTTCTATCGAGCTGCAGTCCGAGAGGATAGAATAGTGTGGCGTCTTCCTTCAAATATTTCCCAAGATTTTTTATATTTCACGTTTTTTACCATTCTATGAAAAATTGTAAACTGGCTACCCTGTCTGTCCAGGATATTAACGACTATAATATAATGTTCATATTTCAAAGGATCATTGTGAAATGTCAGATTTTACAAGGCAACCTGGCAGACAACAGCAACCTGTGCCTTTTTGCTTGGCAAAATGTTATGCTCTTCCTAAAATGCTTTTTTGGTTCTTTAGAACTTTAGACAACCACTCTTTTATGATTTTGAAAAAAATCTGTTCAGCTGTAAAACTACCAACAGAACCTTTTTATCTCGAAAAATTATTTTTTTTCTAAAATTCGTATTCATATATAATTTTCTTTTCTAGAATAACCAAATGGTCAATATTGCCACCTTTAATATTAAAACGTTTCCTCGAATGTGACTCAATACTGACAGAAAAACGAGTGTGCTTTAGACCACACGATTGAAGTACAACTTTTTAACTTATAAAAGAACATGACATTGGGATGACATGACATTGGGGTGACATATGCCCATGGGGTGACCTATGACCCTGGGGTGACCTACGACTTTGGGGTGACCTACGACCGTGGGGAGACCTTGGGGTGACCTACGACCTTGGGGTGACCTACGGCCTTGGGGTGACTTACGACATTGGGGGTGACCTACGACCTTGGGTTAGTATGTACGCCTTACCTTAGTTCTGCAGTATGTACGCCTCGCCCGATCACCGTTCGCATCGATTACCGTTCGCATCGATTACCGTTCGCATCTCACTTTTCGTATCGCATTCACCAGCCTATCCCCAAAGTCGAGCGTGCGTAAAGAAGTTTTACTTTAAAAAAAATTGTCACCCTAATTAGAACTAATCCCCTCTGTTCCTTAACGATATGGATCAGATTACACCGCATAATAAGATAGTGCCATTGATCCGTGTATTTATGATAATCTGATGCCGGTAACAAAGGAAAAGCTTTCTCCGGCATTATCAGGCGATCAATGCATTCGCGATATCCTTTCATGGAGTTGTATATTACGTTTAGTTTCCATTTAAAGAGAATTCTATCTCGAATACATCTAAAACCTGACAATTCTGACATTTTATAAACCTTAAACGGGCTTAATGTAGCGAATAACTAAAGATTAAATAGCTTATCCGTAATACAATCGAATGATTTGCGGATTTATTGAGTAAACATGAACAAAGGAATATCATTATTGCTGTGATTTTATTGTGCACGATTGAAACATGGCAAAGAGAGGTTTATTGCGTACGATTACTCTTTTTTATTGTGTTTTAAATTAAAAACATTTCGATAGGGCGGATAGTAGGGGGATTTAAGCAAATTTGTTTTAAGGCATTGCTGTATATTATGGAATAATCTTACAGCATTCTTTTACAGAGTATGTATTTCTTTCTGTTGACGTTGCTACTTAGATTAAAAATTACTTTCATTAACACTTTTGTTCATATTATATTTGACTTAAGCACATATCACGTAATTTTTTTCGGAAGAATATTAAGCATAACTTCTTCTACAGGTGACCCATCGATCACCTCCGTGTCATGGAAAGCTAAGTAGATAGGCGCTAAGTATACACGAAGCAAGACGTGCCGAAAACAATAAATTTGCGTTATCCCAAAGACGCGATATCGCCGGTCGCCACGCTCCAGTCATTTTTGCGTTTCAGCTAGAAGCGCTTTGGGAGACGTGTCAAGAAGTCTGAGTGCTTTCCATCGCCCTGGAAACTTCCCAGAAATCACTAAGTCAGACGTTCCTGTATTACAAACATCCAATTTCTAAAGGCGAACCGTTTTCCATTATTAGATTACAAGAAACGATTACGACGTAGCCATCGGCTATGTCTACGCTCGCAGGGAAAATATCTAGTCGAATGCTCTCTGCCTGGGATCTTCAACCTCTGACGGGATGTTAATTTTTGTATACGTATTTATTATACCAGAAAACGATTTCATCCTTCAGCTAGACATTTAAAGAAGGTTTGGCTAGGTGAGGTTATATAAGGTTAGTTTTGAAACTGAACTTGTTGGTTGCTTCTTTAACCATTGCCAGAATCCTAACCTTCAACTAGATTCGGTTGGATTAGGTTAATTTGAGATTTACGACCGTCGACCATGCAAACATTTGTTTTGACAGACCGCACTGAAATTGCAAGCGTCAAAGTTGACGAGCTTTCGACTTACACCGTGCGGTAACAGATCACATGCGACTGGACAAAAATCGACCGTGAACTAGTAACTAGTTGTGAAAATGGAGTGGTTTATGGTTGATGGTTGTGCGGCGAGTCGCTACGACACGGCATTATAGGGCAACTAGCCGCGCTGCAAAAATTGTTATTGTAAATCGCTCATACGGTTGACGCTTTTCGTTCAAAGTACTAGCTGCTAGTCAATATTATTATACCGCTAAAGATTTAAAACCTGCAATGAGGTAAGGTTGGATACGTTTTCTCTTAGCTAAACCTATTTAATTTCAACCACTGATGTTGGGAATCCTTTCCCAAGATATTATTAGATATGTATTGTACAATCTAACTATTTAAAACTTTCAACTAGGCTTTGTTGGGTGAATTGATAAGTAAATTACAATATAAATAATTAGTAATATCGCCATAGAAAGTATTTTTTCTATGGTTTTCTTAATAATGACCTATCATAAAACCGTAGACCGGTGTACAGGCAAATCATTTTAAATAGCTCACGTTTGAATGGATTTGTGCACACCGATAGTGGTTTGAACTAGTTTGGAACACCCATCCAGAGTCCTCTCTCACACTATTACAGTACACCACTACATAGGCAAGAATAGCTATATTCTGCTAGGCTAGAGATATCATAAATATATATTTTGTCTAAATTCTGTGCGAAACCACATTAAAAACATAGAATAAAACCATTTTTTTTGCTTTATCAGATGCTATTTAAATGTACCTACTCTTACTCGTTTTTAAATTTTTTTTTTATCTTATGTTTTACCGAAGAGTTTTCAGCGTATTTTATATTTTCACTTTCGGGTTTTTTCTTATTCCTCCCAATGGTTTTTTCTTTGAACTCAAATTTCTGACACTGGAATTCTAATTTCGTTTTCTTTGAAAATTATACCTAATCCAACATTTTCAATGTTGTTCGGAATAATTTTGCATAATATTTTTAAGATTTCAAGTCGTATTCAGAGTTCTAGAGGACCCAGAGCAGTGATGATCAAAGCGGCCCGCGAGCCCTTTGACTAATTAAAAAAAAAATCTGTAAAAATTTTTCAATGGTATTGCGGAAAACTTTCTTTAAAATTTTGAATCAACCGTATCATAATCAAAAATAAGGTTTTTATTGCATGGACAAAAAATTTCGTGGTTCGACTTTGATTGTAGAAAAAAATTCATCATCGCTAATTTTGGTTAGATGTACTTACTTTAAAGGTTCCCGTTTTATAAAATACCTAACAAAAGTGTTCTTGACAAAATGTTTGGCTTTCCGAACGATTTAAATCAATAGCGCATTTATTGGTTAGAGGTTGGACCAGTGGTTCCCAAACTCTCTGGGCCCACGGACCCCTTTCCCCAAACTGTTATGACCCACGGACCCCGGGGCGGATAACACAACTGAGGGGGCGGAATGGGATAGGGTGGGACGGCAAATTTACCACAACAGAGGGGGCGAAATGGGATATGGGGTGGAACGGGGTAGGATGGACCCTGTTCCACTCGATATCCCATTTCGTCCCCTCCGTTATGGAAATTTTCCGTTCCACCCCTATCCCATTACGCCCCTCCCCCGACACGAATAAAAATATGTGTCAAAACCTTTCCGCGGACCCCCTGACGTCATTCAGGGACCCCCAAATCAATTTTTATTTTCCACGGACCCCCTGAATTATCCTGGGGACCCCTAGAGGTCTTTACAAACCACTTTGGGAACCACTGGCTTACACTAATAGATAAAGCCAAGCCAATATTTTTGTTCTTTACTGTCGAAACCAGATAAATTTTCGTGTACCCCCAATTACAACTCGTGGACCCCCTTTTTTTATCTCGCTAACGTAGTCTGGAGGTCCACCTGGACCACTTAGGGAATCACTGGGTTAGACCATAGGTTCTCAACCTTATTTTGCCCACCGTCCACTTTGAGAATATTTTTTTCTAGAACCCCCTAGGGGGGGAACTCAACTGTCACGGAATCAATAATTCGATTAAAAATATATAAAATTATTTGTAATACAATTTTGTTTAAAAGTTAATAAGCAATTATTTTGTATTTTTAGTACCGGGTTGCTGCCTCCTTCCTTCTTGAATTCTTGATATAATGTCAATTCTTAATAATAATTATACACGTAACATTATTAGTACGTGATAAGCGTTTTTTTTCTTTTCTTTTTAGACCATTTTTTTACTTGCCCACGCCCTTTCTGTGCCATCTCAACGCCCCCTAATTTTCTCTGGGCCCACTGACAAATGGAACATTAATAAATTGGCCCTCCGGCTAAGATCAAAAGAATTGACAAAAAGGGATGATACGAGTATCAGGTACCTACCTACCTTGTTATTTACCCACAGTTCTGAACTTAATTTAAGAAAAATTTTAACAACCACGTTCTATGCTTCCTTATTAACATGGTTATATTTTTTATAATTTATTGACTTATTCAAAGACGAGCTAGATATTTTCTTTAATATCTACTTAGTATAAAAATTTAATATCAGATATGTTGTTAAAATTTGGTTGTTATTCTATTTATGAAGACTAACGAGTGTGTTATTTTACTAGAAATTTAATTTATTTGATTTTAAATTTCATATAAAATTTACGAAGTAAAATGAAATTCTTAAATTATGACCCAAAGTAATGTTATAAAAGTTGATGACAGAATTTAGAAATTGGCCGTACAATTTATAAATGAGATAAAATATTATATCCTCCAACTTCCTTCCAAAAATTTCTAGCGGATTCCTTCCTCGGGGATTTGCGAGTATTGCGAACACGCGAAAGCGAAGGAAACATTTTATTCCTTTGAGAAATAAAACTAATGCCTTTTCATTCCTGAGAAATAACTAGATCTTCCGACACGTTTATAATGATTTGCCTGCCGCAATGTAGATAAGATTGCCTACCTACTAATTTTCCGTTTACGAACATGTTACCTAAATACTTTTCAGTACTTGGTTTTGTAGGTACATAGTAGATCTACATAATATATATAAAAATCTCGTGTCACGGTGTTTCTGGTCGCACTCCTCCGAAACGGCTAGACCGATTTTTATGAAATTTTGTATATAGATATATTTGGTAGGTATGAGAATAGGTCGTAAAGTATATTTCATACCGTCAGGTGATTAGGGTGTCCCTGAAAATTGATTGATAATTGACTTTAGCAGAAGGGTGTTTCTATATATAATGGTAAGCTCTGGCGTTAAGAAATTTGTATAAAAAAATTATTACAAGTGGTGCGCGAGTGGTTTGAAAATGTGTGTATTTCATATATTTTTGCAGCAGGGAGGGAAGGCAGGATTGGTCTTTCAGGGAGAAACTATTTCTTGAATGGGATTGCAACGCATGCCGGGTACCAGCTAGTATATTATAAAATGAGTAGTTCCTTTTAATTTCCATTTTTTTTTTAAACCTGCAAGTTTCTAATATAGGTTAACACCTTTTTTACTTTTTTTTTTGCTTTCATGAATTACAGATTTTGAATATAGGCATATTGTTCTTAATAATGTTTTTTTCGATCTCTGACGCCTTTAGTTATTTTATTTTATTTATTTATTTTAAAAAGAAAGACAAACATTCCCGGGTTACGAATAACCCAACAATGTTTGAAAATCTCCTACTACCACCACGGAAAGCCGAAAATGTTGCTTGTGTTGTGATGGAGGACTTAGCCAGCCGAGGAATCGAACATGCGACGCCCGGGTGGCGTATTTCCAAAACCTATACCGTTTCAGTCGCGGTACATTTTCAATATCAAAATTTAAATATTTAGAAATAGAATTATTAATTTCTAATATACACGTTGGAAAAACTATTTTATCTAGATTTTAGAACAATTTTCGTTTTTGCAAAGCGATAAAAAATAACCAATATGAGGTGTATTTACAATATATGGGGATAATATCCAAATTTAAATATTTAGAAATAAAATTATTAATTTCTAATATACACATTGGAAAGATTATTATATCTAGATTTTAGAACAAATTTTGTTTTTATAAAGTGATTAAAAATAACCAATATAGAGGTGTATTTAAAATGTAAATCATCGCTACCACGACTGAACCGGTATAGGTTTTGGAAATACGCGCCCGGGTGGCGTATTCCCAATCCCTAACGCGGTTCAGTCGCTCTACCGACTGAAATGCGTTAGGGATTGGAATGCATAAATCACCTTCCAAACACTACCGCGTTTCAGTCGCTTTCGCGCTCTGTGGCACTCTGTTTCTGTTAGAGTGACGACCATAATTATAGAAGGGTAAGCAGAGAGGATGGACCGCGTTTTTTTTACTTACGAAATCTTTTTTTACATTGAAAAAAATTATTTTTTAAGTAAAAAAAAAAACGCGCGTTTTTTTTTTTACTTAAAAAATAATTTTTTTCAATGTAAAAAAAGATTTCGTAAGTAAAAAAAACGCGGTCCATCCTCTCTGCTTACCCTTCTATAATTATGGTCGTCACTCTAACAGAAACAGAGTGCCACAGAGCGCGAAAGCGACTGAAACGCGGTAGTGTTTGGAAGGTGATTTACGCATTCCAATCCCTAACTCGTTTCAGTCTATAGCGCGACTGAAACGCGTTAGGGTTTGGGAATACGCGCCCGGGTGGGACCCAAGCGCTATGCCCACTCAACCACAATATGTTATATTTCTGCGTGCGAAATAAAGCATATTTTACTTACTTTGGACGGTTCGAGAAACAAGATACATAACTATTTATTTTAAAAAAATGCCATGTGTCTACTGCATTGTGACTCCTGATATGATACAGCGTGCCTAGAGGGAGATAGCATACCGCAGATGTTTACCGTGCAACGGGGGAAACTTATATTGAAGTTGTAAAAATACGATTTTCTGCGTGTTTTGGTATAAAAATAAATAGTTGATATACCTTTATAGCCCGCGCACACAGAGAGCGGTCAGGAGTTCCGAGTTCCGCGTTCGGCGTTCATTAGAATGTACCGAGTCTATAACAACAACGCACACAGCGGGCTCTCAGACTGCGACGGTCAAAGCGGAACGTCGCGTTCTAAGAGTTCTTTTCCCGCCGTGATAGGGAACGCCTGAACGCCGACAGAATATTACGAAAACATATCGTATTCGTTACATAATTCGATTAACAAATTAACCTTTCGTATATTTAGTTATTATTTCTAAATACTCTAATGTCTTTTCTTATCCTTAATAAATAAATACTTACCTTCAAAATACAGCCAGCCTTTCTTTTGATGAAACAGAGTTCCTCCAGTTAGTATTTTGTTTTTCGATATCAGGTTTTATGATGTTATACAATTCATTAAAATTATTAATTGACTTTCAAAAATAAATATAGAATCGTTGTTCATCTTTAAGTAAATCCTGAAAAATACTACCTACTAAATTCGCGTTGTTCTTCTCGCGTTGTGTTGATTGGGTGCACCCAATACTTCCTTTTCTTTTTAGAAGCTGCTAAGCTCAACAAGAGCAATAAATCTTCATCGGATGATGAACTTTCTAGTGACATGTTGCATGTGCAAAGATCCAAACGAAACTAGAACGCGAGAATTTGAACCCCGCTTGTGTGCGTTGGAACTCTTGAGCGGTCAACGGTCACTGGAACGCAGAACTCTGACCGCTCTCTGTGTGCGAGGACTATTAATACGCACTTAGTTATTTAATTTTAAAATCACGAATACCGTTTTCGATAACCGTGTGTATGAATTTCTTGATATGCGTTATCACGTACACATTATATTTTTCTGTATTTACCAATCAATCCAGTATTACATCTCCCAGATACGATATTTATAAAGTTATTATATTTTAAGTCCTTACATTCATTTCATGCAGCGGGGAAGGTACTTCATGTTATTTATACATGATATATTAAAACATTAAGAAATGTCAAATCATGAGTTTTTACTGAATAAAAAACCCTATCAAATACAATTATTCACTGTACAACCATAGTTTATTGTCAGTACCTGAAATAAGAGACCTCGGTATAACTTTTGATACAAAACTATTATTTACTAACCACATTAATATCATTACTAGTAAGGCAATGAAAATGTTGGGCTTCATTACAAGAATATCGAAAGATTTCAAAAATATATTTACATTTAAAATACTTTATTCAACTCTAGTTAGAAGTAATTTAGAATATAATTCTCCCATATGGAACCCCTTCTACAAAACACATGCAATTTCCATTGAAAGAATCCAACACAAATTTCTTAGATCAATAAATTTTAAATTAGGAATTCCTGTGGATGAAATTAACTATGATTCTCTTTTACAAAAAATGCGACTGTTATCGTTAAAAGATAGAAGAAAACTTAATGATCTAATTTACTTATTTAAAATAAACAATAACTGGTTTGACTCCCCTGAACTAGTTTCGTTAATAAACTATCATGTACCTAGTAGAACAACTCGACTCAAAACACCTTATTATTGCAACAATACTCTCAGTAATGCAGAACAAAATTCAATAATACATCGTTTACATACTTTAGGTAATGAATTTGCTCATATCGATCATGCCGAAAGTCTGTCATCATACAAAATTTGTCTGCTAGTACTACCACATAATCATAAAATAATCATGTAACCATAATATGTCCTACCAGTTACGCACTCTAATATCATGGATTAGAAACATATCATAGGTACTTTAAAACTCTTTTATGTTTTTTAAATTATATATTATCTAAATTTTTTTGCTCCTAAGAGCATTTCTTACTCTTTACTTTTTTATATTTATAACTTTTGAGCTTTCTATTATTCTTAAAGATATCTTGTAGTCTATACATTTTAATTTTTACTATATTATTTCCTGCATTTAAACTTTTTATTTAACTTTTTACTTTTACATTATACTTCATATTTTATGCTTTACGTTATACTTTCTTTTTATACATCTTACTTTTTTACTACTTATTACCTTAACTCCTTTTTTACCTTTTGTTTTTAGATTTAACTTTACATTTATGTGTTACTTTCTCTATGTTATTGTATTATAATATATATATATATATATATATATATATATATATTTATCTCCTCTCGTAAAACGTTGATCTTGCGCGACGGTACACCAGTTTTAAGTTGATCCGTTCGGACGTGTTGATCCATCCGGATATGCTGATCCATTACACAAGCTGGCATACACATCCTGATCCATGTGGATCAATTTATACCATCAAGATTTCGCTGTAAGCCACGCCCATTGTTCGGTGTCTTATACATTTTACACGTTTTTTTTTGTTGATCCATATAAATGCCAAGTTTTGACCGCCAACAAAGGTGCCCGTCTGTCGTACTTTTTAGCTTCTTTTAGTAGGTACCTGTACGTTCTTATTTCAATTCGTTCTATTTCATTTCTTTTTTAATGTATTTTGGTTTAAGATTTAATTTTTATTTTGATTTTGTTTTTGATTTTGATTTGGATTTCGATTTTGATTTTGGATCGAGATTTTAATTTTGATTTTGGTTTGAGATTTTAATTTTGATTTTGGTTTGAGATTTTAATTTTGATTTTGATTTTAATTTTTATTTGCATTCTTATTTTGATTTTTATTTTGATTTTTACTTTCATTTTGATTTTGATATTGCTTTTGGTTTGAGATTTTGATATTGATTTTGGTTTTGATTTGAGATTTTAATTATGATTTTGACATTGATTTTGATTTTGGTTTTGGTTTGAGATTTTGAATTTGATTTTTGATTTTGTTTTTATTTTGATTTTTGATTTCGATTTCGATTTCGATTTTGATTTCGATTTCGATTTCGATTTCGATTTCAATTTCGATTTTGATTTTGATTTTGATTTTGTTTTCGTTTCCGCTTCTAAGACCCGCACAAACCTCACCCCATGAACCTGGGCACCCCGGTTAAGTCACCAAACATAGCGAACCACTTAAGGTATACTTTAATTTTGGGAGGCGGGTATGATTACCACCGCCCCGGGAACCATTTTTGGGTAATCAACACCTCTGTCATATGTCACTTTGCAGTGACATTCGTGACTTAGCAGGAGTGCCCGGTTCAAGGAGTGAGATTTGTCTAGGTCCGTGCGGCGAACGCGTTCGCTCACCTACTGCGTGGCAAGCCGGATTGGGAGAGACTGATTTTTTGTGACTTAGCAGGGCTGCTCGGGTTCAAGGGATGAGATTTGTCTAGGTCTTTGCGGTGAACGGGTTTGCCCACCTACTGCATTACGGACCGGATTGGGAGAGACTGGTTGAGGGAGACCTTATTTTTTTTACATTAGCTCCACACAGGAAGCTCTGAAGAAAATAAATCCCGTCAAGGCCTATGTCTTCTTTGGGGATGCAATGCATTATCGGGGAATACGTATGATTCCTCGATAATGCATTGCATTACGATCTCTACGAATTCGGAAGTCGCAAGAACAAATTGCATTACGATCAATACGAATTCGGAAGTCGCAAAAACAAATTGTGGCGTGCGCAAGTAAATATTATTTTGATTTAAATGTATAATTCAACGATATCTAAGGGGCATTGCGACCTTGACTACGAATTCGGGAGTCGCAAGTTCGAATTGTGGCGTGCAGAGGTAATTTTTATTTGATACGTTTGTATAATACAACAATAATGCAGTGCAGTGCGATCTTGACTACGAATTCGGATGTCGCAAGTTTAAATGGCATGCGCCAGTTAATTTTATTTTGATAAATACATATAATTCCTCGATAATGCACTGCCTCACTATCTTGGCTACGAATTCGGAAGTCGCCAGTTCGAATTGTGGCGTGCGGAGGTAATTTTTATTTGAAACGTTTGTATAATACAACAATAATGCAGTGCAGTGCGATCTTGACTACGAATTCGGATGTCGCAAGTTCGGATATTGATTTTGATTTTGGTTTTGGTTTGAGATTTTAATTTTGATTTGGACTTTGACTTTGATTTTGGTGTTGGTTTGAGATTTTGATTTTGATTTTGAATTTGATTTTGACTTTTGATTTTGTTTTCGTTTCCGCTTCTAAGACCCGCACAAACCTCACCCCATGAACCTGGGCACCCCGGTTAAGTCACCAAACATAGCGAACCACTTAAGGTATACCTTAATTTTGGGAGGCGGGTATGATTACCACCGCCCCGGGAACCATTTTTGGGTAATCAACACCTCTGTCATATGTCACTTTGCAGTGACATTCGTGACTTAGCAGGAGTGCCCGGTTCAAGGAGTGAGATTTGTCTAGGTCCGTGCGGCGAACGCGTTCGCTCACCTACTGCGTGGCAAGCCGGATTGGGAGAGACTGATTTTTTGTGACTTAGCAGGGCTGCTCGGGTTCAAGAGATGAGATTTGTCTAGGTCTTTGCGGTGAACGGGTTTGCCCACCTACTGCATTACGGACCGGATTGGGAGAGACTGGTTGAGGGAGACCTTATTTTTTTTACATTAGCTCCACACAGGAAGCTCTGAAGAAAATAAATCCCGTCAAGGCCTATGTCTTCTTTGGGGATGCAATGCATTATCGGGGAATACGTATGATTCCTCGATAATGCATTGCATTACGATCTCTACAAATTCGGAAGTCGCAAGAACAAATTGCATTACGATCAATACGAATTCGGAAGTCGCAAGAACAAATTGTTGCGTGCGAAAGTAAATATTATTTTGATTTAAATGTATAATTCAACGATATCTAAGGGGCATTGCGACCTTGACTACGAATTCGGGAGTCGCAAGTTCGAATTGTGGCGTGCAGAGGTAATTTTTATTTGATACGTTTGTATAATACAACAATAATGCAGTGCAGTGCGATCTTGACTACGAATTCGGATGTCGCAAGTTTAAATGGCATGCGCCAGTTAATTTTATTTTGATAAATACATATAATTCCTCGATAATGCACTGCCTCACTATCTTGGCTACGAATTCGGAAGTCGCCAGTTCGAATTGTGGCGTGCGGAGGTAATTTTTATTTGAAACGTTTGTATAATACAACAATAATGCAGTGCAATGCGATCTTGACTACGAATTCGGATGTCGCAAGTTCGGATATTGATTTTGATTTTGGTTTTGGTTTGAGATTTTAATTTTGATTTGGTCTTTGACTTTGATTTTGGTGTTGGTTTGAGATTTTGATTTTGATTTTGAATTTGATTTTGACTTTTGATTTCGATTTCGATTTCGATTTAGATTTAGATTTTGACTTTTGATTTTGATTATAAAAGTGCAATATAAAATAACTCAATGTCTATTTTTAAATTATTGTGGCATTGTAAATGAGGTTTTTTCGTAACTCAAATTCTCAATAATAATCAACACAAACAGGCAATTCCGAAAGCGTTGTTAAAATCAATGAAATAGACGTAAGCTTCTATATTCATTTTAATTTTAAAATACTTACGTAATACAATGTTATTTTAACTAATTAATTATTTTGACAAATGCCTATTTATTTGATTGAAAATTAGTTACTGTTGTTGAATAATAATATTAATTATAAGACATTATAATATCTATGTATTTACAAATGACAGCAATTGGGATCAGTTTTTATTTTTATCGTTTTATTGTTCATTTTTCATATTATAATATCAAAATATATTATAATATGAAAAAAGTTTAACATTTTACTAACATTACTTTGCGAAACTAACATCAAAGATCATTTACTAACTGACCATAAACATATAACAAAAATACAATAAAATAAGGTATAAAGGTTGGTTTTATTTTTTATTTTTTATTGTAACTGCAAAATTTCATCGACGGAGGAATTAATGTTTGGGTTAGTCTCATTTTGAGCCTTTATTGACTGGCCTACAAGGCAGGGGCCGCCTCTGGTTACCGGCTATTTTAAAATTATGTTTTCATAGCTTTTAAGGCGATCCACTAGTATAGGAAAAAATCGAAATTTGAATTCACGCCCTTTTATGGGAGGAGTTTAAAAATACTTGAGAAAAAGCTTTTGGAAAGGTTGGAAAAGATATTTGAGAATTTTTTTTTACATGTTGATTTCGTAAAGGCCTGTAAAAAACATTAATTCCTTTTTTATGCATTGTTTATTGTAATAAAACGGAATTTTTAAATTGATTTCACGAAAACAAGCAGCGCGGACCCTAACACGTTGTTTCTCCGCTATATAAGAAACTGAATTTGCCACATTATGCAATAAAACCATATCCGAAAAAGTGTTTATAAGTAGGAGAGTTTGCACTAAAAAATGTTTTTTATAGACCTAATACTTTATTTTTTCTAAGCTTATTAAAAGACATTAAAAAAATGACCGATATTTTTAAGGGCCAAGGTATGTTCTACACGAAGTATTTAATTGAAGCATTTATAATACGTCTAAGCGGTCAAATTTTCAAAACAAAAACATACGATTTTGTATGATTTTGCATTATTTAGTATGGCTTCATCTTAATGACCTGAATTATGAGTTGGTTTCTTTCTGAGTTTGCATGGAACCAATCTAACACTATTTAAAGAGGAAAGATTTGATTGTTTGTTTGTTTGCATTGAATAGGCTCCGAAACTACTGAACCGATTTGAAAAATTCTTTCATTGGTAGGAAGCTACACTATTCCCGGTTGACATAGGCTATATGATATTTTCAAAAAAAAATTAGGGATCGTTACTAAAACTCCAATAATGTAGCCCAAGGTGTAAAAAAAATACCTAAAATATTCTTTACATCGCGTGCGCTGCGAAAACTATTAACAATAGAATAAAATAATGTAGAACGACTTTGTAGAAAACATCATTATTTACAAAAAGTTTCGCGACAGCATATGTCTAACTATTATAGTTATGCCACAAAAAGTGTTTATTTATTTTAAAAATTTAATTAAAATGACGCCGCGTCAAATGGCTCTTTATTTGTATCTTGGTTTTAATCCTTATCAAAATAAATTACTTCATATTCAAGACTGCTTCAATACCTTTATTTAACTTTTTGAATTATTCAATTCGGACATTTTATTCTAAAGTTACCACGAGTTTAAAAATAGCCCCGTTTGGGGAAAGGGTTGAGAAAGTCTGATTGGAGAATTCATAATCCATCCGGTCCGCCACGCAGTTGGTGGGTAAACGCATTCTCCGCCAAGACTTAGACAAATCTCAACTTCTAAACCCAGGCACCCCTGCTAAGTCACCAAACGTTGTGAACCACTTGGAGTAACCTACGGCAAGGATGTTGGTTATCCGATAAATAGTTCCCGGGGCGGAGTTACACATATCCGCCTCCAAATTGATATTCCTTTGTTGGGAGACGGGTCGAGGGACTAATATAGGTATTTTATGAATGTACCGCACAATAGTCCCAGATGCTCTCTTCTATCTGGAGCTAATGAAACTAAAGACGGGTTGTTTCAAAAAATTTTACGGATTCATCAAATATTTGAAATTATTTTTTTACGACCTGTGTAAGTTCTATTCAAATTCTGTATTATTTCAGATTGATAGAGCAACTGGCCTATAATGATATAATGACGGAACTTGAATAGAACGTGAAAATTATCTTAAAATATTTGATTATATTACAAAATTACAATTTGAGGTTTTACTCATAGTTAAAAATTAATATTCCTCCTAGACTTGCAGAAAAGTCAATAGACGTCGCATATTAAATAAAAATTGATAACTTTATCCAAGACACTATCTAGATTATATTTAGTTCTGGTTGAATTTTGCAATCTTTCATACAGATAGCAGCCAATAAAATTTGCGTTACGAAAATGAAGATAATGTTGGTAGTTTCTAGTCGAAGTATGAAACGGTTAAAAATGACAGAATCGGATGGGGACTAATTAATTAGCTTAGCGCAATGGTTAGAGCTGCTGCCCGGAAAGCCGAAGGTCCTGGCTTGGAGTCCCTGATGTGACCGTACCTCTTTCTGATTTTTCTGTTTCAGATTTTGGATTGAGTTTCGCTAATATTGTCTTCATTTATTTAAATTTTACAATTTGAAGTTTAACTCATTGTTCTAAATAAAAATAAATATTCATCCTAGACTTGCAGAAAATTTAATGGCCGTCCTTAACCAGTCTCTCGATCTCGATCCGGCCCGCCACGCAGCAGGTGGGCAGAGGCATCCATCGCCAAGGCCTGGACAAATCTTACCCGAGGAATCGGGCACGCCCGCTAAGTCACCGAACAGAGAGAACCACTTGGGGTGACCTATGGCAGAGGTGTTGGTTATCCAATAAATGGTTCTCGGGGCGACGATACACTTATCCACCTCCCATGTTATTCCCAGTTGAGAGGCGAGTTGAGGGAGTTCTAGGTTAGGACTCTTTCAATTAGTCTCTCCCAACCTGGCCCGCCACGCAGTAGGTGGGCAATCGCATTCGTCGCAAAGACCTGGACAAACCTCTCCCCTTAAAACCGGGAATCCCTGTTAAGTCACTAAACGTAGTGAGTTTCTTGCGGTGACCTATGGCGGAGGTGTTGGTTATCCAATAAATGGTTCCCGGGGCGATGGAACAAATCGGACTCTCTCAACCTCCCAAATTGGGTTGAGAGAGTCCAATAGAAGAGTTCTAGGTTAGGTCTCCTTCAATCAGTCTCTCCCGTTCTGGCCTGCCATGAAGTAAGTGGGCAAACACATTCTCCTCAAAGACCTAGACAAACCTCACCCCTTGAACCTGGGCACCCCTGCAAAGTCACTGAAAGTAGTGAACCGCTTGGTATGACCTATGGCAAAGGTTTGGTTAATCAATAAATGGTTCCCGGGGCGGTGGTGTGCGTAATCCTCTTCCCAATATACCTATAATATTAATGATAAGTTTTTAGATTTTCACGGCCAAAAGCATTTTCGTTGTTTGTTTTTTAGGTGTTATGCCGTGTTGCGCTACCTCCTTTTTTATCCGACGTTTTGGACAGCGTTGCAGTGTCCATCATCAGGGCAGATCCGGCAGATTGTCGCAGACATCGTCGGATCTGCTGGATCCGCCCTGACGATGAACACTGCAACGCTGTCCGAAACGTCTGCTAAAGAAGGAGGTAGCCAACACAAAACAAAAAACGAAAATATAATATTAATGTATGTAGGTTTGCTGAATTGCTGCCAAAAATATTTTAAAACATACATCATGTAACATGCATATCTTCAATGGATTACAAATGTCAAATATTTCAAAACGGTTCACAGCAATGTATTTTCTTTACTTTTACGTAAAAATTAAACCAACTCGTTCGGTATCATTTTTTACGGAGTGCCTTGAAAATAGTTTCCATAGTGTGGATTATCATTGTGGGTGGTAGAGCCCGTTCACACTTCTGGCTAGGCATGAGTGCAGGTGTTCAAAACAAACTGGGTGTTTAAAAATGTTTGGAAGAAAATAATTATCGATTTTTTCTTTTTTAATTATTTTATTTATATAGATGTTTTTATTATTTGGAATGGCTAAAAGCTTATCAACTTTGAACTTCAATGAAGAATGCCCGAAGTAAAAACCATTGAAATCCCGCTTTTTTAAATATTTAAAAACATCTAATCGCATATCCCATTACTAAAAATTGCGTTTTAACTGAGAAAAATGAAATTATGTGTGGTATATTTTTGTTTATCAGTTGTTTAAAAAATAAAGCACGTTTTAATAAGTAAGGACATTTTTTTCGAAAAGTAGTTCTTTAGAGTAGGTATTTATTATGTTATTTTTTTGGGCAAAAAATTGTGTTACCTTTACATAGTATAAAATGAAGTCGCTTCCGCTGTCTGTGCGCTTAGATCTTTTAAACTAAGCAACAAATTTTCATGCGGTTTTCACCAATAGATAGAGTGATTCATGAGGAAGGTTTTAGAGTATATAATTTGTCAAGGTTTTGTGTTAATTGGCTGAAATAGGGCTGGCAAGCAGGCAGTGGGCATCGGGCAGTCGGCAGCAAGCGGGCGGTGTCGATTTGATTTAACAGATCGCGTTGGTTATAAAGGTTGGGTAGTGGCGTGGCGTTGTGATGGCGTTATGTTTCGTTAGTCACGGCAACATGTGGCCTGGTCTGCTAGTTTTTAACTAAAAGTATACTATCTCGGGAATGACTAGCTTAATTAAAAAAAAAAAAAAATATCATTGTTTTTACCTTACTTAAGAAAATATTTTAGAAATCATAATTAATACTTTCTTACGACGGCGACGGCCAAGGAGCCGCCTTTTTATATTAAAGTGATATTAAAAAGATTTCACAATCTACTCTTTCATAGATGGCGCAAGTTTAATTATTTTAGGGAACACGCTTTTTACAAGTAGTGCCTTATTAAGATGAATGAATTGTTAGCGCCCATTCATGCGTAATATGAATATGAATAAATAGTTTTTTTGGTTTAAATAAATCTTTAAAAAATGGCAAACAAATACCATATTGTATCGGTAATTCAATCCATTATTGTATTTGTACGCCTTTCTTGAAAGATTTATTCAAACCAAAAAAACTATTTATTCATATTCATATTGCAACTGTACGGGCGCAAACAATTAATACATCTTAATATTTTAAAGCACAACTTAAAAAAAAAAGTTTTACGCTAAAATAATTAAACTCGCGCCATCTACATATAATATAGAGGCGTTCTTTTAAGGTGAAGTTATACGTGAAATCCTATTTAGATTAATCTTTATGACGAATTGGCTTACAGTATCAACATCAAAAAATATGCTACGGATAAATTGAAGCTTTTACTAGGTTTTTTATGTAATGGAATTAGAATAAAATTATTATTTACATAACAAAAACAAAATAAGCGTAAACCACTAAAAAAATGTTTTTTCATGACTTAACTATGAAGTAATACAAGAAACATTTTTATAAAAATACTCCTTTATGGGTAAGACCATTTTTGAGGTTTTCTATGTTCTAACTTTTTTTCACTCTTATAAAATTATGGACAAAATAAATAAAAACCACTTTTTCGCTTACTTGCCGCGCGCAAATAAGACGCTCGATTGCAAATTTTGCAGGCACGAGAATCGAAATACTTCTAGCGTTTATATTCCTCTTAAGTATCACATTTACTTGGAATTCTGAGTTTGTTTGAGTCTCAAAAGTCTAAAAAATCCACTTTCCGTCACATAATCGAGATGAAACTTGGTACACAGTCGATTCTTTCTGTCCCTGAAATTTTATGTTTATGTAATAAATAAAATTTGCCAATGCAGTTCGGCCCACATTTTCATTAATTAATACTAATGAGGCTACTGTGAAATAAGTTTTAACATAAAACATAATCGTAAAAATTGATTAATTTTTATTGAATTTGTTACCACACTGTAGATTTGCTAAAAATTTAAAATAATATTCAGATATATTTTTAAATAGCGGCAACATGAATATATCAAGTTACCGACATCCGGTCTTTAATACAATGGTTTTTAGAATATTTCAACCACTCGGATACGTAAGCGTGTTAATATATATAACAATAGCCGTAAAATAAGCGCGTTTTTTCGTGTGTTCCCACAGAAGTCGTTATAACTCTGTTATTGTTCTAGTGATAACCCTAAAACAAAAAGTAGAAGATCCATATTGAATGCTTCACATTTCTATTCAAAGTTGTCCATAGAAGTACATAAAAAATACTAATTTTGTAGAAACAGTTTTCACCCCCAAATCACCTACGCGCTGTTAGACATTATTAATTTTTTAAATATTCTTGTATGAAATGGTAAAAGGTAGGTGACAAAATTGTTTATTTATTCAATAGAATAAGTGTTATTTTTACATAATCAGTGATTTTAGTACCGTTTCCACATAAAAACATCGCGTGAGTCATTTTTACAATATTTTTATGTTTGCTTTCTAAATTTTAATATTTATAAATGTTAATATTTTTTTGTAATATAACAATTTGAAACCTTATTTCAAACAAACGTTTCAAGTTTTTAGTTTTTTTCTGTTATTTGTTTATGGGGTGTTATACCGTGTTGCGCTACCTCCTTCTTTGGCCGACGTTTCGGACAGCGTTGCAGTGTCCTTCATCAGGGCAGATCCGGCAGATGTGTGACAGTTTTTAGTATTCGGCTACGTTCAGATATGTTCCATTTATTGACCCTTAATTGTGAAGCGGAAATAACACAAAGTTTTATAAATCTGGCAGTTCGTTTAAGA
The DNA here is from genome assembly GCA_917563855.2 of Limnephilus lunatus. Lineage (NCBI taxonomy): Eukaryota > Metazoa > Arthropoda > Insecta > Trichoptera > Limnephilidae > Limnephilus > Limnephilus lunatus. Next base: position 29,904,512 of record OU830594.1, on the reverse strand, counting down.
CAAAAAACTTGCATAATCGCAAAATACCTGAGTGGTTAAAATATTGTGATACATATTAATTTTAAAAGTAAACAAACGATTTCCGACCAGAGGTGACCATAATTTCTGTTGAACATTTACAGGAAATACAGTTTTCTACTCCAAAACTTATGGGAAAACTATAATATTAATCAATGTGAATAGTGTTATAATCACCGCCAGACTTGGCAATGTCTGTAATCATGACGTCTGTTTATCGTGTATATTAATTAGTGCATGATGCACATTCGAAATCAAATATGAAGTGTAGGTAATTTTTTTTTCTTCAAACTTCGCAAATAAACTTTGTGGCTTCATTATTGCTTCAATGAGAATAAGTAATTTTGTAAACACCACTATTTTATTAATATTATCGACATGTTTCAAAAACAATGTTATCTTCGTCAGCATAAAAGATTAATAATTTTAACAATTAATCATTATCCGGTTATTATCAATTGAACTACGGTGTCCCCATACAACATATTGCGTGGCTGAAAAACTTTATAAGTAAATGAATAATACTATGAAGTACACTCCCAAACCAGATCGTGTTTTAGATTTTTTGTGAAATTCTTTCTAAACTAAATGTAGCTTCGTTCTTTCAAAAAAATTAGAGTCCTTGCGAGAGCCTTGAAGGAGTAACCATCTGTTACTTATACCAGGGCGGGTAAGTGGTGGATAATAACCTCCAATGCTCGTAGCCAGTAGGACTATTGCATCCCTAATTGGGATATGTTGTGAGGCTGAAGGGTGTGAAAGCTCAACTGTTTGACTACCGGTGTGACTCCAAAGTTCAACAAATTATTGTAGATTACCGGTTTCACTTTAAACCAAAGTTCACCGGATAGTAGTTTACCGGTTTGACTTAAACCAAACCAATTTTTTAATGTAGTTCAAGTACCGTACCGATCAAAGTTCATAAGAATTGAGCTGTAGCTCAAATGTGTTGCTGTAGGCAAATCGCCGCTCAGCAGCTCTGACCACTGAGCTATGGCGGCTTATGGCTTTGGCGGGTATTAGATAAGCCGCCATAGCTCAGTGGTCAGAGCTGCTGACCGGCAATCAGATGGTCACGGGTTCAATTCCCGTTGGCGGCCAGTATCTTTTCTCGGAAGATTTTTTCAATGTAGATGAGTGTTTCAGGCTGATAATTATTGATTATAATATTTGGAATCTTATTTTATATAATTACATTTTTACAGTACCCGTATTTGATTGTGTAACATTTAAAAAAAAAAATTATTATACTTTATACTTGATCGACGCTTTTATTGCACATTATTAATTATTTTATTGAGACTAAATTTGGTAAACTTCTTTTCAAGGGATTATTTCATAAAAAAATATTTTGCATTATGATAAACTAATAATTATTATCTACCTTAAAAACAAACTAAAACTACGAAACTAAAAACTACGTATCCGCTGGTTGAATTCCTTTGTACAATTCACTTATCGAATACTCATACCTCTCATACACAATGAGTATTCGATAAGTGAATTGTACAAAGGAATTCAACCAACCTTTGTACAATTCACTTATCGAATACTCATTGTGCATGAGAGGTATGAGTATTCGATAAGTGAATTGTACAAAGGAATTCAACCACCGGATTCGTAGCTTTTAGTTTAGATTTAGTTTGTTTTTAGAGTAGATAATAATTATTAGTTTATCATAATGCAAAATATTTTTTTATGAAATAAACACTTGTGTTGTGCCTACTTACGTCTCTCCTGCTCTGTTTATTATTTTATGTATTATGTACTTCTTATTATGCTATATACTTGTTATAATGCTCCTGTACAATTTAATCACATGTAAAATCCATCAAGTCGTAAACAAATAAATAAATAAAATAATATTATTATTTGTAATTAACTGTATTTCATTTACCCCGTCCCATATACATCGATTTAAAATTTCTCCCCATATTTAAAATTATTCCCCGTCCACATCGATTTTAAAAAAATGTCCTCCATATCCCAATTCATTTTGCCTCAGAATTACTAGCCTAAAGGTTGTTTAGTAATGTATTATAAAAAAAATGTAGAGAGGGAGTAAACTGGCATTCTACCAACGGTTTATCCATGGAACATGTTTTTTTATTCAAAAGTTGTGTGTTTTCGTACGCTTGAATACTATTTTATTTAAGTACATTGTCTTTAAATTAAAAAAGATAGGTCTTCATAGATGACGATTTTTATCGGTGCTTTATTAGAAAAACCTTGGTAAAAAAAATTTGGTTTGAAGTATTATTGCATACCTATATCACACAAAAGCAATAAAAAAGAAAGATTTTATTAAATAATTCAAAAAGTTGTATACAGATATTGAAACAGTCTTGAATATGAAGTAATTTATTTTAATAAGGATTAAAACCAAGATACAAATAAATAGCCTTTTCAAGCGCGACATTTTAATAATTTTTTTAAAATAAAAGAATAATTATTGTGGCATAACCATAATAGTTAGACATATGCTGTCGCGACCTTTTTTGTAAATAATGATGTGTTCTACAAAGTCGTTTTACATTATTTTATTCTATCATTAATAGTTTTCGCAGCGCACGCGATGTAAAGAATATTTTAGGTAATTTTTATACACCTTGGGTTACATTATTGGACTTTTAGTAACGATCCCTAATTTTTTTTGAAAATATCATATAGCCTATGTCAACCGGGGATAGTGTAGCTTCCCAACAGCGAAAGAATTTTTCAAATCGGTTCAGTAGTTTCGGAGCCTATTCAATGCAAACAAACAAACAAACAAACAAACAAATCTTACCTCTTTATAGTGTAGTAGATAGTAGAAGTGTGTTAGATTAGAATGATCGCCTTTCGGAACGGTGAACGGTGGAACAACTCATAATGAAACATACTGAGAAGCACTTCAGAAAACATAGGTTGAATAGGTTAAGTTAGGTTAGGGTTACCGGCTTTTTTAAAATTATATTTTCATAGCATTTAATGACCTTTCTAAGGAGGTTCTGAGTTATAATGAGTTGGTTTATTTCTGAGTTGACATGGAACCTTTCGGAACATCGCCTTGCAACGAAATGGGAGGGATGGATTCACACGTCCGTCACTCCTAGACATACTGACCCCCAGATTCCTACTCACACCTACTACCCCATTCCTTCCCTGAACATCCTCTTTTTCCTTTCCTAAAAATACGCTCCACACTGCATCCCTAAAGATGACATTGGCCTTGAGGGGATTTATTTTCTTCAGGGCTTCCTGTGTGGAGCTAATGTAAGAAAAAAGGTCTCCCTCAACCAGTCTCTCCCGATCCAGTCCGTAACGCAGTAGGTGGGCAAACCCGTTCGCCGCAAAGACCTAGACAAATCTCATCCCTTGAACCCGAGCATATACATATATTATCAAAATAAAATACAATATGAACTTACGACTGTATTGTAATGCGTTACCGAGGAATAAAACAAATTTATTAAATAAAATTTACTGGTGCACGCCAATTTTGAACTTGCGACATCCGAATTCGTAGTCAAAGATCATAATGCAACGCATTATTGAGGAATCATACATAGATATTTATCAAAATAAAATTTACTTGTGCACGCCAATTTTGTACTTGCGACCTCCGAATTCGTAGTCAAGGATCACAATGCAACGCATTATTGAGGAATCATGCATAGATATTTATCAACATAAAATTTACTTACGCACGCCAATTTTGAACTTGCGACTTCCGAATTTGTAGTCAAGATCGTACCACAACGCATTATCGAGGAATTATATCTAAATATTTACCAACATAAAATTTATTATTTTTAAACTTGTGACTTCCGAAATCATAACCAAGATCGTAATGCAACGCGTTATCGAGGAATTATAAAAATTTTACAAAATAAAATTTACTTGCGCACGCCAATTTTGAACTTGCGACATCCGAATTCATAGTCAAGGATCATAATGCAACGCATTATTGAGGAATAATACATAGATATTTATCAAAATAAAATTTACTTGCGCACGCCAATTTTGAAATTGCGACATCCGAATTCGTAGTCAAGGATCATAATGCAACGCATTATTGAGGAATTATATATAGATATTTATCAAAATAAAATTTACTTGCGCACGCCAATTTTGAACTTGCGACATCCGAATTCGTAGTCAAGGTTCATAATGCAACGCATTATTGAGGAATCATACATGGACTTTTATCAAAATAAAATTTACTTGTGCACGCCAATTTTGTACTTGCGACATCCGAATTCGTAGTCAAGGATCATAATGCAACGCATTATTGAGTAATCATACGTAGATATTTATCAAAATTATATTTACTTGCGCACGCCAATTTTGAACTTGCGACTTCCGAATTCGTAGTCAAGATCGTACTGCATCGCATTATCGAGGAATTATATCTAAATATTTACCAACATAAAGTTTATTATTTTTGAACTTGTGACTTCCGAATTCATAACCAAGATCGTAATGCAACGCGTTATCGAGGAATTATACAAATTTAACAAAATAAAATTTACTTGCGCACGCCAATTTTGAACTTGCGCCATCCGAATTCGTAGTCAAGGATCATAATGCAATGCATTATCGAGGAATCATATATATTTATCAAAGTAAAATTTATTGCGCACGCCAAAATTTGAACTTGCGACTTCCGAATTCGTAGCCAAGATCGTAATGCAACGCATTATCACCCCTCGAACCCGGGCACCCTTGCTAAGTCATCAAAAGTATCGAACCACTTGGGATGACGTATGACAGATGTGTTTATCCAATAAATGTTTCCCGGGCGGCGGAGCCTAGCAACAAAAACCCGCGGAAGTATATTATTAGAATTTTATAAAATACAGAAAGATATATTTTTCAAGTCGGTGCCGCGGCCGTTATAATATTACGTTTTGCAACTTCCATATCGGCTCAACCAATGAGCAGTAAAACCAGATATAGGTATATGTTTTTTTATGACCAATCAGAAGGCTTCGTTCATAACGCCATCTTGAACGCCATTCTGATTGGTCATTGTCAGATCAACAATTTTATAGTAAAAGCACATATAGGTACATAAGATATACGATTATGTGGATCAACAACGCATGGCAATTTGGGCGGATCATCAACGCATGGTAAATTGGGCGGATCAACAGTTACGAAGCGTATGATTTCCATACAAACATCGAAAATTTTATGTGTAGTATTTCGTTTACTTTTACTGGGAAACTGGCAACCTTGCTATTTAATGTAACGTTGTTGCAAATTCATACAGAAGTAATCCATTAAAGCCAAGTTATTCGGTGTTAAAGGTGGATCAACACTGTCAAATAACTTCTTACTGGATCAGCATATTACGAGAAGAGGTCAATATATATATATATATATATATATATATATATATATATATCTATAAATATAATTATGTTAATGGTACATATTGTGCCGTATGTTTTTGAAATAAATAAATAAATAAATTAAGAACGGTTAATGTTATTTTGTGCTGCGTTTCGGAGGCGTACGGTATTAAATATTATTAATGATTTTTTTTAGATTTTCCGTCGTATAGTCTTGGAAAAGTCTCGGTTCTGCTGCGAAAATTCATTTTCGTTAAATTATGACGGAAAAATGTCATTGAAAATTTAATTTCACAGTATAACCCACGGTGGTTAGCCGTATTTATACATACACCTCCCGAGAATTCATTTAAACTTGATTAAGCTAAAACTAAGTGAGACGAAGACAATTTTCAGCGTACGGTCCTACAGGGTGCGCTCTTCTGATAAATAAATATCAATACATTCGAAATAAATGAAATTTTATACGAAATTGCATTTTTAGGAATACATCATAGTAATACTTTCACCTTACAGTAAGTATAATTGGTTTTATAATAAATCCTATAAATTCTTTTAAAAAATGCAGTCCAGACAAATAACAAAATTAGGAATTGCTTCCCCTTAATGAAAAAATCTTTGACTAGATATATACCCATTACTTGAAATCAATATAATACGTTAAGAGGGAATAACCAAACAAAACCGGAAATATGTCATTTTTAAATCAAATTTTAGACGTATTGACTCTTTTCCACAAAAAAATTAAATTGATTTCGAAACACTGTTCTTTTATCTATTAAAGCTATGTTTTAAATTTTGAGAAAATAAGTTTATTTTTAGTCCAATAAGGTTTTACCGTCGGTCGTTGGCAGATTTGTTAAATTTTCAAACAAAATTTTGTACTATACAACATACATTTAAAATCATATAATCATGCTGTAAAATAAATCAATACATTATTTGGGAAAGCTACTTTTCAGAATTTTAATTTTAGTTGAAATAAAATCATAAAAAAAGATCCGCACCCTTGTTTTGTAAAGAAAATACCTCAGTTTGTCTATTTATTTACGGTCTTAAAAAAATTAACTGAAAAATTATAAATTCTTATGAATAAAAAATAATTACAAAAAGTACATAATTTTAATGGTTTTATCATCACGAGTTTGAGCATTTTTTAATGGAGGTATTTATCTAGGCAAATTTTGAATGAAGTAAAATCGATATTGAGTTAATATGTTAAAATGTTGGTATGGAGAATAATTAATCTTTCTCATCGGAACCGACCTCTATAGTTGCAAGGGTAACGATGTAACGATCGCAAGATCATCGTTCGTCAAAATTTAAATTCTCGGCCGCTGGTTAATGGCTCTTAACATAGGTAGATATTTTATTTCTGAAATAACTCCTTGAAAGATATGGGTGTTCTTGATATATTTATTTTTATTTTTTTTATTTGAAATACATACATACGACAGATTTACAAAAGGAAAATGTATGGTTCTTAAAAACTAATTTCTTGTTAAATAAAGTAATTTCTTGTTAATGAATCCAAATTTAATAGGGAAAAGTATTTCTCGTGTTTGAATTGAGGAGTCGTGCTATTACAAAAGTTAAATAATATACATTAAAAGATAAAGAATATACAGTAAAAGATAAAGATAATATGATATGTATTTCATTTCTGAAATTACTCCTTGAAAGATATGTATGTTCTCGACATATCTGAAAATTCACCTCAATTATTCTAAAAGGAATCAATCGTATGGTACCTACCTACATGCATATTTCTTTAATTTCCGATATGAATTCGGGAGAGTACACAATTCTGACATTTCAACATTAGGGAAAGACCCATTTAGTTAAATTTGCCTGAACGTTTGTGAAATTTCTCATATTAACCTACTGTATTAATGTGACGTTTGCCTTCTTAAATATAAGTAGAACCGGAAAAATGTAGATACCTATTGATAACCGTGAACCTAACACATCTTATTTTAGTAATAATGATACCAGTTACAAAAAAGAATCTCCGATATACCCAATAATTGGAGTAAATCATTCAAACGTAGAAAGGAAAAAAGGCTACTTTTATCACAAAGGAAATTATTTTTGGAAAAATCAACACCAGCCAGCCCCAATTTTCGGTAAAATGACATCCTTTATGTTAATTTATCTTTCGTACGTATTAATATATTGTGCTTCTGTATTTTCTACCGCTTCTCTCTCAATAATTAATCTTAGAAAAGTAATTACTTCGATAAGTGAGGTTTCTCATTCGGAATAATAACAATTATTATTTAGTAGGCAATTATGTTCAAATGATTTGAAATTAATTTCACGGAAAGTTGACAAAATAATTATGTTTTATTAATGAACCCATTTCCAATAAATTTTCTAATAAAAGTCACCAAGCCAGGTCTTTGTCAGCAAATCAAAATATTTTTGGAAAATCTGTAAATAAATCTTAAAGTCAGGTCTTACTATACATAATGTTTAGTATACATAAAGTCAGAAAAACAAAATCTTTAAAATCTAACTATGTAAAAATAGTCTAACAAATCTAAAAATCATAATGAGATTCTATAAAAATCGTCTCATACATTACTCATGACCATGGCTGTCTTGACTCTTGAATGACAAATGACCATGCATTCGATTCATGGTACTGAGATACATGCTAATTAATTAACAAACTCATTAGCACGCTTATTTTACAGCGTGCTCAACAACTGTACACAATTGCTTATCAACGAGCAAGCTTGGTTTGAGCATACTCATGAATGAGCATGCTCAAAGCTAAAGATTCAACACACATGCTCTTTATGAGTATGCTCATGTAAAACAAATGTCAATAAGAGTCAGTTCCATTCGCCCAGAATTAAAAAAAAATAATCGTATTGCTTGCAACACAATTATTTAAAAATCTTCTGACGAAAGAAAATAACACCGTTGATTTGGGTCCAAGATGTCAACAAACCTGAAAATGACTAGATAGATAAAAATGACTAGTGAGGGAACTTTTGGGGGATTTGAAAATCTATTTGAGGTATTTTAGTGACTCTGCGTTCCAAATACATTTGTGATTGCCATAATAAATCACGAAAAGCAAGGTTTTTTCGGTTCCATGCCAACTCAGAAAGGTCATTAAAAGCTATGAAAAAACAATTTTAAAATAGCCGGTAACTTAACCTATTTAACCAATTTTTTATATTTTTTTATCATCACTCTCATCGTTTTCTTTCTGAGTTGGCCGGTCACCGGTTTTTTCGTCTCCCCAGCGGGCCATTTTTCATATTTTGCAAAGAATGCGCAGGCGCTTACTGGAATCGGATCGAAATGAGCATGCTCATAAGTAAGCCTGTTCAAACATGCTTAGGGGCTTCTCTTCCACCCGCGATTCCTATGAACATGCTCATTTACGCTCAAATGAGCTTAATACTAGCAACGTCGCGTCACTGACACACGCTACTGGGTAGCAATTGCTCATTAGTGACATGCTCTTTAACTACTAAGAACATGTGTGTCCGTAGCATAACTCTTGATTTGATCGTGCTTTGTCTTGCTCAGGTGTCTTCTACTCTTTAATTCAATCGCAGCTCATACATTCTAATGATACTCCTTTCATCGGCCTTACAATTTGATTGATAATAATTCCTTAAAAATTAATTTAAAAAGTTTAAAAATAAAGCATACATTTTTTTCCTGTAGGTAATGTACACATTACGACTCGTAACCGAGTAGAAAGACCATCTGCAAATGTAAAACAGGATCCTTACTCGCTTCTGGTTTCTTTGCTTCAATACCACAATGTCTAATTTATTCACGATTTATATGCAAATGTGAATCTAGTGCACAGCTCTGATATGCATTTAAGTCAAAACGTTCGTAGAGCAATCAGTACGCTTCACGCAAACTGCAGTCTCGTTACATACGAGTATACTTCATCGTGATAAATAGTTACCCCGTTGTTCTAAGTTCTAAGCGACCACGCTGCCGTGGCGAACACGGCAATAAATTATTGAATAGAAATCCTGCTGGATTTATCATCCATGGGAGAACCGACTGGGGGTACATGGATTGAGCTGCATACTACGCGATACTGTATTTTATGCTACATACCTTCTCTCGTACAAAGGTTGGCAATATTGATTAATCCTGCTGATTTATCTTTATTTTGCACAGTTTTTAACACCTGCCCTTTTAGGTGTAGAATACTGAAGATTAATTTTAGTAATAAAATAACAGGCTAAAGTAATGATGGATGTGACTTCGCAAATCTTCGTTCAATTTGTTATCGCTGTTGTCAACATCATGAGGTGTTATTTTTACTCCCCACTTGTTCAACGTGGTTCATTTTGATTGAACAAGAGTTATAGACTGTATCATTTGCGATCAGCATCTGTTAAAATAGTAATAATCAATACATTTCTTTCACTTTCCATCCGTAAACTTTTAAATGTCAAATGTTGTTACTCTTTCCGTGCAATAGTAACTAAGCGCCCTTCAGGTGATTTTTCACAAAAACGCCAAATTGTTCATTTATTATTATTATTATTATGAGAGACTAGTAAAACTGTTTTTTTTTTTACTTAATGAGTAAAATCTCAAATTGTAATATTTAATTAATTGAAGTAAATATTAGCGAAACTCAATCGAAAATCTGAAAACGGTAAAAATTAGACAAGTTTATCCAGACACTATCTAGATAGCTTTTAGTTCGGGTTTAAATCTTGCAACCATACATAAAGATAACAGCCAATAAAAATATGTGTTAACAAAATGAAGATATGTTTGTACTTCTTAGTCGAAGTATGATACAGTTAAATATGACCGAATCGGATAGAGTATAATTGGTAGAGTTGCGCTCCGGCAAGGAGAAGGTCCTGGGTTCGTGTCCCAGATGTGACCGTATAATTTTCTGATTTTTCTGTTTTCAGATTTTCGATTGAGTTTCACTAATATTGTCTTCGTTTAATTAAAATGGTTTATTTAAATTCTTTGCGAAAATATCTATACAAATTTTAGGAAAAAAATTGAGTATTTTACGATGTTGAAGTTTTAGTTAATTCTTGGCTAGGATTTGGCTTGGAAATAGAAAATAATAATTCTCCTACCTAATAATGGTTTAGGATATTGTTTACTAGAAATTTTCATTTACAAAGAGTAAATACTAACAACGTAAATGTGCCTCAAAAGTATTGGATGTTTTATTTATGGAGTGTTCTATTTTCTCTACTTATATTCATTTATTATTTCGCGTATTGGAATGTTCCGCCTATTAATACATGCTTTAAAATTTGAAATTGCTCTCGTAAAGAAACAAAAAATGAAATAACTTGATAAATAATACTGTTATTTAAAATTCATTGAATTCTGTAACCTTAAAAACCTGGTTAATGTGCAAAATGCCATTACAAAAAAAAACAGAACTAGATGAATTCCAGTTACTTATTAAATAAACTACCTGAATACTAAGTTAAACATTTACTAACTATACAAACTAACCACCGAGGCTGACCAAATGGTATATTTATATAAAAAAAGATTGTCTGTGTCGGGCGGCATGGATTTGATTTTTATACAAATCTATACAGTTTTTTTCCGAGGTTGATGAATTTCACGTTTGATCTTCTTAACAAGAGGAAGAGAAATACTCTGCTTAAAGCTCGGCGAAGTTACTGGCGTTGTCAGCTATTATCATATAAATTAGTTATTAGGTACACCTGTATTATTTACAATTTTTTCAATGTTTTCTTATACTAAACCACTTTTTTCTTATTTTTTGCAGGTAAGAACCGGAGACAAATAAACACAATATTATTTTTATGAAATACACGCCATCTTGGTAAGTTATTTAATTTGTAATATTTTTTTTACGTTCTCCTAAAATATAATCCTTTTTGTACTACCGAGTCATGGGAAACCCCATTATTATATTTGGCATAAATACAACTTTAAATTCCGCAGTTTTTAAAGATATTCTAAGTTACATCAACCGTGTTCCAGTCCTTGTTTACCCTTCTTCTGTATCCTTGAGTCTTTCTACCTCTCGTAAACATACTTTCCAAAAATACAAACTCGTCTACTAGCTTCAAGTATTCATCATTCACTACTATATTGCATCCTGTTTTCGTATTCTTTAAAAAAAATGCTATTGTTTTTGGCATAAATTCAATCTTTCAAAAACCCAAATAACGACAAGTCTGACACCTGAATATTCTCATTCCGCTAGTCAATTTCTTATTTTTTTGAACATTTTGTTTTGTTTGGTTAGTCGGTATTCAAAATTTGTAATCGGGACCGTCGAGCTTAGCTGGCCACAGTTTTCCTCAGCTTATTATAAAAATGTAAATTTCGATCGATCAAAATGGTTATCATCACCAAACTCCACTAGTTGAAGGCACCCGTTAGCGACATCAATAATTTCAGTAAGCCATTTTGTATGCGAATCGTTTTGGGTTCAAAGAAATAACTCAGATTCGGATTATGCAGGCTGACAAGTTTCAGTATTTTCTGGTTGTGTTGTTTATATGCCAAAGTTTTTATGAAAAAAACATCGTGTAAATTGCCTATTAACCTTTCCACTTCCTTCTATCGCACAACCTTCCATAATTAGGGATGCAAAATTTCCACTGTAACTAGCTCAAATCATTTGGGGCTCTCGTACTTTTTCAAGTAGAAAAACATTAATGATGCGTTTTATTAATATGTAATAATAATAATATAATATAGCCTTTATTCATTTATTACATTGCATTATTTATAATAAACTTTTCACATATTATAACACTTATCATGCAGCGACTCCCTGTCTGTAAGTCACTAGTTGACAAAGGCCTCCTCCAACTGTCGCCATTTCTCTCTATCTTTAGCTACTCTTGTCCATGTACCACCTGATATGTAATGCGGGTTATTAATACATAACTACTCGTATTTACGTCACTTGGTATTTCAGTAGTTGAAAGTCATCTAAAAAATGTCTGATCTTTAAATAATGTTGAAATTTTCCAAATTCCTACAATTGATGCAATAACTCTTCGAGATTGTTGTAGAATTTTTACCCCTTGCAGCAAATTCCTACCCTCGGATTATCCAGAATTCCACAGAATGTATGAATCTATGTAGATAGTATCTCTCGTTCCCAGATCCACCGCTCGGGAAAAATACCTACATAAAGTAAGTAAGTACGGGCTGCGCTCGGTACGCAATATTTCTGTTATGTGTAAAAATGTGGTAAATAAATCTCCCGGATAACCTTACTTAGTGGGACTATGACTCTATTATCTGACGCTGCCGAGGCGGAGTACACTGCGGGAACAAATTTCATACGATTTATTGTCGTGTCTTGGGACTGGTTTACTCAGCGCTACTGGCACTGCGACTGCTGTAATATACGGTGTGTCATATCTAGCAGTGGTATGAAGCTCGATCCATACTTTAAGATAAATCGGTTAATTCATTTCAACGAATACATATACTTAAATCTTTCTTTACGATTTGGGCGTTAAAACAGCAACTTAAAAGAAGGGTTTTGTTAGTAGGTTTTTCGCTAGTTCACCAGTGCTATAATAATAATAGAGTATCAACGTTGCTAGTTCCTGCAAGCAGGATCTGCTGAAATATATCGGCCACGGAAATCAAAAATGCTGTAAAGAACAAATAATAGTTCAGGAGAGCATAATGGAAGTTTTACAAAAAAATCATGTCTCCTAATTTGGTGGACGTATTTTCTCGACCTTTCTGAAGCCTTCGACACAATATTATTGAAAAACTAGAGAACGTAGGGATTAATTATAATGAACTTATATTTTTAAAAAGTTACATGGGAAATAGAAAGCAAACCATGAAACTTAACAACATAACCAGTGAATGTATTGATGTCAAATTCGGGGTGCCTCAAGGAAGTATTCTGGGTCCTATTCTGTTCCTTATTTACATTAATGACTTATGCCACATATAATGTGAAGGAGAAATCATCAGTTTTAAGGATGATACTTTTCTCCAAATAAATATGAATAATTGGACAAAAACATTTAAGAAAGCAGAAGACACACTTAACAGGATTAAAAAATGGCTAGACTACATAGACATATGAATATTTCATATGTCTGTGCTAGACTACCATTCACTTACACTTAATGCTAATAAAACCAAATTCATTACTTTCAAAATTTAAAAAAATAAGAAAAACGGAACTTGAAAATTCATAGCCCGCATCACTTAAATGAGCATTGTAATTGTCCCTCATTAGAAAACGTTGACCGTATAACGTATCTGGGTCTAAAAATTGACCGAAACTTAAAATGGACCGAACTCCTTACCTATTTAAATAATAAAATTTAAAAAACTAAGTTATTTTTTCAAAACTATCAGGAATGTCCTCATTAAAAGAGACTTAATCAAGATTTACATAGCTCTCTGCCAATCACTGTTAGAATAAGGTATTATTGGATGGGGCAGTGCAAATGAAAACATACTAAATCCACTAATTGAAACTCAAAAAGCAATAATGAAAATTATACTGAAAGTTCCAGTAATAACTAGCACTGACGAAATCTTCAACAATCTTAACATCATGTCAATTAATCACCTAAATCTACACTCATTTACATTCATAAGTATAAATCCCAAGAAATAACAACTAACACGTACATTAGAAACACTAGATATTATGGTCAAAAACATATCCAACAAGTAACTACTAACAAAACATTTGGGCAAAAAAGCTTCTTATATTATGGTATTAAACTCTACAATAAAATACCATTCTCACTCAAAAACCTCAAAAACCTAACATTTAAATCTCAAATAAAAAGCTGGATTCTAAACATAGGGAGATCAGAAATAAAAAATATACTGATATCAAATACAGACTAAAACCGAATCTACTGAACTGAATTATAAAAAACACTATCTTATTTACTTTACAATATGTAAATGAAATCCTCAGCACGGGAGATCCCAGTGAGGATATCATTATCTCTGCATGTTGCTAAGAAAGGAAGACAATAAATCTTTTTTTTTTTTAATTTTAAAAAATCCTCTAAAAATGCATGACATAAATAACGCACTTATTTTCCACGAAAGATTTCTACCTCTCAGATTGAAAGAGGCAAAACGAAGAAAAATGACATATTTTACTCATTTTAGAATTTATTTTCCTTTACAGCATTTCAAGTTTCCTCCATCGATATGTAAAAAAAGTCTTAACATACACAATGTTTCATCTGTAAATTAGAGATGGCAATCGATCTGTTGAAAAATGATTGTTAATTACACCAAATCCCTTTCTTTAAATTAATCTTAATTAGTTTGTTTGTCTATGTCTATAGCCTGTTGTTCATCCCCTAAAACCTACCAAAGATTTATTGTCTGTAGGATTTGGCCTATTTTTTTGGGCTTCCTAGAATACCACTGCTGCTGAAAACAAGCGAGTGATTAATTTGAAACATGATTCCATCCGTGCATTTGATTCAACACAAATCGTTTAAAAAAAATGCGAATCGTTCATACTCAAAAATCACCCACCTTCCTTTTCCACAACTCCTTACCATCCCCACTGCCTTCAGCTTCGCAACATACCCCAATTGGGGAGGGAAGCAATATCCTCACTGACTATAGACGGTTGGGAGCAGTTGGGATTCTTATGCAGTATTCATATAAAAAAATTATAATTATTAATAATATGTGCATAATGTTTTATTTATGTGAATACCTCACAAGAGTCCCAGCTACTCACGTCTGGAGCCAGGCATTATGGCACCCCTATGGGGTATGTTGTGAGGCTTACGGTAAGAATAAGGAGAGGAAGCACCTGACTATTCAGATCTGGTCACCAAACACGGCTAAAGCCATTTCAAGTAACGTTTCAATTCTGAAGAGTGGTCTTATACCAGGGAGAAACTGAGAGTATATTCCACTCTGGAACGTGCCGCAATTATACTACATATGATTTTTAAATGAATTAATTGTGAAATAACACAAATTGATTAAATAAAATTTATTTGCCTACACCAGGATCGATCCCGCGACCTTCGGAATGCGAGTTAAGAGCCTTACCCCTCGACCACGCCGGTCAAGGGGAAGGGGTAACGTATAATGTCCGTAATATTACTCGTACCCCTCACAATCCATGCCCTGCGAAGGATCTCGAGGTAGCCTGAATGTTGACTGTAAGTATTTAGTAGACAGATCGACTGGACACCAGGGTAAAGGTTAGCGGCATGGTGCGTGACAGAGTAATCACCGAAGCGGAACGTCATATGATGTTCAGATAACTCAATTTAAAAACATACAGGAGCATTACAATACATGAAACCACGCAGAATCACCGTAGAAAAGTTGCTGAGCTTACCCTTTGCTTACGACGAAATTTATGTATTATGTACATGAAGGTAGGTGGTGTAGATACCATCGCATCCGGCGAGAAAATTCACAGCATGCGAGAAATTCTCCCAAGTTTGTTTTTTTGTTCGTTTATACGGTGTACTAGAAAAGAAATTGGTTTCTCTTCAATCGTGCCTACTTTATAAATTTTTATTTTTTTCATCATCTTCTGGGATACGTTTATTCGTTATTGTCAGTGAAGGTTCAACTAATGTTGCGATTTAATGTCAAATGCGACAAATGCTCTACAAAATAATACCTCAAAAAATTATCTCGATAATACTTTTGACGATTTTGACCTAAATCTAATAATGTCTCTGGAAAATCTGTGAGTTTTGGAATCGTGAATTTTTCACAGATTTTAATGTTTTATATTTCCTTGACAATACAGCAATTTTGAGCTCTACTTTATTTTTCTCACGAGCTAAGGAGCTTCGAAAAATAAATTTAATTGTTTCAAAAATATGATTATCACTGTTTCGGAAAATCTGGTTGTAAAGTTAGATATGGTTACTCGATTATTTTGAAAGCAGTTTTTATCGATTTTCATGATTTATTTTCGGAGTATTATACTGAGTGGCACTATCTCCTTCTTTCTCCAACGTTTCGGACAACATTACAGTGTCCATCAACGGGGCATATGTGTAATCGAAGATTGTGTTGAAGTGTGTGCTTATGTATGTATGTGTTGGAAAACCAAACAAAAAAGTTCACCAAAAAGACGCACATTGTCAGATCTGTTGTTTCTACATAACCGGCTAAATAATAAAATAGATAGGTAGTCCTGAATTGCTATCCGTCATTGGTTTAACAATGAGGCGTACCAGCCCTTTTTCACATAGAAGCTAACAACACTAATGCAGTAATCAACTCATCAATTACTCGCGCAATCACAACTTATACCCACTATGAAAAATTATTACACTTAGATAGTTTTAATGATTCGTTGCAAACATGTAAAACTAATTTATTAAATTTCTTGGCGTAATATATTTTTTTTAAAAACTCTTTACACCTAACTTTTCATTAAACTTTATTCAGTCTATTACAATTAGTGAGCATATAATTCTTGATATTAAAATGTCTCTTTATCTCCCCCCCCCTTCTTTCTTCATTTTTATTATTATTACTCATTCATTCACTAATTACGTTTTAAGGGCCAGGTATCAAACCGCGCTAACGCTGCAGTTAGGTATTTCTTGTACTTGTAGACAAACACGGCCGCAGCTGGCCGCCTGCGTCTGACTAGAGGAGATGTGGGTATACTAGACACTACGGACTTACGAAATAAAAATATACTTGCCTTATAAAATTAAAATTTAGTTTCTACTATAATGGATACAGCTTAACATACTAAGAATCATATTGTGGAATAGCGTGGATAGCTCATAGAGACATTTGCGCCTGGGTCAAACTGCCCATTCACTGCAGTTAGGTATTTTTGGTAGTTGCAAACAAGCTCGGTCGCCGCGAGCCGCGAGCCAGCCGCTCGATCTACTGTGTATTTCGGTTAGATTCAGGCACAACTGGTCAGCATTTAGATAAAATACGGAATAAAAATACACTTGCTTTATAAAAAAAATAATTTATTTGCAACATAATTGATACTGATCGACAGACTATAAATCATATTATGCAAGGGCAAGGATACATAGACTTTTTTTAGCCCCTGGACCTTTACAGACGTCTTAGTTTTTGACTCAATGTGACATTGAATCTCATGGTGTTTTGATGTGGAAAAAATTTCTGGTTCATATATGGTTTGTTTTCAATTGCAGCCAACACTTTCCTAAAAAAACCTTAAATTTATTTGTAATAATACAACCCAGAATTTACCCAACATCGAAATTCATTCGATTTATCAATGGATCTGACAGCCGTTGTTTTCAATAAAACTTAGTGACTATTTGAACGGAATCGGTAGAGAACTCAAAATGGTCGTCGAAATTATGCATTTTGACATTAAATTCGAGTTCGGTGAACCTCAAACTCCTTAAACCTGATTTTGAACCAAATCGTCAAAGTACTTAAGATATTCAAGATGGATGCCGAAATTTTGCATTTTGACATTAGATCCGAGTTCAGTGCACTTCCAAACGCCCGAATCCTGATATTGAACCAAATCGGTAGATAACTAGAGAAATTCAAGATGGATGCCGAAATTTTCCATTTTGACATTAGATCCGAGTTCAGTGCACGTCCAAACGCCCTAATCCTGATTTTGAACCAAATAGGTAGATATTAGAGAAATTTAAGATGGATGCCGAAATGTTGCATTTTGACATTAGATCCGAGTTCAGTGCACCTCCAAACGCCCTTATCCTGATTTTGAACCAAATAGGTAGATAACTAGAGAAATTCAAGATGAATGCCGAAATTTTACATTTGGACATTAGATCCGAGTTCAGTGCTCGCCAATACTCCCTAATACTGATTTTGAACCAGATCGGTAGAGAACACGAGAAATTCAAGATGGATGCCGAAATTTTGCATTTTGACATTAGATTCGAGTTCAGTGCACTTCTAAACGCCAGAATTCTGATATTGAACCAAATCGGTAGATAACTAGAGAAATTCAAGATGGATGCCGAAATTTTTAGATGTCAAAATGCAAAATGACTTCAGTCCACCTTCAAACTACCTTTGATAGAAATCAGTAAAAAATTTAAATGTTGACATTATTACCTTATTCTCCTTTTCTTCCATTGGGTGGGTCTATTTTTATGGCACGGTAAGCAAGGCTTCCTTTATTTTTACCCATTTTGAAGGTAAATGAAGTTTAAAAAAAAAAATAATAAATAAAATCTGCAAAACTGTAAATCAAGTTAAAAATAATTTATTAGATAATAATAAATATATTTTATTTCTACTTACCCGGTTTCTGTAACACCTATCTCCTCAATGATTCCTTCAAAAATCAAAGACACAGCGCACAAAATTGCCGCGAAAAAAATATGCGTGCTCCCGCCGTGACCGCTTTCTCACAACTGAATGAATTCTGTGAAATTCAATAGACATTTAGACATCGCGCGGCGAATGTTATTCCGCCATACATTTTTGTATGGCGGAGGATAGTTGAAAAATTCAGAAAGTTTAGGCGAATTACAATAAAAATCTAGATACACTGAAGTGCTTTAAATTTAATAGCGTGTTTTAACATAATGTTTACTCTGAGATTACGGAAGGATTTTTGTTAAAAACGTTTACAACAGGTTCAGGAGAGATAATCGCGAAGGCCTTTTTCAACGTTTTAACTAAAGTTGCAGCATGTATAACTTATAGAATTTGTAAGATTACAGTAAAAAAAGTTTAATCACTAGTAACTTTACACATTTTTCTAACTACCCCTATATAATTTTCTAGTATTGCTGCTACTAGATGCGGATGCTACTGATAATGCGGAGCGATGTTTTCCAAACCCTACCCTTAAGTCCCATTCATATCTCATGCGAAACTACCAAACGACATTCTAAGGACTTACGTAATAGGTACATAACCATGTTATCATTTAATTTAACATAGGTACCTTATATCTTGTATCATAATGTACTGTGTATGTCTTAGGCGGTAAACAACCCTAATAATTTTTGTTTAATCAAAACTCACATTTTTATCATTTCCGGCGAATTCGTAACTATAATAACTTTTTTTCATACCAACCCCTGGGGATGTAAGTTCTTTATATTTTAGATTAATAAAAACAATACCTAACAATCAACTTTATAACCCGTTATTCAACTATAAAGTTAACGGTGAGCACCAGATTTTATTTTTTTATACTATGAATTAATAACTTCGGTAGGTATTTTCGACCAAGTATACCCTAGACAAGCCCTCTCATAATAAGAATCAGAATAACATAACGCCAGTAACACTAATTTCGCAATAAAACTCTCCTTCCAATTCCGCCGTCTTGCATACCGAGTTCCCGGCAATATACAACTGACCACCAAGTTATCCTATTGTGTAATTTGTCGAACTAATGCATCAATAGTTGTTCACGGATTGGCCGCATGAACAATATCCACAGGTTTTGTTGCATATAAGTGGTTTTCAAAGTGTGGGTCAATAGACATTCATAAATTTAATTGGAAAAAAATATTTTTTTACTTTATTATGACAAGCGATTTAATTTCGGAGGCCAGTATGAGTACCGCCGCCTCGGGAACCATTTATTGGATAACCAACGCCTCTGCCATAGGTCACCCCAAGTGGTTCGCTACGTTTGGTGACTAAACAGGGATGCCCGGTTAATGGAGTGATGTTTGTCCAGGTCTTGGCGGCAGATGCGTCTGCAATTTTTTTTCTGATGGTCCGTAAGCTTAATGAGTTTAATAAAAAAATCCAAACATCGTTTGCTTGAAAATATTTACGAAAAATTCACCCTTTTACCGCCCACGTACCGTGGGCTGCCCAAGTTGGTTGCTCATCATTAACACAGTGATGAGCAACCAGCGGTCCGCAAGCAAATTTACTGCTTTCCGGACTGACTACAAAAAAATACAAAAAAAAATGCTAAGAAAAAAAATGTTCAAAGGCTTCTATTCTGTTTTGCAAAAGGTATTAGCCAAAAACTATACTCTTTAAAGTTTTGAAATATACTCTTTAAAGTTTTGAATCAGCTACTCAAAACATTAGGTTTTTTGCGTATAATAAATAAAAAATGACTGAAATTAGTGGTTATTTAAAGCCCAGTAGTAAGCCCTCAAAAAGAAGAGGAAGGGGAGATACGTAAATATGAATGTTAGAGGGAGCGCGATAATCTTAAAAACGATAATATTTAAGCGAAAATTGTGAAAATGTTTAATAAAATATGACTCGTTTGAACTAGAACCAAAATCTGACGGAAAATGTCTTTAAAAGGATTTAAAAATACAATGAATTACGAAATTTTTAATATTCCTATATATAACTTGTAAAATATCAAAAATATAGTGTTTATAATAATTTTTGGAGTATAGATTACGATTTTCATCTATCGGGGGAATTTCATATAATTACCGTTTCAATGTTTAATGTATAGATATTATCCTCAAAAATAGCAAATATTTTTTATTAAAAACTTTAATTGTTCAAGAGAAAAATGTTATAAAACGGTAGATATTCGGAATGCCGTGGCTAAAAAAAATAGTTTAACTTGCGACCTTAATTGAAGAATATTGCAACGGTTTTTTGTTGAGATCTGTGTTTAACGTATTTTAAAGGTTTCCGTTTTACAAAATAACAAAAATTATATTGACGAAATATTGCATATATGTATTATAATATTGTAATTCCGAACGAAAATAAACCAACACCATTAATTGGTTTGACCTTGAACGTAGTAAAAATTTTGTCTGGCAATTTTTGCCCTTTTTGAATCAACCGCCAAAATTTAACTTTTCCAAATGAAAAAATCTCTAGCATTCATTGTTTTGGCATTGCGGATATAAAATTTTCACCTGCCGCGCTTTATTTTTACCCACTTTGATAGTTTTATTAAAAAAATGTTGTTTTGCAATATGTAAAGTAGGTTTGCGACTCCACCGACAACAAAGTTAACCAGGTTATGTTGTACATACCCTCCCACCAAGGTCATACATAATAATAATGGATTCATTAATAATACTAAGACTAAAAATGTTGATCATTCCTAAAAAACAGAGGGTGGTGAATTTATGTAACTATAATTATAATTTATGGAATTAGTATAATTTATTTTATTACTGAAAGCGGGTCGCGCTTTAAAAAAGTTTGAAAACTCTTCCAAATTGTGATACTAGCCCTCTTGTATGCAGTACCGGATTATCCCTAAGGCAGAGTAGGCAACTGCCTAGGGGCCCCGAATCGGCTAGGGGCCCCGCGCCCCAAGAAAAAATAACTTGCGTCAATGGTTCGACTCAAATAAGTGAGCAACTCCGAAACCCATTTTGGAAAAAGTCAGCTTCCAAGATATTTTAAATATTTTAATTTTTTATTACGAACATTTATAGGTTAATAACATTACATGTATTAAAGAAAACAACAAATTATAATAATTAGGTTATAACCCAATAACTGTTCACATCAAGCACAAATAATAAATAAAAAGTCAACAATTAAAACAAATATTTAAACATAGTTGTATTTTACTTTATTTTCCTTCGTATCAATGGGGATATGATTATAGGTGCCGTGTGTGGTTTATATTGGCATATTATATTTCTAATGTTTAAAATATAAATGTTGTACAAGCTTTAGTGTGCACTACCTATCTGCTTGCTAAAATTCTTTGTTTCTCTTCATACCAACGTTGTCTGGAAGGGATCACTTTAGTGATAAGACCGCTCATTGTACTGTTATATTCGTTTCATTTTTTTATTGAATGGGGGTGAAGGCATACCTTCGAAATGTAGTAAAAACAGATTAATTATGAATAGTAATATTGTGGTAGAAAAAAAAGTTTGGAAGTTAGAAAAGAGCAAAGTGCTTTAAGAAGTTGATGTAATTTTACAAATTTTTTCTTCAGTTCATACGGGCCTCTGACTCTGGGGGGCCTCCAAACGCCTTCCTTTGATCAAATCCTAAACAAGGCTTTAAGGCACCAGGCCACTGTAAAAAAATGTCATTTTTTAAATTAATTTTCTGAAGATGCATTTGTTAATAATGCTCTCACCAAATGTTTTAAGGAAATTCGTAAAATTGACGGAGATACCTACAGCATTATGAAACCATTTTAAACAGTTTACATGTTGAATTTACGTTCAGCAAAACTTTGAACGCGTTTTTCTCGAAACTGCTTTTTTCAACACGGTTGACAACATATTAGAAAACTATACATCCGATTTGCATGCACTAAGTCTTAAACTGTTAGTAAATCCAGTCAGTATGGCACCACTTAGGGATTTTTTTTATATAGGGCCCCCTTCTATTTTTTTTATGAACAATGAAAATTTCTCATAAAAAATCGAAATTAAAATTCGTTGGTCCGCCATTTTTCCTTATTTTTAAACAAAATTCACCACATGGTGAAGTAGACACTAAATTTTCAAACAGTTTTAAGACTTGCAAATCGGATTTATAGAGCTTAAAAAATGTGTTAACAAAGTTTAGAGAAAAACGCATTCAAAGTTTTGCTGAAGGATAATTCAACACACAAACTGGCCTGAAGAACCTACGGTTGTAGCGAAACCCGGTCGGCATATAGTACCTATGTATAATAAAAGTGGTGTTTAATAAGTTATTGTTTCACATAAAATGCTGTATCTCCGTCATTTTTTCGAATATCTTTAAAAAATTTGGTGAGAGCATTTTTAACTAATGCATCTTTCAGAAAATGAAATAAAATAATAAAATTACAAAAAAAAATTACCTAGCCCGCCTTAAGTAAGAATCACCAGACAAAACCGGAAATATGTCGTTTTTAAATCAAATTTTAAACGTATTGACTCTTTTTCACCACAAAATTATAAATTGATTTCGAAAGACCTTTCTTTTATCTAGTAAATCTATGTTTCAAATTTTGAGAAAATATGTTTATTTTTGGTACATTAAGGTTTTACCGTAGGGCGTTTGCAGATTTGTTAAATTTTCAAACAAAATTTTGTATTATACAACACCCATTTCAAATTATATAATCATGGAGTAAAATAAATCAATAAATTATCTGGGAAAGATATGTTTCAGAATTTTAATTTTAGTTTAAATAAAATCATTAAGAAAAAGATCCATATATTTATTAAAAAAAAAACATTTTAATTTTGCTGACATTATTGAAAAATTATAAATACATATGATCAAAAAATAATCAGAAAAAGTACATAATTTGAATAGTTTTATCATCACGAGTTTGAGCATTTTTGAATTTAGGTATGTATCAAAGCAAATTGTGAATGAAATAATATAGATATTGAGCTATTATGTTAAAATGCTGGTATGGAGAATAATATTAATCTTTCTCATCGGAACCGCCCTGTACAGTTGCAACGGTGCGATCGCAAGATCATCGTTTGACGACATTTAAGTTCTCGGCCGCTGATTAATGGCATTAAAGCCTTGTTAAGGATTTGATAAAGGGGACATGGAAGCGGTTGATGGCCCCTGAGGACCAGAAGCCCGGGCAGACCGCCCCCCCCCCCCCCCGTTAGTCCACTATTGGTAAAGGGGCCCCGAGATGTGCATTGCCTAGGGGCCCCGACATGGTTAATCCGGCCCTGCTTGTATGTATTAGTAGTCGAACTATCGTGACGTCACAAGCAGTGCGGTGATTTGATGACGTAGGAAACTTTGATGGTAACAAAAGTAACTCTTTAAAATTATTACGTTTATTAAAACGCTGTCTAAAAGACATATGTAGGGTGTATTTTTTTGTTGTAGTCAGATAGCAGACTACATTTTCAAAAATAAAGTCCGCGGCGTGTACCTTGTACAATATTCGGAAGTGGTATATTTTTGTGTTTGAAAAAATTAACTCGGTCCGGACGGCTGATACACAAATTAGTGCCAGTGTAGACCTTTTACACCGATAAAAGATACAACACAAAGCACTATGCGATCTAA
This sequence comes from Limnephilus lunatus, assembly GCA_917563855.2. NCBI lineage: Eukaryota > Metazoa > Arthropoda > Insecta > Trichoptera > Limnephilidae > Limnephilus > Limnephilus lunatus. The sequence continues at coordinate 29,880,270 of OU830594.1, read as the reverse complement.
ACGGTGCAAAACAATGCAGGCACTTTTTCATAAATGGGCCTTGAGCCTGCCTTTGCTGACTTCTGGTGTCATTTTTGCATTTCACAGGGCACGTCTAGATATCATACGTCAATGGTAGGTATTCACTTAGAAAAATCTTAAATATTAGTAACACGTTCTTCAGAATTAATTAAAATGAACCCGGCGGAAAGTTCGAATCTCCAGGCCTGCTAGGCTGAATTCAACCGTACGTCTGTCCAATACGCCGTGCCGCGGGTGCATATTTGTTTTACACGCTTTCTTCACTTACGTCGTTAGGATTACCCCATTATTTTTCTTCTTCTTTTCTTTGATAGGGCAAATTCGACAGTAGGTCCGTCCAATGCGCGGTTCGCGAGTCGCAATTTGTATACACGGCTTCTTTACTTACGTCGTTAAGATTATGAATATATTTTAGGGTATATTGTCGTCTTAATAAACAAATAAACATGTAAACCAGCTTGTAGAGGATTGGAGTAGACTTTTGACTGTAAAAATCTCAAATTATATCCCAGGTTTTATCTGTCCACACGATGAAGGTAGAATAAATACACTGTTTAGTTTCTGACAATAATATTGCAGACATTTAAGTATCGGCTACTGACATTCTCGTGTACTATATGGTTTAATGGAAGGCCATGTGCATTGGTCCAAACGCTGCTCATTTCCGCTCCTATTTTAACACGTTTCGACGGCAAATACGAACAGATTTACGTGCCTTTGTTTAATGGCCGCCTATAATGTCACCGTGGCCGCTTTACGGACCAAGTATACCAGCGTTCTTTACTGCAGTGGCGCACCTAATAATAATATCTCCTTTGTTCGGCTTTCAGGAACAAAAGCTTCATTTTCGATTACCAACTAAAAATAATGAAAATTGTACAGATACATAACTACCTTAAATGAAAAACTAATTCAACCCTTCAGAAATCTGCCGTGTTTTTCAGATGGTCAAAATATTTCCGCTTTGCGATAAAATCCAAATAAATGCAATGTTTCTGTACACATCCGAAAACTAAAAACTGTTTTTCAAAGTTGATGAAATACACTTTCAGATTTTATAATTTGAAATAAAAAATATAATTTTTGAAATATAAAAAATTTGCATGCAAATATAAAAAAGTTTTAAAAATGGCCCACCTTACGTTATTTCTAACTGCAATTAATGACAACAAAAAAAACACTTGCATATTTTATTAGAAAAATGTAAGTAGGTATTGTAAACGTTATTGGCACCTCACTTTTTATTGTTCCATGTAAAAATAATAAATAAAACATTTCAATTTTTTTTTCAAATCGCTATTCGATTAGTTTCATAAAGGTGTACATTTTATTTTTTGGATTTTATTGTAAAGCGTGGTGTTTTCTCTTTCTAACACCGTTTTTATTTATTTATTTATATACATATACATTAAATACATTACAAAGTGATACTTTGTCTGTCCAACTGGGAAGGATACCCGTTTTAGGACAGCCAAATTGTATATTTAGTTCATAATATTTTTAACAAATATTAATCGAAATAACTATTAAGAACATTAAATTTTGTTTTCTGAACGAAGCGATGGTTTCTATATGTCTTTGAAATAATCGCAAAGATGTGTTTTAGATCATGTTTCTCACTACGATAATAAAGGAGATACCTACAGCGATTTATTTGAGACCTATGTGGGCTGGAACAAATTTGGTCTCCTGTGATTAGACGGGTTAAAGCGATAGATAGAGCTTAAGATTTACGAATATATTGATCATTGTTTTCTTTTCCTTGTCTTCGTTATTTATAAGGATTTATATTTTTGAAATCTTGTCCTCTATTCGTCCTTTTGTTCATAAAACTGTTTCACATTTGAAACATTTTCACCTATATTCTACATTGTTCTAAACTAACTTCAATAAATCGGTGACCATGAGCGGAAAAGATTTATACTATTATGTGGTTTAACACATTACAAATTACAACCGTAATTTGTTTTCGTCAGTAGTAATAAGTCTTAGTCGTAAGTCACTAGCTATGTACATATAAGTCTTAAATGTAAGTACCTAGTTATAATTTTTAATCTTAGTTGTAATCCTATCGTATTAATTTTATTTTATTGTAAGCTTATATGTACAGCGCCCTTGAGGTGATTTTTCACTAAAACGGCGCTTTATAAATCAGCCAAATATTATTATTATTATTGTGTTTAAAACTGGGCTTTTGATGGCCTGCGTACGACCTTTATTCTCACATCCCGAAACAATCTAGCAGAGATGTTTTTGATATTACTAGTAGGTAGATATGTTTTCATAAACTGGCTTAAATGCCGTAACAGAGTGCAGTCATAAAGCGCTGGATGTCTATAGTGTGTCGTATATATTGTAGATGTCTATAATGTGTAGTTATAATTTATAATAGTTTAGATGATGCCCATAGTGTGCAGGGTACGCTGAAATGGCGTTGAAGTTTGCCAGAACCTCTTTATTTATTCAACTGCACCTTCTTTACTCCGCGGACCTCTGTTAGGGGGATAATGGCCCACCAGGCTGTAATATACAGCCTCCAGGAGGTGAATTTACTGTTAAAGGCTTTTCGATAAAAGTCTTGCGCAAGGGTAGTAATAATGATAGTAATGCTGGACCTATTTTTATAGCACCATTTCGGTGAAAAATCATTATTGGTGCGTTTTTAAAAGCTAGTCGTATCGCAAAACTATAATTATATATGTTAGTTTCTTAATCTTCCTTGGTTCCTCAAATACTATGTACAATTAGGCCTTCGGGTCATGTTGACCCGATTTCAAAAATATATATGAAGTTATGGTTTTAAATTAAAAACAAAATCTAATTTTTTGTGGTACATATTTATTAAATAAAACTGTTTCCAGTCTGTATTAGTGTCACAGATAATACGTAAGCATTGAAACATGAAATATCATTTTGTGAAATATGGCTACAGGCCACCTTCTAATCATGCGTTTGCAACCATAGGGCGAAAGTATTTTCTCTAGAAAATCAACCGCACCCTTTTGTTGCATTATGTCCATAATCATTTTAGGTTTCTTCTTCTCTGAATCATGTATTTCGATTTTGATGTGGTTTGTGCTCAACCAAATGACGTTTTTGTTTGCAATGTAAGTATAAGACGAGAACCATCTTTGAATTGAATGGACCTTTTTAATATTAGGGTATTATCAGTGGCGTGCACAGAGTTTTTGATCAGGGTAGGCAGTAGGAAAACCGCCGAATTGATTCAAATTCAAATAAATAAAAAAAGAAACTTGTCACAGATAGCTCCCTTCGTACAAGTTTTCGCTAAGTGTGCTTGCTGCTGGCTGTAGATGATGTAGGTTTGGATTATCCAAGCCACTTTAGTATACAAATAATAATAATAATAAATAATCGCTTCATGTATGCGTATTATCACAAGCCAAATAATGGATATACGAGGTGGCCTTGATAAAAGCAGTTGGCGTTGTCTCACTTTCATACTTCAGATAATAACAGATGTCACTGTCGCCACTGATTGCCATTTGCTAATTTGTTCCAGAAAGCACTGCCTGATACTAACAAAAAACCTCATAGAAGCAAATTCAAACGACAGTTCTACTCTGTGCTACGTGCATTTCGTAAACATTGATATTATATCTTGTGTGAAGTTAGCTCTAAGCAGAAATAATTCCTGCTTAGCCCGCATTTTAGTGAGGTAGTCGGAGGGCGCGTGTAATTTTTAGTTACAGTTTATGTCACGTTTGTAGTATGCCGTTTGATGTGGCGCTCGCGTAGTTTTGGTTGCTCAGCTTTGTCGCGCTTATTTTTGAAAGTGTGTATTTATTTTTAGTAATAATTTAATAAATTATAATATTATTTAGATGCTTACGTTTTACAAATACGCTAGGGTAGGCAGTGCTTATGTGCCCATATGGAGTGCACGCCCCTGGGTATTATTGACCCGAGGAACGTATGATAAAGATAAAAAAACTTAATTTTCTTAATATAAAAGAGACTTGTCCATGATTTTACAATGCTGATAAAAGAGAATGGTTAATGAATAATTGTTATAAAGTCGTTTTTAATTATATTAATAATTACTACTTTTATGATCAGTTAATATTCAGTTTCGGGTCATAATGACCCGAAAAACCGAGGAAGGTTAAATATGGGTACAGGTTATTATAATATTATTACTTCAACCTGTATTAATTCTCGTATATTAATTACAGATATCACAGAATAAGCAATGTCTACCTACTAACGAAGTATTATTTTGATGACATAGTTAATAATAATAATAATAATATTTGGATGACTTGTATAGCGCTGTTTTTGTGAAAAATCACCTCAAGGGCGCTGTACAAATTTATAATACGTTTATACAATCTTACTTCTAACTATAAACTAGACAAACCACTACAACAATTTATGGCTAAATATTGCATCCACCGGTTCATCGATCAATTCAATTCAATAAAATTTTATTATTTCAAAAACGTTACAAAATTTTACATTTCAATGCGTTTTTAAAATACATTTATTTGTACATTTGTACTACATTGAACACAAACTATATAAGCATTAATAAAACTTGCCTTTTAAAGGCAGCTTCACTAATGCTAAATATGTCGATATCCGAATTAATCCTGTTTAACAGCAAGATTGCTCTCCCGACCATTGGCAAATTAGTCCTGCAGGCCGGAAGATAGAACAGTCTATGATGTCGGTGGCGAAGATACCTATCGGGTACATAGAAAATAAAAAAAACGGGTACATTTCGTATCACCGATACGAAACTATATGTGCAATGATTTGACAAATTAACGCGATGCTGCTGTAAAAATTTACTGTACAGGCAGAAAATATATACAGGACCATACTTACCTGGAAGGTCACTAGAGATTTACACTGTTATTGTTTATTTAGAGAAATTTAGGCACAGTTCGCACGCAGAGGACATAATTGGGAACTATAATATATCATATGTTGCTGATCTAAGTGTTGACTTTTTTATTTTTATTTTTTATGAACTTGGGACTCTTGTGAATACCTCACAAGAGTCCCAACTGCTCCCGTTTGAAGCCAGTGAGACTATGGCATCCCCAATTGGGGTATGTTGTGAGGCTGAGGGTAGTGGGGAGGGGAAGGAGATAGGGAATAGGAAGGTGGGGAAGTACCTGGCTATTCAGATCTGGTCACCAAACACGGCTAATGCCGTTTCAAGCAACGTTTCAATTCTGAATGGTGGTCTTACACCAGGGCGATACAGAGAGTATCTTCCACTCTGTACAGAGAGTATCTGCCGCGGATCAGTATTTTCTGGGACACATAGTTCAGAGATGTAAGATGGGGCCATTTCATTGATTGATTTAAACACCATCCAGCACAATTTGTAATGGATCCTTTCAGGGCACTTGAGCCAGTGAGGGTTACGAAGGTGTTCTGAAATGTGTGAATATTTAGAGACCCCGGTTATGAGTCGTGCCGCTGCATTAAACACGGATTGAAGTTTGTCAGTTTGATATTTTGGAAGGCTAGCGTAGATGCCGTTACAGTAGTCGAGCCGTGAGACTACGTAAGAGTTGATTAATAGTTTTGTTGCTTCTGTAGGAAGGTTTCTTCGGACTGACTTGAGTTGCCTTGAAGTCTGAATGCAGATTTAATTCAAGATTAATTCTAGTTAGGTACCTAAGAACACCATTCTTCGTGAACCTATATACCTAATGTTATGTTACACAAATAAATAAGCCAGAGAGTAACACCCTCTTTTTATGAATAGTTACCTACCTTATTTTTTTAAAACTACATAGTTGAATTATTTTTATTTTTTATTTTTAACTTTATTAGTAAAATCGCAAATTGAAATATTTAATTAAATGAAGACAATATTAGCGAAACTCAATCGAAAATCTGGAGACAGAAAAATCAGAAAATGATATATTTATTAGTTTATTTTATTTTTTCTTCTTAATTAGCAGTAATTTACCTGTTATTGTTTAATTACGAACAACCACACACACGTGAAGTTAAATTCCTGTACGGAAAAGTTTTAATGACACAGCATTTTTTAGAAACAGACCCTTTTGTAATAAAAGCTGCCGAAACCCTTCCGACCTTATATCTAGTTTGATAATAATTACCGAAAAGGTAGCCCACTACGATAATTACGTATATTTTTTATGGTAAAGTTGCGAAAGTAAATTCGAGTACCTTCATTGGAAGACCTTCATAAATGTCGCTTCTGAATGACCGCAGAATAATCCAGAAATCCCGGCTCTAATAACCTACTTATGTACAACCCAAATTAAGCAAATTCTGCTGAAAAACTACCTGCTACTTCGCTAACATTAATATATCTTATTTTATTTAACTAGTATCTCAGTGCTTCGCTTTCACCTTTTTAATTACGATATTAATTCGTTTATTGCCATAACATACAATAAAATATTTTTAAAATGCTTTAGGAAGGACACAATTAAACATTATGCAAGAATTAAATGAAAAAAATATATGTTTTATATTTATTATGTTGAATAATATTTTTAACTTGAGTAATTGTATTATATTCATTAACTAGCTGGTTCCCGGCAAGCGTTGCTATGCCATTTAATAAAGAAATTTCTTTCTCCCTGCGTGTCCTTTCCCATTCGTCCCGTTCCCCTCTCGCGTTCCCACTCCGCCTCCTCCATCTTCCCTCTCCCCACTCCATTTCCCCTTCCCCCGTCCCGCGAACCCACCTCCCGAGTTCCCCTCCCCCCTCCCGCGAACCCCCTACACGAGTTTACCTCACCTCTCCCCTCTCCCCCCTCCTCCATCCCACATTCCATACATTCAGTCCCGGCATATTCAGTTTAAAAAACAGCTCGCGTGCCACCTATTGCATTTTTTATGCATATTTATGCCAGAGCTCACCGTTTATTTTATACAAACCATGTCCTGACAATAACGGACACAAAAAACAAAAATTTTAACAAAACAGAAAACGACTTCAAAAAATGCACTAAACGGTAAAAAAATAATTTCGTACGATTATTATTTTTGGAGTCGGTGTCAGCCAAAGTAACTACATACATAGGTAGTTATAGGTGACATGTCGAGATCTTGGCTGACACCGACTCCAAAAATAACAATCGTACGAAATTATTTTTTTACTTTTTAGTGCATTTTTTGAAGTCGTTTTTTGTTTTGTTAAAATTTTTGTTTATTTTTTGATTTTTAGTGACGAGCTTGCGTAAAGAAGTTTTACTTCAAAAAAAGAATCATCGAAATCTGTGGGCGTAATATTGAGTTATTCGTCCATTTGTCGCGCACATACTTATTGCAAATTTAAGACATATATGGTTTTCTCATGGATTTCGTTGTCAGAACTGGACCAAATTAAAATGGGACGACACGGGAAGCACCAGCTTTGTAATAAAAAAAGAATCATTAATATCGGTTCACCCAATCGAAAGTTCTGAGGTAACAAACATTAAAAAAAAAAAAAAAAAATACCGTCGAATTGATAACCTCCTCCTTTTCGAAGTCGTTTAAAAAAAATTATCCAATTTGGTGCAGTCGTTCGGAAGTTATGCGCGTACTTACATTTCGGCGATTTATTTTTATTTATATAGACGATAGATAGAAGATTTTTTTAAATTTTAATTTTCTTTATTCAATACTTACAAAATAGGGTTACATTATTAGATGATTATTCGACCACCATGCTAGACTGATGCCCGTGTTATGGTGGTCGATTTTACATAATTTAGTGCAATAACAATCAGACGTTCGTGTAATACTTGTGACGAAAATAAATATAAAAACTCTGTCCAGAGTGCATTAGAAATGTATTAATTGAGTACAAAACTGCAAAAATATATTGACATATATTTTGTACTACTTCCCTCCTGTTATAATAATGTAATATTTTTTAGTAGCAAGATTACTGTTTAATTTTTAGGCACAATATAATGGTATGATGGGGAAAACTATAAATGGTTTCACAGTTTGGTAAATTATACGTGTATAAATTAATCCAATTGCAATCTATAGATTTTCCGAAAGCAGATAATAACTAAAAGGAGTTTAAATTTTTATACTAATTTTTGTAAAAATAAATTCATGTAATTAACCTATTTATACTGCAGTGAATTCTTATTTTAACAATTTTTGTCTCAGCAGAATACAAATAAGGCAGAATGCAAATAAGGCATTAGAGTACATCGGACATATCAGTGGTACCAAACAGTTTAAGGTCATGAATGGAAAAGAAGATGGTAAAAAGTATTTAATGTAAAAAAAAAATATATATATTTTATTTTTACGGCAATTTAAATGTTATTAATCTACGTTCTTTGAGGAAAATCCTTAAAGAAATTTCGCCCCTTTCCGGATATCCATTGTTGGACACCGCATGCAAAATGAGTAATTGTAACAGATCTTTTGATGTCGTTATTTAATGCGTTGAATATTTTAGATGCGATGTATGAGTATTGTCGCTGTGAAAATGTGGTTTTTGTTTTTGGATTATATTAACTTTTAACTTATTTATTTTGGTTTTAGTTTGTCTGCTAATGTCTGCTAATGATTTTTCCTCATTGGTTTTATTTCTGGAAAGTATTTAGTTCCCGAATACATTAAGAGACTTGTGTACTACACAGGTCAAAATTTGTCTATTCTTGGTGTGTTATAAATCGCTTGGCAAGTCTAGAAATGGTCGATTTAGGCTCAAAGGCGGTTTTGATTTATTGTTTTGGGGTTAATTTTATAACAAAAGAGTTAATTATTTGATGTTTAGTTTATTTACTTTATTTTGAATTCTGATTTACATTTTCGTTTTTAGTTTTTGGGGTGTTATGCCGTGTTTCGCTACCTCCTTCTAAAGCCGACGTTTCGGACAGCAGATCCGGTAGATCCGACGATGTGTCCTCTACCGGTCCTGATCTACCGGATCTACCCTGCTGATGGACACTGCAACGCTGTCCGAAACGTCGGCTGTAGAAGGAGGTAGCGCAACACGGCATAAAACCCCAAAAACTAACAACGAAAATGCTTTTGGCCGTGAAAATCTATAAACTTATCTGATTTACATTATTCAATTATTTTTTTTTAAATTTGTTTTATTTGTGATATTTCTATTGCGTGTATTAAATTGGAGATTTGATTTAATTCATATTTTATTTATTATGTAATTTAGTTTAAGTGTATTTATTTTATTTTAATTCAATTTAATTTAGATATTTAAAGAAATGAAAAAGACATAAAAAAGACATAAAAAAGTGAAATAAATTAAATAGAGGCGTGATATACCTATGTTGTTATATTGAAGAAGTTTTCAATGCGTAGTAGGTTATAATGATATTATGTTGCTTTTGTTTGCTATCATTGTGCGTGTTTTGTATTTTAGATTTACACATTTTTCAGGTAATGTCTTTTTCATTTAAATATATAAATTCTATAAAATGGAGCCAGATTTGATATGTCTTTGTTCATAATTTTCGAGAATCTAAATGTTTTTTTTGTAATAACTTTAATTAAGACTTTTAGCGCTTTGTCGTGATGGTACACATTAGTTTTGGCAGCCGCCAACTAATCATACCATGAGTGATATTATAATTTATTGATATATGTGTTTGGATATTGATTCTGGAAAGGGTTTCAATCCATTTGTATACTACCCTTAAGTACCTCATATGATCCTCACCTTTGCAACCCCTAAAGGTTGTAAGATTGTCATAATGATAATATGAGCGGAAATTAAAGTGTCTACTACCAAAAACAAAATATTTCAGTTATATTATTTATATTATGGTTTTAACAGTATATGCCGACATTGGTAATGTGAAGCAGCTTCCATTTGTAAGCCAGTGGCAAACCTTTATTGTACATTTAAATTGTATCAATAATTGATCTCCATTCTTACCATAATAGTAACAATAATTTCTCGCGTGAATAAGCTCTTGATAATTTACGCACATAAATTTCGGTTCACAATGGCGCGAGAGAAAATTATTTCCCCTATATTAGAACACTCCGCATGATTAATACGCCTAGGAAAATAAATTACCCAAAATTTGACTGACGTCTCACGTTCGGAACACCATTTAGCATATTAATGTCGAATAACGGTGTTCCTAGTTCCTACATAATTCTATAATATATTCGCAACACAAACTGAACAATGTATTTCGATATTTACAATGATATGTTTATTACAAATTTCAAACATACGCATTAATATTGTATTCGCAATAATCATGAATAAACTAATACTGCATTGACAGCTTATTGATTTGATGGCCTCTGTAGACGAGGGGTAATACCCACGTCTGTGAATCTAGAACTTGCAGGTTCAAATCTTGTTTAAAATTAATTATTTAACATATACAATAATATTTATAGTAGGCATATTTGCGGCACATTCCAGAGTGGAATATACTCTCGGATTCGCCCTGGCGAAATACCGCTATTAAGAATTGATCCGTTGCCAGCGAAAAATTTCTTTAGCCCTGTTTGGTGACCAAATCTGAATAGCCAGATTTTTCACTGCCTCTCTCTTCGCCGCTTCCTTCCCCTCCTTACGACCTTCAGCCTAACAATGAACGCAATTGGGGATGCCATAGTCCCACTAGATCCAGACGGTTGGAAGTAGTGGGGTCTCTTGATCGGTAATCACATTATATAATAATGTTGGTGACCGGACAACTCGGGATGAAACCAACTCAGAAGCACCTCAGAAAGCTCATTAAGAGTGATGATAAAAAAATATTTAATAAAAATGGTTTAAGGGTTACCGGCTATTTTAAAATTATTTTTTCATAGCATTTAATGACCTTTCTGAGGTGTTTCTGAGTTGGTTTCATTCTGATTTGGCATGGAACCAATAATTTTATACCGCACACGGCCTTATTGTATAAATTAACAGCATAATATTCAGCCGTGTTCTGTTACAGATGAAGACTTCCTTTTATTCCACGAGTATTTTTGCAAATTTTAATTCACTCCTAGTTCATGTATTTGCAATGCTTATTTCTTTCATTCAATTATTAAATAATAATGATAGATCATCTGTTAACTCAGTAATCACATCACAATGGCTGCTACAGTTATTAAATACAAGATACAAAATATTAATATTGCGTCTCGTGCCATTTCGCTATTGTAATGTATTCAAATAATACTGAGGCTTGATGGGAAACAAAGCCGCCATAATAACATCGATCCCCCTCCGAATTGCCAGAAAACGCAATACACCCGAGTCGGCGGGAACTTTCACTTGAGCAAAAGATCTTTGAATTTGGATATTCGAGCTTGATTGAGCTTTTCGCTATTCTCCAGCATTTCGTATCTGAGACAGCGTAGATTTTCGTCAGTATCATTCGAATAACAATTATCCTCCTGACAAAATGTTATAACATTGTGTCAGGAGGATAATTGTTCAATACAATAAGTTAGTTTGGATATCTAGTTGGGCTTACAATTCAATTTCCGTGTGTAATTCTTAAATAATATTATTATTCCAAAAAAATATATTAAACAAATTTGGCGTTTCATGTCCTTCTGAATGATGTAGGTGCGACAATAAAGGGTTGTCTGTGTGGCCTCCTAAACGAATCAATTGATGAATCGAATAAATACAATTCGAACAAAGGTTTATCGGAAATACCCTTTATGTATAGGTACGTGAAAAACACGAGTAAAACACACTATCAAACCCAAGAACCCTCGCGAAGAACCCAGCCAAGTGAAAAGTTCTGTTATCGGTTATAGAGAATTCTCTCGCTTTAATCTAGTCTGTGTGATTCCATTTTCTTATTTATAACAATATATTAATAATTCATCCTTCTCACTACAGTTACACAGAAATTGGTTTATGGTTCATTCATCTTAACGATAAATATCACAAAACATAGTGGTACTAAGAAACTTTTTAATTACTTACTTTTTTTTATAATGTTATTATTTATTTATTTTAGTTACAGTGCCCCCTGGTGTACCGGTCTCACCGGGACAGGAGTGCTCCTGGCTGGGTTGGTACAATCGTATCGTATCGTATCGTAAGCTGTTTCGGCTTACAAGTCCATTTTCAAACTGTCTTGTAAGCCGAAACAGCTGTAACAAAAATATAACGATACTAAAATACTTGCAGAAATTGACGATAACATTATTAAATTATTTTTTTTTTAAATAAATAAAGTTCTACGAATTTAACACAAAACAGTTATTATTACATGGAAACGCATTTATTAAGTACCCACGACCCACACGCTACACTACCAAATTTTATTTCATTTTGTGGGAATCTAAACCGAAATGAACCAATCAAAGTAAAATGCGTAGGCCTCTACTCCGTGGACGCAGTACCTACAATTGTTCAATTCTGCCATTTTAATTGTTGATAATGTATATTCACTCCCTGACTGAGAAATATCTCTTTTGATAAGTGAAATATCTAAACCTTTTCCTTCAGGTTCTTTAAATACAAATCTAGTGTGATTTTAAACAATTTGTTTTACTGAAACTCTCATGCCATCAATCATGGTTCGTTATGAACAACCTCCGCAGACTTTGCGGCTTCACACTTTTATTTATTTTCAAAAATCTCCGTTGAAAACAACCGCTTCAATTAATGGGAACTTGCACAGAGTCACTTATCAATATCTGATAAATAGATTCGAGATTTTCCTTTTTCGATCACATTAACAATGATATCCGGTCTTTCACGTTCAATGAAAGACAAAGGAAAGATTTCAATCGCTGAGGTATTTGGACTTTTGAATTAAATCTACAATTTAATGTTGGTGAAAGACTATCCTAACATTTTGATTTTATTTTGGTTTGTTTGCTTGCCAAGGGTCTTTTTAACCTTAGAGTGGGCGCGTCTTTCCGTAAAACGTCAGTGGGCGCGTGGGGAGCATTTTGTCGCACGTTTTCGTGAACAATTTTAAGTCGGAATACTGCCATTTAATTTTAAAAAATTCAGGGCTTAAGTAAAACACAAATAAGGAATGACAAATCAACAAATTTATTGAAGTCTGTTTATGGAACTTTGGTTTATAGTCAATTTAAGAAAATTAACATTTTAATTTACTTTTTTGAGTTATCCTACATTATCTTTCTATAATATTTATAAAAATGATAAAAAAATTAAATATCTAATAATATTTTTTAAATCTACAGGATATGCTTTGGCGAAACCGTTTTCTCATAAGTATGTGCAATGTTCATTGCACAGTAATTTTGAGCATCTGCAACACACTTTTTCCCCCACAATACTCTAATTTATTGTCGAACTAAGAGTGTCTGTCTACGTATTTATAATATAATTTCTATTTTATATATATATACCTAACATGGTTCACATAAAAATTTAATGATTAATAAATATATAGTTTCTGAAAAAAAAAACGTTAATAAATGTATTAAACCGTATATAATTTATAGCAATTTTTACTTACGTGAGTGGGCGCGCAGTGAGCAAATTGCCGCCGGACAACACTTGTTGGTAAAAACCTCCTTCTCCAGCGCCCCCCACGCACTGATGGCGCCCAGTCTTTGGGAACGGGTACAGTGGGGCCAGCTACCAAAAAGCTCAAAATTTACGCGCAATAGATTTAAGAATTATCAACGTTTTTTTGCAGAGGGCGGCAAAATGCTCATAGCGCGCCCACTCTCGGGTTAATATGGTCTCCAGATTAGTGTACAAGAACGGCAAACCCAACTGACGATCTTATTTAGATAATCTTTTTTTAAATTTATTCCCTGTTTTATTGTAGGGAAAATGTCTTTTCCAGTTTTATCAACATACTTACTACTCATTAGGTTTGCAAACCTCTGAATCCTTCTACTGAAAAGACGCTATTCGTTTGTATACTGACGTTATTATTACGCTAACGCATCAGTATGGTCGAAATTTGAGAATCCTACTATCAGTACAACTCGCAATACCGTTTTTGTACGTTAACTTTGTATACAAATGTACTTTTGTAATAGAACCGAAATAAAGCAATACCAAAAGATGGCGCCACTTAACGTTAACAGCTTGCGTGATTAGTATCGCCTGGCAGGCCTAAGTACTACGGATTTGTAATTTCGTGTATCTCTTCATATCCGGAGAGATTACCGGTAAAATGATTATTATTGGCACTGGCAGTTGTGAATAATACCACGCGGCTATATATTACATATGACGTCATTGCCTGTCGCGGTTACTTTGTCCCGGTGACTAATTTTAACTGGATCACAGTGGATCCGAGACCTGCTATTTTTGGAACCAGTTCCTATCGGATTTATAAAATGGTCACCAAAACTCAAAGTGGGCGAAGCCGAACCAAAAGCCGCCCGTAGGGCCTAGCAGCAAAAATCTGCGGAGCGGGTTTTTAACTGCTTGTTATAAATAATGCCTCACTACTTTGAATAGAAACAATGGTCGAATGGTAAAGTCGAAACTTGGCCAATCTGTTTTTGGCATTCAATCACTTGATACGAGTATTACCCCCTTACTAATAAATAACAAAAACCACACTAACTCTGTATAAGTGTTTTTTTTAATCAGTTATGTGAAATTTATTATGTAATTTGTAAGTAATTTACACGTTTATTAGTACGACCCTTTATTTGGAATTTTAAATTTTGTTGTACGAAAAAAACAAATTTAATCTTGACGAATTAATTAACGTTAAATGAAATACTTACTCCCCAATCACACACTATAAATACAAATGTGAAATAAAGCAAGTAATCACTTTCGACCTAATCTTCACCGTTTTAAACGAGCTGGTGTCAATTGGGGTCTGCCGGATGTTAAAAAATCAACTATTATCTAATATGTTTTGTTATTTTCATTTTTAAGCTGTCTTCTTACTTCTTGCATATTATTTTTAATATTTTATTATTGTTTTATTTATTTGCATTATGTTTTACGTATATTATGTATTTATTTTTCACAGCAAGGGGGCATACATTAATTACGTGAGCCGTTTTTCTTCCAATCTAGACCCCCCCCCCTTTATGAGATATATTTGGGCCACTTCGTATATTATTTTCAAGTAACGTGAGATTTTGCTAGACCCCCCCCCACCTTTGAACTCACGTAATTAATATATTCCCCTTAATAATTATTAAATGACCGTTTAATGTAATATCTGTTTGTGCTTATTTGTCTGTACTTATTTGTCTATTCTTATTTATTTAATTTTCATGTTGAAGAAGCCTTTGGATTTTAATTGATAACATTGGTGTAAATAAAGTTGATTATTTTTTAAATCTAATCGTGTGTAGCAACTTTATTAGTAGAGATACGAAGGAAAATAAAAAAAACTGCATGTCCCATCATACACTATAGTTATTCAATTATTTTTGTCCATAATATTTCCTTCCCAGAACTTCCTCTCTTTCCTTTCCCTAAAAAACCCTCCACACATCATCCACAAAAATGACATAGGTCCTAATGGGGATTATTTTTCTCAGAGCTTCGAGTGTGGAGCTAATATATAAAAAAAATCATTATTCATTCCGAACAGGGGTTGTCCATTAATCACATGATGTTTTTTAGCAACTTTTTGACCCCTTCCCCCCTGGTAATATGTGGTGAGGCTTTAGACTAACCCCCCCCATACCCAAAATCACGTGTTTATTTTTAGTATGTTGAAATTTTCAGAATATTATCTATAAATATCGGTATAATCTGATTAAATTTTGGAAAACTAAACATCGTGATAAAAATGTCCAGACAGACATTAGGTTGCAGGTTGTTTTTGACTGGCATGAAAATGATAAAAGAAGGTGTAAAAAAAACACATATTTGTACATGCATATATTTAATGGACATTGTCCTCGGACCATGGAATAGCGAGACTTTCTTCAACACTAACAAGTGGATAAGCATCTTGAAAGTCAGCTGTTAGCACTGTGTTTTGTTGAAGATGAACGTCGGTTTCATCAAGCCACTCGGCGTCATCATTTTCGCGCACTACGCAAGAATCTCTCTCGATTTAGCGATCGATCGTCGCGTGAGAATGCGTAAATGACGAACATTGTGCATCTTGGGACTGTTATTGCTTGGATCATTACGTTGCTTGTGACATGAATTTAAATGTCCCTTGACATTCTTCTTTGAACAGAAGTACATTCCACACCACTGGCACGTCCTTCCTACAAGCTGCTGACGGTCCATCTTCAGGCTAGGGTAGTACAGATCATAATGCAATTTGTCAAAGCCTTCATGCGTTATTTTAATTCCAAGAGATCGACGTAGAACAAATGTCGCTGTTTAGTTTAGAAATCGTGCGTTCAACGAAAAATAAATACACGTGATATCTCATATCCCCCCCCCCCCCTTTTTGATATTTCGTGATTTTTTTCCGAACCCCCCGAACTTTCGAGTCTCACGTGATTAAGGGCGTTTAATCAGCCAGCGGCCGAAAATCCACATTTCGTCGAAAAATGTTCTTCCGCTTGTACAGAGCGGTTCCAATGAGAAAGATTAATTATTCTCTGTACCAGCTTTTTAAAATTATAACTCAATATCGATTTTATTTCATTCCAAAGTTGCTTTAATTTATACCTGCATCCAAAAATGCTGAAAGGCGTGACGATAAAACTATTAAAATTATGTACTATTTATAATTATTTTTTGATCATAAATATTTATCATTTTTCAATAATGTCTAAGCAAAATAAAAATGTGAAAAAATCTAAAATATGTTAGTTTATAAGTGCGCAAATAAATACACAAACGGACCAATTTTCGTCAAGAAACACATGTTCATACGTATATATTTTTTAATGATTTTATTTAAACTAAAATTAAAATTCTGAAACATACGTTTACCGGATAATGTACTGATTTAGTTTACTGCATGATTATATGATTTGAAATGGGTGTTGTATAATAGATGTACTTTTTTGAAAATTTAACAAATCCGCTAGCGACCTATGGTATAACCTTATCATACTAAAAATATACATTTTTTCTGAAAATTTTAAATATACGTTTACTAGATAAAAAAACAATCTTTCTAAACCAATTTATAAATTTTTGTGGAAAAGAGTCAATAGGTCTAAGCACTGATTTAAAAATGACATATTTCTGGTTTTCTCCTTTTGTACGCTCTTAATGGACGATCCCACAATGAAAACATCTTTTTCATATTATAGACATATAGACCAATATTTACTTTTTTAAATTTAACCCCTCGTCCCTTTCATGTTGCCCCATTACCTCATCTGTGTTCACATTTATTTGGTGCCAATTGTACCCAATGCTAGGCGGTACACATGCATATATCTTTTGCGTCTTATATAAAACCGATTCACTCACACCAGCAGTGTCTTACAAAACCAAATTAGCACGGGGTCAATGCCGCATGTTACGATCAAAAAAGATATTTGAACCACGGTGCGGGTTGGAAGAACGGGTGGTGCTGAAAGGAATGACGGGGGTAGTGCTGAAAGGAAACCCAGAAGGCAAACCAAATAATAGAAATTAACAGCGCTCTGTTGATATTAGAAGTCTCAAAGATCCCAGCTTTCTTTGTAAGAAAAAACCTCGGCTGAATCATCAGACTAAAACTCCCGTTAGTGCGCTCCTGTCCGATTTCATGCAAAAAGCATGATGGCAATAATTGTGCCTTTGACTGGAATAATGTTGAATCCAATAAAAAACATGTTAGGCATATTAATACGCATGTTTTAGGGTAAGGATTATGGTGATGAAATTTTTTTTAGGCTTGTGGCAGCCTTTTTAACGTTAGGTTTGTGAAAGTACGTTACATAATGCCGTTTGTCGAAATTTAATTCATGGAATAAATGGAGAAAAAAAATTACGTCTTATGGCTTCAACTATAAAAAGTGTAGGAAAGTAGTATTCATCCAGAAAAAATATTACTAAATTTAAGCTGTTGTAACAAGGCTTGTGGAATTATGTTTTAAGTTGTAAGTTGATCTCATGACAATATCTCCAACACAAAAGTTTTTGATTTAATAATATTGTTTTTTAGCTTTTTAAGCTCAAATACATCAATGACATGTGTAAATTTATGTTTGAAGTTCTTCTTGCTTTCTGTAAGGTACGAAGAGTAAATAAAAACATTTTTTGGAATATAATTATGGGTGAAATTTTCTTACACAACATTTTCCCACTAATTCAGCGTAAATTCTAGTAATAAATTCTAATTTATTTGCTTTTCTTCATGACTTTTCATTAAAAACTCTTAATAATTGTATTTTAAATATTAAATTTTATGAAACATAAGGTAAAACAAACACAGGTTTCGCTTTTTCCATTTTTCTCGGAACAATAATATTGTTGGAAACAACATTTTTCCGGGCAGGGGCTCAATAATTACATTGCACTTAAGCCTCGGCAACCAGAATTTCTACCGATTTCTTACATATCTCCCTTAAACAGTTGAAGTTTTTAAGCCCTTAAAAAATATGTTATTTTTGAAGATAATGTCTAGATCAGGGGTTCCCAAACTTATAAGTATCACGCCTCCCTAGTGCTTAAAATGAATATGCCCACGCCCACCCTCGGCCCAGGGCCCAGCAAGTAACAGCAAGTGGGCTCGCCAAGCAATTGTAAAATAAAATAAGGGTAGGTAATAAAGGCCAAAAATACATTTTTAGATTTTTTTTATTATAAAAATATTTTTTTTACGCACTTGTAAGAAAAGCCAATGCGACGGATGAGCTTGCATGTTTTTGACAAGATTTGGAATGAAGAGCAGAGTGGTGACCGCCGCATACGCCCGCGCCCGCGCCCCCCTCCACATATCTTCGCGCCCCCCTAGTAGTGGGGTTTTCAAAGTGGGGGCGCGCCCCCCACTTTGAAAATCAATGGTCTAGATGCTGCCCACGCCGAAACGTAAATTATATTAAATTCCTTCGATAGAAAAAAATCGCAAAGTATGCTCCAAAAATTATTAAAAACAAGTCTCTTTCTATTATCATATACATTATATTTGTGAAAAAATTCACAATGTTTCTAAATGATACTTAAGATGCTCCCCACGAGACTTTTGCTCTATTTTAAACGAGTCGTGTTTTATTAAACATTTTCGCATCGATTTTGTCGCTGTAAATGTTAGCGCGCTCATCTATCATTTGTAATTTCGTATCTCTCCATCTTCTTCTTTTCGAGGCCGGTTGTGGAGCCTTAAAAACTCCATTTTAATCGAAACGTAACATTTGGGCCCAAACGAACAGTATTCTAGTGAAAAAAAATATTTAAAAGTTCGAATCCTAATGGTATGAATGAAAATTCGTCGCCTTTACGTGACACGCGAACACTGATTTTATCTTGCTGGAAAACAACATTCCCAAAGAAAACAAATGTAGATACTAATATTGAACCCTTTTAATCTTAACGAGCAGGACTTTTTCTATAAATTCTTGCGCTCTTAAATAAACAATTCGAGAGGAAATTGTTTCGAATTCTAATCTACATTTTAAATAGGTAAATAGAGGGAAGAAGAGGACGCGATACTCCTTGATCGATGTTTCTTTTATACGAGTCGGGGCCTAATTTATTTTTCCGGCAGAATACTTTCCCATTAATCACGAAATTGAAAAAACGTGAATTACTGCGTTTTGCTAAAATCGGTTACCACGATCGAATCTCTTACATTTACTTTAAATTTATTTGGATTTTATTTTAAATATTTTAATTTGTGGTTAAGGTTCTTGAACTCACTTTAAGATATTTGTTATATTTTTTTTACCGTGTTATTCTGTTTGATTTATTTTCACAGGATACTAGCCGTCCCCGCCACACGTTGCTGTGGCTAACGAAACACATTGTCATCTACTGACAACGCCATTACCCAACCTTTATAACAGACGCCATCTGTTAATTTGTATAAATATCCAATCCACACCGCCCGCTTGCCAGCTTGACAAATTATATACCTAAACCTTCCTGATGAATCACTCTATCTGTTGGTGAAAACCGCATGAAAATCCGTTGCATACTTTAAAAGATTTAAGCGTACAGACAGCGGGAGCGTCTTTGCTTTATATTTATACTATGTAAAGATTATGTTGTGTTGCGCTTCCTCCTCTTTGCGTCAACGTTTCGGACACTATTGGCGCGTTCGACAGTACCTATCTCAGATATTGTGTAAAGATGGTGAAAAATTATTCTGTTCACTTAGAAGCTTGTTTTTTTTAGAAGAGAGCTTGTAAATTAAATTAATTACTTATTCATCTTGTTTACTTGAATCAACTCTTTTTTTGAACCTGCTCTTATAAAAGAACTTTTGTAATGTAGCCTCTTCTATCTCTCTTTTATTTCAAAGAGGTACTCGAAAATCACTCAGAAAAGGTGGGTTTTGTCCCTTGCTAAAAGCCAGTCGTCCAGACTCTCACTAATGAATAAACGACTCTTGCTGATGGATTTCTAATCCCACTCAGTCGAATAGCCGACGTCGCTTTACTTCCGCTTTTGAAGGCTTTTTTCCGCGGCGCTTTATTTTCACGCGTCCTTTTCGTGGGACCATTCCACACTTCCAAATGACCTCGTTTTCACACTTTCAATGGGTTGAACGTTTTTTTGGATGTTTTATTAGAACTATTCGGATGCTTGTTCTCTTTTCAGATTGGATTTTAGTGGTTAACCGGTGGTATTATGGCTTTAATGCATGACATTTTGATTATGTTTGCCAACTCGCAGTTGGAGGATTTAAATTTTTCCGATCACTACAACTGCGACCCGTCATTAAACCACACAAATGTAAACGCTTGACCGATGCAATTTAAAATACCGTATTACCATTCGGTGGTTTAGAATAATTATCGTCAACAACAATTTATTGTGACTGAATGCAAACATGTTTCGTGATAATATGTGCAAAATGTGCATTGAATGTAATAGTAGTTGACGTGTCACTAAATTACTCTAACAAGTATGCGTGTTGATATATGTACTAGTCCCAGCGAGAGATCGTACGTGACGTCATAGTTATAGTACCTTCTGTCTTTTTCGTTTTCAAGCAAGACGCGTGAGAAGGAAGAGGACGAACGTCGATGATGTCCGTACTCTCGACGGGACTAGTTTATTATTATGTAAATTGAAAGTTAGCACTTTTTTATAAATTCATCGTCATACTTTTTGATATCGAAACAGCTCTCAACTGTAAAAATAAATATGCCCGACAAAAAATTATTAAATAGTAAGCTCTTTAAAATGTCCCTGATGTTTGACTCTTTGTCCTCTGGTTTGAAAAAACCGTGACTCAACTCTTTCTTAAGAACGGTGACCGCTCTATCCCGGCTAACTACGGCCCCATAGCATTTACATCAGTTCTGTCCAAGGTTTTTACCAATCAACTTACACCGTTAAAAGTTGGTGATTGAATCCATAAAAAAGCTGTATCCAAAAAACATCATAAATTATTATTATTATTATCAAACAGTAATTGGATGATCTAAGCAGAGAATGAACGTTACCTCGAGAGTGTTTGCTCTTGGGGTAAGAATAACCTAGTCGAATTTAATGTTTCAAAAACCCAATCATGACTGATTACGTCCAAAAGAGATTGAAATGAAATTCAGTCTCCTTCAAGGGAAGCGATCTTCCCAACAGGCCTTCTATTGTTATGCTTGGTGTAACTCTAAGTGACCAGCTAGGGCGCGGGAACTTCATCGAAGCCAGGGTCAAGTTAGCCTCACAGAAGCTGGGCGTACTGTACAGGGCCAGCAGATACTTTAATAGTACATAACTGCTGACTCTGTACAAATAGCAAGTGCGCTACACACTGCGTTGAATTTGACAGCCACCTGTGGTCTGGAGGCCCAAAGTACTTGAAAAATCCTCGACTTTATGCGGAACAGGCGGTCTATCTATCAGTCGTCGGGTCGGAATGCTATCCTTGTTTTACCGGTATTTCAATGGAAGATGCTCCGAGGAACTTGCGTAATTGATTCTTTCGGCACCCGTGCACAGTCCGGAAACACGTTAAACACGCGCCCAACTTTTGTACATAGTTGACAATTGTCACATGAGAATGGGTCGGTTCTTTTGTCCTGAGCTCGGCTGTGGAAGCTTTTACCGAACTCTGTGTTTCCTGCCTCCCACAAAATGAGTCTCTTCAAGACCCGGGTTCACTCCTCCCTTTCCGAAAAAATACTTACCACACAGCATTCCTAAATATGACATAGGCCCCGAAAAGAGTTTAGACTTTAATCTTTAAGGCGATCCACTAGTACAGGAAAAAATCGAAATCGGAATTCACGCCCTTTTATGGGAGGAGTTTAAAAATACTTAAGAAAAAGTTTTTGGAAAGGTTGGAAAAGATATTTGAGTTTTTTTTTACATGTTGATTTCGTAAAGGCCTGTAAAAAACATTAATTTCTTTTTTATGGATTGTTTATTGCAATAAAACGGAATTTTTAAATTGAATTCACGAAAATAAGCGGCGCGGAGCATAACACGACTGCTCTCCGCTCCGTTCGGAGGAGTAATGACGGAAGACAGGGGGGCGGCTGCCAGTCGTTCTTCGGTGGACGGTATAAGGTTCACTTTGATATAACAAATTCGTCGACTGCCGTATTTTCGCCGTGATGTCAAAAATACCAACGCGAAAATGCATATTATATTTTATTTTGTGAGGTTCGGGCGTAAATATAATTTTTTTTTGCGATAATTATATAAGAAACTAAATTTGCCACATTATGCAATAAAACCATATCCGAAAAAGTGTTTATAAGTAGGAGAGTTTTCAGTTAAAAATGTTTTTTATAGACCTAATACTTTATTTTTTTCTAAGCTTATTAAAAGACTTATTAAAAAAAATGACCGATATTTTTAAGGGCCAAAGTATGTTCTACACGCAGTATTTAATTGAAGCATCTATAATACTTCTAAGCGGTCAAATTTTCAAAACTAAAACATACGATTTTGTATGATTTTGCATTATTTAGTATGGCTTCAGCTTAAACTGAGTTTAAGCCAATAAGAAAACTGTACTCTAAATTTTGTTTTGAATTTTC
Source organism: Limnephilus lunatus (assembly GCA_917563855.2). Classification (NCBI taxonomy): domain Eukaryota; kingdom Metazoa; phylum Arthropoda; class Insecta; order Trichoptera; family Limnephilidae; genus Limnephilus; species Limnephilus lunatus. The sequence continues at coordinate 29,857,311 of OU830594.1, read as the reverse complement.
GTAATCTTTGTTTCGTAGTTAAATGATATTTTTTAACCTGTGAAAACGCCTTCTTTACCAGCGCCACACCTCCAACTAAAATTATCCAGCGCCACACCTCCCCCCCCCGAAACGAAAAATTAAAAAGTACACATTTTAGTAGGAAGTCCATTTACTCAACCGATTTCCTACTTCAAATAAAAAATGAGCTTATTTTCTATATTGACACAATGCCCACTCGAACTTTTGCAGCGCCCCCTAAATGCTAAAAATTTAAAAACGCCCCCCTAGACCTTTGAAACGCCCACAGGGGGGCACTGGCCCCCATTAAGAATCACTGTTCTAGTGCATCAACCCTCTTAATATGGTCTAAGTGTGATTTCTTTAAATATTTACTTAAAATGCTCTACTGCTATTTATATAAAATGCTTTACTGCGGGGACTCAAAGGACTGTCGTTTTTTCAATTAAAATTTTTGGAACGATCCTCGTAGGTCAGAGTAGAATAAATTAAACCGAAAAAACGGTGACGAAAATTTTGGCCCCGAGATCAGCGGCCTTACCTAAATCACTGTTTAAGTAGTTCAGAAAATGGGTAGAAATGTTTATGTAATAATAATAATAATTTATGATGTTTTTTGGATATAACTTTTTTATCAATTCAATTACCAACTAGTGGAGAAAACAATTATGTACATACTATAAAATACGCTTCGAAGACAGATAGCTCCAAGGAAATAACCAGAAATAACCGGCTCTTAAAAATAAAGCTGACAATAATAGTATTTTTCAAAAATGTTTAATAACTCATAGTTTCAGTAAACCTAACAAAATGTAATCCATCTCATGGAAGGTTATAAAACCCACCAGAAGGGATATTCATATATTATAAATTCGGTCTGCCAACAATAAAATGAAGCAAGTCTTAACATGTGCAATATTGTACAGGGTACAGAGCCAATAACACTCATTCCTCGATCGAATCGATTCTACATATTTATACACCATAGATTAAATTCAAATTGTATCAGTCGGAAAAAAATACAAATGCTTTAATCCATCAAAAATTCATATTAAAGTGGAATTCAACCTTGAAATAAAGGTTTATAATTGCGTGAATGCGTCTGCCCACCAGCTACGTGGCAGGCCGGATCGGGACAGGCTGAATGATTTGATTTCTCCAGCCGGACTCTCGACATCAACGCATTGCATCGCAATGGGAGGGATGGATTCATACATTATTCCTGGGCGCATTTAAAAAAAAAAAAAAATTATTAGCAAAGTTTTTTGGTACATTTAACAGGTAAATACATAATAACAAAAATGTATATATAAGTAACTAAAAAAATCCCACGAAGGCGAAGCCTGTGTGTAGGTATTATATTATGTGGATAACAGTGGTAGTTAAAATAAAATTAAAAAAAAAAAAAAAAAAAAAATATATATATATATATATATATATATATCTATATATATATATGTATGGTGTCTAGAGATCAATCAACATGATTGATTTTACAGGAGTTTAAATTTTTTATTTTTTTTATTTAAATACATTTACACCCTTACAAAAATACACACGTACCTACATACGCGTATATACATTTATATTTTCTTTTTTTATTCTAAATATTCAGAAAGACATGGAATATCGACCCTAGATTCATACCCATCCTTTGTTTTTCTTCCCCGTTAACAAACCCTCCACATAGCATCCCCAAAGATAACGTAGAACCTGAGGGACATCATTATCCTCAGTACCCTGTGTGGGGTTAATGTAAAAAATATATTATAATAATATTTCTATTTTTGAAACTGATAATTCGTGGTGGAAGCCCATTATAATAGATTATAATAAAACAAATAAAAAAATTTATTCCACTTATTTTTATTTGACCGTAACCGTAATATTATAATAATGTTCCCATTTGTTCTTGGAATGGTAAAAAGCGTAAGTACATGTTTGTAAAAAAGAAGAAAAAATATTTTTTCTTTTAGAATTTTCTTTTTTATTTTTCTCCTGTACATTTAAAAAAATATATATATTGTTAAATATATAATTTACACTTATAAGTATCTTGTACATAACTTGTATAAGTAACTTGTATTCTTTTATCTATCTTCAAAACCTTAATATTATTTAGCAAGTGTTATATTTAACTATCACATGTAAAAAATTCTTCTCATTTTGACTATTCTAGAACGGGCAAATTGCCTAGTTGGACAGCAAAAAATCATTAGAAAGTTATAATATATAATGTTTCAAAATAATAAATAAAAAAAATAAACCCCTTTAAATAATGACTTGCAGACGTAACTAATTTTCTTAAAGCTTGTATGTACGAGTAGGTATATAAAATGTGACATTATTTAAGTGATTTTGAAGTTGACAGGCTGAAATCGGTAAAATAAGTAAAAATATACAATAAGTGGAAAAAGTTTAAAACTGTTTTAATTTATTTTAGTAATATGGCGTTTTATAATTTTGAGGTTAAGTGTGAATATATAATGTTCAATGGATACTGGACTGGATTTATCGTGGAAGAAAGTAAAGACAATGATTGTTTCAATCAATTTTTAATTTTAAAAATCTTCCTTTTTTTAAATCTTTTGCTTTGCTCTGTCATCTGTAAGAACCTAATTATCTATGTGTTGTTTTGATGTCTTTTTTGCAAATAGGTTTCGTGCTAGTATTTAATTATTAACAAACAAGCTCCTCAAGTAGGTACCTACCAGGATGTGCGGGGTGGTATTTGAATTTTTAACATGTGCGTGTTGTACCCTTTCAGACATGTAAATTTCTAATAACTGTCAAAACACAAGTTTGGTACTCACGGGTGGTGAATTTAATATAAACAGAATGGTGACGGGCTTCGGTCATGTTTTCGTCACATTTTTGTTGCTACAAATATTGTGTGAGGTGAGAGATAGCGTAAAAAAATTAGCATGGTACAAGTTTTGAACTGTCTATTTTATATTCACGAAGTTTTTATAGTTATAATATTTTATAATTAACGAAGAACGGAGTGTAAGGGGAATAAACGACACAAATGTGAATGTCGTGGAAGCCCGAAGAAGACATGACACAATCAATGAATCAGATACTTGAGTAACCTTACATAAATAAATAAAATAATTATATTATTCATGAAGAGGAAAAACCGTGTAGCCACGCATATTATTAGTTTTAATTGTTAATACAACATAACATTTTCCCTTTTGTAAGAGGGAATAAACAGACAAAACCAAAGATATGTCATTTTTAAATAAAATTTTAGCCGAATTAACTCTTTTGCACAAGAAAGTATAATTTGATTTCGAAAGATTGTTCTTTTATCTGGTAAGGTTATGTTTTAAATGATGAGAAAATGTGTTTATTTTTAGCATAATAAGGTTATACTTTTGGTCGTTTGGCAGATTTGTTAAATTTTCAAACAAAATTTTGTATTATATAACACATTTTGCAGTAAAATAAATCACTAAATTGTCTGGGAAAGCTATGTTTCAGAATTTTAATTTTAAGTCAATAAAATCATTAAAAAAAAGTTCCGCGCGTGTGTTTTGTCTATTTATTTACGGTGTTACATACTAATATACCTATTTAAGATTTTTTAACATTCTCATTTTGCTTAGACATTATTGAAAAACTATAAATACTTATGATTAAAAAAAATAATTACAAAAAGGATTTTTATAATTATAATAGTTTTATCATCACGCTGTTCAGCATTTTTGGTTGTAGGTATAAATTAAAGCAAATTTTGAATGAAATAAAATCGATATTAAGTTATAATTTTAAAAAGCTGATACGGAGAATAATTAATCTTTCTCATTGGAACCGCCCTGTACGATCGTAAGAACATCTTTCAACAACACATTTGGATACTCGGCCGCTGGCTGGTTAAAAGCCCTTAAGGAGCTGTTCCCGTTGGAAAGATGCCATGGATAATAGAAACATTGGTAGACATTGCATGGAAACGTGCCGACTGTCGCTGAGCTACGACCAAATTGCACGGACTCTCGAAACGGCGCGTAGCCAATTAAAGTTATGCGTTTGGTCTTTAGATAGAAACAACGGCGTGTCGCCTACTATTTGTAGAATTGTGCGTGAACGATGTTTTCGAAACTTATGTATCTAATTTTTTTAGTGTCCCGGCTTAAGGGAAAAAATAAATGGTCACATTAATCATGACCCGTCTCCCCTGCTTCTGCGTGTGATTATGTGCATATTAAAAGTCTTTTGTTTGATCCTTAAATACAATTGTACTTGTCAATACTATTTTTTATCACTTAACAGATAAAACACACACCTTCACATATGTTGAAAACTTCTTTAGCACCGTTGTGATTTGAAACTCGATGAAACGAAAATGCGACACTAAAAAGAGACAAACACATACCTACATAGGATTATAAACACATGGATAGGATTTAGCTTGCGAGAAAATGAGATAGAATAATCGGTCTCCTCTTTGTACTGTGCTTCGTAGCCTCCCCACTCTTAACTACTTTAGATTTCTGAAGGTTTCACTTCTACCCGTGTGAACTGCACACTTGTATTTTTTTATTTATGCGACATCTCACAAAAGCGCCATGTCTGTACAAGGAGAACCATGACGCCACCCGGTTGCGTTGTGAGCCGGGGAAGGTAAGAGCAGTACGACAGGCTGTAAGGACAGTTCGAGATTATTATATATTATTTTTTTATAATTAAACTTATAAGATCATTATAACCAATATGTACCCATGTTAGCTATTAAAACAAAGTTCCTGTGTATGTAAAAGCCCAACGGACGTTTTATATAAATAAATAAATTCCGTTTGATTTCGAATTTCAACTAAGAGACCGATTTTCTAAATTTGAAATTTAAGCGAAGAATTATAGACTTTCGGATCACGAAACACGCCCACATCACATTTCTTGTTCTATGCTTTATTCTATGTTCTATAACTATTTTACTATGTTTTATTCGCAATTCGCAGGGTTTACACATTAAACTAACTTTTGGGGATTTAGTCAAAATATCTTACAGTTACGTCAAGCTCACATAAGCTCAGAAATGTATCCCGTATATTTTTTTCTGGGTCTCGAAATTAAATTCGTTGTGCTACGGAGGTCATCAACCGACGAATCGACCACATCTAATTATCACAATTTTAGGTTCCCGATCAACAGCCAAGAAATATCCTTCTTTGAAGTAAAAAAAAAAATACAAAAACGAAGGCTTTAGCAGGTTCGAACCTAGATGTTTGTAAAACCCAAATTTTCAAATTCTTTGCGATTATTTTCTCAAATCCATCACAAAAATCATCTTCTTAGTATGCCCTTATAAATCCTCATTAAAAGCTCGTTTTTTTAAATCCACTCCAATAGATAGATACTTACATTTCGTTAAGGTAATATTTTTTTGCTTGTAGTGAACCAACATAATATAATATTTTTGATGTAAAAGCGTCTCTAGTGCTTGGTTTTTGGGCTTATCTTTCCAACAACCCTCTACCGAAGAGGCTTTCAGGAATATTCTAAATTAGGCTTCTGATATTATTAACCCGTATTTGCTTCTTTTGGAGTCGTTGATAAGGAAAAATTTATGCTTTTTAGTTTTATTCACTTAAATCTCTCTCTCAAACTCTGTTGAGTTTGTATTATAATTATTGAAATTTTATTTGATTTTTCTGATCTATCTAGTTTGTAGAAAGAGTATTATTTGAATGTATTGTACAAAGCGTTACGATTGAAAAAAAAAATTTTTTATCTATGGATTCTACTTCAGAAATGATACCCTTTATATTAAGCCAACGCGTTAATATTTATTTATTCTGGTCTCATCCACTGGCCAACCCTCCGCTTGTGCACAAGTTAGTTCAGGTTGATTTGAGATCAATACGAAGTTTATCCAATCTATTGGGTTTCTGATCATCTTAGACCGACCAACGCTTTGCTTAATCAAAAGAAACAGATTCTAATATCAACTTCACCTGTCTATATTCAATATCCTATTCAACTAAATTTCGCCCTGGGAGACAAGTTCAATGAACTATGAATAAAGATTATTGTAAAGTAAAGTGACAAGTTTGTGAAAAGCTTGGGAACAATGAAGGTTTATAAATTAATATCTCATCATGTTTATCTTTTTATTGGGTTAAACTACGAGTAATTTTCCCGCAGGTTGATGTTTCGAGTACCTAATGTAATAACGACAAAGCTTGCTTTTTATGAACTTCCACAAAATCCTCGACCTTCGCTGTAAATCACGCTCAATTCTATTCAGAGTTTGCTTTCCAAATTCTTATTTTATTCCAACTCCCAAGATCTGTGCCAAAGCTCGGAGGCTGTATAATTATTTTTTAATTCAAAAGATGTGCGTTTTCCATTGAATCGCTGGGGAATTTTCTTCGTCATTCCTTTATGCTGGTTTTGACACAATTTAGATACTTTTTAATGGATATCGTGGATAAATAAGTCGTACTTTGTTCCGTACGGGTAGAATTGAATTTATCTAAAGTTATAAAATATCTGTGAATATTTTTTGGTAATAATTTTTTGCAATGCTGTTGCGCATTAAACAGGCCCTATTCAACAATGCTATCTCTATCACAATAAAATAACTATAAAAAATATAAGTGATTTATTTTCCTGTGGAAAATAGCGCAAAATTATCTACCGTATGAAATACATTAAAGTTTAACCGTAAAGGTCGAGACGTTGTCGAGCAACTCGCTATGGACCATAACACTACTGCAAATTTTCACTTTTTTGCTGACCCGTTGCCGAGTTCATTTTTTAGTTGATGGTACTTGAAATATACAGATTACTGTGCTCGGTTGTAGAATTGGACGCTCTGAAAATTGAATTTTTTGACGAATAACATTTCAAGTATTATTATTTTCTTCTTTAACAGTATTATTTGTACATATAAAAATAAATTCGTATAAATTACTGAGTTCATAGCAGGAATCATGATCTCTCGTACTACATTAAAGATTTGAATGTTTTATAAATAATCTTAACACAAATATTTTTGTAAATAAAATTCAAGTCGGTTCTCGGTCAAATTAATCACCGCACCATTCTGCTCCCTTAAATTTATGTGCCTCAGATCTCCCTAAAGGCGAACAGTTCACAAGGGATAGTTTACGTACCTGTTGGAGGTTGTATTCGAGGGAAGAGTAAATAACTTGCTAATTCTCGCCAAGGTTAGGTTGTAAGTTGCTAAGGTAAAGGACCCTACCCTCGTCATTAAGCTGCGCTGGCAGTGTACACTGTACACCCTTAGAATTCCTTTCAAATTAATAGTTAGCGTGTGCACTTAAATTTTTCTCTCGTCTTCCATTAGGGTTTCTAATATTTTCTCAGTCAAACTCAAAATCCTTCTTTAATACATTAGTTGCTGCTAAGGCTTTGAATATTAATTGTCTACCAGGCCATAAATATCTCGATTCAACCTTTCACCCTCAAAGAGATTATCTTACTGTATAAGACAAACACGTCCTAAAAGGTGTTTGGGAAAAGTCTTCAATATTTTCTTGGCAATAATTTTTCGGTTTACGATTTACCCGACAATATTTTGACTCCTTAATCCCATCATTAAATGAAGGAGGACAATAAGTCCCTACCCACCATCCGATTTAAAGTAGGTACTACTTTCAAGACTGCATGCAGAACCCCCAACCGAATGATTATTATTCTGACGGTCTGACAAAGGGAATAACAGTAATTCGGCTGGCGATTTTGCAAACTAATGATTCGATTTGCAGAGACTACATGCGGTCCTGCAAGCAGTGCTTTAAATCGGATGTTGAATACGGGCCATTAGCTTTCTGACTGAATCCGATTCATCTGCGTGCGAACCCAATGCTTTGAACATCTCATCTACAAAACACTATCAATCGCATTTAGTAGGTATTAGGAATTCATAACTCACACCTTTTCTACCTATAAATCGAAATGCAGGCATTGCTTAAGTTGTTTTTAGTTTACCAATACAGCAATTGAGTTAGCTTTTTAACAAATAATGTTCTTCACATAGGTTTGCATTGCATTAACGAGCCCTTTCGAATTTGAAGCACCGTAGTTTGCATTTGTAGCTAAAGGATCGCAGTATGCATTTCCGATATTATTATTTATGTAAGTACAGCATTTTATGAAGTCTCTTACACTACGCCCCTCTTTACAGAGAAAGTTTTCCTGCAGTGAGTGTTTATATTTTTCATGAAAGTTATGCGATGCACTTTTAAACTTTTTTTCTTTGACTAGCTGTTCTCAAATAGATGGTAAGGACGTGTGAGATGATTAAGGATCCTTCTATTTATTTTGCTGCCCTTTTTGCTTTTGAATATTTATGTTTCTTCGTAAGGTATCTCCTTATTACTAGTTCTTTATCTAATTGGATGAAATTGTGAAAATTGAAAATTAATCGTGGTATAGTTTTTGGTGTTCAAATAACGTGATAATATGAAATTGTTCGAAAGCGAGTTGCCTAAACATTTTTTTTTTAATAATTTTACTATTGGTTTTTGCTAAATACCTGTCATAAATATATTGTTTATTTGGTCGCATGTCGAACGTATACAGGACGACACATTTCGTGATTTTTCACAAAAACGGTGCTATACAAATTATACCCTAATTATCAGTAGTAAATGTAATATAATGTACGTAATATAATAAATAAATAAAATTGCGTTCTCATGATGCGTATTATTTTCCGCTTTCATTACAATGTTTCAAAACGCCGCGCCGCAGCAAACCGCCTTTATTTAGCGTAGATATTGTTTACCTCCCCATTTTTTAAACCAACAGAAAAATAAAGAGAAAGCCACCACAAGAAGTTTCCCCTCGGAAAAGTATTCCGGTCAAACAAATAAAAAAAGCTAACGAAAGCCACCTTTTGAATTCGTTCGTGCTTTAGAAATGATAATGTTGTTAATTAGGTCGCCAAAGATAACCGCCCATTTTATTCAGGTGGTGCACAAAAAGGTAATTAAATACGTCTTCTTTTTCAAGTAGTATTTTTAAATTTCATGGGACTCGATGTGAGATCTTTGAAAAGTTTTCAGTAGTTAGGGCAAGTTTCGGTTCTATGACAAATCAGAACACTTTTGAAAAGATCATTCATTAAAAATGATGAAAAAAACTAGCCTAAAAACATAACCTTACCTATTCTAGTTAACGTATTTTTTTCATTTCTTTTCAAAACTGTTCGGATTTGACACTGTTCTGATCTGTCCGGTTTACCAAGTTTCAGCGTTGTGTTGACCTTTCAGGCTTTTGAAGCGACCCACCCCAAGCAAATGCTTGAGTCGTCTCCGCAGGTCGACTCAAGCGAGAATAGAGCACCGTTACTATGTTTTTCGTTGGACATGTTTGAACACATGTCTAGTTATTAATTTAATAAATGTGTTTGCTTTTGCATCTGTTTGTTTAGACAAGTATTATGAATCGTATCGGAAACTTTGTTTATTGACGCTGTAAATTATATTAGCTTCAAACGTGTGCAATTTATTTCTCAAGTGTATTTTTGCTGTTTATTTAGTTGTTCAATTACTGAGGATGCTTATAATTAGGTACATATTCTCTTGTATGTTATTAATATTTTGCTTGTATCTTGTGAGTTACTTCACGACGCGTTAATTAAATTCACATAACAACCGTGAAACGATGTTTTCAACAGAAATCGTTCATTTTAACTGTTGTTTTTAATCGTTTTGAAAGTTTTGCACCGCGTCGTAAATCCAATAACAACTCCGTATTATGACGTTGAGATTAGAACAACTACATATGATTGAAGATAATGTATTTCTGCCGTGGATTGATTTGCAACCCGTCAGTACGGAAAATAAAGCTGTGATTTATGACCCACGCTGCATTCAGCAATAGCGGAAAAACACGAAAGACTGATTCACGAATGAGTTGCTTTTACTGAATTAATTTCAGCGTCACAAGTCACACTTTTCGTGCGCTTTTTTTGACGAAAATCTCTTTGACGAAAGCATCCTGATGACAAAATCTTTATATGAATATACTTTGACGCAATTTCCAGAAATTTATTTATAAACAAAATTATTTAGTGGTATCTGGTTCGAATTTGTTGTATGCTAACTCAAAATTGTCGACTTTGAAAGAAATTCACCCTTTTAATTAATATGACAAAATTCAAAATTAATTCGATTTCTAGTGTGCTTTTTACATTGTCAACTTAAACAAAAATATGAAGAAACAAAATCGCTATATTGAGAGCTAAGTATCTTCACGCGCTGCTATTTTTTTTGAATATTTCGTTAGTTTCACATATTTCAATTTGGGAGGCGGGTATTGGTACCGCCGCCCCGGTAACCACTTATTGGGTAAAGAACACATCTGCCATAGGTCATCCCAAGTGGTTCGCTACGATTAGTGACTTAGCGGGTGCATGGGGTGAGGTTTACCCGGATCTTGACGGCGGATGTTCTGCCCACCAATCGCTTGGCGGGCCGGATCGGGAGAGATTGGTTGAGGGAGACCTTTTTCCCTCTCCAGTAGAACTCTCTCGGAACATCACCTTGCACCGCAGTGGGAGGAATGGATTCATACGTCGGTCACTATTGGACACATTGAACTCCAAATTACTACCCACCCCTCATACCTTTATCCTTCCCAAAATCTCCTAATTTATTTCTTGTACCCTTCACAAAGCATCCAAAAAGATGACGTAGGCCCAGAATGATTTTTTTTGTCAGGGCCTCCTGTGGAGTCAGCGTAAAAAAATCTCCTGTCAAAATATTGTGCGCCAAGAGATAGATTCTTTGACCCATTCATTTAATTTTATAGAAGTGGCAAACTTTATTTTTAGTTGTCAATTAATTTGTAGCACGCGATAAGAAAGTGCATTTGAGTTGTATTTTACTCAAGAACCCCCTTGCGTAATACGTATGGGTGTTTGCGTAGAACAATATGTCCTAACTTCTAGGAACAATCGCAAATTTGAGCACTTGCGTGCTGCGAGCCCCGCCTTCAGACCGTCTTAAATAAAGCTGCAGGGATGAATTTATCAGGACCTTTGGGCGTTCGGCGGCTGTACGTATTCCCTGTCTCAAGAATTCTTTACGGTCCCTGCTCCGTGAAGGCTCTACGCCCTTTAAGGGTGGAGGATTATGAATAATGTATGAGTTCTTAGAGGTGTAAGGGATATCAGTGACCTACTTTTGAAGCTATCGTATTCAAGGACACGGAGCAAATGGTACACGAAGTCTAAAATTTAAAGTTTGATGTATATTAATTTACTTGTGTTTGTCTCCAAGTTGTTCAATTTTATGTATCCATTTTCATACTTATTTTTTTATTATATTTATTTGATTACTTATAATTTTGAGATCTTTAATTATTATTGATGGAATTTCATTTTGATACTACTTTTTTAAGATGAAAAAGTCTTGTTAAAATATATATATTTTTTAATTTTACTCCAGGTAGGAGGACCCGAGGAAAATAATTTCCCTCAGGCTTGTGTCATATTTGGGGATGTTGTGTAGAGCGTATTCTTGGGGAAAGGTTATGTTTTTTACGTACGTTTGTTTTTTGAAACAGTAACCTTACCAACAGTCATTATAACCAACAATAGCAATTTAAAAAAAAATTCTTCCAGTTTTCTGACTGACGCACATTTCACTTGTTCGCGCTGGTTTTCTAATGACATTTGTCAACGGAGAGAGTGGCACCGTGCCGTCAATTTTGTTAATTTTATCAGTACCACACATGTGGTAACCGACCAGACATTCGTTCCTGCTATTGTTCCCTAAGTTTAAAAAAATCTTTTACGGAAAATGAGTTGTCGAAGTAGCTCATGTCCATCGTATGACATTTTCCTGGTTTTGATCACAGTGTTATTAAATACATGACATTCTTTAGGTGTGAACTAGAATGTGAATTAACAAAATCTAGTTCGCCTGACGATTTGAAGTGAAATTTTCGAGATTCCGCAATGCAGAAATTTCTCCTTACATCATATTTATAAGGCAAAAGTCCTCCGGCGCTCTAGAGCCACCGCCTCGGGAAGATTGCCAGTACCGGGAGCATGTTACTTTCAGCGATTTTCTTTACGGTTCTCCGCTGAAACTTTAAGGCAACAAACAACTAAGACGGAATATTGTAGTTTTATCTTTTGTAAACTGTTTGCTCACTTTCGCGAAAGTCGGTGCTTAGGGTAGCTACTTGCCCGCTCTTCTACACCTGTAGGTACTTTGCGAGCGTTTTGTACAAAGCGTCAATGATTAATTTTGTTGTTTCAAAGGTATGTTTTCTCAACTCATGTAATTTTGCTAACAAGTTATCTGAGTTTATAAAATTATGTAATAATGTGTAAACTTTTGAACTCCCTTGAACCCCCTCTAGAAATTTTGTACCAGTTTTATTTTATTTTTAAATGTAACAAAAATTGACGAATTTACATAAGCTTTCAGTACCTACATGATGCACATAGACATGATAACATAGACTTATTATGTAACTATCTACACCTAGTATATTGATAAGCAACCGTTTTCATGTAGATTTCTAAAATGAAAGAAAAACCAGATGTCTAAAGAGGGATTTCATTACGTCCTTCCGTTTACCCGTTTTTAGTTTCGCCTGTGCTAAAACAAAGCGCGTCTAAGAATTCGTGAATGATATTGTTAGAGTTCCAAATACTTCGTGAAAAGACTTGGTAAGGGACATTTATGAATAATGAATATTATGAATGGTTCTGTTCTAGGCCAACCAAGAAGATGCCAAAAAATGGTTCTTGGTCTGTTGGAAGTTTTTTTTTCAAACACATTAAGCGGTTTTATCTCATTTTGTTCCAATTTAAAGTTAACAACTTCCTTTTTGGGTGATGCTTGTGAGAAAGGTCTATGTACTCGTTAACATTGGTTTGTTAAATAAGAATTCGAACAAATTTAAAAGCAATACCACGAAAATAAACAAATTAATACTTGTGGAAAATAATTGGAAATACTTAGTTATTGCCTGTGGGTTATTTTGAACCGATTGAGACAATAGATGAAGTGGACAGATAGAGTAATTATTTGTGATTAAGAGATTAGAAAACACTGCAGAATTAATAATAACTAATTGTGTAATATACCTACATAAATAGACGAGTATGTTTTTTCCTCTTATAACGTAATTTTGAAGGCTGTCCGAAGAGTTGGTTAAAGAAGGAAGTGCAAACACGCCTCTACATTGTACATCCTAGAAATCAGGTAACCCGAACTTAATATGTGTAGGTATATTGGTTTCAAAGGGTCTTAAATTTCCAATTTGAAAATTCGTCGATATCATATCTACCCGATAAGAAAACTTTGTCACTGATGTATCTCTAAAGGTACGACCTTTTGAATCCCTTAACGATTGTCTGTAACAAACATTGATGTATTACAGCGACGGTAACAAATACGTCCACAAACGGCGGGCTGTAAACGGTTCAGAATAATTGAAAAAGCTTTTCGTGAAAAAATAGTTCAATGAAATACATCGACTACCCTAAAAAGTAAATGGAATCGACATTTTCCATTTACTTCACGAAATAGCCCAAAGAGAGACGTACAAATATTAGGAAAATGGATTTTCGACCATAAAAACCCTTGAGTGGGCCGAATTTAACAGCGCCTCCGAGTGTATAATTGCGTCTCTTGCAAAGAACTGCCATTAAAATGTATCAGCCCTTCGCAATAAATTCTCGCTAATACCCTACGAACAATGACGAGGAATAAAACATTGCTTCTGCCCTCGCCCTCGGCCCGCTCGGAACTTCTGCACAGCTTTAACTATTATTAGTTCCTACGCGAGATATTGTGATAAAGCTCCGCAAGGAAAGAATAAGGCAGCTTTTTGTACAGATGTTGTTAAGGCTTACGTTCTGAGTAAGAATTTTAAATGTGTTCTGTGTTTTTAATTTCTTTTATTTCGTAAATTATGGTCTAGGCTAGTATCCGAGGCTTTCCAATCTTTTAAATTTTCTTCATCCTGAAAATAAAATTACTTTTTGGTTTCTCTAAATTATTCATTATTTTTATCAGTTGTTTAAGCAAGAGATGGTTCATACTTGATATAGGCTGTCACTGCACCTACTGTTCCTGTTACCGGAGACTAGAGAAACAGGTAGTTCTAGCTACTTTTGCCCTTTTGGAACCAGTACCCTATGGCGAAGACTTGAGATTTCATTCTTTTAAATATAGCTTTGTGTTTATCCGTTATAAATAAATGGTTTTAAATTTGGTTTCAACCACTTTATTTTGTGTATGCGCTGACCGGTTTCTAAAATTTCTTAATTTCTAAAATGTACTAATTGTCATTTCAAAACAAGTGTTGAAGTGGGGGTGGATACGTGTCTAGGGATTAGTGAAAGGTGGAGGGATGAAGTAGAACGGAGGGTGAACGGGAATATGTCTAAGATGGGACTGTAAAATAATGTTTTTTTTGTTTATTGATAATGAATTAATTATTATTATTAGAGGATTTCTTTAAGGCTTCTAAGTTATCTATCGTTTTCCTTCAATGTTAATATGAAGAATATTTATACCGGTTTTATTCATGAAATCGAAAAAAATATTCGGTCAGTGTATATAAAAAGTATAGTAGTTCAAACAAATTAATATTGTTTCATTTATTTACTTGGGATTTCATTTATGATTTATATATTTAGGATATCATTTATGATGTTCCTATATCCTACATATACAATGAAATGTGAAGAAGATGAAGAGACTCCAATTCGCCTGTGGTGCAAATGTCCCGCTCTGTTGGGAATTATGCTCCGATACCTGGGAAGACACGTTGTGGAACCAGAAGACCCACTGCCACATATCCAATGACAACCCTGGCAAACTTTATAAAGGGACCGGGTTACTGTTCAAGGAATGAGGTAAAATAGGAGCACAATGGGTCTATGGCCTAAGTGCTCACGAGAACTGAAACCGTCACCGCTTTTAATAATAATTAAAAATAAAAATGGATGTTTATTTTATTTTATTTATTTGAAACTTCTTCTTCTTTATGTGCCTTATCAGGTCCCCCCGACGTTGGCGATCACTCTTGAAAAGGTCTCTCTGTCTTGCGCTGCCCGGAATAGCTCCTCCACACTTCTAATGCCGGTCCACTCTCGTATGTTTCGCAGCCAAGACATTTGTCTCCTACCAGGCCCTCGGCGACCCTCATTTGAAACATTACATATTATAACTTTATAATGATTTTTGGCTGTCCAACTAGGCAATTTGCCCGTTTTAGAACAGTCAAAGTGAGAAGAATTTTTTACATGTATTGACCATAATATTGCCTTTTACTTAAATATAACACTTGATAAATAATATTAAGGTTTTGATGATAGATAAAAGAATACATGTTACTCATACAAGTAATGTACAAGATACTTAAAGTGTAAATTATATATTTAACATTAATTTTTTTTTTAATGTACGGTAGAGAAATAAAAAAGACAATTCTAAAAGAATTTTTTTTTTCATTTTTTATAAACATGTACTTACGCTTTTTATCATTCCAAGAAATTTTGTATTGATTTTGATGAATTACTCAACTCGAAAATCATAAAATGGATTAAAAAAAAAGATAAAAAAGAAAGAAAAGAAAGAAAAGAAAGAAATTAGAGAAAAGAAAATGCAAAGAAAAATTTAAGAAGTTTTGAACTTACATTGTGTAAAAATAATATTAAGATGATACCAAAATAAAACCAGTACCTATATATGAAATGTCAACAAAAAATAAAATTTAATGACTGTTGTTTAGCATATTTTCGCATCCAGCTCTCCCCGAGACCAGAAGCCAATCATTCACCAGATTACGCATAATGCTATCACTTTTTGATTTCCAAGCATCGGGTATACGATTAAGCAATTTAGGACCTAAGTACGTGAATTGTCTTTGAGCTAAGGATGAATAGGTGGTGGGAGGAACTACTGGGTTCCTCTTTGCATGTCTGGTGTCGTGATAATGGGCTATGGAAGTGTAGTGGTGCCGCTGTTTTTGGGTATGTATTATGATTTTCCTCATATATAATTGCCTTACATCAAGAACTCGAAACTCTTGGAACAGTGAACCACTGGGGTATCTGTACGGTTTTCAAAGTATGACTCTTAGAAGAGATTTCTGAGATTTTGCTAAAGGATCAAGTATTGTTTTAGTACATCCGCCCCAACCTAAAGATGCATAATCCAATATGGAATTACACATGGCAAAGTAAATTCGTTTCATGTCTTTTACGCAGAGAATATTTCTAATTGCCATTAAAAGATGTGTAAGTTTCCTGACCTTTGTGGAAGTTAAGTCTATATGTTTATCCCATCTCAGAAATGTATCTATGATAATTCCTAGATATTTTATACTATCCACACATTCTAAGGTATTACATTTACATGTAGTTATGTCATTGCAGTTGTCTGTAGTAATGTTATGGATTTCTTTTGGTTGACCCGCTTGAGTAGCACTTAAACAGATGAATTTAGTTTTATCCGAGTTTAGAGTGAGGAGATTGCTATCTAGCAACTGTTTGACCTTGTTTGTACCAATTTCTGCTTTACTGTGAGCTTCATTCCAGGTTTTGCCTTCAAATAATAAAACTGTATGATCTGCAAAGGTAATAATGTGTAATATATATATTTTTCATTTTATGAAATTAAATTACTTTGCATACACCACTATTTAATTAAAATAATCGACATGTTTCGAAACCAATGGTTTCTCTGTCAGAATAAATGTACAATGATATATAGGTTTCTACGTTTATCTTTGTGCAAATAATGATATATGCAAAGTTTTTTTTATTTTCATTAAATTAAAATGTCACAAAATGAATTTGCAATTATTAAACTATATGATATTTTTTTTTACGATTCCGAAGTTTTGCACGGTTAAAAAACAACACCCCAAATATTTTTCTATACCATTTTTATAATTTAGTGACCGCGAAGTTACCGGGAAAATTTTACCGTGAGAGAAACATCGGCTATCTCAACCTGTGCATTATTATCCCGTTCTCTTACAAAATTCGAGATTCCGGTTGGTTGTTGGTTTTGGATCGCATAGAAAAATAGGCTCTACGCCCAACTAACGATTATGCAAATCATCAAAATATTCTGTGAACGAAAACATTTTTTACATACTAAAACGAGTCTAGTAAAATGCACACATCGGCGCCCTGGAGTCAAAGACCATAAAATTTTGAAATGTTGCCATGATGCTGCGTAATAAAATACAATTATCTTCATGATATGGTGTAATTTTTAGTTGATATAGGTAGGGTATGTTTGAATCAATTTAAATATCTACGATCTTTATTTTCATTTTGTATGAATGTGTGGCAGAACCGACTCTGCCCGTAATTTCCTCTTACCCTGAAAATTCTCAAAGATGTTGGGTGAGTAGCAACGTTTATCAATGCCGTTTAAATTTAGACTCGCGATTCATTTCTAAAATGTTATTTTTATTTTTTTATTGTTATCGCCGCATTCTCAAATACGTCCCGGCCCCTTGAAAGGATTTCAGTGCCCGAGTCCTAGTTTGAAAAGCACTGGTTTAGGCACTAAAAGTTCATTATTATTTATTACAAACTTACTTAGCTAATTAAATTAAAGGTTTATGATATACTATGACAGTTTTGATACTTAAAGCCACTTATTCTTAAAATTACTTTGCTTTTAATTTCAGCTTCGGTGTTCCAAAAATTACTGTGTAGAATTTTGATCAAAACTATAACACGATAATGAACATATTTAAATGTACGTATTTGGTTCGTTCGTGCTTTTTTATTCATATTTAAAAAAAAATAATCTGCACGCAACTTCTCGCAACCGTTCGGAGCCAGTGAGACTATGTTGTAAGGCTGAAGGTATTGGGATATTTTAAATTAATAAATTGTGAAATATCACGAATTGATCAAATAAAATTTGGTTGCCCACGCTGATATTTTAACCCGCGACTTCTGGATTGCTAATGGAGAGCCCTACCCCTCGGCCGTGAGTTTCTGTACGTTTCTTTTAAATTCAAGCGTTCTTTCTTAGAATTATCATCACAACTTTTTAACTCGAATACAAAGCGCAGGCCATCAAGGAAAAGAATACTAAGCAAACTTAATTCATTGCGAAAATTAATTATTTCGGACTAAGTAAGAACGTACGCTGTTTTTTATTTTATTTTCTGCCCTCAATTTCATTTTCTATTTTTGTGCCAGCACAAAATATGCGGTTCTGGTATTCTTTAGATTTGTCATGAATTTCATTTGGTGAATTCAAATATTGTGATATTCCGACCTCTTTGATCATTTTAGCTTTTGTTATGTTTTTTAGTTATAATCGTTTTTTTGTTATCATATTCCGACATAATATTCTGAAATTGTTAATATAACATAATTGTGGAAGAATTCTTAGGATGTTGTAAGTTTTGGAATACATTATTTTTAGGATGTTTTAAGTTTTTACAAAAAAATAATTATGTCATATTTTACCCCTGCGACCTTAGATTTTTTTATAAATACGAGATTTTATGAAATAATGCCCCGTTATCTCGTGGTATACTAACTGTAGTGTTTCCTTTTCTATTTCTGAGTTTTACCCCTCCTATCATTTTCCTATATTCCCCTTCCTCTTCCCTTCCTACAACCCAAAATTAATTATAATATAATAAATCTTCATTGCCGATGTACTTTATCATAAGAAACCTCTGTGGCTTGACTCCAGTTCAATTATATATTTATCACTGTATATGTATTATGTAAAACGTGTTTGTTTCTTACAAATAAATACATAAATAATTAAATTCATCAGCGAACCATGCCCTACGCAGAATGCAGATAAATTAATGTTTTATCTTATTACGTTATCCCTATATTATTTTATTTATTTATTTATTTATTTGTAAGAAACAAACAGCTTTTACATAATACATATACAGTGATAAATATATAATTGAACTGGAGTCAAGCCACAGAGGTTTCTTATGCTAAAGTACATCGGAAATGAAGTTTTATTATATTATAATTAATGTTGGGTTATAGGAAGGGGAGAGGAAGAGGAATATAGGAAAAGGATAGGAGATGCTCACGATATATTCTCATATTAATAATCGATCGTACGCGTTACTTCATATCGATATTTCTTAAGGTTTTTACTAAAAATGTCAATGCTGTGAAATTTTGTATTATAATGTGCACATACACGAGGAATTGGGAGTTTTTTCTAATGTTTGTTCTACAAGAGGGTAAATAAAATAAATTGGATTGCCGGGTTGATCTTGACGGAATATGAAAATGTATTAAATTGGTAAGTTCTGGTGAGTCCAGGCCATTGTTTAGAATTTTATGTAACATTCAATGTTTAATTTGTACTTATTATACACGTAATGTAATAAAATGTAAAAGTCCACGAGGGGGATTATATATATATTTATTTATATAAAAAAAGCTTGTCAGTATCCGACGGGCGGGCTACCGGCCGGCGTTTGTTTGATTTTTATACAAATCTACAGTTTTATTCCGAGAATAATGAAATTTTGCGTACTTATAATAAGAGGAAAATTACTTTCTACATCGAATTTCGGTAAACTCCGATACGAAAATAAACAACTAGGTATTTAAATATTAGAAACTATGCATTTATTTTTTAACCAAATTTTATGTCTCACGTATTGTTCGCCCGGCTTTCAACTCCGGTATTCTAATTACTATTTTTATAGTAGTCTTTGTCTAAATGTATTTCTCTTTCAACATTGCGTGTTATCTCCTTAGTCCACACCGATTTTTCAAATAATTTACCGATAATATTATAATATATATTCCTTTTTACACTTGATCCATAGAGCAAATCTTGAATGGTCAAAGTAACCTACAATTTTTTAATGGCAATTTAAAAAATATAGTGTAAAGTGGTTTATTCACAGTCCTCCTCAACAGGGATGTTGCCAGGCGGAGTGTAGGTAGTTTTATTGGTTTCACTTCATGATTTTCTCATCTTCATCTTCGTTGACTGTAAGTTGTTTTAGTGTTACTTCATAATTTTATTAATTTGTTCATCTAAAAAAGTTTTAATAATGTTAAATCAATTTGTAATGCAAAAAATTAGTCCTAGGAAAACTGATTTGGTTTTTCTGAATCTGTTTTTTGTTTGTTTGTTCTTCTCGTACTCTTGCCCGTTTTTTTAGCATGGCGCCCTTTCAGGTCTAGTGTAAAACTGTCACCTGTTCTATTTGCTCATTGTTGAGTATTATTTAAAATTACAGGGAACTTTTTCTTTGAACAATAAAACCACGATATCCTTGTAAATATGCTACATGGAGAAAATCGATTTAAATACAAGGTTCAACGGTCGTTTCTTGCGAATAGATTCCCAAATACTCCTGAGAATATTGTGTGCTTTTGCGCATCATGGTTGTTTCATTATACGAATGTTCCAAGCCTTTATCGCTTTAGCAGGCCAATAAAAATGGGTATTCATTTCACTCGAGAGGGTCTTCGAAGCGCGGCGCGAGCTTTCCTTTTATTGGCGCTACAATTTGAATCAATTGTCTCTGTTTAAAGTAAAAATATATTTATGCACACACATGCCCTTTGTCTTTGACGGCATTGTCTGTAGAAATTGAGGTTGGCCGGTGTGAAACCTATAAGTTTGTTTTTTTAGCTTCTTGAATTTTATCTAGTTTCCCTCTCGATCGCTTGCCCTTAGATACGTGATACTAAGAGTGCTGTTTGTCTTTAATCCCTTTTTTTGCGTTTTTTATCCGTTTTTTGGCATACAGATTCAGAAGATCGTATTGATTTTTGATTTTGATATTTTAGGATTAAGATTATAATAAAACAAATGAAAAACTTTATTCCAATTAATTTTATTTGACCGCAACCGGTTTCAGCTCGTCAGAGCCATCTTCAGACTGGTAAAAATAATTCTTAGTCTACGGTTTATATACATAACATTTGGGGGAGGGGAGAAGGGTGGTCTACAAGGATTTTAATAAATTATTTTTGTATAAGAATAAGTAAACAATAATAATCTAAACGAAAATATGAAAGAGAACAAGACACAGAAAAACAGAAAATAGACAATGGTCGCAACTGGGACTCGAACCCAGACCTCTCCGTCTAACCGGGACGAGCGCGTTAACCAATTTCGCTATTGCCACCTTCTGTCAAACCGTCATATATGTCAATCTCATATTTTCAAATTTTAGAATTACATTATTATCAACTAATTATTTTTCTCCATATTACGGGCAACTACCCTTTTCATTGGAAACAATCATTCTAAGAATTGGTTTGTAACCTGGATAGCGTCTCGGATAGATATATTTGAATTTATTTATATGGAACAATTGACTTTTATAAAAGTCTAAGTCTAGTCGAGACGCTATCCAGGTTGTTCTTTTTCATATTTTCGTTTAGATTATTATTGTTAACTTATTCTAATATGATATATTTCACTGATGGGAATAACCTTAAAAACAGTGTAAAAAGAAAGTTTTTCTTATAAAAATTGAATTATATTTGTTACTAAGCAGTTTTACACAGACTGTCGAATTTCAAATATTTCGGTAATTCCAGTAAGCTAATTACTATGGGTTTGTAGCTCACTTAATATCTATTGATTAGGGAAAAAAACTTTACAAGTAATATGAATTATTAATGGCCTAATTTTATGGTCAAATCGCTGTTATACATATTTATGATCAATGGGATTTTTCAATATTTTATTTCTATTTTTAACTTTATGAGTAAAAACTCAAATTGTAATATTTAATTAAATGAAGACAATATTAGCGAAACTCAATCAAAATCTGAAGACAGAAAAATCCAGTGGAACTGGGATTTTTTAAATTTCTTTTTTAAGGGATACATGTTTACATTGGATTAGGAATAGTCAAAACTAAATACATATTTTAATTTCGAAATTATTATGAAAATTAATATTGAAAACCGGAATTTTTGGTTAAATTTCATTAAACTTCTGATTAGCGGCATGCCCATCCTGACACGTATGTATTTTGCGTCAGTGACTCGGAACACTTCGGAGACGTGCTTGAAACGCAATAAACTCACAAATGCGAGGTGATATTCAAAACACAGTGATTAATAGCTTTTCATTACACGGTTAATGTATTGAGTTTGTACTCAAAACGTAAAACGGCGCCTGTAGTTCGCACACGTGGAAAGCTTGGCGTAAATTATTGCTGGTAATAGTTCGTGGTATTTTTTTGAAGTAGGCGGGGTAGCTCTACGTTTTTCAACTTTGATACATTTGAGGGTGGTTTTATTTACTCAACCTTAAACACAAATTATTATAAAATTGTCTGACTTTCGTTTATATTTTACGTCTTTGTATTGTTTTAATTTATTTATTAGCGTTATGAGCAGTCTTTTTAAATTCATAAATGACAGTTTATGTCATTGACCAATAAAATAACGACAAATTGAAATTTAGAACCATAATACAAAAATACACAACAATACCTTTACCTGATATGAACAATTCTGATAAAGTGCATCTTCTTACTTAAATCTACAAAAATTGTTAAATGAATTTTTTCGAGGGTTTACATTTAAATTTTAATGGAAATCATAAATATCTTTCAGGTAGTGATTTTATTTTAATTCGAACTGAAAAAAAGAGAAATACAGAAATCTATGAAATATTAAGTTGTTAGTTATTTATACATGTGGCATTCAATCGAATGTTATTTTTTTTTTTTTTTTGTTGTTGTTGCAAATAAACCTCCAAGTTATTTAGTGTGACTTGCAATTTTTTGTTTTCAATTGTTGGTCATCTCAGTGACATTTAAGTTTCTCGCAGAGTTTTTCTTTTTTTATGTATTAAGTATATTTTATTTTTACTGAAAGCAACATAGTTGTGAATGATGAGTATTTGGAGCAGGTGGATGAGTTTGTGTACTTGTGAAGTATGTTTACGAGAGATGGGAAGGATGATAGAGATATCGAAAGAAGGGTAAATGCAGGCAACTCTATTAATGGAGGAATGAACACCATTGGCGCCAACAAAAAAACGTCCAAAGGAGCGAAGTTAGCCGTCCATAATGGAGTGCTGATACCTACCCTGATGTATGGCAGTGAGGCATGGAAATGGCAGAGGAAGGATGAAAATAGACTGAATTCTGTAGAAATGAGATCCCTGAGGCGTATGTGTGGAAAAAGCATGTACGATCGTGTAAGATTAGCCCTGGCGGCACAACCTTACGTGGGTTAGAGTAAAGCACTCTATGCGTACTATGCCTGTGGATCCCGATATAGTGTGTTAACTGTAACAAATAGCGGAGGTAATTCACAAGGCTACTTACGATAGTTAGTTGGCGATCATGCCCGGTTTGAGGTCCCTCGTGGTTCGTTTGGCTTAGTCTGGATGACCACAGGCAGTTGCAAATCAATTATAACGATAAATAGACCCCCTTCTCCCCATAGATTCCCACCATCCTCCCTTAAACATCACCATTATGAACAACTTCCCTAACACTTACTCCAACACTTTTCCTAACCATTCATACAATTTTGCCAAAGCAGATTATCCACTGATTATAAAATACTTAGAAAGTGCAGATTGGTCGTTTTTAGACAAAAACCTAAATGTTAACCATAATCTTGAAACTTTTTACTCTATACTTAACACCGCTATCGAAAAATATGTACCATTATTTCAATTCAAACCATCAAAGTTTCCCAAATGGTTTAATAATGACTTAAAACAATTAATAAAAAACAAAAAAATCTGGCACAAAAATTTCAAAGAGAGCAACTCCATCTCAGACTACAAAATATTTCATAAATATAGAATTGAATGCAAAATACTGACCAAAAAATTATATCAAACATACATACTCAACACAGAAAAGTCTATTTCTTCGGACACTAAAAATTTTTTTACACACATCAACTCACTAAGAAAAAATAAACCTAGCCTACCTACTTACATGCATTTCGAAGGGAAAAGCAGTAGTGATACTAATGATATCGTTAATTTCTTTGCTGACTTCTTCAAAAATGTTTATGATAAGGATAATCCAAATGTTCAACTTCCACCCTTTCATCCAAAGAAATCGGTCCACATTCCCGCTTTATATATAAATATTCCGGATGTTATACGTAAAATAAAGTCACTCAACATAAAGAAAAAAGCGGGTCCTGACAAAGTTAGTCCTGCCTTTCTAATTAACTGTGTATCGATACTAGCCAAGCCACTATGTCAAATATTTAACCAATCACTAAATTCTGGTTGCTTCCCTGATTTATGGAAAAACTGTTATCTAACACCTGTATTTAAAAAGGGAGATATTAATGATGTCACTAATTACCGACCTATTTGCATGCTCTCAACTATCCCCAAATTGTTTGAAAAACTTATCCTTGACCAAATCTCCACACATATTAATAACATCATAGTACCTAATCAACATGGCTTTATGTCGGGAAGATCCACCCTAACAAATCTTTCCTTGTATGAACAATTTATAGCATGCTCACTTGAAAATAGAAACCAAGTTGATTCAATATATACAGACTTTATAAAAGCCTTCGACAAAGTCAACCATGAAATTCTTCTCAATAAACTTAGCAAAATGGGAATAGAGGGTAAACTATTGGAATGGATAAAGAGCTACTTAACTAATAGAATTCTCCAAGTAAAAAATAATTCTAAACTATCACACAAATTCATGGCTACAAGCGGAGTACCTCAAGGGTCACATTTAGGCCCAATACTGTTCTTACTTTTTATAAATGATATTGTCACTGTTTTTGATAATAATGTTGAAGTGTTGCTTTTCGCCGATGACCTAAAACTATTTAAACGTATAAAAACAATAAATGACTGTATTCATATTCAAACAAATTTAAATAAACTACAAGATTGGTGCGAAACTAACAAACTTTATCTAAATATTAGCAAATGCCAGATAATAAGATTTTTCAGAACAAATCAATCCCTTAACTATCAATATAAAATTAACAATGTTTCCCTCACTTCTGTCAGTGAAATTAATGATCTTGGCATTACTTTCGATTCCAAATTTAACTTTCTTACACATATAAATACAGTAACCAATAAAGGATTAAAAATGCTAGGCTTCATTCTTCGAAATGGCAAAGACTTTCAAAATATTGCAACATTAAAAATCTTGTATTCCTCTCTAGTTCGAAGTCAAGTTGAATATAATTCTTCTATTTGGTCCCCTCACTTCAAAATCCACTCCGATTCCATTGAAAAAATTCAGCATAAATTCCTAAGATTCATTAACTATAAACTCGGTCTACCAATTGAATCAATAAATTACAATCACTTGATGAAAAAAATTAAACTTAATAAAACTCTCAGATAGAAGACTTGTTTCTGACTTGACTTTTATTTTTAAAATTGTTAATGGTATTATAGACAGCCCTGATTTATTAAGTCTAATCACCTTCCATATACCTACAAGAACTACTCGATCCAAAATCCTTTTTAATTGCAACAACAATATCAGGACTGAGTCATTTAGATATTCGCTTATACCTAGATTGCATGCAGTTGGGAATGCTTTCTCAGAAGTAGTAGATATGTTCAGCTGCACGGAATATAGTTATAAGAAGGCTATAATAACATACCTCAATCATAATAATCAATGATAGGCATGGTAATATTTATATGTAAGGCTTCTTTATCATATTTTACTAGAGATTCGGAACTACTCTTAACCATCAGACACAAGTGTCATAGCTAATAAGTGCACTATTTTAATAAAATTTATTATTTTTAATCCATAACTATTATCAAATCTCCAACTGACAGCCCTGAAACCAAAGAGCTAATTTGATATCTATACCTGCCCAGTCATTTAAAGCAAAGTTAATTTTTAAGGTAACATTAAACTCTCTACAAAATTATTCTATTTATAATCAACTCCTAGATTTGCAAATAAATGCGAATGTGTGAATGTATGATATACCAGACTTTGCTCGATTCTACTTACCAACAAGCCACCTTTATTTTACGTATTTTTATTCTGCGCAAATTTAATGTTAATGCCCACATTATTTGTTTGGTTGTAACAAATACTTGTATCATATACCTATGTATATACTAGCTTTTATCATACATACTTCACATTTTTTTTATGTTAGGTCTTTTATAAACCTCGCATATTATTTAAATATTGCTCAACTATTTTATTTCTGTTATTTTTAACATACTGATATCCTCCTGTGAACCATTGTATCATGTATCACTTGAATGTAAAAGCCAAATTTATGGCGTTTAAATAAATAAATAAATAAATAAATGATTAATTACCGGCGGTAATTTTACTTTTGAGTCTGTTTGCTTGTCCGATAGAAACGATAAGTAGACTGAATACAATCTTTGGTCTCCTTGACAACGTTTGTTAGCGGACCGATATCAGCCAGGGTAAGCACCCAATTGCGAATTCACCAATAGGTTTGAATTCTGGCCTTCGTATGTGAAACAGAACAAACCCATCGAGATCGTGTGAGAAATGTGGAGATCCGCGAAGAATGCAAGGCTGATGTAAGCGTAATGAGTAAGATTAAGAAAGGGACGCTCAGATGGTTTGGGCATGTAGAGCGAATGAACGAGGAAAGGAGTGTAAAGAGAATATATGATGCAAATGTGAATGGTAGAAGAAATCGGGGGCGCCCGAGGAAGACATGGCAGGACCAAGTTAATCAGATACTTGAATCGGGCAATGTGAAGAGAGTCGGAATAATAGAAGAGCATGTATGAGACGATGTATGAATGTGAACGAGGCAAGGAGTGTGTGCCAAGATCGAATTGTTTGGCGGTTCGTCCTCTCTGCCTACCCCTGCGGGGAAACGGCCTGATGGTTAGTTAGTTAGTTACTGAAAGTTGGTTTATACTACTAAATAATTATTTAACTTTATGTGTATGGTGTGAAAATGAAAGATATTATGACCTTCACCGCATTAGTCAAGTTATTAAGACAGTTTACATAAATCGGTTTCCACGGGTTCATTGTCTGTTAACATTTTAAAATTGATTCAAAAAAATCTATCAAAGACAGTATGTAAAACTGTAAATTTGACTAAAAAAAATTGTAACTCACAAAAAGGTTGAAATTTTCGATTAAAAATTAGCTAACGTTATCTCCTTGAATTCGGATTCAAAACATTAATCTAATCTGTTCCTGAAAGTCCCTTCCGCGCGCTTACAATTTGTGTCCTTATTGTCCCTTTTCTGTCCTCCCTTGAAACAGGGTGGTGACGTCAGAGCCTTCTCCCCCCGCATCCACCGCATCCTCCCAAGTTACAAGTGACCTCCAGTGCCTCTGAATAGCCGGCCACTTATCATCCCCTAGTGCCTGTCATCGCCGATTTACTTCACCGTGTGACACATTTCCCTTCGTGTAACATGGCTTACTTTCCCATACCCTCGACCCCACTATCCCACATCATGTTTTAAATAATTTAACATGAAACACTTTGAATGCGATGGTTTTGTTGTCTATAGGTTAACGTTATTTCCTACGTTAACCAGAACTCTCCCATTCAAAGCAAAATACGTTCGATAAAGAGTATAATAGACAAATAATGAACCCCTTGCATAGTGTATGGTTATATCGTTTCCTAGTTAAGGTTACTTCGCAGAATGAAAACATCGTTCCTTGTGAAATCTGCATGCAATAGTAGGGTTTACCATTAGGTTATAAATCTATAGGTATGTTACATTTATCAAGGTATGAAGGATGAACCATAATTTTTTTTAAATTTTTATTTTTTTATTTTTATTTTTTTTTATATTAGCTACACACTACTATACTGTGTGGATTATCACATTGATTGTGCTAGATGTCTTCATAAACCAAAACTAATTCACTAACCATCACACCGCGCGCCTTTTTCCGGCAGGGGTAATCATAGACCGCCACACAACTCTGTCTCGAGCACACTTTCTATTCGCATACTTTCCTAATAATAATATTGGGATAATTTGTATAGCGGCGTTTTTGGGAAAGATCACCCCAAGAGCGCTGTACAATTTATTGTGAGTTTTTAAGCTCTATCTTATTTTATTATTTACAAACAAATACAAAAAAATATACTTACTTGGCAGGTCGCTTCCGATAAACACACTTTTATTAGAAAATTTGTGCTTGGAAAAAATACGACTCTGCACGCAGAGGAGTCACTATATTCAAAACACGGACATTGCATGTTTTTACATTTGCTATCCTCCATTACTGTTGATATTACATTTATGAGAAGATTAGTGGCAAAAGTAGAGTTGATATTTATTTTGAAGGAGTGGAGAATTAAAAACTCTTTAGCACTGGAGAATTTTTAATTTTTTTTCTGGAATACACATTTACGGTAAGTAAGCCGGAGCCGTTTCGTTAAGGGACGTAAATACCAACCAGCGGAGCTTGAACAGGATTCTTTCAGGACATTTGAGCAAGTGAAGATTTTTGAGATGCTCTTAAATGTGGGAATATTTAGATACGCCGGTGATGAGTCTTGCCGCAGTATTGAAAACGGATTGTAATTTGCGTTTTTTCCTTTGCAATAATCTAGACGTGAAACAATATACGAATGGACTAGTGATTTAATCGCCTTTGTTGGCAGGTTTCTCCGCACTGCTTTAATTTGCCTTAATTGAAACAACCCCGTGCTTACAGTTCTGTTGTCTTGAGCCTTATGGGGAAAATCAGCGTCCAGATTGACACTCGGTAGTTTAATACATGTCTTTAAAGTGATGTCACTTCCTTAAATGGTTATTGGGAGTTATCAATGTTATGCTGACTGTGGTGATGATTGTGGTGATGATTTTGATGATGTCTGTGATTGAGATGGTCCAGAGAAACTCGGTCTTTGACGGATTCAGCTCAGTCTATTTGAGGCCATCCAACGGATAATTGCTTCTAGACACTCAGTTTTGCGAGGTTTAGACTGTCCATTTCTTCTGGTAAGCAGAAAAAAATGCTGGTAATCAGTAAGATAGAACGCAAATGATTCAAATATTTTAGCAACATCATCTGTGAAGAGGATGAAAAGTAATGTACCCAAAATGGGCCCCTGGGGTACTCCAGATGAAAGGGTTGCATAGTTTGATTAGTGTTTCCTCACCTTTACGGCTTGTAAACGGTTGCCCAAGTACGTTGTCATCCATCTCCTAACGCCGCAGTTTAAACCAAAGGATTCTTCCAATCCTATAATTAGTCAAATCGTTATTATTCGTGTTAAAAGCCGCACGAAAACTGAAAGGAGTGCTAGTTTACCCGGCTCGATAGCGAGAGTTTTATCCGACAAAATACTTATCTAATACTATCAATAACTGACAACATACACATCTAATACTATCAATAACTAACAAAATACATATATAATACTATCAATAACTAACAAAATACGTATCTAATACTATCAAAAACTTCCGCGTCATTAATTATTTTATCCTTAAAACTCCTTTGTCCGTACGTCCGCTCTTCATGCGAATATCATATAAGCGTCTCTTTCTCAATCTTGATTATTACACGTTTTTACCACGGTCGCACAAGGTTTTACCACAGACACGTCTCAGAGATCTCATTTGAACATCATTCAGTTTACTTTAGTGGTGCGTACATATATTATATTTTTACAAGTTGAATTGAAATCTGACACTCATTACTGAGAAATAATTGAAAATTTTGCGAAAATAAAAGTTTAATTGAATTTCCAAATACCTTTCCTTAAATGAATTTTGATTCGTACGTTAATTGGGGGTATAACTTGGGAAGCGTGCTTGAAGTGAAATAACATTAAACTGCGCTAAGTATAATAATAATAATATAATAATATTAATAATACCATTTGTTATTTCGGCTACTGGCATTATACCTAGCTCTCTCATTCAAAATTTAGGCGTATTAGATTTGTCAAAAAATTTGTACATAAAAATGCAAAAGTCGGTCATTTTAAATACATATAGGATTACGAAAGATTTTTTAAATATTTATAT
The DNA here is from genome assembly GCA_917563855.2 of Limnephilus lunatus. Lineage (NCBI taxonomy): Eukaryota > Metazoa > Arthropoda > Insecta > Trichoptera > Limnephilidae > Limnephilus > Limnephilus lunatus. The sequence goes on along the minus strand of OU830594.1, from coordinate 29,827,366 downwards.
TGAGGGATCAGTAGGATTTATCGGACCAGTTAGGATTTCATCAGAGCCGAACCCTCTGATATGAAAATATCTGGAGTCGGTGAAATATTTTCCCATTATGTTTCTGGTGGATTGACGTATTGTTCTTGTATTGTTTTATTCTTATATAGTGCACTTACATTGCGTTAATTTACTAGATATTCATTTGTGGAAAAGTGTGTGGAAGGGTTTAGTCTTTCATTTGGGAAAGATTCAACCCGGACATTAAATCTGGAGCATATTAATAATAATATCACGTTATTATTATTATTATTAACTCTATTTATCATTGAAATCTATTTATTTCAAAATTGCGTAATTATTTATTACGCATTTTGCATGGTTCCATTGTCATATTTATGCTAGACCTGTGAAAAATCACGGGATATTTGTGTTCCAAGTTTTAAATTACAATTGAAATATGTATTCTTTAAATCTAACACACTATATAAAGAGGAAAGATTTGTTTGTTTGTTTGTTTGTGTGTTTGTTTGCATCGAATAGGCTCCGAAACTACTGAACCGATTTGAAAAATTCTTTCACTGTTGGGAAGCTACACTATCCCCGGGTGACATAGGCTATATTATATTTTCAAAAAAAATAGTGATCCTTACTAAAACTTCATAATGTAACCCAGGGTGTAAAAAAATTACCTAAAATATTCTTTAAATCGCGTGCGCTGCAAAAACTATTGATGATAGAATAAAATAATGTACTACGACTTTATAGATCACATCATTATTTACAAAAAAGGTCGCGACAGCATATGTCTAACTATTATGGTGATGCCACAATAAGTATTCTTTTATTTTAAAAATTGAATTTAAATGTCGACGCTTGACAAAGGATCTTTATTTGTATCTTGGTTTTAATCATTATCAAAATAAATATTTCATATTCAAGACAGCTTCAATACCTTTATTTTACTTTTTGAATTTTTCAATTCGGATATTTAATTAGAAAGATATCACGACTTTAAAATTGTTAGTATTAAAAAAAAGTTTCGGCAACGGGCCGGGCGGGAGAGGAGTCGAGAAATGCAGTGCCAGGGGGGTTGGCGGGACGGGAGAGCGGGAGAGCGGTGGTGGGGAAGGTGGAAGTGGAACGCTGGAGGGGAACGCACGGGAAAGGACATGTGAGGAGTAATTTATTTATTTGAATATGGCATATATTATAAAAGAAAGTCCAAAAAAACGTGCAGCTCGCAAAAACTCAGAAACGAGTCCCGGTTCGATCAAGGGAGTTATATGGTGTGGTAGATCTCTATCCCCCCTAGGGAATAAGGGTATCCGTTTTTACCTAAAGGGCGTGCTTTTAAAGATATAAAGGCTGAAAGTTTCGCCCTCTTGAAATTTCTAGAACAGTCTTCCGGAAAGTTCTAGAAGGTTCCATAGAGCTGTAGAAAGTTGTGGAAGGAGTGGCGGAGTATGTCGTGGAATGATCAGGAATAGGGAATCGGGAACATCATTGTGCAACATTCCAGAACACTATCTTATTGTCCTGAGCGAAGCCGGGTAACCCAGCTAGTATTAGATATATTGGTACTTTATCGCTTGTCGTCTGAATTTTGACACGATCGGTTCCAATTATGAAAATGACACTTTAATGCAAAACAAATCGGAGTGCCCACAACCGAAATAAATATTTTTGATTATCGGTTTTCTCTGTGCAACTCTCCAACCTTTGATCGATATAAATATTTTTTTCCATAGCTATTATTTAGGACCCTGCGTGTAAAAATAAAATGTCATTTCCCCTTCCAACCCTCCTAATTTAATATGTCAGATTAAATGCTATCCGGACCCTGAAGAAAATGTATTGACCCCACCCCCCCCATCCCCTGCATTGACACCCCCTGGACATCGCACCCTTCCCCCTCCCCCGGACTTTTACATGCATCATTACTCTTTAGGACCTTCGCAAAACATGTTCTGTGCTCAGAGTAACAATATATTGTTACTCTGAGGTTCTGTGCGAAGGCTTTTTTATGTACAAAATCTTTATATCATTTTCGAATACCCGTTTATGTTTATTTTAGTACCTTTTCTATGTATTTTTAAAACTTTACTATCCGAAAATGGTGATACCTTAATATTATCAATAAAATTAGATGGAGCCCAAGAAATTATAATAAATTGTACACAGCCTTTGTTGTAATTTTTCACAAAAAGGGCGCTTTTCTAATTATCCATTTATTATTATTATATTAAATATTTATCCCCATTTGTGAAATATTGTGAGGCTCTTGTGAATTGGGAAAGGGGAACAGAATAGTTGAGAAATCCCGTTTTTTTAGGTTTCCATATTTAAACGTGAAACATTTTGACTCTGAATGGTTGTCTTTCGTCAGGGCGTTTCTGAGAGTATCTTTTGATATTAATTATAACGAGGTTAATAACCTTCAACAAGTTAACAATAACTGACACACTTAAGAGTACATTTTTTCCAGACTGTTATTTTTTGTATATTTTCAAAATATGCGCGCTCGTGTCATATGTTCACAGACATAATACAATTAGGCCGAACGCGCAAGATTTCAAAGCGTGAAAAATTATTTCCTTAAACATTTAACATCAACAAAATGAACGCAGAATTATAAACTATAATAATAACCTTTTGTTTGTCGGCGTCTCGTCCTCCCCGGCAAGGTCGAAACGACCGCGGTTGTCCGTAGTGGAGAATTCTATTTGCATGTTTTCATATTGTTGTTGGTTCGGCAGCCAGCGCCGCGCCGCCCGAACCCTTGTTTAGGCCCGACCCTCCCACCCCCTCTGCTGCCCGGGACTACCCTGTTCTCGTTTCAGATTTGACACAGTATTGTTGCCCGTTCCACTGGCTGATGCTGATATGGGCGAATTTGTGATGCCTGCTACTCGTCACGTGTGTAGTATATATTTAGTATCTCTGCTGTACGTTTATTAATTTGATTTTGCTACCCGGATTCGCCCGTTGTTTGCGTTCTTTTGCATTATATTCAATATTTTCTTATTTCTCAAAAATCTCTGGATATTTATGTACCTACTCCAACACTATTTTTTCGATATAGTCTTATTATTGATCATTGTATCTTTATCGCAAAAATCGCAGTTTGTTTTTTATCAATTCCCCGTAACATTTATTATTTATTATTAACGCCCTAGTGCAGTGGTTTTCAACCTGTGGTTCGCGTACCCCTGGGGGTACGCGAAGCCAAATTGGGGATACGCAATAACATGGAACACATGTAGAAGCACGCGTAAAAAATGCCTGAAGTCGTGTTACACTCTGTTTAAAATTGCATTCGTTGTATTTATGTGACTTAATTGTTAAATTCATGTAATAGTGAGAATATTCAAAATTACAAATGAAACACATCTTTCGTGTAATATAAGATAGATAGAGGGTACGGGGAACAACAAATTTGTAGTAAGAGTCAGGGGGGTACGCCGGCTCAAAAAGGTTGAAGACCACTGCCCTAGTGGGCTTTTACATGAAAATTTTACATTTGATTTCAGTATTTAAATATAACATGACAAATATAGTTGTAGAATTCGTAAGAAAATTACGCATATGTATACAATAAAATTTAGTGCAAAGTAGCAAAATACTAATACGATGATTAAAATTATAATAATAATATAAGCATGTAGCGGTAAGTAATAAAGTAGTAATATAACGTAGTATACGCTTACAATATTAATTTTGTGTGTTACAAACCAGCAAAACTGAAAAAATAAAAATGTTGCTTTCCACAACACTGTTTCAATTGAGGGAACGTAGAGACGACGGAACTAGAATGTGTATGGGGACATACATTAATTAAGTGAGCTCAAAAGGGGGGGAGGGGTCCAGCAAATTCTCACGTTACTTGAAAAGAATATATGAAGTGGCTCAAATTTATCTCACCAAAGGGGTGGGGGGGGGGGGGTCTAGATTAGAAGAAAAACTGCTCACGTAATTAATGAATGCCCCCTATTGGAATCCATTTCCTCCCTTTAATTCCGATTCTCGGCGGTACGTTTTGTGTGGGCATCCCAGACTCCTTATTCCTTCTACATCCGCGTTGTACTTTATCCTAAACGTGTCTGTCGAAAACTATATTTGCTTTACGTGATATTGACAAGACCCCAGCTAATTGTTTAACTAAAATACACTCCTAATGAACACGACACTAAAATATGGCCTCCCAGAGAATATGTATGTGTATCAAATTAATGTTAGTTTTGGCACATGTCCCCACGCTCGCATGCTGAATACGTGAGGCTTTGTGACACGACACAGCGGATGTTTTTGTTCCTACAATCGGGCTTTCGGAGCGAAGATGCGTTAATTGTTTCTGCTAGATAGTTTTAACCCTCATAATACTGAATAGGACATGAATAGGGATACTAATAGTCCAAAGTTTACTTTAGACTCAACTTGCTCACGGAAAAAATTCCCATTCCAACAGGAGAATTTCTGACTTTTCGTGAAGATGAAAGAACGTTAAAGAGTGCTTTTGTAATTTAAGTTGTAATATTTTTTACGATTCTCACGTAATAACATTGTCGGGGATACTATTATGAATTGATCACTTACTTCAACATTTTAAGTGACTATTTATTTATTTACTATGTATGAATTATAAGGGTGTTAAGGGACGAACTTGACTTACTTTAACCAGTGATTCCTGACATTATTTGTAGTAAAAAAAAATGAAATTTTAGTCTCCTGTGACTTTTTTTAATGTGTTTGTATTTATTTCTTCGAAAATATTTTTTTTTAACGTTATTGCGTACCCCCAATTTGGCTTCGCGTACCCCCAGGGGTACGCGTACCACAGGTTGAACATCATTGATGTAGGTATAGGACAAAATTAACTAATTTGATAGAAAAGCTGATGTTTCACGTTTTTATTACTTCCTCCCTTTCACTCGAATAATGTAGAACTTTTTCCAACGCCAGCTTTATTTTTTTTTTAATTCTCTAGTTCATTTTGCTTTTCTTCCATACATTTCTCTATAAATTTGTATAATATTATTCATATAATAATTTAGCGGTTTTAAAATGTTGTGTAAAAATGTCCATGACATAAATTGTCTATGTCTAAGATCTTATCCGGAAATAGTCTTTTAAGGATGATTGTTTTTTAATTATATATGTTATTTCATGCATAAATGACAAGAAATACTCTTTTTAGTTTGTTTAATTATTCTTATTCTTATTATATATTAATTATTGTAGCTACGAGTGTATTACGTTTTAATGGAAAACTGTTTTAAATTTATTTTTATGACTAGCTGGTACCCGGCCTGCGTTGCTATGCCATTTGATAAAGAAATTGTTTCTACCTCCGTGTCCTTTCCCATTCGTCCCGTTCACCTTCCTCCTCCCCTACCTTCTCCGCGTCCCCTTTCCCTCTCGCATTCCGACTCCTCCTCCACCTTTCCTCTCCTCACTCTACTCCCCCCCCCTTCCCCCGTCCCGATATCCCTCCTCCCGAGTTCCCCTACCCCCTCCCTCGTATTCCCCTCCCGTGTACCCTCCCCCTCCCGAGTTCCCCTACCCCCTCCGGCATTCCTTACATTCATTTCCGATACATTCATTTTTAAAACAATTTCCCCCGACCGCGAAATCCCCTACTGAGTTCCCCTCCTCTCTCCCGTATTCGCCTTCTCCCTACCGAGTTCCCCTCCATCATACCTCACCCTACTCCACTCCCCCTCCCGCTATCCCCCTCCCCCAACTCTACCCTTCTCCCCTCCTACACCCCTCTCCCCCCTTCCTTCCCTCCCTCCTCTCCCTCCGCCAACCCCTCCACCCCAACCTCAGTTTTATACAAAATAGCTGGTACCCGGCATGCGGTGCTATGCCATTTAATAAAGAAATTGTTTCCTGCACGTCCTTTCCCATTCGTCCCGTTCACCTTACTCCTCCCCTTCCTCCCCTTCCTCCCCCCGCGCCCCCTTCCCTTCCATCTCCTCACTCTACTCCCCACCCCTTCCCCCGTCCCGCGAACCTTCCTCCCGAGTTCCCCTCCTCCCGTATTCCCTCCCGAGTTCCCCTCCGACCCCCGGGTTCCCCTCCCCCCTCCTGCATTCCATACATTCATTCCCGACACTTTCATTTTTTAAAACAGCTCCAACACCTTCCCCCGTCCCGTGAACCCCCCTCCCTACCCCCTCCCGTATTCGACTTCCCCCTCCCGAGTTCCCTTCCACCTTCCTTCTCCCCACCACACCCCCCCTTCCCGCCATCCCCTTCACCCACCCCTCCCCCTTCCTACATTCCTCCCCCCCTTCCTTCCCTCCCCCCTCCCAATGACCCAACTACTCCACCCCACCCTCCTACCCATCCCCACACCCTCCCCCCTCCCCTAACTCTCCCCCCTACCGCACCCCTTCCTCAACCCTTTTAAGTGCATACATACAATTCGGCGATTCATTTTTAGACATAGATATATTACTACGACGCCAACAAAGCACTATTTTTAGGATGAACAGCCTATTTCAAAAAAAAAAACATCGTTTCCAAGGCAACAATTTGTTTGCTTTCTTCTGACGTTTGAAATATTCTGAACAGTTTATATTGGAAAATGAAATTGAAATGAAAATGAAAAGGAAAATGAAAATGAATGTTGTTTTTACCATCTTCCTCGCAATTTTTACATATTTTCTCACCTTATAAAGCTTCCCTGGACTACGACAAACATTTCAAAACCAAAATCAGCTAAATTGGCCTAGCCGTTCTCGAGTTTTAGCGAGACAAACGAACACCAATTGATTTTTATTTTTATAGATAATTCATATATTGAATGTTATAATTTAGTTAGAACAAAGCCAAATGTTGGAATGTATTAAATTATTTTGAGGATATACATGAAAATTCAAAAGTATATTATTAATTAAAATAAATTTATTTCTTAAAAAAATGGAGATGCTATTTAAAAATGTTTGTGACATTAATTGTCTATGGTCTTATCAGGAAACGGACTTCTTAATAAACCTTCTCAGTTAAATGTTTAGAAAAATAAAATAAATGTTTTGCTTTAACATTCTCTTGACTGAATTGGGGACACTGCAAGGCTGTTAGAAACGTCAGCTAGGAGGAGGCTCATCACGGCTTATTACCCCAAAATCTAACAAAATATTGTCTAATAATGTTATTGAAAAAACTAGTATGATTTATCTCGCATTCCGGTACCAACAGTTCAATGTTTCGTTTATGCTAGTACTTTGTGGGAATTTGTTTTTTGGTATTTCATGCTTGCTTTCGTAAGCTATATTTTTGTTATAGTTCCGAGCAACCGAAGTTGGATGGAACTATAAAAGCAGAACGGGTTTATCTAACACTGTTTTTAAACCTCATCTCAACTATAACCTTCAAGCTATACCACACTAAGGCAATGTTTATTTAACGAAATTAGTCAAAGGGGATGACTCACCCTTATGTGTTCTATTTAAATTTTCCTTAGTTGAATTATCCCGTTGGTTGAGTGCCGCATATTTGTTCTTTAATTTGTGCTGGTGAGTTCGTTCATTACCCTTCCCCACATTTCACCCTCGAGCTCGAATGGTTTTGGTTTATTACTGGGTTAGTTCTGTGGTGTGACGTCCAGTGCTAACCAAAATCCACCCTTAGCGGCTTATTATTCATTCTATACGCGATACTCTGTCTTTCTGAGAGTTTTCCGGGAAAAGATGCCATTATTTTATCCCTACGCCATTAGCGAGGCAAAAGCACCCTTGTGACCCGGCGTTATCGTTATGATACTGACATTTTTCTTTTTTTTTACAATTTACTGTCGTTTAAACTCCGACATAAATTTAATGGTGAGTATTAATTCACGTCTAGTGGCGGTTTCATGAAGTTTCCGAAATAATCTTAGTTGACTCTCCCCCCAAGTGTCTAGGTACGAGTACGTATGTTTTTGCTGTCGTTATTTATTAGATATTACCGGACCATCCTGACTGGACTATGACATTAATAAGTGTCATTTGAAAAAGTTTAGTCAATATTATTTCTTAATCACTTGGACCCATAAGCTTGTTTTCACGATTATATAGCATTACCAGACATACGTGTGATGTACGAGGCGTACCTGACTTATTAAAAGCTATGAATACTAAAGACTCAATATTGTTTTGTGAATTTACTCGCCATTGTTGTAGTAACAGCGCTCTTTCTTCTTGCCGAACAATGGCATAAAATGAAGTGAGCAATATCGCCATATTATCTTATTTTATTTTTTGTACAGTTATATGAATATTTCGAAGCTCCATAACTCATGGTGGAAATTAGTTGTGTTCACCTAGAAATCATAGACAGGATCAGAAGCGGTGATTTCGTGATTCAGCTATAATAGCTGTGCAAAAGATTTTATCGCTCCGGAAAACTGATTTCTGCTCGATATAGTTTACCTTGTTTATTTTTAGGGTGAATTTTGAATTAAATTTTGAAGTATAGTGAAACTTATTATGTAGGCGGCTAAAGAATAAAATAAAAGTTCAAAACACACTCTATATTTCCAAATCCAGTAATGAAAATTGTATACCATATTCAAACAAGCACGAAATTGTGGGTCGTCAAAACGTAACACAAATTTTCCATACATAACAAGAAGCCAAACTAAATAATGCAAAATCATAAAAAATCATACGTTTTGGTTTTGAAAATTTGATCGCTTAGAAGTATTATAGATGCTTCAATTAAATACTGCGTGTATAACATATCTTGGCCCTTAAAAATATCGGTCATTTTTTTATAAGTCTTTTAATAAGCCTAGAAAAAAAAATATAAAGTCTATAAGAAACACTTTGAAGTCCAAACTGTCCTATTTATTTATTTATTTTATTTATTTTATTTAGTAAAAGATTATACATTTATATAAATTATTTAAGAAATTTTTTGACTGCCCAACTAGGAGGATTCCCGTTTTAGGACAGTCAAATTAGGATGCGTATTAACATACGGAACATGGTCTGTAAATAATATAAAAAAAAAACAAAACAAAAATAAAAGATTAAAACAAAGTGACTGTACTTTGTTTAGCAAAGTTTTTAAAAAAATAATATTAATTACGTAGGTAAGTACTTAATTACAGAGGATTAAAACATATAGATATAGAACAAACGTGTAAGCATTGCATATCATAGTCCTACACAGATGGGTTGTATAAAATAAAATAAAAAAGAGAAGAGAAAGAATTAAAAAAAATAATTTATAAACCTCTTTTCGGATACGCCCGAACCTCACAAAATAAAATATAATATACATTTTCGCGTTGTTATTTTTGACATCACGGCGACAATACGGCAGTCGACGAATTTGTGGTATCAAAGTGAACCTTATACCGTCCACCGAAGAACGACTGGCAGCCGCCCCTATTTTCTGTCACTGCTCCTCCGGACGGAGCGGAGAAAAGACGTGTTAGACTCCGCGCCGCTTGTTTTCGTGAAATCAATTTAAAAATTCCGTTTTATTACAATAAACAATGCATAAAAAAGGAATTAAGGTTTTTTACAGGCCTTTACGAAATCAACATGTAAAAAAAATCGCAAATATCTTTTCCAACCTTTCCAAAAGCTTTTTCTCAACTCATAAACTCAAACTCGTCCCACAAAGGGGCGTGAATTCCGATTTCGATTTTTTCCTGTACTAGTGGATCGCCTTAATTACCTTTCAATCCACGCTTCACAGTTGCAGCTTTGGAATGTGTAGAAATGTGCATATTACGTCTCTATTTTTTATTTTTTATATATCTCTATTTTTTCCATGCTTACGAAGCTTCTTTCGGATTTAGTTTTATTGTAGTGGCTGATTTGTTCTTTAAAGTACGATTGGAAAACACTTTAAACATTTTTGAAAACCTTTTATGCTAATGATTCTGATATTTTTTGTATGCCTCTACTGAAGTATAAAGCTGTACTAATTAAACAATTTAGCAGTACATATTTTAACAAGGTCACTGTATAACAGGTATTTTTTGTTTGTTTCTTCTTCACTGCTTTCACTAACTTTGTACTAAAATGTATTATTCTTTGGTTTATTTACAAGTAATCTTTTAGTTTATTAATGTATTATGTATGTACTATTTTTCTTTGGTTTTTTTGGAAGTAATCTTATAATTTTACATTTCTTTCTTCTTTCTATATTGAAAAAAAATCATGTACGTAAAGGACACTGTGCTGTTAATTATAAATTATTAAATATTTTTTGCCTGAGCTTCTGTAAGAAAGATAAAGTTATTTGGCGATGATTTTTTGATTTGTGTCCCAATATAAATCGGTCATCTGTAAATTAAATTTACGCCTATCAAAATGTTTCTGTCAATTTGACTGTCTTAGAACTGGAGACTCCTAATTGGACAGTCAAAGCTTCTTTGTACTGATGTATTCTTTGTATCAAAAACAAATAAAAAAATCCATCCATTACGAAATATTTTTACACCGTAACAATGTTTTTTTGCTCTGTAACATTATTTACTGTGTTTATTGCCGGGGAGGCCTACAGTCACGCACTGCCATATCCGTTTAACGTAACGCCGTTGTGGCGTCGGTAACGCCTATTGCGGACCGCGCGCTCGCCGTTAAGGCGATATAACGAAAAGCTCACAGTGACCTAATATCGTTACTATCAAACTACGGTTACTGGTGGTTCTGTACGATAGTTACTTCATTTACTACTGAAAGCTCTGCTGCAGGCAAGATAACATGGACGGAAATTATATCATTTTCCTCGCTTATATGCTGAATTTAATACGGAAATGAATAAAGCCTTATTGTTACTCTTGATTAGTTTAACAAGCTGAAAAGTACTTTTTTAAACATTGAATATATCTCAACTAAATAAATATCATGCATTTTAATGCCCCTGGGTAGTTAATTGTAGTAAATTAATTGTTAAGTGTATTAGTAGTTTAACATTTTTGGGATTTTTTCCCTTTCATTTTTATATAGACCTTTGGTGGTGGGCGCGAGCAAATATTGCAGCCCATAAGAAAATATTTTTATTATTTTTTTTTTTTTTTTTACTTTATGAGTAAAATCTCAAATTATAATATTTAATTAAATGAAGACAATATTAGCGAAACTCAATCAAAATCTGGAAACAGAAAAATCAGAAAAAGATATTGGTTCCACTGGGACACGAACTGTCCTTTGAATACTTCATAATTTAGATAAAAAGTAACTACTTATCTTTTGAACTGGCCGTAATAGAATATTCGTAGAACCATGGAGCCCAAGATAGATCAACGCAGATAAAAATCCTACGACATAAATTCTATTCCGTTCTGTCTACGATTTGCAGTAAAATGTTCCACAAAACAATTAAACGCAGCTATTTCTGATTTATAAGGAAATCCAGACCCTTCGCGTTCCTAAAGACATTGAACCCGCATATTGCACAATCCTTTCTGGGAATATGTTCTAATTCAGCAAAACAGAACACGATTCGACGATATACACGTGGCGTGTGCGTGTCTTGTTGCAATCAAAAGTTAAAAAAGCTCCCTCCAATTATACCAGCCCGGAGCTTTCTGTTCATAGTTGTAAAAGTTTCAGAGAGGTTTATTTATAAATTTCTCCAACCGATTGCACTTTATGGTCATGGTTATTCCTTGGAAAATGGCCTATTTCTTTCTGGCTCGTTTTCCATAGAGTAAATATTTCTCTCGGTTAAAGCTTCTACATTATTTTTTATTCGTCTTATCTGTTGGCAGCGTGCTACAATAAAAATATAGTAGCTGCCTTAATTGTTGGCGTATTTTATCATACATGCGTACAAGGAGAGATTTATGGAAACCCTTTGAAGTAAATTTGTCTTTCGGGTATATGGGGCTAAATTTGAAGTCCGTTTAAATTTATGGTCAATATAACCTAAAATTATTATATTGTTTTATTTTATTGCCTCTAAAACGCAATTATAAGCGTCCCTGCCGTAAAGAAAATAATTCATTGTTATGGTCTTATTTCTACAACCGTTCAGTGACTGATTTGGCATCGCGTTTGGGCCCTACCCAGGCGTCCCGTGTTGGATTCCTCGGCTGGCTAAGTCTTCCATCACGACTCAAGCAACATTTTCGGCATACTGTGGTGGTAATAGGAGATTTCCAAATATTGTCGGATTATTCGTAACCCGAGATGTTTCTCTTTCTTTAAAAAAAATAATAATATGAGGTTTATTATAAATTCTTGTTTAGGAAATGGGACGTTAACTGCTTGTTTTCTTGAAAGTTACGAATCTTGCCAACATGGTTCCTCCCCTATTGTAGTCATAAGAAACATAAACTAAAAGTTCTGTAAACTGTAGTCCTTACGTCCAAAACAAGTATATTACTAATTTTCTGTTATTTTAAATCAAAACCAAAATTTCCTATGAAATCATAAGACTTTTTAGTACCATAAATATCTTAGATACCTACCTACTTAATGAATTAACACGACATTTTTTTTTCACAACGATGTTTATATACAAGTGGTGTATAATCTACCGTAAGTATTTTCCTCAGAATAGCTACATAAATTCAGAGAAATGATTTTTTGGTCGTGTCTATCGGCTAGTGCGACGCACAATGCGACATGTTAAAATGGCCACCAATCTTGAAACCGGAACCGCAAAAAACAAATTTACAGACAGATGAAATGTCAAATGGTCGAGATAAAACCGAAATTCGCCACGCTCAGGTTCAGTCAAAAACAGATATTCTGCCTTGAAACATCTTGTGTCGTGTGCGAGGTGTTTTTAGGGGAGAAGCATTTTATTTATCCCTTGATCTCTTCCGCAGATAAACAACACGTTTGTTCGACCTGTTCGTCACGAAGCGTGACGCACGCCAATGATTCAATTAAAACATTCAATAAAAACAATCTGTGCTAATCCTTTCGTTACAAACTCGCTAATCAAATTTCGGCGAAACCAGGGGCGTAAAGTTCGCAAAATATTTTTTTAGAATAATTGTGTTGGAGTTTCCTGAGAGGGTTGAGTTCATTTCAAAAGTTTCTTCTCCAGTCTTGAACCGACGTCGTCAAGTTAGGTAATACTTCTTTACCCGAGACTGAGATCGAATTAAAAAAATAACACCCCGCCTAACCTCAAAACCCGACCTATAGAAACTCTGTTGAAGAGAGTGAGGCAAAAGTTAAAGATGATTTATTTAATTCTACCCGTCCAGATTCCGAGGGCGGAAACTTCTTTGTTTCTTTGATCTCATGTTCAAGGTGGATGAATATTCAAGATGTTATCAAATTATCTCTGGCAGGATGGTTGTGTTCCTTCTACGTTCTTTCCGATTTTCCTGTTTTAGGTTTTCCTATTTTGCTCCCGCTTTTTAGTCTTATCGTACGTCTAGAGCACTTTGAAAATGGATACCACTTTGAACTTAACATTTTATCGGTACTTGACTTGCTGTTAAGCTATTGTTCAAAATAAGAGATCAAAGCTCGCTTTTGTTCATCGATTTTTTTATCATCTTCTTTTCTCACTGAACGGGAGTGAAGACTTCAATAAAACAGTATTTTCTTGTACATTGACCCATTTTCCCACTGCGCAAATAACAACTTGACAAATATTTATTGCATTTTAACTTTACGCATATGTATCATGATGGACACTGTAACGCTGCCCTGATGATGTAACCTATAACGCTGTCCGAAACGTTGGCTAAAGGAGGAGGTAGCGCAACACGGCATAACACCACAAAAATAAATAACAAAAATTAATTTTATCAAGTTTCTAAATAGTATTGGTTTTTGATATATCTTCAAAAAGGGCGTTAATCAATCAATAAATAAATAAATAAAAAGGAGAAATGTATAGCGTATTAAAAATCTAGGAAATATTCCGAAATTCGATGAGATATTAACTACAAGTTACTACAACAACAAAAAACCACCCTCTTCCGCTGTGTAAACAATGTGTTTAACTTTTTATGGCTTTTAAATATCAGTTTAGTACGTTTTAGTGTATTCAATTGTCTAAAACGTACGTTAATTAGTAAGGCTGATTGTGAAACTATTTTTTTACATACGACTTTTCACACTTTCTTTTTCTCATTTTGGATAAACATCGTAATACTCTCCACGATGAATCCAACGTCCCGTTGGTAAAAGATCTTATTTTTGCACAGGCTACTAGGTTTTACGCTGGCCTAGAAAGTCACTCTAATCCCACGATTAACTCTCTCGCTAAATACAGCGAGAATGAACATCATAAATACAATAAGCCAAAATCAATCTTACGTAGAAATTAATTTAAAAACGTAAAGAACATTCCTGCATAAAGCCGCAGTAAAAAAAAAAAAAATCTCTAAAACACTCAATTACATTAATAACCACGTGAAGCATCAATAGATAATCCTTTTTTAAATATGTTAGAGCAAGTAAACTTAGGTTTAGGTACTCTGAAAAATAAATGAATCCAAAGTCCAAAGTCCACCATCGTTAGTTTTTATTACTAGTACAGTGTTGCTAGTTCAGTGTTGCTAGTTTAAGTGTTGCTAGTACAGTGTTGCTAGTACAGTGTTGCTAGTACAATGTTGCTAGTACAGCCAGTTACAAAAATAACCAGTGTTGCTAGTACAGTGTTGCTAGTACGTCAATGAAAAGAACCTTACTGGCTTCTCCTTCAGATAATGGTAATAACCACGGTGCCTGTGTGTGACGCCTCAGTAATGCAGTCGGGGATAGGTGACGTGAGAAGCATTAGAAATAAATTGCCTTCGCCTTGATAATTTAGTTACCAGTTCCCTTGGGACGGCATCACCCTCATCCACAACCTGACAACATTATTGTGGGCACACTTCCCCATCTCACCTTTATGGGTACACTTCGTTATTTTTTGACGTTCACTCAATTTAGAATTTAGGCTTATTTTAGTACAAAAATCATCGAGTTTATTTTATTTGAACGCCATGGCTTTTACATTCCAGTGATACATTATACAGTGGTACACAGGAGGGTATCAGTTCTTAAGAATTTATTCTGAATTTTTTAAATGTAATCGGAGCGGATTTTGAAGTGAGGGGACCAAATAGAAGAATTATATTCAACTTGACTTCGAACTAGAGAGGAATGTAGAATTTTTAATGTTGAAATATTTTGAAAGTCTTTGCCATTTCGAAGAATGAAGCCTAGCATTTTTAATCCTTTATTGGTAACTGTATTTATATGTGAAATAAGATTAAATTTGGAATCGAAAGTAATGCCAAGATCATTAATTTCACTGACAGAGCTGAGGGAAACATTGTTAATTTTATATTGGTGGTTAAGGGGTTGATTTGTTCTGAAAAATCTTATTATCTGGCATTTAACGTTAAAAGTTAATCACAGTAAATTAAGTAAAAGACGGTAAAGATAATACTGGGTTATTTGATTACCAGATTAAATTAATCTTTCCAGCGCCCTCAGAATGTTATTTTGTACTACTTTTAACTGATGAGCAATTTTTTTTACAATTTTCTGTAAAGTTCCTTCAAGTTACCCACTAAATCTGTATAATTAGTTGCTCCATTATCCCAATCTAAACCAATTGATTAATTATTTTCTGTGTAATAGCGAGTGGAGACGTCTCCTAAGCTTGTCCTTTTGATCCTATTGATAACACAATGATAATGAAACTAAAACTTACACCTAGTGTTGATTAATTAACATTGGCAACAATCCATGTTTTCTTCAAATGAAATAATGCCGAGATAAATACGTGGAGCGTAGGCAAATCTGCTTTGTGCTCAGTACAATGTTGCGAAGCCTGATAAGAAACAGATTATGGATTTGTATATGAAAGTAATATTTCTAGTTTTCAACTACAGTTCAAAATATAATCAGCCCTTCCAGAGGAAACAGTCCCAACCGTAAGTAATGAAGAGGCCTACCCAGACATAATTTAATTTTCCTTCTCCCTTTGGTCCCTTATCAAAGCGAAGCACTTCTCCTGGACGTGTGTTGAATACCTCTCCCTACCCGAAAAATGTAGGTTATAAAATTAAGTTGCCTTTTGGCTACGATTGATTGTGCTCATAATAAAATATATTTTTTTCTTCTTATTTTTCTGGGATTGCCAGTAATTTTATTGTCATCTATTAAAAATCACTGGACCAGTTAATTTCAATAGACAAGGGTCTGGTACGGACATGGAATACGAAAATAAGCTTTGAAGATAACGTACAACCTTTTCCGCGAAGAGAAATTATTTGAATGATCATAGAAACTAAAGAACTTCTCACACCGTAGAACATTGAGTTAGAATTTAGCTTCAATGGTACGTTCTTACACATTTCAATACTACGTTGCTACTGCTAGTGAGTTTATACTGATTGCTGCATCAAGAGATAAACCGACAGAACTGTTTTGTAGGCTTTTTTTATTTTTGTAAAGTTGATTTAAATTTTAGTTATTATTTCTTGATCATCTGATCGTGTACATTGACCTCTCTGGGACCTACCAATCGGAAGGCCTCACATACATTGCCAATTTTCATCATTTATGTTGTGATTTTACGGCTAAACGTATTATCGGTATGTACGGTTATTTATTATTATTATACTGATATCGGTCCTAAATCCTAAGAGAATTAACACCTTGCAACACGGTATACCTTCTACAAACAATTCGCTAGCTTCGTCACATCTGCCCTGATTATGAACACTGTAACGCTGTCCGAAACGTTGGCTAAAGAGGGAGGACGCCTAACCCAAAAATTAATATTACGATATTTTTCGTCACTGTTTAAAATCTTTATTCCTTAAATATATCCTTCTTTTAGGGATTTTCTTTCCAATGAGACTGATAATATTTTCGTTGATGTGTCTCTGTGTAACTCCGGCTCTAGATTTTCAAAATTGTAACTGATATTGGAAACGATTCAGATGGGCAGTCAATAGATGCCAAAATTATTTTATTAATTAATAATTCTATATTTAAAATGTATATTTCATTTGTTAATTTTTTTTACTAACTGTGTTCAATTCGAAAGATAAATTTTTGATCGTATTTTGAAAGTCAATGAATGATCAATTTTATACATTTTGAGCTTTAAACTCCTGCAACTATTAAATCCCAGGAGTTTTCATGGGGCTACGTTAGTAAAGAAGTAATTTTGATATATTTTTTTTAATTAACCGTACACCTGGGGAGAAAGATTCAAAAAGTTCCAAGGCACATTGAGAAGAGAGAAGAAGGAAGACATAAAAAATAGGAAGACATAAGAGAAGATAAAAAACAATGCCCAATCTGTTTCTTTACTCCTACCCATCCTAAATTCCAACATTGGCTTATTAGGTTGCCATGTATACCGGTCGATTAAACTCCAACCTCCTTCCCATTCTCAAAACACATGTTCGAAGTCCTAACAAATATTATGTTAACATAGCCAAGTCCAACAGATCAGCGCCCCCTGGCCCTCTAGCATGGTCGATCAATATAGGTTTTATGGAAAATGTCGGTTACTTGTAATCGCTCCCGAGCACGATTGCAGACCGCCAGCGAACAAACAACAGTCCACGACGACTAAGGGTGCCTAATTTATTTGACGTGAACTGTTGTTTGTTCGTTAGCGCCCTGCGGTCGTGCTCGGGAGCTATGACAAGTTACCGAAATTTTCGATAAAACCAATATCGATGGACCATGCTAGGATAGGACCCCTGGTGTACCAATCTTACCGTAAGAGTAGTGCTTCTGGATGGGGTTGTACAATCGTATCGTACCTAGACCAGTACGTCTATAAAGACGTGATTTTCAAAGTGAAACTAATGTCATTGTTCTACGCCATGCCTGAAGTTACGCTTTTACATAGCACTCTTTTTAGGATGAATTGCCTTAAACAAACAAAAAAATACGCTTTTAAAAATTCTGTATGCTGTTTTACAAGGCGCTAAAAACAATAGCCTTTTTGAGCGTATTTCGCGTTCATCAAATGTGATTTATTTCTATGTCGGTTCTGTACTTGCCGGTACATATTGTTATTTAATTCACTCGAACAATGGGCCATTGTTTAAAGCACAAACACACGGAGCCCGAAGGCCTGAAGCCTGAAGTGGCTGGCGAAATTGTTTCCGAATGTCTGAAAGCCTTAGTTCGTTGCTCGTTTCGAATTGCCGGTCATAAGTTAGTGTATAATTCTTTGAAGTTTTTAAGACTGATTTCTACAGAAAGTTTAATTTTATTACGATTTTTTTGTTGAATGAAGAACTGTAAGTTTTTTTTACGAACACACCAACCGGTTTCAGCGTAATCATGCATTAGTAGCTAGTAGAGGAGTACACAAAAAAACGAGTGTGATTTAGACCACTCAACTGAAGTAAAACTTCTGCTTCATCTATATGATAGGAAGAGAGAAAGAAAATGTGCGCGCGCACCGCTCTCTCTTGCTCTTACAGTGATATACGAAGCGTTCACCTCTCTTTTCGTAACGCTCTCGTCAGGCACTCGCCAGCTTAACCCCAAGTCAAGCGTGCATAAAGAAGTTTTACTTCACAAATAACTAATAATGATTTTTATTGATCAGTATTTAGACGTGAGTTCGAAATCGACATCCTTTTCAAAAGTATGAAATGTAATTTTTATTTTTTTCTACCTTCGCTCTTATTCGAATGATTTAATTAATATCATTTTAATATTAATGCGAGTAATTTGAAACATTGTTACTGCCGTTCATTCAATTGAGCGAAATATCACAATGTTAATCTCGCCAGCGTTTTATTTACCGCCCGTCGCGTTTATTAATCAAAACGTTAATTGGGTCACTAAAAGCTTGTTTTATTAATCAAACATTCAAAACCTTATGACACGTACGACGAGTTCATACAACAATGATTCAGTGTCATTTAAACGCGTGACAAACTCACCGTAAACTGCACACTGATATTCCCCAGTGTTTGCTGTAGTTCGAATACAAATCGCTCCAGTAATTCCGCCGGTCCGAGCGGCATAAGCGGAAACGTGAAAACGCCAACCCCGGCCATTTTCTATGCCAGTTAACCCAACTAAACCGTAATATGATTTTATGTAGACCGTTGTTTAGGAAATATAATCGCCAACTTTACTTTAAAAATTTCCTGCGCCAAACTTTGTTTGGACTGTCGTTGCAGCGAGCGGATTTGAAATGTTTTATTTCATATTTTATTTTATAACGTGGTGCAACGCGCGCAAAATATTATTTTAACCATATTATTAAAACGCGTGATTATATGTTAGTTATGATTAAATAATCTACATTTAATTTAACGATTGGTTTCGTTAAATAATTAAGGCAGTGTTAGCTACCCGCAATGCTATATTAGACCGCATTGCAGCAGGCAGTACAATCCGGTGTTTATAATTATTTGGCCACTTGTTTAATATTGTTATCCTCATTAATAATGAACCTATAAACCAAAAGATTTTATTTCGCTAATAGGTTTATTCTTTCGGTGTCAATAATAGAGATATTTTCAATAAACTAGATTAGTTATGAAGCAGAATACAAAAATAGTCAAAATCTGCCATATTCTCAATTACGCAACTTCTCACATTTCTTGTGTCTCAATGTCCAAAGTCAACCCGGTTATTTTCAGCTAACAACGTCATTTTCACAATGAGCTACGAATCTTTGAAGTTCCCATTTAACCAAAAAAAAGACTAGGCGCCTTGTTAGAATTTCGTGTCACATTTTTAAATTGTTTAATAAGATGAAAAAAAGTTTGAAACTCGAGCAAAACCTGGTTATAAACTCCAGTTACAAATATTTTATTTTTACGGTGCTCCAGATTTTATTTCCGGGTTAAATCTTTCCCAAATGAAAGACTAAACCCTTCCACACACTTTTCCAGAAATGAATATCTAGTAATTTCACGCAATGTAAGTGCACTATATAAGTATAATAAATACAAAACAATACAAGAACAATACGTCAATCCACCACAAACATAATGGGAAAATATTTCACCGACTCCAGATATTTTCATATCAGAGGGTTCGGCTCTGATGAAATCCTAACTGGTCCGATAAATCCTACTGATCCCTCAATATAAATATTTAAAAAATCTTTCGTAATCCTACATGTATTTAAAATGACCGACTTTTGCATTTTTATGTACAAATTTTTGACAAATCTAATACGCCTAAATTTTGAATGAGAGAGCTAGGTATAATGCCAGTAGCCGAAATAACAAATGGTAATATTTTTATATTCTGAGAATGCCAAATTCTTTTAATTTCATTTCCTAAATCTGTATATTTTCTTATTTTTTCAGAAACAGTTTTCTGAATATTACAAGAATTTGGAATAGCGACATCAATGATATAAGTTATTTTCTTAATTTTGTCATGTAAAACTATATCGGGTCTATTATGACTAATTGTTCTGTCTGTCAGAATAGTTTTATCATAATAAATTTTATAAAATTCATTTTCTAAAAATGAATTTGGTTCATATTCATAATATGGTATATTACGGCAGTCAATCAAGTTTGGTTTATTACCAAACTTTGGTGAATTATTTTTAAAACTTGATTGTGCCTAAATGTATACTCGGACGGCGCTAATACAGAACATCCCGATATAATTTGTTCTATAGTTTCCGGAAAAGCCAAACATTTTCTACATAAATCATTAATTTGATTTGCATCTTTGATGATATGCTTCCTATAATTTTTAGTATTAATGACTCTATCTTGAATGGCAAGCATAAAGCTTTCTATTTCTGCGCTCAACTCTCCAATACTCAACCATTTGTTTGACGAAAATTTGTCAACATATGTTTGGTTGAGATAGTTGAAGTGTTTTGCGTGAAGAATTTTATTTGACCACGAATCTAATAATTCCTGGTTGGTATTTATAAGAATGCTGGCATTCTCGTCGTATAAATTTAATGGCGAAATATTTCTATCTGTCTTGCAAATGAATTATTTTGTGCATTTCTGAACTATCAGCTTTCCTATGGAAAAAATTTCTTAGCATTTCTACTTGATTATGTTTTAAAGATGTTATTTTGACTTTACCATACTAAGTAAAGATTATTATTTATGGAGCAAAGGGTTTTTTTTCCCCAGCCTAGATTTAGGTTATATATCGCACCTGAGGGTTAACAGTGGCACAAGTCAAAAAAATGCATTTTTGAGTTAAGTATGTAGAACTGTTCCTGGATATTTATTCTATCGATAAACACGGCACAATTCTTAAAAAGGTTACTGTGGCCTTAAAAGCGAATATTTCGTTTTTATATTATAATATTTTACTCGAATTCAAGCAAAAATAGCGGCACAATGATCATTGTACCACTATAATAATATAATGTTTCTTTATTGTTTAATAAACTGATTTAATACACTTAAACGAAATATTCAAACTACTCTCCCGAAACAAGAGGTTTTTTGAGTTGTGCTATTGTTATCCCCCGGGTGCGATATATACAGAATATAAATGCGATTTAGATCACTGCTCGACTGTACTTTGTAGGTACATGGCTGCAATCACGGACGTTTAGTTTAGCGGGAAATTAATTAACCGATTCATTCCCTCCGTGACTTTAGAGTACGTCAATTTTCAGTTTACTGTACATGGTCGTTCTGTACGTTCTTACTCTATTGTACTGGGTGACAGCTGACTTATGCGTGCTCAATTACTACAATTATAGCCCAGTAAATCACTTACTGGTCTTGTTGTTATTGTTGAGTAATGTTTTTATGCGACATTCAGTGTAGGTATCACAAGCATTCGGTTAGTGGACAGTTGTATGATAAGGGAACAAATGGATTAATGCTTTGAAGACCTATCTAAATATGAAGATTGTATCTATTTATGGATCGATAGTTACCACACGTCTTCACTTGATAGTCGTGATGCTGTACTCTGATTTAAAACTGATCGGACTACACATCATGTAGAAATTGCTCAGTGAATGTTTGGCGCCCAACATAGGGCAATAACTACGGCCATAAATATTCGACCAAAGTGAAATGTTTGATCACTTTGAGTAGGTTGATACGAGAACTTTACGGCGTGCCTTTTGGTTGTGCCGGTTTAATTGATGTGTAATTCAGTCATTCGAGTTGTGAAGAGCTTTTTTTCGAGTGCTCACTAAAAATCTGGCAAAAATATATTTATTTATCAACGCCGATGAAAATGTTTTTTATCTTTATAAAATGTAACAATTAAAAAAATTTAAATATCGCCCTGTTCGTTTGCCGCGTAGCAAAAGAACATCTACATTTTGAAAACGGCCGCTATTAGTACTCCTCATATCGTTTAAAAAATTAATGTTTCAGTTGCATGAATAATAATAACTTTATTTTAGTTAGTTTATATGTCGCTATTTTTTCGAAATATTACCTCAAGGGCACTTTTATGATATTAACCCCTCAGGCTAATTTTTTCGCTTTTGGGAACAGCTCATATAGGTGGCATAAAACTTTGCCTCAGAATAAATCTTTATTCCCAAATAAAACACAAAAATAATTAAAATAAACACATTGTTATCAATAGTTTTGATCAATATATATTCCGTTTGTCACAAATGCCATGTCAACTATGCATATTGTATGTAAGTGGCCACTTGATGGCTGATTAAGAACTTCTTAATTGAATGACAGCGTACCGCTTCGCCCACAGTATAATAGATATAACCTATTTAATTAAGACAATTACAGTGTTTGGACACGCAATGCAAACAATGTTGATAGTTTAATTGCAATAATCATATCACTGACATAATTTAAATGCTATGCGACCCTAATTTGAATTATGAAGTTACACAGTAGTTACTGCCCTTGAAAACAACGGCATTTGAATTGCAAAAGCAAAATAATCATATTATCCAGTTTGTAACCGCCCCACATAAATTAATTTGTCCCAGAATAATGCAAATCAATTGAGTAAAAAATAGTGCTTCTTACTTTTTGAATTTAAGTGAAGAATTTCTTTTGTTTTTAATTTTAATGTAAATCTTATAGTAGATATTATAAAGGCGTAAGTTTGTATGGATGAGTGTTATTCTTTCACGCAATAAACACCGAATAGAATTTAAAAATTCTTTCACTAATCGAAAGCTACATTATTTGCGAGTAACATAGGCTATATATATTGGTAAGCTCTGGCGTTATGAAAAAGCTGTAGCGTTATGCAATTATTTTTCATACGTTTTCTGTCCCTAACAAAATCGAGTTATTGCAAACGTCAAACAAATTGTTACCTTGGAAACAATGTTTTTTTTATTTATTTAGGCAATTCACCCTAAAAATAGTGCTTTGTTGGCGTCATAGTTAATATCTACCTATCTCTAAAAATGTTTATTGTCCGGACGAAAAGCATAGCGTTGCTATGTAATTATTTGACGTGGGCTGTCATTTTGTTATTTCTTTGGTTACTTTGGATTCAAATATGAATAAAATACTAAATCCTACTTGAGGCGAAATCATCAGAATAAAGTAGGGGAGTAGGTACTTAAAATAAATTTCTATAATTTAAATATTTTCTAAAATAGAATTTTTATTTGCGAAATGTCATTCTCAAATTTGAAATTTTCTATTAAACAATAATTATTTTTTATTAGACAAAAAAGCAAGAATAATAACAATTATTCCAATAATTATGCCAGTAATTTCCCACTAATACCATGCGAGCGAAGCCGCGGGTAAAAGCTAGTATAAAATAAATTAAATGGAGGTCTGCGCCGCCGCGTCTGTCTGTTCGCGATGAACTCAAAAACTACTGAACGGATTTTCATGCGCTTTTCACCAATAGATCGATTGATTCATGAGGCAGGTTTAGGTATATAATTTTTCAAGGTTTTTTGTAAATTGGTGGAAATATATAATATTTAAAGGAGAATCTGTGTGTGGTGGACGAGCGGGCTGGCAAGTGTGGAATTGATTTGTATGCAAATCTATAGTTTTATGCCGAGGTTGATGAAATTTTGCACATGTGACCTTCAAAACAATATGAAGGTCACTGACTACATTTGATTTCGAAAAATCTATATAAAGCCCGGGCATCGCCGGGGACTTCATCTAGTTAGCAATAATTAAGTGAAGAAAGTTAAATAATTGAAAATAATAAATAGATTTCGTCGGAATTAACCTGCGTAATATTAGATATTACATAAAAAAATAATATTTAATCCGGATCTTTTAGTGGCGGGAAGTTTTTCTCTTGTCTTTCAACGAAACAATAATGTATTTCATCGTATTATAAGGGTTTAAATTCCTTCATTATTTTTCTTTATAGCCGTCAATATTTTAAAGTACGTAATTGAATTTAAAATAATAAATTAAATAGTAAATGAAATACTTGTTTCTTATAGTAAACGCATGTACTTAAAATTTAATGAAATACCTGTGATTATTACTTGTTTAGCTTGTTTAAGAGGTACGGCTGCGCGGCCCATTTCGCCCCCTTTCATTCAAAACTTAATTTTGGATTTGAGGCCAACATACCCAACCAAAATGAATAATACGTTTTTAATCAAAATTTATATTGTTGCATCCGAAACTGTCTTCGAAAATGACAGCCTCAAATGCAAGTGGCGAAATGGACTGTAAACTACGAAAACCAAAAGAATTGATTGCAGCTGAATGATTATATGTGTATGGTAAATTGTGGACTACAAGGAAGTAAGGAAAAACCAAGGCACTTACCAAAATTAGAAGGCGAGCACATAAACTTACGAAAATCAGGTCCTTCAAAATGTCACAAGTCAACTCGTAGTAACCAATGTTGAGTTTTGTTGTCATGGTTCCCAGCTTTCTTCAGCAATGTGACAAGATTGGGGAAGGTAGGATGGATAAATGACATTCTACTGTCTATTTATTTATGGTACTGTGCATATTATCATTTCAAAACCAAACGTATATTAAATAAAGTTTTTATTTTATTTTATATCATTTTACGCTTTTTCTCCATAGGTTTAGCATTCATAGATAGAGTCCTTACCAGTTTGGATTTATGCCAGGTAGAAGTACTCTTTCTAACTCAATTATTTATGAAAATTTTATAACCAATGCTTTTAAAGAAAAAAACAAGTAGACTCTGTCTCTATACTGATTTTAGTAAAGCTTTTGATTCAGTTTCCATTAAAATTCTCATTTGGAAATTAGAAATACTTGGTATAAGTGGTAATATATTAACCTGGTTTGAAAGTTATCTTACTGGAAGGCTACAAATTGTCAAAATAAAATCCTCCCTGTCGGAAAAAATTTATGCGACAAGTGGAGTTCACCAGGGTTCACACCTTGGCCCAATCTTATTTATTTTGTTTATAAATGATCTAACAAAAATATTTCATGATGCATTTTTCTTAATTTTTGCCGATAACCTCAAAATGTTTACAATTATTCAAAATATTTACCATTGCAACATTCTTCAAGATAATATCAATAAATTGTTAGGTGTAATGAAAATAGACTTTACTCAAATATCTCAAAATGCCAAGTAGTTAGATTTTATCGACTAAAAAATCCAGTGATCTTTAATTATAACATTGATAACTATACTCTCGAGACATTAACACAAATTAAAGATTTAGGCATCACTTTTCAATCAAATCCTTCATTTGTCAACCACATAACAGAAATCAAGGGCATAATAAGGGCTTAAAAATGTTGGAATTTATAACTAGGCTAACTAGAAATTTTAACAATATGAAGTGTATTAAACTGTTATATTTTACATATGTTAGAAGTCAACTTGAGTACAATTCTCCCGTCTGGAACCCATATTATAATATACATGTAAAAGCTGTTGAAAGAATACAAAACAAATTCTTACGTTTTATAAATTTAAAAATGGGTATTTCAGCAATCATGTTGAACTACAACTCTATTTTAAATGTTATGAATATGCTCAAATTGTCAGATAGAAGAATTTTCACAGACTTGGTATATTTCTGTATAAAATTTTAAATGATTTAGTTGATAGTCCGGTATTGCTTGAATTGATAAGCTTCCGGATTCCACTACATAATACTAGAAGTCAGGATTTATTTCAGTGCAGAAATTCTGGAACTAACTAGCAAATGTATTCCTCTTTACCCAGAATACTAATGGAGGGAAATAATTATACCAAGTGAGTAGATATCTTAAATTTATCTCTAAACAAATTCAAAATACTGTTACTGAGGCAGTTCAATTGTGTACAATAAATACTTTATTTTATTAATCACAATGTAATTTTAATGTTATATGTAAAAGCCCCGAAAAAGGGCGTAAATAAAAAAATAAAAAAAATTCATTAGTTTAATGATTGATATAAATATCACGGTTAAGAACACTTAATTATAATCAGGTGACATTTGTTTTTGTGTCATCGTTAAAATTTTATAACGTTTCGAGTCACGTTTATAGTATCTAATACTGTCTCTAGTCTTCTCCATGTGGACATGCTCTTCTTGAATCCATCTTCCAGGCACGCACGATATTTAATCATTCATCACCACTTTATTCTGATAAAGCCAACTAATCCTAACACATTCTATGAAGCTCCCATTTTACTGAAACCTGCTTTTATTGAGTTGATAGAACCTCAGCTGATTAAATCAGACCTCAAATTAATTACTCACTTATTAGAATAAATGTTGTTTAATTTAGTTGCTGAATGAATGGCTGTGATTCTTTTGACAGTTACATATAATATGGCACTGTACAATTTACTTAACATTGATTAATTCATTTAAATGTCATTGCTCATAGATTTTTATGCGTTTTTTATTTAAATGAAACACTCGTTTTCCGCAAATGAGTTTTAAATTATGTCTTGATTGCCCATTGTTTTACAAAAAAATCATAAATTACTACAATCATTTATATTGTCAGCATCTCCATAGTACATTTTGGATGAAACAATGATTAAATATGCCTGAGTGACGAAATACCAAGTATCCAGCATTCTACGAAGCAATTTCGTGAAGCGAATGGACCCTACACAATCTCTCCAGCTGCGTTTATTTACTCTTTTTTATGCATTCTGCATTCACTAACTCATTTAATGCACCAGTTGAACTAAGTTGTGCTCTCGGAGCAGACAGTGTTTGTTCAAGTAATTACAGTGCAAACTGCCTGGGAGACGCACGTAAAATTTTAACTATGCCTCGTATTACACTCGTTATTTTCCTCTTAGCTGGTAGAAAAATACACAGTCTCTTCAGCAATCGTCCTTACTGGGTTCTTATTTAGACAGGTGTTCTGTGTTTCTGTCACCCGCTTCTTGGAGGAACCCTCCGCTGTTTCAACTCCTCTCAACTTGTTTATCTGTTGCGTTGTCGTCTCTTCTTGCATTTAAATTTATCTGTAGACGGCAGACGCGCGTTTTGTGTTTTTGCTAGCAGAGCTGTCACCTTGATATAAATAAGCTTGTCGTGAGAAATGTTTATAAATTTCATGCATTTGCATTGTTATTAAGTATTGAAAAGATACATATGTCACGACCGATATGGTGACACTCGAGGGTGGTCTGTAAATCTGTAAATTATGATGGAAGACTGATGGCGGTTTTGCAATCGGTCACAGAAGAGATTAAGGGAGAAAGCCCTACCTTTCATGGAGTCATATGCTGCTTGGATCCAATATTGCTGGTGGCTGATCTTTAACGTTGAATGGCACAGGAGTTTGGTTCAATTTCACCGTCACTTTATATGTTTTAAGTAGTATTTTGATATGAATTTCAAGAGAGAGCTTAGAGTGGTAACCAGATCGCGAAAATTTTTGACTGACTAAATGTAGGTATTTTCAATTCTTGTGCTATAATTGTGGACTAGCCACGTAGGTTGTCATGTTCTTCTTTTTTCTTTCTTATACTAGGTAGGCCCTTGTAGGAACGGAAAGGAACAAAGGAAGATAAATAACAATGGACTCTGGGAAATGGGTTCAGTTCCAAAGCTGTTTCAAAACTTAACAAAATGAGATGTTACTTATCGCATCAGATGTTTGGCGTTATCTCGTGCCTGAGCTAGCCGAATTTTACGGGTTGATACTTAATAATAAAATGCTTTTCGCCACTTGTGCACTCCTTTATATAAACATTAGCCCACAGTGTATGGTAATCCGCCCCAGATTTCATAGCGTACCCTTGCGGCCGGCGTGATTATCCGGCTTTATCGCCCATGAAGAGATTGCGCTTGGCCGCACTGCGATTTGATGCCGCGCAATAAACTTTGCCCGATAAATTTCCCGAAGTTTCCTCAGTTTCGTCCGATAAATTTCTCAGCTCGGTCTTGACGTAGGTTGTATACCTTATTGTGAAAGGGGTTTGCCGGTCATGCGAGGTTAACATCCGCGTTTCCTATCAAAATGACCACTACTCAGGTGACCCAGTACAATTTTTACACTATCATGCTGTAAACGATATTTTCTAATGCGTTTTCTATTTTTATCTATACTCCTTCTAGGCCCTGGGGTTTCCAGAAGGGCTTGCTTCATATTTAGGAAAATTGCGTAGAGGGTCTTTTTGAAAAAGAGGAGAAAACTTAGGTCTTGGGGAGACCCATGTTTTCAGATGGAAGAATCACTTAACCTGTAATTCATTCTACTGTCGAACTGTTAAAAGGGCTAGAGCACAAATGCGAATCGCTAAAAGGAACCTTTCACTCTAAAAATAGAAGTTTTTCTATCACAGTACTTCTCATTTCCTCTTTCATATTGAAAATACGGTATTTTAAAACTTACCTCTCCTCGATATGGCAGTTGGTTAGTTATTGCCCTTATTGGTAGTATAGATTGCTTCATAAATTTTCAACCAAAAACTTTAAGCAAGAAAAGGCATACAAAAGCCCTCGAAGTTCTGCTACGATCGTACATTTTGCATTTTACTTCTCAATTTCAACCGCACGAGAAAGCTCGTCACCCTTTTCAAATAAACGCAAAAGTTAAGGACTTCACAACACAGATTTTTCCAAGTACGGAAACGCCGAGGTAAATATTTATAAGGCGCCCTGTCGCTCGACACTGTTGTCGTTAAGGCTTATCCGGAAACATAAGTGAGGTGGTCTAATGAAACGTTTTTGACATTACAATTGATCTCCCAGCAAATATTACAAGTAAACCGAATCGATGCTTTTGTAATTCGATGCGTCACCAAACCTGTAAAAACATGTTTTTTTGACACGAAATAAAAATCACACATTTTTTGTTCCTTGGGCAGTAAAATAAAATAATATTTTATTAGGTTCAACGTTATTAAGGTGACAACTTCTTTAGCACCGTTGTGATTTGAAACTCGATGAATTGAAAAAGCGACACTAAAAAGAGACAAACACATACATCTATAGAATTTAGCCTTGGAGAATTAGATAGAATAATCGGTCTCCTCTTTGTGCGGTGCTTCGTAGCCTTCCCACTTTTGTCTACTTTAGTTTTCTGAAAATGTTACTTCTACCGCCCGTGAACTGTACACTTGTTTTTTTTCATTAGATTGTGTTGCTTTTTAATTGATATTCAGAAATGTGACTTTTTGAAAATACTCATGGGTATTTTGATATCAGTGTTTAACTTTGATAAGGGGATTCCTAAATGTTTAATATTTTCCAAGAAAAGCTCGCATTGATTGTTTATTATGGAAGTATCCCAGACTTTATTCGAAACCGTTTTTACTGTATTTGACGACTTTTATTTGTTAGTCCTTCCACGAAATATATTACAATGATCGCTGGAAGATTTATTTTTTTTAAAGAAAGATATTCCGGAGTTACGAATAACCTGACAATATTTGAAAATCTGCTACTACCACCACATTAAGCTTATATTTTGATGGAGGGCTTAGACAGCCGATAAATTGAACTCACTGTCTGGGTGGGATCCAAATTGAACTTGATAATAATAAATCAATTATTTTCTTTTCTTTGCAGGTCACCATTCATCGCCACCCACCAAAGAGGATTCTCCAAGTAAGTATTAAAAAAATCAACTTTTAGTTATCCTTGTGACCCAATGAATAAATAAACTACTGTTTGCTATTGATCGACGTCCTTTATAAAGGTTTTATTAATGTTTATGCTTGTCATAATTCTAGGTTGAGTTATTATATAAAATCAACCGTAACAGTGATTAAAATTGTATACAAAATAAAGTATGCTTTTGAAGAACTGATGACGAAACAATTATTATTATTGACTAGCAGTTAAAAACCGGTTCCGCAGGTTTTTTTGCTAGGCCCTGCGGGCGGCTTTTAGTTCGGCTTCGCCCAGTTTGAGTGTAGGTAACCATTTTATAAATCCGATTAGAACTGATTCCAAAAATAGCCAGTTCCTCGGATCCAGTGACAGCTAGTCATCGAGTTAAAGTAACCGTGACAGGCAATTAGGGAGATTACCATGACGCCATATGTAATCTCTCCGTATCCGGAAAAATACTTAAATTCTAAAGAGAAGAAACGTTCAAATGCGAGCTGCTGTCGAAATCGACAACCTGTGTCGAATTTTTGAATTCGAAACCGAATTACAACAGTAGTTTTGTGTGAAATTCCGAGTACACAGATGTTATTTGCACGTACGGCGTGGTGTCCGACATGCACTCGTAGCTGGGTGCTGAAATTCAACCAAGCAGACGCTACGGTAATAATACTGTTCGATATGTTGATAAACGGTACTATGTTATTAAAAAAAATCTTCATAGAAAGCTAACTAGTATCTTTACGTAAAGTAGGATTACTATCCGAAAAAAAAACATTGAGGCTTGTTTATATATTGTCGACCTCAGTGTTTTTATATTATACCTAATGTCAGCAATTTATTTTGAAATTTGTAAACATTTTATTTAATTTAGCATACAATACAATGCTTGCATATAATTTTTATTGAATTGAGCACATTGCTTAATTTTTATCTCGCTTTCTTCTTATGAGCCTTTTAACAAGATAGGTGGAAACTTGAGTGGCAATCGGCCAACGTGGAAAATGGCCATCTCGTACAAGACCCTGCTGAGAGACAGTCTGGGTTCTCATTGCCTCTAATCCGCCGTCAATATATTCTTCCACAGCCGTTGTGCCCACAGGATACATAGATGGGGCTGATGTGTGAATGCGGTGCGGTGCAGACCATCAAACACGTGGTCAACGAATGCCCGCTCCATTCATTCCCTGGATTGATGAAGTCCATAGGGCGCCTGAAGCTCTAGACTAACTCACATACCTAGATGTTCGCCTCTGACCCCCAAAATTATGAAAGAAGAAGAAGGCATGGACTGGACATGCTCTTTCCTCTACACTCTACACCATAGGTTCTCAACGTGAACGATAACATAATCCCTTGTGGGCGTTTGAGACTTTCAGGGGGGGCAGTAGAAGACTCAACGAAAATTAGGTGGCGTTGAGATGGCACAGGGGGCGTTGAGATGGGCGTGAGTAGGTAAAAAAAAAACGGTTCAAAAAGACAAAATACACGCTTATCATGTACCAATAAAGCAAAGTAAACTTTAACATTGGTTGGATAATTTTTGTTATTGTACGTATTGTAAAACGGTTGTTCGGGAAGTGGATGAAAATTACACTGAAAGATTCCATTACATTCAGATCTACATTAAATTGGACGACATGAATTTTTTTTATTTTTTATTATGTAATACTAGCAGACCAGGGCACACGTTGCTGTGACTAACGAAACACAACGCCATTACCCAACCTTTATAAAATCCACACCACCCGCTTGCCAGCTGCCCGCTGCCTGAATTGAATATTTGAATTTCTCGGCTTTTCTCTACTATAATAGGCATGTATTGTACCTTTCTCTTGAATCACTCTATATTTTGGTGAAAACCGCATGAAAATCCGTTGCGTAGTTTAAAAGATCTAAGCGCACATACATTTTGAGCGGCTTCATTTTATACTATGTAATAATTATCATCTTACGTGTATTATTATTATTAAGAATTCGCAATAATCATGAATAAAAGAAGGAAGATGGTAGCAACCCGATACCAACTGAATTGCTTTTATAACTTTCGAAAAAAAGGTATAACAAATAATGTAATATATTTTTAATCGAATTATTATTTATTCCGTATCAGCTGAGCCCCCCCCCCCTCCCCCTTCCCCCATAAGTGAAAAAAAATGGGGGGCTCTACAAAAAAAAAATTCTCAAAGGGCGCGGTGGGCAAAATGAGGTTGAGAACCTATGCTCTACACATTCTAACATAACTCAGATGATAAATACGTACTATACATGTACTAAGTACTCATATATGGCTTGTCTTCCACTTGTTTATTTTCTAAACAAACATATATCCAATAATCCCGTTCGATTGAAAATACACTATGTCCTGAATCCACAATACAGCTGATTGAGTTCCGTTCTCTGATTGACAAAACACCCAGACGGTCTGTGCAATTTATCGTCCTTCTGCCTTTGTTTGATCCGCATCCTTTCTGCGCCCCGGTCACCCATTGTTATCCCTCGGCGATTGCTTTTATTATTGATTCCGTCCCACCTTCCTGCCTGGCACCCCAGAGGTCACACAATATCGATATTCTATTCCTCTTTTACTATATGCTCCCCTGGAAACATATCGAAAAAGAGGGAGACGAATTTAACCGCGTGAAATTGTATGGATTTTGACACCACTTTGGCATTTTTCTTTTAGGGTAAATACGATTGAGCCTCTGTTACGTGACGAAACAAGCCTGCATTCAGCCTTTTGATAATCACTTTCCTTTTTGTGTGTATTTTTAATGCCCATAACTCTATTTCTGATAAACATCTATGTAAAGCATAAATCAATTTATTTGACCCAGAAAAATATAGATCTGGGTGCTCTGTTGTCTTGAAATAAACATATATATCTTATTTTAAATGTAAAATTTTGCATGCAAATATAAAAAAGTTTTTAAAAATAAAGGTGTATCTTCTACCTACTTTTTTGTGTTTAATTTTTAG
Source organism: Limnephilus lunatus (assembly GCA_917563855.2). Lineage (NCBI taxonomy): Eukaryota > Metazoa > Arthropoda > Insecta > Trichoptera > Limnephilidae > Limnephilus > Limnephilus lunatus. The sequence continues at coordinate 29,794,564 of OU830594.1, read as the reverse complement.
ATTTGAATATAAAGCTTGGTGTTTTCTCTTTATAACACCGTTATCACTATGATAGTAAGGGAAACACAACGATTTATATGAGACCTATATTCCGAAAAAGATACAAGGTGGCGTTCAGTTTATCGGTTAGTTATGTCTAAATTACACTTCTCAGTTAATATAGACACACTTTCCTTCATTCTGTGGGGCTATAACGACCCTTATTCAAGTTGTGAGGTAAAAAGAAATATGGGAGTGAAAGGAGTGTGGGGGAAACAAAGGGTTGGAATGTATTTAACTATATCTTCATGTCTTTTTTCTAAACTTAGCTGAAATCTACCTAAGCCATAAGAAAAAAAATGTGTTAGAAGAGAGATTGGTCTTAGGTCCCAGACATGCCAATAAAAGTATCTGCTTAAGAACGAATTTGGATGCTTGAAAATATTTAATCAATTTCAACTGAAATTTAAAAAAAAAGCCTTACTTCGGGCACACAGACAAGCCCAAAACACATACTATTTTTTTCTCTTCTAATTCTTCTGTGATTTAAGCAAACATTATTTGTTTTCATAAACATAGTTTCTCACTATATTTTTTTCTCCATATTAGACTGGAATAAAACCCATTTCCTAATTCTGTCGTTTTGCATACATATTTAAATGTTATTTATTTGAATACTTTAGTTTAATAGATTGATACTAAATAAATTATTTGCACCGCTCAAATCGGCTTAAAAATGTCGTGGATTACATGTGTTGGTAGCTACCCATATTTCCATTTTTTACGTGTCCTAGCGAGGACCCTAACCCCGGATTCACCCATACTTCTGTAGGTGAAAATCATTGATTTAGATTTTACTAGAGATTGAAACGAACTCTTAATTTATTGTGCCCATTATAATTACGTACGACTTATAATGGTCATGTGTAATACTGGCGCAGACCAGTTCTACCAGAGTTCTAGACAAACAGTTTCAATTTAAAAATGAATGCTAAAATTATTTTCTGATAAAATTATTTTTATTTATGAATATACTTATTGCTTTACTGAATTCTCCTAGGAAAATGAAAAACTTTGAAGACATTTTAATTCAAATTGAATTCGAGTTCTAGAGTTCATTTAACTGGAGAACTGGAGTGACAGACACGCAAATGAAATTGGAATTTTTAATTAAGTAAGTATCCATTAAAAAAGTAATGCACCCCATTTGGATATAAATTATTTTTCTGCTTTCTGCAATGTTCTTGACCATAGTTTATATATATTGAAACTATTCAATTTAAACCACTAAGCACTAAATTTTTATACGATATAAATAAAACAAACAAACAAACGTGCAATTCCCACGTGGTGTAGGTAAAAGCGCCACTGAGACTATCACTGTCAATTGTCAATATTTTCGTCAATACATACTTCGTCCAGACCATCCAAAAAATACACATTACCAAAAAGCAAATAAATACTTAAGTCGCCAAAAGGTCAAAATGAAGTGATTGAAATAATTTGTGACATTAAACAATGTATTCGAACATTTTCATTAGTTCGCACGTGTTTGGCTTGTTCGTCGCGCCTAAACCATGTACACACCAATGCTGACGCGCTTCTTCGATACGTGACTTTTTTGGTATCATTAAGACCAATCTCGTGAATTCTAATCCAAAATGCTCGACATAGGTACCTTTCCATTTAGTGAAATATTGCTAAACCGTTTTACGTGTAGCCGCAGCTTAAAAGCTTTACGAAAATGAGGATCCTGTTTATTTTGCCCAGGAAACTGAAGGACATTAATATTCGTCCATTTTGATTATACCAAACAATTTTTTATTCATGTAAATGTTAAAATTTAAATTATGTTAACATAAGCGTTCTATATTTACGATCATGTTGTGATGCTAAAAAGGTACTTGTACCATAAATTTATTGTGTCGTGGGTATGTTTTTGGATTATATGTATATACACCAATCAACATTGTTCGATCCATTTCATTTGGGGATTATCATTTTAGTTTTTCACTATGTTGCTATAGTGCCTACTCTATTTATTTAAATGTTGATGTTGGTTTGATAAACATCACGGGATACTCGCTTTTAAAAATTTTTTTTTTTTTAAAAGTCTGTTATTTTACAGGTATCGATATTATTTATTTAACTTTACCGCTTATATAAATTCTTGGCACAATCAGTTTCAATTTTGAAAATGACTCATAAGTTAAACAAATCCGAGTTCAGAACCAGACAACCGAAACTAGTATGTGTTATGATACTCATATTTAATAACGTACCCCTAATTACGTTAAACTTAAAAACTGATCTTAGTTTAGTTCATAATATACAATATTCATAGCCAAATTACTCGTAAACAAAGCTGAATCTAAACAAAAACATGATGTACCTAATTCATTGTTATATAATTCTGTAAATTTATTAACTGTTCCTGCTATATTGTGGCTTAAAATTGTGAGTCAGCATAACTCTATCTGAATTTAACAAAATAGTGGAACATGTTCATAATACAAGACTAACTGCAAACGATGGACTTATAATTTCCAGATATCTAAATAAATTCGGTCAAAGAACTTCAGAATAGAATGTCCCTTAAATTTACATCACGTTCCTCCCAAACACAATTAAAAAATTGTGAACACGTTTTCAGAGGGAGATGCGTGCTGAAAAAATGGTTTTGTGAAAGAGATTTTTTATACTAATCTATTTTTCTCTCGATTTTCCCGGCACTTCGTACTTTTTCTTATTCTATATTCGTTTTGTGTACTTTTAGTTCTTTATTTTACTTTCATTTTATTATCTTATGTCTATGGTTCAAAATAATAAAATCCATGTGTAAATCCTAAATTTAAAAATATAAAATTCATTTGTAATAAGAACCCGTTGACAAACTGCTGCCTAATAGTTAAAAAAGGTTATGTATGTAGGTACCTCTGTATCTTCAAAAGTTATATAAGTATTTTTTTTAAATGTTAAAAGGTAATCCTCTTTTTAACTCGGCAAACTAATTTAATAGTTTTTACTTATACGAAAATGATATGAAGCGGTTCGAGTGCTTGTAAGTAGTAAATCTCGCGAATATGAAGGAATTATTTAGAACACTGGTACGGCTGGAGATGACAATAGCATGCGTATTAGTTTGCAGGCAAAGTTTTGATGTTGAGGAGGAAAGGGGTGGTATGGTGGTTGGCCAGATAACTCCGAAACATATGGTTGAGATCCGGATATGTGCCGGAGTGTTAGGATTCAAAAACGACGTTTTAAAGTTGTATCCTATAATGATTTTTCTTTTTGTAGAAAAAAAATTAATAGGGAATGTTCAGCTTTGGGGGCAATTCTTTATATAAATATTGACTTATTAAAAAAAATAAACGTCATCGTATTTTGCGTTCTTCGGCTTGAGGCGAATTGAGACACTCTTTAAATTTGGATTTAATATTGAAATCGAATTCTAGATGAAATAATGGATGAAACAGTTATTTTGGTTTTATTTGATTCAACTTTTACTAAATTAGTTTGGGTTATAAATATACTTGAACTATTTCATTAGGTAGGTAGTATAAAACAAAGTAAACGAATTATTAATGGTTCCTACTATTTAAAATTGTGTGAAGATTGATTATCTGTAGACAAAAAAATGGTACTGGATAACTTGTAAAATATTTTGTCCTTTTGAATAATGTTTTCTCCACTTGGACAATTTTTACCATATAAAACAGTACCATCCAAGTGGAAAAAATATTGTCCAAGTGGACGAAATATTGTCGAAGTAGACAAAATGTTGTCCATTACGACAATATTTTAGTTTATACGAACATCTATTGTTCATAAATGTTTGTACATATATATATATATAAATATACGTTTTTGTTTATACGAATATCCTTTGTCCATCCATATGGACAATCCCATTTGGACAATTCTATTTGGACAATATTTGGGCCACTTGGATAGTATTTTACCATGGTTGACCATTTTTAACCACGTTTAATCATTTATTGCCGTTTATAGGATTTTTGGATTACATTAGTTCCCCAACCCTCCCTGCATTAGAAAGAAGTCATTTTATTTTTCGAAAATCAAAATCTGACCATGTGACTAGTCTGATATCTTTAGACAAACTACGAAAAAATGCACGAAACCAACTAATGATTTCTAAAGATTTATATTATCCTGCCTAAAATTAAATCTCATGTTGGTTCAACGTTGCTCAGGGTACAATCTCATTAGTAAGTAAAAATATATATTTTGGATAATAATTATTACGCTCTCGCAATTAACGGTGTGCCTGGAGATATTTTCACTGCGAAAGTTCATCATTTCAATTTTCCAGATTATACACCCTGCCAACCTACCACCCACACCACCCACAACCTAACCTCAAGGGTAGAATTTACTGCAATAGGTATCGCTTTTCCGTGGCTCATTATTTAACTTTGAAAACATGGTACTTCAACCTTATTCAATATTATTTATGCAGGGGTTACTAAAATAAATTCAATAGTGAGAATGATTTATTAATATTTTCGATATTTATCTTGAGTTTAAATCATTGGTTCAGTGTAAGTGTAAATAACAATAAAGTAAGAGTGTTTCGTTTAAAGCCGTCTTCATTTTATTATTGATTTAATTCCTTTCTCACTGACTTATATGATATGTTACAAGCAATTATTATGGAAATAAAATACATGGGGAGTTTTTGAGGTTGTAGTTTTTTAATGTTATTAAATATGATGAGAGTTAAGCATTGACGTATGATATACTTGGTATACTTGGTCGAAGGAGTTAGGCGTTCACAATAGGTTTTCAACTGCATGTCTACAACGGCTTTAAGATACTTTAGACACTTTGGTCGCCAAACTGAGGAGTCCAACCTAGAGTAACTCATAGTCTCTGTTAAAGTAAAAGGCAGGAAAAACAGAGGAAGGTCATCAATCCGCTGGAGGGACCAAGTATTACTGGCGTCCGGTACGTCGGTGTCCGCGGCTCTCCACTCTGCGCGGAACCACGAGGAGTGCAGGAGTGGGAATCATAATCCTCGGCGATGAGGATCATTACTAATTTTATTTTTTTATGATACTTTTCACATTTCGCGATGGTCTTGAAAAAGTATGTACATCATCATCATCACTCTTGGCTCTACAACCCCTGGTGGGTCTTGGCCTCCTCAAGAGTCTTCCTCCACTCATCGTGGTTTTGTGCCAGCTCTCTCCAGTTTACAATCTCCAAGGTGGATATATCTTTGAGGACGTTGTCGCTCCATCTTAAACTTGGTCTTCCCAGGCTCCTTCTCCCTGTCGGTCTTGAATAATGCATATATAAAATGAAAACCATTTTGAAACATTTTTTAATAAGAGTACCATTAATCTTCGCCGTATTTCCCTTTCGTGTCGTGGTTCCTTATACCTTAAATGCGTGGATTGAACTGACGTCTTTTTCGTCTTGGTGAATTTGTTACTGTTTTTCCGTTGGCGAAATTTAAAAGTTCTTATTCTAAATGTTTGATAATGCTAATAAATTTGATAATGCCATCAGAAGGCGAAACTGTCATCACACCTAAAAATAATAATTTCGCAGCAGAATTTGCTTATGAATAAACTGAAAAAATAGTATGAGAACACTTTCAATGAAATGTTTTTTTTTTTTCTGGATATAATTAAAATATTTTTTTTGCTATTTTATAATGAAACCGACATTTAGTCATCGTTCTTCCGTTCACATTGTCATTTCAGTTGTTATATTTGCAGTCTTGAAACATACAAAAACAGATGCCCTAATAATAAGAATAAAAATAATTGGATTATTTCTACAGCGCCATTTTCTGGGAAAAATTGCCTCAAGGGCTCAAAATATTGTTTGTTCAATATTTTTATATCTTAATCTCAGATAAACCCCATTAGTAAAGGTAGTCAATATAATATTATAATGATAAAATTTACCTTTGTACAATGAACTTGAAAAAAAAACATCCTATCTATATATATAAATCAAAATTTGTTTGCTTCTGGGTATGTATATATATATATATATATATATATATACATCCCGCAACAGATTTGGCAACCTTTCACTTCGCATCCTTTTGGCAACCACTGCTTACGGTAGGTTTTTAAATAAAATTGCTGTGAATGTTCACATGTTTTTAGCTTAAGAAAAGAGTGATAGTAAAAGAATTATCCAGAAATTGTGTTTTAAGGGTATTCAAATTTTTGGTAGGTACGTATACTTTAGAGTCTTTTGGACTTCCTTTCATATTGCCGTCGTATTGGTAACCGCGTATATCCTACGTATATCACACTTCATTCCATATTTAGGGCGTCCGTTCATTACGAACATTTGACGACCTCCGTATATTCCTGTATGCATTACGTTTATATTATGACGCTTTCAGAATCGGTTCGATTCTGATTGGTTATCATACAAAGGCTAACTTGACGACATAATAAAATTTGGCATTTTTTTAAAATTTACTTGTTTGGTTTGGTGGTGTTTGGGAGTGGGGATAATGCTCGCTTCCTGAATAGAATTCTACCTTCAACATTCTTCTACCACTACGCGCTTAGTTTAGCGAGGAAATTAAATTAATGCATTCATGTACAATCTTCTTAATATATAAAACAAAGTCGGGTTAGTTACACTATTTATAACTGGAGAACGGCCGGGCCGATTTTGATGATCTTTGATTTGTTGGATTTGTCTCCGCCCCGGAAAGGATAATAACTATTAAAACATCACAAAAATTAACGAAAAATATAGTTATTAAGAAAATTCTTTTCTCCATTCATTTTGTATGGAACGAATTCTCATATTTGAAAGAGCTGCGGGCATTTTGTGATAAGTACCTATAATATTGAGTAGTGAGTTCCAAAAATTCAAAAACGTCAAATGTCAATGCGTTGATTGTTTTGCATTTGTTCTTAATCGTGTAATGCTTCCCCTCTTTCTTACACACTAAATGTCAATAGCCGAAAATGAGAAAAACGGTGGACGTATGTCTGCAGCCCCTCCAAAAGAAAAATGCAATAATTATTATAAAAAATGAAGCTTTTTTTGTACATAAGCTCCACACGTGAATCCCTGAGGAAAATAATTTGTCTCAGGACCTATGTCATCTTAGGGGATGCTGTGTGGACGGTATTTTTAAGGAAGAGGAGGATAGGAAGTTCTGGGAAGGAAAAAGGATTGAGGGGTGGGTAGGAATCTAATCTCCAACTGCGGTGCAAGCGCAGGTCCGGCTGGAAAGTTCAAAAGGCCTCCCTTAACCAGTGTCTCTCGATCCGTCTCGCCACGCAGCAGGTGGGCAGAAGCATCCGCTGCCAAGATCCGGAAAAACTTCACCCCATAATCCCGGGCACCCCTGCTAAATCACCAAACGTAGCGAACCACTTGGGCGTGATCTATGGAAGAGGTATTGGTAATCCAATAAATGGTTCCCGGGGCGGCGGCACCCGTACCCGACTACCAAATTCCCGTAATTAAGTGAAAAAGTAAGAAAAAAAAATCCGTACCGGACAATCCGTAAAAACACGGACAGCTTGCGCATCTATAATTGCTTCATTGTGTAATAGTTAATTTAGTAAAACAACTGAATTTAATTCAACAGTTATTGATTCTGAGGCGGTACGAAGTTCGTCGGGTCAGCTAGTAATATATAAAACAATGTCGGGTTAGTTACACTATTTATAACTCGAGAACGGCCGGGCCGATTTTGATGATCTTTGATTTATTGGATTTGTCTCTTCTCCGGATAGGATAATAACTATTAAAAAATCACAAAAATTAACGAAAAATATAGTTATTAAGAAAATTCTTTTCCCCATACATTTTGTATGGAACGAATTCTCATATTTGAAAGAGCTGCGGGCATTTTGTGATAAGTACCTATAATATTGAACTGTGCGTGAATTTCAAAAATTCAAAAACGTCAAATGTCAATGCGCTGATGGTTTTGTTTTATTCTTAGACATATAATGTTGCTTCTCTTTCTTACACACAAAATGTCAATAGTCGAAAATTAGACAAACGTTGAACGTATGTCTCCACCCATCCAAAGGAAAGATACAATAATTATAATAAAAATCCCTCACACGTCTAAAGAAAATAAAAAGCATTTTTTTTACATCAGTTCACAAATGAGGCCCCGAAGAAAATTATTTTTCTTACGACTCAGGACCTATGTCATCTTAGGGGATGCCGTGTGGAGGGTATTTTTAAGGAAGGGAAGGATAGGAAGTTCTGGGAAGGAAAAAGGTATAAGGGGTGGATAGGAATCTGGGGTCAGTGTGTTCGGGAGTGACGGACGTAAGAATCCATACCTCCAACTGCGGTGCAAGGCGATGGGTCGAGAGAGTCCAGCTGGAAAGGTCAAAAGGCCTCCCTCAACCATTTTCTCTCGATCCGGCCCGCTACGCAGCAGGTGGGCAGACGCATCCGCCACCAAGACCCGGACAAACGTTACCCCATGAACCCGGGCACCCCTGCTAAATCACCAAACGTAGCGAACCACTTGGGGTGACCTATGGGTGACTTATGACAGGGGGATTGGTTATCCAATAAATGGTTCCCGGGGCGGCGGCACCCATACCCGCCTCCCAAAGTCTCGTAAGTAAGTGGAAAAATAAGAAAATCACAAAAAATATAAATACGTACACAATGTCATCTCTTGAGTCTGATACTGACAAAAACAAAACACGGACAGTTGCGCATTGATGATTGCTTCATTGTGTAATTTTTAACTTAATAAAAAAACTTAATTTAATTCAACACTTATTGATTCTGAGGCGGTACGAAGTTCGTCGGGTCAGCTAGTCTTTTATGATTTAAAAAAAAATAGCGTTCAGAGCCGCTAATATTACAAATATTATTTTGAAGGAAACCAAAACAGAATCCCAATAATTCAAAACGGTAAACGATTATTATGATAACGTTTTACATTTGGGAGGCAATATCAAACAAATTATAAATTTGTGAGGCGGGTGTGGGTACCGCCGCCCCAGGAACTATTTATTGGATAACTAACAACCCTCCCATAGGTAACACCAAGTGGTTAGATATGTTTGGTGACTTAGCAGGGGTGCCCGGGTTCACGGGGTGAGGTTTGTCTAGCTCTTGGCGGCCTATGCATTTGCCCACCTACCACATGGCGGGTCGGATCGGGAGAGACTGGTTGAGGGAGATCTTTTCATCTCTCCAGCCAGACCCTCGATCCATCGACTTGTACCACAGTGGGAGGGATGGTCACTCCTGGACACATTGACCCCAGATTCCTAACCACACCTCATACTTTATTCCTTCCCAGAACTTCCTCTCCTTCCTTTCCCTAAAAATACCCTCAACACAACATATCCAAAGATGACATAGGTCCTGAGGGAAATTGTTTTCCTCAGGCCCTCCTTTGTGGAGCTAATGTAAAAAAATATAAAGTGTCAAAATTAACTATCGCTTTTGGCTTCTTTTTTAAATCTCTGCATTGATCCAATCGTTATTTTAGTTACCGATTAATCAGAATAAAAGTGGCTACCGTTTTGCGATAGGTAGCAAGGTAATATTTTTATAAAGAAAGACAATCATTCTCGGGTTACGAATAACCTGTCACTTATATTAAACTAGCTGTTACGCGGCATGCGTTGCTATGCCATTGAATAAATAATTGTTTCTCCGTGCATGTCCTTTCCCATTCGTCCCGTTTCCCTCCCCGCCTCCCCTTCCTCAACTGCGTCCTCGAAGAAAAAGATGTACCTACCTATGTTTCACTTCATTCCTAACTTTTAGTGGCGATCGGGTATGACGTATTCCACATTTCATTCCTAGCCTTTAGTGGCGACCGGTGGCGAAACAACGTTGCCGGTTTAAGTCAAATCCCGTACGAGTGTTGAGGTGCACGCCGCGGCGGCGTGATTTGCGACGTTGCCGCACATATTTCTTCTTTTCGATCGTATTTACGGTCAAATTTACTTCTATAAAATTCCGTTTTCCTATTTTTAAATTTTTTTTATTATTATTTATTGAGTTAGTTGTACTACATGAATATAAACTAATAAGCACAATGTAACATTTCATTTGATAAATTTAAATATTTTTACAGTTAGCATAACATTTATTTTTAAATACATTCATTCTTTCTTTATTCTTCATACTTTCAGGCATTTCATCGTCCATCTTTAGTCCTCTATATACATTAGGCAGTTCTGCGATTTTTATTTCTTCATTTGTGGCAATCGAACTCTGTTTTTATTTCTTGTTTCGTAATTATGTACGTCTCTATTAAAAACAATTTCATCCTTAAAGTATTTTGGCATTTGGTTTTTCATAATTTTATGCACAAAAATTATCACATTAAATGGTAGTCTCTTTTTTATCGGAATCCAATTGAGCTAATCTCTCATTTGATTAATCCTTGAGAATTTGCCTTTCCCCAGTATACATTTCATAGCTCTGTTCTGAATAATTTCTAGTTTGTTTAAATTTCCTTCATTGGCCAAATATAACATCGTAGAGACGTAATCCAAATGTGGAGTAACGATAGTTTTATAAATGAGCTCCGTAGTGTTTCTATTTAATTTATGTCGTAGTTTTCTAAAAAAAATTGACCTTTTTTGATACCTTTTTTAGCACATATTCAAAGTTTGCCGTGAAAGTCAGTTTTGAATCGAATATTACACCCAGGTATTTGATTTCATTTACTTTTCCAATTTTTTCACCATTAATTGTCATATTTAACCCTGTGTTACGCGTTTTATCACCTATTTCCATATATTTTGTTTTGTTTACGTTCAGTTTCAGCTTGTTTAATTTCAGCCATTTGCTATATTTTGTAGGTCTTCGTTTATTTTGTTAATTGAATCTATGTAATCTTCACACGAAAAATAGATTAAGGTATCGTCTGCAAATAGTCTAATTTTGCAATGATAATTTATAATTTACAGGAGTTCACTTACTCTGACGGTGATGGTGGGATACGACCCAAATCCCAAATTAACACTGATTTCAGGTCTTAGACAGCGGATGTGTGAAACAAAGACGAGCTCACCAGTTAATTTTACTCGAAAAAATATTGAAAAATTCTGATAACGACCTTCGTACATCGTTTCCACAAAACTTCAATGTATTGACCAAATCCAAGAAGAAAATATGAATAAATGATATAGAAATAACAAAATAAATACACTGCGCAGTTCACACGCCATAGAAATGAAACATCAGAAAACTAAAGTAGGCAAAAGTGTGTAGGCTACGAAGCACCGCACAAAGAGGAGACCGATTATTCTCCTCTTTGTGCTTTGTGATTAAAGTTTTTGTCCCTTTTTAGTGTCGCTATTTTTCGTTTCATCGAGCTTAAAATCACAAAGAAAGATAGACTAACATTGCTGGGTTACGAATAGCCCAATAATGTTTGAAAATCTCCATCATTATTGGGTTACGAATAATCCAAAAATGTTTGAATATCTCCTACTACCACCACAGAAAGCCGAAAATGTTGTTTGTGTTGGGGTGGGACTTTTTTTACATTAGCTCCACACAGGGACCCTGAGGAAAATAAATTCCAAAAGGGCCTATGTCGTCTTAGGGGATGCCGTGTGGAGGGTCTTTTAGGGAAGGGAAGGATAGGAGGTTCTGAAAAGGAAAAAGGTATGCGGGGTGAGTAGGAATCTGGGGGTCAGTGAGTCCAGGAGGGGACGTATGAACCCATCCCTCCAACTACGGTGCAAGGCGATGGGTAGAGAGAGAGCACTACTGGAAAGGTCAAAAGGCCTCCCACAACCAGTCTCTCTCGATCCGGCCCACCACGCATCAGGTGGGCAGACGCATCCACCGTCAAGACCTGCACAAACTTCATCCCATGAACCCGGGTATCTCTGTTAAGTCACCAAACGCAATGAACCACTTGGGGTAACGTACGGCAGAGGTGTTGGTTAACCAATAAATGGTTCCTAGGGCGGCGGTACCCATACCCGCATCCCGAACCTAAACGCGATGCCCATTAAACCACTGACCGGTCAATGATTCTATCTTTAAAATAAATATATAAAACTTGTGTGCAGTTCACCTTCACAAACCTACCTTATACCCAACATAATAAAATTGCCAAATATATTATGTAAAAATGTTAATAATTAGGTAAATACTGTAATACTTATATAGAAATAAATAAATAAAGTTCACACGAGGGAGAAGTGAAGCCTTCATAAAACTAAACCTAGAAAGAATGAAACGAATCAGGAGTAGGATAATTGTAGAGTTTATTTATTGTAATATTTTTACCAAGTGTAAAAATTATTTTATTCTACGAAACACCGCACAAAGAGGGCACAGATTAGTGTCATTCTTTCGCAGGCTAATTCCTATATATGTATAATCCTAACATCTGGTCTCTGAAAATGCAAATAAATGCACATCCATTGTCAAAGTATGGCTCAATCAAAACCTTATAACTCTGAACTGCGGAAAAACTCTTTATATTCCATTTAACAATACCAAAAAGGCGACAGACACCCTTAACTCCCTTAAATATAAGGTTTCACAAAAATACTTACAATCCTGTCTAATGCTCTGGTCACCAAACACGGCTAAAGTCTTACACCAGGGCGATACTGAGTGTACTTTCCACTCTGGAACGTGCCGCAAATATACCATATATTTACTTCTTCAAACTTCGCAAAATTACTTTGTGGCATCATTAATTATATAATGAATAACAGATCACTTTGTAGAAACCACTATATTATAAACAATATCTACATGTTTCCATAACAATGTTATCTTCATCAGGATATGTTAATATAAAGAAAAATAAATGACAAACAAGTATAGACAAATTAGAATAAACTAGAACATAGACAAAATATTAAAAAAGTAGAGGTGATTAATTGCTTAAAAATCATAAATTCCGTGTCAGTAAAGTATTCAGTAACCCGCGTACAGTAGTAATGTTATATTTTGCATTAGTCAGAAGTACACTGGAATATGCCTCACCAATTTGGAACCCGCAGTACAAACTGTATATTGATAGCATAGAAAATATTCAACACAAATTTATAAAATATCTTGCCTTCAAATTCAACAATAACTTTGGATGCACATTTCAAACTTTGCAACAAAGGAGAACAATAGCTGATGTAACATTTATACACAGAATTTTAAATAATAACATCAACTGTACCGAACTTCTTTCCCTAATTAATTTTAACATACCCTTAAGACGTACACGCCATACAGAATTATTCCACACGCTTAATTATAAAACAAATGCAGCAACTAATTCGCCAATTAACCGTGCTCTTCATATGTTAAATAATGTTTGTCTAAATTCTAATATCGACATTTTCTCCGATTCACTTCCCAAATTTAAAAAGAGCATCATGTCAGTAATGTAATTTGTTCAAGGCGCATACATACATACATACATCACCACTTCTCACATCCACAAACATACTCACACACACACCCCCTCCCACAACGCACATCACCCGATAAAAATTTAATATAAACAAGATACTTCAATGAAACATATCATAGGTACCTAACTTGAAATACACTTATTAACTGTAAACTTTTTTCACCAATGTAAATAATGTACTGTTTGTTTCTGTTAATAAATAAATAAATAAATAAATAAATAAAAATAGTTATACAAAATTAAATATAAAAATTATTTAATGAAAAATAAAATTGCATTTAGATAATAAAAAACTTTTAAGGACAAATAATTCAAATAATTAGTCTAAATCAAAAAATAAATAATTATAATTATTGTAAGTATTAATAAGAAAATAAATTTAAAAGATGGCTATTTTAAAAAAATGTTTGGTTATTTATAAAATTTAATTTACTATTAATGCTTTTTCTAATTTTTCAAATTTCTAAATTATCCAATTGTATGCCCGTAGTGTTAATTTTAAGACCTGTATCAATATCAAAGGAATGACTTGTTTCCAAAATATGGTTGGCAAATTGGTTGGCAAATTCAGAATAATTATTATTATTTAAACATCTTATATGTTCCTTAACTCTAATGTTAAAATTTCTAGAAGTTTTTCCAAAATAAAAAAGTTACAATCATTACAAATTAATTTATAAACCCCAGATTTGTTCAAAAAATCACATTTATCCTTATTATTTAATATATAATTTTTTAATTTGTTATTTGTATAAAAAGCTGGTTGTACATTATTTGGCATGTTTTTAATTTTTAAATTTGAAATGCTATTATTTAAAAAAAAAATAATTCTCCAATTATTATCATTTTCAACAACGTGTGGATAAACAAAAGATCTAAAAAATTTCTTCTTTTATTTTTTGTTTAACATATTGTCTATTAATTTTGAAGTATAACCGTTATTAATTGCAATTTGTTTAATAGTATTTAATTCTGTTTTAAAATTACGCAAAGATAAGGGAACATTAATTAATCTACTTAGCAAGGTATGAAAAGCTGCTAATTTTTGTGAAAATGGATGATTAGATGTTTCATGTATAATGATATCTGTATATGTATCTTTACGAAAAATATTAAATTAAAAAAACATGTAGATATTGTTTATAATACATATAGTGGTTTATACAAAGCGATCTGTTATTGATTATATACCATATATTATTCTAAAATAATAAATTGTGATATATAACAAAATTAACAAAATAAAGTTTATTTGCTAGACAGGGATTCGATCCCGCAACCTTCGGGTTGCGAGCTAAGAGCCTCACCGCTAAACACCGGCCACACCGGCCATCGAATACAGTTTAATACTTAGGAATTACATAAGACAGCCAACTCAAATGGACAGATCACATAGAAAAGCTTGTAAATAAATTTATGTAGGTATTTAACTTATATTTTTAAACGTTTAAATTAAAGAGTCGACATTAAAATAATGAAATTTGTGTAAAATGCATTGGTGCAATCATAAGAATCTTATGGAATAATTGGATAGTAGGGGAGGGGGTGTATAATAATAATAATAATGTCGCATAATGATATGAACTACCCCTTCCTGCAATTATTCCAAGAAGCTGAATTGTAAGAGATGAGAAAAATTTACTGTGTACGATGTTTAAAATACACAAAATGTATAAAGTCTTGGATAAATACCATTGAAACCGACATTTACTTGCTGTTACATCTGAGCCGATGTAACTTCACAAATTTTATTAATCTTTATTAACATGTCGTGTGAATTGTAATTCAGTAATCACGATCACAATGATTTTATTTTTTATTTATTTAATTTTATTTTTTAATCTCTACGAAGATAGTGCATGTTTATGAGTAAAATTTTAACGGTTTTAAAAACACACAAGTACACCCACTTAAAAACACGCAAGTACAGAACTGGCGATGCCTGTGTGGGATTCTTTTGGTTAATCTGCTAATTGTAATATTCTTTACTTTTCAACTGTTTATATAAAAACAATTATATGTATTTTAAATTTATACCAATTTAGGTACCAAAAAAAGCGGAGCTTTAAAATAAAAGTCAAAATCGATTGATAATTTTGACACCCGAGAAGAAAGATATTTATAGATTTGTGTTATTTTTCTGTTCAATTATACAACATAAAATGATATCATGAAATCGTCTGCCGTTTTAAATTTTCAGAGTTTTATTCTGAGTTTTTTTAAATAATAATATAGTGGAGTATTAACGGCTCTGAAAGCAAATTATGTTTAAAAAAAGAGAAATCTTATAAAATTGTACAATAATACACTATTTCAATTCCATTATTTCCACGCATAGCTAAAGGGCTTGTTCACATTGGTCAAGTGGTAAGTCAAGTAGAGAGTACGCTTGCTACATGACTCGCCGAAAACCTTCGCCTTAATTTCAAATAGAGTAGATACATTGTGCCCGCCGCCCGTTGTAGGATGACGGCGGATGACGGGCTGCTACAAAGCAAAGTAAATACGCTAATTAAGCTGATTTTAATGCTTATTATAGAAGACGTGGAAGAATAAATTAGTGAGATAATAATAAATAAAATGTCCACAAAAAGAGATTAATAGCAGCACAAATAAATAATTTTAGAGTAGCAACTTCGCTCCAATGCCTCGACATTTCCGCGGGTCTACAAATGAACTCTGCTAAAACGGCATGTCAGTGCATAGGGACGCGAGGGGGGGGGGGTCCCTATACGCTCTAAAAATAGAACGAAATTGATTGAATCCACTAAAAAGCTGACTAACCCACTCTACTAAAATGATGGTGTTCGGACGCGTTTAGATATTACTTTACTCCCCACTCGAATAAAATACATAGCGTGTTTGAACGGCTCTTAAGCGCTTGGGTAGTGGAAAATAGGACAAAATCTGCGGACGTGGGTAGGATTCTAACCAGAGGTCTTCTGTTCAGGAAGCGAGCATTATCCCAAGCATCACCAAGACAGACAAGCACATTAAAAATACCAGTTAGTGGTTGAGTGGGCATCGCGTTTGGGTCCCACCCGCGGGCGTCGCGTGCCCTATTCCTCGGCTGGCTATGGCTATGTCCTCCATCACAAGACAAGCAACATTTTCGGCCTTTTGTAGTGGTAATAGGAGATTTTCAAATACTGTTGGTTTATTCGTAACCACAGGGAATGTTTGTCTTTCTTTAAAACAAACAAAAAAATGTTTGTTTATATGAATGCGTCTTTAAAATGACAATGCATATGCATGACCTGAAGTTCAGCAAAAAGCTGCCCGCAGAGTGCTTGAAAACGCCCTTTATTCAGGGGGACGTTTTACGGTGAAAATTTGAATGTGGGATGGATGGTTACAAATAAACTTCTTTTTTATGTGTAAACCTTAAAAAACCAAATTCATGTACAGGATTTAGCCTGCGAGAAAATGGGATAGTGTAATCGGTGTCCTCTTTGTGTGGTGCTTCGTAGCCTTCCCACTCTTGTCTACTTTAGTTTTCTGAAGGTTTCACTTCTACGGCGTGTGAATCGCATACTCAGTTATTTTTAAATATGAAACTACAAAAATCTGAGGTGGCAATAACGTTTAAAATACATTTGTCTAACAAAATATGTGTTTATTGATTCTTTTCTCGGTATCTATAAGTAGTTTTAGTTAGAAAAAACGTAAGGTGAGCCGTTATTAAAACTTTTTAATGTGTGCATTGAAAAATTTAATGTTTTCAAAATTTTATGTCTTTCTAATAGTAAAAATCTTTCAAAACCAGTTTTTCGTTTTTGGATACATTCGAAAATGTTCCATTTATTTGGATTTCATCGCGAAGCAGAAAATTATGTGACATTCCGACAAAACATGCCTGAGGACTGGAGGGGTAAATTAATGTAAAAGTTCAAAAAGGTGGCAGATTTTAATTGATAATTTTTTTAATTAGTAATTTTAAAAAAAAAAACGAATCAAAATGTACACATATATGAAAAACAATTTTTCCAAATGTGTTCAGCATTACTTAACTATACTAAAAAATGCAATATTATCAAATTTAAAGAAAAATATGAGTACCTTGCTGACCAACACACCTACACTACAAGGATGAAATCCTCAAAACTACTAGACATCCCGAAATTAAATAGATCTTTTGTGCAGAGAAACGATAATTTCCATGCTACAAAACTATATAATGCCCTTCCAATTGAAATTAAGAACACCATGCAGAAAAAAAGTTTAAAAAAGACATCAAATTATGGCTACGTAAACATGAAGATGAGGAAATAATTAAAATTATAGAGTAATCCTAACGTAACCTACAAACTTAAATACTTTTAATTTTATTTATTGTTTATTTTGTGAAAATCAACAAAAGATGCAAAAGTGATTCGTAAATAATAATAGCTACTGGTTTTAAAAATATTCGAATGGAACCTCGGGGGTGCCCGGAGCTACGATTTTTAGAAATAAAGATAGCATTTTTGTATTTGATTGATGTACGCTTTTACTCATGCGTTAATGTAAAAAAATATAACGGATTAAAATCTTTCAAACAATACAAACAGATTGCATCAATACAAAAGGATTGCAATCTTTAGAGCAATCTTTAGGGGTCGGGTGGGAATGCTACCCTTGTTCTACCGGTATTTCAATGGAAGATGCTCCGAGGAACTAGCGTCTTTGATCCCTTCGGCGCCGGTGCATAGTCGGGAAATACGCCAAACGCGCGCCCAGCCTGCAGTTCATTCCTAGTTTTTAGTGACGACAAGAAGGGAAGATGCATTCTGCATTTCAAAACTCGTTGTCAGTTCGTTTGAACTCTCCCGTACGAGGGTTGGGGTCAAGGGTCAGGGGGCGGCGCGCGGCGGGTTTATCACGACGCGTGCCGCGTGTATTTTGGAGGTTGAGCGTGTTCACTGTTCACACACAGCTATAATATGCGTGGGACGGCATATTTCAGCATAACGCTGGCCTTTTTTTTTTTTTTTTTTTTTTTTTTTTTTTATTTATTTATATATGTATATTTTTTTTTTTATCACAAACAAGTCCTGCTAAGCCAATTCAATTGGCTTGTCAGCAGGTGCTTATAATTAAGTTACATATAAATTTTAAATGTTATAATTTTACATCTTATATCTACAAATTCAACATTATTCATACAAATCAATCTAAGTATAAATATTTTTTTTCCGATAGCCAATTTTTCAGCATATATTTAACCTTATTCATAGAATTACATTGCTTTATAGTATCAGGTAATAAATTAAATATTTTCGGTATGTTGTATTCAAACGTTCTCTGTCCGTACTTATTATTAAATTTCGGAACTATTAACCCGTCGTTGCGCGTGAATCTAGTGCTGTATTTATGTTCTAATTTCTCTTTATGCTGCTGGGTAAATATATACTGAATTATAATTTTGTGCCATAGTATTGCCTTAACAGGTAAAATTTTAGCACTCTGAAACAGTAATGGTGTATCATGTCTCTGTTTGAAAATATTCGGAACAACTAATAATTTTACAATTGCGTTTTGTACAACTTGGACTTGTTTCAGATTTGTTACAGAAGTATTTCCCCATATTGTTAATCCATATCTTATAATGGATTCTGCCAGTGACATATAAATTATTTTTAGTGTTTCAATGGGTAAGAAAAATTTCAATGTGTACATTCTGCCAGCAATTGATCTGAGTCTTTTACACGTTTTTTTAATATGTTTATCCCATTTAAAAAAACAATCTACGGTAACACCAAGATACACATATTCCGTAACTAATTCTAAACTTTCACATTTACAATTAGTTGGAATATTTTTATGGATGCAATTAAAATTATGAGAAATAATATTAGGATTAAATTGGAATTTGGCATTAGGTGATCTTATATGCATTACTTACTTACCAATTTGGAATGTACGGCAAGCGATATGCCGAAAAACGCCGTCCCACGCATATTATAGCTGTGTGTTAACAGAGATATCCGGGTTTCAGGGGGGGGGAAGTTTGTCCAGGTCTTGACGGCGGTCTACCCACCTGCTGCGTGGTGGGCCGGATCGAGAGGTTTTGGGAGGCCTTTTGACCTTTCCAGTAGTGCTCTCTCTCTACCCATCACCTTACACCGTAGTTGAAGGGATGGGTTTATAATATATGTCCCCTCCTGGACTCACTGACCTCCAGATTCCTACCCACCCCGCATGCCATTTTTCCTTTTCAGAACCTCCTATCCTTCCCTTCCCTAAAAGACCCTCCACACAGCATCCCCTAAGACGACATAGGCCCTGAGGGAATTTATTTTCCTCAGGGTCCCTGTGTGGAGCTAATATAAAAAAGTAAGAGATTTTCAAACATTATTGGGTTATTCGTAACCCATCAATGTTAGTCTATCTTTCTTTGTGATTTTAAACTCGATGAAACGAAAAATAGTGACCCTAAAAAGGGAAAAAAACATAAATCTATAGGATTTACACTGCGAGAATAATCGGTCTCCTCTTTGTGCGGTGCTTCGTAGCCTACACACTTTTGTCTACTTTAGTTTTCTGAAGTTTCATTTCTATGGCGTGTGAACTGCGCAGTGTATGTGTTTGTTATTTACATATCATTTATTTATATTTTCTTCTTGGATTTGGTCAATACATTGAAGTTTGGTGGAAACGATGTACGATGGTCGTTATCAGAATTTTTCAATATTTTTTCGAGTAAAATTAACTGGTGAGCTCGTCTTTGTTTCACACATCCGCTGTCTAAAAACTGAAATCGGTGTCAATTTGGGATTTGGGTCGTATCCCACCATCACCTTCAGAGTAAGTGGAACTCCTGTAAATTATAAATTAAAATTGCAAAATTAGACTATTTGCAGACGATACCTTAATCTATATTTCGTGTGAAGATTACATTACAAATGGCTGAAATTAAAAAAGTTGAAACTGAACGTAAACAAAACAAAATATAATATGGAAATAGGCAATAAAACGCGTAACACAGGATTAAATTTGACAATTAATGGTGAAAAGATTGGAAAATTAAATGAAATCAAATACCTGGGTGCAATATTCGATTCAATACTGACTTTCATAGCAAACTTTGAATATGTGATAAAAAAGGTATCAAAAATGGTCATTTTTATTAGAAGACTAAGACATAAATTAAATAGAAACACTATGGAGCTCATTTATAAAACTATCGTTACTCCACATTTGGATTACTGCTCTAAGATGTTATATTTGGTCAATGAAGGAAATTTGAACAAACTAGAAGTTATACAGAACAGAGCTATGAGCTGTAAATGTGATGAGCTAAATTGGATTCCAATAAAAAAGAGACTACAATTTAGTGTGTTAATTTTTGTGCATAAAATCGTGAAAAACCAAATGCCAAAATACTTTAAGGATGAAATTGTTTTAGTAGAGACGTACATAATTACGAAACAAGAAATATAAACAGAGTTCGATTGCCACAAATGAAGAAATAAAAATCACAGAACTGCCTAATATAGAAGACTAAAGATGTACGATGAAATGCCTGAAAGTATTAAGGATGAAGAAAGAATGAATGTATTTAAAAATAAATGTTATGCTTACTTTAAAAATATTTAAATTTATCAAATGAAATGATACATTGTGCTTATTAGTTTATATTCATATAGTATAACTTACTCAATAAATAATAAAAAGGGAATTTTATAGAAGTAAATTTGACCGTAAAACGATTGAAAAGATGAAATATTATTTGAAGGCACACATCTCACAATATCTGAATTCTACGTCAGAGGGCTGGTGTGACTCCGAAGAGTAATCTTGGTATGGCTATTCTGTTATTCTTTCAATTATTTTGTTCCATTTCAATGCATCAACAGTAATCAATACTGTATTGTAAATAAGACACTAAAATGATCGGTCGCCAAATACACCCTAAGCCGCATGGACGTAAATGCTCGGTATACGATAATACGGTTGATCGCGACAAATTTTGAAATGGCAAAACATTCGCAGCAACCGGCCAAATATGTGCGGCAACGTCGCAAAATCACGCCGCCGGGGTGTGCACCTCAACACTCGTACGGGATTTGACTTGAACCGGCAACGTCGCCAATTTGGGCTAGTACGAAATGCCGAATACACCACCAAAATTTGCCAACGTCACCGGTCGCCACTAAAGGCTAAGAATGAAATGCGGGATACGTCATACCCGGTCGCCACTAAATGCTCGGAATGAAATGTGGTATACGTCATACCCGATCGCCACTAAAAGCTAGGAATGACGTGAAACATAGGTAGGTACATCTTGTTCTTCGCGGTCGCCATTTCGGACTTTATGAAATGCAGGATACGTCGTTTCTGGTCGCCACTAAATGCTAGGAATGAAATGTGGAATACGTCATAGTCGGTCGCCACTAAAGGGTTGTAATGAAATGAAGAATACATGGCCATGTATATCACCTAGCGCCTAGCTGCGTAGCGACAGACTCCGGAACTTTAATATTCAAAATCATCCACTTCAAGCCCAATTTGGCGACCAGGACAAATTTCGCCAAGATGCTTGTGACGACATATATTAATGAACTGTGTAAAAATTTCGAAAAATAAAGTGGCGACCGTATATCGGTCGCCAAATGTCGGTGGTCGCCACTTTAAATGCATATTTGCCCATGATGGTCGCCAAATAGACGGTGTGATATATATATATATATATATATGTGAGTATATGAGAGAAACATATATATATATATGTGAGTCTATGCGTTGCTAAACCATTCATCCGATTGCGATGAAACTTTGGGGATTTGATGTGCGCATGCATACGATGGTTTCTATGTATAATAGTGAGTTCTGGCATCATAAAACTATGCTTTGCTAAACCGTTCATCCTATTGCGATGAAAATTAGGGGATTTAATGTGCGCATGCCTACGATGGTTTCTATATATAATAGTGAGTTCTGGCATCATGAAATTATGCGTTGCTAAACCGTTCATCCGATTGCGATGAAACTTTGGGGATTTGATGTGTGCATGCTCGCGATGGTTTCTATTATGTATATAATGTTGAGCTCTGGCGTCAAGTAAATGCATTTCCAAACCGTTCATCGGATAGCGAGGAAGCTTTGGTGAGTTGTTGTGAAAAAAAAATTTCATTCCCATGGGAAAGTTCTTTACACAGTAATTTCCCCCCAATACCACGCGAGCGAAGCAGCTGGTAAAAGCATGTAATAAATAATGCTGCATCCGGCTTTTTTTATAGTCAAGATAATTTTGTTTTATTTTTAATTTATTAATTTTTATTTTTTATTCTCTCCATTGTAAACTTTAATTTAACTAGTGTAATATTAGCCTAATTTACCCGACACTGCAATTACCCTCCAGTACATCTTGGGACAGTGTTGTTTTAGATATAATTAAATTTCCCCGCCAGCGTCGAGTAAAAATTCCTTTTCATTATTTTCCCCGTCAAAAGAACACAATGTCCCGGCGGCCACCGGACTGACATCGCCGCCAGATGAGCAATGTAATAAATCAGTTATCCAGTGGCGTATGTGGTTATATTCTTTTTTGTTGCCTGCCCGACTACCCAGTGGCTCAACCCCCCTACTCGCACACCCTGCGCAAAACCTACCACATCACACAACATAGTTTTGTACCAGATATATATCGTTTTTCATTATGGCAATTCTTTCGCACACACGATATTCTTTATATTCACACTATTTCAAAGAAAAATCTTTTCTCATGTCGCCAGACTGCTGAATTTGGTTAGTTTCTTTACATGGAATCTCGTTTTTGTTTCGTCACTGGCAACATATTATTCTACTTCTGTAGAATTTTCACTTTTGGATTCTAAGCATCGTGTTTTTTTCATGGAGCGGCGCGTCGATTTCCTGTCGACGGAGGGTTTAATATTATAGTAAAAGTGTAGTTATTATCATTTATCCGTAAAGTATTAAGTATTCTCAACGGTTATTATTATGTTTTTTTCGACTCGTTTTTGTCCCAAGTCGGCTCATATGTGGAACGAGCTACCGGCATCTGTTTTTCTTCCATCATATAATCCGGCCATCTTCATCGTACGACCCGCGTTTAATACATCCCTTCCTATACCCCCACCTTAACCCGCCTCACATGCCCGACCGGGTGACGATATGGTGCAGACAGGGGCGGTCTTGTGAGGTGTCACACAAAACAAAATTAATAGTGTTGCATTTTTGTAAGAAATTTACGAATTCTTACATTCTATCGGAGATCTAAGCAATAAATCGCATAAATATCGGAAACATATACTAGTCCCACCTACAGTTTGAATGTGACGTCATAGTTTTAGAATGTTTCACGTTTTCAAACAATACGCGTTGGAAGGAAGAGGTCGAACGTCGATGACGTCAGTACGAGCTTTCGGTAGTTGTAGCTCTGCTTCCTCACATTTATTTTTTAAATTTAACATTAACATAACATTTTTGTATGTGCATAGAATAAATAATGATTTATCGTATTGTATCGATATTAATTAGACACCTCTTCTAAGGAATTAAATACGTAGTGAATATCCAAATATTTAGTTGTAAGTAAGCGCGTTTTATTATTATTTTTTTACTAACTGAACTTCCCACCTTCTCGGGCTTTACACATATTTTTTTCAAAATTAGACTTGGAAACGACGTTCCACGTGTTTTGAAGTCAAGTTTGCAAAATTTTTCAATCGGAATAAAACTATAGATTTATAAACAAATTCTATTGATACACTAGATTATTTGTAAATTTATTTTTCTAATTATGCTTTTGGTTTTAAATTTGTTTGTTATGTGAGCTTAGACGAGAAAGGAATAATAATTTAGGTAATTTTTTTAACCGTCCCATTTAGTTTTTCAGTGGTTACTGAAACATTCCCGCAAATAGCCGCTAATTCCATTTTATTTAAACTTGTTCCATTTTTTATTTTATTTCTTTAATATGTTCAATAATATTATTATTAAATTATTAAAAACAGTTTATTTATAAACAAGTTCTGCTGTGTAATTATTATTACGCGTGACAGCTGTTTCGCCTTCTCAGGGCATTATCAAACTGTACAGTTTTACAGCATTATCAAACTGGACAGTTTAATAATAATTACACAGCAGAATTTGTTTATAAATAAACTGCTTTTATTAGTTTAATAATAATATTATTCAATGAATAAAAGAAATAAAAAAATAAAATGGGGTTTTCCAATTAACCTTGATAACAATAAACAAAAAATTGTTCCATTTTCATAAAATTCCGTCATTCATTTTACATTTCGAAATATAACATTATTTTTCCTGTCACCTTCTTTTTTATCTATTTTCCAGTGCCCAGGGCAGTTAAACTCGGGTTAGAGTTATGATAGTTATGTGAATTGTAAAATCGCACAAAAGTCCC
This sequence comes from Limnephilus lunatus, assembly GCA_917563855.2. Classification (NCBI taxonomy): domain Eukaryota; kingdom Metazoa; phylum Arthropoda; class Insecta; order Trichoptera; family Limnephilidae; genus Limnephilus; species Limnephilus lunatus. The sequence continues at coordinate 29,769,815 of OU830594.1, read as the reverse complement.
AACTGCTCCCAATTGTCCTAAGCCAGTGGCATCCCCAACTGAGGTATCTTATGAAGATGAAGGGAGTAGGGAGGGAAAGTGGATGGGGAAGATAAAAGTTAGAAAATACCCGGCTGACAGATCTGATCATCAATCTGTTATTTTGAATGATGCTGTTTACGATACGAGTACCACTCTGAAAATGTCGACAGGCTGCCTTGTTTAATATTCCTTTTAATATTTGAATAAACATTTCTAACATTTTTCTTTAAATTTTCAATAAGTGTCAAGGTCCCAAGGCGTCGATCTAGCCCTTCCAGATGTTTTTGTTTTGGGGAGTTTCTATCTTTTTTCGCAAGATGTCTCCATTTCCCTCTCCCTCGACCGCTCCATCATATTTTACCGATCACAAAAAACTCCGCTTTGCCAAACAAATAAAACTTCTGAGCAAAATACTTTTCTCCTTTTTTGTGTGTGACCATTTTCGAAAGCTCGGCGAAATGACGAAGTCAAACGAAAGTCTTCGACAGCGGGGAAGAGGATTATATTCAGAATGCGGTTTCTAAGACCCGTCTGCGGAAAGAAAATGATGACTGTTTTACAAAGGGCGTACGAGTACAAAGGATCTATTAATAAATTTTAATGCATTGTTAAACCGGAACCTGTTTAGGGCTTCAAAAGTTATCAAGGCTACTATTAGCGAAAAATTTAGTAGTTTTTTTTTGTTAAACACTTCAAAAATTATAATTATTATGATCCGTTCATTTAAATTTAAACAACATTAGGTCTAAAAAGAACAAGGATATGTGTATTCAATACTACAAGCTTTTAAAGAAATACAGCTAAATAACTTACATTTAAATATATCAGCAAGATATCAGAATAATATTAAAATCCCAAAATTTAACACCGAGCATATTAAAAATTCCCATCTGCACTAGGTATAAGTTATTACAACAACCTCTCGTTAAATCTAAAAATTATCGAAAATAATCTTGAATTTCAACTTAAATTTAAAAAATTTCTGAAACTACTGTAAGTGTGCATGTATATTATTATTTTTTTAGTTAAAAATCTTGAAATCTATTTATTGATATATCTAGAGTTTTTCCTTTTTTTAGGTGCTTCAGATTTTATGCCCGGGTTAAATCTTCCTCACAGGAAAGACACCACAAACGATTATCTAGTCAATCCACGCTATTTAAGTGCACTATATAAGTATAATAAATACAAAACAATACAAGAACCAATACGTCAATCAACCAGAGGCCAAATGGGAAAATAATTCACCGACTCCAGATATTTTCATATCAGAGGGTTCGGCTCGGTAGAACTCCTAACTGGACCGATAAATCCTACTGATTCCTCAATATAAATATTAAAAAAATCTTTCGTAATCCTACATGTACTTAAAACGACTGCTTTTTGCATTTTTATAAATAAATTCTTTGACAAATCTAATAAGCCTAAATTTTTTATGAGAGAGCTAGGTATAATGCCAGTAGCCGAAATAACAAATGGTAATATTTTTATATTCTGAGAATGCCAAATTCTTTTTATCTCATCAATTTGTTGTTATTTGAAATATTATTATTTACTTTGTAACATGATTACATTTAACTGTGCATGAATTCTCTCACCAAATACAAGACCCTTGTCTCTTTATGTTGAAGAATTTTTATTTTCATTTACAACTCTGTATATTTTAAAAATGTATACTTATTGTAAAAACATACAAATATTAAATCGCTTATCGTGACTATAATAATTACAAATTAATATATCTGTACAAAACACTGTACGAGAAGCTAGTAACCAACGACATAAAACACGCACAGCTGAGTACTGCCAGCAATTAGAAAACGCCAATCTTTATTCCCTTTAGAAAGGGAGGATAAATATACTAATCTATTTATTTTTAAATACGAAAGCCCGAAAGGAAATTTCAAATACTCAATAGGTGTGCATTTATTGTTGGGTGGTGTATTGCCGAGTGTTCTAAATCACAACAATCGTTCAATGTTATAGGTATTTATTATTAGTTATTTATCTAAGTTGATGTCATCACAGTACTTACTGTTAGCAGGCCACGTGGAGGCGGCTATTTTGCCGGCCTCCAGAGGTCAGCGCCAGCTAAATCCTACGGATAGAAAACATGCAATTGCCAATCGGTTAGCTCAGGGTTCGGCACAAACACGATTCCTCTTTGTCTCAAGGCGAGTGCCTGTGGTTCGATGCTTTCTTCTCCCTCCTCTCTCACACAATCGCCGAGTCTCCCTCCTCAATCAAAACACTGGTTTTATAACATAAATGGTTTTATTCACTGAGGTACAATAGTTAACACAGTTTATTGCCAGCCTCGGCACAAGGTAACAGGGGTTTGCTTAGGCTACCTAAAACTTAGACCATTTGCGGAAGGCTCTCTCTCTATACGTTTTTATGGGGGAACGAATCTAAATTGCACACAAAGGGTAAAATTCAGTATTGGACTTACAGCTAGCTCCAGATTTGTGGTACTGTCATCGGGCGGGATCGCCGACAAGCACGGTGATGGTTATCATTTCGAACTTAAACGGTTTCCGGTTGCGTAGAACACGGAGGAATTGCCTCTCCGACGCGTTTAGGCGCAAAATTACGAGGGAGGTGTTGCACGCTGGGAGCCGGTCGGGGAACTGCCGTCGCTGGCCGGCGCTCGGGCCACCGGCCTCTGCGTACGGAGAGGGGGGGCGGTGCGGCGAGTTTGTGCACTGGGACTCGATTCACTAATTCCTCGCACGCAACAGCAATAAAGGACTCTATTCTTTTATCTTTTTCAACGTAACATTACACATATTCATAACTTACATACGACGTGTTTCATTTAGACTTTAATACAAACAGTTATTTCATAATTATTTCACAATTCACAGTTCGAAGCCAAAGCGTGTTAAACCGATTATATAGAATGTTTTTGACATGCCGAATATTGTTTCATTTTATTGTTATTAAAATACTGAAGCTTATTAAAATAGTTTTTTCTGAATATGATAATAATCATGTCTGAATTATTATAAATATTGATAGATATGAGCAACGTGCGTCTGTTATTAGCGTCAGCCATTGTCTACATCCTATATTTATTAGTAGGATACAGTATACGTAGTCCAATGAATAATGCGATGAAAAGTTAAATGAACAAATTGTGGCAGGAAAACTGACACAAATAAACATATTAATAACGATGCGAACTTAAATAATGGAAACTTAGATTATTGCACTCGCCATATCATGTATCAATCGAACCGATATGAATAAGACATGATGTAAACTTATTAAAAATGTTATTTTGCGAGCATCGTATGCACTTGTTGTTCCTCTTCCGTTAGTGACAATAAGTAGAAGGCAAAGGGCTGCTCCTCGCCGCCGCAAAGTTAGCATTTGTATGTTCTTTAGCCACTGCGTACAGCATCTCCAAAGATGACACCTTAAAAAAATTCATAGTATATTTGCGCGCTCGATTTTTAAAATTCACATTGTTTTAAACTCTGCACTGTGACGTTCCCCCTACATAGATCTGAGGAATTTCGATGTCACCGTATGGACACTGTTACCGCGCCGCACCGGTGGAAGCGTATACCGATGCTGAAATAACTCAATGGTAAGCTTTTTATTGCTTCCAACTCTCGCTGCGTTACCTGTACATTAATTAATACATACTAGCGAGTTCCCGGCTTGTGTTGCTATGTCACTTAATAAAGAAATTGTTTCTCTCTGCGTATCCTTTCCCATTCGTCCTTTCCCCTTCCGCCTCCCCTTCCTTTGCCGCGTCCGTTCCCCTCACGCGTTCCCGCTCCATCTTCCCTCTCCTCACTCCCCCCTCCCTCTTCCCCCCTCCCTCTTCCCTCGTCCCGCGAACCTCCTTCCCGAGTTCCCCTCCAGATTTTCATACATTCAGTCCCGGTACATTCAGTTTTCAAACAGCTCACGTACCGCCTATTGCAATTTTTTATACAAATTTCATTATGCCAGAGCTCACTATTACACATTGAAACCATCGCGAGCATACACACATCAAATCCCTCAAGTTTCATCGCAATTGCATGAATGGTTAGCAACGCATAATTTCATGACACCAGAGCTCACTATTGTATATAGAAACCATCGTGGGCATGCACGCATTAAATCCCCAAAGTTTCATCGCAATCAGATGAATGGTTTAGCAACGCGTAGACAACTCGTGTACTCATATACACCCAAGCAAGCATATTTTGATGTATTTATATATATATAAGTCCCTAGAACTACACCTTTGGTTTTACAAACCTTTAATATTCGAGATGGAGTGCCAACTTTTACAGCAAGAAAGAGATTAATGACCGTCCTTTCCAAATATAAAAGTCTATAGTTCCTGGATTTATTTTCCTGCCAGACATGCAATAGGTGGATTCGTTTTGCCTTCAACTTGAGATATGTTATAGAGGTTTGAAAACTTCCGAGTCTGCAATAGAACCATGAATATCTTACCAATATATCGTGTGAACCGATTGTAATAGCTACAATTATTTTGCACTGCATTTCTCAATTCTCGTGTTTTCATTCAAAGAGTTTTTATTTCTTTTATTTAACATTATCAAACTGATAAAAAGCCACAATGAGACGATTTGTTTATATGTTTTTATTTACGCTCTCCTATTTTTTTTGTATGTAGTTTAAAGTGTAGTTGTAAAAATATTGTTTTTTCCTCTTTTAATGATGGCAGGTTCGTCTTATTAATTATTTTATAATTACATGAATATTATTTAAGTCAATAGCCGTTCGTTATTAACCATTATCAAAATTAATTAAAAAGGATTTTTAAAATTCTAATATTTAATATTTATATTCTGATTTTTTTATATTAAAATTAATGCCGCCTTTGTAAAGACTTCTGGGTAATATTTATTATTTATATTCTGATTTTTTTATATTAAAATTAATGCCGCCTTTGTAAAGACTTCTGGGTGTTCTTTCATTTTTATTCTTTTTTTCTGGCAGTGTTTTTTCTTATTATTTTATTGTTTTTATGTCTTTAGATCTCACAATCCGAGGGACTGTACAGAACGTTAATGATGAATCTGAATTATAAGCTTATTAAAATTCCTTGTAAAATTCTCTTTCATGTTTTATTTTGTATTCCATATCTACTTATTTCTACGTTTTGATATTTTTTTGTTTTTATTTATTTTATTTATGTATTTTGAAACTCACCTTGTTTTGAATGATAATATTCTTTAGAAAATCTCTATTTTCTGGTGGCAAATAAGACGAAATGCCGGAGGTACCTACTGTTTGTTTATTTTGATCAGATATATTGCCTTCCTATCGCTAGTCCCATTCTATTTTTTCATATTTCATATCAGAAAAACTCTACTGGATAACGATTAGATTTTGTTTGTATTTTTAATTTTCTTTTGGTAAAGATTTTGAAACAATGCTAATAGGTGTACACTAAATAAAATAATCCAAGTTATGTGATTTTTCAAATTCCTTTCACCACAGTAAACCCCTTATCGTGTGGTTAAGCAAAGTATATAATTTGTTTGGAAGTATTAAATAGGCAACATAAACCGCTCATTTCATGCAAAATTTTAGTTAAAAATGCAGATATATTCGTTAATTTAACTTTTTTTCAAGATCATTTTTGCTATTTAGAATATCAAGTAGTAAAATTAAACCAATCATTTAGTACTTCTCTCACAAGTAAATTAGGCATCCCTCAAGGTTCCGTCCTCGGACCATTATTATTTCTAATATATGTGTATGACATTTTCCAACAGGAAATTAAAGTTGAATTAATCTCTTAAGCTGATGACACTGTATTGTTAATAAGAGGTCAAACATATGGGAACTAGTTAACAAATTGGAAAATGAAGATATTAACATCTTAAAATCATGGTTCGATAAAAACTTACTCACACTTAATGCTACATAAAAAAACAACATATATCTTATTTTCCTTACAGAAAATACCTGATCATAAAGTTAATGTTGTTATCCACGACGAAAAATGTGATCATGTACTCTTTAAACAACATAATCCTATTTGTACCGTAATTAACTCTTCTTCCGAAATTAAATATCTCGGTGTAATCATTGATCAAAACCTGAAGTGGAATAGTCACATTTCAGAGCTAGTGAAAAGAATATATATAAATCAAATCAAATCAAAATCAAATTGTTGTTCAAACAAAGTAACATTGTTTCATTTATATATACATAAATGAAACAATGTTACTTTGTTTGAACAACAATTTGATTTTGATTTGATTTGATTTATATATATTCTTTTCACTAGCTCTGAAATGTGACTATTCCACTTCAGGTTTTGATCAATGATTACACCGAGATATTTAATTTCGGAAGAAGAGTTAATTGTTTTATTTGTTTTATTGTTTTATTTGTTAGGTTAAGAAATGTTTTAAATGTAAAAATAATGAAAAATGTGTACTATGCCCTTGTTCATTCTTTACTAATTAATCTACGGAATTATAGGTTGGGGAGGATCTTACAAAAACAATCTTAACTCAGTAAAAGTTTCGCAAAGAATCGTCATTAAATTAGTATTTTTTGAAAATCTGCCTTCTCAACAGAATCACTTTTTAAATTGTTTCCAGTACCAAATGTCGATGACATATTCAAGCAAGCTTCCATTATAAAAATGTGCAAAGAAAAAAATAAGAAAGAATATAAAGAATTTTACAAACTAATGAGATATGGAAACCAATTTTTTACACCTTTTTTTAATTTTTTTTTTTTTTTTTTTTTTTAAATTTATTTTATACACTTAAATTAAATACAAGACAAAAAATCCCGATAAACTACTTTTTAGCAGTTTGTCTAACGGATTCTTTACGTTAAAGATCTTATTATAGCGATTTAATAGTTACATTTTTACAATTATATAAAATAAAATTTAATTTTTTACAGAAATATAGATAAAAATAAATTTTTGAAAACATAAATAACATTAAAAATTTTAAAACAACTCAAATGCAAAATCATTATATTTTCCAAGCCACAAAATACTATGATAACCTCCCTTCTGAATTACGCTGTTTCATCAACCAATCAGAACAAATAAATAAAATTAAACAAAAAAAATTTTAAAAATTACACAGTAAAAAGTAAATAAATTTATACAAAACATATATTATTATAACTTACAACCTAAGTAAGAATCGTGGCTCCCTTAACAGGCACATGAGCTCCTCTTTTCTGATAAGGTTTACATGACCAATAAGGACCTTTATTATAATATTTTGTAAAATATATATGTAACTCATGTTTTATATTACAATAAACAAATAAAATAAAAATTTTCTAATTTCACCTTTAGTGTTTAATACGTTTCTTTGCAATTAATATGTTTTCAATGTAAAATGTATTACAAAACTCTTTCATGATGCGTTCAGAAGTTGATGCTTTCATACAGAAAAAAACATCTTGTTTATTGTAATTGCAGTTGAAAATTCGTCAAATAATCTTCGACACCGTTTTCTAAAATATTTAAAACGCAGCACTTTTTCTTCATTTCATGGGCGAAATGTTAAATACTTTACCTGTTTAGCATTCAAATTTGTTTATTTTAGTTGGTTTCATTTATCAACTTTTTTTACAATAAGTACCTACTTGTATAAATGATAAATATGAACAGTAAAATGATTGGGTAAGAATAAAGTTATCGGTCTGATCGTAATGCCCGGTTTTATTTTTCCCTGGATTAAGAAGGTATCAATCACCAAAAATAAGTTTCAAGGCAACTCGACGCCTGTCATTAGTAAGATTATCGTCGTCCTTCGCAAAATTCTGAGCAGGCTGTCATCCTGATTCGCCAGTAATAAAACAAATTTATCACTCGGGTCTATGCTTACGTACAGCGTGCCTCTACTCTAATGGCAGAAGCGACTGAAGGTAATATTTCGTCTCGTGAAAAATCTTTTTTCGCGACAAATAATAAGTTCACGCCGACCTATCAAATAATGCCTGTTTGTGAGGATGGTGATAGGTATATCGTAAACTATTTACCGCGCAATATCCCCACTAAAGTTTATTAGTATATTACATGAGTACCATGACCTTATTTTTCTCTTCAGAACTCCTTTATCAAAACTTTTGTTCAAGTACGATCGCTGATCACCTAATTTGTGTTTTCTGAACTCTTGTTCCTAAATCTTGTCTCATAGCTTTAAGTATCGTTGTCTTGTTTTTGTCTTCTGAGTTTTTATGTCCAGACCTGCAGGAATTAAGAATTAATTTATTTCTCTGTCGTGTTTCCAAATCTTAGTTCGTACCACGGTACGATGAAAGTACCTAATGCACATGTGCTTGTAAAACACGAACAAAAACAAATAGCAATATCGGGCAAAAGGTACATTAAAGTACTATTCTTAAGCTTCAAAATCACATATTTGTTTTTCAACATAGTCACCGTTAAGGCTAACGCCTTTCTCCCAACGTGTTCATTACGTAACTGAAAAATACTTCCGACATTTCTCGAATCCAGGACTTGACAGCTGCCTTCACCTCATCGTCCGAGGTGTAATAATTACCTTTGAGGTGTCGATGATCGGGGGAGTGAGAAGGGTGTGGAATTGGTTCAAACTTCAGGTTTTTTAGAGGCTAATCGATGCTGTTTGTTCTCGTCTCTAAAACGGCATGGTACCCATCGTCCACAGATTTTATGGTATCATAATTATTCAACCATCAAGCTGACACGTTCCTTGGATATTTCAAAATGGTTTGTGATATGCTTTTGAGTGATTCGCCGGTCATTTTGAATCGAATCGTGGACGAGTTTGGTTGTTTATCGTCTTTATAAATGATTGGACGTCCGCTGCTATTTCATCAACAATTATGGCTTTTCCAGGCTCAAAATCATGAAATGTTAATATCCATCGATTTTCAGTAGACCTCGTCACCATAAACATCCTTTAAACGATTATGAATCTCAGTAGGAGACACATTTTCAGCAGTTAAAAATTCGATAACAACACGCTATTTACCTTGCGTTGACATAACACTTAAACATGTCTCCATACTTCCGATTCTAAAAATACACTGGATGAATTCAATGACCGCAAACTTGCTCGTACGTATAGAAGAGGAATGTCACTTCCATACGCCACCTGGCGAGCTTCTGACGGTCATTTTGTTCACGTTGTACAAGCATGTGTGCATTACTTTTCAGCCCACCCTCGTATTACTTTATTTTTGTCCTCTGATCTCATAAATCATTTATTTTAACCTAAGAGTATATTTTTCTATTAATGATCATAGTTTCATGCTTGTAACCAAGGGTCAAGTATTGTAAACTCCTTTTTGTTTTCTGAACGCTCATCAAATACATTAAATTGGGTCTCCTTGTTAATTCCAGATACTAAGATAGTTTTTGAAAAGTATTTGTGGTAAAACTGCTAAGGCAGCTCGCATTCAACCTGTTCAAATTGACAGTTTTTAATAACTTCTTGAAGGATATCAATGAAAAGAAATTATAAGTATAAATCTACCACAATCACAATCTCTTAACACAATTTTTCACTCCCGTACATTGTCTTTGTCTAGATTTTCGGAAATGTTTAAAAACGACAATGAATATCTAGACAAGAAGCACAATTCCTATTTAAAAAATATATATTTTTAATACCGTAGTACCTTTCCCAGATTCTAATATGAAAAGCTGATAGGAAAAAAACGTTCAAACTATTCCTGGCGGTAAACATATTATATTCTGTATAAAGACATCTTACTTACCGGGTTGAGGTCTGAATTCGCAAGTGTTTCGTCAAGCATCAGTGATCGGTTTCTCGGTGGCTCCTAGTCTGTTTCTATCCTATTTTCTTCCCACAAAACTTGTCTATTCCGCTTGCTCTATCTATCCCCGCGTACACTCCCCTCTACGCAAATCGAAGTTTCCCCGATGTTCCCGGTGAGCCGTCAAAGTTCGTCTTTGCATTAGGAGATCTCTATGGAACCTGTAACCGGATAACGAGATTACTTTCGCACGAAATGAATATGTAATTTAAATTAAACGTGCGAGATGAACGTTTTAAATGTACGAAATTTCGCCGTATCATAAATTCATGCAGATTAAACTGCTGTAAATTCTTGTACCCCAAAACTTGTACCTCGCATTTGAATTATTCAAATGATTTGCGGAGAATGTTTGCTCTATTTTTTATCAATACGTTAGGCTTTTATTAAAAGTTGTTACATATATTTTTAATATTTTAAATAACTATGCTAAGCAAACCACGGTTATCTTTCCTGTATTAATCGGTTATAATTATTATTATTATTTTTTTTTTAATTCTTTCTCTTCTATTTTTTTCTTATTTTATACAACCCATCTGTGTAGGACTATGATATGCAATGCTTACACGTTTTTTCTATATCTATATGTTTTAATCCTCTGTAATTAGGTACCTACCTAAGTAATTAATATATATTTTTTTAAAACTTTGCTAAACAAAGAACAGTCACTTTGTTTCAATCTTTTATTTTTGTTTTGTTTTTTATATTATTTTCAGACCATGTTCCGTATGTTAATACTCATCCTAATTTGACTGTCCTAAAACGGGAATCCTCCTAGTTGTGCAGTCAAAAATTTTCTTAAATAATGTATCTATATAAATGTATAATCTTTTACTATAAAATAAATAAAAAAATAAAATAAAATAAAAAAAGATTCTCGGATCACGGTAAAATGGAAACTGTGAAAATTGTTTAATTTATAATGGCTTGGAAAATTTTCAAATATTTCTCTAAAAAAATTTCGCGCAAAACGTTCATATATAAAATCGTAAAATTTTACAGTTCAAATGTCGTAATATTCTCATAATTTAAGCATAATAATGAAAACTTGCGATTTGATTTGAGTTGGAAAATAGGTATGTGTGTTTTTTCGTCTGAGAAATAGTATATAGGGAAGCTGTAACTTCTCAATCCATTCTTCATAAAATTTGTTGATTCCTCCATTATACTACAAATAAAATAAAAACCCCTGATTAAGCAATTTTTTGGTTATTCTACATTTTTATTCACACCTAATAAGCCTTGGTGCGGGTTAGAAAAAAAAATCTTTAGTGCGCCTTTATGAGATATCGCATATATTATGATATGAGTGCTTCTGATTGTGGCCTTCTATGAGTTGCTTTTCGCCACTGACTTAATTAAAGTGCTCATTATCCTCCATTGTTTTGAGACTACACTGCCGGCTTTAGAAACGATTCAAATTGTGAAACGCCAGCAGTTTAAAATTGAAAATCCCTTCTTTCTCAGAATTCATCCGCATCTCGTATTTTATGTTACATAACGACGATTTCAATTTGCATTATAATAATAATAAGTTAGATTCACAATTTAAGTTTATTACACTTTAAGCTCATTTTAGCGCAATAATACAAATGCAGTGTTCCGAGTTAAAGTTATACCTCTTTTGCAAAACATATTTAATCATTTAAAAGATATTCGTACGAAATTGATCGATTCACATAGAAATAAGGATATCGGTTTATGAAAAACCTCCATTACAGAGAAGTCTTTTAATTGGGTAACTTGGGTATTGGGTATATCACGAGCATCGCATTCCAACCCCGGCTGAGCATAATTTTTTTTCTGTATATGTTTTTTCGTAATTCTGTAGCTCTATACGTGAAATATCATTAGTTATCTTTGATCACTAGATCTGCATAATCATGTCATATCAACCTTCTTCTATCCCTTTCTCTTCCATCTCCCTCACTAGCATTCGCTTCACGGCATTCCTCATTTGTTACTGCCATATTATCATGGTTAAGTAAGGCTCTCGTGATGTATTCAGAGACAAATGTTGTTTTGCTTATGGGTGAAAACATCCAGCTTACTACGCCTGTGTAAATTTATGGAATAAGAAGATGTGGAGAAGAAATCCTGTCTTAGAAATCTTTGCAAAAGAAGTTCCTATTGATAGCAGTTTCATGTAAATGCAGTGTAGATTGTAAAAACCCAATAATTAATACACTAAATTCAAAACGAGGACGTTAAAATAATGAATGCTCTTGGTCGACGTCTGACGCCGCAAAAAGATCAAAAACGATTGAGTTAGAAATAATATCTTGTCCGAAATGCTGAATTTACAGAGCTCCGCCGGTAACATAATTTGTATGACTTTATTTTCCTTTTTACTGCCTGGAAACGTATTTCCCACCAAAGAGCTGCATCGGCCGACGCGACGAATGAATAATACGAAAGCGGAAAGCAAAGTAAAAAAATACCCAGGACACTGGACACTTGGACAGTCCTATTTCCTGTAGCCTGCGCGGACAAAACTTCTTTCAATCGGGATACTTTATTTGACCGAACTGAACACTGCAAACATAGAGTATTTGCTATTTTGGGTTTCATTTTAAAATGTTGTTTTCGTTATTTGTTTTTCGATGGCTGCGAAACGCATTCATGTTTGACAAAATGTGAATTTTTCAAATACTGGCTTTAATATCCGGCTGAATAATAAATAAACTCCAGTTTTATAGTATGATATGTCTCTGAATCTCGTAGTAAAGGCATCCGAATAATAGTTTGTAGACAGAACATTTTTGTCTCACTGTCTTTTGGAAACTCTCCAGGTTGCATCATCTTTTATCTGTTTAGTAGTTGTCCGACAAAGCTCAAAAGGGAAAAGGAAGGTGGAGAAGTACCTGGCTATTCAGATTTGGTCACCAAACATAGCTGAAGCCATTTAAAGCAGCGTTTCAATTCTGGATGGTGGTTTTACACCATGGCGATACTGAAGGTTTCTTCCACTCTGAAAAGTGCCGCAAATATTACTTATATTAATTTTAATTTATCTTATAATGTACCTTATATTTTTTACAATTTGGGAGGCGGGAATGGGTACCGCACCGGTAACCATTTATTCAATAACCAACACTTCTGCCGTAGGTCACCCCAAGTGGTTCGCTACGCTTGGTGACTTAGCAAGGGTGCTCAGGCTATTGGGGTGAGGTTTTTCTGGGTTTTGGCGGCGGACGACCTGGATTCACTGAACCAGGATAACCAAAGAATAACTTCCTCTCTTTCCTTTCCTTAAAGACACCCTCCAAACAGCATCCCAAAAGATGACATAGATGCTGGAGCTAATACAAAAATATATATATAAAATTGTGAAAAAAATCAATCAAATGAAATTATTTATTATCAATTTAGTTCGTAGGTACATGTAATCTTTTTTACATACGAGTATGTAGGTAATAAAATAAATTATTGAAGCAAGAAAATACTTCGTGGGAATTATGTGTACATGTAACAAAATAGAACTATTATAGAAAATAACAATTAAATTAAAGATAAATTTGATCCCATTGTAAACTATGCCCCACTACTTCCCCTCCCCCCTCTCCCATTAATATTTGTAATTTATAAGTTTCAAGTAAACCCTGAAGTGGTGGTGAGCATTGCTTATGAAACACTTTGATTGTGGTCGAATAATAATAGTGGTTAAAACAAAGTGTTATTTCTCAAATTAAAACATTACCACGAAATAAGTTGGCTGTATTTGAAGAAATAACGTTATCAATAGTGTAGATTGTAGATAGTGAATATATCTAATTAAACAAACATTTAGTTTGACTGGACTGAGTCAGATTCACATTTAGAGATACTATTATGCTACGTCTTTGACGTACAGCTTACAGCTTCCTACAAAGATTTTAGTTTTCAATGTTCCACCTTTATTCTGTTTCAAAGCTTTGTAGAAACTTGGAGATTTTATTGCACATCGACATGTGACCTTATGCCGGAGATCTCAACTGCTACAAGATCCGCAGAATAGAAAATAGGTGCATTTATTTTGAGAAATTATTTTGGCATCTGACCTAAAGCATGTTTTTGTAGGTTTAAGCAAAATTTCCTATACTTTGAAGAGTTGAAATAAGTGTTATTACAGAATTTACAAGCGTAGATAAACACACTCGTCGGTCTCAAGGAAATGACTAATGTTTCCTGCTGTTTCCATTTAGTTCATCTCGCCTAAGCCTACGGTATTATCATCCAGCTATAAGCTTATGTTATGAAGTAAATTTATTTAATGCCTTATTTCTTTTTTCTCTTTTTACATCAAATTTTATATTTTACACAGTTTAATATAAAAATTATTATGCCACCCTTTACTTTTATACAACGCGTTTCAAATATGAAGCGTTGTGAAAAGAAAGATTTATTTTTATTATGATTTGACCTTATGAGTAAAACCTCAAATTGTAATATTTAAATAAATGAAGACAATATTAGCGAAACTCAATCGAAAATCTGCAAGCAGAAAAATCATAAATATATACAGGGTGTCCGGGGGTAAAGTGCATTAACTTCGGGAGGTGTACTTCCACCATCATTTAGAATCACCCCCAGAAGTTAATGCACTTTACCCCCGAACACCCTGTATATGGGCACATCTGGGACTCGAAACCAAGAACTTTGACATTCCAGGCCGCAACTCTACCAACTGATGTTGTCCAACAACTGTGTGTCCCTATCCGATTCGGTCATTTTTAACTGAGATCTTAGACTAAGAACTACCAACATTATCTTCATTTTCTTAACGTATTTTTTTATTGTCTCCTATCTTTATGTATGATTGCAAGATTCATACCCTAACCAAATGCTATCTATGTAGATAGTGTCTGTAATTTTTACCAATTTTTATTTTTAATATGCGACATCTATTGACTGTTCTGCAAGTGTAGGATGTTCTCAATTTGGGAGGCGGGAATAGGTACCGCTGCTCCGGGAACCTTTATTGGATAACCAACACCTCTGCCATAGGTCACCCCAAGTGGTTTGCTACGTTTGGTGATTTAGCAGGGGTACCCGAGTTCATGGGGTGATGTTTGTCTAGGTCTTGGAGGCGGATGACCAGGACATACTGAACCCCAGATTCCTACCCACCCCTTAAACCCTTTTCCTTCCCAGAACTCTCCTCTCCTTCCTTTCCTAAAAAAACCCCTCCACACAGCATCCCCAAAGATGACATAGGCCCTGAGGGAAATTATTTTCCTCAGGCCTCCTGTGAGGAGCTCATGTTAAAAAAAAACTTCAAATTGTAATATTAGGTCACCCAATCGGTCTTCTCAATATTAGAGATCCTCAATCGAAAATTTTAAATATAAAAAAATACCGTCGCATCTAGAAATTGATCCAAGGAAATAAGGAACTCCAGTGAAAAATATTATGGCTTTAAAAAAAAAAAGTTCATATAGACCAATAAACGCTGATTCTGAATATATAAGTTTTATTTAATAATATTAATCGTACAGTTTTTAAAAAAATATTAAAAAGTGCATTTTTAATATTCTCGTTAAAACACAGCGTCAAGTTGGTATGCTGTGTAATGCTCTGTGGTGACGTCACGATGGTAATCACCATTAGTTCATTTATGGTAATCACTGTACGTCATTTATATGGGAATTTAGGTATGACACAAACGAATGTTCTATATATTTCTTATTTTTGAAGATGTCGTAAAAGCATATACCTTTGTAGAAACTAAATAGAATTGCCTTTTAGATTTTTGTATCTGACATATACGATCGTATTTGAAAATTGCAGTAGGTATTTTAAGTTTCAAAATTAAAAAATTTAAAAAAAAAACAGCTCACTGTAAACACAATCTATTAAATGGTCGAAAAATTTAAAATTTTATAAATACAGTCCTCTTACTTTATGAATTTGGAATAAAACTGTCACTTCACTTTTTATCTCGTTCATACAATTAAAACGGATAAAAAAATATTTTAATGATTCCGAAAAAATAACTGAAAAAATATGACATCTTGGATTCGGTGTTAATTCGTTGATTTCTGTATTTTGTATTTATTTACACATGCATTAGTATTTTACATTATTAAATACTATTACTTTTATGGAAGTTTTATTAAATTCACGCGGAAAAGTCATTAAAAATTTTTTTCAGACGTAACCTTAAACCTATCGTACAACGAAAATAAATCACCAACAAAACACTATTTAAAAGACTAAAAACGAAAAAAAAGTAACGCAGCTTTGGTACTTATGCTGAATTACACTAATATCACAGTGAATTGATCATTTAAACGAAAATTATCTTCAAAATCATAAAACTGCAAGTAAAATTCATCATGTCATTTTTGCGAAGCTTCTGATCTCGCCGTCGCCATAGACGCCATTGCGCCATACACCATAAATAGACCAATCCACGCGTTAATAATAAGCAAGACGGCCGGCGGCGCCTGCGCAAATCTATGTGAGATTCAAGGAGACCAACATAAAAATCATAAAATACGTTTATCGTTATTAAGTAGATGAAATGTTGATGACGTCACAAAATGCATAATAGATATGGTGTTTATCGAGGGACCTTGAAAAATTAAAACTTTGAAAATTATTTTAACTATTAAAACTAACTCTAAAAAAAAAATGCAGTTATTTAAGTTAGAAGGTCATTATTCATAAAAAAAAAATAAAAAAATTGGACTGGACTTCTCTATTTAAACAACAGGTTTTGCTTTATTTAAATATTTAAATAGAAAGAAAAAGATTGGTCGTCGTTACTTTCTTAAAACAGAATTTGCTTTAAATAAATATTATATAACGTACGGAAATAACAATACCCTCACAGACACGTAATAAATTATCAGTTTTTGTGTTAATCCCATTGAATGAATACGTGACTTCACTTATATTATAACGTCGACGAATATTTTTGTCGTTCAAGGTAAACGTAAAAGTATTTTATCACGACATTTTTCGCGTAGGGGGTGCAGCGATGCCTCAATTTTAATACTTCAGAGAATTCGCTGGCAGACGCCATTGATTGAAAATAGACCAGGACCTTCTTCCTTGATCCTTTGATAATTGAATTTGGTTTTTTCGCTCAGGCCAAATGACATTTCATTTTATACTTTCACTTTCACCTCGCCGAAAAGGGTAAAAGGAGCTCAGATTTTTCTTTTTCGTTCTTCTCCGTGTCGTATAAACTACTTAACGCTTTGTAACATATAGGATGGAGTAATTCATCATTCAGTTACATTTTATTTTTTCTCAGATATGAACGGAAATGTTTTACCTCCACTGTATTTGAATACACTTTACGAAATGCGCTCTGAAAAATTCTAGTTTTAATATTCGTTTGAATTGTCGAAATTCCTTGTTAAATTACATGTTAAATTCTTTCTCCAAAATAACTCTACATTCTTCAGGCCTCGATCATATTTTGAGGGTCAAAATATTTCCGCTTTATAATGCAAATAAATGGAATATTTCTAAAAGTATCCGAATAAAAACTGTTTTTGAAATGTGATAAAACATGCTTTTTAACTTTTATAAATCAAAATAACATTTAAATAATATTTTTGTTTGTTCAGAAATTGTTTTCCGCGTTTGAATCTTAAAATATGGCAATTTTTAAAAACTAAAGTGTATTTCAAATACACAAATCTAAAAGCTAATTTTATCCAGTTTGTAAAATGGTATTTGTTTTTACGTCACCAAAAAATAAGAAATATATAGAACATCCAAAATACTTCAGAAAAATTCCAAATTTCGTGCAGACATCATTCAAAACAGTCGTACACATGAGATAAACTACCCTCTCAGGCTGTGTAAACAATGTATATTTCTTTCCATGAACAATTTTTTTAATTAGTAATGTTTCACATCCGCGGCCGTTTGTCAATTGAATAAAATTTTCACGGGATTTTTTCAGTAAGGCTATTAGTTGTAGAAATGGCTCACCTTACGTTTTTTTCTAACTTAAATTACTGATAAATAAATAAAATAAAAGACGCAACACAAACAATATTAGACAAATGTATTATAAATGTTACTGTAACCTCACTTTTTTTGTCGTTTCATGTAAAAATAATTCTTAAAAAATTCCCAAAGTTTCATAATTTTTTTTCAAATCGCAATCCGAAATTTTGGTTTCTTGAAGGTCTACATTTTACTTCTTTTGTGGTTAACTTTATTATTTTAATACAAATCGTGGTGTTTTCTCTTTCTAACGCCGTTTGCACTATATTTCTCACAGTGATAGTAAGGGACACAACAATTTCTATGAGACCTGTGAGTTGTTCCGAAAAGCGAACAAATTAGCCAGACGGGTTAATTATCTTAATTAAGTTTACTGTGGATTGATTTGCGCGAAATAATCACGCACTTCACTTCAAATTGTTTTTGGCAAATTTTTTAATTTTTCTATTTTGGATGTATATTTTCCTGTTTGGTTTAACATGTTATATATATATTATTTTATCAAGGTTTTTATCCCTTATCCTAAATTGTTTTCTTTATACCCTCGGCGATATAGTTCTAATATAAATGAATCCCGTTTTCACACGTTTTTACGACCGCCCAATAAATCATTCCTGAAAGGACTGTCCAAAGAAATACCGTTCCTAATAAGATTGGGTTTGCTCATCTAACTCCTGTATCCTTTTCTTGTTAAATATGGACACAATGTACGGGGGTTCCGTGACTAGGGCAGGTTTCCCCAACATATTTGTTGAACGAAACCTCTAGAAAAAAGCCCTAGTGTGCGTGATCCTTATGAATTATTCCAAATCGAGGTTAGTCACTCCTTTTTGAGCCAAATAATCTTTTACCGTTCGAATGTTTCCATTTAAAGATGTTGAGTTAATTAGCATGAATTACCATGAAGTGTAAATAATCAATGTGAGCTAAAAAAAAAGATTTTAGACTTGATTTAGCGATTCAAAAAATCATTCGGTTTCTCTATTTAGTTAGGTTTTTTCGACTAGCTTTGATGAGTTTTTTTGTTGAGCGAATTATATTGTAAAAAAACACTAATTAGCTTAAAAAGCAATGAAAGAAGTCACACTGTCTACAATTCTCCTCCAGTTATAAACTAGATTTACAACCGGAAATTCCTTGAGATATGTGTTAATAAATAGGGAACAAACAAAATTGCGATATATTTTGAAGTGAAAACTTCATTAGCACCGTTGTGATTTAAAACTCGATGAAACGATAAATAGCAACACTAAAAAGAGACAAACACGTATATCTATAGGATTTAGCCTGCGAGAGAATGAGATAGTATAGTCGGTGTCCTCTTATGAAGGTTTCACTTCTACCGTGTTTGAATTGCACACTCTGATTTTATTAGTGCATTTTATTGAATATTTCAAAAATTCATAGCTCATGATATAAATGACGGTGCCACCTGAAAATAATTATATTAAGTTAGAAATTTTAGACATTAAGTCTTTCAAGCACTAAGACCGCAGCTTCAGAAAACCTATTCCTGTTAAATTTAGATCAATTACTTTTTAATTGACTTGTTTGATCGACTTAATAATACATTTGTTTAAAAGGTACATTTTTTTACATTAGCTTCACACAGGAGGCTCTGAGGAAAATAATTACCCTCAGGGCCTATGTCATCTTAGGGGAACCTGTGTGGAGGGGCTTTATTAAAGAAGGAAAGGATAGGAAGTTCTGGGAAGGAAAAGGGTAGTTCAGTGTGTTCAGGAGTGACGGACGTATGAATCCATCCATCCAACTGCGGTGCAATGCGATGGGTCGAGAGAGTCCGGCTGGAAAGGTCAAAAGGTCCTCCCTCAACCAATCCCTCTCGATCCGGCCCGCACCAAGTACGTAAGCAGACGCATCCGCTGCCAAGACCCGGACAAACCCCACCCCATGAACCATGCTAAGTCACCAAACGAAGCGAACCACTTGGGGTGACCTGTGGTAGTGGTGTTGATTATCCAATGAATGGTTCCCGGGGCGGCGGTACCCATAACCGCCTCCCTAATTGAAAGTTTCTTGAAATTCTACTTGTTAAGTTTTTTTTTTTAATATGATTATAATGTAATATTTGTTTAATTTCTAATGTGGAATAAAAATCAAAGCAGTAGGATACTTGAGCACTTTTAATGTTTTGTAACGAATTCTTAAAGGAATTCGTTTCCTTCGTAGATAGTTTTTTGCCATTACAACCAATTTTAATGTAATGCTATCAACGTCATGTAAACACCTTTCTCCGTAGTGTACATTTTTTTATGTGAATATCACACAAAAGTCCAAACTGCTCCTGTCTGGAGCCAGTGAGACAATGGCATCCCTATTGGGGTAAGTTATGAGGCTGAAGGTAGTGGGTATGGGAAGAGAAGGGGAAGAAAAAGGTGGCGAAGTGCCTAATTCTCCAGATTTGATCACCACACACGGCTATAGCCATTTCAAGCAATGTTTTAATTCTGAATCAGGGCGATAGTAAGAGTATCTTCCACTCGGGAACGTACAGCAAATATATTATATACTAGCTGGGTTACCCGGCTTCGCTCAGGACAACATTCGGGAGTGTTCTGGAATGTTGCACAATGATGTTCCCGATTCCCTATTCCTGATCATTCCACGACAACTCCGCCACTCCTTCCAGAACTTTCTACAGCTCTATGGAATCTTCTAGAACTTTCCGGAAGACTGTTCTAGAAATTTCAAGAGGGCGAAGCTTTCAGCCCTTATATCTTCAAAATCACGCCCTTAAGGTAAAAACGGATACCCTTATTCCCTAGGGGGGATAGAGATCTACCACGCCGTATAACTCCCTTGATCGAATCGGGACTCGTTTCTGAGTTTTTGCGAGCTGCACGTTTTTTTGGACTTTCTTTTATAATATATGCCATATTCAAATAAATAAAATGTTACTCCTTACATGTCCTTTCCCGTGCGTTTCCCTCCAGCGTTCCACTTCCACCTTCCCCGCCACCGCTCTCCCGCTCCCCTGTCCAGCCAACCCTCCTGGCACTTCATTTCTTGACTCCTCTTCCTCCCGGCCCGTAGCCGAAACTTTTTTCTAATACTAACAATTTTAAACTCGTGATATCTTTCTAATTAAATATCCGAATTGAAAAATTTAAAAATTTAAATAAAGGTATTGAAGCTGTCTTGAATATGAAGTAATTTATTTTGATAAGGATTAAAACCAAGATACAAATAAAGAGCCTTTTCAAGCGGCGACATTTTAATTAAATTTTTAAAATAAAATAATACTTATTGTTGCATAACCATAATAGTTAGACATATGCTGTCGCGACCTTTTTTGTAAATAATGATGTGTTCTATAAAGTCGTAGTACATTATTTTATTCTATCATCAATAGTTTTCGCAGCGCACGCGATTTAAAGAATATTTTAGGTAATTTTTTTACACCCTGGGTTACATTATTGAAGTTTTAGTAAGGATGCCTATTTTTTTTTAAAAATTAAATATAGCCTAGTCACCCAGGGATAGTGTAGCTTCTCAACAGCGAAAGAATTTTTCAAATCGGTTCAGTAGTTTCGGAGCCTATTCGATGCAAACAAACAAACAAATCTTACCTCTTTATATAGTGTAGTAGATAGTAGATGTAGTAGATTATTTTTAAGGCGATCCACTAGTACAGGAAAAAATCGAAATCGGAATTCACGCCCTTTTATGGGAGGAGTTTAAAAATACTTGAGAAAAAGCTTTTGGAAAGGTTGGAAAAGATATTTGAGATTTTTTTTACATGTTGATTTCGTAAAGGCCTGTAAAAAACATTAATTCCTTTTTTATGCATTGTTTATTGTAATAAAACGGAATTTTTAAATTGATTTCACGAAAATAAGCGGCGCGGAGCATAACACGTCTTATCTCCGCTCCGTTCGGAGGAGTAATGACAGAAAATCGGGGCGGCTGCCAGTCGTTCTTCGGTGGACGGTATAAGGTTCACTTTGATATAACAAATTCGTCGACTGCCGTATTGTCGCCGTGATGTCAAAAATACCAAAGCGAAAATGCATATTATATTTTATTTTGTGAGGTTCGGGCGTAAATATCATTTTTTTTCGCGATAATTATATAAGAAACTGAATTTGCCACATTATGCAATAAAACCATATCCGAAAAAGTGTTTATAAGTAGGAGAGTTTTCAGTTAAAAATGTTTTTTATAGACCTAATACTTTATTTTTTTCTAAGCTTATTAAAAGACTTATTAAAAAAAATGACCGATATTTTTAAGGGCCAAGGTATTTTCTACACGCAGTATTTAATTGAAGCATCTATAATACTTCTAAGCGGTAAAATTTTCAAAACTAAAACATACGATTTTGTATGATTTTGCATTGTTTAGTATGGCTTCATCTTAATTAGTAAATTGTGAAATAACACAAATTATTCAAATAAAAGTGTTAGCACACGCCGGGATCTGAACCCGCGACCTTCGGATTGTTAGTCGAGAGCCTTTCTCTCGACCACGGAGATCATCAATACATTTTGATGTTTTACAACAGATTCCTCGTTAGGTTCCTATGTCACTACATTTTCTTCGAAGTACGAATGGACAACGTTCTTAAGGAAAATATAATCATACTTCCGAAGTAAAACGTTTTTCTATTTTGCTCAGATTTTGAAATATTGACCAGAATTGGTACGGGTATCTTCATAAAAATAAATATTCATTCATATCCATCTCAAGTTCACTTGAATCTGACTATTTTAAAAAATATCAGCATATATAAATTGTGATGAAAATATAATTCCAAAAAACAGTTTATTTCTAAGTATGATCTACTACATTGTGTATATAGGTATTCGTCTGAAAACCGCTTGCGTTCTTATCTAATACAAAGAGCTTCCACGAAGGCATTACAAATTCGATACCAAACTGCACCTCAAGACGTCGATATCAGTTACTCGCGCTGCCAGTGTAAGAAAATACGTTACGCTTTATCTGCCGCTTTCGCCAGTTATTGAGATATCGCTAGCTTTAAAATAATGCTCAAACGTACATAATTTTCGCTCAGAGGTTTGTTTAAAATTTCCATCTACTCGTATGTGCATTTACCTTCACCAAGTTAGTTTTAAATTGTGTGTTTGGTATTAAAACGTTTACAATTTCGTGTGTTCCAGTGTGTTTAAAAACATATGTCGTATTCGAAATTATTCGCATTACTGTTATTTAAATACTTTGAGCAAGTTTTCTTTTGGTGAATTAAAATGTAGAATTGAGTTGTTCTTCGCTAAACCTTCCCCTAGTGTTAATTTTGGCCGTTCGCTCAGTTTTGACAGGCTTAAGACGTCATGTGTTCCAAATACTTACTTGAGAAAGACGAAAAGATTAAGCTGTTCATATTTTCCCGTCCCACTTTCTTGATCTTTGCCTAATTTATAGAGAATTTAGGAAATGAAACAGGTCAATAACTCATTGAAAGTAGTTATGTACCTGACGACAAATAATAATAATATTGAATCAAAAACTTCCCCCCAATCAATAAGGTGGTGACTGAATTTCGTCGGTCGTCTTCTAAATTGAATTTGTCCCATCATAATCCATTATCTAGAGTTAACTTGTCAACTTCTGTCGAATCCGTTCGACTTGCGAATCTTTTATTGAATCGATTATGATAATGCCCCATTTAAATTGCAGATTCGTCCGAAAACGCACGAAATTCATTGATTTAAACTATTTTCCGTGTGCAAGCATTGCGGCGAGAGGTGACAGCCATCTTGTGCGACCAGTGGCACTCTCCCAACAGACCGCGTGGCCCGTCCATGATTTCCTGTAAAGCCTCTGCAAACCCGCTTGAGCCTTTTGGGCTCGCTCCTAATCCGATTATCCAAACACATTGGCCGGAGATACGGACACAAGGGGCATATCTTCAAACATTTGGTTTCGTGTCTATATAATTTCTTGAAGGTTGTGTTTTACCTTGCTGGCCCTTTTTATTTAAGTCGGTACACATCCCTAATAATTTTTGTTTGCTCAAAACTCACATTTTAATAATTTCCGGCGAATTCGTAATTGAATTATTATTTTTATTTCCATGCCTCAAAAAGGATGCGAGTTATTTATATTTTAGATTAATAAAAACTGTACCTTACCATTAATATATTTTACGTACAACGATTTTAAAACTTTGTAACCCGTTTTTCAACTATAAAGTTAGTTGTAAGCACCAGATTTTATTTTTCTAGACGATGAATTAATAACTTCGGGAGTGCGACATGGAGACACATTTTAAATATTTAGAACCACATTCTTTAGAATTAATTAAAATGAACCCGGTGGTAAGGTCGAATCTCCAGGCCTGCTGGGATGAATTCGGCCGTACGTCCGTCCAATACGACGTGCCGCGGTCGCATATTTATTTACACGCTTTTTTCACTTACGTCGTTAAGATTCCCACATTATTTGTCTTCTTCTTCTTTCTTTGGTAGGGCAAATTCGACAGTAGGTCCGTCTAATACACGGGTCGCGAGTCGCAATTTGTATACACGGCTTCTTTACTTACGTCTTTAAGATTGTGAATATATTTTAGGGTATATTGTCGTCTTAACATTAGTTTGCGTGGTAAAGATTAAACGTTTTGGTTCTGTGTAAAGATTTTTAAGTAGAATTTTCTGCACGACGGTGTACGAAGGATTGGCAAATAGTTTGTTCAAGTCTTGCTTCATCGGATTTTGACCGATTTGTACTGTACAATTTTATTTATTTACTATGTCTTCTTGAGACGTCCTCATCTTCTTATTTCATCTACTAACGCTTCATAACAAAATTCTTTTCAATTTCAATTCAAAAATCATCAATAATTCTCTTATTGACGACAGCCCTGCATTATTGTAACTGGTGTCATTTCATGTTCCTAGAGTCACGCGAACTAAAAATATAAATTCATTGCAACAATAATTTTTTGATAGCAATTCGTTTATTAACTCTTTTATACCACGTACATGAAAAAATAAAAGTATTTTACCTCATGGTTACTTTATCGTTTCATGTTGTATACGTAACATATAATCAACCGTTAAATAATTCAAGTGCAAGATGTTCTGGACGTGATTATCTAATTCCTACAAAGTGTATATGTCCCAATAAAAGAGTTTTTGAAGTTTTTTACGCAATTTAGGTCTTAGCGACTCCACCCGAGAAGAAGCAAGAAGAGACGAGAACATTCAAGAAGAGATAATCAGAGACAAGACAAGCAGAGGCCAGAAGAGACAAGAAGATACGAGAATTTCAAGAAGAAGCAAGAATAGACAATCCGATAAGGGTCGAGGACATCCCAAAATACACAAGAAGAGTCAAGAACAGCCAAGAAGAGCCAAACAGAGTCAAGAACAGTCAAGAAGATCCAAGAAGATGCAAGAAGACCAAGAAGAGCCGAGAAGAGGCAAAAAGAAGGAAGTCATAAAGAAGGGGAAAAAATATATAACGCTCAATCCTTTATTCCTGCCATCCTAAATTGCAATATTATATAGGTTGCCATGTATACCGGTCGATTAAACTCCAACCTCCTCCCTATCCTCAGAGAACGTGTTCCTAATCCTAACAAATCAGTGCCCCCAACTGTATCGGTCGTACCGGGACAGGAGTGCTCCTGGCTGAGGTGGTACAATCGTATTGTATCGTATCGTAAATTAGGTCTTAGCGGCTCCTATGGATAGATAAGTTCATATACGAGTATATTTCACATGTCCACGAATAACTGTAAATGATTCATTTGTGGGTGAGTTTATTTTATGGTATTTTTTGTACCTGAGATTAAACTTTTAGCTCCTTTCGCAGGGCACATTACAGGGGAGCAAACTGCCCTCGGGAGAATGTTTTTAATTAAAGGTTAACTGCTGTAAAGTTGACAGCACGTCGAAAGATCTGCTTTTGCGAAATGACCCTCGTTTAAATTGCGCTCTGAATTCTGAAAATTATTTGAATGAACGAATTTTCAGGAAATTAACATTATTATTTAATATCGTTTTTGCTTTCTCAGTGGATATTATAAGCGCGATTGGTTTCGTCAATCTGTTTAATTTCTCTGTTTTTTTATTTACAAAATTTTATGAATTTTCCTTACATCTAGGGATTTTTTTTGGGAAAACGGGAAAAACAAAAACTATATAGAAAATTTCAAATTTTAGTTTTGTAGTCAAAATTCTCAGCCAATCTGGGAAAATTTCAAAATATTCTGGGGAAATCCCTGGAAACTTTGAAATTCTTTAGAACCTAAAACTATGCAAAGTCAAAAGAAAATGAGTACAAATAAAAAAGGACATCTGCAAAGAATGCAAGGTGGATGTAAGCGTAATGAGTAAGATTAATAAAGGGGCGCTTAGATGGTTTGGGCATTAAGAGCGAATGAACTATAAAAGGAGTGTGAGGAGAATATATGACGCGAATGTGAATGGTGGAAGAAGTCGGATTTTTTACAAACCTCGGCATTTTGTTCGTATTTTTTGTGAAACTTTCATCAATATTTATAGTATCAACCGACTGCATAACTTTAATGTTTGATTTCACCAGAAGAAATAAACACAGCTTCTAAAATGTTTACTAATGTCGCAATACACTATCAATTAACTCAACGAGGCATTTTTTTTGTATTTCTTGGTCATTAACTATGATAACAATTTCTAGACATTTTGTTTTGAAGAGTTTTAATTTTCAACACATACATTTGTTACTTAAATTTTAAATTTTCTGTGACCAGTTTCGACACATCCGTGTCATTCACGAGCAAACTTAAAACTGTCAGATGTGTCGAAACCGGTCGCAGAAAATTTAAAATTTAAGTAACAAATGTACATTGAAAATTAAAACTCTTCAAAAACAAAATGTCAACGAGGCATCCTTATTATTTTAATTTCATATTTCATTAATAAGCGACGATTCTTTTACATTTGCAATAAATGTGATAATTTACTTGTTGTCAGGGAAATTACCTCAAACGTGTCTGAAACCGCACACTGCTTCTTGCTCTACCAAAAAATAAAACATCCCGATTTTCCATCCTGAGAATCATTTTCAATAGGAAGTTAATTTGGGATGCTTAGCTTAAACAATTATTAAGGCTGTGCATTTCACGGATCCGCACATTTTCTTTGTGTATTTTTGTAATAAAGCCACCCCGTACCACACCCACCTCTCTCCTACCAACCCTGTGTTTTTCCGCCCTCCACCCACCCTTCCTCTTCCCACCCCTAAAACCAGCGCCGCCATGTCTATAGCGGGTATGACGTCAGAGCTGTGGCAGCAGTTTGCAAAGTATTTGAGAAATATGTCGTTATAAGTGTATTTCTAAAACTTAGGTAATTGAATTTAAGAAAATTCTGGAAGGTGCTCTTGAGACTCGTATAAAATTTGTGCGTATTAATCCCGCATTTTCCATTCACTTTAAGTTAGATAACTATTTTTCTGCCAGTTTATTTTAATAATCAGTTTAACTACTTACGCAATAGAAAAGTTAGTTAAATCATGAATATATTTGTGCTTTCTAGGCTAATAAACCAATTATTTTCTTTTAATCACTTTTTGAAATAATATTTTGTATGCCAAATTGTTTCGGTACTCACATTAACACCACGGTTGTAAGAAATCACAAATATGGAGTGTTCATTTATGTACCGAGTTGTATTTTTCAACATTGTTTTCATACAGTGGGAACTTGTACACGCAAAATTTGTCAGCAGAATTTAAGAAAATATTTTTTCATTTTCTTTTTTGCTAGTTTCAGATTAAATAAAAGTCAATATTTTTCTAAATACGAGTACATGTCTTAAGACAGATTTCGGTCAATCTATTCTATGTTTTTTTTTTAGTATCTAAACCAAACGACCTTAGGTTTTCCTTTTTTTTATTTTTTAAACGTTTTCTGATATAAGAAATAAAATGATGGATTTATTTCTCCTGAACCAATGTCTGGACTATTGTGTCTCTTCTTTTAAATGCAAAGTGAAACTGCTGAAAACTGCTGACAACTACTGAAAGCTCGAAAAAATATGTATATTTCCACAGTTTGGGGTTTCTTATACAACAATAACCTCGCTCTAACGACCCCCAAGAGTTTTGCCTCGCGGTTCAAGTTGAATTTGGAAAAGGCTTATTTTTAGCTACGTTAAAGCCACAATAGTGAACCCAACCGAAAAGTATCATGGACATGCTGTTAGATACTCATAAATATAGTACTTATATAGTGTATTTTATAATATATATAAACTGAACAATACTCCTCGTTCCGACTTCGTAATTTATTAGCTTGGTACTTAGGGTTCACTTTGTATAAATGGTGGCTTATTTTTCATTCCAATTATGATGGCTTCTGTAAAAAAATGTTTTTGCGTTCGGATAGAAACACTTACATAGAAGTGGATTAACGAGTCAGCGTTCTGTTTAGTGCTATCACAATAATTACACAATAAAGTGGGTGCATAGACATTTTTATACACATATACACTTTTAAAGTGATTTACATCACTCGAAACACTTACTAGAAATTTTTTCTTTCACTAATGAAAAATATGTACGGCCCAATTCCTTCTTAATGGCTTCCGTTGACCAATGCATTCCAGTCATAAAAGCTGTTTAATTTCCATAGCGTCAAAGCTCACCGCTGGGGAACTTTACTGAGATCAAAGAACGTTTATTTTGCTAAATCATTTCTTCGAGCATTCCCATATTCCAGGTGGGATGTATGTTCAAGTATCGCCCTAGTAAAAACCCATAACCTAGATTTGAAACGTAGCTTGATATGACTACGTTTGTTCCCGACCGCATTTTTTTCAAGTATTTCTATCATTAAGTTTAAAAACTTATAAGAGCTCTTGTCTATCCAAAAAGAAATGGCTGACGATGCACATTAAAGTAACAACTTTATGAATAATATTAATGCCGGGCTAATACCTACCATGCCTTTATTGTGAAATTTCACCCCTAGAACACTTTACAAAGGTCTACAAATATAATATGAAGATTCTAGAATCTTTTACAATAGTGGAATTTCTTTTCTGTCCTGGACCCGTCATTATTATATGTTCTCACTGGATGGATAATTTAGTTTTTTTCCATCGCTGCAAGGGTTTGGAAAGCATCATATATCGAAGTATAAAGTAATAAACAGTTCATGTTGCCCAACCTAAATACGATTAATACTAATTGAAAATTGTATAGACTTTCCATCGTATTTCTAATGTCTATATAGACATTCCTCTTGTTTTGAAGGTTAAGTGTGCAAAGTTTCATCAATCGCCGAATAAAACTGTATTCTTACATAACAACAAAGCCACACGACACACCAGGCCCCCTAGTATGGTCGATCAAAGAGGTTTTATCGAAAATATCGATAACTTGTCATCGCTCCCAAGCACGACTGCAGGCCGCTAACGAACAAACAACAGTTTACGTCAAATAAATTAGGAACCCTTAGTCGTTGCGGACTGTTGTTTGTTCGTTAGTGGCCTGCAGTCGTGCTCGAGAGCGATGAAAATTTAGCGATATTTTAGATAAAAACTATGTCGATCGACCATGCTAGGACCACAGGACACCGTTCTTTGCATTTATAGATAGATACATAGCTGTAATCCCCGAAGTTGCCCGGGTTTTATTTTGAATTTTCTGAAATCAGATATCCGATAATCCGATATACTACAATCGAGTACTTTCAAAATTCTGCTATAAGGGGCGAAAAAAGGTGATGGGTTAGTTTTTTAAATTTTCACGTCGACATTAACCTTTTTCTTATTTTGACGTTATTGTTGGCTAAAATTCATCAAAAAGTTTCAAAATACTGCTTTAAGAGGCAGGAAATAGGGATGTGGGTGGTTTTTAGAAATTTCCTATATTTATCTTTCCATTGTTTAGGAGGTCAAGTGTGCAAAATTTCACCAATTTCGGAAAAAATGTAGATTTGAATACACACCAATTCCACGCCGCCCGTCACAACGTCCGCGACGCCGCCCGCCAAAGTGCCCGGCATAATACCCGCCATAGACAATGAACTATATATATTAGTTGTCCGAATTGTATGACAAGATGAAATATCTATCTGTGTAGGTATATGAAACTAAGTGACTGCAGTTTCATGTAATTCTTTAAAATGGATATTTATTTATTTAGAATTTCACGCCCGGCTGGGCTTTTACATGCATTTTTTTTAAACGAAGAACATCTAAATCTAAATGTGCATTACAAAATAAAAAAACAAAACAAAAACAAAAACAAAATCAAAATCAAAATCAAAATCATAATCAAATCTAAAACAAAAATAGAGTAAAAAAACAAATTGAAATAAAAACAAAATGCACCACCATGCAAGATGGAAAAACTGTAAACTGGGAAAAGTGCAATACATGTGAAATAAATCGAAGCAGAGCTATGCAGTTGGATAAATGAAATTTGTGGTTCTTCTTTCTGTTATAAATTCTACTATGGCGTTTTTATATTTAGTGAATGATGTGTTAAATATGTCAACAACATCTTTATAGTCATTACCCAAATTTTGTATACGGCGAACGGGGGTATACAATTGTGATTCTGTGTTGGAGTTGTCACAATAGAATGGTAGATAGTGCCTCGATGTTGAATTGCGAGGTATATGGAAAGAAATCAAGTATTAAAGTTCAGGGCTGTCAATTATTGAATTTATGATTTTATGTAAACATGTTAGGTCATATACTATTCTATTTAATTATAATAATAATAATTTTAATAAATTAAATTGACGAGTAATAAATTAAGAAGATACGCTGTAGTCTTGAAAAATATCTAAAAAGGTTATTATAGTGTTAAAGACCTTTTCCCAGAATTAATGCTTAACCAAGCTCATATTTTAAATAAGTATCATTTTAGGTATGGTATTTACCCTGAAATGTACTGTAGTAGTTGTGATAGACATCGAAATGCTGAAAAACACTTTGAGGAACATTACTTAATGCTTATATTTTGTCATCTACAGATCATTGTTGTTCTTATAATAAAGTTAGAGACTGGCTTGAAATGCAAAGGGTTTGGCAGATATCATTACTGACGTCCTGTTGTTATCAAGTCCTTCATTTCGCAGAAACAAACATTGTGAGTAACATGGTTTTCTCACAATGCTCATGTTTCATTTCTCAAAATGTTTCTTCTTTTGTGAGATATCTGACTGCTTATTGTAACTTTTGCAGTAGGTACTTAAAATTTGGGATCTTGAGACCTTGATAGTTTTCGCTGCCTTTCTCAATATTGTCTTATTTTTATTTTTATATTTTCTAATTCTCAATTTAACCTTCCAAACTAGTCACGCATGTTAAAAGGCAATGAACTAGTTTCTTGAATATGATTTTAACCACTTTCTAATTATTAAAAAGTAATGACAATATGTATTTTCAATTTTTATTAGAACATATCTCTTTTTATAACTTTTGAAGATTATTCGCATCACGTAAACTAAACAACACTAATAATCTAAACGAAAATATGAAAGAGAAGAAGACAAATAAAAATAAAAAGTTAACGGTCGCAACCGAGACGCGCACCCAGAATCTCTCGTCTTACCGGCATGAGCGCCTTATCCAATACGCCACTGCCACCTGTTATATTATGTTATCTTTTGAAGTAAAACTTCTTTACGCACGCTTGACTTGGGGAGTAAGCTGGTGAATGCGTGACCAGAGCGTTACGAAAAGTGTGATCGGGCGAGGCGAACATTGAGAGGTAGATAGATATAAGTTAGTGAAGATAGAAAGTGAAAGATTTACGTTTCGTATTACTGTAGGGGCAAGAGAGAGAGGTGCGAGCACACATTTTCTTTCTCTCTTTCTGTCATAGCCAGTTACGTTTCGTATATCGACACAGTGCAGGCCTATTGTCTGTATATACTGTAGGAGCAAGAGAGAGCAGTGCGCGCGCACATTTTCTTTCTCTCTTCAGTGTAGTTTTACTTCAGTCGTGTGGTCACTCGTTTTTTTCAAAGGGAAAGGTTCTGTGAAGGATGTAGGTACTTGGGTTAGGTATTACGTGACCATTTATTTTCATATTTTCTCTGTTCCCTTTCGTATTTTCGTTTAGATTATTATTGTTATCTTCTTCCATGATATATTACAATGTATTTTCGTCTAGTGTTCAACATGACCATATTGCCTTTCAACAATGCTTCCCTTTTTGTTAGCCCTTATCGCGTTATTAGCAAATTAGAGCCACGGGGTCAAAAAAATTAATTTCTTTAAAAAAAAATCTTTTTCTACTTCAAAAATGGTGGTTTGATTCTGTTCTTTTTACTAAATGGTGCAACATATTTGCTGTTTTCCTTCGAGTGGGGATATTGCCCTACTCCAGAAGAAACTCGATATAACGAGCCCCAGCGGTGCTGTATTTTCACTTAGCATATAACCGTTCTTACCTTCCCTTATCCTGGGACCCGGGTGTATTAGCAAGAGAATATTTGTGGGAACTGGAAATTCTATTTTAATCGTTGGCACTGTTCGAAATTTTGACCGAAATTTTGAGGTTTGTTAATTTTATGTAGTAGATTTCTTTAGATTAAAAAATGTTTAAATTCACACATTATTTGTATAAAATTGAAATGTTGGTGCGTTAGATGTCGTAGTTTTTCATATTTGTTTTAATAGGGCTGTTTTTAAAGGGACATCTTCTTTAGCACCGCTGTGATTTGAAACGAAAAAAAGCTACACTAAAAAGAGACAAACGCATACATCTACAGAATTTAGCCTGCAAGAGAATGAGATAGTACAATCGATCTCCTATTTGTGCGGTGCTTCATCGTCTCCCCACTCTTGTCTACTTTAGTTTTCTGAAGGTTAAACTACTTCCGCGTGTGAGTTGCACACTCTGTTTTTGAAGTTAAACTTCTTTACGCACGCTTGACTTGGGGAGTAAGCTGGTGAATGGGTGACGATAGCGTTACGAAAAGTGTGATCGGGCAAGGCGAACGGAAGTTGAGAGGGAGATATAAGTTAGTGAAGATAGAAAGAGAAAGAGTTATGTTTCGTATATTACTGTAGGGGCAAGAGAGAGAGGTGCGAGCACACATTTTCTTTCTCTCTTACTCTCATAGCCAGGTCCGTTTCGTATATGTCACAGTGTAGGCATATTGTCTGTATCACACTGCAGAAGAAAGAGTTAGCAGCGCGCGTGCACATTTTCTTTCTCTCTTCTTTTATAAGTTAGTGAATTTTACTTCAGTCGTGTAGTCTAAAGCACACTCGTTTTTTTTATTTTATTTTATTATTATGCTGCTACATTAAAATACACCGAGTGCTTGTATAGATTTGCGTAATGACGAAGGGAGACGGCCTTACTACAGGTGTCTCAAACACCTCTGACATATAGGTCAACCCAAGTGGTCTGCTACGTTTGGTGACTTATTAAGGGTGCCCGGGTTTAAGGGGTGAGGTTTGTCTGGACCTCGGCGGTGGATGTGTTTGCCCACTTAGTACGTGATGGGCTGGATCGGGAGAGATTGGTTGAGGGAGACCTAACCTAGATCTCTCCAGGAGGACTCTCGCGTCCCATCGCCTTGCACCTTGGGAGAGTTGGATTCAGACCTCCGTCACTCCTAAACACATAGATTTTTTTTATAGTAATACCTCACAAGAGTATCAGCTGCTCTCGTCTGGAGCTAGTGAGACTTTAGCATCCCCAATTGGGGTATGTTGTGAGGCTGAAGGTAAGGAGATGGGGAAGATGAAGGGGGGGAAGTACCTGGCTATTCATATCTGGTAACCAAACACGGCTAAGGCCATTTCAAGCAACGTTTTAATTATGAATAGTGGTCTTACACTAGGGAGATACTGAGAGTATCTTCCACTCTGGAACGTGTCGCAAATAAAGGTATTATATATTATTTTAATGAATAAATTGTGAAATAACACAAATTATTCAAATTAAATTTAAAAGACACTACCCACTTCCTCTCCTTCCTTTCCATAAAAAGACCCTTGCACAGAATTCCCAAAGATGACACTGAAAAAAAAATCCACGGGCCTCCAGTGTGGAGCTAATGTAAAATAAAAATATTGATCATTTTAGCTTTATATCTAGTTTACCTACTCATACCGCTGTATTTGTGATTAGTTCGTTAAGATTATATACATATCAGCATGAACTAACATACGATGATATTTATAACCTTCCTTTCAAACTTTTTCTAATGTGTGTTGGCAGGTACTCAAATCAAAACTAATAATGTTTTAGGCCTCTAAGTTTTCCTTTCAATTTAAATTAAATTTTTATGTAATTAAAGTAATTATCATCACCATTTTCTTCCGGAAATTCCTGATATCGAAAAAATATTGCTGTCCGCCATGGCGTTATCGCAATCAGCAATTATATTTAAATGTGACGTACTTACTACATTTTCATTCTAATATCGATGTTCCCATCACGTGACAGTTTTTCCCACGCCTCGTCTTACAATCGACACCATACTCCCATTCACATATCATTTCCCAATCGCATTAATAATCGCTTCATTCACCATTTGCTATCGACCCACATGTTAATAATCAAGTGTGGAATATTGTGCGGGTTTGTACGGGTGGGCGTTCATTATTTCGCATTGTTCCGGCGATATTATGTTTATAATACACAGCGTGTTCCCTAACATTTTAATTGTTGTAACAACTTACCTGTAATTTAACAAACACAGCCAGTAATTGCTTTGGAATGGCGTGCGATGTAGCTGTGTTTTATAATTAGGTTTTCTCTGATGCTTACATTATAATAATAGAATCATTATGCCTCATCTTTGACTATTTAAAATATTTGATTACTGCCTCGAAATAGTGCACTGTGTACAGAGAGAAATATATTGTTGATAAGGTACGATTACTGCCTCGAAATAGTATAATGTTTATACAGAGAAATATATTGTTGATAAGGTACGATTAATGCCTCGAAATAGTGCAATGTGTATACAGAGAAATATATTGTTGATAAGGTACCTATGAATTCGATAAAGTATTCAGAATAAATAAATTTAAATGTTATGTAGTATGTCATATGTGGCGATGCTGCACCTTTAGGGATGCTGGAGAGTCTTTTTAAGGAAAGGAAAAAGATGAAGTTATGGGAAGGAAAAAGGTATGAGGGTCGGTAACAATCTGAGGGTCATTGTGTCCAGGAGTGAGAGATGTACGAATTTATCTCTCCCACCGCTGTGCAAGTGGAGGAAGTTCGGCTGGAGAGGTCTAGGTTAGGTCTCCCTTAACCAATCTCTTCGGATCCGGTCCGCCATGCATTAAGTGGGCAAACGCATCCACCGCCGAGACCCAGAAAAACCTCACCCCAAGAACCCGAGCACCCCTGATAAGTCCGGCTGGAAAGATCTACGTCATGTCTGCTTCAAGCAGTCTCTCCCGATCCTCACGATCCAAGAACCAAGAACCCGAGCACTCCTGCTAAATCAACAAACGTAGCGAACCACTTGGGGTGACCTATGGCAGGTGTGTTTGTTTTCCAATAAATTGTGCCCTGGGCGGCGGTATCTCTACCCGCCTCCCAAATTAAGGCGCCACAAGACTAACGGGGGTGTGCTCGAGGCTCACATTTTAATTAATTTTGACGAATTCTTATCTAACAATAGACAATATCTTTTTTTCAGACGGATGCACACCGGATATAAGTTAATTATATTTGAGATTAATATAAAAAATACCTTACCATTAAAAGAAAATTTCCTTAAAAAGATTTGAAAAATTTGTAAAACGTTTTTCTACTATAAAATTAACGGTGAGCAAAAGACTTTATTTTTCTGGACGATGAATTAGTAACTTCCCGAGGGATTTAGTCAAGAAAGATCTGAGATTTTGGTAATATATTTATCAGAATTAAATAAAATATACCCTTCGGAAAGATCCATTTTCTAAGCCTGCTAGCGAAAATTCGACCGTAAGTCTGTCTAATACAGAGGGCCACCCGCCACATGTTTTGTACACCTCCTTCACTCATTCGAAGATTCCTACTTTATTTTAGAGGGTTGTGTCATCATAAAACTGTTGTATTTAAGAGCGTATAACCAGAGAACACCAGAAATATGCCATTTTTAAATAAGTGTTTAGATGTATTGACTCTTTTCCACGAAAAATTATAAATTGGTTTCGAAAGATTGTTCTTTCATTTAGTAAACGTATGTTTTAAATTTTCAGAAAAAATGATAATTTTTAGTATAATAAAGTTATACCATAGGTCGTTGGCGGAATTGTTACATTTTCAAAAAAGTACATTTATTATACACCCATTTCAAATCGTATAATCATAAATCAATACATTATCTGGTAAACGTATGAAACCATTAAAAAATATATAAGTACATGTATTTCTTGACGAAAATTGGTCCGATTGTGTATTTATTTGCGTACTTACAGACTAATATATTTCAAAAAATTTTACGTTCTTATTTTGCTGAGATATTATTGAAAAATGATAAATACTTATGATAAAAAATAATTACAAAAAGTACATAATTTCAGCATTTTTGGATGTAGTTATAAATTAAAGCAAATTTGGAATGAAATAAAATCGATATTGAGTTATAATTTTAAAAAGCTGCTATGGAGAGTAATTAATCCTTCTCATTGGAACCGCCCTGTATGATCGTAAGAACCTCTTTCGACGAAATTTCGGCTGGTTATACGCTCTAAGTACTTATACTTCGTTTTTAATTACTAGGATTAATCTATTTACGCTGTTAAGATTTTGGTTTCCTTACTATTATTACACTTGGGAATTACAAATTTCTTGATATTATATTTGCATTTGGCAGTTCTCTCTCAAATGGCAAATTGAAATAAGTTTGCATGTAATATTATTAGACGCAATGCTATAAATCTTCTGTCTTCATCTAGCGAGTGTAATTATATGTAGTGTGACCTCATTAACGCCCTACAAGCACTCTGGAATTATGTTAATGGACATAATATTAATGTAAAACTTGGTGCAGTAAATCAACTCTTTGGCTGAACGAAATAGTGCTTGAAATAGCCGGTTCCGTCGTGTCATTTTCAAGTCTTTATGGTCGTAGTATAATGCACCTTGGGTCGCGTCGTATGCATTTGCTCAACGTGTCATAGTTTTGACTTTGTCTCGAGTGATTGTATAAAGATTGGATTTCCGCATGGCTTATATGGATTATCTTGGATTTTTCAATTAAGTTATAACCTTATTGTTGCTAGAAGTGGGTAAAGATGACGATTATTAGATATGTTTCATAAATTTTATAAAAAAGGCTGCGCCTGTAAGAAAGATTGATAAATTCTTTCATATTTTTACATGTTATTTATTTGCTTCGTCGCAATTCCTAACTTCCAGATTTTTTTCCTTAAATATGTGTATCTACACTATATTGAACTGGAATGATGTTGTACAATATTAGACAACTTTCCTTGGCTCGAGTTGCGTATTTCTACTGTGTGAATTTTGTTAATATCTGCTTATCTTATTTATTTATTTAAAATGGCATCACATGCGTTCATGCGTATGTAAACAGTATCTACGTCCCGGCAACGTGAAGCGTGCGTTGCATGACCTAGACAAGTATTAAACAATAGCTGAACATTTTAGCTAAGACCTGATATATTATTACGGGGATAATTGGTTTCTTTTGCCCTTTTTAGTGTCAAATTTTTATTTTTTGTTGGGAACTGCTTCGAACGCTAGAAGTGTGGTGTTTGATCACTCGTGGATAGAGATAATAAACAAAATCGAAATATGAACAATTAATATGACTTCCGAAAGGATCATTGATAAATTTGTGAAAAAAATCGAGGTCATTAATGTTGTCGATGCATTTTAATATGCTTATAAAGAACTGAAAAGCTTTCTTAGTCGCTTTGTTGGTAAGGTGCTTTTCTCGTAAGATATTTTGTGTATGAGATTCTGAGCTTCTTCTGTCCCTGTCCCTGTTTCTTCCTTCCCTTCTCTTTCACCCATTATCCTAGAATTAGATTAATTTCACGTGTCAACATATATCTTCTGCAATACCACAGCGTCAGCATGTTGGTTTTGGGATCGCCATATTCCATTACGTTTGCATTAACCCCCTTGAATCTTGACCAGCATGTTTCCCTTGGCTATGCATTCCTCATTTCAACAACATCGTTCCCATTCTAACCCAGATCTAGTATCGCATGATTGCACTTAATGCACTTTGAACCGGTAGATGTATGCACATTTGCAACTAGAACAAAGAGCTTAACGATTACGTCATGAAGCTGAAGCCAAACGAATGGCTTCTTTTCATTCTGTTTCCTGATAGTTAGTCCCAATAGTTATTAACCTTTTCGAATCCTCGGAAAACTTTTGAAATAAACATTTTCAGAACACGAAAATCGTAAACAATTCGTGTACTGATCTCGCGTTTGAAATTTGCAGGATCACCAAATTTATTTATAATAATAGGTGAAAGTCAACATCAGGTAACATTTCATGACATGCAAATCAATTACATGGAAGTTAAAAATATATTATTCATTAAAAATTATTGTTAAAACTACAACTTTAAGGACCACCGATCAATGACCTAATGGCTTCGCGTTTTCAAATTTTGCCAGGTTATTCGTTACCCTGGAATATTTGTCTTTCTTTTGTGAAAAAAATACTCTTACAAAAATGGAATCACTGTTCAATACTATTTTTATTTCTTCATTAGTTTTCCTTTCACTTCTTATGTTGGTTAATCTGCAGAAATCTTCAAAAACACAATCGATTTTTGTTTTATAATAAAAAAAATGTTTAAAAAAAAGCTTTCTGTGTTGTAACTGTGTAAATAAATTTTGTATCGGATAATCTTTTATATTTTGGATCTAATCTGCATTTTAAACGAATCTGCGCATTTGGGTTAAAGTTATTTTGCTTTGTTTCCTAGATAGTAACAACTAACAACGCTTTTATATCGCGTTAATCTTCAGAATCTTCAAAAACAAATTAGATTTTTTTATTGTATTAAAAAAGGTTTAAAAAATGCCTCCTGTGATTTAACTGCGTAAAATACATTTTTAACAAATAATATTTTTTTTATTTTGGATCATGTCTATTGTTAACAGTTCTGCACATTTATGCTAAAGTTTTTTTGCTTTGTTTCCTAGACAATAACAACGCTTGTGTATCGTGTAGCACTTATCGCGAAACACTTATAAAAAGATTGCAGAACACGAAGAGCCGAAACACTGGTTATGAACCACTCTTTTTCCGGATAAAACAAAGTTTTAAATTAAATCGTTCGGAAAGCACCTACAAAACCTCCAGTGTGGGCAAGAAGGGTTCCAACTAAAATTGGTTTCGCCTGCGATGCTCGGGGTAATATTTCATTGTACCGAATCCAACATCCGCTGACATATGTAACTAAATCATTCAAATGCAAGGCGCTCTATTCTTTTCCGTTTTGTTTGGACGTCTGCGTAGGTAAATATTTTCGCTCCCAGGGGTTTTCTTTGATAAATTGTATGCAACGGCTGCTGTCTCTACACTTGTTTCAACTGTGTACGCAATGTGTACCTTTATAATATGAAATATATTTTGCCATGAGTATTTTAATGTTGCAGAATATTGGGAGACGCCTAAAAGCGTTTTTTGTATTTACTTGGTAGAATATTTTTTAGGCGGGTAACGCAAAGACGTTTTGTTATTCGGAGAAATAAAAATTAGGCGCTAACTTTCGTGTACTAGGTACCCGGCAATTGTGAATGTGCAAATGTGCATGTCTGAACTGCACTTGAAAGAGCGGTTACATTTTGTTTATATGTTTAATTTCTTCAGTGTTGTACCGATATTCGATCATCCAATTCGTCTTACTCATTACGCTTACATCAGCCTTGCATTTTTTGCAGATCTCCACGTTTCTCACTTGATCGTACACGATTTTACGACACGTACGCCTTAAGAATCTCATTTTTTTTTTTTTACATTAACTCCACACAGGAGGCCCTGAGGAAAATAATTTCCCTCAGGGCCTATGTCATCTTTGAGGATGCTGTGTGGAGGGTCTTTTCGAGGAAAGGAAGGAGTGAACATGGGTCTTGAAGAGACCCATGTTTTAGGAGGGAGGAAACACAGAGGCTGGTAAATCGTTCCACATCCGAGCTGTTGAACTCAAGAACGAGTCGTAAAAACGACCCGTTCTCATGTGACTAATGTCAACCGTGTACAAATGTTGGGTGCGTGTTTGGCGTGTTTCCCGATTATGCACCGGTGCCGAGGGGATCAACGACGCTAGTTCCTCGGAGCATTTTCCATTGTAATACCGGTAGAACAAGGACAGCATTCCCACCTGACGCCTGTGCTCTAAAGATTGCAATCCGTCTGTCATTACTACAGTATTCAGTTTACTTTCATCCTTCCTCTGCTAGTTTCATGTCTCACTGCCGTACAGCAGGGTAGGTACCAGCACTCCATTATGGACGGCTAACCTCACTTCTTTAGACAGTTTTTCTTTGGCGCCAACGGCCAGTCCATATTTGCTACAAATTATTTTCATAATAAACAGAACACCATCAACATCTGGTATCCGAAAAAATCATCAAAATCAGATCATCAGAGAAGACTTTCTATGGATATTAGAAAACATAAATTGGAAAATATTGAAAACCTCCCCATTACCTACAGCTTCACAACATTCATCAATTGGAGCTAATAATAATAATAATAAAACATTTATTTGCCAATAGATTTTTTCAATTTTATACATTTTGTTTAGTTATCATTTATCCTATTGACAAAATTGTCACTGCTCAGATCATTTAGGATTTCTTCCGGAAATCAGCTGGTTGTCAGCTGGGCCTCCAATATAATACACATAATATAATGTACATAAAAAAAAATATATATATATAATTAATTAACAAATCTTCACAAATCAGATGCCACATTCTCACCGGCTTTAGATGGTTGGGAACAGTTTGGGACTCTTGTGCGATATTCACATAAGCAAAATACCGTTTTCATATTTCACAAAAATGGCGCCTTGAGGATTAACCAAGATTTGTTCAGTTATTTTTATTATTTGAGGTCATTTTTCACACGGCAATTGTATTATGTATTCCTTTTTTACGTAACTTATTTTAAATGTTATATTTCTTTTCTTTACAGGTAAGTTCCCGTTCAACTTCAAACCACTTCAATCGCTTAAGTTGTAAGTTCTATCATTATTGTCCATTGACTGATTAGGCAGTTATATAGAGGTACAAGGTCATCTCGAGATATAAGTGTTATCTAACTGAAGTTGGTTTACATATAATAAGAATCTACGAAGGAAATGTAGTGTGTGCTCGTCCCACAAAGTACGTAGCGAAACACGATATATGTGTAAATTCTGTGAGCAACATCACATGAAGGGATATCATGCTTTGAAATGCTACAAGTATAATTCTTTTTATATTTCACCAAATATGTATAATATTGAACACGCATAAAATAATAGATAATACCTAAAAAGTGCATTCTTTCAAAACTTCAAAAATATAAAAAAAGTTGTAACATAACATAATAAAAGATTTCATTTAACGCAAGACAATGAAAGTTTTATTTAAATATGATCCATACTTCAGAAGTTTCAGCTATTTTACATAGAATGTAATATCGCGAATGTTAAAAAATATTCAAAAAAAACAGCCGCATACATTTGGTTTATGGCTTATTTTAAATAAAACTAAATATTGACATTTGACGAGCAATTTACCTAGAAGTGTGAGCCTATTTTATGCGATGTTTGTACTTCTTTTTGTTTTGTTAGGCACCAAATTAATTAAAATTAAATTAATATTTGAGCATCAAAATTCGGCAGTATTTTATAGATGTGTTTATATAAGTTATTTGTTTTCTAAATTATTTTCGGCTTATTTTACTTTTTAGGAACAGTTCGTCGCCTTAGTTCTTAATTGTCCAAACGACCATTAGAAAATTTTACAGGAGGAGAAAGTTTTCTTTCATTATTTCAATGAAACATTATGATAGGTGTTTAAGATAAAGCTACATCCGTAAAGGTAAAAATCTCGTTGGTTTAAATCATTATAAGTTAAGTGATTAACATATTTTATACTTTATTTTTAATTTTAAAGTGTAGATTGAACAAATACTAAAATGGTCATTTGGACAAAATTAAGAACCAAGGCGTCGCGTCGCGACGGGTTGGAGTAACTGATCATGATTCAGTAATATGCTCAGAATCGGTAACCGATCGCAATTTTATGAAAGGCTAAAACGTCTGAGAATCGTCGATTAACGGGGACTGTTTGAATATAAAGTCTCCAAAATTGAACCGATCTTCGTGACATATTTGGAAACAATCCAACCAAAGTACGTGTGTTTTAACCAGAATCTTAAACCATCAGGAGTAGGTACCTAATAGGCGACCAGTACAAAAAAAAATTGTTGGTTATTTTAATATTTCCATTCATTGCACGTGTTAATCGAATCGTCTGTTTTATAAATTATAAAAAGAATTTGCTTCACATGTTCTGTTAAAAAACGAGCGGCTTTGATTTAGAGCGAGTAATTTAGAATATATGTGAAAATGCTTTGTAAAACAATATGATGGTTCTCGTTCGTCGCTGAGATTGTTCGGAAACAATGTAATTGTGGGAAAGGCCGCACTGCTTTAATGTTTTTTTCCTGTGAACCTGACATTGCATCGATACGCTTTCATGCGGACATCAAACGAGAACAATTTAAACGAGTACCTACCAAAGTACTAAAAGTATCCATTTTTTGGGTTTTTAAACTGCGTATGATAATAATGAATGTAATTACGTAATCAGTCACATAAATAATACAAGGTGGCGCAAAAGTTATCACCCTATCAGAAGATGCCATATTTTTTTCAAATTCCGGCAAATGTCAGTTTCGTATCGTATTGTAACTAGTGCAGAAGCTGAAAGTATTTTAAAGGTATAAGGCCTCAACATTGTCTTTTAATGCGTAATTTCATTCTTTTGTAGACAAATAATTAGAATAAAATACATTTCTAATGAACACCGTAATCGATTGTCTGAATTGACTGAAATTTAAATTTTAAATATCATTACGTTACGCAGGAATATTTCACATCACGAAAAACCGAAATTGTTTGATTATTTATAAATTGAATCCATTTCTACCAACGCGTTGCTTTAAATGGCTTTAATTTTTAGCGCTATACCATACCTCTTCCCCACTTCCCTCTTGACCACGTCCTCCCCCACCCTGCTTTCTTCAGCCTCATAAACTACCCACTTTAGTAAAAATTCATCCCTTACAAGTTATTTTTTCACGCCCTTTTTTAAATATAAGTTTCGCTTTAAAAATTGGAACTGCTGTGCCTAGAATTCATACTAGCTAACATGCAATTATCAGACCTACAATATTAATATCAAGACGTGATTTTTCACGGGCCTGCGTTAGTTCTTATAATAAAACGTTTACGAAAAACTGCAAAGGTATTTCCTTTCAAAGAGCCTTAGCGTGTTTACTTTGTCCAGTCTCTAAAGTCTCTCATTATGTACATTATCGAGTTGTGTCAAGGTGAAGTGTCTAGTAAAATTGATGTTCTTTAATGAGTCATATTTCAAAGACAGTTAGCAAAAGTGTAAAAGTAGAAGTTTACCTTATAATATACCTTCAAGACTTTGATGTAGGTTACAGTAGATAGACCCTTCAAGAAGCCATGCACTTGGAACTTTTTTATTTTGGACGGTAGTTATTGTTTTCGAATTTCGATTGGATGTAAGGAGTGTTTTCGTATTATTACATGTAATACATACGGCGAAGAATTAGCTAATGTATAATGCGACCAAAATATTAACGAACGAATGATCATGCTTTGAGTTTCTAGCCATAGGTATTACGTAGAATAGCGATATCTCAGACTGCACAGATTGGTTTATTGGTTCATTTATCGATGTTAACTTGAATAAAATGAAGAAGCAATACCTACGATAACCGGATTGGCAGTGTTATTTATTTATTTATTTATTTGTAAGAAACAAACAGCTTTTACATAATACATATACAGTGATAAATATATAATTAACCTGGAGTCAAGCCACAGAGGTTTCTCATGCTAAAGTACATCGGAGATGAAGTTTTATTGTATTATAATTAATTTTGGGTTATAGGAAGAGGAGAGGAAGAGGAGAGGAAGAGGAATATAGGAAAAGGATAGGAGATGCTCACGATATATTCTCATATTAATAATCGATCGTACGCGTTACTTCATATCGATATTTCTTAAGGTTTTTACTAAAAATGTCAATGCTGTGAAATTTTGTATTATATTGTGCACATACACGAGGAATTGGGGAGTTTTTTCTAATGTTTGTTCTACAAGAGGGTAAATAAAATAAAACGGATTGCCGGGTTGGTCTTGACGGAATATGAAAATTTATTAAATTGGTAAGTTCTGGTGAGTCCAGGCCATTGTTTAGAATTTTAAACAATAGGATTTGATCAAAAATTAGACGTCGTGTTTGGAGGGATTAGAAATTGTGAAATTTAATGGATTCGGTATAATTTGAGAAGCGTAATTTGAATTTATAATTTAAGTGTTTAAAGAATTTTTTTTGAATTCTTTCTATTCTTTCAATATGGGCTTGGTATAAAGGAGTCCAGATCGGTGTACAGTGTTCCACGTG
Source organism: Limnephilus lunatus (assembly GCA_917563855.2). Taxonomy (NCBI): domain Eukaryota; kingdom Metazoa; phylum Arthropoda; class Insecta; order Trichoptera; family Limnephilidae; genus Limnephilus; species Limnephilus lunatus. The sequence continues at coordinate 29,725,455 of OU830594.1, read as the reverse complement.
CGGGCGAATATATGAGGTGTAAGGGGAATATAGAGTGTTTATGTTGTGGAAGGGTTTTGCTATACGAATTATAAATCCCAGCATTTTATTGGCTTTGTTGATTATTTCATCAGTGTGTTGGATAAAGTTTAATTTGACATCCATCGTTACCCCAAGGTCCCTGATATATTTTACTTCATTGATATGTGTGCCGTTCAGTATGTATACAAATGAAATTATATTTTTATTACGTGTAAATGTTAATTTATTGCACTTTGAGATGTTAATAACAAGTTTGTTTAATTCGCAATAGACAAAAAGACGATTGAGGTCTTCTTGGAGTTTAATGCAGTCATTGATTGATTTAATAACTAAGTATATTTTTTTATCATCTGCATATGCTAGGTAATTAGTATGTAAAAAACATTTGTAAATATCATATATATACACATTAAATAATAATGGGCCTAAATGAGAACCTTGAGGTACACCGGAGGGCACAGAAAAAAAGGGTTATTCAATAAAAAAAACCACATCGTTTTTTGTGGAAAATCAGTGATTTTTTAAAGGTTTTCAGAAATCTGCTGCTGTTATCAAAATACATAATGATTTTCATACAAATGATTGAGTTTTCGAATTGATTTTCATGTTCCCTAAGTATTAAAAAATCAACCCGTAAAAAACGCAGTTTTTTACTGTAATACATCTCATTTCAAATGTCTTTTAAAACTTAAGAAAATTGCTTTGAATGAGGATTTAACCTTCCTACCCACTAACTGGAGTCTACCAAGCTACCAACTGAGCTAAATCCTGATCGGATAAGACCGATATTTACTGCTGTGATGTCATCGAATTTCAAAAAAATGCTTTAGTATTAGTCCGATTGTGTGTGCGTGCACCAAAAGTTGATAGATTGCATTGTCATCGACTGCGAGTCTATTTGCCGAGCTTCAGTTTGATCGGATGTCGGGAAGTAGGTTAATTTCCACTTCCTAGATTCCACTTCATTAAATAAAGAAAATAAAAGTGAAATTCAAATGATTGTATTTTTAATTTTTTTTTAACAAAAATGTAATTCAAATGGGTGTATTTAAAAAGCAAATTCGTCAGAAAATCTTCTGGCCAATGGACATATTTTATTACGCTGTACGTCTCTTAGTATTTCTTATGTGGTTAATTAATTAATACCATCAGTCTGACTATGCAGTTTGATAGAAGTCCCTTTTAGATGAAGCGTTAGTCTGGTTTATATTCAATCTAGACTTATCCAAATATGGTATTGTTAGTACAGCAATCACCAAACTCGTGTATTATTCTTCTATGGTGGTATCAGGACATGGTTATCAGGACACTCCTCGGTGGTACAAATACCAGTTCAGTGTTGTCAGACTGTCACTTTACCTACATGAGTCATGTGACTGCAATGGAATATTAATACCTACTCTATCACCTCTGGCAACATTCGTGTTTTCTTCAAACTTGTTTGAACGGGAAAGGATTGTACCTTCATAAAGTTTTGAATATCTCACTGATGCTAATATAATTTCAATAGGTACTCGTATGTAACTGTTTACAGCTTGATATTCTTAATTTTGCGGTGGATTTGCTAGTGAATATTTTATTGATAAAAAAATATATTTTTTAAAGTTCGTTTCTTTTTTTTCTCTCCCTTTGGCTGACTACGCAGTTAAATGTGTCAAGCTGAAAATACGCCTCAATTCTTCTGACTTTGTTAGAAAAATTTCTGTAGAATAACTTGTTTCAGAACCTTTGTAATCAATGTCTGTCGAAATTTGATATTTAAATATGTGAGATGATGGACATTACGTGACTACTTCTCTTCAAGAATGTTAAATATAAGCCACTGTCATAGAACAAATAAAAAAATGTATTCCACTGAATTTTAAGTGGAATAAAGTTTTTAATTGGTTTTTTCTTAAAATTAAGTGGAATAAAGTTTTTTATTTGTTTAATTATCTATAATCTATTATAATGGAATTCCACCACGAATTATCAATTTCAAAAATAGAAATATTAAAAAGCCACTTTCACTTATTTTCTGTCATAATTTTCTGTCTTATTTTCGTCGAACCGACATTTTATATTAATTTAATTTTACAAACTAATTTCACTCCTAAAAAACTCGAATTAAAACTTTACCGAAATTATAATATTTAAAAATTCTAAGTTTCATTCTCGCTTCTATTCACTTGAGTGAGCGTCCGGAAATAATTTCGACCTTTCGGTTTTGTTTTTCTTCGACCTTTCGTTACATCGACGGTTCGCGCCTTCGCTATTTTTTTAAACCTATAAAAGAGGCTCCGACGCAGATAATAACTCTAGAAATATTTCTACGTGGGAGGTTGCTCTCTGTATAAAGCACTAGAAACTCTGCCGACAAAATCCCAGGCGATCCTCTTTCAATCTTGGATTTTATTATTTCGCTGAGAAAAATATTGGTCTTTGCTTTATTGAATTATCTGAACTTTTATAGACCCGTCAATCTATATTATCTTCTTTGGATGTTTCTCCTTCTTTGCTCTTCGATCCTTGGCGCCTGGTCTCAAAAGTTCTCTTTCTATAACAAATTGCGCCACTCCGCACTATTATATTATGATATTATTATATTACGAAGGTTCCGTGTTGGTGAAATAATATCGGTTGTACAAACTTGGGAAACAAAATACCAATTTACTTTATTTCTGAAGGTTGTCTTCAAAAGTTTCGCATTATATTCTTTGGCGTTTAAAGCGTTTTTATCTTGCCCCTTTTTGAATTGATTTTTATTAGATATTTTCTGCTTGTCAATTTAGAACCGCGATCAAAAGTCTTCCTCTTATTCAAAAGTTGGCTACCCATCGGGGAAATCTTCCCGATCATGGCAGAAATCGCTATATTAGATTAATCTTTACTACGAATTGGTTTACATTATGACTACCAAAATATCAATTAGTCAATCAATATCAAAAATATAATCATTGTAACAACGTGTGTGTGTGTGAGTGTACAAACACGTTTATTTATTTTTATTTCATGAAATTTTACTGGTTACAGATTTTTGTTTTATTTTTTAGCTACCACACTAGGCTAATGCCCGTGTTGTGGTAGTCATACATTAAATATTTTAATAGGAATTAAGAGCCCACGAGGGATTTTTCAATATTTAATATTTTTTTCGTATTTTTGCGTATTTTTTCGTATTTTCGAAGTCATCTGTGTCGATAACAGCATCTCAAAAAAAAAGTTTGTTATTATATTTTTTTAGATACATGTATTTTCTATGCCACAAGCTAAAATTAAATATTAAAAAATATATCTTTCCTTACTTTGTGACTGTTTATAAAAGATCAGTTTTCAAAAAATCGTCATTGTACCGCTGAATGTTTTCCATCTGTCGTCATATACGAAAAGAAAAAAAAATATTGAAAAATATAATGTTATAGGAAACATATCAACCTATACCACCACATTCATATTTTTTTATAAAATGCGTAAATAGTGATGTAAAACTATTTTTAAAAACTACGTAAATCAATGTACTTTGAAATCGATTTTATGTATTAAAAAACAAGTATTTGAAAAAAAAAAATAATTGTGTATTAAAACAATATTTAAAAAATCCAAACTAATAAAACAATAAAAATAATTTTACGATTTATTTGGTAATATTCAATTTTTAACTGTACACAAAACAGATAAAAACGATCGCATTTTAAACTGCTCTTCATTCCACCCGAACGTTTTTACGCCGGCATTCCCTACCATAAGAACAATTCTATAAATAAGCTCGCCCGGTATGACGAAAGTGTCCGAACAAAATATAAAATGCCCAAACAAATCCTCCGGAAGGATTAAATAATTAGCAGCCATCTCCCGCTCATACTAACAACTAACTTAACATTACATTGTAAAAAAAAAAAAAAAAAAGTTACCCCAATAATCATTTTCCATCATTATAAAGGAGCTAGAGCTTGTAAACCAAGCTAATTACTCTATTTGCCATTCTATCAAAGTCAAAGTCATTCCGCGATTGTCAGTCGCCACAAGAAGTCGTTTCGCGACGCTCTGTTCTGTAAACTAGTATTGAGAATATAATATGCAGGTGTTGGTTCTTGAATAGAATACGTATGCTCTGGAAGGAAGAAATTCCACCGCCGAATTAGAACGGGTAAAGTAAATGAAGCGTGTCAAAAAGATATTCTAAAACGATAGTGGCAAGGACACGGACGGTCATATACTTGTACCTTCCTACATGTTGCCTTGTTTGTGTGCAAAAAAATAATATCGGTATAAATACAGTGATCACTCGGTTTTACGAATCAACCTTTAACTGCTTTTATGTTTATTTTTATATGTGGGTTTTCGAAAAAAAAATTTATTGAAATCAATTACTGTTAATTAAGTTCTGCTAGATATTTTTAATGATTTTAATTATATGGGTACCGGCAACAATTGTTGATTTGGCGATGACTTTGGTAGGCAAAACTGCCATTACTCGTAAACATTAATATATGAAACTTGAATTAGTTTTTATTATTCGGAAGTTTTATTCCTTTTAACCATTTTTACTTACTTTCTTTGATTATGAATGCATTATAGAGCAGATGAATGAAGAAAAGAGTATGATGAGAAGGAACGAGGTGAACGTGTTTAGTAGAAGAAGTGGAGGAGAATTTTATTTTTACATGAATACCGCACAAGAGTCCCAACTGCTCCCGTCTGAAGCCAGTGAGACTATGGCATCCCCAATTGGGGTATGTTGTGAGTTGTGATGCTGAGGGTAGTGGGGATGGGAAGGAGATAGGGAAGTGGAGTGGAAGGTGGGGAAGTACCTGGCTATTCAGATCTGGTCACCAAACACGGCTAATGCCAGTAATGCCATTTCAAGTAACATTTCCATTCTGAATGGTGTCTTACACCAGGGCGATATAGCGAGTATCTTCCACTCTGGAACGTGCCGAAAATAAACTAAATATATTATTTTTAATTGAATAAATTGTGAAATAACACAAATTAATCAAATAAAATTTATTTGCCACGCCGGGATTCGATCCCGCGACCTTCGGTGTGCGAGTTAAGCGTCTTACCGCTGCGCTACGCCGGCCGTCAAATGGCACGATCAAGTGAATCAGCGCCCTAGGAGTGATTTTTCACTAATACGGCATTATACAAATAATCCAATTATTATTTTTAAATACCTAGTTGAGATTCAGAACTGTACCTAACTGTATAATATTTAACGATTTCTCATATAAACCATGTAAATATTATACACTTTGTAAAACCCCATCAGTGCGTTTATAATAAATAAATTTCCGTCACGTCTTACTTTTTCGAAGTAGGTATGTATTTCATTCTTCTTTTAAATTATTATATTATTTAAAAGCGAGTGTCAAGTTTCACACGAAATAGGGCTGTGCAAATAAATGGATAATTATTATTATTCATAATTTAACTAACTTTACTAACTAACCATCACGCCGTTTGCCGCAGGGGTAGGCAGAGAGGATGGACCGCCAATCAACTCGGTCTTGGTACACACTCCTTGCCACGTTCACATTCATACGTCGTCTCATGCATGCTTTTCTATTATTCTGACTCTTGACATGGTCCGACTCAAGTATCTTATCCACTTGGTCGTGCCATGTCTTTCTTGGGCGTCCCCGACTTCTTCTACCATTAACATTTTCGTTTTATATTATCCTTACACTCCTTTCCTCGTTCATTTGCTCTACATGCCTAAACCATCGGAGCGTTCCTTTCTTAATCTTACTCATTAAGTTTACGTCAGTATGCGCATCTCCACGTTTATCACACGATCATACATACCACACATGCTCCTCAGGGATCTCATTCTACAGCATTCAGTCTACTTTCATCCTTTCTCTGCCAGTTCCATACATCAGGGTAGCTACCAGTACTCCATTAATAGAGTTACCTGCATTCACCCCTCTTTCAATATCTCTATAAGCCTTACCACCTCTCGTAAACACACTTCCCAAATACACAAACTCATCCACCTGCTCCAAGTATTCATCATTCACAACTATGTTGCACATTGTTTTCGTATTCTCTCTTTCAAATACCATGACTTTAGACTTACTTACATTCATCGCTAACTAATTCTTCATACATACTTCGTTCATCCTAGATACTAGATCTTCCATACTGTGAATCTCTCGACCCATCGCCTTGCACCGCGGTCGAAGGGATGGATTCATACGTTCGTTACGCCTGAATACACTGACCCCTAGATTCCTACCCACCCCTAATACCTTTTTCCTTCCCAGAAGTTCCTCTCCTTCTTTTCCTTAAAAAAATCCCCCACACAGCATTCCTTAAGATGATATAGTGATGATGATAGTGTGATATAATAAGTCATTATTATACAGCTTACACAGCAGAATACCTTTATTTCATAGGAAATAATAACAATGTTGATAATAAAATATATATATTACGACTACTTAATGTGAACAAATTTAACTTTTAATTAAACAATTATATTTTTCAATCGTTTTATATTTCCAAGTTGTGACGCCCTGGGGACTATTCAACTGGCCTCCGCAGAATTCATCGCGAGGCGTGTTGAGTGTTCAACATGCAGGTGTTGTTCATACAGTTGCCCGAAAAAATTCCCGTATTTATGGAAAATTAGTTTACTTGTAAAATGTGGGAATCTCGATTCACATGTAAAATAAATCAATATTTCTTTAATATATTTCATATTGAGAACATAACATTTTTTATAGAACTTGGTTAACTTTTGTCGTTGATATTTTTTTAATTAAAAAAAAAATATATATATATAGATTGTAGCGTTAAACCCCATAAACAACTCACGATTTACTTCTAAAATTATACTTCTTGAATCGTGAATTTCCGTAAGTCTTTAAAAAGGTGTTCAAATAATATTTTTTTAATTAATTCTTCGAAATAGGGAATCTCGAGGGAAATTTCCCCACGTTATGGGGAAAAATAGAAATCCAGCGACAAACGAAAACGACCAAGTTGTCGGCCAAGATGTTTGCCTATATTTAATTTGTGGTCGGGAATGATCGTGTAACTTCGGATTTTTACGAGCGGATACTAGTATCAAATCCATTTTTAGTAACCATTTACAATAAATTTTGGCAGAATTGACTTAAAGTGCGATGAGGGCGACACAAGCGACCAAAAATTAAACTATTATAGCGAATTTCGACAAAATCGATTGTCCTGCTACCATCTTAAATGTTATTTTATTGATATATAAAATTACCATACTAAATAAAAATTAAGAAATACATAAAAGTAAGTGAAAAGTAATGAAAAAAATCACAGAAAAATAGAAATAAAAATTAAATTAAAATTTTTTAGAAACACATACATTAATAATAAAGATTGTGTTAAGAACTCATGTGTTCTATACAAATATATAAATAAAACATATATGTTGATTAAAATGAATAAAATTAAGTGAAACACTAAGAGAAAAAAAATATTTTAAAGAAAAATAGAATTATTAGTTAAAATGTAGTGTTAAGAACTCATGTATTCTTTGAAGTACGCTCGTCCCCTTTCGGATATCCAATGTTGTACAAGTGCTATATTTATTTATGTATTTATTTATTTACGCCCTAGTGGGCTTTTACAACAGAAATTAAAAACATAAAAAAATTAAACATCATAAAAGAAATGAAATACTATGAGTAATAAGAAAAAATCAGTAATAAGACCAGAAATACAATAAAGTGCAATGTGTAAAAGCTAGTTAGTAGGTATAAACAAACAATTTTATGTGTATAATAATGTACGATGATAAAACAGAACTAAATAGAACAGCAAAATAAAATAAAATAATATAAGGTTATAAATTACTGGTAAGATTTTAAATGAGAGGAGGTTTTATGAAAAGAACAAAAATAAGAAAAGTTAATTATTAACAGATAAAATAGAGATGAGTTGTCTCTTGAAAATTGCAAAACTGTCAACACCAAATATATCTATAGATTCACAATGTTTATTTGCAAGGCTATGCATTCTAGGGATTGGTGAATTAATAGAATAGTTAGTATTGAGGGTATTGTTAAAATTGAAAATATCTTGATTGCGAGTTAGTCTAGCAGGTACATTAATACAGATTAATTCTAATAAATTAGGGCAGTCAACTAAAGATTTGATAATTTTGAATAAAAATAACAAATCAATTAACACTCTTCTATCTGATAATTTAAGGAGTCTGGTTTCTGCGCGTAAGTTATTATAATTTGTAAGTTCAATTGGAATTTTCATTTTAAAATTAATATACCGAAGGAATTTGTTTTGTACCTTTTCCAATAATTGAGAATGGATTTTGTAATATGGTGACCAAATGGTGGAATTGTACTCTAATTTGCTTCGTACTAACGAGCAATACAGATTTTTTAATGTTGATACATTTTTAAAATTGCACCCATTCTCAAAATAAAACCAAGAATTCTCATTGCATCACTTGTTATTTCATCGATGTGAACATTGAACTGAAGACTCTCATGGAATATGATACCAAGATCACGAATCTGTGATACACGAAGAAGATTAACACCATTCATATCATAGGAAAACTTAAGAGGATTTTTACCTCTGTAAAAACTAATAATCTGACATTTACCAATGTTTAGTTGTAAATCATTGACAGAACACCACGTAAATAGTTTGTTCAGGTTCAACTGCAGAATGGCGCGATCATCATCGTTTTTGATTGTTCTATATATCTTCAGATCATCAGCAAATAACAGAACTTTAACATTACTAAAAATATTAACAATATCATTTATGAATAAGCAAAATAATATCGGGCCTAAGTGAGATCCCTGTGGTACTCCGCTCGAGGCTGCAAATGTATAAGAAGTAAACGAATCAACCTTGACCGCTACCTTCCCAATAGATAACTCTTAAACCATTCCAAAATATTCCCTCTAAATCCCAACAATTTCAGTTTTCTTAATAAGATTTTGTGGTTTACTTTATCAAATGCCTTACTGAAGTCAGTATATATGGAATCAGTTTGATGTGATGCAATCAAGGCATTAACAATATCATTCGTATACAATATTAAATTGGAAAGGGTTGATCTTCCTTTAATAAATCCATGTTGAAGCGGTGAGATGGTGGGATTAATTCGGGATATCAACTTGTCTAGTACTAGACTTTCAAAAAGTTTGGGTAATGTAGACATGGTGCATATTGGCCTGTAGTTTTTTACGTCCCTCTTATTACCTTTTTTGAAAATGGGCGTCAAAAGACTAAACTTCCAAATATCCTTGAACACACCTGATGAGAGTGACTTTGTAAATAACTTATGTATAGGATATGACAATGTATGCATACAATTAACTAAGAACATGGGTGGAACTTTGTCAGGTCCTGCAGATTTACGGGAATCAAGACGCTTTAACTTGGATATAATATCACCAATAGTTACAGTACAGTCAGATATATCAAGAGTCTCAACCAAATCAGAGCATGTGATATTGCTATCTACATTTGCATTAACATATACACCGCTAAAAAAATCCGCAAACAGATTGACAGTTTCCTGGAGATTTTGAGATACTTTAGAATCGAATAACATACAAGTAGGTATATAAGTACCGTGATCTTTTTGAGATTTGACATATTTCCAAAAGAAATTTGAGTCGTTCATGATAGAGCCTTCGACATCACTTATGTATTTTTTGTAACATTCAGCAGAAAGTGGTTTAGAATTACTTGACTTTATGTCAGTACTCAGAGCATTATATATTTTAGGAGCGATGAACCAGAATTGTCGTTGAGCGAATGAGGTATTAGTTTTTGGGACCATGCAACCCAGGTTTGATGAAAAGCGAGTGTGTTCTTGATGTTGAGGAGCCAGTAATAGATTATTTTTTCGTATATAATAAAGGCTTGTTTTAGTAAATAGCTGTCAAATATCTAAGACCCTGATTTTGGCAAAGAGTTCATTTGAGGGATGGGTGGGTTTACATTTAAATATAATTCTCAGAATTAGTTTTTGAACTATAATAATAGGTCTAATAATGGATTCAGCACAACCACCCCATCCCACTATACCGTATGTAATATTACAATAATAATAATAATTGGATAATTTATACAGGGCCGTTTTTGTGAAGAATCACCTCAAGGGCGCTGTAAATGTTGTTAGAATGCATTGCCATCGACAACGAGTCGATCTGCCGAGTTTAAGCTTGGTAGAATGTCGGAAAGTGGGTTAATTTCCACTTCTAAGTTTAGCAATCATACTTTCATTCACACGAAATAAAATCCCCGCCTGCTTTCCGCCCGCCACAGACACCTTTCTTTACATAAATAGAAAATATGACTTCATATAATATGGTCTACATATTTATAATTTTTTATTTATTTACATTTTATATTTTTATCTTAGTTTATATTACCGGCATGCTTCCTACCACACTTACGGCCGCTGTTCCCAATTCTAATAAGCCAAAACTAAGGTTAAAAACTACTTAAGCATCACTTAATCTAGACTAAGTGATGCTTAAGCAGTTTTGAACTTTAGTTTCGGCTTAGTAGAATTGGGAACAGCGGCCGTTACTAGATTAAACTCAGGTACCTACCTACATGTGAGCGATCAAGGTACGGATATTCGCCTGACCGTTATGAACATGTGTTCTCAGTTGCCGTGCGTAAGTTTAGCGTTCCTCATCTACGATTACTTTACCAAGCTTAGCGTTCGTTACCTTAAAAAGCACGCGCAACACAAATCAACACGTATAATGCAGTGATAAGAAACCCGCGTCCCGCGAGCCTGTTTCGTTTGGAATGCGAGGTTTTTCGTGTTGCCCACTTGGCTAAATAAAATAATTTTAAAAAATGCGGTAAGGAATATTTAACGGTTTCTGTTCTGTTTTACAAAAAGATTTAGCGGAAACTTCAGTCTTTTTTCAAAGTTTTGAATCAGCCGCTCAAAATAAAAATATTTTTCTTAAATATTTCGTGGTTTGGTTGTCAAAGGTTTGGTTTTCGTGGTTTCGTGGTTTGATTGGCCAAATTTCGTGGTTCAACCTTATGTGTACAAAAAATTCACCTTCGCAGCGCGTCTTAGTTGAGACATATTTTGATGCATTTTAAAGGTTTCCGATTTATAATTATTTTATATTGACATTTTTTATCTCGACTTTACGTGACACAAAACGAAAATTTGCCTAGTAACATGACCCAAACTAGAAAGTTCAATCCTTATAATATATTCCCGTCCTTTGCCTATTAATTCTAAACCTATGTCCCCCCCCTCCCCACTTTTCACAAATTGTGACTAAAAAATAAATTAATTAAGATAACACCCTTACCATGTCACACTCATTCACTACCATCAGTGGAAAGTTCATAATTTACTATATTATCGTTGTATTATTGTGTAATCTGAAATTTGCTGTCAACTTTCACTAAAATAAAAAATAAAAACATAAAATTAAAATAAAATATCCGAAGTTTTATTTACTGAATTTGGTGTACTTTCCAAAGGATATGAATCAACAGTTTACTAAATATTTGAACGTTTATTGTGAATTGTGACTAATTGTGTGAATTTATTTATCTAAACATTAATTTCGGATGTTATGTAGGTCGATTGACCATTGATTAACCTACTGTGTGAAGAATTCAGGAAAGCGATAAAGTACCTGTCTGAGTTACCCAAGATTGCAAGTAGGTGTTTCTTTATATGTTCTTTAATAAATCATAATGTTAAAATTCGACAGAATGGATTGGTTTGGCATTGGAGATATCAAATTTTCGCCTGCGGCGCTTTGTTTTTCAATTATATAATTGTTTTATTAAAAAAATTATACTTTTTGAAAATACAAATAGATTGCGACACCATCGCCTGCAAATTGAACAATGTCAAGTTGTAGATATCATACCTACCCCTGCGGCTCGCGAACAAATTGAAAATTTATAAGTTGCCCCTACAGCTAAAAAGTTGATCATCACTGGTATGAAAACTGTACGGGCCTCTACGCGTCCTTTTATTAATTGTCGGTGGTTCACTTCTTTTACCGAGTCGTTATCGCTCTGTGTCTGTACGGCATTCCCACTATCACAGGTATTCATACTGTGTTAGTCTTTCGGTGTTGCCATATGTGATGAATGTGATGACAAATCCCGGTTAAATGGATTTCCCGGATAATCCATTTTTTTAAATAAATGTTGATGCGTGTTGTGCTACTTTGCTATTTTTTTGCTGCTTTCGTCGAATAGTTATCTTATCCCTGTTAACAATAAGAAAACTGTACGAATATAATATTATATATGTAATAATATAATATACATGTCTCCCAATTTATGAAATAAATTTTAAACTCCTACATAAAAATACAGAATTTATTAAAACGTCACAAGAACACGCACAGTTTACAGAACAACATACATTTAAATGCCAAGTACACGATGGTGACCGGACAACTCAGAACGAAATCAACTCAACACCTCCTTTGAAAAGTCATTAAAACTGATGAAAAAAATGGTTAAATAGGTTAGGTTAGTTTATGGGTTATTTTTCAATTTTTTTAAAATAGCTTTTGATGACTTTTCAAAGGAGGTGTTGAGTTGATTCATTCTGAGTTATCCGGTCACCACCGTGTAAGTGGTTGAATTTTTAACATGTACCCAATGTAAACGCCCCGTGTAAACGGGTGAAAAATAAGTTTTTAGATTTTCACGGCCAAAAACATTTTTGTTGTTAGTTTTTGGGGTGTTATGCCGTGTTGCGCTACCTCCTTCTATAGCCGACGTTTCGGACAGCGTTACAGTGTCCATCATCGGATCTACCGGATCTGCCCTGATGATGGACACTGTAACGCTGTCCGAAACGTCGGCTATAGAAGGAGGTAGCGCAACACGGCATAACACCCCAAAAACTAACAACAAAAAAGGGTGAAAAATGTTTTCTTTTCTGGAAAAAAAAAAAAAAAATTCTCTAATGCATTATAGTGAACTCTAGATTTAACGGGAGACATTTTTTCAACTATGTATGTATGTAGGTGGAGATGTAGGCACATACATTGTGTATGTAATAAAAAATCTTTTCTGGAGTCATTTCTTACTGCAGATTTTCGATTTGCGAAAGAATTTCTCGGTTAATCGTAATATTTTTAAAAGTATTTTGTAATAATTTTTAAAATCTTCAATTTAAGTGCAATATGCGAGATTTCCAGTGATGCACGTGTTCCCATTTTTGTTTAAAAACTCAGGACCGCCTCCATCCATACAGAAAGTGTTTCGCGGGAGTACTTTTACATTTTTCAAGTGTTTCTTCAATAGTAAACACATCTCGCCTACGTTATCTCTCTATTTTTGAGATTTTGATGGATAGGGTGAAAAAATATAATATCATAACAACTTGATTCCCTATTAGAGGACTCAAAGACAGAGTTGACATGGCGGAGCATATAAACTGACTCTATATTTGAACCCACGCAAATGCTATTGGTTGACGATTTATTTACCTTAAAAATCGACCAATTAAAATGTCCCGTTTAAGACGATAGACTTCGCTTTTCGGCCCATACAAAAAGGACGCCCGGGAAAAAACACTTTTCTACATCGAAAATTACACAAAATCAATATATTTTTTTTAAATTGCCTTTTAAAAAGTAGAAGCTATGTCGGTATGTTTTTGCATTTTCGATACGTTTCGTATTAACGTAAACATTCACTATCAAACATATATAATTTATCGGAAAGTATTATTCAAGGTAAAAGTGCTGTTAACTCAATTATTATAAAGAATTACAAAATTATAAAAACATACCGACATAGCTTCTTCTTTTAAGAACATATTACAGTTTTCAAATTACAATTTCGCGAAAGTTTCGGTGTAGAAAAGTGTTTTCTCCCTGAACCCTTCTCCGAGCAATTTCTGTAGGTAAATTAGATAGTTTACTGCAGTTGTCTCATTCGCACGTTTTACATGTCGCGGCAAGGAGTGCATGGTCGGGGGGAGGGAGTCATCGTTTTCGATAATAGTGATGTTAAGACTATTTTATACAACAATAGTGATGGGGTTGATATATTTTTATTCATTAGTTCTGTTTAGTTTTACAATAATGTATTTTAGAGATTACGGTCTAACGCATTTTTAACAATACGTAATATAATATTTTTTCATATTACTATTTTATGATATTACATAATCAAACTTATTCCTGTGAACACATAATGTTACTTGCAAACTATATAAATGATGACGAGTTAAACACAAAAAATAATGTGAAATATTTTTGGACTTTCGTGAAATCCAAATAATCTTCCTCTGCTATACTTAATAACATGTTCCGTGGAAACTTTTCTTTTAGTGAATGGCAACAAATTTCCAATATTTTTAATGTCTATTTTCAATCAATTTTTGTCCTTTCTCAAACTAAATACATACTCACAAATAATGACAATAATAATAATATGAGTTCAATGAATTTGAATTCAATTAACATTTAATACATCTTTAGTAAGTATTAAAATATCTGCAAAATGACAACACAAAAAAATGCTGGTTGTGACAAATTACATTCAACTTTTATATTTAATTGTGCTGAACAACTTATTACCCCGGTGACATTGCTATTCACATATTTTCTCAAAGAAAACGTATTTCACACTACTTGGAAAAAAATCTTTTGTAACGTCTGTTTTAAAAAAGGGGGATAAACACAATATTTAGAATTATAAACCGATATCAAAGCTGTGCGTTTTCATGGAAAAAATCCTTACCGATAACTCTTCAATTTATGTAAAAACACAATTATTAAAACCCAAAAACACTGTTTTTTTCACTGCAGATTTCACAGGCAGGTCTGTTGAGTCAAACTTGGGACAGTTCACCGACTTAGTTCTTAATTCTATTGGTTGGTTTCAAAAAAGACACACTAAAAATACTGACAAACTATCCTAAAGACAGAACACAAAAAAAATGGGAATATGCATAGTACAGAAGCATAGATAAAAAAAATGGAGTTCCGCAAGGTACAGTACTTGGGCCGATTCTATTTTTGATGAATATAAATGATTTATGTAATTTTGTAATCCCAGGAAAAATTATTTCTTATTGTAACAAACTCATTTTAAACTACAGCAAAACAGTTTATTTAACTTTTTATAAAATTCATTAAAAACAAACCTCATGATAACCTTAAAATTAGAATCCACAATACAAGTTGCAATCAAGAAACATGTTCACTATGCACTTTACAAACCACTCAAAAGCGCATAATTAAAGTTATGTATAATAGAAATAAAACATTCTCCACCGAGTTATTATTCAAATAGAAAATAGACTAAAATATTCAATATCCGTTAATTTTTAAATTGCAGACTATGAAATATGTATTTAAAAACAAAATTTGTTTCTTAAAAAATGAAAATAGAATTGGCCACTTGCATGAATTTCATAAAGACTTGAAAAAAATAGTGTCTATAGATTTTTTACTAAGATTACGAAAATGTTAGTAAATAAATTAGAAATGTAAATAAGTTTTTAGATTTTCATGGCCAAAAGCATTTCAGTTGTTAGTTTAGAAATGTAAAGTTTTTTTTTAAATAAATAAATCCATTATTTTGGCTCGTAAAGTCACTACATGAAAATGTTCCGTCTCCGATAATGTTCTATTAATTTTGTAAAATTCCACACTGATTTTTTTTTTTATATGGTAACACTTTGATTTCAGGCGAATTTTTGAATAGGATATTTAACATTCACTAGATATTGTTTGTTCTCTGCGAACTTATCATTTGGTTTGACGTTTTGACAGATGTTACGAAGGGAACTCCGTGCTTTTTATGCCTCTTGTATCTGTTTTAGAAGTGTAATGGTAATGGTGATGATTTTATAATATATTATTATTATTATAATTTACAAGTACGAGTATATTATATTGGATTTAGTCATATGTAGACGGTGAACATTATAAGATAGATCAAGGAAAAAAATATTTATGAGAAGTAATATTTTTGGCATGTCCCGTTATTCTCCTGCGCCATTCGCGTGGAAAACGTTATTTTTTAAAAATGATTTTCGGCTATGTAATTATCGTTTTTTCGCGCCCATAAAAATATGTCCCGTCTTTCCGGTTTATAAAAAATGGTCGGATTGAAATTTTCAAAAATCCGCCCGGGTTTCAAAACAACGATAAAAAAACGGAATGTCTTAGCATATTTGCCTAAACCGGATTTTTTTTTAAATGTGGTGCAAGTGGCCTATTAGCAAAAGTACTAATCAAGTCCATTTTTATTGGTCTTCGAAAATTTAATCTTCTACCAAAATACATTCAATGACAGATAAAATATCACTTTACATTTAAAAAAAAATTTGGCTGAATGATACAGATGTTGAAACACTTTTCCTATAAATTTTTTGTATACCTTTATGTTTCACTATTTAATACAAATCTACGTTAACTTCAAGACTAACTTTATTTAATTTCTTAAAACTATAACAATCAACAAAAAAAATGTTTCACTATTTTTCACATTTTTTTCACTACATATTTTTCACAAATACCTAAATTTCTAAACATTTACTTTAAAATTAACATTTTTTTTTCTTGTACTTATTGATGTTATATGTATAACATTTTTATTTGTATTACCCACACTCAGGAAGTGCCGTAGTGGGTTCCCATTACCTAATTTTGTCTATTATATATTTACGTATTGCTAACTACGTATTACAATATTACTTGTACCTTATGTTTACATCTTACTGTATTTAGAAAATATTTAAAATAACTTTTGAAATGTAGATATAATGGAAAAAAATAAAGAATAAACAAAAACAAAAAAGAGTGATTATTGGAGCCGATACCCTCTAAATATATTGATTGAGGAATCACTAAGTCACGCGAGATCAAAAATACTACGAAGAACAAATAATTATGCGGATTGCTTAGGTAGGTAGGTACATGCACGGCTCACGCACTTCCGAGATCCGAACAGTAAAAATGCTAGACCCACAACACAGCTGCAAATCATAGCGGCGCGGGTGAGGTGTAGGGGCAGTGGTTCAAGGGGGATGGGGGGTGTCCGGCGGGCAGTTTGTCACTTAGTGTGTGTTCTCTTGTTTTGAATGTCGTAAGTGTGTGTGAGCTTATTTCGAGCGGGACAGAAGAGATTTAATGAAATACCTAAACGCTCCGCGTCGGTTGCGAAATCTAGCCTCTTAAGCCGCTTCCCGGCTAAGTCTCTTCCCGTTTACGCCCTTCGGCTCCCCGGTCAAGCCAAACTGGTAAATCGAGAGTCTGTTGTATTTATTATTTACAAGCCTCGGTGCATTTGAGCCTAGTCAGTGAGCAAGTTATCGCTTTACCCACAGTCAGACCTGTTTTTATGGCTGCGTTGTTCTGCACCCAATCCAGTTGCGATTCTGGCGGAGTGCACACTGGTCGCTCTTCGCCGAGTGTTCACCGTCTTCGAGTCTCCTGCTTTTCGCAAATCATTGCGCTAAATTGCGTTCGTTTTTTGTCAGTGACCGCGGGATTGATCCATTGCCGCCTATGTTGCGTTAATTGATTACAGTTCTGTTGATTTCTCAAAAAGTGTTATATTAAAAAACATTGCCAACACTTCAATCATCACCCTTTGAGCATTGTTTTCGATCGCGGTTTGTGGTTTTACCTATGTTGCAATATTTGCTAATGCCAAATTGAGTCCAGTATTATTAATGATGAAGTGCCTTGTGTCAAGCTAATGGAGTGTCTTTTCGTTATCTGTGTTGAGTTTGTGAACTTTTTGTTTTTCGTGGTGCCCAGAGCTGGCGAGGTTCGGTTGTTGGGCGGTGTGTTATTAGTTTAGCGCTTTGTTTGCGCTTCGGTTTGTTGTTGTGTGTTTAGGGCTCCATTTGTGTTTTGGATTTGGAGACAACTAACTTCAGGAGAACGATGTTAACAGGTTCTGATTTATTACTACTTGGTTGAAAGTACCTTACAATATAATAATTTATATTTTGTTATCAGAATTTTCCACTTCCACGCTCGCTCTTTGTAAACCACCATTTTCGAACTTACCTCTTTTATAATCATGTTTTCATTCAATAGACAAAAGCGAATTTATTTAGTAGCTCTTTGTCGAATAAAACAGAAATAAATTCTTATGAATGGTATTATTCTTCTATTCGGGAAGATGATAATGCCTATTTACTATGTTCTTTCGAATCGATATTTTTATTCTGTTAACTTTTTCTTTCTTTGTGTTCTGAAAATCTTGAAAATGTAATATCAATTCGGTAAGCACTCTTTCGCGGAAAAAATGTCTTAATTTAGTGGCTAAATTCAGAAATAATTTAAAATCTTAAAAGAAATAACCGGAGATGTAAGCTTTATTAAAACGAATAATTCACAAAATTATTTATTTAATTTTTATATCAAATTTAGATTTATTCAAATACATTTTACAATTAGTAATGCGTAGCCATTGCCAAGTTTTACTTTTCTCGCTAGAAAGGGAATATTGAATATTAAAAATGCTTTAATTTGAGCAAAGAAAGTTTTTTTCTTACCGAAGTACCTACCTTAGCAACATGAAAATATCTGATCTACTTATATCTCATAACCCTAAAGAAACCTATCATGCATTTAAAAAAATATATATTTTATTTGCACTAAGTAAACGATGTTCCTCGTTTTTAATCTTATGAAAATGAATTATTTTATCTATGTATAAATACAGGCAGTGAATATCAACGTAAGCCTTTATTCAGTTTAAACTTTCTAGGATTTTATACTTTTACTTCTGCGATACCATCTCCCACCTTCCCTGTGCTCCTGTTTCTCTCTGTTGGTCTCTAAGGAATCCGCTCTATTGCATAAAGTCACAAGATGTATAATTTGAAAGTTAAGTTAAGTTACGCTAGAGATTTCCTCCGTTTATACTTAATGAATTGAGATCACGTCGTGTCGATATCGAATAAATCGCCCGTGATATTTATTTGACCGTGATGTAAGTAATTTAATCTCTTCTTAATTTTATCGTTTTCTTTATTCTCGTACTTGTAGTTACTACCCGGCATTTCAACGCGAGTTTCAATACTCGAAACGCTTGTGTAAATTTTCAGGAAAACATTTTTTTTCTTTCTATTTTTATTATGTCACGAAAATACTTATTCCTTTCAGTAATAATTATTATCCTAACCTAAAAACCTTTCGTAATTTCCTTTTAGTGATTAGCCGATTTTAATGGTTGTTGTCCGAGCCAGAAAAACTATTAATTAATCGCCTTGCATTTAATTTATTGAGTGGCAACCTTTGAGACGGTTTTCGGTCAAAGGAATCTTTAAACACCGCCGCCGGGAAATCGACAGTGTTTCGACTTGTCACCTAATTTCTGGTTTTCGATTCTTTAAAATTGTGGGATCCTTTTTTGTATTAACCTTCCAGTAGTCGCACCCTTGCGCCGAACATGCATTCCGCAACTTTAGACGTCTGATTTTAGAAGACGACCGAGTATTTCATGATATTGTACATATCATATAATAAAAAGTCTTTTATCTAAATAAATAATAAATAAACTAAATATTAATTGTTAACACCTTTTAAATTTGTAAGTTATAGTTTAAGTCTTTGAAAACTCAATTTTTTACACATCTGACAAAAAACAACGCTATAATTAACATAATAACGAAACAAGATAAAATTTTACAACACCTACTTATTTGCGTATAACGTATTTAAGTAAAATAAAACTAAGATCCAAATTTTATTTATTTATTTATTTACATATATACGGCACAACACGTGCCATTAACATAATTGATATATTTATAAATAGTACAACAACACGAAGAATGTAAGTAAAATTTAAGAAAAAAGTTAAAAAGTAAGGTAATAAGCAGTGAATAAAATGTAAAATGTATAAAAGTAAATTATAAAGTGTAAAGTATATAAGAAAGGATTAAGAAAGGGACCCTCAGATGGTTTGGACATGTAGAGCGAATGAAAGAAGAAAATAATGTGAGAAGAATATATGACGCAAATGTGAATGGAAGAAGAAGTAGGGGACGCCCGAGGAAGACATGGCACGATCAAGTGAATCAGATACTTGAGTCGGGCCATGTCAAAAGTCGGAATAATAGAAGAGTATGTATGAGACGATGTATGAATGTGAGTGAAGCAAAGACTGTGTGCCAAGACCGAGTTGTTTGGCGGTCCGTCCTCTCTGCCTACCCCTGCGGGGAAACGGCGTGATGGTTAGTTAGTTAGTTAGTTAAAGTATATAAAGTATAAAGTACAAACTATAAATTATTAGGTAAAAAATAAAAATAACTGAGAAATAAAACAATAAAAAGTAAAATATAGAAATATAACATATCTCTAAAAGGTACCTACAAAGATTTAAATATAATATATAAAAAGTAAAAAATCCTGGATTATGTTATCCGATAATATGATGCGATAAATTTTACAAGTACCTATGATTTCTAGTACATTAGTAGTGTTAGTGTGAAGTACTGGTAGGCATATTATGTTTACATAATGTATTATAATATTTACGTGATACTAACAAACAAATTTAGTTTAATGGATCTTTTGTATGAGGCCAGATTACCGGCGGCTTGATCGATACTAGCATATTCATTGCCTAAAATATGCAAGCGATTTATGATTAAGTTTTGTTTTGCGTTTGTCAAAGTATTGTCACAATGAAAAGGTGTTTTGAGTCGAGTCGGTCTACAAGGTACATGGTAATTTATTGACGAAACCAATTCAGGGGAGTCAAACCAGTTATTGTTTATTTTAAATAAATAAATGAGATCATTGAGTATTCTTCTATCTTTTAACGATAAGAGTCGCATTTTTTGTGATAGAGAATCATAGTATATGTCAACCGCGGGAATTCATAATTTAAAATGAATTGATCTAAGAAATTTGCTTTAGATTCTTTCAGTGGAGTTTGCGTGGCTTTTGTAGAAAGGGTTCCAAATGGGGGAATTATATTCTAAATTACTCCTAACCAGAGTTGTATACAGTAGTTTAAATGTTTGGATATTTTTGAAAACTTACAAATTCTTAGAATGAAACCAAGCATTTTCATTGCTTTACCAGTTATTGTATCAATGTGGTTGGTAAATAGTAATTTAGTATCGAAGGTTATTCCGAGGTCCCTTATTACAGGTACTGACAATAAACTGTGATTGTTAAAGGAATAACTGTATTTGATAGGATTTTTTATTTTAAAGAAACTCATAATTTAACATTGTTTAATGTTAAGGGTAAATTTGTTAATGGTACACCGTTCTACGAATTTTATAAAATTGGATTGAAGAGACAAGCAGTCATATATATTTTTTATGATTTTATAAATTTTCATGTCATCAGCAAATAATAAAATGTTAACATCTGTTATGAAGTACTTTCTTGAATCTTTACTTCCAACCCCTGTACGATGATTTGCGCTAGGTACTAAATTCAGTATTATTTTTTGTAATGTTTGCCACACCGACGTTGCCTTGATTGGCCGAGACTTCGGTGGGAGGGGGTACGTAACGGAGCCGAGAGGCTTCGGGCGCTCTCCACTCTCTCCAGGCCTTCTTCTTATTTTAGCCTCCCTAAGGGTCGGTCACGCCACCTTCATAGTTTGCCGAGATCCTTAATATCACAACTCACAACAGTTTTTTGTGTTTAGAGATTAAAATAAATTCAGTGATTTATTTCGGACGAGGAGCCAGCTCTGCAGATGTAACCCGTGCGAGATGACGTACGTAAGCCTTATTTAATTATGTTATCAATTCATTCCTTTTATTTTGGTTTAAAATCATTAACTTTCCATTCACAAAGAGATAACAAAAGCTTTTTCCTAGAAGCGTCGAAGCCTAAATAAATTCTTCAATATTTAAAGCGACAATCAATCTTTTAATTTATTACACCTTACCTGTATAAATTCTACCAATGAAGCGGTGATTGTTCTGAATCAAGTACCCGAGCGGACTGCAAACACGATAATCTACCGAATGAGCTAGCGGTGAAGATTTGTAAGTATTTAAATATAACATTGTGGCATTATTCTTTATTAATTTACCAATAAGTCTGTAATCAAGCGGTTCAAAACCGTAATTACGTAGCACTAGCGCATTCCAACGTGAGGCCAACTTGATTCGGGATAATTATCGCTCCCTTGATTTTTTTCATAACTCCATATTTTTTTTCGTGATGTATGTATACATATGTAAATAATAACTATTTTTTCCCTTTAAATATATAGGTAAATAAGTGATTGCGAATTGTTAATTGAACTGTGAATCCACGTGTTTTGTTTTAGAAACACGCCGTTTTTTAAAGAGATATTTTAAACCGCTAGCATCCATTTTGACCCACGTGTTTTTTCAAACGCCGGTATTTTAAATCACGCATCTCAAGTGTTCGCATTTTAAAAAGTTCGCGCGTCTTTTCAAATGCCGTTATCTTAAACCAGCATGTGTTTTGACCGTTGAATAATCAAAATCGACAGGCTCTGTTTTGGAAGCACGCCGTCTTTCGAAAGAACGCCATTTTAAACCGTTAGTCCACCCACGCGTTTTGGTTTTACCGCCAAATTTGAAACTTAAGACGCGGTGTGTCCTCTCAAAAAGAAGAAGAGACCATTTTTAAATTCGAATATTAGAGACAGCGCGCCAATATAGAAAACGATAATATTTAGGCGAAAATTGTGAAGGTGTTTCATAAAACATGAATTGTTTAAATTAGAGCGAAAACCTCGTGGGGATTGTCTAATAGCATTTATAGAATCACCATAACTAGAAAATGCGCGAGCATTACTTGCGTTTTTTTTTCTATCGAAAGAATTTGGTATAATTGCCGTTTCGGCGTGAAAAAAAAATGTAGAATAAAATCTATGTTTTAAAGAGCGAAAAAAAAAATTCGATAAATCGTTAGAAATACGGGAAACCGGTTGTAAATTAAATACGTTACCACAGCGCATTTAAATCTTTTGAAAAATAAAACTATTAAAGTATTTTGTAGGTTCAGTGTCTCCCATCACGATGAAAGTGGTGTTAGACCAGCATTCTGAATCGAAACCTTCCTCGAAATGGTTTTAGACATATGCGGAGACCACATAATGTGAACTTCTGCTAGAATCGACGTGATTTGAACTCAGTTTAAATGATAAAAGAATCTGAATATTATGGATTTATTTATATAGTTTAAGACAAACTAAATGTAAATCTTTTTAAACGAGATAATATTTCCAGATTAATAGTAAAAACAAATATTATGTTTATTTGTAATTATTCGGCTTTCGGCATTTCAGAAAAACCCATTGCCAATGTTAATTTTATGGCACCCCAGAAAGGTCTTATGTTTATAACATATTATTCTTTATGACTATTTTTCGGAGAACTCCATAAAGCTTAGAGTTATTTTATGACCGGGTCGGTACCTACCTAGCTAGTACCCAAATAATGGAATTCGAAATTCTTTAAAAATTAAATGTAGACACCCTCATAAAAGTTAGATAAAGCAACAGACCAGTTTATGACCCGTCGGCAGATGGCTAATGGATATTTTGGGTCCATTTGTAAATAGAAAGTTCTATTGTCTGCTAGGATTGGAGAAATGCACATTTTATTATTTTCTGGGATTAGCATTTATTTCAAATATGGGAAAGCAGGTACTTGGTACGATATCCTTTCAAAGTGAATATATTGACTAGCGTTAATGATTATTGTATTACAAAGTTTGATACTTAGTTTGAGGTAGAAAATAATACCTTCTGGCAATGTATGATATGGACTGAGGTAATTCTGGAAGCGTTCCATGTCTAGAAAAGCTACGCGATCAAATAATATCTAATCGGTCAGGTACATCGATACATCATTACGTATGTGTGGTAATGTTATAGGTATTTACATATTGAGAGTTATACCTACCAGTTAAAATGACGACAGAAATAAAGAACTGTCCTAAATTCGAGTTCAATCCTCGTGATATAACCGTGAGATATCATTTTTAGTGTTCAATGATATCATTTTTAGTGCCTTCTTTATAGGATATAAATATTTCCCAGTTCGAATCTGAAATAATATATAATGCAAAGCACACCGATGTAATCAACTTACTTTAAGATTCAGTCGCGGGTTCGATCCCTTGCGAATTTACATATCTCCAAACACACCGATCTTTCCAACGAAGAGTAGAGACTTATTTACGATGAAATTTAGCTTCACACAGGAGGCCCTGAGGAAAATAATTTCCCTTAGTGCCTATGTCATCTTAGGGGATGCTGAGTGGAGGGTCCTTTTAAGGAAAGGAAGGAGAAGGAGGAAAGAGATATGAGGGGCGGATAGGAATATCGTGGTCAGTGTCCAGGAGTGACAGATGTAGGAATTAACAGAGGTGCTGGTTATAGAATAAATAGTTCCCGGGGCGGCGGTACCCATACCCGCAACCCAAATTGATAGGAAAACGAAATCAATGAAAACGGAAGTACAATGGCTGATTTTTTTTAAATAGACTGATATAATCGGTATTTATTAATTAATCATATTGTAGCAAAGGAGGTGGGTTCGATTAATAGTTCGGATTTTAATTCGATTTATAATGATTAGATTAATACATAAAGCTCAGCATAGGCCAAGTGTCTGGATTTATTCAACTAACGGGGAAGACTGATTGCATACGACATCAATAGGCATTAATTAACTTTAATGTGATTATTCGGAATCACCCGCCGGTGGTGATAAGGAGCGAACTTATTTACAGGAATTTGATAAGTTGATAAGAAGATCGAGATGGAATCCAATTAGAAATGTTGGCCCATACCAAGTGGAAAATTCTCCAAATAATTTTGAAATTTTTTTGTTTTGCGACGTGAATCGTGTTTCGATTGATTTATCATTCAAGTGGTTTTGTAAGAACATGACAAATCAACGCATTATGAAAATAAGATATGAAATTTACACTACACATTATCCACACACCCTTTTCACATAGCACTGTTTTGAAAGGACGCTTTTGAGACAGTGTGTACATACAATTCACCCTACAATCGCATCGGAGTAATTAACCGAATGCGATGACCACACTTCACATTTTATAATACGGCTATATCATACAATATTTTTATTGTATTTTATAGTAACAATTACTTAATCTGAATATTGCAGTTCTCTGGTGGGAGTAACGCGGGTCATTGATACCCTCGTTATTTTGATTCGAGTTTGTCTTATTCTCGGTACAAAAATAAGCTGGCGCCCATGACGTAGTTCATTATTCTTATGTAATATATTCTAACACTTTTTTCTAACCAAAATTAAATAAAACCTGAATTACTATTATTGTTGTCATCATTAAAAAGATACCCCTAATGATCTGACAATAATAATTATAAATATTGCCTTAAAACGCAATACATCGACGACAATTATTTTGCAGTGAACTGTAATAAAACTTAAGGTATTATTAATGTGTGTCTATAGAAATCTTGGAGTCTAGCCGTTTCTATTAAGACAATTTAATTTTATGTGGATCGCTGCGGTTTTCCAATTAACTTGAGGTATTATTGTGTGTCTAAAGAAATCTTGGAGTCTAGCCGTTTCTATTAAGACAATTTAATTTTATGTGGATCGCTGCGGTTTTCCAATGTTTTTTTTCAGGTGTTGTCCTAAATTATACCTACGTCGGAATCTTATAAGATTTCTGACGCTATGTGGGTCTCTGGACATATCTTTAATCAGTATTCTGTACCGTTAAAAGGTGGAATACTGACTGTTTTTTAATAGGTCTTAAACCAGTAATCCGTACCATTAAAAGGTGGAATACTGACTACACTTATACATTGCCTGTCCTTTAAACGGGGGTTGATGTTCTTCGTATACATACATCACGATAAACATATAATGTGGAGTTCCCCTATGCTCTGATCTCTTGTTGCAAATACATTTACCATTCAGATAATTTTGTTTACTCTATGTGCCTCGATGCCTAAATGTTTGTACTTTCCTAATTATGTTATTTTTTGCTTTCATGTTGACGCTTCTCTTTGAGTCGTTCTCCGCTGCCGAAGATCGTTACTGTTGCTCTGGATGCCCTGATGGACATTACTACCTGAAAGCTGCGTTTAACGATGTTCCTGCTAGGCCGATTGGACGTGTGGATTTTGCTGTTTTTTGATATTTTCATGTAGACTGTAAACTTTATAACTTAATATGTATGTAAACTGTACAACTTTTTGCCTAGGTTTTTTAATGCTGAATCTCTATGTGAATGATGTTTTTTTGTAAAGTTTATTGTGGGAATTCTTTGAAGGGTTTAAAGTCAAAAAAACCTTCGTTACAACGGCAGTTTTTTTGCTGGTGTTTTCGGGGATGTGTTATGAAGTACTTTCTTGAATCTTTACTTCCAACCCCTGTACGATGATTTGCGCTAGGTACTAAATTCAGTATTATTTTTTGTAATGTTTGCCACACCGACGTTGCCTTGATTGGCCGAGACTTCGGTGGGAGGGGGTACGTAACGGAGCCGAGAGGCTTCGGGCGCTCTCCACTCTCTCCAGGCCTTCTTCTTATTTTAGCCTCCCTAAGGGTCGGTCACGCCACCTTCATAGTTTGCTGAGATCCTTAATATCACAACTCACAACAGTTTTTTGTGTTTAGAGATTAAAATAAATTCAGTGATTTATTTCGGACGAGGAGCCAGCTCTGCAGATGTAACCCGTGCGAGATGACGTACGTAAGCCTTATTTAATTATGTTATCAATTCATTCCTTTTATTTTGGTTTAAAATCATTAACTTTCCATTCACAAAGAGATAACAAAAGCTTTTTCCTAGAAGCGTCGAAGCCTAAATAAATTCTTCAATATTTAAAGCGACAATCAATCTTTTAATTTATTACACCTTACCTGTATAAATTCTACCAATGAAGCGGTGATTGTTCTGAATCAAGTACCCGAGCGGACTGCAAACACGATAATCTACCGAATGAGCTAGCGGTGAAGATTTGTAAGTATTTAAATATAACATTGTGGCATTATTCTTTATTAATTTACCAATAAGTCTGTAATCAAGCGGTTCAAAACCGTAATTACGTAGCACATCAGAGAAATAATATGATTCAAATATCATGAAATACTCACCCAGTTCTCAATATTATTCAAGAGATTTTTCAAGTCGCACGCGGAATTTGAGACCGCAAATATAAACAAAAGAACACGAGCGTCTGCGACCAATGTCCCTGGGGTACTGAGGGGACGTACCTCACCCCCGAGGATGTCCTGGAACCACAATTGTTTATTGTTTATAGTTAGCGCATAATCAGTAATATAAGTTTGCTGCGTTCTCACAGACCGCGCGCGACCGCTGTAGGGTTAAGGAGGATTGTGCCGCGCGCCTGCCGGATCTATAAAATGTGAAATCCTAAAACTCGAGCTCTTATAATTATACCGATGATAATATTAATAATATCATTATTTGGGCTTGGCGTGCCCGTGAGAGTTTTTAGCGATACTCATATAGGTGTTCAATTATTAACTTATTCGTGATTTTTGATAGTTTTTATGCGTCGATTGAGATGAATTCCACGGTAAAGAAAATTACTAACGGTTTTTGCGTCACGTTATAATAAACAGGCAATCTGTGATAATTAATATTTTTTTAAAGACATTCAAACAGATAGGTATTAAAGCTATGATATTACGCCCGCTTCATTCCATTGCTCATCTACAAGCATTGTGTTCCTGTGTTAAATAGACCGATAAATGTTTAGTTTAATATTGTACCTTAGGGTAAAGTAAACACCAAACGATGTAATCAGCGAATAGACCAACCTGCGTGTTAGATTTCTAAATCAATAGCGTGAAACACATCTCATTTGCAGTCAAATAATATAATTGCCTGCACTTTTACCCATCTGTGCAAATACCCATCGATAAAGTATGTTATTTTACGTGCAGTGCTAATTTTGATTGTATTTGAACCATTTTGTGTAAACACAGCACATTTTTCGAATTCACATTGTGAAATCGAAAATGTGTTTTCCATTCAGTCATTCGTAGATACGTGGATGAAGGTAATAATACTTTGTTTGGTTGAAACAGATAGGTACGTGTTGTAAATCGTCTCTACAAATGGACCGAACATTTTATTATATTCAATTTTCGCCTGTGTATGTTCTATGATCAGAGGGTTTTTATTGATACTTGATGTTTTTCTACGATTCGTAACAAATCTAGATTTCGTTTAAATGTTCTCATTTGCTTGACCTTTTTGTGGTTTCTTGTTATTTGAGCGTGTATTAATTAGTTCTGATTATTCACAACCTACTTACATTATGCATTGTATTTCTATAAACACGAATGTATACACATAAAATGCTTGATTATAATCTAACACCGCATTAAGCAGGGAGATTAAAAGTAATTTTTATTAATTTATAACTCATTAAATAATAACAGTGGGTGCTTACCTACCAAACATGTAAAACTTTTTGTATTACAATACTTCGTCTTATCATAAGGTTAAACAAATAATACAAAACATAAAATTACTTATATGGGTATGTCGGCGGCCGATCGTAAAATCAGGCAGGTCATGATGCGCTTAGCTACTTCGTGAAGTGCCTGGCGGCAGATCGTAAAATGCCTCAGGCGCATGATGATCGGCCTGATTTTACGATTTGCCTGCGACATATATATTATTAATGTTTTATACATGAACTGCAGGCGTGAAGTTACTTATTTGACAGCAATAATTGAAAATTCCGATAGAAATGTTTAACTCTTTGTTAATCGTTATTATCCATACGTCTTGCGTATTTAAGTGTTTCCCTCTTCTTTTTTATGCCTGCACATTCTATGTCAACCATTTCTTCATCCCGTATTCAATTATTCAGCTTAATTTTCTCTAATAACTTTATGTTATTAGTAATATGTTGTTTTCGCTACTGAATTATTACCAATCTGCTGTTACTCATTACTTTATCATGTCTAATAAATAATTAATTAAATGTGTGTTTATGATTATGATGGAAGATTTTTATTTATTTATTTATTAGCCTACAATTTACAAAATCGGTTACACGAAATGAAAATAAAAATGTAAAATTTAAAAGTAAAGGATGGTACACGAAAGCAAAGACAAAAGGCAGAGATAAGCATAATAAAAAAAAGAAGTGACAAGTCAAGTCAAGACCTCGCTGGAAGTCATAATAATTAAGTACAATATTTCTTCTCATTTTTGACATACAAAATCATTTAGACTTATAACAAAGGAATCAAGGTCTTGACTTGAGTTCTACACGTTCTGGGCAATGTGAATAGTGTCCATAGTTAATAGAGTGCTTATTGAGGAAGAGCGGTTCATTATTTCTGAGTGTATGAAAAGGGATAATAATCGGACGACTTTTATAGCGCCATTTAAAAAATATATGGCGCGGATATGGAAAGGTATGAAATGTTGGTGAATCTGTAATACAATTAATAATTTTAAAAAAATTGATGAGATTTTTTTTTATGTACGCGCATTTTATATTTAGAATAAATACTTGCACAGACCCGTGAAAAATTACGGGATAGTGTGTATTGATTTCAAATCAGTTCCAATTTTCAAAAAGGCAATTAAAACAATTTTCTGTTAAAAAGATTTTAAGTATTGTAAATATGTGTGTACTTTTTCGCTTGTCTGAATTTTTCAAGCAAACCGTTGAAATTTTGAAAATAACACAAAGTGAATCCGAGTTCTAGGGTTCGTTAAACAGTGTTACGCAGGACGGACAAACTAATGACCGAAATTAGAAATTTTAAAGTGAAATGAACTGTTAAAAAATATTAAAGGTGGGTACCTACTTAATCACTTGTCTGTATTTGAAAAGATTATTTTTAAATAATTGTCCGTTTCGATTGTGAAAAATTTTACTGTTTGTTTTTAATTTTGCTGTTTGTTTTTAATTTTACTGTTTCTTTTTGATTTCATACTTATAAATTTTTATTTTTATTTTTAATTAATTTTTTATTGATTGATTGAGGTTGGTATCAATAGTTATTCCACTTGAAATAATATTATTACCGTATCAAATCTCTTCTCTCTCAGATATTGTATTTCATCTCGTGTGTGGTCTGATACCCATTAACACACCTAGTACAGTTTCTAGGTAGGCAGACAAACAATGGAGAAGTGATCTGACTTAAATAATAAATAAAATTAACATTTGGATTGCCATCGATTGTAGGTCGTCATTATTTATATTCAGTACTGAGTTGTGAAGTGAAAAAAAAGTTATTATATAGTTTTTTATGTTCGATGTTTTTTCATAAGTTTAATTTTTGAGACACCTTATGATATTCAATTAAAATATTAAACTGTTTCATTGTTAAGACAGAAATCCCGGTAAGACAGAGATCCTGGGTTCGATTCCCAATTGCGACCGTTACCTTATTATTTTCTATATCTTGGTCTCTTTCATGTTTCGTGAATATTTATTAGTATTATCTTCTTCTTCAATGATTAATATTACATTGATGTGTAAATACTACTTTCAAAAAAGTTATTCCAATAAAATTAAATACTTTGTTGTTGTTGGTAAACCATCTCACTATCTCTGTGCTGAAACTGTTCGGAGGTGGCACAAATTTCCTTTAATTTTAATAATTCTAAGGAAAATTAAAAAAAAAAACTGTATGGAAAGTAACCTAATTAAAAATAAAGAATAGAAACTATACTCATGCATCTCTTTAAAAACAAATACGCACCTACTTTACGAAAAAAAAATCGTTGGACAACGTAGTTTTAGATACTTTGCCACAAAAATATTCAACATGCTTCCTGAAAATAGCAAACTGAGTCAAACACAGAAAGAGTTAAAAAAAATGTTGAAATTTGGACATGTTCTAATGATCGAGCCTTTACTGGTGCCCTCACCCAAACGCCTTGTCATTGACAGTTATTGTAGTAATAACCTTGCTGTTTTTGTATTGTGTGTATGCAAGCAATAATGTAAACAGAAATAAAGTATTGCCGTAAAAGAACATATATTATACATTTATAAGTAAACCATAGACAAAATTACGAGAAACAATTTACTAAAAATTCTGCCTCAATACAGGTTTGCCTAGTGAAGCAGGCTATGCACAACTTAATATATATAGTATTTTATGTTACTTCTATATAACAGTTCTTACCTACATATTTATTTTTCCCTTTTTTTGATACTGTTCTAATGACATCAATAATTGTAATATTATTCTTTTAACAATGTTATGAACATACAGATTATAGATATTCTTACTAACGCATTATGTATAACCTTATGTTTTTAACTTGTAAGTAACTGAATGTTATTGCCATTAAAATATGTTATTATTAGTACTGTGTAAAAGAAAAGGAAGAAAAAATAAATAAAATGGGAATATATGTATACTTAAAATGTAACCAATACACGACTGTTATATGATATTATATTATATATTCATGATTTTTTTTTTTGGATGAAATAAATAAATTAAAAGACGTAAAAATAAATAAGAAAGTAATACGAAAAAATGAAAAAAACAGGCGTGAAGCATGTTGTTATATTGTAAAAGTTATATCTCAGTAGATAATGCCTTGGTTGGCTATCCATGTGTAGATTTTTTTGACGCAGGCCGCGCGGAGCAGAGCAAAGCGGAGCATAGCAGGAAATATTTTGTGATGTATGAACGTATATGAACCGACCGACGCGCGACGCGACATACGCTGTGGGGCAGGCACGCGCGGTGCCGGCGCGGACACGCATTTGCTCTGTCCTTGGCCGCGTTGTGGCTACGTTGCAGATTCTGCGTGACACGTTCGCAAGCAGGCAGTATTTATCGATGATAAACTCGCTTTTTCAGGCATTTGGGCTTTGAAAGACTATAAATCAATAGTCAATTATTAATTTCAAAGTCAGAATCCGATTGAATACTCGACGCTCTCACAAAAGACCAGCGTCCAAGCGGACACAAGCCAAACAAAGCCGTGTCGTCTGCGTCGCTGCATTATGCTAGTCACCGATTTCTGCCTCGTCAATCCTGCTTCGATGTTTCGGCTCTGCTCTGCATTGCGCTCCCTGCGCCTCAGCACAAACCCAGCCTTAGGCCAGCTATTTTCCCACATTTCCTACTTTCTTCCCCCATTCCCCTCAGAATCATAACTTACCCCAACCGGGGATTCCATAGTCTCAGGGAACAGTTTCGAATCTTGTGCGACATTCACTTAAAAAAACGAATTTATTTAGTATCCTGCTTTGCATAAGAGTAATTATTAGTATTTGGATGGTTATCTTTTCATAGATGTTCGTTAATAATTATTCCGTTTGTCGCGGTCCCAGCAGTTACAAATCTCTCGACTCTTGAATTGTCTGAATCCAGCAGGCGGCAGTATCGCGATCTTTAGTTTAAGTTGAAGCCCCGCGGCAGCAGAATCGGCAACAAACAACTGGTCGGTTTCATCTAATTTATCGTCATTCTTGCTTCCCATTTGTTGGCGCGATACGGAGCTCAGTGGATAGTTCGGTTAAAAGTTGTCCGTTGCATTCGAATTGTGCGGTGTTTGCGGAATACCCGGATTGACGTTACGCTAAAGATGTAGATTCGTAGAAAATAGTGGACGAATGTTTTGTTCCCATCGACAAAGTATATCTGTTCCTGAATCTTCTATGCTTACTGCTGTACTGTGTGTGTAGATGATTCAATATAAATAAATTATTATTTTTTTTTTGTATTTCTTGGGTATTAATTATGTAACAATTACTAGATATGCTGTTTTAAAGAGTTTTATTTCACATTTACATTTTTTACTTAATTGGTATTTATCTGCTACCGGTTTCGACACATCCGTGTCATTCATTCACTTAAAAATTGCAAGTATCTACTGCTTAATATTTAGTGATACCATGTTTTAACTGAGTACTGCTCAGTAGTAGGTGTGTATTTTTTGCTAAACCACGTACATATTTAATTATACTATATTGGTAGGTACTATATATACATGAAATAATTGGTTCTTGGTTAATCTTACCTTAAAGTAGTACAAGTAGAGGGATCGTACGTGACTTCTAGTATCTTCTGTGTACATACTTAAATATAGTTTTGTATTAGTGAACTACGAATAGGTGGATAAAATCTGTTAGTCATAAGTCGTTATAAAAGTGTGTCTAGTCTGTAATTAATAATAAGATAGAGTGTAATACAAATATATAATTTTTTTTAAAGCACCCTTGAGATGATTTTTTCCAAAATACGGCGCAGTGCAGATCATCCAAACATTATTATTTACTTATTCTGTCTTTTTGGTTTTTATGCAAGACCTGTGAGAATGAAGATTTTTCTGTAAAGGTTTTAGGTCGATAGTCGATGATGTCACGAACGACTCTCTAGGACTTATTTCAGTACCTCTTCTTTCATCTTGTAATTGAAAAGCGATTTGCATGTATTTTATTTATTGGTTATAGAATGATTATGTTGGCTAACGATGATCGGATGACCTTTTTGATCTCTTATTTCCAAACAGTTTTAAATTTTTACGCCTTTTTGTGGTTAATTTATTAATTTCTCTTGCTGTTATGTCATATTTAAAACTACAGTTTTACGTCATCGCAGTACTTTATTTTGGTTTTAAAGATGCTGACAAGCTGGGACCGGATTGTTCACGTTATTTTTAGTCGAAATTGACATTATTTTTTGATAAATTTATTTTATTTTTAGGAAAACTTGTTTTTCAGCAATTAATGGTATTTTACTACAAAATTGAAGATATATGTGAACTTTTTGGGATTTTGCAGCAAAAATGGCATTATGACTTTTCTTTTTTATTTCGTAAATAGAAAAATTGAGCTGCGTATCTTTTTTGACTATTCAAGTTTGACGAAACCACTGACAACTATAGGTATTTCTACATAATATAATTTTAAGATCCCAGAAAACCGCTTAAAAATACCAAAGTGACCAAATGACGAATTTCTCGTTACAAAAGCGAATTTTGCCTAAATTTGTCTGTGCTGTACAATGTATGTACATCCTTCATTACCAAATTGGTTCTAGTTCACGTTGTACAAGACTGAACCTCCTTCCCATCTTCAGGACACTTCTTCCAAGTTCTTCTGAAAAATCTGTGTCCCATGGTGCATCCGGTCACACCGGGACGGGGGTGCTCCCCACTGGAGTGGTAATTTCGTTTCGTATCGATACACCGATATCCTGGGGTTAAAAGCAACTAGTATATTTTTTCGAGAGCCCCATTGTCTTCGTACAAAAGCAGTTGGCACAAATTCGTTTGTTCGCGCAGGGCTCCTCTCAGGTGGAAAATTGTCTTTTGATATCCACCGTCTTCAAGATACGGCGAGTAAACATAATGCCCCGGTTTTCAATAGACAATAGCCATTTCGCTATAAAATAGATTTGAATTCGTAGAATTTCGCAAAACTAGTTTCGTTTGAAATATAAATTTGATCGCCGTATTGTCTTGTCATTTGGATCAATTTATGTCTATTTTATGCCAGTCATATTTCAAATACATTTAATTTTGAATAAAACGTTCTGTAAAGAATATGTGGTTAATTCTGGATAGTGTAAAAGGTCGGTTGTATTTGTTTTTATCAAGCTTAATTTGTAGAACTCCATATTTTCATTTATATATTCAATAATATTATTATTTAATTTATAAAAACTGTTTATTTATGAACAAGTTGTGCTATGTAAATAGTATTACCTGTGTCCTCATTGATTTCCGAGTAAAATGTTGAAAATTATTAATGGTTATTAGGTGCCCTTTAAAGTTTCCCCAATTACTGCTTGAATTTGACTTTTATTTTTATTTTTTATGTATTTATTTATTTATATACATATATATTATAATACATTACAAAATGATACTTTGTCTGTCCAACTGGGAAGGATACCCGTTTTAGGACAGCCAAATTGTATATTTAGTTCATAATAATTTTAACAAGGGAATGGTTTCTTTCAAGATATCACAGGAATGAGCCTCTGTCAAGACAACTTTTGAGAACATTAAAATTTGTTTTCTGAACGAAGCGATGGTTTCTATATGTCTTTGAAAGAATCGCAAAGATGTTTTTTTTTCAAGGTCATTTTGAAGAACATTAATACTTGCATTCAGAGTGAATGAGTGGTTTCTTTAGTGATATAACTAGGACAAGTAGGAGATTCTTAGAGACTTAAAGGTCGGTAAGTTCTGAATTTTTTAAAGGATGGAAATTTTTTATTACGCTGGGAAAAGAAACCCCTTAGTCAGTTTCTACTGAGATAACTCTAACATCCACCATTAATAATAATTATAATCGCGGTATATTACTCGACGAGTAAGGTGGGAAGAATGGAAAAAGATACTTATTACCACGGCGGGTACTTAAACCAGACTTAAGAGCGTATAACCAAAGAAAACCAGAAATATGTCATTTTTAAATCAGTGTTTAGACGTATTGACTCTTTTCCACAAAAAATTATAAATTGATTTCGAAAGATTGTTCTTGTATTAGTAAACGTATGTTTTAAATTTTGAGAAAAAATGTTTATTTTTAGTATAATAAGATTTGTCAAATTTTCAAAAAAGATTTTATATTTTGCAACACCCATTTCAAATCAATTTCATTTCAATCTATGCATTATCTGGTAAACGTATGTTACAGAGTTTTAATTTAAGTTTAAATAAAATCATTAAAAAATATATACGTACATGTGTTTCTTGACGAAAATTGGTCCGTTTGTGTATTTATTTGCGCACTTATAGACTAATATATTTCAGATTTTTTTACATTTTTATTTTGCTCAGACATTATTGAAATATGGTAAATACTTATAATCGAAAAATAATTACAAAAACTACATAATTTCAACATTATCAACATGCCTTTCAACATTTTTGTATGTGATGTATAAATTAAAGCAAATTTGGAATGAAATAAAATCGAAATTGAGTTATAATTTTTAAAAGCTGGTACGGAGAGTAATTAATCTTTCTCATTGGAACCGACCTGTACGTTCTTTAGAACATCATTCGACAAAATGTGGAATTTCGGCCGCTGGCTGGTTAAACACTCTTAAGCTTACAATGTTTTGAAGATTTGCAAATGTTCCGTCTTTCTTATTAGATTCTTGTATCCCGGTTTAGCGTTAGTTTGGTTAATGCCTACAATACACGACATCTTTTTTCAGCCCGATTCCAATTAGAGACATGAAAATTATATTAAATCGTAGATATGAAAATAGACATGAAAATAGCGATCGCGTAAAGCGAAAAATGTTGACTTTGGTATCTAATTGGAATCGGACTGAAAAAAGATTTCGTGTATTGTAGGCATTAACTACATTAACGCTAAACCGGGATATAAGAATCTAACAAGAAAGACGGAACGTTTGCAAATCTTCAAAACAATGTATTTTTGTGGTACGAGCACTTTAGAGACCAACCAACTGCATTAATTTCGTTACATTTATCATCTATATCTGGTAATGTATTATTTGTTTGTTTTTGTTCATGATTTCTTCTCAGAAAACAGAGCACAGAATCGAGGGGTAATGATCTGATCAGAATTTCGTAACCATTATTTAAATTATTTGGATCACCGAGCTAATAAAATATGCGTTATTTGGCAACAACACGCCACCCACAAATTAATAGTGATACGGAACACTTCCTTGTGATTGAATAGAATGAATGCTAATTGAATGGTGAAGAAATATTGTTGGTTACAGTCATTAGCCTTGCGATTTTACTTATCTCTAGTACTTATCAAATATCAACATGTGTACGAGTTAATAATAATAATTGGATGACTTCTATAGCGCCATTTTCGTGAGAAAATCACCTCAAGGGCGCTTTACAAATTAATTTATACATTTAATCTATAAATATATACTACAAGTGGCTTATAACTAAGATTAATAACTAATGACTTACAACTAAGACTTATATCACTAGTGACTTAGAACTTTACTTATTTTTATAACCGAGCTTGTACTTGCAAGTCATAATACGAACAGAGCAGTATTTCTATTCGCATCATGACTTTCAACAATCTTACAATTAGTTATTTACGACTAACATACTTATTTACATTTATAATCACATATTGTAATGGTTACTGCCATAATACGAATAGAGCAGTATTGTTACTGCTCCGTTCGTATTATGACTTGCAACTGTCTTAAAATTAGTTATTTACGACTAAAATACTTATTTAAATTTATTAGCACATATTGATATGATTACTGCCCGTGCTGTCAGTATAAGTCATGAAAAATGTTTACACATAATAAATTGTAAAATATTTAAAAAAAAAAGAAAAAAAAAAGCTTTACAACGTACTTTGGTACTGTACTTACATAGGTTTGTATTTTATTTTTATGAATAATAAATTATGACATATTTTTGTATTCGGCGAACACTTAATTCCTCAAACTTCGCAAATACACTTTTATAGTTTTTTTTAATATCGTGGTGCATTCTAAGTTATTTGTTACTCTAGGGCAGTTATGGCCAACCGGTCGATCGCGGCCATTAGTCCAGTCGATCAGACCAAGGGCTTGAACCCGCACCAATAATACACAAGGAATATTTCAGGGAAATCCCCGACCGAGCAATACTTCGAGCTAGGAACGAAAATATAAAAAAAAAAAAAACATTTTTTCGGGAATCCCTGACCAACCGAGCTATAAGCTAAATAACAGTCAGTGTTCAGGGGAAGAATATTTTTTGCGGCAATTTTGCACTTTCGTAAGTTTTTTCTCCATGTTCGAGTATCACCCCCCCCCCCCCTCCGGTCCCGCCCCCCTCGCACCCCCCCTTGCTCCGCCACTGGACTCAATGCTCAAACCGATATAAATAAGTGTAACTAAGAAAAAATTTCTTTTTTTATGTTTTCCCTATAAAGTAAAAAGAAAACTACATAATTTTACATATTTTGTATCATTTAAAATTATAATAAGTTCGGTAGATCGCACAGGGTTTCGTCAGTAAACAGTAGATCTTGGATTTAATCAAGTTGGCCATCCCTGCTCCTCTAGAGTCTAGATTAAACCTGTAAGCAGTTCGGAAGGTATTATATTTTGTATATATAAATGAATCCTTCACTTTGAATGAATCCCTTGGTCACGCCATAACTTCAGAACGACTTAACCTTTTTCATTTTTTTAAAGTTTTCTAATACTTTGTAGAAGGTTCTTACGGAAAGAAAAATTAAGAAAATTGGATAATTTCAGAAAACTTAACGACTATTTTAACTTCGCACGTTTGACAGTTCGCGCGTTTGATGTAATTGAATTGAGCAGGCAGCTGTTTATTTTTTTGTATTAAAAGAATTGTTTATAGATATTTTAATTTGATTGATTGTTCTTATAATATACAAAAATGAATATTTGTGATATACGAAAAATGAAAATTTTAATAAAATTTGAAATAGGTGGCACGCGAGCTCATTGAATGTACTGGGACTAAATATATGGAACGCGGGAGGGGGGTTTGCGGGACAGGGGAGCGGGAGAGGGTAGAGGGTGGTCGGGGAAGGTAGAACGCGGGGAGGGAGGGGAACGGGGACACACAGGAAAGGACATGCTGGGAGAAACAATGTATTTCTTTGAATATGGCATTGCAAGCATGCTGGGAACCAGCTAGTTAATAATATATTCCACATGGGAAATATGAGAATTTTTTGTATACAACTAAAACTCTGGAATGTAGATTATAGAATAAAGCTAAACTTATTTGTGATGTATTATTCATGTAGAGAGTCGATGTTTTCATTTTCCTTAATGAAACATGGTATCGTTATTATCCTAATATAAGCAAGTTATTGTTTGCTTTCAATGTGAAATTGGACAGATGAATCGCAAAATAATTCCGTAAATGCTATTATCATTTTGCTCAAAAGCACCCCCAAACGTAGAAAATTAGGTTTTTCGGTGATACCTGCTACCTCAATAAATGTAGATATTTTATTTTAAAAATGGCATAGTGGGCAAAGCAGATGTAAAACTCTTTTTTAGCATTAGCCCCACACAGTAGGCCATGGGAAAAATGATTCCCCTCAGGGCCTATGTCATCTTTGGGGATACTGTGTGGAGGGTCTTTTGAGGAAAGGTAGAGGAGAAAAGGGTATGAAGGATGAGTAGGAATCTGGGCGTCAGTGTCTCCTGGAGTGGCGGACGTATGAATAACCCTCCAACTGCGTTGCAAGGCGATGTTCCGAGAGCGTCCTGCCGGAGAGATCAAAAGGTTTCCCTCAACCAGTCCCTCCCGATCCGGCCTGCCACGCAGTTGGAGGGCAGATTCATACACCGAACATGCAAACCCTGCAGGCATCCCTGCTAAGTCTCTAAGCGAATTACTTAGGGTGACCTACGGCAGAGATGTTGGTTATCCGATAAATGGTTACCGCGGTGGCGGTACCCGTACCCCAACCCATATTATGATATATATCCGTCCTACGCATATTCTGTACACTCATTGTGCAATCAATTAAATATTTTTTCTCGTTTGTTTGCTAACATCATAATATTATGTGCGTATAATTACTTTTTTTCTCCGCTTTTGTGAAAAATCTCAACTGTGCTGAAAACTGATTAAAAAATTACTACAGAAACCTACATAACCAATCGAATTGAAGTTGGGCGACCAGAAAACAAACTAGATTTATGATTTACATAGCCGATAGCTTTTTATGTGGTAGCTTTGCAGTTTTAGGTTATTTAACTGTTTTTCGCTTACTATTTATTACTTGTCGAGGCAACATTTCAGCAACCTTGCAGGGACGAGGTCCAACTCACACCCATATGGAGAGAGGGAAATAAAATTTTAAAAAAGAAGTTGGAGTTCAGGTTAAAATTCAAAATTCCTCGTACATAGATGTTATTTGTGGCGCGGCGCATATGACGTGGCGTCAGACATGCACTCGATGCCGGATTCTGAAATTCAACCACGCAGAAGCAATCTTATTAATACTATTTGATAATTAATTTATTGCCCCACTTTTGTGAAAAATCTGTTAAAAATCCAACTGTGCTGAAAACTGATTAAAAATTACTAAAGAAACCTACATAACTAA
Source organism: Limnephilus lunatus (assembly GCA_917563855.2). NCBI lineage: Eukaryota > Metazoa > Arthropoda > Insecta > Trichoptera > Limnephilidae > Limnephilus > Limnephilus lunatus. The sequence continues at coordinate 29,685,441 of OU830594.1, read as the reverse complement.
TCAAATTGAAGTTGGGCGACCGGTAAACAACTGGATTTATGAATCAATCAGCAACCTTGCAATGTCAATCATCAGGGTAGCATGAATGAAAAGTAGATAAAATCCCCATCTAATCACTACGGCCCGCTCCACGCTCTTGGCACGGTTGACTGCCAATTTTTCAACCATCTTATCCGCTTTTTCTTTCGTCAATGCCACACATTTTAAATTTACAATTGCCTAGTGTTTACAGTGCCAGCTGTCTGAATTTCAAAAGGAATGTTGATCACCATTCGCGGATGCCAAATGCCAGGCTATCAATTGAATTTGCATACGAAATTGAAGTTAATAAAATTTTGAAAATTGAAATATATTATTTTCTTATTTACATTCGCGATTATGAAATTGGATGTTCGTTGTGGTTTTTGATTAGTTTTTTATGATTTTTTGTTATTAATATTGTGATTGATTGGTAGTACCTAATACTTTGATGATAGTTTAAAAGCGTTCTGACATAATCATCTCTGTATTGCAGGTCATATAGGCATATAAACCTTTTTTTTCTGTGATTTTGTATAATTTTGCCAAAAAGTTAATTAAATTATATTTACTTTTGTCAAGCTAATATGATATATAAAATATGTAGTCTATCGACAATTAAATTTTTTTGTTATTATTAAATTATTAATTTTTCTTTTTTCGTTACTGATAATTCGTCTTGGAATTCAATAGTAATAATATTTTAAAACAATTTTAAACTTTTTTCTAATTAATTTATTTCTGACCGTAACCGGTTTCAGCCTATTATGACCATCTTCAGTTACAAATATTTCTTAAACTACGGTTTATAAAATTTATTTGAGTAAACCCCCCCCCCCTGGTAACCAGCAAGGGTAAGTGGTAGAGCATTTAAAACCCGCATAAGAGAACGTTTTACAAACTGGGTGAATAAAGGTGAATTGTTGAATGTTGCGTCACGTCTACTGGACAAAGATAGAGATGTTAAAGTTCTCCATAGTTGCAGTAAATGTCAGCAATTAGATAGGCTAGACTCATTAGAAATAACCCTACCAACTAAAGAAGTAGATCCTAACTTTTTAATGAATAAAAAATTAGAATCTTTTTAATGAATAAAAAATTTGAATCTTTTTAATGAATTTTTAATTGGTGTAACTCTACGTGACCAGCTCAGGTATGGGGGCACCATCGAAACCAGAGTTAAGTTAGCATCTCAGAAACTGGGCGTACTGTACAGGGCGCGCAGATACTTTAATAGTACACAACTGCTAACCCTGTACAAATCGCAAGTGCGCCCCACGGTTGAATTTGGCAGCCACCTCTGGTCTGGAGCTCCAAAATACCTAAAAAAAACCCTTGATTCTGTGCAGAAACGGGCGGTCCGTTTGATAGATTCTCCCATCTTAACAGACGGATTTCAATCTTTAGAGCACAGGCGTCAGGTGGGAATGCTGTCCTTGTTCTACCGGTATTACAATGGAAAATGCTCCGAGGAACTAGCGTCGTTGATCCCCTCGGCACCGGTGCATAGTCGGGAAACAAGCCAAACACGTGCCCAACATTTGTACACGGTTGACATTAGTCACATGAGAACGGGTCGTTTTTACGACTCGTTCTTGAGTTCAACAGCTCGGATGTGGAACGATTTACCGGCCTCTGTGTTTCCTCCCTCCTACAACATGGGTCTCTTCCTGTGTGGAGTTAGTGTAAAAAAAAAAAATTAATAAAAAATTAGAATCATGTGCTAAATCTCCGGTCCTATATCCATTGTAATTTTATAGCTTGTTCTAAAGTAATCAATAATCGACCACCATAACACGGGCATCAGCCGAGCATGGTGGTTGAAAAATCCACTAATAATGTAACCATATTTTTTATGTAATGAATAAAGAAAATTTAAAAAAAAAATATATATATATATATATACATGTTGGTATGTGTTTTGTTTATATGGAATCCATTATAATATTATTCAAACTCCAACGTAAAATATGTATTCTTAATCTAATATCGCAAATATCATTTATAAAAATAAAATTCCATGTTATCAGAAATATAATAATACATGACAATAGTAAATTGGGTTGTTAATATTTCATGTAAGGTATTCTCCAAATAAATATTAAAGTATTTCTAGGTAATTCTGACGACTGACTTAAATTCCAAGTAATATTACTTTTTTTATTGATTTGTTTTGTCTTCTTGCAAACTACCATTTATCATGGTTTGAATAAGGGGCGTTTTAACTACTGGTTTATATTTAATAAATAACTATTCCACACACTTAATTACAAGACAAACTAATTCGCCAATCTATCTAATTCGCCAATCAATCGCAGCAACTAATTCGCCAATCAATCGTGCTCTTCATATGTTCAATAATATTGATGAGGATTGTAGACAACGGTATATTACAACGATTTTTCTATTGTAAAATCGATGGTTCACTACTGTTTTGTCTGGCTGAATGCTAAGCGTCTCGCTGTAGTAGAGTTGCCTATTGTTCAATTACAGATTGTTGTAATAACAAGGTGACCTGGTTCCCTAGCCTGAAACAATGTCGGCATTGTGCCCCGTGTTTTACATTATGGAGCAATTATAAACATACAGATCAACCAACAAAAGAGAGAAAACACTTTCCGCACTTCTTTTATTTCTTGTATATTCTCTTCTGATATTTTTTTCACACTTCAATACAATAACAATTAAAGGATTAACAATACTTGTCTTTATTCTCGTTATTGGCACAGACTTTAAAAACATTTCAACATTAAAATCTTATATTCTTCTTTAGTTCGAAGTCAAGTCGAATATAATTCTTCAATATGGTCACCTCACTTTAAAATACACTCCGATTCCATTGAAAAAATATACTTGCATAATATATCATTACATAGTTTAAAATAAAGTCGCTCAAAATTGATGTGCGCTTAGATCTTTTAAATTACGCAATGGAATTTCATGCGGTTTTCACCAATAAATAGAGTGATTCAAGAGGAAGGTTTATACGTATTACAAGCTTATTATAGTAGAGAAAAGCCGAGAAATTCAAATAGACATCATTACATAGTATGAAATGAAGTCGCTCAAAATGTTTATGCGCTTAGATCTTTTAAACTACGCAACGGATTTTCATGCGGTTTTCACCAATAGATAGGATCGTTCAAGAGAATGGTTTATATGTATAATATATGCTTATTATAGTAGAGAAAAGCCGAGAAATTCAAATATTCAATTCAGGCATCATCATTACATAGTATAAAATGAAGTCGCTCAAAATGTATGTGCGCTTAGATGTTTTAAACTACGCAACGGATTTTCATGCGGTTTTCACCAATAGATAGAGTGATTCAAGAGGAAGGTTTATATGTCAAATATTCAATTCAGGCAGAGAGCAGCGGGCAGCTGGCAAGCGGGTGGTGTGGATTTTATAAAGGTTGGGTAATGGCGTTGTGTTTCGTCAGCCACAGCAACTTGTGGCTGGGTCTGCTAGTTATGTATAAATTCGGTCTACTTTAATGTATTTAATTTCACGGGCATTGTGTTTCTCGTGTGAAACCATAAATTACAACCACTCGATGAAAGAATTAAAAGAAGAAATCTTTAAAACGCTCACATTGATGACTTTTGTGCTACTTGCCTTTTATTTTTTTAATATTATTTTTAAATATAGACGACCCTGATTTACGCAGCCTAATTAATTACTTTCCAAATACCACCCATTAGAGCTACTCAATACCTTTTTTTTAAATTTTCGACAACAATATCAGGATTGAGTCATTTACATATTCGCTTATACCTAGATTGCACGCAGCTTGCAATACTGTATCATAAATAGTAAATGTGTTAAAACGCACTGAATATAGTTAGAAGAAAGCCGTAATAACATATCTCATAAATAAATGCCAATGTTAGCATGCTATGTATATTCTTTTGAATGTTTCTATAAAATTTCAATCGCAATTTTTACTTGGTTATTTTTGTTCAATTAATTATTATGTATATCACACATGTGGTAGGTATTCATTTTTTGTGAAAACCCCGTGTAATACAAATAAATAAAAAGCCAGTTGTTTTGCAATATTCGCCGACTAGTTCCATCAATTTTTTTTTCAATATTTTGGAAAAACCTACTACGAAGTGATATTGCATCCCATGATGTCACATGGTTGTTATGGATGTCACGGATGACATCAGAACCCACCGTAATATTTAGATTTGTTAGTTTCTTTTTAAAAAAAAACTAAAATAATTAAGGTACCTACAACCATGTTGTTATCTATGAATATATGTATATTTTTTAAATCACAATTTTTAAATTCTTATTGAATTAAGTTATTTTAATAACTTTTGAAGGTTATACCCCATTCATGTAATATTTATTGTTGAAGAAGAAAACCATTAAATAAAAAGGTGTAACGGTCGCAACTAGGAATCGAACCCAGGATCTCTGCCTTACCGGGACAACGCAACGCCTCAAATCACTCTGCCACTGAAACCTAATTTTTTTAAGTAATATTGCCGATCTCATGATATTTAAAATTCAGAATTAACAATATTATCTTCAACTAACTTTTCCCAAATTTTTTGGATCCGGACACTATCTAGGTTACAAATAAGTTCATTAGAACTTTGTTTTCATTCAAAAAGGCAGCAGCCAGTTTCAACCATTGCCTTTTTATTTTATTTGTCTTGTTCTGTTTTATGTTTCTTTTAGATTTATTATTATTATCTTCTTTTTCAATGATTAATATCACAACATTTTCCACTAGAATTCCTCATTCCACTCAGTTTTCTACTGTTTTCTGTATTCCGTGTTTAACATGTTATAAAATTTAAGACACTGGATTCGTGGATTTTAACTGATATATGTAAATGCAAACACAATTATTATCTCTTTGTAGTTCAAAATTGAAATATTTTCTATCATAATATAAAATTATATCAATATTGTGTTTAACCAAACATCGAATATTTTATGCTTACTTAATCAACCCACCAGTTCTGTAAATTATTTCCGAATATTTAGAATGAATTTGGTAAAAACTACTGAGAAAAATATTTTCCCTAAGGGCCTATCTTATCTTAGGGCATGCTGCGTGGAGGGTTTTTTAAGTAAAAGAAGAAGAGGAAGTTCTGGGAAGGAAATAGGTACCTATGAGGGGTTGGTAGGGATTGGGGGTCAGTGTGTCCAGGAGTGACAGATGTATAAATCCATCCCTTCAACCGCGGTGCAAGGCGATGGGTCGAGGGATTCTGGCTAGAGAGGTCAAAAGCCCTCCTCAACCAGTCTCTCCCGTTCCGGCCCGCCACGCAGCAGGTGAGCGTGTGTATTATCAATGTATATATTATTTATAAATAAACAGAGTGATAGACTATTTTAATCAGTGAAGTTTACTTAACGACAGCAGTGACTTCATAATTTGGCAGTTGCGCGCCCAGACATCTTCTCTCGTCGGCCTTACATTTTAATAAAAAATAATAATTATAATATTTGGATGACTTGTATAGAATGAATAGCGCCGTTTTTGTAAAAAAAACCACCTCAAGAGCGCTGTACAAACTTATAATACACTTCTACAATCTTACTTCTAACTACACACTACACAAACCACTATGACAACTTAAAATTGCATCCACCGGTTCATCGATCATCGATACGAAACTATTTCTGCAATCATTTGACCGATGAACGCGATGCTGCTGTAAAAATGTACGGTACAGGCAGAAAATATATACAGGACCATACTTACCTGATAGGTCACTAGAGATAACACTGTTATTGTTTATTTATGGAAATTTAGGTACACGTTTAACTAACGATGCATAAAATCTTTGGGCGGGAAGCAATCGTATTATTGATAATAATAGATAATAATTAGTAAATTCCGTGTACTTGCAAATGAAATGCTATTCCTTGGCTTATACTTGTGTTTGCCGTGTATTTATAAAAATTCTCATTTCCCACATTTAGGCACCTTTTTAATCTAATTTACTTTAAGAGGTAGCAAACGATATTACGTGACGTGTGACAGTTTAGCACTAAAATTAAGAAATCGACAACACGTAATTTGATCCCTACGAAGTACTAAGTCGCTCAATTAAAAGTACCAGATTATTAAGACCAGTGCTATTATGATGGAGTATTTTCAGTTTATTCTTTGTTGTTTTTTCACAAAACTTTATCTCTCCAACTTTAGCAATCAAGCGGCCATGCAGGGGTGGGCAACTTATAACTTGGGCAATACTTTTAAACTTTACTATCGAAGTTTCGTTTTACTTAACACGCTTCCTTTCAGCCAGCCAATAAATCGTGAAAAAACAAAAGAAAACATTTTTCATATCATAACTCGGCGTAGGATATATTTTAGCACTTGAATTTATTATATTTTATCGGTGATGAATATTGATGTAAGGGCCTTTGTAGGAAACTTCCCTAAGTCGACATTTAAAATGATTGGACTAATCAGATGATAATTATAACAGCATAATAAACTCAGTTTATTTAATGGAAGGAAGCGTTCTAGTCACAGTGAATGACTGGTAAATTATTTCGGCTTTTATGCTCGGCAACGCTGCGAATCTCAATTTTACAAATGTCTACAGTCCCGGTTGTCAGAATATCAAGAAAACACACACGCACAATGAGCATGCCGAACTTTCAGTCAAATTTATGTGATTTTTCATTTTAAATTCCAGTTTTGTTTCAAATCATAAATTTTTATAATATTTCACGAAAAAAATAACTGGTTAATACGTTATTTAACACCATTATCAACCAACTGAATCGTATTTCTAGCTAAAATTAAAAAGTAGCTGTGCTCCATATTTTAATTTCTAATTTACAAATCCTTGTACCTATCACTAACTCAATTAGGGAGGGGCACCAACAATGCGTGGCGTAAAAACCTCAAGGTTTTCAAAATACTCTCGTAATTCTTTGCACTTTCATATCGTACTTTATTCCTTTTGGATCATTTTATCTATGTTAGAATTCTACTAAAGCAGCGTTTCTCAACCCTTTTCAACATTGTTCTACCCCCCGCCCATCCCTCTCAGCAAACAATTAGACTAATTAACGAAAAACCGTTCACCCATCGTCTAACCACTTTGCAATTTGCACTGGTGTAACCATATTTTTTTCACGAAAAGTCAGAATTGCAATGTCAAAATTGTTAAAAATTTCAAATATAATAATTATTAATTCGTGCATTGCCTACCCACAATTTTAAATTGCCCCCCATTACGCGTGCGCTCCATGATTAGAAACACTACTAAAGCATACTTAGAAAAAATCGCCTAATTCAAATTGGCGTTTTTCTGTTCGTCAAAATGAAACACAAATCTTTAGTGAGATTTTTTTTTGGATCGGTTAATTTAACTAATGAATTAATTATTGAATCGATTAATTTAACCATATTATAACAATTATTAACATTCCGAATAGCGCCGCTGACAGGTGCAGAAATGCAATATAAATTTAGTACCTAATGCTTTAGTAGTAGATAATTGCTTTTCAATAACCTGATGAAGAATTGAGTGTCTAATAGTTTCAATTATTTTGTTAATATTCCCCAATTCTTTAGTTAATATAATATCAAAATCATATAAAATAGGTTTGTATCTAGAATCTGGATACTTCGGATATCCTTTTTCTCTCCTGAAATTCCATTTAAATATTCCTTTGTGCTTGGTACAGATACCTTCCTACATATGTATGTATATAGTCCTTTATTGCTCCCAATCATCGGATGAAAACATGTCCGCATTTCGGTTTTTTATCAATTTTTAATCTAGTAATGGACCGACCGCTCTATTTTGGCGATGATTTTTTAAATAGGTATCGGATTTGTGAAATCTGAATAAAAATGATATTCGTTTTTGTGCTCTTTTCAGATTTGCAATAAATGTACATGCAGGTAATTGGAATAACTGTAAAGTTGTTAAGTTAACCTCAGCGCTTTTTTAACATGTTTTTTTATGTTTGCTTTATTTTATCGTCAAAGAAGATACCATCAAAAACTCTAAATCAACTGAGGAAACTTATGAAGATTCAGAAAGTAAAACGGTAACGGTCTAACGATCTAATGGAATATTTGGGTTCACTCAAAATCTTCTATTAGATCGTTTTTTATTCATATAATAAAGATAAACGAGACCATCGTCTTCATCGCTAGTCACTTGACATCGTATCAACTTCACGGGGCCACGTAAAAAAATAGGTTCATTATATTTCGGGAAGTGCCGTGAACGGAAACCAGCATTTAAGAGTAGTATATCTGTAGGCTACTTGTAGTTGCGTCACAATCACGTAGTTTGTAAGTATCTTCTTCGGAGGGCCTTAGTCCAACCGGGACTGGCGTGGCTACCATTTATTTCTGTCCTACTTTACCAATTATTGACCAATCTACCTGTACTATCTAGTTACATATCAGTTATCCACGAAAACCCTCCAATTTAACTTCAACCTTTCCCGTAAATTCTGTCATCACCCGCGCTTTTGACTATTTGACAGCCGCGGCAGAAGTGGACGGAGGTGTCACGCTTCCCGCTGATTACAGTTAGCTTTACTAATGTAATTGAATAATTACCTGCTGCCTAGTCATTGCCTCCTGGTATCCGGTAAAGCCACCGGCCGGGCGGGGCAAGGGGCGCACGCGGGCGGCCCCGCTGCGGCTAACCACGGTATGGACTGCAATTATTGCGAGACGGATCGCCTGCTCGGCGTGAAACTATCTCCTAGTTGTCAATTATACACCTACCTACGTAGAAGCACAGGCACTAATTCCCACCAACCGCATTTAGTTATTAGATGCGAATTTGAAAATTATTAAACGCTATTTATAGAATGTAATTAATTTGTGTTATATAGGTATTATTAGGCGAGATGGGTCGCCGATGGCTTGGTAGGAGACAAATGTCTTAGCTACGAAGTGTACGAGAGTAAACCGGTATTAGAAGTGTGAAGGAGCTATTCCGGGCAGCGCAAAATAGAGATACTACCAGATTGATAGCTAACGTCGCTTCGCGTCGGGGGGACCTGATAGGGCACACGAAAAAGAAGATATATTATGATTTAAATGTTTTTTGTTTCCACTTATTTTGTTTGGGACCGAACCGGATTAGTACTACTATACTTATCTAAATACGTAAGTAAACTATTTTCATCTCGTGTGGCGCGGTTTGGAAAATGTATTAGCGTTAATTGAAATTAAAACGAAATCATTTAACACGTGAAATTTTATTGTCGTTCTGTCATAAAACTCTTTTTTCAAGCTTTTATTCCTTTCAACACTTACTTTAAAAAATTCGCTTTTCAGAGGACAAAACCCATTCTATCCCCCTAACTAACCCCCCTATGACTCAACTTGAACAAGCTCCAATAAATAATTATTACGAAGGAGGACGCTTGCCATTCACCTTTTGCCATTCACGGCACACAACTGATTTTATTGAAGCTTATTAAAATTATGATGCTTGGTTACTAAACTGTTGCTTGTCTAAAAATCACCTACGTGCGCGGCCGGCTTTACGTTCTATAAAAGTGGGATTACTATTATAGTACATGGAGTTTTTTTCGGCTGTCAAATTTTTTGCTATTGTTTCTAATCTACCTATGAAGTTTTTATTTTTAATGTTTAATAATAATATAGATACCTTTTATAGCTTCCTTTTTGTGAAAACCGCCACCTGAAGGCCGCTTTATTACGTTTTACAAAAAACATTTCAAAATTAATTTTTACACAATAATTAACGTTTATTTTTGTTTCGTTCAGAATCTGTTTATTTATTATTTATTTATAAACATACAGTACATTCGTAACAGTGATCAGAACAATTTACAGTTATTAAGTAATATTTCATGGTGGGAACCTATGATATGTTTCTTTGTAGTGTCTTATGGTATGTATATTTACTAATTACCGGGTTATGTGCGTAGTGGGCAGGTGTATATGTGTGAGGTGTGACTATATGTAGTGTATATGTTTGTAGATGTGATAAGTGGAGATGTGTGAAGGGATATGTATGCCCATTGAGCAGTTTAAATTTATTTATTTATTTATTCAACGCCCAGAAGGCTTTTACATGTTTGGTAGTACAATTTATTCATGACAGATGATTTTTAAACAGATAAAGAAATAATAAAAATAAAATTAGATAAAAAATGCACGCAAGTCACAAAAATACACCGATTTGATAGGTTTACAAAAAATCAGATATGTTTAGGAATAGTTTTGGAATAAGTATTTTACAAGATCCACAAAATTCGCCAAGTTGATGTTAAATATGTCAACATCACCTAAGTACTGATTTCCCATAGTGTGAAATCGTTATATCGGAGAGTGGGCAATGTAGTTCCGCTTATGAATACTGCAGTAGAATAGTGTATTTTGTCGTGTGATTACTGTCGGTATTCGTAAGTTTATGAGTTATAGGAGTTCGCATCAGTTGAATTTAGAGTTAAGTATTTTGAATAAAAATGTTAAGTCGTTTATTTTACATCTGTCTTCTAGTGTGTGTATTTTTAGTAATAGATTATATTTTAACTCTTCTAGTGGGATATTAAATTTAAAATTTATAACACGCAGAATTTTTTTTTTTGTATTCGCTCAATGCCATAAACGTGAATTTTGTAAGATGGGGATATTATTGACAAGATGATCTTTTAAAATTTGGTCAGTAAATATACAATATCGTGCAAAATGAGTTTTATTATTTTAACGAGCATTTTTATAATAAACTGTTTCTCTCCTCTATCTTTCTACCTTATCGTTTTCCTCTTTATTCGTTTAAATATCATCATCACTATCTTAAGCAGAGCAGTATATCCTTTATGACTGCAAGTTTCTACAGTTATTTTTTTAATATTTCTAAATCCCATAAACGGTAGTGCAGACTTAAAATCTACAATGAACGTAAAAGCTCCGTGTTATATTCTGTTAATCACAAAATGCACTCCGCTGCACTTATTCCTCCGGCAACACGATGCACTGCATCTTATGACGGCTTCGTGTTGGCTGAAAGGGCTGGTCTAAGTCGGTGCATTAGTTTCAGCTTAATCTTAATGCACCCACGTACTTAAAGATGCATTCGGTAATTACTCTAACTCGCATACAAAAAATAATGCATCTTTAAAATTGCAGCGGTAATCCGCTGTGATAATTTGTTTCGTTTGGGCAAGTTAAATACTCGTAATGCGCCTTTGAAGTGATTTTTCTAGATAACAATTTTATATTTAACCAACATAAGTCTCAATGTTTTCAGGCAGTTACCGAATCAATATTTCAGTTTGTTATTACTTTCCGATCAATTCATATTGTAAGTTATTAATTAATAACGCTGTTAAATTATGTTATGTGATTAAAATCACTGACCCCCTTACTAATATACGTCTTTCAAATTTTACGCCACTGATACATAACTATTTATCCTACATTAATGGTTTTTTTTTATCAGTTAGTAACTGCCACAGTTTGATAATGCCTTCCGAAGGCGAAACAGCTATCACACGTGACAATAATTACATAGCATAACTTATTAATAAACTGTTTTTTTAAAAGCAATAATAATATTATTGTAAAACAAATAAAAGAAAAAAGAACCATAAAGTTTTTTTGTTATTTCAAACAAGATTGGTTACAGGTACAAATATGATTTGTTATTTCAAACAAATATAGTTCTGCTAGGAAGTTACCTAATATTCGAATGAATCACGTTTTAATTGCACACTGTTGACAATTCACACATGAGAACGGGTCGTTTCGAGGACTGAATTACGTAAAAATTGCACACTTTTTCATTTCATTTCAAGATTTATGAAATAGGTACGTAAACAGCATTGTTAAAAAATAAATTATCACAAATTGATTAAACGCTGTTGAATACTGCGCAAATTTAATAAAATTTCTTTAATAATCGCAAATTCATTTTTAAATAAATGAAAACAAATTCATTTTTATAAGAAAAACTTTCTTTTTTTTATACTTTTTTGAAGGTTATTCCCCATCAGTGAAATATATCATATTAGAATAAGTTAACAATATTAATCTAAACGAAAATATGAAAGAGAACAAGACACAGAAAAACAGAAAAAGACAATGGTCGCAACTGGGACTCGAACCCAGACCTCTCCGTCTAACCGGGACGAGCGCGTTAACCAATTTCGCTATTGCCACCTTCTGTCAAAGCCGTCATATTTGTCAATCTCATATTTTCAAATTTTAGAATTTTCAAATCTCTTTCATATTTTCGTTTAGATTATTATTGTTAACTTATTCTACTTAATATGAAAACAAATCACTTTATATACACCACTTACTTAGTCAAAATTATCAACATGTTCGAATCCAATGGTTTCTTCGTCGGGATAACAGGAAAATTTTCAAAAAAGTTGACAATTTTGATTATAAGTGGTGTGCAGTGTACATAAGGGAATTTATTCATTTATTAATAAAATTTAGTTACGTTTTGTAATTAATTGTGTATTCCGCATTATAATGGATTAATAGCTTGTAACCCCTCGTAATGCTGACGTAACAAAAACACGTTTCCATTTCACGACACGCTTTTCCCGCAAAACAACACGTTTCGTCATTTTTGTGCTCCGGTTATTACGGCGTAAAAAAAAACATTTGTGTTTTTCTGCGGGTGCTTCAAAGCGGGAATCGTTTTACAAACTTGAATCGTTTTTTAAAAATAATGGGCGCCCGCGTACCCTGCGCCCTCTGCGGGAGGGGTCGCTTGTTGGTTCTGGCGCGTGCTCCACTGCTGTTCAGATACGTGTACCTGTACCTTTACCACACCTTTCGAGCAGTGGTGTGGGGAGAAACATAATATAAACCTGCCAAGCTTTTTACTCAGGATTAAAATATTTGAAAATCAGAAATCCGCGGCATTGTGATAATTTCCTAAATTTTGCCCACTTGAACTCCATTTTTAAGATTTTTTTAATTTAATAATGTTTTTATTTAGTTCTGCGAGTATTTTAGTTTTAATTTTATTATTGTGCTGTTTCGGCCAGGGATTTTAACTATTTTAAAATATACTATTGCTTAATTTATTTTATTAATTAATTTTATTAATTTATGAACCCTCTTTCATTCAGGTTCATAAATTAATAAAACTCATGGTTTTAAACAAAAAAGTATTTTATTTTATTGTATTTTTCTTCTCGGTAAAAACGCTTCTAAAGTAAACTTTTATTTATTATGTAATTTATATATAGTTTTTATTAACGCCTTTTTAGGGACTTTTACATATGAATTGTCAAAATTATGCAGTATTAACTGAACTGCCTCAGTAACAACATTTTGTATTGTTTAGTGATAAAGATGTCCACTGACTTAGGTAATTATTTCCCTCCATTAGTATTATGAACATAAAGGAATACACATGGTAGTTAGTCCCCAGAATTTCTGCACTGAAATAAATTCCATAGTAGTAAATTCTGGTAGTATTACGTAGCGGCATCCGATAGCTTATCAACGCAAGCAATTTTACACTACTCTTTTCTATCAAAACGGTTTTCATTACAAGTTTCAGGAGAAGGTAATAAATACTGATTTTTTCATTTAAATCTCCGTTATCTTCAGGGTTTGCTTGACAGGTCTGAATATAAATACTTTCTTATTATATCTCATGCTATTCCCCTCCCCCCATTCTCTCTAACTCACAATATTTACACGGGCTCCGGTTAGGTTAGGTTAGGATTAGTTTAGTAGCACACTTGTTTATGCATGCATATTTCGTCCCAGATGTTCTTGAAGGGGACAGCCAGAAAATTTTTCCATTTAATAAAAATTTCTTTTGTACTGTTGCCAGCGCTTAATGTTTGCGCTGCGGTTCCGAGCGAGAAACATGAGTAAATCGTGTTTTTTAAAACACAATTCTACTGAAGCCTTTTGTTTGATATGTAAAGAGCTATCATGTTAATCTTTCATTTTACAGGCATTGTTGTAATTTAATATAAGTACGAGTACTACATGAGAGATAAAATATTGTTGTTTTAATTTCGGATTAGCATACATTCGAGAACTTGATAAATTCAAACCATTACTCCAAATTCTCGATAATTTTTTTATTAAACAACAGGTGATTACCCTAAAAATAGAATTAGGTATAATATATGTTGCTGGCTGTTATCACTTGAAAATTAGGTATATTTTATACTTGTGCTTCAAAACTTTAAAATGGGGTTCGTTCTATGCATCACAAAACATTCAACAAACATTTTACACTTGAACTACTGTATATGGCATACGTAAGATCTCATCTCGAATTTTTATCTGTCATTTGGAGTCTTCAACACCAAACTGTATTAACTGAATCTTCAACAAAAAAAAATGAAAGAACAAAATTGTATTAACCGAATCTTCAACACCAAAATATATTAACCAAATATTCAAACCATTTTTTTGAAACACCTGTCGTATTGAAAATCTATACAAACGGAGAAAAATAAATTGACGTACTGCTTCTTTATAAGATGACGAATTCTTATTGACTTACGAGTCCTATTAGAATGGATTGCATTTCGTTACGTCGAACGCAATACCAGATCGAATGCCTTATTTTATATACAACATTTCAAATCGCAATACGCTTTGCTCTTTACTCGGACGTATTTGCTCTATGAGATATTGATATTTTCAACTGCCCCCTTGAAACGTTTAAAATCATTTAAAGTTTTAATGAACAAAAATCAAAATAATTGTTTCTCGATTGTTGAAGTATTCATTTCTACTTATACTATTATAGCTAGTATTATAGTTTTATTTTATTTCTACTCGCTTTTTTAATCTGTAACCGCAACAAAATTGTTATAAATCGAACTTAACCGGTTTATATTGTATTCACTATCAAATTTAAAATGAATTTTTATATATGCATAACTGTATGTTTCCTAAATAAATTAAACAATAAAGTTTAAAAAAAACTTCTTTTGAAATGCCAAATATTATTTTTGTTAAGATCCAATATATATTAGATCAAACCTATTGAGATGTTTCTTATCATTTTATTTGTCCAATATGCCAATTTGTGGATTAATGAATATTTTTTTCCCGGTAAAGTTATTTCCGGAAATAATTATTTTCATTGGAATAGTAGTTGTTCCACACTTTAGGGCTTTAAAAACAAACTTATTTAAAAAATCATACCTTTCATGAATTTTAACTCCTTTTCAATACACTATAATAAGCCATGTTCCTCAAGTTTCCGGTAATTGTTTGGTTTCGATACCTCCTCAGTATAGTTTTATATGCACTCCGAATTTGTATCATTTCTAAACGTAAACTACCTCCTTTTCTATATTATATTTTAGTTTTAATGATTCTCGTTGAATGGCACCGTTATGGTTATAATTATCTAATGTCCTGTGACAAAACAGCACTCACTATTTTTGTTAATATTGTTCTTTTGGAATTGCTTTGTAATACTGTAATATTGTAATGTATGTATTGTAATACTATATATACTGTAAATTCTTTGTTTTACATTATTTAATCAATTTTGTTAGGACTCTTAAGAACACTATATTTAAGTTTATTATAATTAAGCGCACTTGAGGTGAAATATCACAAAATTGCGCTATATATTTTTAGGGTGCTCCAGATTTTATGTCCGGGTTGAATCTTTCCCAAATGAAAGACTAAACCCTTCCACACACTTTTCCACAAATGAATATCTAGTAAATTCACGCAATGTAAGTGCACTATATAATTATAATAAATACAAAACAATACAAGAACAATTCGTCAATCCACCAGAAACATAATGGGAAAATATTTCACCGACTCCAGATATTTTCATATCAGAGGGTTCGGCTCTGATGAAATCCTAACTGGTCCGATAAATCCTACTGATCCCTCAATATAAATATTTAAAAAAAACTTTCGTAATCCTACATGTATTTAAAATGACCGACTTTTGCATTTTTATGTACAAATTTTTTGACAAATCTAATACGCCTAAATTTTGAATGAGAGAGCTAGGTATAATGCCAGTAGCCGAAATAACAAATGGTAATATTTTTATAGTCTGAGAATGCCAAATTCTTTTAATCTCATTTCCTAAATCTGAATATTTTCTTATTTTTTCAGAAACAGTTTTCTGAATATTATGTTATTATTATTATACTATGTTATTATATTTTACGGTGCTCCAGATTTTATGTCCGGGTTGAATCTTTCCCAAATGAAAGACTAAATCCTTCCACACACTTTTCCACAAATGAATATCTAGTAAATTAACGCAATGTAAGTGCACTATATAAGAATAAAACAATACAAGAACAATACGTCAATCCACCAGAAACATAATGGGAAAATATTTCACCGACTCCAGATATTTTCATATCAGAGGGTTCGGCTCTGATGAAATCCTAACTGGTCCGATAAATCCTACTGATCCCTCAATATAAATATTTAAAAAATCTTTCGTAATCCTACATGTATTTAAAATGACCGACTTTTGCATTTTTATGTACAAATTTTTTGACAAATTTAATACGCCTAAATTTTGAATGAGAGAGCTAGTAATATTTTTATAGTCTGAGAATGCCAAATTCTTTTAATTTCATTTCCTAAATCTGTATATTTTCTTATTTTTTCAGAAACAGTTTTCTGAATATTACAAGAATTTGGAATAGCGACATCAATGATATAAGTTATTTTCTTAATTTTGTCATGTAAAACTATATCGGGTCTATTATGACTAATTGTTCTGTCTGTCAGAATAGTTTTATCATAATAAATTTTATAAAATTCATTTTCTAAAAATGAATTTGGTTCATATTCATAATATGGTACATTACGGCAGTCAATCAAGTTATGTTTAATTACCAAACTTTGGTGAATTATTTTTAAAACTTGATTGTGCCTAAATGTATACTCGGACGGCGCTAATACAGAACATCCCGATATAATATGTTCTATAGTTTCCGGAAAAGCCAAACATTTTCTACATAAATCATCAATTTGATTTGCATCTTTGATGATATGCTTCCTATAATTTTTAGTATTAATGACTCTATCTTGTATGGCAAGCATAAAGCCTTCTATTTCTGCGCTCAACTCTCCAATACTCAACCATTTGTTTGACGAAAATTTGTCAACATATGTTTGGTTGAGATAATTGAAGTGTTTTGCGTGAAGAATTTTATTTGACCAGGAATCTAATAATTCCTGGTTGGTATTTATAAGAATGCTGGCATTCTCGTCGTATAAATTTAATGGTGAAATATATGTTACCATATATTTCACCATTAAATTTATACGACGAGAATGCCAGCATCCTGGTTGGTATTTATAAGAATGCTGGCATTCTCGTCGTATAAATTTAATGGTGAAATATATGTTATAAATATATTATTATTATTATTATTATTAGATTACCATTATTCTGAAATATTTTACCTACATTTGTACGAAATATGTGGAGGGCTACCTACCTAACATAAAGAATACTGTCTTATCCAAATTATGAATCTTTGCTAATTTTGAAACCTAAATTATTAATTATTATTAAACTTGATCAAAAATTACTCATGGTGGAATTCCGTTTTAATGTGTCTCTTTTATTAAAAACATTGATAAGTTTTTCAACCTATGTAAAAAAAAAAATTAGTAAATAATATTAAAAAATTTAAATTTTGAATCAATTTTTCTTTGTTAATATTGACGAAATGGAAGGAGGAATATTTAATTGCTGTGACTTTTTGAGTTTTTAAACAAATTTTGATTGTTTTTATTAAATAAAACTAACTATGAATGACGGTTTCGTAATCTATGTCACTGGTATGTGTTCAGGGTGAAGATTGTCTCGACGAGTTCCAATCCTAGATAGGAGAAGTTCACTGAAGAAGGAGAGTAAAAAACTGGATATTTAGACCGTAGGATAAAGAGAAACAAAAGAAATGCTATGTTTGCGTCGTACATGATTCAAAAGTCTGACCATTCTTAGTTTAAATTTCAAATAAAGAAATTAGTTTAGTGATCATTATGAAATTTTGATCATTATCAAATGTGATGGGGATACACGATGTCAGGCAGTGTAAGAGAGATAGAGATACCAAATCGTAATCAGATATCAATTCAATTGTACTTGGAAGGCATTTCTCGTGTGTATTATCTACGCACTGCTATTCACAATTATGTTTTCCACCCAAAAATATGTATGTCGCTTATTAATTTTATTATTTATTCTTCGCTGCATTTCAGTTAAATTGTCTTCTCTGAGATTTCCTTCGGTGAGATTTAGCGTGCGTGTTTAAGCCCTTCTGTCTCTTCTGCCCTTCTGTCTGCTATTTTCATATTCGTTTATTATACTTAGACGCAAAATTTTCCCTCGTAAACCCTTTGTCAGAATGTTTTCCATAAAACCTCTGATGAGGTTAGGGGAAGGCAGGCAGCTACTCAATGATTCTAGGTCACTGAAGAGATACACACATAGAAGTGTGTTATGGGTATGAATCTGTACCCGAAGTAAGGGCGATTCTATCTTAATTTAGAAACAATAAATTTTTAAAAGTAACTTTCTAGAATAAATGTTCAATTCCGTTGGTCTGTCTGGGACGTAGGTGGCGAAAAGTGGCAGCAAAAAAATAAGTTGGTGACAAAATCGGTATAAATCTCTCTTGAAAAGACAACACTTGACTCTGCAGAATCTGGCGGTCTTCATACCGTTAGGGGTCGTCCATTGAGAACAAGTCGTTTCTTCAACTTGTTTTTGAGTTCAATATCTCGGCTGTATGATTTGCTGACCTTTGTGTTTTCTTCCTCCTTCAACATGGGTCTCTTTAAGACACAGGGTCACTCCTTTTTTCCCTTAATTCCTTCACATAATATCCCCGTAGATATTGGGCCCTGGGCCAAGTAGGCCATGAAGGTGTGGAGTTTATATTTATTAAATAAAGTTTTAGTGGTTTTCTGTTCAGTTGTCCAATTACTGTAGCCCAGCATCAAGAATTAGCATAAATAATAAGGTGAACACTTCGGAAGTAATAATAAGTTAACTTTTTTATCTCCGTCAACAAGTCGTCTGTTATGAGAAGCTTCCAAGTTACCGTCATCTCGACTGAGTGACAGGCGATGCTGTTAATATTCTTCTAAAGAAACTTGAGAAGTATCGGGCTTACTCCAAGTGTCCCGCATTAGAAGGGTGCTTGGGAACAAATTTGTAAAATAAGACGAGGGTTATTAATAATAATAAATACTCCTTCGATTTTATTTGAAAGTCACAGGTAAAAAAATGTCCTCTTCGTTAAATTAAAGACTGGCGGCGAAAAAAATCGATAAGACTTTATAAGAATTTCCATCGGTATGATAATTGTCAATAATTTCTCCCATTGTTGAGTTTGGCAGACACCTCTAAACGACAGGACCCCAAATATTTTAAATTATTAACTTTTCAGGAACGATTATTTTATACCCCTATCCTAACGAATCAGCAAGTATGATAAAATCCCTCAGATACCCCCAGTGTTTGTATTGTTCTGTTCTAATTTGTATTTTCTTCTTTCCAGGACTCCGGGACGTTCTCTTCCACAATTACGCCGGATCATTTTCTCCAGGTTTGTGAATAATTTGTTCATTGTATTAAACTTTGCTGTATGAATCTGGTCTGGCCTTTGGTCTCGCCCACTTCAACCAAAACTATTTCAACCAGTCCAGGACGTTGAATCAAAACGGCCGTTTATTTTTGTAAGACCCTCCTTTTTTCCTCAACTTTCTATAAGAAGTCTTGTAGAAATAAGTATCTTGGCCTGGGTTGAGGTGTGGTGGCAATCGTTAGGTTCTAAAGACTGCGTTGTGGGTATAATTCTACCTTAAAATAGAGTGCAAAACTTAATGGGTTCAGTTGCCGTCGGTTATTATGATCGTTTTTGACCATAGAGCTTTTAACGGATGATAAGCGCCATCGCGTTGTCAAATTACAAAAACCATTGTGTTTTTAAAGGACTATTGAGCCGTGTTAAGTCATCGATACTTTTTTCACCTGTGCTATATGAAATCGATATCTAAATCGACCCCTTTGAATAATAAGTGTTCATTCGGCACGGCGATACTTTGCGATTATGGCCTCTAGATAAAGAAACTTTAGAGTACATTTTCCCATCAAATTATGTCAGGTGAAACTTTATTCTCGTGCCCGCTCCTGTCTGCTACCATCAAGGATATCATCCTGCTAACTGCAGCCAGGAACAACTAAGTGAAACTACACTTATGCAAGTTTTCATGTAAATAAGTACTGAAGTAATGAAAGTTTCCAAACCATGAGGTTTCCATCAATCTTTCCTTTAAATATCGACCTGTTTTTTTTTTAGTTGTTTTTTTTGAGGTGTTATGCCATGTTGCGCTACCTCCTTTTTTGACCAACGTTTCGGACAGCGTTACAGTGTCCATCATCAGGGCAGATGTGTGGAAATGTTGGCTAAAGAAGGATTTAGTGTAACACAGCATAACGCCCAAAAGGTAAATAACGAAAATATTTTTGGCCGTGAAAAGCTAAAATTATATCCATCGACCTGGTTGTTTTATTCGCCTAGTATCATCTGCAAGATGTCACCAAGATATTGCAGATTTATTTTTAACCTTACCACTCGACTTGGCCAGAGTTTAAACATATATTTCTTAGTACTGAATAATTGTGAAATATTCAACGAACAATATGACATGTGTTCTTGAAAACTCCGTAGATCATGGATAAACATTGCGAGCTAAATATGATTGCGTTTATAATATAACTAGCTGGTTCCCGGCATGCGTTGCTATGCCATTCAAATAAATAAATTGCTTATCCCTAAATGTTTAGCGTTAATATATAAATAAATAAATAGATATTCTCATGCGTCCCTTTTCCTTCCCGCGTTCCCCTTCCATCATTTTGACATTGACACCCCGCCCGTACGGCCCGTATCCCAGTGACTCTTAGATCGCATAAGATGTTGCCTAGCTAGCCGAGCGGGGTGACCGGCGACCACGCAATTTTTTTCTAATACTTACATTTTTAAACTCGTGATATCTTTCGAATGGGATGTCCGAATTGAATAATACAAAAAGTTATATGAAGGTATTGAAGCAGTCTTGAATATGAAGTAATTTTTTTTTATAAGGATTAATACCAAGATACAAATAAAGAGCCTTTTCTAGCGGCCGCATTTCAATTAAATTTTTAACATAAAAGAACACTTTTTGTGGCATAACTATAATAGTTAGACATATGCTGTCACGACACTTTTTGTAAATAATGATGTGTTCTGCAAAGTCGTGGAGCATTATTTTATTCTATCAATAGTTTTCGCAGCGCACGCAATGCAAAGAATATTTTAGGTATTTTTTTTACATCTTGGGTTACATTATGGGAGTTTTAGTAGGGATCCCTAATTTTTTTGAAAATATAATATAGTCTATGTCACCCGGGACCAGCTTCCCACCAGTGAAAGAATTTTTCAAATCGGTTCAGTAGTTTCGGAGCCTATTCAATGCAAACAAACAAACAAACAAATCTTACCTCTTTATATAGTGTCTTAGATACGCAATTATAATACGCAAATTTCATTTTCTGTCAGAGCATCTTTCGGAGGTTTTTTTGCGTGTTCAGAAATCACTCAAATACACTTTTTTTTACTTTGAATTCCGCACAAGAGTCCCAACCTGCTCTCGACCGTCTCTGGAACCAGTGAGACCATTAGCTGTGGATCTGCTCAGAAAACAAAGCGACAACAACATTTCAATTGTGAATAGTGATCTTTTACCAGGGCGACACTTGGAGTATATTCCACTGTTGAACGTGCCGCAAATATGCTACATTTTATTTTAAAGGAATTGATTGTGAAACAACATAAATTAATATTGAATAAAATTTACTTGCGTAGTAACTCGCGACTTTGGTATTCATGGTCGATAACCTTACTCTCGACCACGGAGGCCTTTAGTTTTTTCCTTGTAGTTAAGATATTTATTTTTTTATTACTCTTTATCTACTCTTTTATACTCCCATGGGACCATTGAAGAGAAAATGCATTGGGTATATACATGAAATGCTTACATTTTTTAAAACAAGTAATAAACAATGGTTTACGATTGGATAAAACTTTAAAAAAGTGATATTCTGAAGTTATCAGATAATTTGAAATTAAAAGTTTATGTGGGCATGGTTGTAACATCGAATTTGTTATATTAAAAGGTCGATAGTCGATATCATTTTTATATATTCGTTTGCTAAACTATGTGTGCGAGCAATTGGCGAGTTTGCTTCCTAATTTGTTTGGTAACGATGACATAGAATTATGCTTTATGTTTTTTTT
This sequence comes from Limnephilus lunatus, assembly GCA_917563855.2. Classification (NCBI taxonomy): domain Eukaryota; kingdom Metazoa; phylum Arthropoda; class Insecta; order Trichoptera; family Limnephilidae; genus Limnephilus; species Limnephilus lunatus. The sequence goes on along the minus strand of OU830594.1, from coordinate 29,663,138 downwards.
TGTTTATTCTAAAAAATGCATCTTCATCCAGCGTTTTAATGTGCTACTTTATATGTTTATTCGTCTGCAGAACTGAGTGACTGAACCAATTATCTTATCTCATATTATATTGTCGTCATGTTAGTGCGTTATCATGTAAGCATTTGGTTGACTTCAGACGCTGGGAATCTGTTTACGGACCGTTTATCTTAATTTTCCCGCTTTTGAGTATTGTTGATGGCCCCATACTTTTCAATGCGCTCTCTACACCGAGATAAAATATTTGAAGTGATTACGCTCCATTATATTTACGTTTTTACTTTGGTACGCATCTCGAGTGTTTTTGAGAGTTACTTACCTGACGGCCTAAAGGAACCTGACTCAAATTTATTTCGACACATTTATATTCATAACTTTAAAAATTCATTATGAAACGGAAGAAAAATCATAATGTTTAACTTTATTTATTTATAATACAAGCGCAGACCTGTGAAATATCAGGGAATTGTCTAAATTCTCGACAAATCAGTCCCAATTTCTAATTTGAAAATTTCATTCAAACTCAAAGCAAAGTTGCAAGAGTTCATTGAACCATTTTTCAGGAAGTACCTACTACTGCAGAGATAACCGAACTTATTATTTTTGATGATTTGATTGCCATTCCGAGCTAGATTATTTTGAAGCAAATTGCCTATTTTTTGTATCAATAATAATTGATGACTAACTATCGCGCACATTCCCTTTATATATGTCTAAAGTCAGTGGAACTACGGCTTCCCCAATTATTGGAGTATATTGTTAGGTTAAACGGAGTTGGGAACTAGAGGAGTTGGGCAAGAGGGAGGTTCGAAAGTACTCGCGCATTCAGATCTGTTCACCAAACATGGCAAAACCTATTTCTAGCTACCTACGTTTCGATTCTGTGTGATGGTGGTGGCTTTTCGCTAGGGCGGTACTGAGAGTACCTTCCTGAAATCAAGATATCGACAGGTGTAATCATGTCTTTTACCTAATTAATTCCCTTTACATTCTGAACCTGAATTTTTTTACTACGATAATTGGTCACTAGCTGTGAAATAAATCTCTCAAATAATTTTGCGGGGTTTTGCATTTAATTTTTTGTTTATTTAAAATCTTTCGTTCTTCGCAAAATTCTCGATCCACTTTGATGTTAATTACTTGTTATATAAATAGTTGTTATATAAATATAATCGTATGCTTCAAATCTTAGCTACACAGATATAAAATAGTCCCGGGAGAGGTCGTACGTGACGTTCTGGTGTTTTCTGTCTTTATCGTTTTCATACAAAACATGTGAGAAGGAAGAGGGAGATCCTCGATGACAAGCGTATAACCTCTCTCTTGGATATATTTTATATGTATATTTTATCTTACTACACAAAACTAATAATAATTTATTTTGCTTTGTTTAATAATAATAATAACGTAATATTTGTATAGCGCAGTTTTGTGTCATTTCACTTCAAGTGCGCTTAACTATAATAAATTTAAAAATAATCCTACAGTGTTCCTTACAAGTTCATTACAAAATATTGATAAAATAATACCTATGAAATAAAGAATAATACCTAATAAATAATGTTTATGTGTATGTGTAGTACCTACTTTAATGTTTATGTGTAGTACCTACTTGGGAAGCTCTGGTAAGTCCCTATTATTTCTGAAGGCGTTCCTTTACCTGTGTAAGGTATGTTTGCACGTGTACCAAGGAGCATATCCCATCCAACTTTATTAGGAGAGCAGAAACCTCTTCTAAGTAGTGGAACTCCATTACTAAATTTGCTCTTCTACTCACATGTGGTTAAGCGGACTCGAGAAACTTTGCCCTGTCTCTGTCTCCGATCCGACCGTCTCGTTCACCTGAAAACACGTGATTCTAAGTACGAACTGCTATTAATTCAAAGTACCGTAAATAGGTCTGTGGAATCCTCGGAATTTTTTCAGTAATTATAGTAATAGTTGTTAACACAGGCTTAGTTCTATTTTTTCATAACATTATTAGTACGCAATTCAAGATTAACGGTGGAATACTTACGATTATGAAATATTTTTGGAAATTTACTTTATATTATAACACCTACTAATTTGATACCACCCGACTCTGTCCAAGTTTCATCTCTTTTTTATTATTAATGGATACTTACCTACATTTAAAATGTGCAACTTTAAGGTAAATTAAAATTTAAGCAGCTGGCTTAGGCTCCATAGATTATTCTGGAAAAGGCGATGTGCAATTTTCTTTACTCTCTCTCACTTTTTGCGAGATCTTAGTGAGAAACAAAAACAGATTTTGTGCCTTACGGTTAAATTCTTATGCCCATATTTAAATTATTATGATTTTTTTTTTCAATTACAAAACGCTTAAACTAGTGCCTGTATAGGTAGGAATTTATGTAGATGTAGAATATGTAATACAGGGTGTAACAGGACGTACCCTAGGGATTTTAACCTGCGATTCCTGAGCATAATTGGAGTAAAAAATGTACATGCCATTTTGCTGTCCGATGATTTTTTTTTCTATTAAAAACATTAAAAATATTTTTCCAATAAACACGTCGCCACTGAATAGTTAGGATAGTGGCGCGTTTATAGCCTATCGGTCATTAGATAAGCTTTGCGTCTCGTTCTAACAGCATGTTAAATACACGAAACGAACAGACGGGATGTATCCCATTGCCATGGAAACAGTAGCGACATGTGATTGAAAAATATTTTAATAGAAAAAAAATGTCATCTGACAGTAAAATGACATTTTTTCTTCAGGAATCGCTGGTTAAAATCCCTCGGGTACGTCCTGTTACACCCTGTATATATACCAGTTTACCTCTCCTAAAAGGGTTTTTGGTATTCCTAATTCTGTAGTCAGGTTTCACCTAATGTTGTTTTTATGTCTCGGTCTTAATACTATGAAACTTGGTTTACCAGCGTCTTTTACTCGGTCAAGTCTGAAGTTATAAATATACCCTCCCTGTTCCCCGTCCTCGCAACCGCCCTGACTCATGTTCTCCCGATCACGGAACTTTCTCTTACGGTAAGGTTAATCTCCCCAAAACCTCGTAACGTTATAATAAAACCTTTATTTTGCCGGAGAGCCTTTCCTAGAGATTGTCAATGTGTAGCGAGCTTTATTTTTCGATAAATAGAGCTAGATTTAGCCCGCATCTCAGGGAGATTGAATGTTGAATAAACATCATTGTTCGAGAATAAATCCATTCTTGTAGTTCTACACTGATTGTTCGTCCCAATTTCTAAATAAGTTTCCCTCTCTGATTCCTTTAACTATTGAGTTCTTTTTTTGTCCCTAAAATCATCATTATTTATTTTTCGGTTTATACTCGTAATCCTTTAGATTTACCCGCATCTCACGAAGATTGAATGTTGAAAACACATAGAATAAATAAATTCTTGGATACGTTTTTAGATTTTCACGGCCAAAAGCATTTTCGTTATTTTTTTTTGGGGTGTTATGCCCAATATGTATTATTCACACATCTGCCGGATCTGCCCTGATGATGGACACTGCAACGCTGTCCGAAACGTCGGCTAAAGAATGAGATTGCGCAACACTGGACACTGCAACGCTGTCCGAAACGTCGGCTAAAGAATGAGATTGCGCAACACAGCATAACACCTTAAAAACAAATAACGAAAATAAATTCTTGTTTTTCGTATATATTGATTGTTTATTCCTGGTTATAACTAAGCTATCTCTGTGCAACTTATCAACTCCCTCCATTTGTTTGGTCCGTAAAATCTTTATTGTTTATTGTTCACTTTATAGGTTATACCCTGAAAGGCTTTGACAATTTAAAAAACGGAATCAGAAAAACATGGTTAACTTATTTCATAAAGATCGTGTCACAGGCTTTCCAACTTTTAAATATACCTAAGTATATATTTTTTTTAAATGCCGGCAACCCGGGTGTTTATTGTAATAATAATATCATCTCGTACAAAACAAGTAAGTAACCCGCCTCACTTGACTACGTCTGTTCCGAGACGGGTACATATTTATATATTTACACTTATAACTTACACACACATATATATATACACATACATACATTAAGGTATTCGCATACATGTATATAATCATACACATAGTTACGTATAAAACATAAGTACACATAATCAAATTAGAATTATTGGGAGTTGTTATAAAAGTTATCATGGAATTGACATATTTTCATAAAACCAAAAATTCATCAGATACATATAGAAATGCTAGAATCTAAATCTAGAACTATTAAATTTTAACAAAATAATGTAAGTATACATAGAGGTAATAAAAATATAAGCATTCGTAAAACAAAAGCAGTTTTTATAGGTAAGAATAAATTTCTGTAAGTAACTAACACATATATGTAAATAAAGAGTGAGGATTAAGACTAAGATGAGATTACTAGTAACTTTGTGATGCTTGCATGATAATTAATGGAAGTTTTTATTTTTATTTTAATGCATTTTTTATTGTGCATTTAACACATTCATCGGCTACAACAGAGCGGTGTACTGGAAATATGTCTGGAATAGGACGATAAGGTAATTTTAATTGGTTATTCAATATTCTAGAATTATTATTTCAAGTACTTCTAAGTTACCGCTTCGATCTCCCTGTAAACCCCCTAATTACCCTTTCCCTTTTTTTCGCCTTCCACTCGATCACCTATATGTTTATGCATATCTGTCAGTATTATTAGTTTTAGTAATCTTCTGACTTCAGCAACGTGTTGAAATAAAGTTGTCTGAAACATATGTAAGAGTATGTGTTTATATTGTACAAAATTAACACTTTTTCAAACATTCACGAACGGACCTTTCACTGGGTTCACATCTATTTACACTAGCTTGAATTCAGAATTTGAATAATACGAAACACATCTTAATATATAAAACAATGTCGGGTTAGTTACACCATTTATAACTCAAGAACGGCTTGACCGATTTTTATGATCTTTGATTTGTTGGATTTGTCTCCACCACGAATATCAGAGTAGCTATTAAAACACTGGAAAAATTCACGAAAAAAAGTAATGAAGAAAATTCTTTTCCTCATACAATTTGTATGGAACGAGTTCTCATATTTTGAAAGAGCTGCAGCAATATTGTGATACGCATAACATTGAATAGTGAATGAATTCCAAAAATTCAAAAACGTCAAATGTCAATGCGCTGATGGTTTTGCCTTTGTTCTTAAACATATAATGCTACCCCTTTTTCTTACCCACCAAATGCCAACAGTCGAAAATGAGACAAATAGTGAACGTATGTCTACACCCCTCCAAAGGAAAAATACAATAATTAAAATAAATCTCCCTCACACGTATAAAGAAAATGAAACGTAATTCTTGTAGGTAAGAAAATCACAAAAAATATAAATCCGTACACAACGCCATCTCTGATACTGACAAAAACAAAACACAAACAGTTGCGCATCGATAATTGCTTCATTACGTAATTTTTAACTTTTTTACATTAGCTCCACCGAGGAGGCCCTGAGGAAAATAATTCCCCTCAGGTTCAATGTCATCATTGGGGATGCTGCGTGGAGAGTCTTTTTAGGAAAGGAAGGAGAGGAAGTTTTGGGAAGGAACTTAACAAAAAACTGAATTTAATTTAGCTAAAGAATTAACGCAACAGTTATTGATTCTAAGGAGGTACGAACCGGGTCAGCTAGTAACTTAATATTATCTAGTCTCTAGTCCATCCAGTAAATACAAATTTAGCTTAATGCTTAGTTAAGTCCCCCGTTGTTAATCATCGAAAAAAAAGCTGTAAGATAAACGTTTCACCCACGGTATCTATATTATTTAGGTGGAGCGAAATCATAATATAGTATGGTCTTCGGTACCTAGGTACAATGTGCTTTAATCTGATATATGGTCCGATCCTCCCATTGTTGAGAGACTGGAAGGGGTGTTTTTTCTAACCCCTTTTCTATATTTAGACCGAGCCCCGAATAATTTTGTGAAAATTTGGTTTCCTAGTGGCCATATTATTAACATAACAAGGGGAAAACGTTTTTCCACTGGGCATTAGTGGGCTTAATGGCTTTACATTGTATTGGGTTATTTTTAAGAGAAAACTTTGAAAATTACGGTAACGGTGTAAGATAAATTTCGAATCCACCAAAAGTTTCGAATTCTCTTAATCTTCAATCCAAGATTTATGTAGTATTCTTGAATTAGATCCTTAGTCTTTGAATAATCCTCGGCAAACTGATTTATTATTTGTAGGCACTTTCTGGGAAATGTAAAAGTACCTAATGTCGTATTTATGTAATCGTCTTAATTTAGAATTTTCAATGAGTATTAAAAATCGCCGATGAAACAAATCTATAACTTCTATTTTAAAACGTCTGATGACAAGATGGATGCATTATTTTTAGCAGAATACGTACAACGTAATTTTTTTATTAGAGTAATAACAATTAATTAGTGATAATAACATTTTAGATTATATTTTCCGAAACATTCCGTGCTAAAAGCTATGGGAACCTTTGTTAAGAGAAACTGCCTCATTCCTTGATCAAAAATTGAATGGAGTTCTTCTATCGTGAAATTGTATTTAAAAGTGTTGATGAAATTTTTAAACAGTACGGTTTATTAGTAAATTATCAAATAATGTTTTGAAATTTTAGGTTATTTAATCGATATGATTGTGTAGCAGTTACCATTGAAATAATTTTAGATTTTGGTTAATGTTTTTATGGCCGAAAATCTATTTTATGAATAATTGTTATCTTTTTTAATAAAACAGCAACTTTTTCTACATACAAGTTTCTTGTGTAAACTATGGAGCTTAAGGTGATGCACCACGTCGTGTAAAATTATCAGGCCGCTAACAATAACACTCCTTATGTAGATGGCCATATGGTTTAAATTTCCGTTCAACACCAGCCGCCTGTTTTGATTTATTCACGAAAAAACATTTAATTTTATTTTGCGAAGCTCAGGCAAAAATATTTAATTGTTTTACGATAATTTTCTAAATGAATGATTTTTTCTCGTTACACAATAAAACAATTACCGAAAAGAGGTTCGTAAGTAGGTTATGTTGTACTTTAAAGCAGTTTTTATGAGCCTTGTACTTTTTTCTGGACTTATAAAAAGACTAATCCTAAAAGTTCTCGATTATTTCAAAGGCAAATATATTTGTTCTATTCGCGGTGCTTGATTATAGCATCTAAAATATTCCTCTAAGCAATCTAAATTTCAAACCAAAATCAGATGTTTTTGCAAAGCTATAATGCATCACCTTAAACGTAAAATAGAGGATATCAAAGAAAACCATAGCACAAAATGTGTAATAGTTCCTTAATATTAGGTATCATTTCAAACTGTTACAAATGAGCAAAATAATTCTTGCCAAAAATGTCAAGACTTTTGTAAAAGACTTAATTAAATACGGCAATGCTTTAATATGTTTTGTGACCCAAAAACTAATCAAGATTATGCAAATGCATGCTTTATTTTATTTTTATTTTGTAGACGATAAGAGATTTTTTTTGGAGAATATGTTCCTACATCAGAATACGAGCTTATATTATATTATAAGAAATTAAAAGCAATGCTAGAAATAAAACATTGAAATTGGTTTTTATTCTTCGCTTTCCTTTACTTCTACTGCTTCACAAATTGGGAAGTCACAATAATAATTCTTGCAGGAGCGCTATGGGAAATGGGTAAATGAATGTTTTTACTCCGCATTTTTTTACTCCAGTTTCATCACAATAAAATTATTTGCCGTTTTGTCGTTTATGAGGGTCCCCTTGTAAGATTGGGACCTTCGTCCTGTTTTACGACCTGGCCCTTGTCGTGACCATTTTTCACATAAATTTCTGGTTCTCGTATGAAAGCGCTCTACAAACGGCAGGATTATAGTTCCTTTTATAGTGCGAAGCGAAGACTAGGCGTGATCTTACATTGAAAGCGTCGTTGTATTTTCCACTTTACTGAAGTAATCGCAACCATCGTAATCATCTCTGTAAAGTTCGGCGTTCTCAACAATCAATTATTATCTTTAAAAAATATTTATTAAATTACTAGCGCAAACCCTTTGTTAGACTGAGATTTAAAAAAAAAAGAATACATCAGAACAAAGACAATTTCTGCTAATGATCAAGGAAAAATATTCACGAAAATGTACTAACTTCAAAGTAGTTAGTTACTTTATCTCTGGTCTGAATTTTTAATAGGTAGGTATATAATTTTCAATTTGTAAAATTACAGTTAAAATGATTTTCTGTTAAAATGTATCTATTATTACAGTGGAAAATTTGTAGTTTGTCAGTATTCTAGATATAATCATTTCTAAATTAGAAAAAAACAATTGAATTCATTTTCCGTTTAAACTTTTATAGTAGATAGGTATTTTGGTACAATTATTGATGCAATCAGTTCCAATTTTAAAAATGAAACTTACATAAATTCAAAACAATTTTTTGTTCATTGAACAGAGTTACAATCTCTCTTAGGTCTATGACCGAAATTGGTATGTTTGATAAATATGATGGTACGAGTATCTCGAAAAAACGTTTGTCTGACTTTTGATACTAGCTGGTTCCCGGCATGCGTTGCAATGCCATATTCAAATAAATAAATTGTTTCTTCTTGCATGTCCTTTCCTGCGAGTCCCCGTTCCCTTCACGCGTTCCCTTCCTCTCCCGCGTTCTCCTTCCACCTTCCACGCCATACCTCTCCCCTCTCCCGCTTCCCCGACCCGCCAACCTCCCACCCGCGTTTCTTATATTCAGTCCCAGTACATTCAGTTTTCAAACAGCTTGCGTGCCACCAATTACAATTTTTATATTTAAATTTTAGTTTTTCATGTATTATAAATATTCATTTTTGTATATTATTAGAACAATCAATTAAATCTGGTACCTAACATAGGTATATACCTATTTAAAATATCTATAACTCTTGATTCGATTCAAAGTATTAGGCGAGTACTTTAAATAAATTAATTAATTTAAAGAGTTTCGAAAATTGAATTTTAATTTAACAATCATTGTTTGGCCAAATCTCATTCTCAAATTTTGACATTTTTGACAGTTTCGCAAGAGTTTGTGCAATGATTAAAAAAACCTTTCAGATGTATTGTCATGTGGTTGCAATAATCCAGAAATCTCTGCGGGAGTTTAAATAAGGTAATTCATTTAGTTCATTAGTTTCAAACATTTCCTACGCTTAATATAGCAATACATAGACACCTCATATACTCATATAAATACATATACCAAAGCAGCAATATTTTGATTTTTACATACCTATATAGACTGTGTTCATATAATTAATAACGCATTAATATGACTTATTTAACTTGACAACTTAAGTGAGGACTGTAATATTTATATGATTTTTAAATATTTATGTACGTACATGATTTCTTGTAGTGCATAAATGTTTTCATCATTATTACAAATTCATTCTTGGAATACATTTTTACAAGATATTTATTTAATAATCGCAAGTAGTGCTTTTAATTGTCATTTTATAAAGAGTCTTCATCTAAAATTAATATCAATGGCTTCTGCAGCACCCTCATCACAGTTACTGAGTGAAATAATTCACTCAAATTGGGTTATGTTTAAACCTTCTAAGTTAACCCAAATTGACTTGGGACCAGTTTAAATATTGTAATATCTTCAAGATAATAGTTTATCCTTTCTGTTTTATGCTAACATTCCTCTGAAATTCTGCTCCTTGAATGCGAAATATTTTTAATAAAATTTAACCTAACCCAACCGCCTTGTATAATAGCTTTATATCAATCTTATTTACAGAATGAAACAAGTTTTTTTTATTTAAAACCACTTTATTTTGATTTATATTTGTCGACCGGTTTTGGTTCATCTCGACCTTCCTCAGGACAATAAACATATAAAATTAATTGTTTGCTTTCTTCGATAATTCAATCTTATTTGCTTACTTCTCAGGTTCGTCTTAAACTTTCACATTGAATGCAAAACCCAATTTATTTTTTAACGTCATCCAAAATAAATGTGGTTGTCTGGTGATGGCCATTTGTCTTTGTTCATATTTATTGTTGTGTTGGGATAATGATGTTACTAGTTAAATATCAAATCGAAGCTAAAATGTGAATTCATCATCATTACCGGCAGTTTTAACCGTTTATTGGTCTATTTTTTTTTCAGGTCTTTCAAATTTTATTACAAATTTATATCTACTCGAATAAATGTTACGTTTACCAACCATTATCGCTTAGTATTTATATTTTAATTTCTAAATTTTAAGTGATTCATTCTCCGAAAACAGAGAGATTCGTCCAAAAAGCGATAAAATGGCCGAGAGGTCCCATAATATATGACAGGGTTGGCGAACCTTATGTAAATTCTTACGAAGTATTTGTAACGTGCAAAAGTTCTTCAAATTTCCTTTGACTTTAACTGGCTAAATAACAGTCGAGGCATTTAAATTGAAACGGGAACGGTGGGAGGAGTCAACATTACTTGGAAACATCGTAAGTAACGGTGATTTACATGGTGCTATTATTTTATTAACTAAGTTGATTTTAGATTTATTTTTTTGTTAATTTCTAAGGTTTCTAAAGCGCACAAATTAAAATATGAATTTACATACCCCCTCCCCCAAAATCTCCCCTCCCACTACCCCCACCCAATTAACTTTTGTACTTGTATGTAATGTTTAAGTTAGTTTTAAGTTTGCTCGTTAATGACACGCACGTGTCGAAACCGGTCGCAGAAAATTTAAAAATTTAAGTATCAAATGTACTTTGAAAAATAAAAACTCTTCAAAACAAAAGAATATTATCTTCATTCACCGACTCATTTCTGGTGTTTTACCGACTCGTGACATGACACGTGACCTGACTTAGGTATTTGATACTTGATCGAGCCAACGTTTTCCTGGGATATCTTGCATTCACTTGCGTGTTGCATAATCTACTGAAACTTAAAATTATCCATCCTTAGATGTCCCTCGCATGCATCCTAGAATTAATTTCCTGGATAAACTTTTTTTACGTTTTAGCCCCGAGGCGTAATTCGACAAGTTTAATAGTGTAAAATTGTCGAATTCCACATCGCGGTTCACACGGAATATTTCTTTAATACGGAATATTTATACTTGGATTTAGTTTCATTATTACTAAAAGCTACTTTTAATGTCGGGGAAACGAAAAAAAATTTTTTTTTTAGTATAGGTACTATAAACTATTTCACCTACAACCTACACGATAAACACTCGCGTCCAAACAAAACAACAACATTTTTTTTTTTTTTTTTTTTTTTTTTTCTTTATTTTTTCCCATTGTATCTACATACATACAAAAGTAATTTTACATAATTTCTAAATACTAATTATAATTTTACATAATTTCTAAATACAGTAAGAGTAAATATAAGGTACAAGTAATGTAAAAGTTAGCAATAAGTAAAATATATAATAGAAAAGAGTAGGTAATGGGAACCCACTAAGGCACAGCCTGTGTGTGGGTAATATAAACAAGATTGCTATATATACATCAATAAGTATATGTAAAAAATGTAAATTTTAAACTAAAGGTTTAGAAATATAGTAATCTGTGAAAACATTATAGTAAAATAAAATAAAATAGTGAAACATAAATTTTGTTGATTTTTTGTTAAAGTAAAGAAAGTAAATAAAGTTAGAATTGTATTGAAAAGTGAAACATGAAGGTTTTCAAATAATTTATAGAAAAAATGTTCCAACATCTGCATCATTCAACCATAATTTTAATTCTTTTACGTAAAGTGATATTTTATCTGCCATTTGAATGTGTTTTGGTAGAAGATTAAAAGTACGAGGACCAATAAAGCTGCTATGTGTTTGCATTAATTTAGTATTGGTTTGGGGGGAGTAAAACATATTATTAGTTCTTTTGCTAATTCTATTTTCATTTTTTACGAAGCAATTTTTATTTTTATATATATATTTCATAGTCTGCAATATAAATAATTTACGGATATTGAATATTTTTGTCTCTTTGAATAATAACTCTGTTGAGAATGTTTTTTTTCTATTATACATAACTTTAATAATGCGCTTTTGAGTGGTTTGTAAAGGCTTAATAAATGCATCAAGCGCACCACCCCATCCTATAATGCCGTAGATTATTGAAGATTTATTTTTATTTATTTATTTATTGAAAAAAAATAAGAAATACATGAAAACATAAGCTGCACATCTCACTAGGGGATTCCTGTATCGAGATATGCAGTTTTACAATAAAGTAATTTAAAAAAAAAAGAAACATACATATACCTAAACTTAAAAGAAATATAATAATAAACCTACAAAAGAAGCACTGAGTACAGTTATTTAAACATTACTAATTGAACCAAGGAAAAGTAGATCATTTTTAATTTGTCGAGATTGAGTACTTCCTTAAGTCTATAAAATGTGTAAGTAAGATATCTTAATTTCGAGGTGGTTTTATCAATTTGAGATTTCCAATTTAGATGTCTATCAATAGATATACCTAAATATTTAATATTTTCAACATTGACAAGTTCATTGCACAGTGAACATGTTTCTTGATTGCAACTCGTATTGTGGATTCTAATTTTAAGGTTATCGTGAGGTTTGTTTTTAATGCTTTTATAAAAAGTTAAATAAAATGTTTTGCTGTAGTTTAGAATGAGTTTGTTACATTTTAGCCATGTTGAAACAAGTGCAATACATTCGTTTGCCTTAGAAAAAGTTTCAATCCAAGAATTTCCGTTTACTACTATTGCCGTGTCATCGGCGTAAGAAATAATTTTTCCTGGGATCACAAAATTACATAAATCATTTATATACATCAAAAATAGAATCGGCCCAAGGACAGTTCCTTGCGGAACTCCATTTTTTATATGTGCTTCTGAACTATAAAAATTCCCAATTTTTGTTTTTTGTGTTCTGTCTGTAAGATAGTTTGTCAGTATTTTTAATGTGTCTTTTTTGAAACCTAGTTGAGTTATTTTTTTAATTAGTAATTTATGATTTACAGTATCGAAAGCTTTTCTTAAATCTAAGAATATAGCAAGACATTTCTTATTTTTATCGATAGATGTGTATAATTTTTTTGTTAAATCATATATTGCATCTTCAGTGCTTAGATCTTTACGAAAACCATATTGGTTTTGCGATAGAATATTATATTTTTCTAAGTGTTCTATGATTCTATTTTTAATGCATTTTTCTAATATTTTTGATAGGTTTGAAACAAGTGAGATTGGTCTATAATTATCTAATTTATGGGCTTCACCAGATTTATGAATTGGTATTATGGTGGAGATTTTAAACTGTTTTGGAAAATGACCCTCTTTAAGGCACATATTGAAAATATGTTTCAGAGGAGTTAAAATATATTTTTTAATTTGTTTTAATGTATTACTAGATAATCCATCAGTTCCCTTAGAATTAGATGGTTTTAGGCTATCTATATATTTTTCAATTTCATTTATTGTGATAGGTGAAAAATATTCTATAGGGTTGATTGATTCATTATCTGCAATTGATTGCGAAGATGTCTCTATGAAAGTATTATTATCATTCATACTGGATGATTTAAGTACCTCATCTACTATATTCGTAAAGAAGTAATTGAAGTTTTCGGCAATGGTAGATTTGTCAGTTATTAATTTGTTATTGATTTTAACCTCATTTACAACACTTGAAGAAATATTTTTTTTGTTCATAATTTCATTTATAATATTCCATGTTTTTTTACTATCATTTTTAGCGTTTTCAATTTGTTCACAGTAGTATTTCTTTTTACAATTTCGAATCAGCCTATTGAGTAAGTTTCGGTACATTAAATATTTTGTTTTCATAAAAGAAATTATTCTGACATTATTATTTTGGCAAGCTATTTGATATTTTAACATTTCTCTGTATAATTTGTCTCTTATTATGATGCCATGTTCGTTCATGTTCCATTTGTATACTGAATTTCATAGACAATCAAATATGACGTTTGCTGGAAGTAAGTAGGTACCAACCGTATAAAATGAATTCTTGTAAAAAATATTTTAACGTAGGTACCTATTTACTAATTTAGCTAATGAAATTGCTTAAATAATTAATGAAATCACATCCATATAATGAAACCTAATCTAACCTCATCTAACCTATCCTATAACCTAACCCAACCTATAATCTAACCTATTACCAAACCTAAAAACCTATTTTCATGTAAGTGGTTTTTTGGTTTTTTTTTTTTAAATTTAATTTTGTGCGTATATCTTACAAATACTAATTTCCCATACACTTTAACTTGCATAAATTATTTTTTTATACGCCAATAATATTTTTTCTAATTGGCAGCAGCGATTGTCTATGAAATGTGGTATAGATATAAATCATGGCGTTGAATATAAATAAGTATATCGCGTAAGTGAGTTAATTTGAACATATTAATACGGGCATGTGCCTAGCGTGGTAGTCGAATCACCTGTAAAACTGTACACAAATTATATAATGAATAAAGAAAAAAAAATATATATATATTTAAAATATGAAACGTATATTTTTTCGATCCCAGACATTTATTAGTTATTTTTCGTAATAAGAAAGCTAAATTCAACAATTTTAAAAATATATATTCCATATTAACCCGTGAGGCGGAAGGGTGCTTGTTTTTTTTACACACGCTCCAAGCAGGAAGCTCTGAAGAAAACAATTCCCCTCGGGGCATGTGTCATCTTTGGGGTTGCTATGTGGAGGTTCTTTTTAGAGAAAAGAAGGAGGGGAAGTTATGGGAAGGAAGAATGATGAGGGGTGGGTAGAAATCTGGGAGTCAATGTGTCCAGCAGTGACAGATGAATGAATCTATCCCTCCCACTACGACACAGGGCTATGAATGGAGAGATAAAAAGGTCTCCCTCAACCAGTTTTTCCTGATCCAGCCCGCCACGCAGTAGGTAGGCAAACTCATATGCCGCCAAGACCTAGACAAACCTCACCCCGTGAAACCGACCACCCCTGCTCACCAAACGTAGCATAGCGCTTGGGATGACCTATGGCAGGGGTGTTATATGATTTTAGAGCGTGGGCTTTCGTGCTAATAAATATTTTATTCAATTTATCGTGACGTGTCTTTTGGACTTCATGCGGTTTAGCAAAATATGTTGACCATCCCTGACATAGGGCGTACTTTAAATTAAACATAATATTAGCACGTCAAACACGTGCTGGCCCATTTAAAAACTTTCATAGTCCTACTTACGTAATTTTGTTCAAAAAGTTCATAATTACGACCTAAATTATTACCGGCCGCCCTATGCCTGTGACGTCACTGCGCACTGTATAATAGGGAAAGGGATATGCTCGAACAAGGGCGGTTCGTAAAGCGTAGTTGGTCGGGGTTCAATGGAGACTTTGTTGAGGAGAAAAATCACAAATCACATTATGCTGGAAATGAGCCGCTAACCTATTTTACGAATTTCTTCACATCGAATCTTTTCACGATGATAAAATGTATGGTTTTTGTGATTTTATTTTTTTTTTCGAGTGGAAAATGGTTTTAGACTTGACATGTTTTAATACGTTCAGCGTGCCGTAAGAATTTGTGTGCACATTTCGGGTAGGCATAATATATGATTTTTTGGGATATTAATTCATTCGGCATAAATTCATTAAATGTACCCTGAAAATTTAAGTTTTTTTTTTGTTTGCTTTTGAATGTTGTCTAAGCACACCTAAAATTATATTTAAATCAGGGAGTACCCGACATGCGTTGCATAGACACTCAAAGAAAGAAAGTGTTCGTATTTTAATTCTGTTTATGGAAGTGCTTTTGGATACACAATTTTTTTTTGTTTCCTCTATCGAGGTTAAGATAAGATTTTCCAACGCTTGAGCAGGCCACATACAACAGTCCGTACGAAAAGGATGTATTTTCCAAATTTACCTTCTTTTATCCCCTACCGCTACCATGTCTCGTTTGCAACTCCTCTTCTATTATATAACTATATTAAATACACTCACTTCTGATAGCTGTCCGCTTGAGAAGCTTGGATTTTTCCAAATTTATCTCCTACCGATATCCCCTATCGCTATTTTTTATCCTTTGCAATCTCAACCCTCCCTCATCCGCCACCCCTCCTCTGCGTGTCCTTTCTCATGCCTCCCCGTTCCCGCCCTCGTTACCTACCCGCTTTCCCCTTCCGTATTATACAGGGTGGGGCAAATGTAATCATCCGATGTTCTTTTGCTGTAATTTTTCGTGGCACGTCGTCTGGTCGATGTTCCGGGCTCATCTACGACATCTTGGGCAACAGCAGCGATATTCTCAGTAGAACGGCTGCTCCGGGGCCAGACTTCTTTTTATGGGGTTTTTTGAAGTCGCGGGTTTACGTCAACAAGCCTCAGACTCTTGAAGCCCTTAAGGAGAATATTCGCCAGGAATGCGAGAACCTGTCGCCCGAAGCTCTGGCAAGAGTGATGGAAAATGCCATAAAACGGTCCCGTGTGGTCATCAACTCTGGTGGCGGCCACTTGGCCGATGTCATTTTCTCGACATGATGGAATAAATTCTAATGGATTAAGATTAAATAAACAAATTTCACAAGCAGAATCAAAGTTTTTCATTAAAAAAAAATTACACCAAAAGAAAATCGGATGATTACATTTGCCCCACCCTGTACTTATAATATAAGGAATTGCTATCGGAGTTGAGCATAATAGTAATGATACGTGATACTATTTCATATTCCATTAAGTAAGTTTTATTTCTTATGTTTGCCTTACAATGCCATACGAGCTTTTAATTTGTTTGGCCTTAATCAACCCAAACATTGTGGCTGGAGAAAAGTGTGTTTTTCTGTAGTTGGAGGTGGGTTTAATAACGTTATTTATTGTTTGGTAAGGTGTCATAACACCTCCCCTACTTTCCCCCTTCCCCCTTTGTCGCCCCGTCCCTTGTACAGGATTAACGCACGGCGATGTGACGTCACGAGCCGTCCTCTATTATTCATCTTCTTTAGGAATTCTATCGTGATTACTACAGCTTTGTTCTACCTTCTACCTTCCTGGCAGATTTTATATTGAGCAATAAAGAAATCAGTATGGATTATGACGATTTTTTTATTGCTTTTCGTTTTATTTTTTTTACATTCTAGTAAAAGACGTGAGCACAAAAACATGGCATTTTTAACAATACTTAAAAAATCTATGCGAATAATTGTTACGATCCTCTCACGTTCTTAAAGAAGTTTCCGGACGTTTAACCTTTGGCCTTATCGATCTAACAACCTTTTAATTTAAAATATTCACCTTCGCGTGGCTGTCTCTCAATCATTCTTCCCTTTTAGATGTAACTAGCAGACCCGGATACACGTTGCTGTGGCTAACGAAACACAACGCCACGCCATTACTCAACCTTTATTACCAACACCATCTGTTAAATCAAATCCACGCCGCCTGTTGGCCAGCCCGCTGGCCGCTGTCCGCTACCCGCTTGCCAGCCCGCTCCCTTTATTTATATATTTCAACCAATTTACACAAAACTTTGACAAATTATATACCGTAAAACCTTCCTCATGAATCACTCTATCTATTGGTGAAAACCGCATGAAAATCCGTTGTGTAGTTTAAAAGATCTAAGCGCACAGACAGCGGGAGCGACTTCATTTTATACTATGTAAAGATTTGCGAAATAGATTTTAGAATTTTTCATTCTAAAAATATATAAATAGTGAACTGTGAAAAAATATTCGGAAAGGCGTATCTTTATTGTACCTATCTCTTATAAAACATGGTTTGTGTTTATCCGTTGTAATTCTAATCTCATAATATAATATTGAAATCCTAGATTGTGTGAAGTTATTGACCGTACTTATTTCCTTTTTAAAATCGGACGTTGTTCCGTTTAAAAATCGGATGCCGAAAAAACAGACCGGCACGATTATGGAAGGATGGTCAGCGAAGCGCATTCGTTTAAAAATCGTGTCGGAACACGCTCGCTCATAAGTTTGTATGAAACTGTTCACGGTTAGTATAATCTGGTCACCAAACACGGCTAATTCACCTTCAAGCAACGTTTATATTCTGAGTGGTGTTATTTCAGCAGGGCGATACTAAGAGTATTTACCACTCTTCTAGGCGCACGCCATTCGCCTCGCAACTATTGAATTCAATAGAAAAGATTTCCAATAACTTGTACGTGTTCAGTGCTCACCTTTCCATATTCCCGTCGTAGTATTTGAGTCTAACTCTGGGGTAAAAACTGACGGTTAGCTGGCATCAGCTGCCGACCAGAGGAATCCATTGTCTCCCGCTGAATGGCTGAATCCTTAGAAACCGAGTTTCCCTCCTCTCTCTACTCTCTCTCATCCCGTTCTGCCAGAGAATGAAATGTTGTGATTTAAGCCATTTAGCGGCTGCACAATGGAGCTATTTACGTTCCAATTGCTCCTTATTTTATGGTTTAGGCCGCATTTCCGCCAGTCACGTCAGCCATTAAGGCTGAACTCCATAAATACAGATTTTCAAACGGTTTTTTTAGCGAACTGCGAATGATTTTTGCACTTAAAGCAGATTTTGGTTTTCTGATATGAACGAATCATTTTCCCACGAATTTTCAAGTTTAACTCATTTTGGCCAAAAGTTTCGTAAAATAATTTTGCATAAGTACCTTTTGTACCGGGTTTTTAAATATTTTAAAAATGTCAGTTTTGTTTCACAGATATAAAACGACGGCATCGGGTTATTATTTCAATTTCTGTATTATAACCGTTTCCGGAAAACAAAATTTGAATTTCATAGATTATATTTTATTTTCATAACACTAGTTCTACTACCCGGTTTTGCCCGAGTTTCATCAACTTTTTTCTGAACTTTTATTTTATTGAACAAATGATAAATATTTTAAATAATCATTATATATTATAAAAGAAAGTCCAAAAAAACGTGCGGACCGCAAAAACTCAGAAACTGGTCCCGGTACGATCAAGGGAGTTATATGGTGTGGTAGATCTCTATCCCCCCTAGGGAATAAGGGTACCCGGTTTTACCTAAAGGGCGGGCTTTTGAAGATATAAGGTCTGGAATTTTCACCCTCTGGAAATTTAAAGAACAGTCTTCCGGAAAGTTTTACAAGGTTCGATAAAACTCTAGAAAGTTCTGGAAGGAGTGGCAGAGTATGTCGGCGAGTCTAAAAGTTTCGAGAACGTTCTGGATGGTTCGCGAATGCTCTTGAAGGAACATTCTAGAGCAATCTCGAATGTTGTCCTGAGCGAAGCCGGGTATCCCAGCTAGTTATCAATATTTCTAAAACAAAAATATTTTTTTTAATAAAAAATTACTGATTTTTCAACTAAATCAGCTTGCATACAAAAGTATTGTATCCATCAAACAAAACTTGCTTGTCTCAGTTCAAGTTTATTGTTGAATACAACGATTGAATAATTCCGGGCCAAGGCTCAAGGGGTAATTTTAACAAGATATGAACCATCGCGAATGTTCCAGAAGTTTTAGTCGAATTAGTTGGTTCGGTTTTGTTTTCTCACGTGTGCGAATTCTCCATTCTCCTCCCGAGTATTAGTCCATGAAAATAAGATTATGACTCGTTTAGTGTCAATCTTGCAGCATTTATAACTTGACGATGGTTCTGTAATTCCGCTCTGGAAGTTTTAACTGTGCGGTTTGTGTTCCGTACCCTTTAAGTTCCGCCACGCGGTACGAGCACGGAACAGAACAGAACGGAATTGTACGAGATGTTTTTCCTTTGTTATCTTCGACTGTAAATGGAACATGTGCTCTACTTCGAGCATCTGCTCTAGCTCTCCTACAGCGAGCAGTGTCTCCATACAACCTGCAAAGGTTTACAAGGGCCAGTTTTATAGATTCAAGTAACGCCGCACAGTGGACGGAATGAAAAAAAAACACGAATTAATTCTTTGCTGACTAAATATTATTATATATTTATTAATATATATTTTTTTTATCTTATTAATGAATTATGACTACTAGCAGTTAAAAATCCGCTTTGCAGGGTTTTTCTGCTAGGCCCTGCGGGCGGCCTTTACTTCGGCTTCGCCTGGGCGAAGGGTTTGGGTGTAGGTAACCATTTAATAAATCTGATAAATACTGCTACGCAGACGCAAGCCAATTAATATTGTTTGATTGATTTTGAAGAAAGAAATATTAATTTACTCTTGCGTAGAAATTTACAACAACGAAATAATAAATTTTGAAGATATACAAATATCCAGGCAAATAAAACATATTAATTTTAAATTTTACATATTATATTTCACATTTATGAACACATAAAGACGGGCAACAATTAGGTTCATTCATATTTTAATCGAAAATGGTAGAAAATCTAAGTGCTAAAGGTGTATCCGTTGTCATTGGAGTCTAAATCATCGCTCAAATTTTCAGAACCATTGGACGAATTCTTAGCGGACTTAAAACTTAAGTAGGTAAACAGAAACATTTTTTTAAGGAAGTGATCGCAAATTGCAAATTAATTTATTATTATCTTTGGAGTTTCTTTTTTAAATTGTAATCTGATTGATCTGCAGTACCTTGTGGTTGAAGGCCGTGGGTTTTGCCTCATAATAGTCATGCTGTTTGATTTTCCTTCGCTGTAGAGTTGAAGTGGCACCAACGACATTGTAGGGAGATTACAGAAATCATGATATTTTCCATTACTATACCTTTGCTTGTAGTGACTGTGACTACCATAACCATCACAGCCCCATTTGTACATTTGTACAAACTCATTTCTGCTGCTAACTGGAGTTCATCAAGAGTGCGAGACTCTAACAGATCGTTCAATTTTTTCTTCCTTGATCTAGAACCGATTTCTTGAAATACTTTTATTGGTCTACCCAAAGATTTGGACACAAATATCATTTCTTGCAACCACTCTAAATCATGTTGTTCAAACCTCACAATAACAACTGCGGTTTTTTATCCATTTCTTCATTGATTGTAGTGAAAAATACTTAACAGTTTTGTAAAATGTAGGGCTTGAAATGTTCGAACCTGCCACTATGTGGTATTTTTATGTTAGATAATTAATTAAAAACTTCTTTCATTTCACAGAAGTGGCAATTAATATACCCCGTACATTTAATGCCTCGAATAATTCTCTCCGGGGAATGCATATAGGCCTTCCTGAAAATAAAAACATTGTTCAAGGGAGGAGAAAAGAGGAACACAGTTTATATATGACATAAAAGGTGAAACTTCAGTCTACAATATGTATATATTCATAACTGGGAGCAATCGATGTTTTGTTTCTAAATGCTAAATTGAAATAAGCAGTTTAACAGTAAAAAAATACAAAAATAGTGGAATATAAGAAGTTAGTTCAAATCTCACACACATGTGATATTGATATATAATTTATTAAATTAAATAGAAAATACCTTGAAGAATTTCATTCATATCAAACTTTTGTATATATATCTAAAGGTCACGTAATATACAACCGTCTCTGCTCACGCGTAGGAGAGAACGGAAAAACGCGATGCCGAACATCAAATTTACGGCACACTTTGCGGCCTTGCCAAACTTCCGTGAAGCTCTAATGACATATTTAAATTAACACATAAAGTGCAGAAACTATTGTGCTTCACTAAAAAAACTATATACGTTTAAAACAATAACGTTTGCAAAAACCACTTAATTCGGGTTTTTTCTCCATTTCGTCCACTGTGCGCCGGTTTCATCCATATTGGACGTTTTAAAGGCGTTATTTATGTTACCCGCTGATTAACTGCCGGTATTTATGTATATTTTTTTATGTTACATCTCATAAGACAATCATCTCATCTCATCTCAAAAATAGTGGAACTATAACTCCACGCGGATGGACAGCGCTGTTTTATTATCTGATTTATTATTGCGGGTCTTGAAGAGTCAACAGCAGTTGATTATTTGGAGAATACCCGATTTCGATCATTTAAATATAATGACTTGGTTTTGAATTTTCTCTAAATGTCAAATTCAACATTTGAGAAAAATGTAAAATCAAAATGGTTTCACAATCGCATCGGATCGGGTCAGATCGAGATAGACTGGTTGAGGGAGGCCTTTTGGCCTCTCCAGCCGGACTATATCGACACATCGCAACGCCTTGCACCGCGCGTCCGTCCTGAACACTTGGACACATTGACCCTCCATATTCCTACCCACCTCTCATACCCCTTTCCTTTCCAAAACTTTCACCTCCTTCCTTTCCTTAAAAAGACCCTTCGCTCACCTAAGATATAGAGGCCGTGATTGAAATTATATTCCTCAGGGCGTGTGGAGCTAATGTAAAAAAAAACTAGTAGTAGTTCAGGTTATAGTGTATCACCGATAGTGGAGCTCAGACGAAGTGCGTAACCCTCTCGAATTACGGAAAAAAATCTATCAAAAGCATTCTTAATAGTATTGTGTGATTAAATATTTTTCCGATTTTGAAGAACTACTCGTAAACTGTTGTAAATAGAAACCGACAGTAAAGCATGTTTACAGACGTATTATTGTTTTGTTAATATGTTTACGAAGGAATTCAAAAATAATAACGCAGATAGAGTTTAATCCACTTTACTATTTTATTGCAGAATCTACAATGATACCTCAATAAACAAGACAAGGTATATTATTCTATGGTATTCTTACTATATTTTTTTAGTTGTTAACTAAAATTAAATTAAAATAATAGTTTTGAAACACGGGCGAGGCCAGATAGTTTTTCTTATCTCGTCCTCGTTGTTCTAGCATTCTTATCCATCATTTCACTTTATGGAAAGACGGAAGGCAAGTTAATATTTTATTTTTATTTAAATGAGCTAATTTCATAATTATTTGGAAGATTGGAGTCGAGTTCCGACTTAAATCTTGAACAAAGGGTAGGCAATTTTAGACAACGCGAGAATAAATGTGCGTGCGCAAATAATTTTTATTTGATTAATTTGTGTTATTTCACAATTAATTTATTTAAAATAATATATAATATATTTGCGGCACGTTCCAGAGTGGAAGAGACTATTAGTATCGCCCTGGTGTAAGACCACCATTCAGAATTGAAACGTTGCTTGAAAATGGCTTAAGCCGTGTTTGGTGACCAGATCTGAATAGCCAGGTACTTCCCAACATTCCTCTTCCCCACCTCCTTCCCCTCCCCACTACCTTCAGCCTCACAACATACCCCAATTGGGGATGTCATAGTCTCACTGGCTCCAGACGGGAGCAGTTGAGATTCTTGTGCGGTATTCACTGTAAAAAAAAGAAAGATTGAAGGGATGATATTCGTTTAGAGAGGGACAACCGAAAAATATTTTTTCTTAACTTCCCACTGCTAGAATGTTAACAGAAAATGCAATCTGGTAAATCAAATACTTGAACTTTAAACAGTTGAGACGGAATGGATCGATCTTACTAATATTATAAATGCGAATGTTTGTATGCATGGATGTTTGTTACTCTTTCACGCAATAAATGCCGAATGGAATATAAAAATTCTTTCATTAATCGAAAGCTACATTATTTGCGAGTAATATAGGCTATATATTATATTGGTAAGCTCTGGCATTATGAATAAGCTGTGGCATTATGAAATTATTTATTATACGTTTATTGGCAAACCAAAGTAAATGTTTGATGTGGGCTGTCATTTTGTTATTTGTTTAGGTTGTTGATATGGAGATTTCTTTGATAGCAAAAATTTTAATATGAGTATTTAATGAGTATTTAAGAATATTTTATGAATATTTAGTGTACAAATATAAAATAGGTACTAATCTACATTTTGACCTAAGCCAATACTAGCTATACTAATATTATGAATGCGAAACGACGCGTATTTGATTGTTGATTGATTGGTGGAAGGGGGGGGGTCTAAAGCTGTTATCCGATAATTCTAATTATTTTTAAAATAAGCTAGGATTTTTTTTTAATGGGGAGATTATTAAAACCATGGTTTTGATGGAATAGCCCTTTGTATGATAGCATAGTAGGCTCCCTAGCACACTGCCTAGGAATAATAGACTACGTTCTAGGCGTGTAATTACTAGGGACTAGTCTTAACTATGAAACGGAAAATTTATGAGTTTTGAAATATCCCTACTAACATAAACTACCAGTTGTTTATAAAACTAGCCCCAGTCGATATACCCATTTGCTGTTTCGGCTCGGTCACACAAGGAGGTGGATACAAGAAGTAAGCGGATAATTCGCGAAGGCGGTGCACGTCCCCATTGAACTACTCGCGTGACCTCGCCCGTGACAAACCAAATCCAACTCAACTCAGGACAGGACACTGAGTGAATTTTGAACAAATATCCTCCGCAAACAATTTAAAAAAAATCATTTTTTTGTCATTTCACATACAATACCTATATAACTATTTTTTTTTCTTCTTTTTAACCCCCGACGCAAGGAGCTGTGTTATAAGTTTGAATTTCTGTGTGTCTGTGTGTCCGTCTGTGTGGACCGATAATGATGCGTTTTTTATTTGTTTGAAAGCTGACGTGATCGAGATGGTTCTTAGCTACAATTCATGAAAATCTGTTTGGGCGTTTCAAGGTCATCAGCTCTTTTTGAGTGGGGGGTTGCTTAAAATTTTGAAAATTTTACTTATTATTATTTTGTCATGTTGGAAATTATGGAACGTATTTCATTCATTTATTCCTTCGGGAATATATTATTATTTTTTTATAATTATTATATGATCCTCCCCTGTACTTGATAATTGTATTAACCATTTAATTTAAGCCAACATGTTTCAAAAGATCTCCTTCAACCAGTCTCTCCCAATCCGGCTTGCCATGCAGTTGGTGGGCAGACACATCCGCCGCCAAGATCCGGACAAACCTCACCCCACGTACCCTGGCACCCCTGCTAAGTCACCAAACGTTGCGAACTACTTGGGGTGACCTATGGCAGAGGTGTTGGTTATGATTGGGAGGCGGTATATAACATACCCGCCTCCCAAATTAGAATCTAATACAAATAATACAAATTCTTGTATAAATAAGAGGCCAAGTTGATTCAGTGTCCTGACCTGGGTTGAGGTGGTTTTGGTCAGACCAACCATCCAACCAGCCAGCCAACAAGCAACCAATCCATTCCATTTCAAGTAGTAATCAACTTTCAACTTGATTAGAATAATGTTCAGACAATTCGGTCTTCGACTATCGCACACTTCTGTCTTGGTTGGTGATTGAACATACCTACCTACCCGTAAAATATCAATCATCTTAAGATAATCATTGTTTTACCCGTAAAAACACGACTTTTACTAATTGTTTTTTTTTTTTTTACATTAACTCCACACAGTAGTTATGTCATCTTTAAAGATGCTGTGTGGAGGGTCTTTTTGAGGAAAGAAAGGAGTGAACATGGGTCTTGAAGAGACCCATTTTGTAGGAGGGAGGAAACAAAGATTCCGGCAAATCGTTCTACAGCCGAGCTGTTGAACTCAGGAACGAGTCGTAGAAACGACCTGTTCTCTTGTGACAACCGTGTACATATATTGGGCTGGTGTTTCCTGACTATGCACCGGTGCCGAGGGGATCAATGACGCTAGTTCCTAACAAGGACAGCATTCCCACCTGACGCCTGTGCTCTAAAGATTGCAATCCGTCTGTTAAGATGGGGGAATCTATCAAACGGACCGCCCGTTTCTGCACAGAGTCACGGGTTTTTTTTAAAGGTATTTTGGAGCT
The DNA here is from genome assembly GCA_917563855.2 of Limnephilus lunatus. Lineage (NCBI taxonomy): Eukaryota > Metazoa > Arthropoda > Insecta > Trichoptera > Limnephilidae > Limnephilus > Limnephilus lunatus. The sequence continues at coordinate 29,637,481 of OU830594.1, read as the reverse complement.
CCAGACCAGAGGTGGCTGCCAAATTCAACCGTGGGGCGCACTTGCGATTTGTACAGGGTTAGCAGTTGTGTACTATTAAAGTATCTGCGGGCCCTGTACAGTACGCCCAGTTTCTGAGAGGCTAATTTAACTCTGGTTTCGATAGAGCCCCCATACCTGAGCTGGTCACTTAGAGTTACACCAAGCATATCAAACAAAGCGCCTGTTTCTGCATAGTTCGGGGATTTTTTATGTGCTTTTGGGCTACAAACCAGAGGTAGCTGCCAAATTCAACTGTGGGGCGCACTTGCGATTTGTACAGGATTGAGAAGTTGTGTACTATCAAAGTACCTGCGGGCCCTGTGCAGTACGCCCAGTTTCCGACAGGTTAACTTTTGTATTTTGTAATTACGATTAGGTACCTCAGTGGAAATGACGAAATTGTTCGTTTAAAGTGTTATCTAACAATTAAGTAGTTACTATTAAAATAAAAACACTTTCATTTCATATTTATCAGAACTCTGATAAATATGAAATGAAATGATGAAATGAGGATGGATTGTTATAAAAAAATTAACAATTCATCAATTTTTTAATTTTTATTTTCACGATCTTCAAAATTCTGTGATTTTTTCAGTTTTTTTAAACGATTGGCCTATAATGCTATAATGACAACTTGAATAGAACTTACACATGTAAATAACTTGTGAAACTACCCGTCCTTAAAATCAAATACGGGCATTATTTTTCAATTATCTAAAATTATTTATTGATTTCGACGACTTTATACAAAATATATTAATATTTATAGACAGGAAATGTTATGATTCTCTGTTTATATAACTTGGTGGCTTTATACGGGGTGTCCGCTGGCAGATTTTACACTTTGAACTGAGCTCACGGCGCGTAGGAAGGCGGCAGCGTGGGAGCGGGATGTCACTCGACGCGGGCGTTTGCGGATTTTAATTTTTAAAAATCACTCCACTTAAATGGCGTCCTTCTAGCCGCAAATATTCTTGCAATCTTTCCTTCATGTTGGTGAAAACTCGCTTGCAAAGTTCTGAACTGATGGCTGCAATCTCCCGTCGGATATTTTCTTGTAGGGCCCCTATTATTGATGGCGAATTACTGGATACGCGAGATTTTAGATATCTACACAAGAAAAAGTTGCAAGGGGTCAGATCGGGTGATCTAAGGGGCCAGGCTATGTCTCCGAAGCGTCTTAATCAATTTTCCAGGAAAAAGCTCTCTCACTTTAGTCATTGAGTCCCTAGCGGTGCATGTCGTGGTCCCATCCTGCTGAAAATGGGTTCTCTTATTGTAACCAACATGAAGATGCAGCTCCAGTATAAAAAAATTGACCAGCATCGCGCGGTACCATTGTGCGTTAACGGTTTCACCCCTACCGAAAAAAAAGGATTTTGTAAAATTTCCCTTCTCACAAGTTCTCGATTTTCAGGAGTAGTTACAGTCATTGAAGGTCCAGGACGAGGTTTATTTCTGACTGATCTAGTTTCTCTAAATTTTTGTACCCACGTCCATATCAACCACGGCCACTACAACACGGGCATGTGTCTAGTGTGATGGCCAAAAATTACCCATTTACTGTAATGTATAAATTTTACTGAATAAAGAACATTAAAAAAAAAATAATAAAATAAAATTGGTTCGACGGGCTATCCTTAAATCGTCGGATATCAAAGTGATAACAAAACCGACCGCGACGCCTCGTCACATTGATCGAATTATTACGCCTCAACCGCAAAAGCGCGGTGCGCTCCCGTCCACTGACTCATGGCTACTAAATTTAACTAAACGACAAAAACAATCCGCAACACTCGCGCATTGAGTGATACCCTGCTTCCTCCGCTGCCACCTTCCTAAGCGCCGGGAGCTCAGTTCAAAGTGTAAAATCTGCCAGCGGACACCCTGTATATAATAAAGATTTCCAATTTATTTATTTTCTCTACGTGTGTATTTATAAAATTGCACATAATACACTAAGATATCACCTACACTGTGAAGGACATTTAACAAGAAAAAAGTTTCAGAAAAAATCAAACCAAATAAATGTGAACATTTGAATAATACTCGTAATAGAAAATGCATTGAATAATATATTTTAAAGTCGATATTCCTTCATATTTTAACATCTAGTTGGTGTTATAATATTTTAAATTACGCTCTGTATAGTTTCTTATTAATCTAGAAGCTCTATGCGAGCATTTCTTTTTCCAGCGTTTTCTCTGCTTCAATTATATTGCACCAAACGAGAATACCAGATAATCCGGGAAAGCAGCATCTATTAAGAAAACAATCTTACGGATCCCGACACTGTGATATTGCATTTTTGGTCTCACTGCACCCGATGCACACGCTCTTACATAGGAACTACCTAATATTATACATTCCCAGAGCTGACTGCATTGCTACACCGGTTTTCATAGGAATATAAAAGGTGTGATTCTTTCATTTCATTTGTGAGGCATGTTAGTGATTTTTTGTTAAGATATTCTGTTTAATTTGCTTACATTTAACAATGTTTTTAACCACTCAGGTATTTTGGGATTATACAAGTTATTTTATGTTAAACGAGCTGTCAGAACTTTGTGTTATTTACGCATCGCAATTAAAGCTCTATAAATGATATATTTCTGAACCTAGCTTAACAATAAAAACTGTTTTTGAAAGATTATTAAATAAGCTTTCAAATTGTATTACTACAAACAAATTTTAACATTTGTAAATATTAAAATTTAGAATGCAAACAAAAAAAAACTTATTCTCTTATATAAATGTTTAATAAACAATTTTGTCACTCAATTTTTTCACCATTCACAAGAATATTTAATAAAAAAATAACAAGGTCTGACGGCGCGTAGGCGATTTGGCGGGTGAAAACTGTTTCTACAAAATAAGACTTTTTTATGTACTTCTATGGACAACTTTGAATAGAGATATGAAGCTTGATTCAATATGGATCTTCTTTTTTTTTTTTTTTTTTTTTTTTTTTTTTTTTTTTTTTTTATTGTTATCAAGTTTAATTTGTAGAACTCCATTTTAATATTTTTATTTATTTTATATATTCAATAATTTTATTATTAAATTAATAAAAACAGTTTATTTTTAAACAAGTTCTGCTGGTAATTATTATTACGCGTGACAGCTGTTTCGCCTTCTGAGGGCATTATCAAACTGTGGTCATGCCACATACAGACAATCTATTTATAGTATTTTTGGATAGGTTTGTACTATGACTCATTTCTAATTTCTGATTAAAAATGACTGAAATTATTAATGGTTATTATTTTCTCAAAAACTGTTATTTCCCATTTCGACTGAAAGTCGTTAAACAATCTAATTGTGAGTCATTCACAAATGTTGACTCATGGTTTTCTTTTCAAGTATAATTAGTTATTTAAAAATTGGTTTTGAATACATCTAAAAGCGGAGAGTGTATTATATTTTTTTGTTCATTTATTAAAATTGCTTTAGGATTATTATTATGTTTGTTAATTTCCAGCTGTTCTAAAAGATTAAGTTTACGTCCTTTATTTTGGATGTGTAAAGGAGTTGGCTTATTATCATCGCTAAGTGAGTGATTCTCATCTAGGAGATGCTTGGCAAATTGTGATTGAATTTTATTATTATTTTTAAATGATCGCATGTGTTCTTTGAATCTAATATTAAAAGACCGGCCAGTTTGTCCAATATAAACAGCGTTACATTCGTCACACTGGAGTTTATAAATGCCGCTATTTTTAAGTTTGGGTGTTTTACTTTTTGAATTTTTAAGAGATGATCCCAAATTATTATTAGTGCGGAAGGCAATGTCTAATCCACAATTTTTGAGAATTTTAGCAATTTTATTAGATGTAGGTCCTGCAAATTCTAAACACGCAAATTTATTATTAGTTTTATTATTAATCGCTGGTTAAATTGAGTTAAGGTTAATTTTGTATTTTTTATGACTAATTATTTTATCAATATCTCTACCCTTGAAGCCGTTATTTTTTGCAATCTATAAAATTATATTTTTTTCTTTTTCGTATGCTTTATTGTCAAGAGGGATGTTAGTAAGTCTGTGTATCATTGAGTGATAGGCAGATAATTTATGTGACCATGGGTGTAATGATTTAGAATGAATGGTCGTATCAGTAAACGTAGGTTTACGGAAAATTTCGAATGTATGTTTATTATTTTTTCTACCGATTGTTAAGTCTAAAAAATTAATTTTATTATTACACTCTCTTTCAACCGTAAAGCAGATTTTACGGTTGATGGAGTTAGCTAATGTAACAAAAAGGTCTAATTGTCTGTTGGTACCTTTCCAACAGATCAAAATGTCGTCAACATAACGCACATAGTAAATTATATAATTTACTATGTGCGTTATGTTGACGACATTTTGATCTGTTGGAAAGGTACCAACAGACAATTAGACCTTTTTGTTACATTAGCTAACTCCATCAACCGTAAAATCTGCTTTACGGTTGAAAGAGAGTGTAATAATAAAATTAATTTTTTAGACTTAACAATCGGTAGAAAAAATAATAAACATACATTCGAAATTTTCCGTAAACCTACGTTTACTGATACGACCATTCATTCTAAATCATTACACCCATGGTCACATAAATTATCTGCCTATCACTCAATGATACACAGACTTACTAACATCCCTCTTGACAATAAAGCATACGAAAAAGAAAAAAATATAATTTTATCCATTGCAAAAAATAACGGCTTCAAGGGTAGAGATATTGATAAAATAATTAGTCATAAAAAATACAAAATTAACCTTAACTCAATTTACCCAGCGATTAATAATAAAACTAATAATAAATTTGCGTGTTTAGAATTTGCAGGACCTACATCTAATAAAATTGCTAAAATTCTCAAAAATTGTGGATTAGACATTGCCTTCCGCACTAATAATAATTTGGGATCATCTCTTAAAAATTCAAAAAGTAAAACACCCAAACTTAAAAATAGCGGCATTTATAAACTCCAGTGTGACGAATGTAACGCTGTTTATATTGGACAAACTGGCCGGTCTTTTAATATTAGATTCAAAGAACACATGCGATCATTTAAAAATAATAATAAAATTCAATCACAATTTGCCAAGCATCTCCTAGATGAGAATCACTCACTTAGCGATGATAATAAGCCAACTCCTTTACACATCCAAAATAAAGGACGTAAACTTAATCTTTTAGAACAGCTGGAAATTAACAAACATAATAATAATCCTAAAGCAATTTTAATAAATGAACAAAAAAATATAATACGCTCTCCGCTTTTAGATGTATTCAAAACCAATTTTTAAATAACTAATTATACTTGAAAAGAAAACCATGAGTCAACATTTGTGAATGACTCACAATTAGATTGTTTAACGACTTTCAGTCGAAATGGGAAATAACAGTTATTGAGAAAATAATAACCATTAATAATTTCAGTCATTTTTAATCAGAAATTAGAAATGAGTCATAGTACAAACCTATCCAAAAATACTATAAATAGATTGTCTGTATGTGGCATGACCACAGTTTGATAATGCCCTCAGAAGGCGAAACAGCTGTCACGCGTAATAATAATTACCAGCAGAACTTGTTTAAAAATAAACTGTTTTTATTAATTTAATAATAAAATTATTGAATATATAAAATAAATAAAAATTAAAATGGATCTTCTACTTTTTGTTTTGGGGTTGTCACTAGATTAATAACAGAGTTACAACGATTTCTGTGTGAACACACGCGTTAGCTTGAAAACAAGATTATTTTTATTGTTTTATTGTCGTGTAAACACGCTTAGGGGTCGGAGTGGTTAATTTTTTCCTAATAATTATTTTCACGAAAAGCACGCAGTTTAAAAAATTAAGAATTGGTATATTAAGTCGTTTTGAAGTAGTTGTTACCTGAAATAATCAGATAATTTTGGAATATTTTTTTGTATTATACACATATATAGAAAACTACCATGCAGTTATATCATCCCTCTGGTTTATAAAAATATGTATGTATGAATAATTTTCCATTTATTTTAAAATGCACACTCGGTTGGAAAAAACACACTTTTCCGCGAAATCATCCATTATGGATTAATCAAACAAAATAATACTTTGATGTTTAAATAAAAAAAACGTAGAAAAATGCGGTCCACATCAGACACACACAAAGCTGTTTTCCATTCACGGTATTTTCTAATAATACTCGTATATATTTGCGAATCCATGACGCCATATATTTTTTAAAAAGAACTCAAAATAATCAACTGCAAATAATTGATAATTGAAATTCATCGAATACTCTCAAATATAAATTACTATCTGGTAGTGCTGGTATCCGGCATGCGTTGCAATGCCATTCAAAGAAATACATTGATTTTCCCTGCATCTCCTTTCCCGTGCGTCCCCGTTCACCTCCCGATTCCCCTTCCCCTCCCGCGTTCCCCTTCTACCTTCCCCGCCTTCTACTCCTCCCTCGTCACCACTCCCATGAGCCCCACCTGCCCCGTTATCCTTATCCTCCTGCCTTTCCTCCCTGCCGCTAAAATATATAAAATAAACACATTCTCATTTATACAAATTTCATAGCGTCAGAGCTTACCATTATGTATAGCCTATAACCTTCGCGGGCGTGCGCATAACGTTCGCCAAAGTTTCATCGCTGTCGGATGAACGGTTTAGCAGCGCATAAAATACGAAAAAACAAATATTGATTTGTATATATAAGAAGATTTCTTGCTAAATCTATTTAAAAGCGTATAACCAGAGAAACCCAGAAATACGTTAGTTTTAAATCAGTGTTTAGACGTATTGACTCTTTTCAACAAAAAAATATAAATGATTTCAAAAGATGGTTCTTTTATCTAGTAAACTTATGTTTTAAATTTTGAGAAAAAATGTTTATTTTTAGTATAATAAGGTTATACTTGTTAAATTTTCAAAAAAGATTTTGTATTATACAACACCCACTCCAAATCATTAAATCATGCAGTAAAATAAATCAATACATTATCTAGTATACGTATATTACAGAATTTTAATTTTAGTTTAAATAAAATCATTAAAAATATATACGTGCATGTGCTTTTGACGAAAATTGGTCCGTTTGTGTATTTATTTGCGCACTTACAGACTAATATATTTCAGATTTTGTTACATTCTTATTTCGCTCAGACATTATTGAAAAATGGTAAATACTTATGATCAAAAAATAATTACAAAAAGGACATAATTTTGATAGTTTTATCAACACGCCTTTCAGCATTTTTGGATGCAGGTATAAATTAAAGCAAATTTGGAATGAAATAAAATCTATATTTTATATTTTAAAAAGCTGGTACGGAGAGTAATTAATCTTTCTCATTAGAACCGCTCTGTACGATCGTAAGAACATCTTTTGACGAAATGTGGATTTTCGGCCGCTGGCTGGTTAAACGCTCTCAATATTTTGGAAAGTAGACGTGATGATTAGTTAGTTACTGAATTCATCGCATTGAATTAAAAATTAAAAACTCGCACTCAAAATTGTAATTTATTCGTCGGCCAGTTATAGAAGAACTACGCTTTATTTTGTTCAACATTTAGAACGATTCCTGCATAGGAAAATTTATTTTACTTTTTTATATGCCGTCACTCACAAAATTCGGCCACAAAATTCAAGTTTGTCGTTATTATTTAAGCGTATACAATGTGCATATTCAAAAGCGCGCACTTGCTGCTTGCTGCACAGCCCTCATTGCGTTAAAGATGCCGACAGAATAATGCACAGATTTAGTAAGCTTTGCTCTGCTTGAGATTTTGGGGGAAATATGAATAGAAGAGGGGCGTGACTTGCCGGTGGTAAAGCCATGTTTACGGCTTCGGCGATAGTAGCCAACAAGCCCCTGTTATGACGTTTCCTCCGCTCCCTTGGAAAAGCCAATTTGAATTCACGTTTCGTAGTGCAAATATTCATGTCAGCGATGTTAAACTTCGTGCAATATTCTCAGCTTTTAATTTAGACGCCAGACGCAACCGACTGTGGTTTGCATAAAACTTCAAGCGTGAATTTCGCTACAGTATTTAATTATCTTAACATACCCTTTAGCATTGTAGCGTAATGTAAAGTTGTAACTTTTAATGGTGCTTAACTATTTTACTAAGCTCTCCTACATTTTAACAACTCTATCAAGGTCATAGAACTTATTGAAGTAAAACTTCATTACGCACGCTCGACATTTGGGGATAAAATGATGAATGCGTTTCGAAAAAATAACAATCTACCTATTTAATGTGAAACGCTATGATACGCATGAAACGCTACGAAACGCATATATTAACGAAAAAATATGAAACGTTACGAACGCTAATCGATATGAAACGCTAATCGATGCGAACGCTAATTAAAGCGAACGTTTAAAGTTGTTATGAGTTGTTATAAGTTGTTCTGAGTTGTTACGAGTTGTTTTGAGTTGTTGTGAGTTGTTATGAGTTGTTTTGAGTTGTTATGAGTTGTTATAAGTTGTTCTGAGTTGTTGTGAGTTGTTTTGAGTTGTTGTGAGTTGTTATGAGTTGTTATGAGTTGTTATGAGTTGAGTTGTTATGAGTTGAGTTGAGTTGATTTGAGTTGATTTGAGTTGAGTTGAGTTGAGTTGATAGGGATGTTGAGGGGATGGGGATATTTTTATTTCTGTTATTGTTATATTGTGAATTGACGGCACAAGTTAGTGAAGTTTTACTTCAGTCGTGTGGTCTAAAGCACACTCGTTTTTTACTTGCCTACCAGAATGTATAATTTCATGCGTATGGAGGTTAACTAAAAATCGTTTATGCGTTTTAAATAATACACGATAACGCCCGTTCTGATAAAATGTTCTTGGAAAAAATAAGCTTTTAATTTAACTGATACTACATGGGTATACCATAGAACAGGGTTTTTACCCTCCTCAAATTATACCCCACTGAGCGCCCCCTTTTCGGTAGAGTGAATATTAATTTTCCCTTGATTCTGCTGTTTTTTTCCGAGCAGTTTTTCTTCGGGGCTATAAATTATTTAATTAAAAATTCGTTAATTTCGCCGGTTTGGAAATGGGACGGTCTTATTTCTTCCTTTTTTCGTTCTACGAGTAATTTCCTTGACTGCCAATCGGGTTAAAAGATAATCGGGGTTGCGAATAAGTCAATAAAAACGACTGACGACCATAATTTTCATGCTCATGAAGTCATGAATGATGACCAATGTTCATTATTTCGGAAATAATATAGTACACATCGATCATCCAGTTGATTCGTCACACATCTCCGAAAAATCTGAGTTGAGTATACCGTTATAAAAGTGTATATAATATTCAGATTACTGATAAACACCGCCAAAACAATTATAATGCACAAAACCTTATGCATTATATTTAAACATAATTTTGATATTTTTTGGGTCACTGGTAGGATATTTAAAAATTTCATACTTATATAGCGGACCGTTACGCCTTTCGGTGTTATTTAAAGCATATTTAATATAAAACACTTGATTTTTAAAAAATTTGATTTTTTTATTTATTTATTTATTACACGCCCTAGTGGGCTTTTCTTATAATTTTTTTACAAATTATTTGTATTAAAGTAAATACTTAAAAATTTAAACAATAAAGAAAAATATAAAGGAAAGATAATAACAAAGAACGTTGAAACAAAACACAAAACAAAATACATAGATAAAAATGTAAACAGAAACTAATAATCCTCACTATTGAATTTAAAAGATTCTACAAAACAAAATAGTAGCAGCATAGAAGTTATTTGGTAGTACGAGTATGTACCTACCAAATAACTTCTATGCTATGGTCTACTTGTGTCTTAAAGAATAAAAGTGATAAAATAAACAACATTTATACTGATTAGTTTTGAGATGAAATATATCGCCCAGATCAGAATATTTATTTGATATATACTATTTTATTTGCTATTCCCTACAACTACTAACGAAAAACTCAAAATGCTATTGATCTACCTACCAATGGTCTGTCAGTGGTAACCTAACACCTCAATCCGGTTAATGTTGAGCGATGAGTCATCATAATGCGGTAAAGATCGGCGATTAATTTCATTAATTTATTTAAGATATCCATACATTTTCGTAAATCCGATAAATTTTGCATCCATGTCCTTAAATAGTAATATGTATTATGTAAAAACTTCCTTCTTCTTCTGGCGCTGTGGAGTGATTCTGGCGAATGTATGATATTGATAAGATGTTTTCAAGTATTTTTAAATGTTAATAAATATGTTAGTTATAAATCTCTAACTTTAAGTCATATTGTAAATATATATGTCATTGAGCTCAGTTTTAGGTCAGCTTTTATATGTCTTAGTCATAAGTCACTAGCAATAAGACTTAGATGTAAATCACTAGTTATAATTGTAAATCTTAGTTGTAAGCCAGTAATATTATTTTTTATGTATTTATTTGTACAGCGCCCTTGAGGTGATTTTTCACGAAAACGGCGCTATATAAATTAGCCAAATATTATTATTATTATTATTATATCGGAGAATTTTGATATCGGTGAATTTTGATATTTGATTTGGGGCGAGAATTATAATATTGATTTCTTAATTATCTCAAAACTTAGTTTTGTAGAGGTGTCTGACTGATCGACTGATCGATATATAAAGAAACAAGGAACTTACAAGTAGTGTTGTTTTACGCCCTTACCACGAGTTAACCCAGTTACAATCCCACATAATCGTAGGCTGAACTTGTGGCTTTCCTTGTAGTCTCTAGCTTAATCCTCTTCTATCTCTGCCATCTCTCGGCCTCTGCGTCGATACGGATTAGGCAGGGTAAGTGCATTGAAGGATTCGCCGTCCTTTGGGCTAGAAACGTCCTGTAAGCGGTGTGAGTTTCCGGTACATTCGAATCCGGAAACTGAAACGTGAATCTTTCATTGCCTGAAAGTATTGGCCTCCTCTCGCTCGTTTACTCCGCTATACGTGATCGGCGTTCTCATACGCGCAATAAATTTGACTTCATGTTTGTACATGCACATTTCATGGTTATTATTCCACTGTATCTCTTCCAAAATACTTATATAAGGGTTTCATTCTGATTAGGTTGTTTCTATTTTCAACAATCAAATTATTTTGTTTTGATTTTTTAATCGCATTGATTTACATTTTCCGTAAGCGTTGGTTAACAAATACTTTTTACTTTTTTATGTGGTACAATAATTTTATTGTGAGAATGACCGAGCATCAAGCACCAAAGTCTCTGCTGAACTCAAGACCGATAGGGTGGAGGTGCCTGGGAAGGCCAATATTAGTTAATACCTTGGAGCTTCTAAACTGGAGGGAGCTGGCACACAAATGAGATGAGTGGAGGAAGACTCTTGAGGCGGCCAAGACCCACCAGGGGTTATACAGCCAAGAGTGATGATGATGATGACAATATTTTTATTATTACATCATTATTTTAAATTTTACATCTGTTTAGGCCGGCCGATATAACCTGGTGTTTTTATCCTTTTGTTTATGGGCACTTCTAATATGGGTTTCTTATGTTGATAAACCTTTTGAAAAGAGTATTAACAAACCACATTTAATTTCGCACTTTAATCAAGCACACGCTTGACGGCTTCCTTGTTCCAGGGATAAAACCATCGACTAGCAATACGGAGGTCGGGTATTCAATTCGCGTTGAGTGCAATTTAATGTTGGTTTTATTTATTTGAATTATTTCATAACTAATTATTTTAAAATAATACAAGGCACCTATTTAAGGTGGTATAGCCCCGGTGAAAGACCACAATTCAGAATGAAACGTTGCTTAAAATGGCTATAACCGTGTTTGATCTAGATAGATCTAGATAGATAGTTAAACAGGTCCTTCCCTACCTTCCTCTCCCCCAACCCTTTCCCCTACCCACAACCTGCATCCTCACAATCCATACTCATAATCTCACTTGCTCCAGACGGTTGGGGGTAGTTGAGACTCCTGTGGGGTACTCACATACAAAAAGCTTTAGCTTAAGTATAATGCTAGTGTCACATCTAGCGTTAAAAGCGCCAGAGTTTTTGGCTTGGCCTATTTTATTTCACTGGGATTTTATGGCGAGCGATATGCTAAAATAGGCCATGCCAAAAAAACGCTGGCGCTTTTAATGCTAGGTATGACACCAGCATAACTCAATATGTTTACACGCGCCAAGATCAAATTTAATTTTGTGCCTTACCGTTATAATAATTTTTTAATCAAGTGATTATTGCTGTCTTTTTAAAAAAAAAATTGCTCTGACTTCTCTAATGTTCTTTTAAATGGTTCAGCCAGAATTGTTAAAACTAACGTTTCTGCGATAATTCCACTGTCGGTCTTATGATCTGCTTTTGCGGATGCATGTCGCGTTAACGGAGTACGGTTTATACTGGTCACGTCTTCCCGGAATCGTTGTTTAGACTCACTGCCGAAACGCGCGGGGGCAACCGAGGTCGAGCATCGGGTCGCTGAATGGTCAGGGGACTTTCCACCCACTAAATTAAGAAGAACAATACTATCTTGACGACTTCATTGTTGACAAATATAATTAATGGCCCATTAGTTCTCACTGAAAAGATTCAACAAATTACGAGCATTTCTCTTTGGTTATCTTGGGCAGACATTAAATAATAGTAGTTTGTTTTAGAGCTTTTCATCATCCCTAATGACTGTTTTATTTGGGCGATTTATCTCCTCTGCACAGGGTCGGGGTATGATCTCCCGTTCCAAGTGTCACGAGTTATCGATGAAACAAATTAAGGGGTAATCATTTATGGGGGAAGATTGATGATTCAGACTCGCACTGGACGCTGCGATTCGCATTAGGAAGGCAAATTATTTGTGAAAATTAACCGAAGAGGAATATTGAATTGTTGTTGATGATTTCATTTTTGGCGTCAACTTTTGATTAAGCACCAAGCGTTTTGCTAAAATTGAACATCAAGAAAAGACGTCGTGATTTTTTTAATACGATATATCTTTCATACATCCTTTAAGCGCCCTTGAGGTGATTTTTCACAAAAACGGCGCTCTAAAAATTGTCCAATTATTATTATTATTTTTATTTTACCTTTAATGCTTTGCTTCTTTCCATGTTTTTGTTTGTTTTATTTTATCTGAACTAATTGCTTCACCTACATACATGTAAAGCGAAATTTAATTTACTTTAATAAATAATAAATATGCAATATGCATTTTATGTAATATTAGCGAGTTCCCGGCATGCGTTGCTATGCCACTTAATAAAGAAAATGTTTCTCCCTGCGTGTCTTTTCCCACTGCACAGCGTTGCGCTATCGATTGCTCAATTTATTTTTATTTATTTAACCGCCCATAGGCCTTTTTACTTAGAATGCAGTACATGTGTTTTTTAATTACAGTGAAAATAATGAGTTTACAAAATATATGTTGAAAACAAAAAAAATACAGGGTGCGCCAGAGAAACTTACTTATTTGAAAAAATTCCCGACCGTTGAGTTGGGCAGGTAGAGGGGCGGGAGGGGGCGCATCTGGAGGGGGACGTCCCCAAGTTTGTTTCCCATTCTCGTCAGTTACCATTATTATGCTGTGGTCTAGAGAGCAGCGGGCCTTCGCCGTCGAGAGCTTCTTTTGTAACGGTCGCTTAGTTGTTGCTACGCAACGTGCATTTCGCACTCGCTTCAAAATTCCTCCTCACAGAGTCGTTCCTGGCCGTAATTCGATTCTGTCGTGGGTCAACTCATTTCGGGAGTGTGGAAGTGTCTTGTGAACGAGTTACTGTATGGTGTGCGATATCGGTAATGGGAATAATTGGCCCTTATTTTTTTTAAGAAAACGAACGTGCAGTTACAGAGAATGCAGCTCGTTACAGGAGCATGATCGAGGATTTTTTTATTCCAAGCCTCGAAGAAATGAACGTTAGGGACGTGTGTTTTCAGCAAGATGAATTTGCTGCGACAACATTTCCCCGACCGCATCATCTCTCTCCGAGGCGATCTCCCATGGCCGGCGCGCTCTCCGGATTTGACTCCATGTGATTTTTTTTATTGGGTTATTTGAAATCCCTTGTTTATGTCGATCGACCACGGACCATAGATCACCTTAAGAACAACATTCGCGACGCTACTGCCAATATTCCGATTGATATGCTGAGAAGAGTGGACGAGAACTTCAAAAAACGACTTAACCAGTGTATGCGCGATGAGGGTCGCCATTTAAAAGATGTAATTTTTAAGACAGTATGAAAAAAAACTTGGTACATTGTATTTTCAAATAAAAAAAGATTTACAACAATATTTACAGTGCTTTAGTTTTTATTGAACTTTCAAATAATTAAGTTTCTCTGGCGCACCCTGTATAAAATTGAGGGTGTTTGGGAAAAGGCCAGTTCGAAAACTTAGATTCGTGATATGTTCGAGGGGTTTAGTGATGATTGGTTTGAGGTGTTTTATCAGTTTAGTGGATATATTGTCAACTCCCGTGGAGTGTGTATTTTTGAGTGAAGTGATGATTTCATTAAAATCTTGTTCTGTTGTTGGAGTGAGAATGAAAGGGTTATAACTCATATTATCGAGAGAGATATTGTTTGCAAGGCTATCTTCAGATGCTTTATTTTTATTTAGAATATTATTAGCTAGGTCTGATCCGATTGTGGAGAAGAATTGGTTGAAGTGATTTGTGATTGTTTCAGAGTTTTCAGTTGCATTCAATGTTTTATCTGCGATGGTGATCTTGTTTATGGGTGTGGTAACTTTTTCTGTGTGGCATATTTCTTTGACGGTATTCCAGATTTGTTTATTATCATTAGCAGCTTCCTCTATCTGTTTCCTATAATAGTCGTCTCTGGCCGTACAGGCTATTTTTTTTACAGGCATTTCTGTAACGTTTATAAAATAAGAGAGATTCATAATCAGTAGGATTATTTTTACAATATTTATGAAGTTTGTCACGCTTACGAATGCAGTGTAAAATGCCATTTGTTATCCAAGGTTTTAGTTTAATTTCACGACTACTTTGGTTGTTGTATGTGTTGGATGTAGCATTTTTTAGATGTTTATGGAGGATGTCGATGAGAGATTCAGAGGCTAAGTTTGGATCACTAAGTTTATAAAAATTTGACCAGTTTTACTCGGAAACCAGTTGGAAGAGACTATCATATTAAATTTTCTTTAGTTGTGTAGTAGATGCTGGTGATTTTTGTATTCTATGGGAAATGGAGGTGATAGTAACACAGTTGTCTGTAACAGTGCATTGATATACTATGGAATTGATATTTAGTTTGCATTTGGCAAAGACGTGGTCTATGCAACTGGCGGATACCTCTGATACACAAGTGGGGGCTGTAATGGCTGGTAGAAATCCTTGCAAAGTTAGTAGATTTATGTAATCGTTGGCTTGAGGATGCATTGTATTTATAATATTGATATTAAGGTCACCAATAATAAAGACATTTTCACGACCTTTAATACGTACTAAAATTTGATTAAGTGCTTTTAAAAATGGTGTTATGTTGGATGTGCTCGGTGATCGGTATCTACATAGAATAGTAACGCTTTTTTCTATTTCGAGTTTTAGACAATTTGAGTTACTTAACGTTATTTCCTTTATAGAGTGTTGCATATGATTTTTTTATGTAAATAATAACGCCATCATTTTGTGATTGGTTATATGTGTGTTGTAATGATTATAGTTTTTATGTTTTTAGGAATATACTTATCTTTGATCCAGCATTCGCTCAAGCTAAGCAAGTCAAAGTCTGAATCAAGTTCTGTAAGTAGTATCATAAGCTCATTGAAGTTTTTGTTCGTACTTCTAATGTTCATGGAAAAGTTTTTTTGAGTCAGATTTATTTAGGGTTTTTTGAACTTTTATAAAACTAGTGGTTTCAATACACGGAATCTGCGACATGTTGCCAAAAGATTTGTTATATTATCATCCATTTATTAAAAAAAATAGTGTAGTTTATACATATATATTACGTAACAGATTGTTGGATTTTTGTTGGGTTTTGTATGAAGAACGGAAGCTGTTATTAAAAGCGATAACAATAATAGCAATAACATTGAACTTTATAATGGTTACAGTAACATAATAAGCAATAAAATTGTTTTTTGTAATACTTAATATCAAAAATACAAGATTTGTCTTTGTTGGTGCTAAATCTACATGAAATTTTTAAAAGATTTTTAAATAACGATTTGTTGATAACTTTAAAGTTTGTTGATAAAAATTAATTATAGTTAAGTAATGCATGAAATTTTTTTTTCCAAAAGTATCTATTTTTGTTAAAATAAAAGTCGTTAGAATTTAAAAAGGTAATTTCAATCCTGATAATAATTGCAGTAATAAATGCATGTTTTGTCTGATAAAAATTGTAATTAATAGTTCCGAAATTTAATGATACGGACGTTTGAAACATACCGAAGATATTTAAATCATTACTTCTATAAGGTTAAATAAAAATATAGTTCGGCACGAAATCGAAAAAAAATATATATTGATATGTATGTAAAAATGTAAAATCTGGTCTGATATAGGATGTAAATTATAACATTTAAATATATTATGTAACTAATGTTGTAAAGGGCACAATCGATCGCACAACATTTCACAAAATCGCGTAATCGATTGCAAAACGTTGCGCAATCGATTTCACAAAATGCTGCGCAATCGATTTCACAACATTTCACAAAATTGCGCAATCGATTGCGCAACATTTCACAAAATTGCGTAATCGATTGCAAAACATTGCGCAATAGATTTCACAACATTTCACAAAAATGCGCAATCGATTGCGTAACATTTCACAAAATTACGTAATCGATTGCAAAACATTGCGCAATCGATTTTACAACATTTCACAAAATTGCGTAATCGATTGCAAAATATTGCGCAATCGATGTCATATCATTTCACAAAATTGCGCAATTGATTGCGCAACATTTCTCAAAATCGCATTGATTACAAAACATTGCGCAAGCGATTTTACAACATTTCGCAAAATTGCGCAATCGATTGCAAAACATTGCGCAATCGATTTCACAACATTTCTAAAAATTGCGCATTTGATTGCGCAACATTTCACAAATTTGCGTAATCGATTGCAAAACATTGCGTAATCGATTGCAAAACATTGCGTAATCGATAGCAAAACATTGCGCAATCGTTTTCACAACATTTCACAAAATTGCGTAATCGATCGCAAAACATTGCGCAATCGATTTCACAACATTTCACAAAATTGCGCAATAGATTGCGCAACATTTCACAAAATTGCTTAATCGGTTGCAAAACATTGCGCAATCGATTGCAAAACATTGCACAATCGATTTCACAACATTTCGCAAAATTGCGCAATCAATTGCGCAACATTTCACGAAATTGCTAAATCGATTGCAAAACATTGCGCAATCGATTGCAAAACATTTCAAAAAATTGCTTAATCGATTGCAAAACATAATGATGCCTATATCCTCATCAAATTGTTGTAACATCATCTCTACGAAATTTGTGTCGATGCCTCGTATATTCTGGTGGAGTATTTTTAATGTTTTTGTTTTATTGTTTTTTAAATAATAATTTCTCGAATTGTTGAAGTTGTGATGGCTTCAGGAGAAGGATTATCATATTCAATATCAGTTAATGGATGCATTTCTGGTATAAGTGTTCATATATTGTGGACAGTTATGACTCTTTCAAGGTCATTATATTTTTTTATTTCAGTTATTGGATAGTCTTCAGATTTTCTGGCCAGCAATTTTCCATTTCTGATCCAGATGAATTTGAATCGTTTTTCTTTTGCCCTTATGTTCGTGTTCCATAAAAGATTTTTTATAGTATGGCGTAAGGACTTCATTTAATTTTTTTTACTTACATCCGCTAAATGTGAGACATTACTATTTTATTAGCATTCATCATTGTAATTTTTTTAGTTTCATCTTTGGACGTAAATACAAGACGTGGAGGTTTAATATATTTTGTTGTTGTTTGAGTAAATCCATAATTTTATTCAATTTGTCATTTATATCATCGTATCGATCGCTAACAAATTGGGTGGATTTTTTAAGAACTGCTATTTCCGTCTCTAATTTTGTGAAGAGTCATGTTTCTAACTCACCCAGTTTGCGATCAAGGTAGTCCGGGAGCGAGTCCATGATTTTTTGATGTTCTATGGCGGATCTCGTTTGCGGACTTACTTTTTGTAATTATATAATTAAATATTCCAGTAGCTAGTAGCGACTCTACTTTTCCAATGATTTGTCACTTTACAAAAGCCAAAAAAACAGAAACAGAAATAGACAGCTGCCGCTTTGAGTTATGATTAATACCACTTTTTCGGTGATTTGACTAGAATACTAGCAATATTGTTCGATTTTTGTACTTTTCCGTAGATTTCTGCCACTTTTGACACTTATTTTATTAATTTCACTGGAGCAAAACAAAAACGGACAGCTGTCACTTTGAGGTATTATTGTTGTATGTATACATTCGAAAACCATTTTGTACTTCTTCTTTCTTTTTTCTTTCTTTCAGACAGCTGTCACTGTGAGGTATTATTGTTGTATTAATACATTCGGAAACCATTTTGTACTTCTTGTTTCTTTTTTTCCGTACTCTTTTCAAGGTCGTTATTCGCCCATAGAAAATAATATCGAAATGGGTACCATACAATTCTCTGTCGTCTGTTATAGACATTTACAGCACAATTGTTAAAATATTGCCACTTTTCCGTTTGACGAGTTACGCCCGCTTTCAAAAGCGACCCAACCCACCCAAGTCCCGCCGTAACGTAAAAATCCGCTGTATCTGGCACCCGCAGAAATTGGGCCGAGAATTGGTTTCTGGAAAACCAAAACGCCCGTTGAGAAAGCTTGAAATCGACTGATCATTAAATGTGCCTACTTCGCTGAAAATTAAACAAAAGTAACCGATAGCATCTTTTTTATACGTACAGCAATTTGTGCCTGATAATTATATTGTAGAACCCTGTCGGTCTGTCGTCCGGAGGTAAACCAATATTGGATGGTAAAATAAATTGTTTATAATATAGTTTAATTCTGCCATTTGAGATATTGCATATTCTAGATTATATCTTGAAAAACAAAACGTTTCGTTGTCTTTAATTTAAAATGAAGGCTGGACCTAATTCACACTGCCAATATGATTTTACCTTGATACCTATCAAATGAATATAAAAACATTTTGAAGTGAAACTTCTTTAGCACCGTTGTGATTTAAAACTCTATGAAATAAACTAAAAATGACACTAAAAAGAGAAAAAAAAAAGAAAACACATACATCTATAGTATTTAGCCTGCGAGAGAATGATATAGAATGAAACCTTATCATTATCCGATTTGAATATGAGCTCACCTTTCAAGGCTCCTATTGGTTGAGATTGTGTGGGTGAAGTTTCACTTCTACAGCGTGTCAACTGCACTCGATTTTTTTTTTAATGTGAGTACCGCACGAATTCTTAACTGCTCCCAACCGTCTGGATCCAGTGAGACTACAGCATCCCCAGTTATTGGAGTATGTTGTGAGGTTGAAGGTAGTGTGGGGAAGGAAATGGGGAAAGGGTGGTGGGGAATTATCTAGCTATTCAAATTTCATCACCAAACACGGCTTATTTTTGTGACGTTCTTAAAATAATAAATTGGATAGATAAATTAAAAATTTCAAACAACATTTCGATTCCGATTGATTGTCTTTCATCAGTGCGATGCTGAAGATATCTGCTAATTTAGAACGTGCCGCAATTATGCCATATACAATTTTTTAAATCAATATTGTGTAATAACCGATATATTTCTCAAAAAAAATATCTGCGCAAGCCGGTATTTGAATCCGCAACTTCCAGATTCGTAGCCTCGTAGGATCGTATCCACTCAACAACGGAGTCTGTCACAACTACTGGAAAACTCTCGTCCAATGTCTTATCATATAAAATATATTGGTTCATAAAAACAACCTTCCAAAGTTCCAACATTCTCTGTCCATAATGTTTTGTTTTGTAATTTTATTTTATCAATGTTCAATGGTTGATTCGGGGACTCATTTCTTGTACTTAATGTCAATGCTCGTATTCCTCTGAGCTTACTCAAAGTGCTGTGCCGTGTTTGCATGTCTGCTTCGATAAAATATACCTACCCATGAATTTACCAAAAATAATGGTATTCCTTTGGGACTGAAAAGGCCATTCTGGCTGTTTGATATCGAACAGAAATGCGTACTTCTTTTATTTAATTTTGCTTGATTTATTTCTTCATCGTACCAGCCACTGTTGCTTTTAGAAATTATGGGAGTTTTATTTTATGTTGTTTTAATCTGTAAATGGATTTGATTCCGATCTTATCCGTTTTTATAACACAATTTCAGGACCATTTTATAAGTGTATTTGGTTAATTTACTCTTTAATAAATAATAATATTTTTTAAAATTATAAATTAATATAGATAATATATGATTTAACAAATTGGACTGGACTTCTCAAGTGAAAGAGGAAGAAGGCGTAAGTGTAGATGGAGAATTGGGAAGGGAACTGGAGTGTTCTTTGTCAATAGGGAACAATCTTAGTATTGTACTTTTATTTAAATTTATTTGGTTATTAATTCCCTTAATATTAGTGTTTTTGGCTTTCCTTAGTTCTAGCGCTTCTAGGTAATCCAACCTGATACCTATCGTGTTTTTATGAATTAGGGTGACGCCTGAGTTATCACATCTATGGTCTGTTTAGAAAAGCCAGTGCTGTGTAAACATCTAAGATGTTCTTTGACACGAGTGTTTATGTTTCGTGCCGTTTTGCCCATATATTAAGCGGGACAGTCACTGCATTGGAACTTTCATAGAACCAACAATTTTTTTGGTGTAAATCACCTCACTAGGCTGAGCTTATTTCAAGGCGGCAGATATTTAATATGGGGTTTGTAGGTCGCATGGTGTGGCGCTTTGTCGAGTGGGTCCATATTAGTGTTGGAAACACCACCCCAACCAAGTAGTTGAATTCCACTCGGGCGGTGCGGGTTGTTAAAACTTACATTTACGTTTTCTTTATTTAGATATGAAAAATAATAATATGATTGCGACCGATGGTGCACCTAATATGATGGGAAGGAATAATGGTACGTTCAGGGACTCTCGGGCCAGATGTGGCCAATTACCGATCGCTGTTCTTGATTATTTAGATATAGACCTATTCTATTTTTATGAAATTGGATTCGTAGAAATGTGATGCGTGCGTACTACAACTGTGGTAAGGTAGGTTTAAAAATTATCAGCATAGAGGGATTTGAGTCTGCATCTTTTGGATAAAAGGATGTCGCTTTTACTCCTTATGTGTGTACTACGAAGCTTAATAGTTTCGAAGTTAGTTTATATCCGCTAGAAAACACACGGTTTTACTCTTAATCGTTTCTAGTATTACTTTACATACACTATCCACCTAATTCCGTTTGAGAATTCCAGATTATTACTTCGTTGAGGTCCCGCTTACAAAACCTGATCACTTACGCAGGCTTTAATCCTGCACCGTTCTTAATCAAGAGCTTAAGAAACCAACCACATGTGAGCTGTTGTAAATCCTCCTCACGCGTAGGACTAACCACACGTGATTGTTGCAAATTTTCACAAATGACCTGTTAGCAACTTGAAAATATTATTCTCAACCCACTCTTATTTAAAATCTGTTAAAATCAGCTCAAAATTTGTTCTAAATATAATAATAATTGACCGCTTACTTCAGAATTTCATCCTTTTTTAAATTGTTGTTGCTAACTTTGAAAAATAATGTAGGTTTCAATGTTTTCGTACCGAAAAGCTGTAGAAATTGAATGTTGCCAGACCTCTTTGTTGTAAGATAAGCGTTTGTACTTGAACACACATATTTTCTGCTTTATTGTAATAATAATAGTTGGCATACATACATATAATAAGTATGACAACCTGAAAATTTCACATTGTTTTTCGATGAAATTCGCGTTATATTTTACGAAATTCGAGTCATTTTGTGGAATATTTGTGGAATCCGGCTTTTTAGTATTTTGCATGAAATGTGTTTTTTGTGCTTTTTTTACGAAATGAAAAAAACATAATGTCGGTGGCTACACAACGTTTCCGAAGCGAAGTTAGATACGTTTCATTTTATGACTAGTCAAGCCTGTCAGAACCACAATCAAATAAATATTTTGAATGAATTATTTTTCTTTCTTATTTTAAAATACCGGAAAATTACGCGAAAAATACGATAATTCGGTTATTTACCCGAAAATGGCAAAAATTCATGTTTCTGGCGTAAAAATTACGATATTCTCTTAACTTTCAGGTCTCCAATAAGACGTCATTTACCTGTATTAATATTTAAGTGGAGGTTAGTTATAACTAAGATCGATTATTTAATTATAGGCCGGGCCGTTGCCTTTGTGGTTGCGTCGGTGACTTATTTTCCCAAAATCAAAGGCCGTTATTTGAAGCAAGTATTTGGCACTAAAGGAGATGCTTGACGTCACGCCACCACTTAGCCCCCGAAGGAAGTGTGCGCGGAACGAAGACGGTTTGAGGTTTGAACTTTGATACAGATTCCCGGCCGTTAATTGGCTCACGTACTAAAGTAAAAGCTCCTGGCTGTTGTGGGCTTGTTAAGTTTTCAATTAAGTTTGTTGCCTCTGTCTAACCGAATTTGAAACGTATGATTTTTGAGACTTACTAAATAACGTGACCGTAATTTCTTCACTTCGTGATGTTATTTCGTCTCCTTTCAATTTGTGATTCGATTAAGGATGCACTTATACGAAAAATTCAAAAGTGTCATGAAAACCAATTTATTTTGTTACTAGCAGACCCGGCCACACGTTGCTGTGGCTAACGAAACACAACGCTATTACCCAACCTTTATAAAATCCACACCACCCGCTTGCCAGCTGCCCGCTGCCTGAATTGAATATTTGAATTTCTCGGCTTTTCTCTACTGGTAATAAGCATGTAGTATACATATAAACCTTCCTCTTGAATCACTCATATCTTTTCTTCATTTTATACTATGTAATGATAATGATTTTGTATTTTTTACTCTAAAACATGCTTTAAATCTGTTTGTACTAGTTTTTTCTGTCTAGAATTGCTAGATCAACTTGGCTATTTTCGATTGGTATTTCCATCATGAGCAATGGAACTTTACAATATACATTTAACTGTAAAAACATCGATTTTGTGTGGTCAAGCTGGTATCAAAAAATAATATTTTCACCAAAATTATCTACAAATTTTTATTTATGCTTTCCAATACTAAACTCCTTTTTTCTTTTTTGCAGGTAACCAACACGAATAAATTCTATTTTTTAAGAAATAGGACATCTAGGTAAGTTACTGATCTGATTATTACATCGGCACTTTTATACTGTTCCGGCATATACGAGGTGTGGCTATTAAATAACGAGACTGACGCCAGACGCCAGCGACCGACAGCTGTTTAGCCTGAAACCTTCTCTTTCGAATGCAGTACCACTCGCTCAACAAATCAGTATCCGTAGCCTTCATTCACATTAGAGTGTAGTTTTTTTTTTGTTTCGCCGGAAAATGTTAAGTGTAACAATGGATCAACGAATTGTTGTGAAATTTTCCATGAAACTTGGGAAAACCGCTACTGAAACTTAAAATATTTTGGAAGAAGTGTATCGCATTGAATGTTTATCGCGTGCACGCTTTTTTAAGCGTTTTCAAAATGGCCAAGAATACGTTGAGGATGATTCACTCTCGGGTCGCCCTTCCACATCAAAAACCGATGACAATATCGAAAAAATCGATAGTCTGGTTCGATCTGACCGTCGGTTAAGTGTTCGTGCGATTCTTGAGGTGATTTTTCACAAAAACGGCGCTATATAATCGTATATAAATATTAATATTAATTATTAAATATTTTTATAATAGTATATAAATATTAATTATTATTATTATTACTGCTGAAACTATAGGAATTGACAAAGGATGCGTACGACATAATTTTACATTACAATTTTAACACGCAAAAAGAGTGTGCCAAAATGGTGCCTAAAATTTTCACGTTTGAACAACAAGAAGCTCGTAAGTTTATACTGCCTTAGGTATGTACTTCCTATTCGCCGGATGACTTCTATCTGTTTTCTAAGGTGAAATCTGCGCTAAAAAGAATAGGCTTTGAGTCAGTCACAAACGATATCGTGACACTCGAGGATGGACTATAAATCTGTAATTTTTATGATGTGAGACAATTGATGGCGTTTCAGGATGAGGTAATTTGAAGGGAGAAAGACCCACCTTTCCTGACGTCATATGCTGCTTGGATCAAAATATTGATGAAGGCTGGTCTGCCAGATTGATGGCACAGGGGATTGTTAAACTTCACCGTCACTTTCGCATAAAATACTAGAGGTTTTTAAGTAGTATTTTATGCGAATTTCAAGCGAGAGTTCCATAGAAAGATGTGAACCATTTCACGTCAATTTTCGACTACCTAAAATGTACGTATTTTTAATTTTGTGCAATAATTGTTCACTGGCATGTAGGTAGTATCATCTTCTTATTCTTTTTATACTAGGTAGGGCCTTTCATGGAAGGACAGGGACAATTGGAGATGATTAGCAATGAGAGGACTTTGGGGAAATGGGTTTTAGTTTATAAGCTGTTTCTGAACTTAACAGAGTCCTTAAAGCTGTAAAGAGATAGCGTCCTGAAGGAGCTGACAGAAGACGTCTTCCAGCACTGTTTTGAACAAAGGATGAATCGCTTGGAGCGTTGTAGGGATAGAGGAGGGGTGTACATATATTGAAGGTGATAATAAGTAAATATGTATGAAAACAAAATAAAATGTTTTACAACGTCAGTCTCGTTATAATAGCCACACCTCGTATTATGTACGATTACGCTACGTTGAATATATTATGCAAATACTACTGAGTGTTTTGATGTCAAAAGACCAACCTGAATAGATAATACAAGTACATGTAATTTATTAATAGGTTATTAATGAGTGTAAAGCATATTTAGGGTTAATATTACAAAATTACGCTACATAAAATACTTTTTGATTATTATAAGGTACAGTGAATCAGTTATTACGATAATAATTTAGTACCTTATCGTTTTTGATAATCAATATTACTGGTACAAAACGTAAAGCTTTGTACTCACGCACGTTCATGTTCGACGTTTTGGCTCGAACGAACATGTTGACTTGGAACTATGCTCGTCGTTGCATCCAAACGCTGGAGCGGTATCACGCAGCTCGAGCAGCTCGACACGAGATAACTAGGCTCGGATATCTGAGGTCAAATATGAGTGGTTTATTTGTGGCCAAATTTAAAATCTGCTGACTTTCGTATTCAATAAGCACTCTTCTTCGCGATATAAATTTATAAAATTTTCAACGAAATATCCATTTTTGTTCTCCTGTGACAAAGGCAACAAGCGCATCGGACTCAAGACGGGCGACCAACATTTTCCATGCGTTATCTACACGTTGAGACACGAATTTCTGTCGAACATCAACAAAAATTACTGACCTTGAATTTTTTGCATCGAGCCGTTGCTTTCAGGCCTTGTGCCTAATTGAGGTTAGAGCTTTTTCTGGAAACTAACGTATTGACTAAGAACAGAAAAATGAATATATATATCCCGTTGACGACCTCCGTGGTCGAGGGGTAAGGTTCTCGACTAGCAATCCGTAGGTCGCGGGTTCTTTCATTCTTCAAATTGGGTTATTTCATAATTAATTAATTAAAAATAATGAAGAGTATATTGGCGGCACGTTCCAGAGTGGAAGATATTTTTTTACTTTCTCTCGGGTGTAAGACCACCATTCCCTCTTCCTCAAGTCGTTACCCTCCCCACTACCTTCAGCCTCACAACATATCCCAATTGGGGATGTCATAGTCTCACTGGCTTCATACGGGAGCTCTTGTTGTGCGATATTCACGTTAAAAAAATCCCAAAATTTTGCAATTTTGGTGAATCCATAAAACTTTATTTAATAGGCAGAAATTCTGTTTTCTCTGAGATGTATTAAAAAAATTACATTAAATCGTGAGGTTGTGAATATTTTGTTTTAAAACACATTTTGAAAAATGGCATGGTAAAAGAAAAATGAATATCGAAAATGTTTTTTTTTCTTTCGTAAATTTGAATAAAGCAGAAGATTGGTATTTGCACCAAAAATATATTTCGAACTCTTTTTCTTCGTTAAAAATTTGCTTACACAATTTTTAACGTTGAATAAAAAATAACTGTATTATACTTAGCAATATTTGACATAAAATTTTCAAAGTAATACCTTCCCTTTTATTTTTATCGTGTGGGGCATTTCAATTTTTTTTTTCTTTACTTAAGAAGCCGGTATTCGAATTTCTACCGATTTCTTGCAAACCTCCCTTAGACATTTGAAGTTTTTAAGCTCTTAAAAAAATATATGTTATTATTGATGATAATATCTAGACATTAGTCGCGCCCAAACGCAAATTATATAAAATTCCCTTGATAGAAAAAAGTCGCAAAGTATGCTCCAAAAATTATTATAAACACGTTTGTTTCAGTTATTTTACAAGTTATATGTACGAAAAAATTCACAGCGTTTCTTTAAATGCTGTTTAAGACAATTTTCGCGAGATTTTTGCTCTATTTTAAACGAGTCGTGTTTTATTAAAGATTTTCATGATTTTTGCATCGATTTTATCATTGTAAATGTTAGCGCGCTCTTCTAACATTCGTAATTTCATATCTCTCCGTCTTCTTCTTTTTGGGGCCGGGAACTGAGCCTTAAGAAAATAATAAACTGACAACGTCTAGCAAGGGTGAGATTCGCCCCGGATATCCGATGAAAAACCGATCCTTACTCATATCTAGAATATACACGTCACCCAATGTTAGAGATACCTACTCTATTTTCTGAGATTGAGTGAAGTATCTACACCCACCCCTGGCCCCGGGGTTTGGGAGTTTTTCTGAAAATACCACTTATATAACCGTTTGACTTAAGGTGATGCACTACGTTGTGTAAAATTCGAGATCAGGCTGCTAACAATAACACTCCTAATGTCCTTGAGGCGATTTTTCACCAAAGCGGCGCTTTAATAATCATCGAAATGACGGTATGTTATGAAGTATTAAATTAATAATGGTGGGTTTAAAATAACATATAGTTAATATTTTTGTACTAGCTATGCTTATATGTATCTAAATAATGTAACTACGGATCCCCAAAATTTCTAATCCATTCTTGGTTGTTTGTACGTCTAATAATGAGGCTTTAAATAAAGAAGTGCGCAACCTCTGTACTGGTTTAACGTGGCATTATTATGTAAGTACCTACTGTAATTCTAACAAAACATTCCTATTAACGCATATTATACGAACGTGCGTATTCATAGTAAGCTTTTGGGCAAATTGTGTAATGTAGAACTAGTATCAGGAATTGTGTATTTTAACCCTCCGCGTGCCTCCGCGCAGGGTATTCTAAAATAGTTATAATTTTTTAAAATATTGCGCGCGAATGCGTTTCAGTAGCTTCCGCTAAGGAGTCTCGCTGGCATTATATGAAGAGAAGTTTTTTTTTTTTAAGAAAGACAAACATTCCCGGGTAACGAATAACCCAACAATATTTGAAAGTCTCCTACTACCACCACAGAAAGCCGAAAATGTTGCTTGTGTTGTGATGGAGGACTTAGCCA
Source organism: Limnephilus lunatus (assembly GCA_917563855.2). Classification (NCBI taxonomy): domain Eukaryota; kingdom Metazoa; phylum Arthropoda; class Insecta; order Trichoptera; family Limnephilidae; genus Limnephilus; species Limnephilus lunatus. Next base: position 29,609,811 of record OU830594.1, on the reverse strand, counting down.
GCCGAGGAATCGAACACGCAATCGAACATGAACTGGGTGGACCAACGCAAACGGTTCTATTCTCTAAATCTATTACGGAAAACGGCGAACAGAAGGTGACGGCACGCAATCCTGCGATCGCCAACGGAGGACTCCGGATGAAGGGGGCAAACATCTCGCGAAGAATCTCCAGACGGCCAGGAGTCCGGGCCAGATGGATCCGACGAGCACGTACCGGGATGAGGGCGCTAAAGGCCAAATGCCAGGTTATTTCCTACAAGCGCGAGGGACGCCATCTTGGTGCCAGAGCGTGGTGATTTTAGCGAGGCTGTTTCCTCCGACGGTGGGCCACAAATAAATCGTTAGCGTCACAGTTTTATAACCGGAGCATATCCACGTAGTGGTTTTGCGCGGAATTTATCATCTCCAAAACAGATGGTTTGCGATTTATCCGGAATCTCAGCACGATTCCCCGAGCCACACGGCCACACACCGCGTACTTCAAATTTAACAAAAACCCAAAAGGTTACGCATGCGGAGAATTCAAATTCACCATTTCACAAGCGGCACACACAACCCAAGCGCTATGCCCACTCAACCACTGACCGGTCGGTATTTAACCATACTTCATACGTCAAAGGTACTTCATAGTTATACGTACAAGTCTTCGCGGATTTCGCATATATACCCTATCAGGCATACGAAGTTATTATTTTATAAAAAGCTTTTTTTTATTTCATTTTCGAGTGTTTATTGTTTTCTTAAGTTTAATTTTGTTTTCTAGATGTACACTATTCACAATTCTCAATGCCTTTGAGACTAACTACAGAGGATATAGACCGGTTCCTAGTCGGAAAACACGCCAAACGCGTGCCCAACATATGTACATGGTTGACATTTGTCACATTAGAACGGGTCGTTTCTTCGACTCGTTCTTGTGTTAAACAGCTCGGCTGTGGAACGATTTGCCGGCCTCTGTGTTTCCTCCTTCCTACGACATGGGTCTCTTCAAGACCAATGTTCATTCCTTCCTCTCCTCAAAAAAACCCTCCACACTGCATCTCGATGACATAGGCCCTGAGGGAATTTTTTTCCTCAGGGCCTCCTGTGTGGAGTTAATGTAAAAAAAAATATATATACATATATATGGAAGCACTATTATTTAAAGAAAACCAGCACTCCTATGAAAATGATTCACTTACATTCCGATACCATTACATTATACACTATTTTACACTATTATTTAAAGAAAACCGGCATTCCGAAGAAAGACAATGAGTCTTCTTGTTTATGATTTTATATTTTTTATGTTTTAAGCGATTATTATTAAAAAAAAAATTGTTGAAAATTAGAGGTTTTTTGGCTCTTTTAATTATAATTTCTGAAACGTTTTGTATTTATTTCTTAGAACATTTTTTTTTTAAAGAGAAACAAAAGAAACGTAAATGCGTGCATGCGGAGGGTTAAACAATGGCATGCTTCCTTTGTACTAAATTCTCAACCAACATATTTGCCATTTCACTGAACCTCACTCAAAGCAAATATGGACAGGAATTATACATGCTTCAAATTTAGCGATAGGTAACTAACGCCACTATTACACTGGTTTGATTATAATTATTACATGAATGGAATTAATATTTTATTTTTTGGAAAACTGAATGAGTAACCTCAAATTGTAAAATTTTAATATTGCTGACAATATTAGCGACTCTCAAACGAACTTTTAAACAGAAAAATCAGAAAAGTATTCCGCCGCATCTTCGAATTGAACTTAACCTTAGCCTTGCAGAGGCCAGAGCAGAGTCCCGACAAGGCTAAGTTCTGGGTTCTATTCCTAGATGCGACCGAATCTTTTTCTGTTTAAAATTTTGGTTTGAGAGTCGCTAATATTGTCTTCAGTGTTTAGGAATTAATATTAAATTTTATGATTTACCTAAAGTAGGTAAAATGATAACGGTAATGATTCAAAATTCATATGCAATATTTTGAGTTTAAAAATCTTCTCTAACAACAATGTTGCTTCTAAGTATAGATGTGATAATATGCGTTCAATTTTTAAAACGGAAAAAAATTAAACGCTCCTTGTCGGCGTGGACGTCATATAATGCCCCCCGATCTTGGAGAGATTGACCACTTTGTGATATTATCTGATGCCAAATCCAGTAGCGTCACTTATCACATGAAATTCGGACCGTTTTTGGGTGTTTAAAAAATATACTTTACCAAAACCACTACATTTAAAAAAATGAATATCAACAGTTATATATGTTATCTGCTAACCGGAGCCAGTGAGATTATTTTATATGTTGTAAGGCTGATTGATACGGGAAGGGGAAGAAAATGGAGAAGGAAAGGAAATGGAGAAAGGAAAGTGTGAAAGTACCTGGCTGTTTAGATCTTGTCAGCAAACACGGTTAAAGCCATTTCAAGCAACGTTGATTCTGAATTGTGATCTTTCACCAGGGTTATTTAGAAAGTAGGTATTTACTACTCTGGAACGTGCCGCAAGTATACTATATATAACATCTGTAGGAATTAAATGTAGAATATCACAATTCGATTAAATAAAATTTACTCGCCCACGCCGGGATTCGAACCAGCGACCTCCAGATTCTTAGTCCAGGTCCTTACCCCTCGAGCATACTGGATGTGCCATCGACAAATACTGGCATTTAAATTTTGACTGTGAATATTATAAAACTAAAATGATAAAGAATTATTAGATTTCCTCTTTCAAAGATATATATATATTATTTCAAAGATATATAATTACCTAATTATATTTTTTTACAACATTTGTTTAGAGTCTATTTTTACATCAGAGTTTGTACATCAGAGTTTATTTTTATCTTCAATTAAAAAGATAACCTGGTAATGTTTTATACACATTATCCGAGTTTCTTTTCATCTTTAATGATCTGTAAACAAATCTTTGAATGATTTTTTTTTGTAACAAATAGCATTTTATAATTATTATCAAACAAATTACGTGGAGGTATCTAAGACCTACAAAAATTGTGAACATTTTCAGAGTTTCTTTTTAAATTAAATGATCTGTAAACAAATACCTTGAATAAACAAAGCTTTTCACGAACTGCGTCGTTTCTTTGTGTTTGTTTTCAGGGGGTTATTTTCAGAACCCCTCCTCCTCTAAATTGTAGCAATTTTACCCGAATGTAAAAACTCGTAATATCGTATCATGAAACACAGTAGAAACGCTACAATCGTTTAATATCAAATTTAGCGCCTTTTTTACAACTTTTCATAATCATTTCCCCATTCCATTGGGTTCTTTACGGTTCTTTTTGCCCCCAGAATTTCAGCTTATTATATAACGTTAGCCGACTATGGTTTAATATTATAAAGTGAGAACAAGGATTTTTCATTTTTTTTAACCGTCCTAATTGAATAATGTTACCGGTGTAAATTTTGGCCAGACTTGTTTTTCATCTGGAACTTACTGGTTTTCTACTTTTGAAAATAACACTTTTAATAGTGGGAAAATGTGGTATAGTAAATTACTTTAATAAAAATGAGTAAATTAATTATCCTTATAGTACACTGAGAAAGAAAAAACCCTGTAAATTATTATAAAATAAGGAATATCTATCATTTATTTATTTATTAACGCCGTTTTTCGGGGCTTTTACGTGTGAATAGTAAGAAATATACAGATTTATTGTACCTTATCGAACTACCCCAGTAACAGTATTTTATATTTGTTTAAAGATAAATTGAAGATGTCCACTGACTTGGTATAATTGTTTCCCTTTATTAGTATTCTGGGCAAAGAGGAATACATATGGTAGTTAGTTCCAGAATTTCTGTACTGAAATAAATCCTGACTTCTAGTATTACGTGGTGGAATCCGGAAGCTTATCAGTTCAAGCAATACCGGACTGTCAACTAAATCATTTAGAATTTTTTACAGAAATACCAAGTGAGTAAAAATTCTTCTGTCTGACAATATGGGCATATTCAAATCGTTTAAAATAGTGTTGTAGTTCATCATAATTGTTGGAATACCCATTTTAATAATTAGAAAACATAAGAATTTGTTTTGTATTCTTTCAACAGCTTGTACATGTATGTTATAATTTGGGTTCCAGACGGGAGAATTGTACTCAAGTTGACTTCTTACGTATGCAAAATATAACAGTTTAATTTCACTTTATATTGTTAAAATTTCTAGTTAGCTTCGTTAAAAATCCCAATATTTTTAAGCCCTTAAGAGATATCTGTTATGTGGTTAACAAGTGAAAGATTTGATTAAAAATTGATGCCTAAGTCTTTAATTTGTGTTAATGTCTCGAGAGTATTGTTCAATGTTGTAATTAAAGATCACTGATCATAATTTGATATCGTTGTTTACTGTACTTCTAATAAGGTAATGATGGCCTTAAATATAATATTTTGTAAAACATCTATAAATAAATGTAACTCATGTTTGTTCATATGAAGCAGTTACTTTGTGATGTGACTTTATAATTAAAAATAAAACAATAACTTTGTTAACACCACTTTTATTTTTTATATACGCCGACCGGGTTTCGCTACAATCGTAGCTTCTTCAGGGCAGTATAATACTCTACGAGTATTATACTATCCTGAAGAAGCTACGGTTGTAGTACGGGGGGGGGGGGCAAGGAGGGCGCTTGCCCTCCTTGCCCCCCCCTGGATTGATTGAAAATAGTCAAATAATGTTACTTTTATTTTAAATCACTTTGTGTTAGCATAAAGAAACTGTGGAGACAGAACGTTGCCCCCCCCCCCTAGAAAATTTTGCCCCCCCCCCCCCCTAGAAAATTTTCTGCGGGCGCCCATGGGTTGTAGCGAAACCCAGTTGGAATAAAGTAAATGAAAAATAAAAGTGGTGTTTACAAAGTTATTGTTTTATTTTTATTGTATCATATTATTAATATTACAAAAAAAAATTATTCCAGTATGATGTAAGTGACCGAAAACTATATTTTACTTGTTTTCAAAAATGTGTATTTACCTATAACATTCAAGTTACAGTGTGTATGATGAACTCTAATAGCTATTAATTTAATAGCTTTATATATTTACGTAATAGAAATTAGTTTATTTTATTTGTTATGTGGTTATCACAAGGGCTTGTTTGTGTTTCAAATACCAATGGCATTAAAGCACAATTTAACTATTATTAATTAAAGTTTTTAGTGTCCTTTCCCCGAAGTAACATTTTGCGAAATTTGATTTAAAAATTAATCGCGTCGTTAGATTTGTGTTAACGACTTGTTCTGTGATTATTATTACTCTTAGTGGGCATTTCATCCTGCATAATGATCTTTTTAACTGAGGGCATTCTCGTTTTTCATTTGACGAGGCTAATTTCATAAACAATTTCAAAGTTTAAAAAAAAACATTGTTTATGATGTAATAAAATTTTGCTACTTGCATAATATAAAAACAGTTATTAAAATTTGGTCTGTTTTCACGTTTCTCAAGTTATGACTGCGCGTTATTATTATTTTAATATGTTTTCTGGTCTTTCCTGAGTTGATGGTTCCTAACTATTTTATATGTCGTTAAATCTAGCAGCATAATCTGGTTTAAATACCTCTTTTAAAGATTAAATTAAGATAATATTATTTTTACGGTCGTCAGCGCAGATCTTCGCATAACTAGAACATGGAGTCGTATAGTAAAAACCACTCAGCCCTCTACAGGAGATAAACGTTTATAATGCATTTCCCTTGTTAAGGTAAAATTCATTTATATTGCTAGTCATGTTGTTATGTTATTCACAGTTTTAACTTTGATCAAACAGGTGTTGCTCTACCCATATTATCTGTTTGTACATATTTATTAGACTTCATGTAAGACTAAGTCAAACTGTGTGCTTGCAAGTCGGAAAGTACACCTCTCTTCTCCTCCTTCTTTGGATACTTAAGTTTTTTTTTTCATTATATTAAGGAAACAAACAGTTATTTAATATAATAAATACATTGTGAAATATCATAAGGTAAACCAATTAAGTTTCCATGAAAAGAGGTTTATAGGAACATATTATGAATAAAACAAAAGAAAACATTCAAAAGATCTTATAAGAATTCGGATGAAACGGAAATGTCGCATTACAGTACCTACGAAGCGTTAAACTGCGCTCATTGGCCACTTTGATTATGATGTCACTTTTCAAGGCTCCTATTGGTTGAGATTGTTTTGGTAAAGTGTCGCTTCTACCGTGTGTGAATTGCACACTCTGTTCTTTTTTTAATAATTTATTTTTTGGATTATTCCGCATTCCACTTACTCTAAAAAGTTAGGGTTTATATATATATATAACAGATATCCTTTCATTTGGGATCAAGGCCGCCTAAGTATGGGACTGCTCTTACAAACTCCCTCATGCTAATAGTATTTTAAGTGCATACAAGATGTTAATGTCTTCTTCATTCCCGTAACATGTACCTACTGTAATATGTATATAATGTTCGTATTGGCAGACGAATAATGTTTGTGGATAGAACTTTCTCTCCACGTCTTTAACTCCACTATTTTTATCTTCCAAGTCTACTTAAAATTAATCAAAATCCCCCTCGCTAAATAATTTCCCCTATGATCCGTCCGATTAACCCAAGATTACCGCAGAATCAATCACTCGCCTGAACGGGATTAACTCAGTTATTTGAGTACGTTATTACTTTCTCGGTATCGCGTTACTGCAGCCGGGCGGGTTGGGCGGTTAGTGCGGTCTAATGATTTCAAATCCAACATAAATTAATAATATGATGTATTTCCTAACCCACGTCAAGTGCGGCCAGTTAAATTTCGTCTCAACTTTAGCCTTATTCTATCGTGCAGATATCGAATAGTGGTTTCGGATGTTAAAACTCCATGTAAATATCTTGATACGCAATAGCTGAAGACTGAGAAAAGTGTAAATGGATTATTAATTGAATCTTATAAGAAAGTTAATGGGTTTGAAGCATCAAGATCTCTCAAACTGATAGCTCTTGAGCCTTGATATTTCAACTGCTTTGTCTGGAATTTTTTTTTTTACTGTAAAGTTTTAACATCCGAAATGTTGGTTTGTTTATTTCGAAAAGAATACAGGCCAAGTACAGGGTATCACAAGGTCAAAGAAATCTTTTGGAGGGTTGGTTGGCTACGTATCAGATTATCATAACATCACTTTAGTAAAAAGTAATTCGAAATTGGCACTTATATAATTTGGCACTTTATAACTTTAATATAATTCCTTAAAAAATCGTCAGCTTTTCGGATGCCACAGCTGCGAAATTCCATATTTTAAGATTATAATTCTTCTTACGCAACCCTGAATAGTCCTTTTATTGATCACAGTCCTAAACAAAACTAATTATACCTATCAAGTTATTTTTAAAAAATATTCTCATATTGTGTAGTTTTTGAAATGATGTAACATTTCCTGCGTTTTACTATTTTTATTCGAACTCCTGAATATTTAAAACACGGGGCTCCCTTCGACACCAATATTCTCTTCAAGACCCACGTTCGCTCCTTTCTCTCCTCAAAGAGATTCTCCACACAAAATCCCCAAAGATGATATAGGCCGCGAAGGAAGCTGTTTTCCTCCGGGCCTCCTGTGTGAGGTTAGTAAAAAAAATCAATAGTATGTAAGTATTGTTATATATAGTTTGAATCGGGAATTTTTAGGCCCATCATATTTTTATTCTAAAGTAAAAAAACAACTTTTGAAAGCTAATATTTTTGTATATAGGGGTAAATGGAGTTTCATTACCGGGATAAAACACCCATAGAATTTCCGTTTGAACGCTTATCCAATTTATTTTGTTGTATAAATTTTGTCTTCAAGGAATGTGACCTTTTCATAATAATTCCGTACAGGGTTATAGTGAATAGCTTTGATTTTATTGTCTGATATAAATCGATGTGATTCGATCAAATGCTTAAGGTATAATACCTCTAATGATGGAAAGTTCTTAGAAATAATATTTTTTATAACTTTTCGTAATTTCACCTGCAAAATTTTTTTTGTAGGTTCCATCGAATGAACAAGTCAATATCACACAGCCCAGGTATTTTTACGTAGCATTAAAAAAGAATTTACAATTTCTGTGAAAATCGTCGAGTATAGAGCTCAGAGTATGAAAGTATTTAAAATAATCTGACTATTAATTTGTTTGAATAAATTCACTGTAAAAAAATAATAATGTCTTTCCAGACCATTACATCTTAGCACAAAAGTTTGATTGACCTTTGTTCTATAATTCTTCGCCATTGGTCTTAGAATGATTAATTTCTCCTGAAAGCTCGCTAGAAGCGGCTGCGTCATATATTCGTGTTGATCATGCTGAAAGTTCCCGTATAACGTACAGTATTTGTGTGCTTTTTGGACCGACCATTTTTTGTTTTTGTTTTGCAGCTTCGCCCGAACAAACTTGTTTTTGCTAAACTTTCTCATAGGTCTGACGTTTAAGCTTGCTCTTTCAAAGTTCGTTAAGTTGGTATTAGGGTGCCCACATTGCTACTGAAAGCGGAAATGCAAGCTAATGTGGATGCTTAATTTTTTCATGTTTATTTTCATGGAAAGTAAACTTTGTGATGTATGTTAACTTTTTACTTGTTACCGTTAATATTTTAAAACCCCGATGAGCTAGAGTATGAGAGATATCGCCACCTAGTTGGAGCCTAAAATAAAGATTGATATAACTCTTTATGGGAATCGAACACGCGAATCAGATAATATGTAGACTGTAGACCCCCTATGCTCCGCAATCACTTATGCTCCTGCATAAGTATTAATCATTCCTTTGATAGGAAACCTACCATTAAAATTTTAATATCGTGATACGCGCTTTATGTAATCCTTTAGGTACCTATATTCTCATATTGTGCTCCGCTCAATTAATTCCAAATTTGCTATTTTAGAGTCTATAATATAACCCGTACGCCCAAAAGATAAGTATCCAGTAACTTGGCTATTGCCTTTGATATTGTAATTTCATACGAAAGGTATAATGAGCGTATGTAAATACTATGAGCGTGTTTCGAAATTCCCGTTTATTTTCCCCCAAACAAAAAATCCATCAACGTTACGAAAGTTTATTATTAGCCTATATGTAAATGTTTAGACATACGAGCTGTACTTTCGTGTTGACTCGAAAGTTATTCTTATAAATAAGCGTAGCAGGAGGAGCACTCGAAAACACTTCGCATAAAAGAGCCTTTTTGCGTTCAACTTACTTCTTTTCCGAGAAAAGGGAATACTTTATTTTTTTATCTCATTTTTCTCGGGTTTATTATTTCCCTATGGCAACTCCATTCTGGTTGAACGGCTGGCCGAGGAGCTATGTAAGGAATATATACAACGCATTAAATTAATTTCTTCTGGGCTTTTCTTGTTATATTTGTAAGGAATTAAAACGAATTCACCGCTACTTGCACGGTGTAAAGATTACATTGTTAAATCTGTGTTTGCAGGAATTGGGTCAGAGATGCGGAGGCGAGATTTTAAATCATCGCAGTCAGGATATCTCTCGATCTTTGGCTCCTTCGGTAGTGACACGTGTATATGTACATTTTATGGTATCATATTAATTAAATGAAAATAATACATGTGGTTTACAACTCTGTTTTTATGAATTATAATACATTAATTAGTATACAATGGTTCTGTCAAAGAAATATTGTTTCATGAATTTATAATTGTTTAAGAAACATAATAAAAAATTTAAAATCAGGTTCGTAAGTTTGACACATAATATTTGGTTGGCTTAGTTGTGACAATTTCTTGCCAAAATATTGTTTAGAAGATTCGACGTCTCAATAACTCTGTAAGAACATGTACGAGATATATATTTCCGCGTCATCTCCGACAGTCACCGTCGCGACATAACTTGGCTTTTTCTTTGTGTCTCGTCCCGGCATGTCTGCGAATCTCTGATGCAACGCCAAAGGTCCTTAGATTCTCATATGACTTTCTCGCAAATAATTGCAAAGACCTTTGCGTTAGGGAATCCAGGAGATGCCAAAATGTTTTCAAAGTAGGTACCCAAATGAAATAATGAGAAGTATGACGCAAAATGAGATCATTGTGTAGATATTTCAACAATATCTCGATTTTGGATATTTTACAAGCGGTTGGTATAATAAGTGTGAGTGTGTATTATTAAATTAAGCAATAAAGTGCTTTAAATTATGAAAATAGTTTAAAATTTACAATAGGTATACAAAAAAAATTATACATCTTAAGCTAAACGATGAGGGCTAGACTATTTAACCAAAACATTATAGATCACAAGGCGGGGACACTGAATGAAATCAGCCTTCTAACTTGTCTGGAAAGCTCCAAAATGAGTGTCCCTGCCTTGTGATCTGGGAGGTTTTGATTTAACTGACTAAATTGAGCTGTAGTACCATGTGTCATTGTGGATTCGTTGAGTTGATCGCTTATGTCGCGTGGGCGATCCAAGTTGCCTTTGGAGATATGCATAAAGCTCCCCCCACTACGCCGGAAACGGCGGGCTGGTGCAGCTGACAGGGCTTGCTGTTCCCGGGGCGGTTGTCAGCCAGCCGACCACTTCGATTGCTGTCAAGGCCATCAAGTTTCGCGCCGCTCCTCTGCGAGCTCCTCTAACTCCAGGTGTAGTCGGAAGGTCTTGTGTGATGTCAGCGTCTGCAGACGGTGAATTTCCAAATCCATGATTCTCATAAATGATATGCTCTCATCGTTGTCCATTGCCAATCCAGAATTTTAATAACACGAATAAAAGTCTTCAGCTTCTGATATTACTGATGGACGGAAGAACGATTACATGGTGAAGTAAAATAAAGATGGCGATGAAGTTATGCGTTGACTGGTCACAGGAATGGTAGCCGGAGTTACCCGTGACTCGTCAAAGAATCAGGGCTCAAGGTCAAACGCACCTTCTTTACTCCTCTGCACAAACGGTCAACCTAATATGCAGAGAAAAAATAAATGTTACCAATCTAACAATTCCGGAAAATCATATTTCAGATACCTTGAGGTATCCACTCACAAAGTACTTTACATTGTCTATTCACTGACTTTAGTAGTGGGAACCCGTACACCTGTTACAACATTTATATGTAACATCACAGAATTTTCTTTCTAATGGCAGCTTGTGGAGAAGTTGAACGTCATTTTGTTTAAATAAACAGTTAATGGAATCACATATTAAATTGCATTGAAATACGACTCCTGTGCGAATGTTATTAACATAACAACCCCATTTCATAGGAGGTAACAACCAACAGCACAATGCAAGGAGAAAATTTATATTTGGGATATACCCGGTAAAAGGTGTTGTTTTTCAATTCTGGTGGTGGTGATTTTCCAGCCAAATGTTTTTATCACTAACAGATTGCAAGAGTTGTACAGTAAGGGAAAGATGACATGAAGAGATCGCTTTTTTCAATATGTCATTTTTTTGTGAAATAACATTTAAAGAAAAACAAGCTGCCAACAACAAATATACCTACTCATGAAGTTAAAATTTACTTAACAAAGTTCTTTTCTAATCTTTTCGAAATGCTAATATTTTTTTGGTTTTAAAAATCCAAATTCGCCAATTGAGGAAATATTCTTCCATAGCCTTAGCTTAGCTACAATTTATTTAGCTTTAAAAAAAAGCTAGCACCTTTCACAAATCAGAAAGTATTATTGTTTTAAGTTTATATATCACGTCTCACGTCATTCTATTTTTTAGGCAGGAAGAGTTCCAAAAATAGATGTACACGTAATTTGTTTCTTCCTTTGTTGCCTCACTCGGAAGTTTGCTTTCTTACTTCGGTATCGCAATATTTGGTGAAAGCTTCGCTTAGCCATCCTTAATTTGGGTGGTAATAGAATCAGCAAAGCTTTTACTGAATATCCGCTTCTTAATAACGGTCCAGTCACCGCTCATTAAACTACGGCCAATGGCGGCTAGCTTCTGTAAGGAGAAAATAACATTTAATAGTACCGTCGCGTCGCTTAACATAACAATTAACTTATCACTCAAGTTAATTGATTGTGACGCAATTCAACACCTAGAGCAGGGTCTACTAAACTTTTAAAACGACGTGATTCACCGATTTAATGTTATTTGTTCTCCGGTCCGGTTCTTTGGTGACTAATTTTCATATCAAAGTTTCCCCTTCAGAACGTTCTGGTGTACCAAAAGAAAATTCTCTTTTAGTGTAAACTTTTGGTGAACTATCACGAAACTGCGCTACATAAATTTATTGGTTTTTATAATTTTAAAATATGACGTGCATCGATAATTTTTTTCTTATATTTTTGGAGTCTTGTTTATCCTTGTACCTACCACCTAAGAAAATCGTTTTAAAACTACCCTTTCTTGTGTAGTCGTGTACTGGATGTGTAAAAAAAATGTTATTTAATAATAACTTTTTTTACATGAGCTCCACACAGGAGAGGAAAACTATTCCCCTCATGTCATTTTTGGGAATGCTGTTTTTGTGTTTTTTTTTAGGAAAATGAAGGAGAGGAGAGTTCTGGGAAAGAAAAAGGTTTGAGGGGTGGGTAGGAATCTGGGGTTCAGCGTGTCCTAGTCATCCGCCGCCAAGACCTAGACAAACCTCATCCTATAAACCCGGGCATCCCTGCTAAATCACCAATCGTAGCGAACCACTTGGGATGACCTATGGCAGAGGTGTTGGTCAGCGAATAAATGGTTCCCGGGCGGTGGTACCCATTCCCGCCTCACAGATTTAAAATGAAACAAAAACACAAGAAGAGCGTTTTCAAATTGAATCACAAAATTAATAAATAAAAGCTTAGCGACCTTTAATTAATAAATTGAAAAACGTCGCTGAGCATCCTTTTAACTTTTGGCATTTAAGGGAAAAGAGGGGACTGCTGGCGGGTGTTCCAAACAAGTTCCCTTTCGGTACTACCGGTGTGCACAAATACATTCAAACGTGTCCTCTTTAATTGTGCATGTAATATTGACAACCTTCTTCAGAGTATTCAGTGGTGAAATGACTTTAACTAGGGATCTTTGTATGTATGAACTTCAAGCGGCATGCTAGGTCTGAATAACCAGCGCAGCGTCTTCCACTTCCCCATCAACCTCACAATACATCAAATGGAGATTATATAGGTGTTACATAAAATATCCAGGTGTGCTGTAAAATAAAAGTTTTGAATAATTTCTCATACTACATATTGGATGTCCCTGGTCAGAAGTTTATGAAAACAATTATTCACTTTGAATTTGTCATTCATTGCCTGGTTTCTGCTTGAGACATATCCTTGAAATTGGTGCTTTTCGGCCCAAACGAACTGTGTACAATCCAAATTTAATTCCGTCCTCACCAATTTAAACGTATTAATTAATGCGATACTAAATTATATCTGCGATCCAAGGTCAAAATGTAAAAAAAAATGACATTTTTCTGGGAAGAGTTTGATTTTCGTTTTTGATAATCATTTATAAAATATATAAATCACAGGTTTATTTTGTTTTGTAGAATAATTTAATGTAATCATGGTTATATATTATCAAACGTAATATTACATAATACTTATGAAAATAATGTATTATCTGCTTAGAGCAATCTTCGATATTTGCACTTGTTATACCTACATCAACCACAGATCAGATTCGTGGTTTAAAGGTCAATCCGAGCCGAGTATTGGCAATTATCAGTGGCTGTGATTTGAATTGTATAACGTCAAAAAATCCTACACGGCAACATTCTCGTATGTTCATAAAACTATACCCTTTTCTGAGAGATGTAAGAACGGACATTTACACAATTTAATTCCTTTTTATGACTGAAGATGATTGGCGAATTCCGAAAATCCATAATTATTTAAGCATCTTAGCTGCTCTTTGATACTAATATTGACATTTCGCCTTGCTTTACCTATATAAGTAAGTACCTTTGTTCAGCATTTCATATAGGTAAAGATCTGATCATCTAATTGATAAAGATCACACCTTCAATCAAAGCACCGGTGCTAAGATTTTACACAGAAATGGTCACGGTAACAGACTATATAATTTAGAAGCATTCGAAAAAAATAAAGCTGCTAAAACCAAAACCCAAATACTTAATAGATAATCATTTAAATGTGTTAAAAAGCCCTCTATTAGGGATATTTCCTATAAATTCGTAAAAACCCTTAATCATCCTATCCCCTAATCGCCTGTTCATGTGACGCTTTTCCCTGTAGATATAATATGGTAACTCATTAGATTCTCTCTATCACTGTATAATATTTTAATTTCACGTTCTCACTATTCATTTATATAATGTTTTGTCTCTTTCTGTATGTATATATAAGCTCACACAATGTATATTTTTTGATCAGTTTAATTTTATACCTTGAAGATGCTCGTGTTAAGCAAAACCGGTCGGTATGAAAAAAATTAAATCAAAACATCGTGATTACAAACAAATTTATTGTTTTATTTCAGTTAATAAATATGTCAAACCACAAAGTGACTGCTTTCTACCAAAACATTTTTATGAATTGATTCCTCCTATGAATAACACAAATTACAAATTTTCAACATGACCGTATTTCCCGAAATAACTTTGTTCTGAATCGGTCGTCGTTTTTCAGTACCTACGTAATAACCGTAAATTGGCAAGCAAGTTTTTCATTGCGCTGCACATTAATGATCGCCGACTCTGAAAGCATCCAAATGATATAAAAACAAATTCACACTAACACGATTGCAATTTTGAATTCAGCGCATTTTTTGCCCTTGTTTCTATCCCGCGTTGGTTCCTACTTTTCGACGTTGAAAGAACAAACAAGGTCTTGTCACAATACGAAAAACTATTTTTTTAATGTACTTTTCAGACCACACTCTGAGAATTACTTTTGGTTGCGCGAAAGATTTTTTACGCAAATTTATTCTGTGTTCCTCTAGATCAGGGGTCGGCAAACTTATTAGCCAAAGAGCCAAATATGTACATTACAACGATTAAAAAAAAAAATTGGGAGCCAAATCTGTTTATTCATTTAGAAAACATTTATTATACGAGTGTCGTTCAGAAAGAACGTGTACTGTGACCATAACGGGCTGTGTTTTTTTTTTGTTTTTTGGGTGTTGGCAGCACTCAGTGGTAGAGGGGGTCTTCCGACCAGAGAAAGCATCGCAGGAACATTGTAGTACGTAAACTCACGTTGTAGTGTTCAATTGCGTTAAAAAATGTCGGCAAAAAATCCCACCAAGTGCTGTGATCCGCTTTTAACTCACGGAAGGAATAAGACCTACAATAAAAACCTGTGAGGATTTCTGAGCTCTATTGTGTCTGGAGATGATAGTGGGTGACTCATTACACGCCTGGGAAAAAAACAGTCGTCAAAGTGGCGTCACACCAATTCCCCATCTATCAAAAAAATCAAAAATCACAATTTCGGGCAAAAAAATCTTGGCTTTAGTGTTTTGGGACCGAAAAGGCATTGTTTTGGTCAAATTTCTACCTCAGGTGGAGATCATTAATGCTCAAAATATTGTGATATCCTAAAAAAACTCAAAAGGAGCATTCAAAACAAAAAGAGGGGAAGGCTGACTAGAGAAGTGTGCTTATTTCATGAAAACGTCTGTCCTCACACAGCCTTAGCCACCAATACACCCTTGAACTCATTTGGTTGGGATGTTTTGAACCACCCCCCTGACTTGGTGTCTTTAGATTATCATCTTTTGACCTCCTTGAAGGCATATATGGATGAAAATAAATGTTTAACCGACGAGCAGGTGCAGAAAAATGTTCTGAAATGCGGGAAGGAGCTGGCGGTATAGTTCTTAGGATGGTATAAAGAAACTTGTGCCACGGCTCATCTCATGTATTGAACGGGATAGCGATTATGTGGAAAAATAGTCAATAAGTGTATCAACAATATCCTGATTTTTTTTTCAATAACCCTTTTTCTAAAAAATTCAAAATCTAATACTCCTACTTTGTGAACATCCCTTAATTTTAGTACTTGATTAAATTACGGGTACACTGAATAAAACTTGATTAAAGATTTTATTCATTGATAAAAAATAATATGTAATTAAGGAATCCATAAATTTAAATCATGACAATGACTGACCAACACTTAATACGAACAAACGCCTTGCATCTCCTTGAAAAGTTTGAGTAAGTAAGGTTTTTATGATGTTATTCTTAATTTTAGGCACGATTCCAGGTTCTCATCAATAAGGCGACTTCTCAGTTTACTCTTGATAAAGTTCATGCTTGAAAAAGATTTTTGCATAATATGTAGAAGCGAAACCGGCAAACGCGATTTTTTTTTCAGCTGATAATAAGAGTCAGGAATACTATTCATGTCTGCCTTCTCCAGGTCTTTCAAAGCAGACCAAGCTCAAGCTCCAATATTTCCAAATCAACACAAAGACGTTCAAATTTAGAGCTCCACATTTCATTGTTTTTTAAATTCAGCGATTGTATTTTAAAGTTACCAATGTCGAAGCCAAAAGGAGAAAATTTCACATCTGTTATCTTAGTATTAAGAGGGTGTTTAAAGAATGCTAAGGTCGCTCTTCAATTTTTAAATTCCCGAAACCTGCTGAGAAATGCTCCCCTCATATTTAAAATGGTTATTTTGAAATAGTTATTGTCAATGGAGGAATTATTTTCTTGGTGTGCTTCAGCAGACTCGGAAAGTGAAACAATGTTTCTCTTTCAAAATCTTGAGCAGAAAGGATACATCGGCGCGTCTTGCATGCCTGTCCTTGGACATTTGTGCCAGAGGCGCACTAAACGGGCCAAAGAGTCGCTTGCGGCTCCGGATCCGCACTTTGCCGACCCCTTCTCTAGATCATTAATTGGCAACAAATAGTACCTACAGGAAAGGATATACTTACAGTAAGTAGCGGGATTGAGATGCAGTTCACTTTGTTGATAACCGTATTTCACTCAGAATAATAACTATTGCTATGAGAATTCTACTGCGTTTTAATATGCGTTTTATGTGTTAATCGCGTGACAGTACTTCACCCCGATCAATTGCGAACAAACCCCAAAAAATGCGTGTTGTTTGAAACGCACTGCCATTGATACACTAACATTGCACTGCCACGTCTTTACACCGGCTCTTGTGAACTGTGTTCGGGAAGGATGAGGAGAGCGGGCGGTGACGGGGAACAATATTATTCATTACCATAGAATAATCCAAAATCACAACAAAAACCATTCCCGGGTTGTCACTTACAATCGGCGCAAACAACTTTGACATACAGTTAAGGTAAACGGTTATTATATTCAACCTCCTTGTTAAAACCTGTTTTGATAGGTGTGATAATATAATTAAAGTAGAAAATGTTGTGGAAGGCAAGTTTGTTAAGAAAAAAACCTTAATTTTTTTACCTGTTCGGGCTTAATATGTGGAAATCATTTGTATATGTTAAATTGTCCAAGTTTTATTGTTGCTTAATGGTTACCAGCATTATTCAACACCTGTCGCGTTAGAAAGCTTGCAATCGTTTGGCAATGATTTCCGTGAAACTTGGACGGCTCTGCAAAATCAGAATATCAAAAATGTCACCGGAGTACAAAATTTCATTTACATTTTTTACTCCAAATAATGTCAGGAATAACTGGTTAAAGTAAGTCGAGTACGTCCCTTAACCCCTGTATATATTCGTTTCCTCATTGCTGAAGATCGTGACCCATGGTGGGCAAGGCTCCTTCATTCCTCGCGGTTCTGCGCTGCGTTGTGTGCTGCGGACACAGAAGTATCGAGCGCCAGTGATAGATACTTGATCACTTCAGCATGTTGGTGACCTTCCTCTGCTTCTTCTATCAGTGCCACTTTGCCGGTGACAATGAGTTTCTTCTAGTTGGAGTCCTCAGTTAAAGTATTTAAGTACTTACTTACAAATTTTATGATTTCAGAGGAAAGTTTGGTTTTGATTTAATAAGATAAAATTAGAAACATACTTTTTTTGGAAGCGAGGTCTACTGTTCTCAGAACTTCTAGTGCAGTACGAATTTGTGAAGAATTTTCTGGATTCGAGCTTCTAGTCTGAAATTTGTGCTGCATCCCACATCTGTCTAACTCTGTGCTGAATAATGAGAGTACGGAATACATTATGATGGTAATACAGGCGTTATGAGACAGCGCGGCGGCATCATTTCTCTTCCACTATTTTTGCGTCTCCTGTTCGAGTGCTTTTTACCAGAGCAATAATTTATTTCTGTTGTCATTTCTTCACGGGCCCGTCTGCCGGTCTGCCACGTGATAGATATGGAAATTTATGCTAAAAAGCTCTTTAAAGCGGTCGTCGGGTGTCTAGAGGTCTCCAGGATTTTTGTACCTCTTAAAATTTATTTCTTTTTAAGTAAATTAATTCTTGTTGTGTGGTTTTTACCGTTAATTGAATTATACAGTTATTAAAGATTGGTTATGTTAAATAAAACTGTTAATACCAAACGGTTGGTAGATAGCTCCGTTGGTAATGTTGTATCTATTGATATATTAAACTTGTATTCTGTATAGCTATCTATTGTTAAACAATACGATGTGTTAGTTGCGGCTTCTTAATATTTTCGAAGGCTATTGTTTCTAAATGCATCGGTCAACGTCACTAGTGGGGATGATTGCTTCCGTTGAAAGAGTCTAGATTATCATTTCGTTCTCTTTTAGTCGTAATAAGAAACAATTGGGTCTTTGAAACATTAAATTCGACGAATATATATAATTTTAAAAGATTAACCTATTTATTTGCCTTGAAAATTTACTGTCGTGACTTCTGTTCTTTATGGATATAGTAAATGCGACCCCATTCCCTCCAATAATGACTATCTCGCCGAAAATACAACGGCGTTGTCAGTTACCCGAAAGCTACCCTGTGACACGCCTCTGACGCATCTCGGAGGCGTCAAAGCCTACACGAAAACCTATTATCGGTTCCAATCAGCCGTTAACAAAATATGCAACCTGCAGACTATAGAATCAAATAAATTAATAAGTGCGGTTTCTCTTAAAATAATTAATACTAGTGATAATACTAAATTAGTATACTCTTTCTTCGTCGTCTTTTGGAATGTCACAACCAAGGCATCGCGCGTCGCACAAACCCGGATAATTCATAAAAGTTGTTAAATTACCTCTGCTCTCTAAAAATGTTAAAATTTGTGGAATTTACTGTCAACAGTGAAAGAAAATAAGGTATTAATTTGCACAAACCTTATACGAGTATTTTTGAACACCGGTTAGTTGCTGGGTAGAAAAGCGCCGGATTACGAGCCAAGTGTCGCGCCTCGTGGGTTCAATTCCTCTGCTATGTAAGTTCTCCATCATGACACTAAGAACTTCTCGATTGTAGCAGATGTTTTCAAATATTGTTGGATTAATCGTAATCCGGGAATGTTAGTCTCTATTTTTTTAAGTGAAAACTTCTTTAGCACCATTGTGATTTGAAACTTGATGAATCTAAAAAGAGACAAACACATACATCTATAGGTTTTAGCCTGCGAGAGAATGAGATAGTATAATCGGTCTCCTCTTTGTGCGGTGCTTCGTAGCCTCCCCACTGTTTCTCCCCACAAGGTTTTCCTTTTACCGCGTGTGAATTGCACGCTCTGTTTTTTTTTTTAAATAAGGTCATAAATGAGTGTTACCGTTAAATATTATTATGCAGATGTTTAATATTTATGTTATTTTAACTTAGATTCTGATAGTATTGCTTGGAATAAATCTAAGTATTAAGTAATCGAAATACGTGTTTGATTATTCAACCATATTTAGAAAAGATAGCATACCATTTTTTAGCATGCAATTACCAAAATATTTATTTAAATGTTATTTCTGTAAGGCTTCAGTGAGTTAACTTTGTGTTTTTCAGTGAGTTAACATAGAAGTAACGACTTGTTTGATTATTAATAGTAAGTAAGTCTTGTGTGTTGATCGTGCGGAATTCTGAATATTTACTATGTAACGATGTTATAATAACATTACTGTTATTCCATGCCTCAATATTGTTTAATTTTTGCGCGATGCAAGATCGAGCTTTGCATCAAAATTCCCGTTCATATTTCAATTCAAATTTACTTGGCTTGGCGTACGTTCTCTAAGGAAGGAAATACTTTCAAACCTTTCAAATAACAAAAATTCTTTTTCGAATACTGGAAATTTATTACACTTTTAGGGGTAGACATTTTTTTACACATTCCAAGAGAAATGCGAAAAACAAAAATAAGTGCAAGTTACAATTCAATTCGTTTCGAAAAAAAACTTTCGTATTTATCAAAGTGAAAATTCTATGGAACAAATAAGAAAATGTTCCTTCTTCCTTTTGGCCTGGTTCGTTGAATGCCTTATTTGTATTCATTCCTTCTGCGTTTTTCTTAAATTTCCTTTGGAATTATTGAAGGCATTAATGCTGCGAATAGAAGGAAGCAGCGGAACCCCTTAATAAAATTATTGTTTGAGGATGAATAACAATCTTTTTGATAAGGTTAAGAAAGAACGTTTCACTTCGGGCTTATTTTGCATCTGCGTCTTTTCCCATAAGGGTTTTGAGTCCCCACTGCTTGGATCAAAGCGATCTCAAATAAATTATTTTTACTATCTTGGTGACCGTAGAACTCAACAAAGTGGCACGTCATCACTTCGTTGAAAAGTCATTAAAAGTTGGAAAAATATCTACGTTAAATTAGTTACGTTATGGGCTGTTTTCTTTTTGAAAAATATAATAATGACTTTTCATAGGTGTGTTAAAGTGCCACGTTGTTTTTTTGTCGTGGAACCTTTGTTTGTATTTAATAAAATCTAATTTTGGTTCAATATTTTTATTTTGTTCCTTTCGATTATTTGCTTACATATTTTGTTTCTGGATATACATATGGATATTCATCGGCGTTTATGGAAATAATTATGTTAAGAGTGATTATTTTATTAATAATTACATATTAATAAAATAATCACTCTTGATTCAAACTTTAAATTTGATGTACACGTCAGTGATATCACGAGTAAATCCTTGAAAATGATGGGATTTATACATAGAATATCGAAACCATTTAAAAAACCATTATAATCCTATACAACTCATTGATCAGAAGGAAATTGGAATATGGTAGTCGTATCTGGAACCCACACTTCTTAAAATATTCAAAAACTATTGAATCTGTCCAAAAAAAAACTGAGATTGTTATAATTTAAACTTGGACTAAATGCCTTACTCCAATCTTACGAGGAACGACTCCAAAATTTTAAGTTTACAACTCTAGAACAAAGAAGAAAAGTTGCTGGCTTAACGAGTCTATACAAAATCATTCATGATAAGCTTGAAACAACTCATTGTCTGAGTAATATTCTTATTAAGGTCCCCAACGTAATTTAAGGAGTCAGAATATATTTCATCTTGAATTATTATAAAAATAATATTGCATACTTCAATCCACTGTCTCGAATGTGTCGTCTGTATAATTCCATTGAATGTAACCATATAGACATCTATGCAAATAGTCTCGCTTACTTTAAAAAGCAAATTAACAATAGACTAACCAAGTAATTGAGAATAGAAAATACTTATATTTGATCTTGAACTTGAATGTGAATGGCTGTTTCTTTTACTCTATTTGTACCTTACTTTTTTTCTGTTTTTCACATTGTATATCGATCTTTTTTTATCTTTGTCATCTCTATATTTTATCATGACTATTTTGTTATCTTTTTTTATACCTACCTCTGTTTATATTTTGCTATTTCTAATTTCTGTTAACTTTTATGTATACGTAGCGAAAAACAACTATTAAACTGTGCATTCTGTGAACATTTTTAAGTGGACTATTAATATCTACGCTTTTTACAATGCTAAACTAAAGACTTTTTTATGTTAATACTCTGTAAATGTTCCAAAACAATAAATAAATAAATCTCTATGATTATTGCTTAAATATTTGGCAAGCACGACACAGGGACAGGGCTTCGATAGAAAAGGCTTGAATATCTGTAATTTTAATAATTGATTTTTCATTGAAAAATCTTACACACGTATCATATAAAATTTACCAATCATTCCAGGCATTGATAATTAAAAAAATAACATAAATTTGTTTTTCTCATCATCATCATCACTCTTGGCTCTACAACCCCTGGTGGGTCTTGGCCTCCTCAAGAGTCTTCCTTCACTCATTTCGGTTTTGTGCCAGCTCTCTGCAGTTTAGAAGCTCCAAGGTAAGGTATATCTTTGAGGACGTTGTCGCTCCATCTTAATATTGGTCTTCCCGGGCACCTTCGCCCTATCGATTTTGAGTTTAGCTGGGACTTTGGTGCTTGATGTTGTGTTTTAAATTTGTGTTTCTATCCTCCATTAAACCGAAATGCTTTAACACATTAATATGTGAGTATTATCCACGTAAAAGATAAAAAATCAACTCGTAATAAAAACAAAGTCTTTTTACTTTTTTCTATGATACACATCTATTTTCAATTTTCGTGCCTGCTTTTGGGCCGGCTAAAAATCAATTTTAGATAAATGCGCGTGCTCGTGTGAATGAATGCATTCTCACCAAAGAATGCATCAATATCGGCAATGAGTCTATCTGCCGAGTTTTAGCTCAATCGGAAGTCGGGAAGTTGGTTAATTTTCACTTCCAAGATTTGCGTATTCATTCACGAAAACAAAATCGAAATTTAAATAGATTTATTTACAAAGGACTTAAAATACTTTACGGTGCTGATAATTTTGTATATTATTATTATTATTGTTTTATGAGTTCATTTACTCCATTCATTGGATTACACGGAATACATCATAATGAATGAATAAATTATTACGAAAATATAGTTTTATCATCTCGCGTTTTCATGCCGAAATATAATTTATGTTGTTTCTAGTTATTCTGCGTAATATTATTCCCGCGAATATTCTTTCCATTCTGTATTCCAGACAGCGGCAGCAGATACCATACTTTTTTTCACCTTCGCAGTTGGCATAGTTAGGATAATACAAAGATACTTTAGGAAACTTCACGAGAGTTCTTAGCCACCGAGGAAACAGAATCGGCGATACAATAATAACGTTAGAACGTAGTGAGTAATAGTAGTATAACTTGTGAGGCGGGTATGAGAACCGCCGCCCCGGGAACCATTTATTGGATGACCAACAATATTGCCGTGGGTCAAGTGGTTCGCTACGTTTGGTGATTTGGCAGGGGTGCCCAGGTTCATGGGGTGAAGTTTGTCCGGGTCTCGGCGGGGGATGAGTCTGCCCACCAAATGCACCATTTATTGGTTACTCAACATCTCTATCATAGGTCGCCCTAAGTGATCCGCTTGGTGACTTAGCAGGGGTGCCCGAGTTCACGGATTGAGGTTTGTTCGGGTCTACATGTTCGGTGTATGAATCTGACCTCCAACTGCATGGTAGACTGGATCGTGGGAGTCCTTGTGATGTCTCGGGAACATCGCCTTACCGCAGTGGGAGGGATGAATTCATACGTCCGTCACTCCTGGAGACACTAACTCCCAGATTCTTACCCACCCCTCATACCTTTTTCCTTCCCAGAACTACTTCTCCTTCCTTTCCTAAAAAGACCCTCCACACAGCATCCCCAAATATGACACCTGAGGAGATTTTTTTCCTCAGGGCCTCCTGTGTGGAGCTAATTTAAAACAAAAAAATAAAAATATATATTTTTGCGCTTAGATCTTTTGAACTACGCAACGGATTTTCATGCGGTTTTCACAAATAGATAGAGTGATTCAAGAGGAATGTTTATATGTAGTTATAGTATATGTTTAATATAGTAGAGAAAAGCCGAGAAATTCAAAATATTCAATTCAGGCATCGTTATCATCATTACATAGTATAAAATTAAATCGCTCAAAATGTATGTGCGCTTAGATCTCTTAAACTACGCAACGGATTTTCATGCGGTTTTCACCAATAGATAGAGTGATCGAAGAGAAAGATTTATGTGTATAATACATGCTTATTATAGTAGAGAAAAGCCCGAAATTCAAATATTCAATTCAGGCAGCGGGCAGCTGGCAAGCGGGAGGTGTGGATTTAATAATAATATTTCGTATATAGATCAATAAAAAAAATAAAAATAAAGGTTGGGTAATGGCGTTGTGTTTCGTTAGCCACAGCAACGTGTGGCCGGGTCTGCTAGTTATTTATATTATATTTACAATTTAAAATATATGTTTAAATTTTCTTTTTCAGTGCTTTAATTGGTACCTAAATATATCCCTTTTTACATGTTTGTTGATGGTCTTATTTTCGAATTTTTTTGTAGATAAACAAATAGATATTTTTTTTTAATAATCTCATGAGTAAAACCTCTAATTGTACATAATATTTAATCACTGAAGACAGTATTAAAGACTCCCAAGTGAAAAATGTGAAACATCAGAAAAACATTCGGTCGCTTCTTGGAATTGAACCCAGGACTTCAGCCTTTTTCGGGGTTTTGTTCTTTGCTTAAGTAAATTCGACCCTATCCCCGTCGGTCACTTTTAACTGTATCATACTTCGTTTATTGGCCGCTATCTTTGTGTATGATTGGATAGGATGCTAGGATTTATCAAACGAAATAGTAAACATTTTCAAAATTCCATATCAAAAATAACGCTGTACAATTCCTTCACCCGCAACGTGTTAGAGTACGCAAGTGCTGTATGAAGTCCTACCTACAAAGTTCATATTCAGCGAATAGAGCGGGTTCAAAGACATTTTATGTACCACCTAGCGTATTCCGATAGGCGAGCTCGATCACTTCCTCACTACACCGATAGACTAAAATTCTACAATGTACGCACCCTTGAACAGAGAAGATTAAATACAGATTTAAATTTTATTTTCAAAATTGTTAATGGTTTAATAAACTGCCCTTTTCTACTTCATCAAATCAGGTTCAATGTTCCTAGAATTAGTTCACGACTTGTAAATTATGTTCCGTTAAATATTAAAAAATATCGAACTAAGCTGGGGTATGACTCAGCTTTATCGAGAATGTGCCGTAATTTTAATGAGGCTTATAAAAAACATTCCATTAATTTGATAATGTCAACATTGGCCAACTTCAAATCATCTCTTAACAAGATTTAAAGCTCCCTATTATGTTGTTATATAAACTTTAAAATTATTGTTCTAAAAACTTGTTGCAAGAATTTATTATTATTTTGTAATGTATGGTATGTGTGTGTGTGAATGATTTTAATGTATATGTAAGTATTATGTTATCAATGTTGCGTTTGTCTTTAATTAGTGATAGCATCAACCATGTTCAGTGTAATTGTATCTGTGAAAGCCTTGATGTAAATCACTGTTGACAAACCTAATTAAAAAAAAAAATTGTATTAATAAAACGTCGTTTTGTCACGTTGTTTTGTTAAAAAGCTAAAACGGGGCGAGAATTGCGTCATTTACGGAGACCGTTCAAATGTCAAAAAATCTAAATGGCGCTGATTTCGATGTGATAGTGTTTTGAAACACCCACACCTTAATATGAGAGTATATCACTCAGCTATTGATAAAATTTCACCTTTCTTTTTTGCTAAATTAAAATAACAGTAGTAATTTGTAATTTCATTTGTCCCTATGTAACTGTTCCTCTACAGTCCTTTCGCCCTGTTGGAGCTCCCGAATAAAGCTGGTAGCCTCATTTATCAAGTGTTATCTTACATTTTACGCTAACAAAAAATCGCGATTAGCTCCCCGCTCCTCTGCTCTCCCGGGACCAAAGTTTGTATCGACCTCGTACACCGAACGGAAATTCTCATAAATTTCAATAATTTAATCGATACACGATCCGCAATGTTACAAAATAAACGTTAAACGTAAATTATAAAAGTATTCCTGATATTCGTAAAACAAAACTTTTGGGTTTATTTTATTACAGTGAAGCTTTTGGAGTAACACGGAATTTTCTTTGAGTACCACCTATCTGCGTTTTTGTAATACCATGGAGTGCGTATTTTAAAGGTTATAAATTTTTTTTCTTTATACTTTCAGTTTGGAATATTGTTGCGGTGAAGTTATTTTTTTAAATTGTGAGTACTCTCCCAGAGTTAATCTGTGTGTTGGCAGTCTTCGAAGACTTAGAATACGTTATCTGTAATCATCTGTCAATTTTTCGCGTATAAGTACTACGGATTTGTAGAATTTGAGTTGTGATATATATTACATATAACGTCGTTGCCTTTCACGGTCACTTTGTCCCGGTGTCTAGTTGTCACTGGATCACAGTGGATCCGAGGAACCGGCTATTTTTGGAACCTGTTGCTATCGGATTTACAAAATGGTCACCAACCTGCGGTGCGGGTTTTAACTGTTAGTATTAAATTATTTCCTCAACATAAGAGTATTTCGTATGTACCTTACCAAATGTGTTTCAGCCTTCCTGATTTTAGTTTTGTGTGTTATTCCTGCTTTGGACTATGTTTAGGTACTATTTCTCGGTCTTATTGAATGTTTATTTGTCTGTTTATTGTTTCTTTACATGGTATTAGTTTAAATTTAAATGTTCAACCTCCCTAGGACAAAACTGTGTTGAGGTTAATAATTTTTTTAAACGGTAAAAATAACACAAAATAATATATTAAAAGAACAACATTGTTACTTTAATGTTTTGTTGGAAATATCGGGTAGGAACCTATTAAGCTGAAGGAAGTTAATACATTATAATCTTATAAACAAGTGGGGTAAACCATGCGTTGATATTTTATTTGAAATAATATATTAAGTTATTAATTAAAAAAGGACAAAAAGAAAAATATTTATTATATTATACTATGTTATATATTGCTATTCATTTACAAAGGACCAAGATGAATGTTTAATGGAAATGTTGAAATAATTGATTTTAAAGTAGGAAATATACATGCATGTTTAATATATATCATCTATCGATCGCCCTTCAATAAATAATTACTTACAGGGGTAAGGAGCATAATCGCCGAGGTGTAAAATAATCAACATTTTATCTACCTAAATATTTATCAAAAATAATTTATTTTCAAAGAATACCAAAAGAAATCATCAGATTTCAGTCGTAGCAAAAATCAATTCAGTTTTAGAATAAAATATTATCATAACAACAAAGCGTATTTTGTTATTTCTACAACATTTATTAGTACGAAGACTGTTATTGTATTTTGCCGTAGATATAAATACTTACTCAAAATTCGGCTGGGCTAATCATATTCCGCATCAAAATAAAAGAACTTGAAATCATCGGCTTCGTGAAACTCTTAGCAAGGATCTTATTAGCAGGAAAACTCTTCGCCCTTTGGAAGGGGTCGGAAAACATTGTATTTTTTTTATTATAGCTATAAGTTAAATAGGGGTTTAATATTGGCAAATCTCCTGGTCACAAGTATCCCGCAATTTTCTTAGTCTGAATGAGCTCAAAGTTATTTAAGTATTATTTCCTCGAGTGACATAATGGATTATAAAGCTTTCATTTCATTTAACCATTATTTATTAGCTTCCTTGAAAGTCTAAATTCCGTGCCTTTAGAATTACAAATAAGTTGTTGTTTTATAACGAATTCTCTTTAGTCATTTGATGTACGGAATGAAGTAGTATTTCTTGTCGCTTTTACGCGGTATTGTCCTACAAACTTATGAAATGTTTTATTTATCGCGCTTCGCCATTAATGACACAATGGTCTTAGCCATAAATATTCGCAAAATACGTCAATATTTCATGATAACGACCGAGATAGCTTATTTTCCAATGATGGAAAAACTAAACAGGATTTGTTATGGAAATTTTTTAAGCCTTTCCTTTAATATAACTGGCGTTTACGGCGAAGAATCGTTGAAAATCTCTTATTCTTCGAAATTTATGAATTTAATTGAAATCGTTTCATAACTTTATTTTTTGAAGTGAAAACTTCTTTAGCACCGTTTTGATGTGAAACTCGATGAAACGAAAAAAGCGACAATAAAAAGAGACAAAAACATACATCTATAGGATTTAGCCTACGAGAGAATGAGATAGTATAATCGGTCTCCTCTTTGTGCAGTGCATCGTTGCCTATCGGTCTCCTGTCTGTGCGGTACTTCGTAGCCTTCCCACTCTTGTCTACTTTAGTTTTCTGACAGTTTTGCTTCTACCGCGTGTGAATTGCAAACTCTAATTTTTATTTTTTATTTATATATTTTAATTTTTGCATTTATAAGCGATACTTGTTAAATAAATATATACCTATATATATATTTTTTTAAATAAAATAGATTTAATATATATATATGGTATACTACCTCCGCAATGTTGATATTTCTATGAACAGTGTTTAAATCTTAATTATATTCCTATTAATTGACTACCACTGTTAGGAGGCATCCATTAATTACGTGAGCACAAACAGGGGGGGGGGTCCAGCAAAACCTCACGTTACTTGAAAAAATATAAGAATTGGCACAAATTTATCTTACCGAGGTGGGGGGGGTCTAGATTGGAAGAAAAACTGCTCACGTGATTAATGGATGCCCCCTTAACTTCATTGCGTCGCGTGTAACAGTAAGATAACTTACAAAGGAACTCTCAGCGGCAGGATGTAATGTGAATTTTATTCTCAGAATAGAAAAAAGGCTGGAAGTTGGAGCAATACGCTCATAAATCCTTACTTACTGGAATTCCGTTCGCCTTCGTCCGTTGCACTCCATTCACAACAAAACGCTGTAGTAGTTGATAAATATTTTGAAAATGTCGAGTTTTGCAAAGATATGCCAATGGTTCCCAATTAGTTGTTTCGTGTATTCCCATTCGAGAAAGTGCCTATAATCGCGTACCCCTTGTGTCCAAAATTATTTTAAAAATTTAATTTGTTTTTCGAAACTTTAATTTTTTTTAAAGAATAACATTTTCGTATTACGGATAAAATTATTTCCTACTACCATCTCAATAAGCAGAAAATGTTTCTTATGTCGTGATGGAGGGTTCTACCAGTTGAGGAATTGAACACACTACACCTGTGTGGGACCCAGACGCGATGCCAACTAAGCCACTGTTATTTTTTTATTAACGGGTTGAAACTTGTTGTTTATGACAAAGCAATGTATCAACTTTTTTCCCAGCACGCACTCGTGGACATATACGCATTTCTCCAAAATTAGATGACATTACAGCGGTTAAAAGAAACGTTTGGACGGCCCGTTTCATACGAATCTTAATTTTGGATTTGAATTCAAAATACCCAACCAAACTGAAAAATTATTTTGTAATTCATATCATATTGTTTCCTATCAAACGAAGTATTGAAATCCGTAAGTCTAAGCTTTAACTTAACGTAATCAAAACGTATTTCATGTATCTAGTACGGAAATGAGCTGCTTTATTAATTTTTGCTTTCAATTATAAGATACTAGCTTTTACCCGCGGCTTCGCTCGCTTGGTATTAGTGGGAAAATACTGGCATAATTATTGCCATAATTGTTATTATTCTTGCTTTTTTGTCTAATAAAAAATAATTATTGTTTAATAGAAAATTTCAAAATTTGAGAATGACATTTCGCAAATAAAAATTCTATTTTAGAAAATATTTAAATTATAGAAATTTATTTGAAGTACCTACTCCCCTAATTTATTCTGATGATTTCGCCTCAAGTAGGAATTAGTATTTTATTCATATTTGAATCCAGAGAAAAACCTAAAGAAATAACAAAATTACAGCCCACGTCAAATAATTACATAGCAACGCTATGCTTTTCGTCCGGACAATAAACATTTTTAGAGATAGGTAGATATTAACTATGACGCCAACAAAGCACTATTTTTTATTTTTAGGGTGAATTGCCTAATTAAAAAAAAAATATTCCAAGGTAACAATTTGTTTGACGTTTGCAATAACTCGATTTTGTTAGGGACAGAAAACGTATGAAAAATAATTGCATAACGCTACAGCTTATTCATAACGCCAGAGCTTACCAATATATATAGCCTATGTTACTCGCAAATAATGTAGCTTTCGATTAGTGAAAGAATTTTTAAATTCTATTCGGTGTTTATTGCGTGAAAGAATAACACTCATCCATACAAACTTTATAATATCTATTTTTCGCCTTTATAATATCTATAAGATAAGATAGGCCATTAAATATGTAAATGAAACACGGTGTGCCAGTTGTCAGATCTAGTTACTGGGTAGGAAGAGTCAATTTGGGAGGCGGGAATGGGTACCGCCGCCCCGGGAACCTTTATTGGATAACCAAAACCTCTGCCATAGGTCACCCCAAATGGTTCGCCACGTTTGGTGATTTAGCAGGGGTGCCCGGGTTTACGGGTGAGGTTTGTCTAGGTCTTGGAGGCGGATGATCAGGACACACTGAACCCTAGATTCCCCCCTTAAACCCTCTTCCTTCACAGAACTCTCATCTCTTTTCTTTCCCAAAAAAAACCCTCCACACAGCATCCCCAAAGATGACACAGGCCCTAAGGGAAATTATTTTCCTCAGGGCCTCCTGTGTGGAGCTCAAGTAAAAAAATAAATAAAATCTCAGTCAAACCAAAACGGCATCTGAAAATTGATGTATCATAGCACAGTAAAAAGAAACGAGTGTGCTGTAGACTATTTAGACGACTGAAGTAAAACGTCACTAACTTACATCTCCCTCACAACTTCCGTTCGCCTCGCCCGGTCACACTTTTCATTACGATATCGTCACGCATTCACCAGCTTACTCCCCAAGTCAAGCGTGCGTAAAGGCCCTACCTTTTGCCTCGCCCGATCACCGTTCGCATTACACTTTTCGTAACGCATTCACCAGCTTGCTCCCAAGTCAAGCGTGCGTAGAGAAGTTTTACTTCAAAAATCTCTGTTTTTATGGGTTGATTTTTTACAGCTATTTTTATGAAATTCTTATATTACTTGATTTTTTTTTAACTTTCTCATCAATATGCCGCATTCTCTGTTTTATAATACAAGGTTATTTGCTAAGCGATTGCTTGATTGTACAGTCCCGGTCCAAACTTATTACCGTCGTGTTTTTTCAACAGTTTTGTACTAGCTCAAATACGGCAGCGCCATAAAATAAATTAGGAACATAATGTTTTATGTTTTGATTAGGCTTAAAATATAACTAATAACTCTTCAAATAATCCTATAAAAATTAAATTCTATTGGATAATTAGTATTTTTGTTAGTTATTGTTTCTTAACACGGTAGGTATAATGTTTACAATACAATTTATAACCTCACTTAGAAAAGCCTATGTTGCGGAATGTAACTACTAAAACCATGGAATACCTATAATGATAAAAATTCATGCAAAACCTTATTACTTAAATAATTTTATTTGTATAAATCTTTTTTTTTATTTAACTCCTCAAGCCAGCTTACGGACATAACCGCATAGGGGCTTCCATACAATGTAAAAGTATTTTTTATCTTTTTTATATAATGCGGTGAAATTCGATTTATTCGTTGTTGGTACGTAAGTAAGAGAAGCAATTATTCTTCTTTGTTCAAATATTTATAGGTACTTGATTCCATGGGTGAAATCCAAAAAATGTTAAAGAGTATGATTACAAATTGGCGGAATTTTTTGGTTGACAGTTTAAAAATTATGTATTTTATTGTACAAAAAGGCACACTTTAAGTCACATTTTTATTGCTAATTCCCTACGCAAAAATATATATAATATAAAGGGATAACCACAATTTGGTAATGGTCTTGAACGCCGTAACAGCTGTCAATGCTTGCAGAACTTAATAAAACTCAACATTATGAAATCTGTATTGCTTTAAATTAAAAAAACATTTGACTCCGCCAGTCGTACTATCTCGGAACATCACCATGCACCGCATTGGGGGGGATGGATTCATTCATCCGTCACTCCTGGATACCCTGACATCCAGATTCCTACCCACCCCCTTTTCTTCCCAGAACTTCTTCTCCTTCATTTCCTAAAAATACCATCCATACATCACACCCAAAGATGACATAGGCCTTGAGGGGAATTATTTTCCTCATTGCCTGAAATGCGTTGTAATCGCTCAATTACTTTCTGAAAAAGTGAGAATAGTTTCTCCCGTTTTCCGGTCAAATAAAGCACGCAAATGTACATATTGAAAGAACCGCACGAGAATCCAATTAGACGCCTTGCTATTTCGGTTGCTATTTTCGGGATAAAGAAATAAAAAAATATATATTCCGGTTGCTGTTTCGTAGAAAAAAAATAATGAAAACATTTTTCCATTTCGAGTAAACATGTCGGATCGTTCCATTAAGCCCGCTGCACGACACATAGCGAATACGTCCGATGGTATTGCTAGTGTGTCTGAAACTTTTCACACTGTGTAGATAATTGGATTGCTTTGCAATTGTAAAATGCATGGCTTTTGGTAAAATATTCTTAAGCGGATTTCGTGCGCATTCGCTAATGCTAAGATTTTTCTATTGCCAGTTTATTCCGAGTCTTATTTTTTTTTCAATAATTTGGGTTCGGTATCCGTTATCCGAACAATCAAAATTAACTGTTACTTTTTTAGGTTACCTTCATCTTGCATTCAAAATTAAGACTGTTTTAACTAAAAGTGAAATTCGCTTTAAATTTCAATTATCAATTATTGAAAGGGTAAAAACCTAAATTAACTTTTTTTTGGCAATGTTAAAAAATTGGAGTGGGCGTTTGAAAATCTATTAATTAGTTGAATTTTTTTACTTAGTTTTATCACAGATTGTTATAACTAACTAATTAAACATCACGCCGTTTCCAGCAGGGGTAGGTAATCATCACATTCATAGATCGTATCATACATACTTTTCTATTTTTCTGACTTTTGAGATGGCCTGACTTTGGGCATTAGGTTCACTTGATGGTGCCATACCTCCTTCTGTCATCCCACGACTTCTTCTACTATTCACTTTGCGTCATATATTCTCCTTAGGGTGCATCTGTTATTTACGTGAGCACAAACGGGGGGGGGGGGGGTCAAGCAAAATCTCACATTACTTGAAAAAAATATACGAATTGGCCCAAATTTATCTCACCGAGGGGGAGGGGCAGGGTCTAGATTGGAAGAAAAACTGTTCACGTAATTAATGGATGCCCCCTACACTGCTTTTTTCATTTATTTGCTCTACATGCCCAAACCATCTGAGCGTCTTTTTCTTAATTTTTTTAATTACGCTTATATTAGCTTTATATTCTTTGCGGATCTCCACATTTCTCACACGATCGTACATGGTATTACCACACATTTTTATATTTTTAAATGTGTACTACTATTTTAATACTAGCTGATGTCTTGCGCAGATTGTGTTGAAACAGTAAAAACTAAATGTTACGTACTCGTCCTAAATATAAAATTTCAAGGTAATTTTTAATGGTTGGCATTGTTTATCAATGAAGATTTTTAATAATACTTTACCTTAAATAGTTATTATATTGTACTAATCATCAGTTGATGTTGTATTTGCTTATGCTTTCCGAGCTTCCTGTTTTGTGGTCTAATGTATTCCCCCAAAGCCGAATACTCCGCAAACCCTGGTGTGCCCGTCATACAAATGTGACATTTTTAATTAAAACTCTGCATAAATTTCTTTTAACTGTTGAACCTAGTATTCATATTCTATGCACGACTGTTCCGACCTTCGGACTGAATTTTGGGCTTTGATTTATTCATCGAACTCTTCTTTATAAAATGAATCAAGAATTTATCCCGACTGATGTGAGCCCAATTTCTCAGTAATACCAGCTTTGGAAACGAGAAGCTTTATTTTATAATTTCTCTAAGAAAATCGGAGCTTTGATCATATTTGTTTTAATGGGCGGAATAATTAAATCTCACTTATATAATATCGCCATCTTTGATCGCATTAATGATATGGTCATGAAATTTGTCTTTCTAAAATAAATTTAATTAAAAGAGTACATCGATGAGACGAAATGTGCTAAGAGTGTTAAATCCGTTCAAATCCGATCCGATAAATTAATGTAATACTAATTTACTTGATTGCTATCCAATACTAAACCATTTCTTCTTCTTTTTTGCAGGTAAAGAGCCTTCACAAATAAATCTTTTTTACACCGTTTCGGTAAGTTACATGGTTCATATATTTTCCTAACGAAAGTTAAAACTTACTAAAAAATGTTAAGCTTAATATTTGCGCTATAGAGATGTAAAACACCGTTTACTATAATAATTTACATTGTTTCTTGTTTTTTCTCAGCTTGTTAAATCACATTTTTATGTAAATACCGAACGTAAAGAGTCCCAGCTGCTCCCAAAAGTCTGGAGCCAGTGAGACTATGTCGTCCTCAATTGGGGTATGTTTAAGGCGTATGGCAGTGGGGAGGGGAAGGAGTCGTGGGAGAGGAAGGTGGGGAAGTGCCTGGCTATTCAGATCTGGTTATCAAACACGGCTAAAACCATTTGAAGCAACATTTCAATTTTGAATGGTGGTCTTCCACCAGATCCGCAAATATATATTATGTATTATTTTTAATTAATTATTTGTGAAATAATATTAATTAACACATAAAAATTATTTTCACACTCCGGTATTTGAACCCGCGATTTTCGGATTTATAGTCGAGAGCCGCACCCCTGAACAACAGAGACCATAAAGAATAATAATGTTGGTTGATATAATTGGTCAAATTTTAAAATATTTTTCTCTCTTATCTTATTGGGTAAAGTCAAACTCCGTTGATATATTATCTTTTACGTAAAATTTCTCAGTTATTTAAGTTGGGGTGTATCATTATTTATTCGATCTTCATACACGGATTATCCGAATGAGTAATGGAAACCCCGTTTATTTATTTTCAGTTATTTTTGATAGCATGAGATATCTCAATTTCTTTTCGAAATTTGACACGCAGAATAAGTATCCTTCACCCATATCTTGAAAAAACTGAAAAACGTCTAGTGAACGAATATTTCACCTCGAATTCTTTTACCGCGACATTATAGCACATCTACATACATATTGTCTTCATGGCTTCAAGATTTATTTGTTTCAATTCCGATTTCATAGTGCCAATAAATAAATATTTTGATCTTTGAATGCCAATAAATAATTTGAGAGGCCTTTATGGGAACCGCCACCCCGGGAACCATTTATTGGATTACTAACACCTCTGGTGACTTAGCAGGGGTACCTGGGTTCATGTGTCGAGATTAGTTGGGATCTTGGTGGCGGATGTGTCTGCCCGTCTGCCATATATTATTAAAAATAATAATAATTGTATAATGTCGGATTTCATAAAATTTACACTAAATAAACATGATATTACAATATTACTCGTATGAATCGAGAGTAAAAATAATACATATATTAAAAATAATACTTTCCTCGTAATGTAAGGAACATGTCTAAATGTATGGATAGTGAGGACCGTTGTGTGAAAGAGACAACGTGATTATTGGTATGTTATAAATAAGGATTGCATGCTGTGTTCAATGTATTTTGTAGTATTACCTTCCTAGGTACGAGTAGTAACTTAGATATTGTAACTAGTGTCCTAATTGCTCAAATAACAGGTCTATAATCTACCCACAATAATATTGATTGACTTCCCACCACAAGAAATATCATTTGGTGATCCAGCTCATCTGACAAAAAACAGAAATTACACTATTAATTTTTGCATTTTACGTTATAACTTAATTAACTCCCATATAATATTATTAACAATAAGGCCCTTAAGACTCTTGGATTTGTTTTGAAAGCTGCAAAAGACTTCAATAATTTGGGCATATTTACCGTGTTATAGAAAACCCTTGTTAGATGCCAACTAGAGTATAACTCTACATTATGGTCCCCCTTTTACAATATTCATTCCGACAGTATTGAAAAGATCCAACATAAGTTATTGATGTATATAAACAAACAATAAATTGCATATTCCTGTACAAAACATTGATTATAATTTTTTTTTAAATAATGTAATAATGTCTGGATAAAAGGTCCCTATTAAAATTTTCAGATAGAATAATAAATACAGATTTAATACTATTACATAAAATATTGCATTACAAAGTTGACTGAATTGCTTCAATTAATCAATGTCCATATACCTACCCAAAAGATCTTGCCGACATTTACCCCCCTTTTACTTCAGCACCGCCAGGACACCATCTTACCAAAATTCCCCGATTTCGAGACTTCATAGTCTCGGAAATCAATATTCGGATCTGGGAGATATATTAGGTATTTCACCTTAAAAACAACCAGTTAAACATTGTTTATTCCAATTCTTTTATATACTCCTATCTAGATACAATTAGACATGTATACTTTCTGCAATGTTTGTTTATATTGTTTATCTATTTATGTGAGACTTCTTTTCATTTTTATCAATGTATTTTATTTTATTATGTGCTTTTGTTATATTATTTTACATTGTATTATATTTTCTATATTGTTTTAGTTTTGAAGTATTTCTAATAACTGTGATACTCAACTTATAAACTAGAATGTAAATGCCCATTAGGGCGTGTAATAAATAAATAAATAAATGCTCGAAAACTCATGATTTCAGTTTATGCTTGCCGGAAACTATTGATGCAGTTTTGTAAGCAATTTATACAGCAGAGCTATTTCCTTTATTTCATATCTATCATCAATCCTCCCATATAACCTATATACTGAACAGATATTGAAATGTAAAATGTTGGTAGATATGGATACACCGGGCGCTTGGTTCCGCTTTGCCAGAGAACAAACATTTATTAGATTTCGCGCGGTCTATGCCAAGTGGGAGAATTCCTTTCCGATGATATTCCGTACTGAATATCCTCTCGTTTTTTCGAAAGGCGCTACCCCGTCTTCCGCACCTCGTAACAGAACGTTAGAGTTCAGACCCGACGAAAATCAATATCTACTTGTATATGGAATTTTGTGTCTATCTATTTCTTGTATCTGGTAGATGTGCTGCCATCTTCGTTCATCGGGATATTATATAAGTATCTTGTACGTGGTTTGTATGGCATCTTCTCAAACCCCCCAGGCCTCGACCATATTCTGTCAGTAGGTCAGAATATTTCCGCTTTGCATTCAAATCCTAATAAATGAAATATCTGTGAACGTATCCGAAAACTAAAAACTGTTTTTGAAATGTGATTAAATATGCTTGTAAATTTTATTACAAGAAATAACCATGATTTTTTTTCAATGCAAACTTAAAAAATATTTTAAATTGGCTCACCCTACGATTTTTCCAACTAAAATTACTGATAATGAAAAAAAACACGTATTTTATTAGGAAGTGTGATTTTATGTAAAAATAATTTTATTTAAATTTACAAAGTTTATTTTTTTTTCAAATTATGATGGATTCAAACTTCGGTCACTCCTGGACCCATTTCTACCAGTTTCTTACCCACTCTTCAAACCTTGTTCCATTGCAGAACTTCCTCTCCTTCATTTCCATAAAAACACGCAGGACCTGAGGTTTTTTTTCTCATAGCCTCTTGGGTGGAACTATTGTAAAAAAAAGTAAAAATAATATAATTAGATTATCATCATTCGAGCGCTTTTACCATTCTAATGTATACATTTATTTAACATCAAGTAACATGCTAATAGCTCCAATAAATTCTGATATCATGTATTTATCCTATTTCAATATTTTCCAAATATAAACTCTTTTTTACGAACTGCCCATTCATATTCGATTTTCCCTTTTGGACGATCTCATCTATTATTTTTTGGCGGTCGTCAAATAGTAACATAGAAAAAAGTATAATAATATCATATTTCTTCCAGTTCAAAGGATATTATGAATATCTGGTACTTGCGATCAACCTACCCGATGATTGATATGCATCCTCCTTTATCTCGGGATATCCTGTATGATTTATCCCCAGCATTCGTCCCGAAGACCCGCGTTAGGAGATGACATATTATTTATATTTCCTCGTCTCTTTATTCTTCCCAAACCACATCATTTACGTCCTCTGCAAACACGGACAAACTTTTCGCCTTCTTTGTGATGGAAGAACTCCAAACCCTTTATGAAAGGATATGTCCTAACTTTGGCATTTCCTGGCGGCGGGGAACCATTAGATACGTCGCGTCGCGTCGTTTGAATATTCTTTGCTTTACGAATTTTCTGTCATATATTCTAATTTGTGTTCCATTTTTCGCTAATTTAAACTCTTTGAAGCTAAAATTTATTTATTTATTTATTTACGCCCTTATGGTATTTACATCAATCGTATAACGTAGTAATAATAGACATAGAAACAACCAAATACAATTTATTTTAAAGAATCATTTCTCTTCCTCTACACTAATAGGAATGAAGCAGAATTAAAAAGAAATAACGACAAAAACAATATTCGAAGAATAATAATAAAATTCACATCAGAATTTTAGAAATTTCTGACATAAATTTATGTAAGGAATAAATGAAAATATCAACCGAACTGAATTTATTTCCAAGCCTATGTAGTCTTTGGATTGGGGAGTTAATGAAATAGTTAGTTTTAGACGGAAAACAAAGAACAGCTCTGGAAGTCTCGTGTCACGCTTTGGTACTCGGAATGTTATTAGTTTTGTTAAGTCAGATGCGTCAAGTGATCCATTATCTAATTTGAATAAAAGAACCAAATCGCTCTTTGTTCTTCTGCGCGATAGGTCAGTATTTTTTATCAATTTTACGGTGCTCCAGATTTCATGTCCGGGTTGAATCTTTCCCAAATGAAAGACTAAACCCTTCCACACACTTTTCCACAAATGAATATCTAGTAAATTAACGCAATGTAATTGCACTATATAAGAATAAAACAATACAAGAACAATACGTCAATCCACCAGAAACATAATGGGAAAATATTTCACCGACTCCAGATATTTTCATATCAGAGGGTTCGGCTCTGATGAAATCCTAACTGGTCCGATAAATCCTACTGATCCCTCAATATAAATATTTAAAAAATCTTTCGTAATCCTACATGTATTTAAAATGACCGACTTTTGCATTTTTATGTACAAATTTTTTAACAAATCTAATACGCCTAAATTTTGAATGAGAGAGCTTGGTATAATGCCAGTAGCCGAAATAACAAATGGTAATATTTTTATAGTCTGAGAATGCCAAATTCTTTTAATTTCATTTCCTAAATCTGTATATTTTCTTATTTTTTCAGAAACAGTTTTCTGAATATTACAAGAATTTGGTATAGCGACATCAATGATATAAGTTATTTTCTTAATTTTGTCATGTAAAACTATATCGGGTCTATTATGACTAATTGTTCTGTCTGTCAGAATAGTTTTATCATAATAAATTTTATAAAATTCATTTTCTAAAAATGAATTTGGTTCATATTCATAATATGGTACATTACGGCAGTCAATCAAGTTATGTTTAATTACCAAACTTTGGTGAATTATTTTTAAAACTTGATTGTGCCTAAATGTATACTCGGACGGCGCTAATACAGAACATCCCGATATAATATGTTCTATAGTTTCCGGAAAAGCCAAACATTTTCTACATAAATCATCAATTTGATTTGCATCTTTGATGATATGCTTCCTATAATTTTTAGTATTAATGACTCTATCTTGTATGGCAAGCATAAAGCCTTCTATTTCTGCGCTCAACTCTCCAATACTCAACCATTTGTTTGACGAAAATTTGTCAACATATGTTTTGTTGAGATAATTGAAGTGTTTTGCGTGAAGAATTTTATTTGACCAGGAATCTAATAATTCCTGGTTGGTATTTATAAGAATGCTGGCATTCTCGTCGTATAAATTTAATGGTGAAATATTTCTATCTGCCTTGCATATTATTTTGTGCATTTCTGAACTATCAGCTTTCCTATGGAAAAAATTTCTTAGCATTTCTACATTAGTATTTTCATTAAGTTAACATAATTAATTTGTTCAATGGGTATGGAGAGTTT
Organism: Limnephilus lunatus; assembly: GCA_917563855.2. NCBI lineage: Eukaryota > Metazoa > Arthropoda > Insecta > Trichoptera > Limnephilidae > Limnephilus > Limnephilus lunatus. The sequence goes on along the minus strand of OU830594.1, from coordinate 29,570,031 downwards.
GAAATTAATGAACCTTAAAAAAAATACATTTTTTTTTGGCAAGGCAATTCACCCTAAAGAGAGACAGAGAGAGTGCTATGTGAAAAAAATACTTAATAATTCTTTAATAAAAATTAATTCTTATAATAAAAATAAAAATTCTTTGTTCCGTAAATCATTAATATCAAGTTTTAGACATAACTTACAAATTTTTATGTGATTCAAAACGTATGAATTTTTTTTTCGTATTTTTTTTCGGGTACCCTTTCGTTTGTTTGGGGGCATCCATTAATTTCGTGAGCAGTTTTTCTTCCCCAATGTAGACCCCCCCTCGCCCTCGGTAAGATAAATTTGGGCCAATTCGTATATTTTTTTCAAGTAACGTGAGATTTTGCTGAACCCCCCCCCCCCCCCCGTTTGTGCTCACGGAATGAATGGATGCCCACTTTCCAAATGTCTAAAAAATTACACAGTTTTATTAACGACTTTTTAAAGGGACTTTAAGAGTCGCTACCCGCTGTGAAAATGTAGGGGTTTGACCAAAAAGTGTAAGAAGTGTGGTATTTTTTTACAAAATTGTGTTTAACACAAGATTAAAATCAATTAAATTATTTTCCTATGTATACATTTCGTTGTTTCGAAACTGCGATCAATGGTAGGGACCTCTAATGTTTATTTTATTGAAAATTAAAAAATTAAAACTTCAGCTATTGAAAGCATTTACAAGGGTTTCCCGATAAAGAAACGAACTATAACTTTTTGAATCAGCCTAGTACGTACATTGTACATTTCGAGTACTTATTATTACTATAAAATATATGTATAATAAGTTTCTTTATAACTTTATATTAATTTATAAATAAAACACTTGTGTTGCAAATTTTTTTTAACAAAGGAATTAAACCTCTCAACTTATTATAAAATGACATATATGTTTATTTATATCACTTTCCTTTGAATGGTTTCTTCTAACAAAAACTGATATTTTACAATAAAAAAACAAGTGACAATTGATAATTGTATTCTAACTGACAGTATAGGATTCAAATTTCAAGGAAATATATTTCCTTTACATCCCCCCCCCCCCGGGAAAGAAAATTACTGCAAAATTTTCACTTATCTTGATGGTTCATTAATGCAGGTGCTGGAGTTAACTTCGAGATGTGGAAAAAATTTGATTCTGATTTTTGTCGACCAGTTTTTATCTTGTAAATTGAGTTAGATAATTTTTCTATGATTTTGTAGGGTCCGATTCTCAATTCGTCGACCTTCTTCCTATTAAGTTTGTTTCCATTCTCCACACAAACAGTATCATCAACTCTGAAGTTAATGTGTCTCCTGGTTTAATCTTAAATTATCTTGTTGTAATTATGTGACTTTATAGTATTTTCCAGAGCTTTTTTCTGTCTTGAATCAAATCGATGTCGGTATTCTTAAGTTTTAACTCATTTGGAATAAAATTAACATCTGTGCCGTTAAGTAGGTACTGTGGCGCATATCCAGTGACTGTGTGTTCCGTTTCATTATACTTTTTTACACAATTACGCGCTATAGTTGTCCAAGCTACTTTTGAGTCAAAAGTAGTGTTATACAGAATGTTACGGTGTCTCAATTAGTAATAGTTATATATTTTCAAAATAAACCCTTTTTCACAGTACCAGTTTCACCCTGCTTTGTGCACTTTTATACTGATTTAAAACTAAAACAAGAGTGGTTTTATCAAGTAGGTCAGAAGTTAAAATTATTTAGCCTAATATTGAATAAATCTCGTTACATATAACTAAAATATTGTTTTAATATTAAGCAGATTCGAGTTTTTCATTTTAAGTAGCAGATATTACGTAAGACGTACATATTTTTAGTGTACATTCTTTTATATTTACATTTTACAATCCTTCAACATAATTATGTAAAGAAAAATCATCATTACCATTCTCACCACGATATAACAGTTTCGATCCCGCTTTTGGTAACAACGGGCTTGATAATTCTTTATTTACCATTGTGGAACGAGTAAATCGACAAGACTCAACCCCGTGTATTTTTGTAAGTACTTATGCTTCTTCTCCTAAGTTTCACATTGAAGATTATCCAAAATTGCTATGGATGATTTAGGTTATACAGTTTTTCCTGAACAATCCTTTTACACGAACGAGCCATCTACCCTTGAAATTTCCTGTTTTTTGCTTGAAGAAGCAGAGGTATTTCTTTGAATTTCTTCTCCCATACCCGACACAGCCAACGATAAAAATTCTGTGACTGATTCCGAGAGCATGGTCCAAGTTCACCGGGTGCAGATAAAACATCCTCGTAACACATTGATAATTCATCAGTTTGGGAAAAGCCAAACACGTTCTTATTCTGGCATAAATCTAGTTCAATAAGACACGGGTACCCACAACGTCTTTGTTTTATTATGTAACTGGTAATATGATCCGGTATTAAAGTGCTAATCTTAACTTATACTACACATCTGCCGAGGTGATGGACATAGCATAACGAGTTATTTAAGGTGAAGGAGGAAGCACTACATGGTTGAACCTACAAGTCGAGCATGATCATAAATCACATCATACAAAGTCTAAACTTAAAAGTAAGATCTTGTCCTGATGAAGATAACATTGTTATTGAAACATGTTGATATTGTTAATTATAAAGTGGTTTAAACAAAGTTATTTATTTTTCATTATATTTCTAAACTCAAACTTTAGAATCCTAAAGTTTAGGTTTAGACTTACGGAATTTAATTCTTCGTTTGTGTGAAAGCACTATGACCATACACGATTTTACTTCAATGGCAAGCCAGAGATTTTACTTCAATATTTGCATTTTCACGCATCCTTACTCACAGCAACAAAAATGGAAGATAGACATAAGACATTTGTCATTATCGATGACTCGCGGACATACATAATATTACCTTTGGTGATAGGCAATTATCTCAACCAAACGTATGTTGACAAACTTTCCTCAAACAAATGATTGAGTATTGGAGTTGATCGCAGAAATAGAAGGATTTATGCTTGCCATTCAAGATAGAGTTATTAATACTAAACATTATAGGAAGCATATAATCAAAGATATAAATCAAATTGATGATTTATATAGAAATTGTTTGGCTTTTCCGGAAACTATAGAACATATTATATCGGGATGTTCTGTATTAGCGCCGTCCGAATATACATTTAGGCCCAATCAGGTTTTAAAAATAATTAACGTAGTAACAATTAATAACAGACAGAACAATTAGTCATAATAGACCCGATATACATAGTTTTACATGACAAAATTTAAAAAAAAACTTATATCATTGATGTAATTCCAAATTCCTGTAATATTCAAAAATCTGTTTCTGAAAAAATAAGATTATATACAGATTTAAAAAATGAGATTAAAAGAATTTGCCATTCTCAGACTATAAAATATTACCATTTGTTATTTCAGCTACTGGCATTATACCTAGCTCTCTCATTCAAAATGTATTTAAGGTTATTAGATTTGTCAAAGAATTTATGTATACAAATGCAAAAATCAATCATTTTAAAAACATGTAGGATTACGAAATATTTGTATTAAGGGATCAGTAGGATTTATCAGTCCAGTTAAGAGTTCTACCGAGCCGAACCCTCTGATATGAAAATATCTGGAGTAGGTGAATTATTTTCCCATTTGGTCTCTGGGAGGTTGACATGTTGTTCTTGTATTGTTTTGTATTTATTATACTTATATAGTGCACTTACATAGCGTGGATTGATTAGATGATCATTTGTGGAAAAGTGTGTGGAAGGGTTTAGTTTTTACCCGGACATAAAGTCATAAAAATGTAAAAATACTATACCCATAATGTATACGTACCAGTGTATTGACAGTGAAGATGCAAATTTTCAAAGTTAATTATTTTAGTTTGCCATATTTTGACAGACGGCAGACCTGTTTTGGGAGTGGGAAGTATTTGTAATACAACATTATCCTTAGTTATCACGTTATCTGTTAGTTTTTTGCATACTTATAAAGCAGAAACCTTGCAGGCCAAACACTCCCAAGTCGATCTATAAAAAAATCGCCTCTTTGCCCTCTGCCCTGTTTTTCTTTTGCTCTTTTCTCCGGGTTCTTGTTAGCCGGTCTCTTCCATAAATAATGTATATCTAACGACGCCGACGCGACGCCCCTTTGCCGGTACTTTTTTCCTTGGCAGTAAACGATTCGAAAAAATATCGGGTTAAGGAAATTTCAGCATCGGCAGACATTATTATTCAAATGATTTTTTTAATTGTCATCAACTGTTTGGTGTTTATTTGAATATAACACTATTTCTTACTGCTGCAATAATAAAAACACTTGCTTTCCACTGATGGATGTCTCATCAAAGTAACATTCTGGGGTCTACTAGGGTCATATTGTAGGTACATGTGATCCCTATTATAGGTGAGGAATAAGGTTTGAATCAAATTATGTTATTTTTGTAGTTATAGTTACTTAGCAATTACATTATTTGGTAATGTGAGTTTCACTGGGTTTACCGGTGATGAGACCTTCATTTTTATGATATATTTTTTTACATGTTATGTGCGTTAATAAAATGGACTGTATTGAAATTAAATTAAGTGAAATATGTGACTAATTTGATTAATTAATTCATCAAAATTGTTCAAATATTCCTTCTCCTTCAACAATTAACTTACTTACCTTACTCTTCTATTCTGAAAAAAACTATGCCAATAATTTTCATCGACACGTAAAAAATTACGCTTTGTGCAACGAATTCATATATTTTTTAATAAAACTGTTTTCACGAGGCAATATTCCTTTCTATAGAGTATAGCAACAGAACGAGTATACATTTTGCCTAGCAATTAATTTTATTGGAAATATTATTGCCTACATTGTAAGGCTATTACTAGGTATTTTAAAAATGGCGCAATCAGGAAAATAAAATTATTTATGTGGTGTTTTGTCGATATTATCTAAATATGGATTTTACAACAAAATTATAATATTTTCGTCACTGAGAGTAGAGTTTATTTTTTGTTGTTAACATTAATACTGAATTCATCACATTTTAGCATGGTTATTTCATCTTCCATTCAATTATCAGTCACTTGTATCCTATTACAATCCAAAACGCTTTACTTAGCTTAGAATATAAATATAATTAGTGAAAACACCCACTTTATTCTATTTATACTTTTTTCGTTAAGTTGTATTGTGTAATCAACTTGTGGGTTTTCAAAGTCTCCTTTCTAGCACATAAGTAATTGCATTCGGAACATATAAAAGGTTTTTCTCAACTGTAAAACGGCTTGGGTACTTTTAAATGTTCCTTTCGAGAACATGAATAGTTGCTTATATTCTGGGTGTAGATTAAAACGACTTCCCGCATACAAATTCGCTCTTATATTAAAACCAGTTTCGAGAAAATCTTTAAATTAGAGGTGCACACCAAAGAAAAATCATCTGCTCAACTATTTTTTAAGCTTGTGGAGTTTTGATGAGTAGGTAGATACTGTCATATAAAGCCAGTAAAAGTAATAGTTTCTGTCCGTGAATCTGTTACTTGATTTTCTTTTGTGACAATAAGACAGTGGGTGTTTCATCATGGCAATTGTCCCGCCCTATTGACGGTTGTTTCGCCTGACTTTACACCGGCACAATGGAAACAATGAACAATACAATTACGAAAGGCGACCTTGCGAAATATCGTCAAGCGCAGACGAGAGAGAGTGGGCGGCTTGTCGCAGAACGTTTTACTAAATAGGGCGCTTTGCTCATTTTACGATTAAAACTGAAATTCAAAAGCAAATTATTTGTTTTTGATTACTTTTGTGAGTATCTAATAACTAAACTTATTCTTGTATTCCGATGTCTATTTCAAGTCGTCTACGAAGTTTACGGGGGTTAACAACATTTTTGAAATATATTTATTTATTTTACAGTTTCGACAATGACATGTTCCTTTAATTCCATTCATTTGTGAGACATCTAAGGACCACTTATTTCACAGAACTTAAAAAAATTTTCAACTCTCAATGAATATTCAAGTTCTTTGAAAGTATTGTAACTGAGATGTTGTCCAAGTTGCGACCGTTAGCTTTTTTTTTCTTGTTTTTTTCCATATTTCGTTAGTTTTGTTAGTATTGGCATCTTGAAAATGATATTTAAGTGACTTGGTACCTATGATAATTTTTCGGCTCTTGTTTCAGTTAGCTTCTTTACTGAAAATTTGCATAATAATTGTATGTCTCCATAAAAGATAACTAGGGCCAATTTTTCATAGAACTTGAACAAATTTAATAGTTAATATTTAAATGAAAATTCTATTTAAGTTCTGTTATTATTTCATTATGTGCCAGTTATTTCACAGAACTTGAAAAAGATCAGAACTTTCAAAGAACTAGAATATTAACTTTGAGAATCGATGGATTGTTCAAGATAGATATACCTATAGATACTTATGTTAGATTGATATATGTTTGGAATAGAGGAACAAAATTAGACAAATTACATCAAAGAAAGATAATTATACCAACACAGAACTAATATTACGCTGTGAATGAACAATTGGAACAATTTCAGCAATAACTTGTATGTAAATGGTTAATGATGAAAATAATGAAACATGAAATTTTGTCACTGACGACCAAATTCTAGATTAATCTACAATGCGAAATTCTCGAATATGTTGCTATTTTGATTTTTTTCTTTTAGCACCGATAATATAAATACCTACAAATTCTAGCTGCCAGTATTAATGCCAATTACTAAAATAATGTTAATGAATCTCACAAAATCTTTTAAACAATTTTTAAATCTACGGATTGTATTCTGGTATCTTCGATTTATGAAGCTAATGCTATTCTGATACAAATAAAATATTTAACTGTAGTTTATCTCTATAAATTTGTTTTTAAGTACCTAATACATAATATATTTAATTAAATGAAGACAATATTATCGAAACTCAATCAAAATCTGAAGACAGAAAAAATCAGAAAAAGATATTGGTTCCACTGAGACTCGAACCCAGATACCTTAGCATGCATAGCCAACTGCTCTACCGATTGAGCTATGGAACCCATTTCCAATTCGATCAATTTTAACTGTATCATATTTCGACTAAGAATTACCATCACTATCTTCATTTTTCTTAACGCGCATATTGTTGGCTGCTATCTTTATATATGATTGCAAGATTCAAACCGAACTAAATGCTATCTAGATAGTGTCTGGATAAATATTTGTCCATTTTATTTTTAATGCGCGACATCTATTGACTTTTCTGCAAGTCTAGGGTGAAAATTTTTATTTTTATTTTTAAATTTTATGAGTAAAAACTCAAATTATAATATTTAATTAAATGAAGACAATATTAGTGGAACTCATAAGAGTTAAAAATAAAAATAAAAACATAATATGTTATTGATGGTATATTCTCCACTTAACTTCTCTCTGAAACCAAATTCTCCTCTAAAGTAAACTCAATTACTGTGCTGCTATAATTAAATATTCTCATAATATTGTTTTATCTTCATGCATGGTATTCATTTTTGTTACAACTTGTTCTAAGTAATTAATCGGGTATTTAATAGTTGTATTTGGAGAACTATTGGATGCTTAACGGATGCTTCCAGTTGTTCGGAACTAATTATGAAACCGCTGAATATAAAGTTTAAAGTTGGCTGGTAAAGTTTGGGGATATTGGCCGTCAAGTAGGTAATAAGAAATAATGAACTAATCTTTTCGTTCTAGTTTGTTAATTGTTATTTTAAAAAACACATTTTGATTTTTAAAAACACACGTTTGTTATTTACGTAGTTTGATCAGACTATGGTCGAACTCTCTGCAATTAATTAACCCTTCGAGTGTTTATGTGTACTTTATGATGCAAACTGAGAAGGACTCATAAAGGTAGTTTTCCTTTTGTTTTAGGGTGAGATATATCTGAGGGTTTAAGCAGAATTAGAAAGAAGCAACACCCTGCTTTGTATTTTCATTTAAAATTTTACAAAACCATTCCAAATATTTTTTATATGTTCCACAAAATCATCGACCGTAAAATTTTGCGTGTTTGCGAATGTTTTGTCAAAGTTTTTGAGTTATTTATTGATTATTTTAAATGATACGAAAAACGCGAAGTGACATTAATCTTTATAATATGTTTTTGTATTTAGATGTGTTTTTTAGTTTCGAGTAAAGTGGTATTTCTACATTAGTATACAACAAAAAAAACAATTGTTAACGACAGTACAATCGTAAAAAAAAGGTTTTTTATATAAAAAATATTTTTTATTTTTTTACATCAACTCATGGCCTATGTCATCTGAGATACTGTGTGGAGGGTCTTTTTGAGAAGAGGAAGAAATGAACATTAGTCTTAAAGAGACCCATGTTGTAGGAAGAAAGAAACACAGAGGCCGATAAATCATTCCACAGCCGAGCTCTTGAACAGAAGACGAGTCTAAGAAGCGACCCGTTCTCATGTGACAAATGTCAACCATGGACATATGTTGGGCACGCGTTTGGCGTGTTTCCCGACTATGCACCGGTGCCGAAGGGATCAATGACGCTAGTTCCTCGGAGCATCTTCCATTGAAATACCGGTAGAACATGGATAGCATTCCCACCCGATGCCTGCGGTCTAAAGATTGCAATCCGTTTGTTAGTTATGAGGAGAATCTATCAAACGGACCGCCCGTTTCTGGAGAGTCGAGGGTTTTTTCAGGTATTTTGGGGCTCCAGACCAGAGGTGGCTGCCAAATTCAACCACGGGACGCATTTGTGATTTGTACAGGGTTAGCAGTTGTGTATTATTAAAGTATCTGCGGGCCCTGTACAGTACGCCCAGTTTTTGCTAATGTTTCCTATTGTCCGTTTGTAATATTGAAATCTGAAAGATTTATCATTTAACAAAGTCAAAATTGTGTTGTGAGCGTGCAAATCGTTCGGTAGTAATTAATCAAAGGAATTATTTTAGCACAGTAGAAAGGATGAACGGAGTAAGGAGATCCAGGAGAACATAATTGTCTCGTGAGTGAATGGAAGAATTCGGGGATGCCCAAAAAAGACGTGGAACCATCACAAATACTTGAGTCGGGTCATTTCATGAGTCAGTGTAACGGGAGAGTATATATACGACATTTATTAAATAAATGAGTAGCGAAGCATTTCACACCCTACCTACTCCTTTTGAGGAACAGCGTGATGGTTACTTATATAAAAATAAGCTATGCATTAATGGTAAAAATAAATAAAAATATTTTCTAGAAATACAAATTTAAAACTAACCGATATAAATTGATATTAACTTAGCAAGTTACCAAATCTGTCATATATTTAAAAAAGCCTACATAAAAAATAATTTTCCTTTACATCTTGTCAATCCCTAATTATCAACATTCAGGTCAATCATGTGCGTGTTTTTCTTTTGAAATAAATTGCCTACGATATGTCTTACTCTGGAATCCAATGAGATAACTAGAGTTGGTGGGACGGGCTTAATACAGAAACCCACAAGCGTCCCCAGAATAATTAACTCCTGCAATTGTGCATTGGACTACTTGAAATGTCATTAAGCAAAGTTTTATTGCACTAGTCCACAGTGGAATTTCATCGGGAGTCAATAATGAATAAACTTGTTTTAAGCTTCGCGTTGAAATGCCTTAAGTACGTAATAACATTAAGAAGTTCACTTTATTTATTTATTTATTTATTTATTTATTTAAACGCCATAAGATGGCTTTTACATTAAAGTGTTACATGAAATTATAAGTATACAGAGGTACACAGGAAGGTGTCAGTATTATATTAAGAACAAAATAAGAATGTACAAGTATACAAAAATAATATCGCTGAAGTGATATAGTTGTTATTGTAAGTACAATGTGATAAAATTGAAAAGAAATACAAAATACATATGTAATCGTACAATAGTAAAAGAATATACTAGGGTTTTAAAAGACCTGACATAAAACAAAGTGCCAAGTAAGCTATAAATATTGAAATTGTATTATTGAAATACGTGTTAGTAGGTATCCAAGTAATGTTATAGCAAGTTATTGCAAAAGGTATACATTATTTTAATTCTAATCTGTTATTCACAGTTAACTAAAAGCAATGTATTACATTTTCTCCTGCAACGTAGATAGAACAGGTTGTGAGATCTATTTAACCACGTCCTTGTTCATGAATATTAATATCCGTCTAACATTGTTTTAGTGGAACAATAAATAAAACATTGCCAATTCAGTTTACATGGCGGCATGAAATAATCCATGCGCACGCACAATATTGTAACTGCAGAAGGAAGCAAGCCAGACAAATGGCCTAGCTAGTTATTAGGGCTCAGGCTACAGTAGATACAGCAATTATTTAAAAATAGCTGGGATTCTGTTATTAGAATGTTTGTTTTATAAAACTATTACTTACTAGTCTCTTCGCCCTATTCAATGCGATTTTTTTATTGAGGTAATAAGTTATTGATAATATAAACATTGGAGGAGACCGACCCCTTTCCCAGCGGTGTTATAAGGAAACATTTTGTTTACCTCCTTCACCGTACACGTCGAGACCCAATTTTTTTTAAGACCGATGCTTCATTTACATTATTTCTTAAGAACGACTTTGGACTCTCCAATCTCCCTACATGCGTTCTTTAGAAGAGGTTCTTAGAATAAAATATATGAACAGACCTGCCCATCATTTCAGCATGAACGCGTATGAAACGACATACGCTGCGGGGCAGAAACAAGTCTGCACTGCACTGCGTCGAGTTGTAACGGATATTATTTCCCATGAGAATCGCGCTTTTTCAAGTATTCGCGCTTTGAAAGACTATAAATCAATAGTAAATTATTAATTTAAAAATCAGAATCGGGCTCGGAACTCGACGTTCTCACAAACGACCGTTGCCCAAACAGGCTCAAGCTGAACTAGTTGCGTTGCAGCATATGTTGGTCACTGATTTCTGCGTCGTCTGTCCTGCTCTACACATTTTGCACAGCCTGCGTCTCAGCATATGCCCATCCTTAGTCCACCTGTGCAAATTTCATGACGCCGATGCTGACTCTTCGACTATTTTGCTGATGCATAAAACAAAGAGATTCTCTACTTCGTAGTTTATATAACGTTATATTATAGATGGTTCCAGGACAACTCAAAAAAGTGACATTTCAACACACCTTTGAAAAATCATCAAAAGTTTTTTGAAATAGCCCATAACGTAACCGTAACGTAACGTTAACCAAGTTGTCTGTAGAAACACTTTGTTTCTTATTATTTTATTATAATGTTGACTGTAATTTTCGCCTTTTCTGCGTAAAATTCTTTCGTATTTTTTTCACGTTTTTATTTACAAACAACATGCTAAATTAACTGATACAATGATGAAGGTATTTATATTTTCCCTTACAAAACTTCTTATCAAGTCACAAACAACAACTTAAAAACCACAAGTATTTAATTTTCAATTTGGTTCCTCGCCGACAGGTTCTCCGCCAGAACCTCAACGCGCCGCATTTTTCATATTTTCTGGGCAATTCTTCCGCGCCGCTGCATTTCTACATCTTTTCAGAGGCGAACACTGGCTCCTTGCATTTTTAAAGCTCCTTATTCATGTTTGCATCCTTAATAAACCGCCTTTCGTGTATTCTTGTGCACTCTCCCCGCGGTCTTTATTCCCCTTAGTTAAATTTGATGCAGCTCTCTTACACGGAAGTTAATAACTTGCAAACTTTGTTAACATCGCGATGTACGGATTCTCTTTGTGCCGTTCGCGATGAATTTTGCAGTGTGTTCATCTCTGCTATTGCTACTTAATCATTAGTTCTTGTATGGTGACATTGTTGCCTTGTAGTCCAGTAAATTTAAACATCTTATCTTGCATCAAGTGGAAGTACTTAGGATTTTTGTTTGTACTTGCCGAAGGCCTAAGAAAAAAAAATTTCGTCCTCTGCCGACTTCCGGATCTTTATCAAAAATTCAACAAACAACTCCAAAAACACCCCTCTACCGATCATCAATTTTCGAAAATTGCGAAACATGTGCCGTAATATAAAGCCATTCAATGTGACCAGAAATTAAAAACCAATCATGAGTGTATTGGAAATGTTTTATTATTTAATTATGTTAAGATTTTTTTTGTTACTACTAATAACCCTGGTAACCATGAATGAGAACATTAAAAAAAATTCCATTTAGTCTGTATGTATCTGATGATGTACAGCAAGTAGTAAAGCAAAATAAAGTATTTGTGAATTTTGAGTATTTTAGTCATTATCCATACAATGCATTTGTTCACAAAGAGGGGGTTTTAGTAAAAGTTATCAAATAATTTAAAGTAATAATTTTTTTTTCATTGTGAAAAAGTAATGATGTTAATTTATGTTCTTAAAATTAGGCAAATAAAAAAGGTTAGCTCTCTATGGTAGTCCGGAAGTACTTTGTATTACCTATGTACTGATATTTTAATATTACTTATTATTGGGCTGATGCACTGTTTAGTGGCGGTGCTTTATAAAATTTACTCAAAGCGCGTGCTCCAAGTCCCAAGAAATCAGTGCCGCCTAGTGTACCTGGTACCAGTGCCCCTGGTGTACCTGGTACAATCGAATCGTATCTTAGATACTATGGCATCTGTCAAAACAAATATCTCCAATAACATTGTTGCCTTTGAAACCAAAATTGTCACAGACTTGTACATCAATTCACTCTACATAATTACAGTCACATTGAAAAACGGTCCCATCCCATGATTCACCAACACGAATCAAGAATCAACATCATCGTTCATTTCTACGTCAAAAAGCACGACCAATTGAATGAATGACTAAGTAAATCCGATTAGTCTAGGATAAAAGCGAAACCGGCTCCAAAACAAAACGACTCCCATTGAATACCCCCCATTATTAATGGTATCCATTTTCTTTAACCGAATAACAAACCCGAACAATGCCTTGTAAAAACCATCCCTCAGTAGAGGAATCAACAACAAAACGCTTTTACATTTTACGAGAGCAAAAACGGCTTTAGGGAATAACGGATTCGGGAAAACGGCTTTAAGCAGTAACGGATTCTGGCAAAAACGGTTTTAAAGGCGAACAAATTCTCTCAAAACGGTTTGACAGCCACGTTTAGCAGCCGCGGATAACGATGCTCTTGTCTTCTTTGAGCTATTCCGTGTAAGGCAGGTATATAATGTATCTTATTGTCAACCCGGAATCCTATCCTAAAATTGAATTACTCATAGTTCTATTTTGTAGCAATTTTTAACAGTGAATGTTCATAAATTAAGATGTTTCTTTTAGCAATATAACTACATATCTGCTGTGTTAACAGCCTTGGATGTTTTTGTGCACCTGCGAATTTGAAAACAAAGAATTATAATAATATTGATGCCTATATCTACTTTTTGGTTTTTAATTAATAAACCTTTTATCTATTGATTAAATTCAAATTTTTTAGATCAAGTTGATTACTGTTATTGGTATTATTTAGTCATAATTTTAATTCTTTCACGTAAACTGATATTTTATATGTCATTTGAATATGTTTTGGTGGAAGATTAAATGTACGAGGACCAATAAAACTGCTGAGTTTGCATTAATATGATATTGGTTTGGGAGTGTATTAGTCTTTTTATTAGTCTTTTTGTCTATTAGATTATTAGTCTTTTTGCTAATTCTGTTTTGGTTATTTACGAAACAATTTTTGTTTTTAAATACGTATTTCATAGTTTGCAATATAAATAATTTACGGATACTGAATATTTTAGTTTATTTAAATAATAAATTTATTTTAATGCATGACTTATGTTTCATAATATCCAGTTGACAAGATACCAAATTATTTGTTTCATGTGATGGGATGGGTCCTACCCAGTGATTGTGATTTCAATTCTTCGGCTGGCAAAATCCTCCACCACGTCACAAGCAACGTTGTAGTCTAACTGTGGTTGTAAGAGGAAATTTTACAAGTATTGTCAGGTTATTCGTATCCCGGAAATGTTAGTCTTTCTTTGACAAAAAATAATAAAATATATAGTTTTAATCGTTCAACAAAAGAGTGTCAAATGTCGGACAAAGTAGGATATAAAACAGCAGTATAAACTGACACGTGATTTGAGTCGCTATCCGGCTCTGTCGTCTGTTGGGCGGGTTTATGATAGTTGGAGTGCAGCTTATGCCGTCAACAGTACAAAGTACAACTGACCGTATATCAGGCCAGTCCGACCAAACAAGTACATAACTGCTACACCGCGGAGAGCTGTCATCGCCCACTCTGATATTTGCACGCGAACAGGTGAGTTCTGACCCCTAATGAGCGAAATATTACGTTGCGGTTATTTTGTTTGCAGTAATCCTCGTCTGTTTGTGCCTAGACCTAGATGCGATGTGCGACTGTCAGAGCAATTATAATGAATGATTTTATGGGTGTTAATTAGATAGTTAAAATTACCTAGCTGTGAGTAATCACAGGTAAGTATTTTACCTATGAAGCTATATAATTATTAATTACATACGCACGGGTCCTTTAAAATGTTCTTCAGCTTTATTTGATTATTTTGAGATTAGCAATAGAAAAGCACGGAACGTATTTAATGTCTGTCCCAAACACTGCGAGTAACCAATTTGAAATAATGTTACATCGTAGACTGGCCAAAATCATGACCACATGAATGCCACAAACGCCGTGACAGACGGATGGTTTATCTATGGTTTTAAAAAAACCTGTTGAGAGGAAAGAAGAATAGGCTTGACTTTAACAAAGCTTCCACGTGGCGAACTGCATGGAGGCTATACAAATTCGGCAAGCTTTTTCTACGAGAATCTGTAGGTTCATTACTTAACATTATATATTATATGCTTAATATGTATTCCTAATTATCATTCCCTCTCTAATCCTGGATTAATTATTAATACCATAATGCTCTCACGCGCTGTCGTAAATCTTGGCTGTTGAATATAGATGTTATATACATAGCTCAGAATTCCATCGCGATGTAATGCCGTGCTTTATTACTCTTATTAACATCCGTCCAATCAAGGTTTGTTCAACATTGTTACTTAATAATCTAGGATCGGAAAAGTCGACAAACTAAACCTCTTGATGATTTTTTAACGGATGCAAACTCCCAAAGCTCCTTCCGTTCTCGCCTTTCCCGGGGATTTCTCTTGACTTCCTGACAATTCTTTAGCCTCTCCCTGGTATTTCACTAGGTTTTTGGCTTGCTTTCACTGGCTTTTCCTTCCCTAATAGACGTTCAGAGTTTCCTTATAAAATCACGCAGTAAGACACTTGCTTACTGAAACCGCCCACCGATATTGCACGCGCGCTCCAGATTTCTGAATTAATCGAGCAATTTCACCGAGCCGTTATGATGCATATACATCAGAGAAACTTAGTCAACTGTTACCGATTTTTATTTCTCAAACGAACTTGGCATGGGGATTCCTGGGCACTGACCATACATATTATTTTTTGTAGAAAAATAATAATTTATATAAAGATGGTAAACTTTGGTAAAGCTTCTAGGTAGATTGAATATATAAATTATTGAGAAATAATATATTTTTACGATTTCAACGTGTTTTTATTTCGTCCTAATTTTTTCTTGATAATTATTGTAGAAATCTTTGGTTTGTTTTTCTTTGTATGGGTACTAATTTAGAGTTCTTTATGACTTTTGACGATTAGATTTCCGACCATAACATAAAAACCTTCCTTTCCATTTTTTTGAAACCTCATTTTATTTTCGTAGTGCATTCATTATTTATCTAAACACAATACTATGTTGCTTATCTACATATGTTAACTTCTTATGTTACTTATGTACGTTGTATTTTAATTTTGTCATAGTTTCTGCGGTTTCCATTCGGAGTCATATCATTAACTAGAATTGTAATACGTCGCGTCAGGTAAAACTTCTGTTAAAAGCCATAGTATGTTTGTTCTTCGCTTCTGATATGTCTGTGCTGAGTGATAATTCAGAAAAGGATTGAAAAAGTTTTGCAGATATAACTTTGAGGACTTGCTCCGCGGCTCCTAGCCGCATGCAATATTAAAACTTGAAAACTTATGAGACCGGAGATTAAACTTTATAAGAAATGAAGTCTTTAATTTCTCTTTTTCTGGTACCTACAGTATGTTTCTGATCTCTTGACCTGGCATGGAATAATGCTTAACTTGATCTTGATTTTTCTTGATCTTGAGAATATGCAAAACTGCACTTTTTAATAAGGAGTTATTCTATGAGCTCCGTGGCACAATGACTCTGGGAATACTCCTAACTTTTAGGTACAAAATCTGCTAAGGGCAGTAGGTATTATACGTATTATTGGGGGGGGGGAAGGCTTGGCTTATTTGTATAGCGCCGTTTTTTGCGAAAAATCAACACAAGAGAGCTGTTTAAATAAACATATCTTCTTAATATATAAAACAAAGTCGGGTTAGTTACACCATTTATAACTCAAGAACGGCTGGACCGATTTTTATGATCCTTAATTTGTTGGATTTGTCTCCGCCCCGAATAGCAGAATAGCTATTAAAACATCGGAAAAATCAAAAACGTCAAATGCCAATGCGCTGATTGTTTGGCTTTTGTTCTTAAGCATATAATGCTGCCCCTCTTTCTTACACACTTAATGTCAACAGTAAAAAATGATACAAACGGTGAACGTATGTCTGCACCCCTCCAAAGGAAAAATACAATAATTATAATTAATCTCCCTATCATACGTGTAAAGAAAATGAAACGCAATTCCCGTAAGTGGAAAAATAAGAAAATCACCGTGAAAAATATGAAATCCGTAATCAACGCCATCTCTGATACTGACAAATACAAAACATGGACAGTTGCGCATCGGTAATTGCTTCATTGCGTAATTTTTAACTTAATGAAAAAAACTGAATTTAATTCAGCTAATAAGTTAACACAACAGCTTTTGATTCTGAGGCGGTGCGAAGTTTGCCGGGTCAGTTAGTATATGTATATTTAATAGGTTTCCATGACAACTCAACAAAGTGACATTTTAAAAGTCATTAAAAATTATTTTAAAAAATCATCAATTTTGACGACTTTTCAAAAGAGTGATCAAGTTACACGTTATTGAGTTGACCTTCACAATATAATAGATTTAAAATTAATATGGCTGGCTTATAACTAAGATTTGTCATAACTAGTGATTTACATATTGACATGCTGGTGACTTTTGACTAGAACAAACTTATGACTACTGACTTAAAATTAATGACAGGCATATTTACAAAGTTAGAGACTTACAACTAACCTAATTTATTTTAAAAAAAAACACATGTTACGATTATTGCGCTTTATTCCTCTCACTGTGCTGTCACTGTTAACTATTCTCAGCCGCTGGAGAAAACCTTTGAAATGAAGTTATCATAATATTTTACGTAGTAGTTGCAAAGTGGCAATATTGAGTGCCTACATGATATTTAAAACTGATTAATTATTGATAATAATATTAATTTCACTGCACGATCTTTGCTGTAGCTAATTTGGCATGCTGATTGATTAATTACTCTGGCAACATAATAATTCAAGTTAATTGAGATAATTTTGATTCATTCTTGACCTCGTCCATATTTAATATAATTTATTCCTGATTATAATTATCCAACACGATTAAATCCTGCTTGTGATTAGATTATCCGTTGTTTGTTTTTCACGAATGACTGAGTTATTAAATAACAATATTACCTATTATCAGTTACAGCAGTTACTAGTTATTGTTTGTTGTTTCCTTTCAATATTTTGATGGATGAAAGAGTAATCTGACTAATTGAAAATGATTGATGTATATAAGTTACACTACGGAATATAAATGTTTCTTGTGTATTATTATATTCTATGAATTCAGTAGGTAGTTTGTTCGTGTAACGATCGTGCATCTGCAAAAAATTAAAGAAGCTGCATAAGAGAGCAAGAAGAAAGAATAACATATAGGAGTGTGAAAGATTGTTCTTTCTTAATCATCACATTGCTCGATATATTATATCGTGTTAATTACAGTGGTTCAATGTTTACATCATCTCGGATCGTCGAGTTTCTTATTTGATCCCATTTCGTAACCCCTGCCACTCCTCTCGAGTACCTCATTTCGGCAGCTTGGACTCTAGAGCGTGTTCACTGTTACTCTTCGTAGAAAAATCGCAACTGAGGTGGCTTGGGCACGTAGGTACTAATAATGTCTGATGACCGAATTTCTATGAAAATACTGAGTACGATTCCGGGGGGTAGACGTTAGGGATTTTACATTAATAATAATAATCGATTCTTTTTCTTAGCATGAAAAATCGATTAAGAAATAATCGATTTTTTAGAAAATTAAAATCACTTAATAAAATCGATTTTTTATTAAAGAAAAATCTATTTTTTCCACAATCGAATATTTTTCACATCCCTATTCCGGACTAATGACTAAGCGTAGCAGGGCTGCGAATTAAAAAATCGGCAGTGTAAAAAAAATCGGTTACTAATTAATCGATTTTTTTAGAAAATTAACATCGCCTAAAAAAATCGATTCTCCTTGGAGAAAACGATTTTTTTTCACATCCCTAGTAGACGTCCAGTGGGCCGCCCCGGACACAGTTGGGCGAGAGAACTCCAGAAACTGTATGAGGAGAGGATAGGAGTGCCATGGACGGAGGCGCAACAATCAGGAGCCTTGTCAATGCGACCCGACCCGAATAGGACAAGGGAAAGAAGATGATGATGATGTTGTTAATTACAGTATACGAGTATTGAATATTATTCCACCATCCCAGTTTATTGTATAAATAATGTTTTGAAATGCGTTTCAGCCTGAAACATATTCTCTTCAATAAATATTCTACAAGTTTTGGAAAACGCCTCCATCAAAAATAAAGTTTTCGTCTTTCACCGATTATTGGCGGCTTTCGGTTCTCATCCAAACTAAGCCGGTAGTTCTCTTTAGTGGGCGACTTGATTATATGCGTTTTTTGTTGTTGTTCATTATCCAAGAACTTCATATGAGAATCCCAACTGTGATCTGTTACCTGTGTCACATGTCTAACATGTCTTACTTTGTTAATATTGTGAACCGTTCTAGAGACTGTTTTATGTTCATTTCTATCTTCACACCAAGGCGGGATTTGACATATTCCGATCTTTCGCACTTACTCTTAACCGGCTCCTATTCATACACACATAAATGAAAATGATTATTTTTATGCTTTCCAAAACTAATACTTTGTTTCCTTTATTGCAGGTAAGGGACAACCCAAGTAAATTTAAATTTATTCGGAAATACGCCATCTCGGTAAGTTCACCATTATCATTCTCATCTCGCCAATACATTCCTCCCACACAAATGTTTTCCACCAGCTCCTGCCCGTGGATATTGTAGCAGTCTCAGAAAGAGGTTGTTTTACATTAGCTCCACACAGGAGGCCCTGAGGAAAATAATTCCCCTCAGGGTCTATGTCATCTTTTGTGGAGGGTCTTTTTAGGAAAGGAAAGAGAGGAAGTCCTGGGAAGGAAAAAGGTATGAGGGATGGGTAGGAATCTGGGGGACAGTGTGTCCAGGAGTGACGGACGTATGAATCCAACCCTCCAACTGCGGTACAAGGTGATGTTCCGAGAGAGTACGGCTGGAAAAGTCAAAGGGACTCCCTCAACCATTCTCTCGTGATCCGGCCTGCCATGCAGCTGGCGAGCAGATGCATCCGCCACCAATACCCTGGCAAACCTCACCCCATGAACCCGGGCACTCCTGCTTAGTCACCAAACGTAGCGAATCACTTAGGGTGACCTCAGGCAGAGGTGTTAGTTATCTAATAAATGGTTCCCGGGGCGGGAGTACCCATATCCGCCTCCCAAAAATATGTACGTTCATCGACGATCGACCTGTTCTTTCACACGTCTTGTATGAAAACCATAAAGACATGCGATCGGGAGACGTTTTGACGTCTTCTGCCGAACTCTCTCGACCCATGGCCCTGCACAGCAATGGGAAAGGTAGATTCGTACGTCCGTCACTCCTGGACACACTACCCTACACATTCGTGCCCATCCCTCATACCATTTCCTTCCCAGATCTCTCTCTCCTTCCTTACCTAAAATGTCCTCCACACAGCATCCCCAAAGATGACACAGGTCCTGGGAGATTTTTTTCTTGAGGGCCTAATCAGTGGCGCATAGTATTTCACCGCCTCTTTCACGCGGCGCGATGCCACACGTTTTTTAGTTTATTTTAGTCACTTCTAGGGCTGGACAATCCTTTGGAGAGAGTGTGCGTGTTTCAAGTTTATTATTGCAAAATGGCCGACGAATCTTCTATAGCAAACGATTTATCGATTTCTTCGATACCAGTATAAAAGTACAACAGAGTGTGGATCGATTTCTTCGTTACCAGTATAAAAGTACAACAAAGTGTGGATCCATAACGGACGTTTACTCAAAGTGATTGCCGTATGAAAACTGCTGCTATACGTTACGTTTTTACACGAATAAAAATTTACCTTGTGAACATCCCGCTGATTGTATGTTTAAAATCAAATACTGTGAAAAATCAGAGTCTGCAATTCACACGTAGAAGTGAACGGTAGAAGTGAAACCTTCCGAAAACTAAAGTAGACAAGAGTGGGGAGACTACGAAGCACTTTTTTTAAGTCAATGTGATGTATGATTTTTTTCCATATTTTTGTCGTCAAATTTCCGTGCACGTTTTCCTACACATCATTGGTCATCTTATTAGTAAATTGTGTTTACTTCTACGGAGTCGCTAGATGTCGCTTTCTTTCGCGTTTTCTTTGCCTATCACTTTTAGAGTGTTTTGAAGATTGGATATTGATTTTACAAAAATATATAATTTTTTTAGATGTCTTAAGATTTGATCCTTGTTTCGCTGAATGTCTGGCCGCTAAGGTTTGTCAGGCGCTTTATACCACTAGATCAAAGCAGACTTGCATACCTAATTGTATTATAATGAAACCGAGTACCGAGTAGTGAAATAAATAAATATTTTATTGCTATCTAATTTTCTCACAAGCTAAATCCTATCTTTGTATCTATGTGTTTGTCTCTTTTTAGTGTCGCTCGCTTCCGTTTCATCAAGATTCAAATCACAACGGTGCTAAAGAAGTTTTCACTTCAAAAACGTGCAGTACAATGCCGTGCAAACCCAACCTAAATTATCCAGCTTCCCGCTGGTACTACGAGTTTCCAGACACCGTGTATAGCGAAAACTAACAAGTTATAGTGATAATAGTTCACAATTTCAAATATGTATTATAAGTTTTTCGTTTTGAAAGTAAATAAGTTCCATTATAAAATAAATAAAACAAACACTTTGTATTTAACCACGAATTTATTATGTTATATATCTACCGGATTCGCTTAGATCAATAACAGTTATTATTACTTATATCCTGAAGAAGCTTGAAGCTTGTCTAACCACAAAGTAATTGCTTTTTATGAAAAAAAAAAAGTTCCGTTTATTATATTTCATCCACTCTATACTGCGATCATCAATTTATAATAATTTATACCTTCAACTCGAATCAATATGTTGCGTTTTATAGTCCATTATCTTAGGGTTGCATAGAATCATAGCACTGTACAGAAGTGTATTGTGGGTGTGTCCCTGTACCTGAAGTAAGTCGAATTGGCCATTTTCGATTGATCACTGGCGGCCTACGTGGTCGAGGGATATGGCTCGTGACTCGAAATCCGAAGGTCGCGGGATTGAATCCTGGCGTGCGCAAATAATAATAATAATAATAATTGGATAATTTATAGAGCGCCGTTTTTGTGAAAAATCACCTCAAGGGCGCTGTACAATTTATTCATAATTCTTAGGTTCTATTTAATTTTAATATTTACAAATGGATACATAAACATACTTACCTGCAGGTCACTTCCGATAAACACTTTAATTAGAAAGTTTGTGCTTGGAGAAGATACGGCTTTGCTCGCGGAGGACATTATATTTAAAACACTGGACATTGCATGATTTTACATTTGCTACCCCCATCACTATAAGTATTAAATTTTAAAAGATTAGTGGCAAAAGTGGAGTTGATAATATCAAAATATGTATTTTAAAAGACTGGAGAATTTAGGACTCTTTAGGGCTGGAGAATGTTACTAAAATGGCCTTTAAAAACGCTTACAAATAGTTAGTTTTTATAAATTTTATTTTTTATTTTATAAGTAATTCGTTTAAAATACTACATAGTATATTTGCCGCACGTTCCAGAGTGGAAGATACTCTCAGTACCGTCCTTGTGTAAGACCACCGTTCAGAATTGAAAAGTTGCTTGAAATGGCTTTAGGCGGGTTTGGTGACCAGGCCTGACTAGCCAGGTAATTCCCCTTCCAGGTAATTCCACTCCTCTTCCCCATCTCTTCCACGACGGGAGCAGCTGGGACTCTTGTGAGGTATTCACAAAAAAAAAATAATTAGCATTTTAAAATAATAAATTTAAAAAAGTTTTAAAAATGTCTCACCTCAGGTTTTTTCCCAACAAAACTTACCTAGAAATTATTTTTAACTAACCAATACGTGGTATATCCACAGGGATAGAAATACGGAATGCTCCCCCTTACACAGCTCTACTATAACACCAACTTCTTGCTTAATTCGCAATCATACATCGTCTTGTAATCTTTTATTATTTTTACTCTTGACATGTCGAAATTCTTTAAAATATAATGGTCGATAGATACTCCAGTGTCAACATGGGTCAAGACCATAATTCAGAACTGAAACGTTGCGCTTGTTATGGCTTTAGCCGTGTTGGGTGACTAGATCTAACCTAACCCTTCCAGTAACATCCAGCCTCACAACAGACCCCAATTGGAGGTGCCATTATAGTCACAATGGCTTTAGGCAGTTGGAAGCCTTTTGTGCGGTATTCACACGAGTGGATTACCCTTCTAGGAATGATCTATTCAGTGTATAATGGAAAGTCTATTTATTCGACCCCTCCTTTGCATATCGATGCTCCATTGTTTACAGTGCTCTGCTCTCCGTGTGAATCAGGTCATGCGTGAAGCCACTAGTTACCGGGCGTGTAACATGAACGCAATTATTAGTAAAACGCCGATGACCACTGGACCGTAACAAAGAACAATGTTTACATTGGATTGTTTTCGCTGTCGGACGGTATGCATCGGACTATTCCGAATATATTTAGAATTACTTTGTTACGTAGGCTGTACGGTTGAAATTTTAGAATCCGGCTAAGAATGCAACTCTGACGCCGCGCCTTACGAAATACGTTTTCGTACGTGGAGTTTGTATACAAATCTACTTGTGTAATAGAACCCAATTAAAGCAATTCCAAAAGATGGCGCCACGTACTTTAACAGTTAGCATGAGGAGCATCCCGTTGCAAGCGTAAGTACTACTGGATTTGTAATTTCGTTAATCTCTCCGGATATGATTTGATTTTTTAATTTGGTAGGCGGGTTTGGGTACCGCCGCCCTGGGAACCATTTATTGGATGACCAACACCTCTGCCACAGGTTACCCCAAGTGGTTCGCTACGTTTGGTGACTTAGCAGGGGTGCCCAGGTTCATGGGGTAATGTTTGTCTGGGTCTTGATGGCGGGTGCGTCGGCCCACCTTCTGCGTGGCAGGCCGGATTGGGAGATGCTGGTTGAGGGAGACCCTTTACAACCGGTTACCGTTGTCCGGGCCGCTCGGTAGTACAGGGGCCCGACCCTCAGGCTCACGACTGAGGGTGGGCTGCCCCATCAACGAGTGCAAAAACCCCACCGCTGCTGTTGTGCCGGTTCGTGACCGGAGGGGACCCAGCAGTTGCGTTTGGGGCGCATTGGGCGACCTCTCCAGCCGGACTCTCCCAGCCCATCGCCTTGCACCGCAGTGGGTGGGTTGGATTCATACGTCCGTCACTCCTGGACACTCCGATCCCCAGCTTCCTACCCACCCCTTATACCTTTTCCTTTCCAGATCTTCATTTCTCCTCTTCAAAACAAAAAACTTTACTCAATCATGAACTCACAAAAAAACATAAATAACATCTTTACAACGGCGAGAAGCAGGAGTCCCCGGTGCAGGCCAAAACTGTTGGTGAACTTCACCAACATTCGCGGCCTGCACAAAAATCTAAATTCAGTCCACCACCACCTTGTTTCCCAACGTCCCAACCTTCTCTTCCTTTCCGAAACGCAGATAGCTGAGCCTACAGACGCCTCCTATCTGGATTGCCCGGGTTTCACCCTCATGGGCAAATTCAGACCCAAAGGAGGTGTATGTCTCTTCAGCCGAGCTGACGTCAACTGTGTGCGACTGTTGAATCTGGAGAACTCCAAATTCGACGTAATGTGGGTGCGCGTCAATCTTGCCAGTACGGTAAGGTTTTACGCGTGTTTATACCGCTCACCGAACTTTAGCGTTTCAGATACATCCGAACTCTTCAAACATCTAAGTAATACTGTTGATGACCTCTTGCCCCGCTTCCCTACAGCAGAGTTTGTGGTCCTGGGGGACTTCAATGTTCATAACGAACCTTGGTTAAAGTTCTCAGGACCAACGGACTCGGCTGGACGAGAGGCGGAATCCTTTGCCCTCTGCTACGGACTGGAGCAAATGGTTCAGGAGCCTACAAGGGTTCCTGATGTCCAGACTCACCGCTCCAATCTGCTAGATCTGTTTCTAACCACTGTGCCACACGGCTACAAGATTGAAGTCACAGCGCCTCTAGGATCGTCCGACCACTGCCTGGTGACAACATCAATCCCCGTAACCTTCAGACCGCCAAATGAGCGGCTGAAGAGAAAAGTGTGGCACTATAGATCAGCAGATTGGTTTGGTCTGCGGGCTCATTTCAATGCCTTCCCGTGGTCAGCTGTCTGTTTTCAGACTTCGGATCCCTCAAGATGTGCCCAGGAAATTGGTGAAGTCATCACATCCGCGTTGGATGGCTTCATCCAATCCACTGTGAAAGAAACTGGTGTGGGCTCAAAGCCGTGGTTCAGTCGACAATGCTCCGAAGCAGTGCGACGAAAAAACGCGGCTTACCGAGCCTACAACACATCTCGAACGTTTGAAAGCAGAACAGTATATAACAAAATGGCAAAGGAATGCAGGAGGATCATTAACAGGTCAAAATTCGAGCACGACCTGCAGATCAGCAGTAAGCTGGCTGCCTGCCCGCACGGCAGCAGAGCGTTCTGGTCGCTTGCGGGCTCAATAGGTCGCAATTTCTGCAAATCCAGTCTGCCACCTCTTACCAGACCTGATGGCTCTCTAGCAAATACCGCCGCCGAAAAGGCTAACTTATTAGGCAAAATGTTCGCGGAAAACTCGACCCTTGATGATCAAGGTGCTACCCCGCCGTCGGTTCCTCATTGCAGTTTTCGTATGAAAAAGCTGAGGATCCGGCATCGGGATGTACTCCAAGTCTTACGAGGGCTTGATGTTAATAAAGCTAGCGGGCCTGACGGAATACCTGCCCTGGTATTGCAGAGGTGCGCTGTAGAAATAGCTCCAATTTTGACGAAGCTTTTCAAAATGTCCCTGAAGACTGGCTCTGTGCCCTCTGGTTGGAAAAAAGCGATCATTCACCCTATTCCAAAGAAGGGTGACCGCTCCAACCCAGCCAACTACCGCCCCATAGCGATCACATCTGTTCTGTCAAAAGTGATGGAACGTGTGATCAATGACAAACTGCTCACATACCTCGAGAAGAACAAAATTATTAACGACCGTCAATACGGATTCCGGCGGAACCGCTCGTGCGGTGATCTTCTCGCGTATGTGACGCATGTTTGGGGACGGTGCCTGGAATGTTTTGGTGAGACCCAAACGGTTTCACTGGACATTTCCAAGGCCTTTGACCGGGTTTGGCATCGAGCGCTTGTCAACAAACTGCGTTCTTACGGACTTCCCGCATCCTTGTGTGCGTGGATTGCCGACTTTTTGAGGGGGAGGTCGATTCAGGCGGTTGCTGACGGTTTCACCTCTTCCTCGCATTCGATAAATGCTGGCGTCCCACAGGGATCGGTTCTGTCTCCGACTTTGTTTCTGTTGCACATCAACGACCTCTTGTCATGTGCACCGATTCATTGTTACGCGGATGACAGTACAGTCCATGATAGCTTTTTGTTTGACAAGCCTCCAAAGGGCACACAAACCCCAATAGCTCGGAGGGCTTTGAAGCAGAGAATGGACGGTTACCTCGAGAGTGTTTTCTCTTGGGGTAAGAATAACCTCGTCGAATTTAATGTTTCAAAGACCCAATCATGTCTGATAACGTCTAAAAGGGATCGAAATGATAATCTAGTCTCCTTCAACGGAAGCATTCTCCCGAACAGGACCTCCATTGATATGCTTGGTGTAACTCTTAGTGACCAGCTCAGGTATGGGGGCTCCATCGAAACCAGAGTTAAGTTAGCCTCTCAGAAACTGGGCGTACTGTACAGGGCCCGCAGATACTTTAATAGTACTCAACTGTTAACCCTGTACAAATCGCAAGTGCGCCCCACGGTTGAATTTGGCAGCCACCTCTGGTCTGGAGCTCCAAAATACCTAAAAAAAACCCTTGACTCTGTGCAGAAACGGGCGGTCCGTTTGATAGATTCTCCCATCTTAACAGACGGATTGCAATCTTTAGAGCATAGGCGTCAGGTGGGAATGCTATCCTTGTTCTACCGGTATTACAATGGAAGATGCTCCGAGGAACTAGCGTCATTGATCCCCTCGGCACCGGTGCATAGTCGGGAAACACGCCAAACACGCGCCCAACATTTGTACACAGTTGATATTAGTCACATGAGAACGGGTCGTTTTTACGATTCGTTCTTGAGTTCAACAGCTCGGCTGTGGAACGATTTACCGGCCTCTGTGTTTCCTCCCTCCTACAACATGAGTCTCTTCAAGACCCATGTTAACTCCTTCCTTTCCTCAAAAAGACCCTCCACACAGCATCCTCAAAGATGACATAGGCCCTGAGGGAAATTATTTTCCTCAGGGCCTCCTGTGTGGAGTTAATGTAAAAAAAAAAAAAAAAAAATATGAAGAGATTAGATACGATAACTGGCAGTTGTGAATAATGATACCACGCGTCTATATATTATATATGACGTCATTGCCTGTCGCGGTTACTTTGTCCCGATGATTAGCTGTCAATGGATCCCAGTGGATCCGAGGAAACGGCTATTTTAAGCCGAACCAAAAGTCGCCCGCAGGGCCTAGCAGCATAACCGACGGAGATAGTTTTGTCTTATTATTATTATTTAAATTATTAAAATAATCGGCAAATTTATGTTCTGTAATGGAAAGCACACTTATTTTCAACGCAATGCATTTTGATAATTATTTTATTATCTACCTTTTCTCAAATAAATCGACTACATTTTTCTTGAAAGTTTATCGGTAGTGACACTCCCTTAATAAATTATAATAATTATTAGTACTAGTTATTTATGCCAAGTGTTATTATACAAGTTTATTTAAGTGCCGAACATTACGAAAATCTCATTTAATTATTATTATAATTATTACCACTAATTATTTATAATAATAAAGTGACTTAATACACTCAAACGAAATATTCGAACTGCTCTCCCGAAAAAAGAAGTTTTTTGAGTTCACTGTTTTTCCGCGGGTGCGAATTGTAAGTGAAAATTATTATATAATTATTGTGGTTTTATCTTTCTAACATAGATTATCATAAATATCTCCCAATTTGCAACCGCCATCTGCATATATTTTTTTAAAATACAACTTACATACTCGTAATATTGGTATTATACCGTGTGGCACTTTCTGCTTCTTTAGCCAAAGTTTCGTTATAGTGTCCATCACCACGGCAGATGATGGATAATGTAACGCTCTTCGAAATATTGGCTAAAGAAGGAGGAAGTTAAACACAGCAAAATACTCCAAAAATAAATAATATAGGTCTTTATGTCCAAACCTAGTTAGCTTTAACCTAAAATATGCGATTTAAATAATGTTTGACCCTATATCTTTTTTTACATTAAAATTTATTATCTTTTAGGATTTTATATTGTTTTTAACAGGTTTAAAAAACTTAGTTTCATATTATTATTTTTAATTGATAAACTAACGTTTAAACAAGATTTTTATGCATAGCACAAAGGGTAGATAACAAATATTATAATCAATAATTATCAGCCTTTGTGCTATGCATAAAAATCTTGTTTAAACGTTATTTTATCAATTAAAAATAATAATTAATATTTGACAAGTTAAAGTATTTCAGCAAAAAATGCAGACATAATTAGTCTCGACGCCACCTAGCGGGAGATTTAGTATTAAAAAATACCTCTCTCACAAAAATAAAGTTGGTTGTTTTCAGTTGGAAAAATGTAGTAATAAGTAATTGTCGAATGAAACACTAGTATATATTGAATTATTTGGCGGGTATTTGATAAGCCGCCATAGCTCAGTGGTCAGAGCTGCTGACCGGCAATCAGATGGTCACGGGTTCAATTCCCGTTGGCGGCCAGTATCTTTTCTCGGAAGATTTTTTCAATGTAGATGAGTGTTTCAGGCTGATAATTATTGATTATAATATTTGTTAGTTTCATATGTTATTAAAAAAGTCATTAATTAATCTTAAGGTGTGGTTATGATTGGTGTAAAATTACAAATAACATTCCGTTTTTATATAAGCATTTACTTTACTTCCCTCTATTATGGACCGTAACATTTTCTAATGAACAACGCTAATATATTACTTTATTATTAGTTTTTCCCCTTTATTCCCACAAAATGAGTTTTTGTTGCACCTAATGAAAATAAATTTAAACCGTAGTTTGCTTCCCTCATTAAGGTTTAATTGCATTTACAAACTTTAGATTGCGCCTTTAACCTGCGAATCTATCGATCGATGTAAAATTTCAGTATCGCTCGTTCTAGAACTTTTCCGAACTGTTCTCACACCGAACACTGCGCTAACAACGAACGCCCTTATTTATCGTCGGTTCGGCAAATGAAATCTGCATTTTATGGCGCGTTTACTTTAAAAACGTTGATCGGAATAGTACCCTAGGCAATACCGAGTTCGAAAAGTTGCTTTGCTAGCATTTTGATGTGGGGTATATTTTTCTTGTTTGATTTAAGCTTGATGAATGATTGAATTGGATTGTTTATCAAATTTTACTCGTATTTGAAGAGGAAAATAACTATAACTATGGCAAATAACTATAGCAAATACAACATCGTATACAATGGTGTCCAAGGGTGCGGTCTGTAAGAGAATATTCTCATTAAAACACGAAATGCCTGCTCTATAAGTTTTTTCTTATCGTGGGTACTATTAAATCAAATTGTCGCTTTAATTCCACATGATATTAATCGCCTTTGCTTATTAACTATCTTACAATTAGGTACACCACAACACATTACACGAACCCAGCGATTCTTACTTTTGTATTAATTAGTTTACATAGTTTTTACACAGTAAAATAGAAGTAAGTTTTTGTAATATCCTCCACACTGTGCTATGAAGGTAGTTTAATTTAATCGTGGTGTCGAGTCGCGTGCATTTTCTGGGTATGTCAGAAAATATTTAACCGGACTTCTCTCGAAAATGATTATCCTGCAACTGCAAGGTAAGCTTCGAATATTTTCCAACCTGCATTCGTGTGAATCATCATTTTTGGCATTATTTAGGTGTGTCGCAATGGTTGGTGTCATACCTGAGCGTGTCGCATTGGAAAAAGGTTGACAATCCTTACCTACGACCATCTCCAACCTTTCTCGGACTCTCTTATTTTTCTGTGTTTCCTTCCTTAACTGTATTTTCCATTCAATAATGCACCTGTCAAAACCAATTCCTCGTATATTTCCTTATTACACTTTAAAATATCTAGGGAAATCTGTTAAGGCTGGGAATGTACTGACCGTTACAAGCTGAATTATACGAATGCCGTATTGTTTTTTTGTCGATGAGAACTACTGTGCGAACACTACTTGAAGCTGCCTACATCGACTGTTTGTGTGTTTACCTACCTGGTGAGTAGGAGTACCCAAGTACCCAGATTCTAATGATCCGTTTCCATGCTTGCCAAGCCTACGCAAACCTCCACAAGCTCCAAGCGTACACAAATCTCGCCTGGCATTTGGAAGCCGTTTACACGCTTGTGACTGCGTCATGGGTCAGTACGCTACACTGATGTGATGTCTAGGGAAATTTCCCTAGATCTAGGGGAGAAAAATATTTAATAGGGAAAAGGGAAATCAGCACAGAATCTAGGGAAATTTCGAACTCTGGCAAAAAAAAATTACATATGACAATATTACTGGTATTGCTAGTCGTAGTTTTTTTTAGGAATTCCCATGAATCTTAAATATTGTTGATGTACTTACATTCAAGCAATGTTGTTTTAAAAACACTGACAACTCAAAATGATATTATGTACCTAAAAAGATAAATGAGGAAAAAAAAATTTAGGTTTCAAGTTACGTTTTTATCTATATTTATTACAAGAAATTTTTTTAGTTTCGATCAGTTTTGATTTTAATTTTGCAAAGTGATTTTTATAAGGAATTCCGTTTCTAATTCAGTGGTAAAGTACATACTTTTAAATTATGGTAAATTTTCGATCGAACTGGCCATATATGCAAGTGCGGATCCAGGATTTTTTTCTGGGAGGGGCAAAAGGGGGGGGGGCGCCCCGGGTGCCACCCGATGGGGGGGTGCCACTCAATTCCCCCCCCCCATCCCCTCAGGACGTATGAAGTCCAAATTTGTGTTTGTCATCTTTAATGGGGGGGGGGCTTTCCGACTGCGCTTTTCCCCGACCGTACCGCTCTTGCAAACGCTGATTATCATCTTTCATTTGCAAGTGCATGAATGGAATGCAACGAACAAAATTCGCAATTACAGCCAGAAATAAACAAGAGTTTGACTAATGTTCTTTTTGTTATATTATTCATATATTTTAACAACTCTGATAATTTGATTTGCTTCTAAGTATGCACTGTGATGGAATCTCCACAGTACACAAAAATACCGTCCTCTAAATCCGCCCTTGCATATACGAATATTTACGATATTTTTAATATATGAATTTTTTTTAGAAAATATAAAAAACATTGTTTTAATAAGAAAATCTTTTTTAAACCTTCAGATTCGCCTTAATGACTCTAAAAGGCAACAAAAATCATATGTTTTTTTTTGTAACAAATAATAAATCATTAATAAAAGATTATTTATTTATATGGACTTTTTAGGTAAATCCAATAAATTAAATTAGTGCATTCAAGTTATATACTTATACATGTTAATAAGTCAGGCATGCCTCTTACGTCATACATATGTCTCGTAATGTTAATTATCGATATACCGCATGGAGCAAAAACGGCGTGCATTCGCCGTCAGTTCGGAAATTACACTGAGCGTTTACCGAAGCTTGCCGCTGGATCCGACCCCGGCTGGATCGGCGGCAAGCTCTTGCAAGCCTACGCAAACCCTACGCAACCCTACGCAAGCCAAGACAAACGACCTGTTGAAGCGTGGAAACGGGGCATTAGGATTACGTTTGCGACGCTTTGCTTTTTCAACGCTCGTAAAAAATGTAGGAACTAGATATTCAAGTAACGTTTTAAGATTTAAGAACCTAGCCATTGTATTATCGACTGTTTTAGTAAAACCCCTTACAATAAATAAAAAGAAAATACTTTGTTTTACGTCACTTTATTGATATGTTGTAGTCTACCGGTTTCGGTACCTCCGTACCATCCTCAGGACTGTTATAAAAATACTATATTATATACGTTTATTATTATATATATGTATATTATTCTGTATGACTCTAGAGACTAATATCTACAGCCTGTATGTCGGACGAATATCTACAGCTCATATGTTGGACAAATATGTATGAAATTCACAGTGAAAACTAATATCTACAGAGCTAAGGTCGGATTAATATCTATGACGGTCCCAGTGATGACGAATATCTATGGAGCGTTGGTGGAACTAATATCTACAGATGGCAGCTGAGCAAGAGGTTGTACCGAAATGCATAAATTACTTCAATTACGTAATACTAACCTAACCTATCATAACATAAATTAAGTTTTTTAAACTGCATACGCAATATTACGTTACCTATGCAAATATGCTATTCATAATTGCAAATCCAACATCTGCCAGTGATGTAGATATTCGTAGACATCACCTGTTCCATAGGTATTAGTCAGCAGTTTGAGCTGTAGATATTCGTCCTCACTTTGGTTCTCATAGATATTAGTACGATTTGTTCAGTTTTTGGAATTTCTGTAGATATTAGTAGACGCCTCCATTCTGTATTTGTTAGTATTTTTATAACAGTCCTGAGGATGGTACGGACGTACCGAATACCGGGAGACTACAAAGTGACGTAAAACAAAGTCACAATGTGTTTGCTTCTTTTGAAAAATTAAAAACCCTTCGAGTCACATTTTTGGGAATGTTACAAAGTACAACATGGTACAATTTCGCTTATTAAGGCATACAATTTTTTTAGGTTATTTTAATAAAACCGTCGACGATATTACTTAACCCTTAAATCTCTCTCAATTGTAAATAGATTTGTAATGTTAATTTTGACTTAATGAGTAAAATCTCAAATTTTAATATTTAAATAATAAAGACAATTTTAGCGAAACTCAATCGAAACTCTGTAACAGAAAAATCATAAAAAAGATATAGTAACATCTAGGACTCGAACTCAGGATTTCAGATTTTGGATTGAGTTTCGCTTATATTGTCTTTATTAATTAGATTTGCTGTTTTACGTCAATATTTAGAAAAACATATAACCACTTTCATAATATTTAAAGTTCAAAGTTCTTAATTAGTTTTACCAAGTATATAGTTAATTAGTTTGTCTTCTGTAAATTTTTCATTTTATAGCTTGAATAGTTTTATGAAAACACAGTTTTTTTTTTAAATTTGTGTCAATGTGAACGAGTCAAAGAGTTTGCGCCAAGACATGTTAGGTGTTTGTTATTATTTTTTTTTCTCTGTTTACCCCTGCGGTTATTAACTTGACTTAGTTGGTCGTCGTTTATTTTATCCCTACTCTCTCAAAAAAGTTTATAATTGCAAACTATAGTATGTAGGTGCAAATGCAGACTACTACATATTACCGTAGTAGGTGAAACCAATTGCATGACATAAGCTCCTAAAAAACTTTCACCCATGTGAAACCGTTTTAGATTTATCGGTTTAAAACAAACTTTAACTTGCAGCGGTGATATGAACTAAAATAATAAAGCCCCAGAACTTCCTGCCGTGATATACCTATGAGTAAATTGAATAAGCCTTTTTTTAAAAACGTGGTCATAGTTTTAGATCAATAGACAGGGTGCATGAATAATAATAAAATCAAACGCTTTTATTATTTCAATTTATTAGCTACCATCTGTATTTAAAGTACAGAATCATATTGATATTTCCTTATAGTTCACCTAATACATACAATGAAAATTTTCTCAAATTCAAAATTTTATTCTAATAGTTTTGTTGGTGTTGTTTTAAAAAAACTAAGTTAACTAATCATGGAAATGACGTTGCAAACTGAGAATATTCGTGTTGACCTAAAAATCACATTTTTTCCTTTATTTTTCCCCATTATATCTTGACACATTTCAAAAGTTTTTTTTTACAGAATTTCTAAATATATACCTACAGCATAACATAAGATACAAGTAATGTAAAAGTTAGAAAAAAGTAAAAAATATATATCAATGGTCTGTCAGTGGTTGAGTGGACTGAAAACTATATAAGACAAAAGTAGATAATGGGAATCCACTGCCTGTTCGTGTGTAATATGAACTAAAGTGCTAAATTACATCAATAAGTACAAGTTAAAAATGTAAAATTTAAAGTGAAAGTTTATAAATATAGGTATCTTTGAAAATATTGTAGTAAAAAAAGTGACACAGAGAAGTTAGTTGATTTTTTCTTATAGTTTCAAGAAGGTAAATAAAGTTAGTTTTGAAGTTACAGTAGAATTGTATTGAAAAGTGAAGCATGAAGGTTTAAGTTACAGTAGAATTGTATTGAAAAGTGAAGCATGAAAGTTTAAGTTACAGTAGAATTGTATTGAAAAGTAAAGCATGAAGGTTCACATAGAATTTATAGGAAAAGTGTTTCAACATCTGCATCATTTAGCCATATTTTTAATTCTTTTATGTAAAGTGATATTTTATCTGTCATTTGAATATTTATTTATTTCTTTATAATGACAAACACAGTACATTGTAATACAAGTTATAAGACGTTTAAGTTTTACATGGTTATGTACCTATTACGTATGTCACAGAATGTCATTTGGTAATTACGCCTGACATATGTAAAAACGGGTTTTAAAACAACTAATAATAATAGAAAGAAAGAAAAGGGAGGGAGGGGGGGGGGGGGGGGTAGATGGAAAGACATTTTAAAAGAAGGATTAAATGCTCACTAAATTGTAAATGACTGATTAAGGTTTAGTGAAAGGTTAATTAAGTAAGTAGTTCTAAAATTTATAATTTGTATTTACGTCACACCAAGTAATTTAATAAATTAGTTTTGTATGTTAGCAAGGAATCGTGGAAAATGTCTAAATGTAATAATTTTTCGTAGTGGGTATAAGTTTTGATTGTGTTTTGGTAGAATTAAATGTACGAGGACCAATAAAACTGCTGTGTTTGCATTAATTTGGTTTTGATTTGGGGAGTGTAAAATACATTATTAGTCCTTTTGCTAATTCTATTTTCGTTTTTTACGAAACAATTTTTGTTTTTAAATACATACGAGTATTTCATAGTTGCAATACAAATAATTTACGGATATTGAATATTTTAGTCTCTTTGAATAATAACTCGGTCGGGAATGTTTTATTTCTATTATACATAACTTTAATGGTGCGCTTTGGAGTGTTTTGTAAATGCTTAAAAATGCATCAAGCGCACCACCCCATCCTACAACACCGTAGATTATTATTGAAGATTGTACCAGGGAAAAGTATTTCAGATTCATGAAAGAATATTAATCGAAAAGTTCACTCCATATTATTGTAATATCCTAGGTCATAATCCAAAAGGGATCGTAAATTCCAAAATGAATACTTATTGAGTTATTTGCAGAAATTGATTCGTGTATCACAGAAAAGTAAATTATAACTAAGCGATTATAGCTCTACTTTGTTAGTTGCCCGTATAAATGTAGGTACGGGTCCACCTGCATTTGCATTAAAAGCGGAAAGACGTGTCTTCGCCTCGGAACGCCTTCAAATAAAAGCGTAAAAACAGAGTTAAATTTAAACCCTTCGGACGCGGAATGTTAAACGATCTCGCGGAAGCACTAAAAGTTTACCTAAGTACGTAAAGTGCGAATTTTACGGCTGTTCGCAAGGTGGGGACATTCTGGGGTCGAAAGGACCGGGAGGACCGGGAATCGCATCGGGGCCGCAGGGGACCCCGTGGTGAGGTCGGAGGGGGAACCAAGGAACGGCCTGGCCGGGGCGGAGTAGTTTATGACCGTCCCCAGAAACACGAAACGAACTTTTACTAACCTTTTGTTCCAGGCGAGCGAAATAATTTTTGCACGATATAAAAATGATTCTGACGAATTCTGAACTGCACAGAAAAACATATGCATATAATAAGTAATAATTATTGGATGAGTAATACTCTTTTCATTCCACACAGTACTGTGCCGGATTTTTCGTAACATAATGTAGCTGTACCAATTTATTTTCTTGGTGTGCAGGAGTTAAGTGCACAAACTTTGGTATATGATTTTACATGATGGCAGAAGTATAAAAGACAGATAACTTTTTTTGAAACTCCAATGTTTTTTCCCGTTGGAATTTCAGAAACGGTTCTTTTTTACTAGTAGGTACTATCATATAGAATCACCTCCCGAAGTTTGTGCACTTTACCCCCGGACAGTGTGGAAATAAGCCTTTTTAAATTTTCTGATATATTGTATTTTATTACAATTAACACCACAGGCCACAGAGGACGCCCTGAGGAAAATAAATGAGGAGGCTTCGAGGAAAATGTTTAGAAATATACCTTATACGTTGTTTTACCGGACGCAGGCTATATGTAGATAAAAAATTCAACATACTTAAACTCTCATAGTAATAATAATTAATAGACCAGTTAGACAAGCATACAAAAATAACATAAAAACTTCGACTTTAAAGAAAAGCTTTGGACTAAGACACCACAAATAACAAGCATTAATAATATTTCACATGAAACAAAATTAAGAGATGGATGTATAAAAAAGGCAGTATTACAAAAAAAAATATAACATAAAATAATAAACATATCAATGTAATACACAATGCATTATAAAACATACATCATTATAGACAATCGTTCTTTACAATATTTACCGATTTAAAAAAAAATTATTTCCCGCCTTTATGTATTTTATTAAATCTTATTATTTATTTTATTGTAAATGGGGGCCTCAGCACGGGTAAGGCACCCAGTGATATGCCCAAATTATCAAATGATGTTTTAATATATAAGTAATTTACACATATATTTAAATTAAATAATGTAATTGAAACTCTGCAATAAGCTTCTCTTTCGGAGACAGTCCTGAACAACTCGCAGATTGAACTTGTACCAGTCACCTTCCATTACCAAGCATCTTCGCTTGTGTTATCTTGTATCTGTTGTCTGTCTCTTATGATATAACGAAGGTACTGTAGTTTTATTCCCTTTGCAATAAATATAATTTACCAATTTATTTTTCTCATAATATAGTCTAATAAAAATATAGGTAACATTTTGAGCATAATATATCTACACTAAACTGATGTCATTTTATTATAATACACGTATCAGGCATTACTTCAATCTTAACATGGTACATCGTCAGTCTTAGCCACAGTTGAATTTGAACCTGCCGATAAAATTTTATGCAATGAACAAGTTCTCGATATTATATCTAATTCTGTTAGCAGTGAAGAAATACATAAGGATTGCGATACATTTTTTTTCAGTTTTAAAGGATTATTTTTTGCTCAATGTGTGCTCTACAGTTTTCAAATAGCTTCCCGGCATGAAAATAAAATATACCTGGCAGGTCAAATCAAATTTTATTTTCATACTAATAATAATGAAGGGTGGAGCTTGGTCCAGCCGAGTTTTTTTTCGATGCGTTTTTTTTTCCAAAGATAAAATTTATTTTCGTTTACGTAACCTCTGTTAGTTGTAAAGGCACATTTGAATAAAAAAAACACACAATTGAAAGTTTGATTTGAATATACAAAAATAATGACAACATTTAAAATAACTGTAATAAAAAAATATTAGAGGTAATTTAATGGTTTTTTATCTTAAAATGTGCTTAAAAAGAGATGTCTAATCTGTAGTCGATTTCTTGCCACGTACGTGCAACCAATTCAGCCGTTGGGAAAGCGTGCATGCCAACATTTATAAAAATTATAGCACCGAAACCCTTTATGTTAAACGTATAATTCTGTCAATGAACGCTAGCTGGTAAATGTAACTTTTATTTTGGAGGTGGCGTGACCTTACTATGCGCACACTAGATATTTTTTTTTACATGAATACCGCACAAGAGTCCCAACTGCTCCCGTCTGAAGCCAGTGAGACTATGGCATCCCCGATTGGGGTATGTTGTGAGGCTGAGGGTAGTGGGGGGGAAGGAGATAGGGAAGAGGAAGGTGGCGAAGTACCTGGCTATTCAGATCTGGTCACCAAATACGGCTAATGCCATTTCAAGCAACGTTTCAATTCTGAATGGTGGTCTTACTCCAGGGCGATACAGAGAGTATCTTCCCCTCTGGAACGTGCCGCAAATATACTATATATTATTTTTTAAATGAATAAATTATGAAATAACACAAATTAATCAAATAAAATTTATTTGCCACGCCGGGATTTGATCCCGCGACTTTCGGTGTGCGAGTCAAGTGCCTTACCGCTGTGCTACGCCAGCCGTCAAGATGCGCAGTAACGTTGGTAGAGGTGGAGGAGCCCCCATTGCCTGGTCTCAAAGAAGTCCTGACGTTACCCCTTTGAATTTTTTTTCTGGGGTAAAAACATTGTATACGCAGAAAAGATTCAGGATTTGGATCACTTGCGGGAGCGAATTTCTGCCGCTATCTTGACAGTTACTTCTGAAATGATTGCACGTACTTGGCAAGAAATCGACTACAGACTAGACATCTGCAGAGCGACGAACGTTGCACACATCGAAACATACTAAGGTACGAAAAATAAATTTTTGGATTTAAAGCAGATTTTAAGATCAAAACCATCGAATTACCTTTGAAAAAATTTTTATAACAGTTATTTTAAATGTTGTCATTTTTTCGATGATCCTGTGTATATATGCAGTTAGATACAGCGGCCGCAAGCGGAGGGTCCGACCAAATCGGCTGGAATCCTGGAGTCCTTGGAAATCATTTGAAACGTGAAATTCAAAAAATATATTGTTATGTATGAATGTAGAATGCGCATGAACCACAGTTTGTAAAAAGTTGTTGATTGCTAAAATGGCGGACATAAAATTAAAAACTTAATTTTGCAATAACTTTGTCTTTTAATAATAATTTTTCATAAGACAAGGTTTATCCGCATATAAATTTAATTTAATTTAAACTTTGAATGAAGTGAATCGGATGAAAATTCGATGAGATACGTTTCCAGCCAATTTGAAAAACGTCGTTTTGAGAAAA
Organism: Limnephilus lunatus; assembly: GCA_917563855.2. Taxonomy (NCBI): domain Eukaryota; kingdom Metazoa; phylum Arthropoda; class Insecta; order Trichoptera; family Limnephilidae; genus Limnephilus; species Limnephilus lunatus. The sequence continues at coordinate 29,531,372 of OU830594.1, read as the reverse complement.
ACGCGTTTAAAATTTTCTATTGTAACCGGGCCGCTCCGTTTTCCTGTCTACCTGCTTGGCGCGCACCGCTCATAACCACATTTAAAGGCCGAATTTTATGCTATAACTTTTGGATTTTTTTTTTCTTTTTTCTTTATTCATTGTTTTGATGGTTACATAATTAGTGGATTATTCGACAACCATGCTAGGTACATGCCCGTGTTATGGTGGTAGATGTATACTCCACATGTACAGAAAGATTTTTAGGCAATAAAAAAATCGATTTTTTGGATGGGCTGAATCAGACTCCCCTTTAATAACAAATAAAATGCATGGAGTTTTATAAAATTTATTTTCCAAGTCTCCGGCATCTAAATTCTTAAAATCTTTTATTACCTCATACGAGTATACCTACTAATTGACACTAAAAAAAAAATGCTTTTATTCATCTTGCATTTTAATTTAAATCCTTCCCAGGATCAATATAGTCTGCATAGCTATTCCTCGCGTGGTCGTCCTCTGTTATGTCAGTAATATATAGAGGAAGGCCAAGGAATTCGCAGCTGCATTCCCTCATGCATGAGTCAACTGGCGTACAGCGTATACAGTTATATAGGTTCTTTGTGTCTACCTTTCCTAGGAATACTCTACTCTACATGTCCGGGAAATGGATGTCCGTACCAACAGCTTCTGTAATAGCATGCTCGCCTGAATTCGCTTTAACGTCGTAAAGCGCTTGCTTTATGTCCCCGCGGTCTCGGATTCGATTCTATTCATGTGCATTGGGTGTGAGGAGTGCTACCCGACTACGGCTGGGAAGGTACGGCAAGTGAGAAAAGAATATTGGTGGATATTACTAAATGGCACAGTGTTTACTTGTCAGCAAGTCTTAATCTTGGAGTTTGGTCGAATAATCGAATAAAGTTTGAATCTATTAAATACGAAGAACAAAATAATTTATCGATACGCCATTCTGTCTTTTTTTAGTTTTTTTTTTATATATTAGCTTCACGTAGGACGCTCTGAGGCAAATAATTCCCCTCAGGCATTTGGGGATTTGTGTCATTTTTGGGGATGCTGTGTGTATGGTATTTTTAGGAAGGGAAGTAGAGGAAGTTCTGGTATGGAAAAAAAGTATGAGGTCTCCCTCACCATTCATTGTTCGTTCTCTCCCGATCCGGCCCGCCCCGTAGTTGGTGGGAGCATCCGCTGCCAAGACCCGGGCAAACCTCGCCACATAAATCCGGGCACCCCTGCTAGATCACCAAACGGAGCGAACCACATTGGGTGACCTATGGCAGAGGTGTTGGTAACCCATAAATGACTCCCAGGCGGCGGTACCCATACCCCCTGCCAAATTGCTGAGATATTATCAAAATGATTACAGACGACCTTGTTCTTGAGGTTAAACCTGAAAATAATCGATATTTTTATATACTTACCAATTTTATCAAATTTTAGTGTTATGCTGTTATTGTACCATTTATAAAAAAAATTATCGATTAATTTGTATAACGCCGTTTTTGTGAAAAATCACCTCAAGGGCGCTGTATGTACAAATTTTAAAACTAAACTCCAAATTTATCTTTTCCGAACTCCTGAGACTTATTACGGATACCTTCAAGAACAACACGATATAATTCTACTGGAGTATACGCATATATAAAAGAGCGCGCTATGGGCCGGTATATCAGTTGTTTTCTATGTTCGCTACAAGAGATTTACTTCCGTCAAGCTGCTCTCTGGTAGAAGCCCTGGCAAGGTAAGCTTAGTGATCCCATTAATACAAAATACTGATATACCGACCCTATATTGCCCATTCCCCGATTCAGCGGTCTCACACTATGGGATATCAATAGGTACTCAGATAATCTTGACATGTTTAATCTTAACTTGGTGAATTTCATCGATCGTATTAAAAATGTATTCCAACCCTATTCTTAAACCTTTCGTTCTCTTTAAAAGTAAAAATTAATTTTCTTCTAAATCTACCTGATCACTGTCAAAAAGAAAAGTATTTTTTTACCTATCGTTATTTTTTTTTTTCTTTCTCTTGTTTAAAATTATTGCTCATGTTAAAGTTATACTAGTTATATTTAGTAAAGGTCATACGTAAAACGAAAAATAAATATTTAAATACGCAAATTAAATAAATTAATCGGAAATTTCCTCCTCTATCGCTCCGAACTGTTTAGCATATTTCTAATTCGCGTGTTGTGGCAGCCCTGGACCGAGACCGCGGAATCCATTAAATATTCAGGTCCACTAGCCTGACCGTCTTTTCCCGAGACATATTCCACTTGCCTTTGGGCTGACCAGGGCTAGGCCAAAGACTGCACTAGAGTACACACTACAAAAAGCCGAGCTTTGGCCGACACCTACCCCCTACCCAAGAGCTTTACGTCGGACGAGAAGGGATTTTTAAGCTTTTGCCCCGGAGTTTTACAATAAATTATTTACCTATCGAAGGGTTGAACACATAACTTTTTTGGAAGATTTCGTATGCTTATTTTAACACTAAAACCCCAATATCCACTTTCTTTCGGGACTTTTTTGTTTAAATTATCATACCAGAAGTAAAATAAACGGTTAAATCCAAAATCAAAGGTTTTACATCGCCAATGTGAATGCTTGTTCTATAAATTATGTATAAATGTTAAATTCCTGAATACATTCTTATTTATAGGTGCACCCTTATTTTGGTATTTATTAGAAATTCGAAGGTGTAGAGAGTATTTGCTTGCTTTTAAGTAGATGTTAGTGAATACGTATATTATTTCTGAATAAAAGATTTTAACTAGGTATTGAAAACCATTAAGCATCTAGAAAAAAATTATTCATTTTATTTAAAATCGACGGAGAGAGATCAAATTTAATGGAATGGCTGTTAATAAAAGTGCTCAGTAGATTAAAAAAAGCTTTGAATTCTGTTGTAATAGTGATAAGTATGTCATCTCATGTTGTTGTTGACCTGTCACATTTCAAGAGAATGAAAATCATGTTAATAATGGAAACATTGGTTTGTATTCGTAAACTGTTCTATAATCACACTTTATAGTTGAATATTTCCAATAAAATATCCGACAATTTGACATCTACTTGAGAAATTTGACTTGTTACCCTTACCATAAGTCTCGTGTGAAAGGTATAGAGATACGTGACATGTTTGACAGTCAAATACCGTAGTTTATTTGAGAGCTATTTATCTAACTTAACCCCTTTTGTCTTTCTGTGATTCTCTTTAATTATTTACTTTAGAAATCATTTCGCTTTCAATCTCTGACCGAATTATTTGAATTTCTGAATTATTTCGTTATTGGAATATATATATTTTTGAACTCAGCGCATATAAAAGAGTTAAAAATAAAATGTTCATGTTTTTTATCAGTCGACAGGTTTCTCATCCGTTACGTTTAATTTATTCAATTTGCTTTTGTGTCGTCAATATAATTTTTTTGAATATTATGTCAACAATAAAACTTTAAGAGCAAAAAACATTTTATTTCCTTTCTTTAACTCTCAAGGGGTAGCGTTTTAGGTTGAGCATTAACTCAGTTCCGTAAAAATGTATTGCGTTGCCTTGATCGTATTTCAGTTTTCTGTTTTTAAACTTTTACGTCCGGATTTCATACCACGCGCCTGCAGTTTGTACTGAAATCCCGAACCGTAGCCCCAGAATGGCGAGCACATACTTTTATAATGGCATAAAAAATTATGACAGGTTGTAAAATTATTTTACGGTTGTGCATGAAACGAATTTTAAATTATGGTTTGAGTTGTGGAAGCGTTCTTTCCTCCACACCAAATATGTTTTTTTTTTATCCGTTTGTCTTATAATTTTTACAAGAAATTTCAATGATTTCGTGTTATGTGGGAAAGTTAAGTTGCTCGCTTTTTTATTACCTACGCACATGAACATTTGCAAATTATTAGTTATTTTTGTGTTGCATTGTTTACCTTCGTAAAATAAAGAAAATGTAAAGAAGCCCATCGGAACTCTTATTCTTATTCATGTTTCACCCCTATCATAGGTTTGACAACATCACAGGGGCATAACCCCTTGAGACTGTAACCCGAATAGAAATGTTGCACTGCAGCAAACCATTTCAGCAGTGGGCTCGCCGTATGCCAACATTTATTTTGTCGCATATTTTTCGCTGCATAATGTTTCACACTTCATTTTTCTTATTGTATATCCATTTCTGCGGTCTTGATAATGACAGTGTTTGTCTTTGAACATTCTCTTAGTGGCCCTATAGAAAAATCAGATGATTTAGATTTTTACCTATATCTATTGTTCGTTTATCTGTTCATAACGTCCCATGAAATTGTGGATCATTATGAAAAGTCTTCTTTCAAGGTGACTAAAAATGTCATTCTTTTTTCTTTTCGCCCCCGGCCAACACGTTCATGTGGGTTTAAATAAACTGTAGTAGTCACATTTAGGTCGTAGATGTACCGTGGGAAGAGTATGAGTCACTTTTGCATGAATGTGTTAAGAATAGTTTGTGGAATTTATTATTAGAAAAAAAAATTATAACCCTGATAAACTTTTTTAGAAGAATTTTAAAATCTCAGGAGCTACAGGGTTATTATGTACATTGAATCATCTACTGATAGGATACGTCTAAACCTTGGCTAAATATGGATATTCGCCGCCGGTACAGATGTTTATCTGCGTAATAAGTAGGTAGCAACCTAAATTGCTACAGTTTGTTTAGTATCACTTGAATGAATGGGCCCACATTGAAATACCTGTGCCCAAAATACTAAACATTCTGTGAGCTCACCCACTTTATCAAAGTAATCATTGATCAATTCGCTTAAAAAATAAGCCATCCAACCAGAAGGTAACATCGATTCATCACCCGATATCGGCACAGATCTGAAAATCCCCCACGCTTCCGTCCTGACGTATCGCATTAGTTTGAATTTGCCGCAAAAGTTTCTGCTCTCCGGAGTAAAGTACGTGGTAACTTTCAGCAGAACCTTCTTCTATCACTCCTTATGAAATAAAAAAAACATCCCTCGGATTGACGATCCCCAGGATTGGAGACATCCGTAATTTATCACGTTTAATTCCGCCTCTTTCCGTCCCGAGGCACCTCGATATTTTTACATAATTTGACTTTCGTTTTTCACAGTGATTGTGTTTGTTTGTCCTCAATGTTTGCTCGTATGGGCCTTACGAAACGTTACGTTCGTTAAATGAGTGGAGGAAACTAAATTACACGTCATTGCGGTTAAATTGAGAGATTTATCTCTTTTAAAAGTTAAAGTTAAGAGACCTTTTGTTGGAGAAGTAATATATCTTTTTTAAGTAATTGGGTTCTCGTAAATCTATTGTTCGGAAATAATTTTATCTCTAGTATGATTTATTCTTTTTCCTGTGTATAAATTACGACTTTTATAATCTAACCAGGATTGAAAAAAAATCACTATCTACTTTAGAGTTTTCCTTTTTTACATTTGTCTTTTATCTTTAGCTGGCCTATTTTTTTTCTTTTGAAGCATTTACACAGTATCCCATAGCTCTCAAAAGCTCTCATTGATACGGTTGCTTTACACCGTATATTTTACGCCCAAATGCCGAGTTAACCCATAACCGGCGTTCCTATCTTTAAAAGCCACGTCTAAGGGATAATGGAAACCAAAGCCATGTGATTGGACGAGAGTACCTACCGGTCGGACGATCAGAATACAAATTCTTTAATTCTGTGTTTGTATCAGTTCTTTTGAAGAGGGGAAGTTTATACTGACTTCTTGTAACTTCTGCTCTCCTGCTCTCGGTCAAATCGTTCCCGGACGCTGCGTTGAATAACTAAGTATTACGTTGATAAATTTTTTCCAAGTTCCCATTGTTTTCAGATGAATGTATGCTGGATATAGCAGATCATAATATTTTCAGAATTATTTGTTTTCAACGATAAACTGCTACATACTGATCGATATGTGTCAAGCTGTATGTTAGCATATGATTTTTTTAAACCTTTCCCTCCTCTTTCTGATGACTTCTCTTTTAAACGTCATCACTCTTTGTTTTAACGGAATTAGCAACAACTCAATTCTTCCTAAATACTGAGACTGAGAAGACTAGTTGTTAATCACTTTGCGCCTTTCAAACAATACTCCCTTAACCACAATTTGAAATCTGATTTCGCACCACTTTGTTAAACACCCCGTCACGAACGCAAGTTAATTGAATCATAAATAATCTTCGCACAATTTGGTGCTAAATAACGCAGAGCATTTAACTCAGATGAAATAATATCACGACTGACTTCCTGACCTCATTATAAAGTGGAATTGAATAACGTGAAAGATTTCCCCAACACATGCCATTGAATTGGCGGACATATTTTGACAATAGCCATGTTAGACCGGAGTACCTACTCAGCGCCCCTAATTGAAATGAAACGAACTACTCAGAAGTCAGGACCAACTCCGAATGGGAATGTATGGCGAGCGATATGCTGAAATAGGCCAAGCCAAATGATCTTTTATAGCTGAGTCTGTTGGCCCCATAAAACAAATTTGACTGGTTAAATAACAATAATTAAATTGTTTTAATGATGAGCGGCTCTAGAATGTTTCGCTTTGCCACTGCCAGCTGGATACTACCTATTAGGTTTTCATGTATACCGTTCGATTAAACTCCAACGTCCTTCCCATCCTTAGAGCACATATTCCAACAAATACTTCTGGAGTGCTCCTAGCTGGGGTGGTACAATCGTATCGCATCGTATCGTTTGTAAAATTTTCCTGTGGTAACTCTCAGTATCGCCCCAGTCAAAGACCTAGATCTTGTTTCACCGAATATATAAAACGTCAAATTACCAACTGCATTAATATCTCAGGCTTGAACCTTCGACTAAGGTTTGAACGAATGAATAGAATATAATTATTTACTTTCCTATAAAGTCTCACTTTGCCAAATACGTTATTCTTCTCACATTTACTGGAGTGCAAATAGAGGTTATATTATTATGACAACACTGTTAAATATAATGCCAAATTTATAACCAGCAAATACTTTTAACAGACAATCTTATCTCTCTCCAGGCTGAATTCACATAATTGTAAGAAATAATATTAAACCTTTGACAACGGAAGACGATAACGCTGAAATTTTGGTACTAGTCACACTCGAGAGAATATCTTTAGATTTCTGATAATGTTTCTACATTCGAGAGATAAAGTGAACGTTTTGTTCTAGTTGTGAAAACATTAAATTAATTTTATTATGTTCCAATTATAATCGTAGTCCATATTATATTAACATACTTGGTGATATTTTGTCTTTCGGTTTACAGTAAAAAACATTCACTGAAAGCGCTTTTAAATCCCAAAAAAGATTTAACTGGAAATTAGCATGGTTTTAGAAAAGATACGAGTATCACAGGGGAAGATGGTCTTTATCCTAATAATTAGGAAATAATATTAGATATCTTGGAAACATTGAATACTTCCATTTTCTTAAATAATAAATAATGTAACGAAATCAATTTTTTTATGTTTTGTTCGTTCCTGAGGTGTCCTCCATTAATCACGTGATGTTTTTTTAGTAACTTTTAACCCCCTTCCGCCCTGGTGATATGTGGTGAGGATTTAGATTATACCCCCCCCCCCATACCCAAAATTACGTGTATTTTTTAAATACAAAATATATTGAAATTTTCAGAATGCTATCTTTAAATACAGGTATAATCTGATAAAATTTTGGAAAATTAAGCTTTAAAAATAACATTAAAGTTGCAGGTTATTTTTGACTGGCATAAAAATAATCAACAAAAAATAAACACACGTGATATCTCATTAATCCCCCCCCCCCCCCCTTGGGATATTTCGTGAATTTTTTCCGAACCCCTCCCCCCACCCCCTTTTGAGCCTCACGTCATTAATGGACGACCCCTAATAGTATTTTCCCGTATACGCACAACTACTAGACACACACATCCCATATAAACACAACTACATATTCTTTCTCGTTGGTATTCCCTACTTCAACACGTAGTATCCTTGAATATGCATCTCAAGTATGGAACCCAGGCTATGCAGTGCACAAAAACAGAATTAAAAGCGGTCAAGATGGATCTTTAAGGTACCTCAATTTCTGCTCTTTTCCATCTCATATTAATAATCTGCAAAGTTCTTCAAAATACAGAGGTCAACTTGTCGAAGAAATATAGCAGATTCTGTAATGTTATTTAAAATTACTGATCTTCTTCAACGCCCACATTCCATGTCCGAAATCGCAACAGCAGACAGGCGCTTACATTCAATCTCCCTATTTGCAAGACCAACTCCAAACAGAACTCATTTATCTGCAGATCCACACACTCATTTAACTTAAATTATTACCACATTGACATTTTTAACTCGACATAAAACGAAAACTCACTAAACAACATGAAAGAAAATAGAAAATTCAATCCCTATATATTCCCGTCCTTAGCCTTTTAATCCTTTGCCTTTGTTCCTCCTCTCCCTTCCCCCCTTTTTCATATTTTCATATATTGTAACTAAAAAATAAATTAATTAACAAAACACCCTTCCAATGTCACACCTTATCATTCAGGAAATTCTAAGTGGAAAGTTCGTAATTAACATCTTATTATTGTATTATTATCTCTGAGTTTCTCTCAACTTTCTCTAAAATAAATAAAATGAAATAAAAACTAAAAAAGACCCTTATGACTTATGCTCTCTTTATTTGCTTGTTATTTAACCTATGTCCTGACAAGAAGGGTTCTTCTGCAACTTCGATAGTTTAAATCATAGGTTCTCAACGTGGGCGATTGAGACTTTCAGGGCGGCAGTATAAGACCCAAAGAAATTTAGGGGGCATTGAGATGGCATAGTAAGGGCGGCGGCAGGCAAAAAATCTAAATGAGACAAAAAAACACGCTAATCACGTACTAATAACGCAAAGTAAACTTTAATATTGGTCAATTTTTTTTTGTATGTATCATTTTTATCACGTGTGCGAAATTTCACATGTTTTAATAGTTCGAAAAGTGGATTAAAATTGAACTGAAAGATTCCACCCCCCCCCCCCCATAAGTAAAAAAATGGGAGGTTCTAGAAAAAAACATATTCTCAAAGTGGGCGGTGGGCAAAATAAGGTTAAAAGTCTATGATTTTTTACCTACGTAACTACCCTTCCTCTTTAATTTTTATTCATTAAATGATGAAAATTTAAATTGTGTTAGTGAAATTATTGATCTAGGCATTATATTCGACAGTAAACTCACCTTTGTATGTCATATTAATAATATTATTAATAAGGCTCTTCAGACTCTTGGTTTTGTGTTGAGAGCTTTTTTTTTTTTTTACAGTGAATACCGCACAAGAATCTCAACTGCTCCCGTCTGGAGCCAGTGAGACTATGGCATCCCCAATTGGGGTATGTTGTAAGGCTGAAGGTAGTGGGGAGGGGAAGGAGGTGGGGAAGAGGAAGGTTGGGAAGTACCTGGCTATTCAGATCTGGTCACCAAACACGGCTAAAGCCATTTTCAAGCAACGTTTCAATTCTGAATGGTGGTCTTACACCAGGGCGATACTGATAGTATCTTCCACTCTGGAACGTGCCGCAAATATACTCAATTCAATTATTAGGGTACATTTATCATGTTATATAAAACACTTGTCAGATGCCAACTTGAGTATAACTCTACGTTATGGTCTCCCTTTTACAATATTCATTCAGATAACATTGAAAAAATTCAACGTAAGTTTCTTAGGTTTATAAACTTTAAATTGCATATGCAAAACATTGATTACAATTACCTCCGGGATAAAATGTCACTATTGAAACTTTCAGAAAGATGAATAAGCACAGATTTAATACTACTACATAAAATACTGCATTACAAAATTGACTGTCCTGAATTACTTAAATTTATCAATATCCATGTTCCCAAAAAATCATGCCGACATTTATTACCCTTTTACTTCAATAACACCAGGACACTAGCTTATCAAAATTCTCCGATTCCGAGACTTCACAGTCTCGGAAATAAATATTCTGATCTGGGCGATATATTTCATCTCAAAACTAATCAGTATAAATGTTGTTTATTTTATCACTTTTATTCTTTAAGACACAAGTAGACCATAGCATAGAAGTTATTTGGTAGGTACATACTACCAAATAACTTCTATGCTGCTACTATTCTGCTGCCATTTTGTTTTGTAGAATCTTTTAAATTCAAATGTTAGGATTATTAGTTTCTGTGTACATTTTTATCTATGTATTTGGTTTTGTGTTTTGTTTCAACGTTCTTTGTCATTATCTTTATATTTTCTTTATTGTTAAAAAGTATTTACGTTGATACAACTAGTTTGTAAAAAAAATATAAGAGAAGCCCACTAGGGCGTGTAATAAATAAATAAATTTAATTTAATAAAAGCATGTATATTATGAACGCTTGGTAACTTGCAGTGGCGTGCATTGAGCTATGTGTAGTTTTTCAAGGTCGAATGTGAATTGTGTTCGAATATTTGAAAATGGACATTTTATTATCTTACTAATTATTATTATTTAATGAATGTTAAGTGTCTGTGACCTCAAAAAATTTCACCAAAATATATTTTTACCAAATTTTTTTTTTCTTTATTGGTTCGTTTTTCTTAGATTTTAGCTTTTCAGACTTTATGAAATTCATGCCACTAGTAACTTGTGATAGTAAAAGTGTAACTACTCTGTGTAGGTACACGTAAGTAAATAGCATTCTATGGAAGCTTCCCTGGAAATGTTTAAAAATGAGATTTAACTATCAAATTATTTTTCGTATACTTAATCTTTCTATTGTTCTTTGTACTCGTACTGTTAGTATAGAAAATATCGTTCCTTCAAGTAAAAATCTTGAATAATGCTACGGAAATCGTTCAGGATTACGTACAAAAAGATAATGAAATATTTATATTTACGGAAAATTTCAATTTAGTTATCTCTACATTTCAAAGTCTCATTGGCTTATTAAAATTTTCAAGAAAAATTCTTTGTATTTGAGTGGGAGCTTTTTTGTCAGAGTTTTTTAAACTAATTTCTGCTCAATTGGCAGAAGTATTTTTCTGGTTGCGGCTCTCAGCTTTGAGTACTTTCTGGTGCGTTAAGCGCCCTTGAGGTGATTTTCTCACGAAAATGGCGCTATAAAAATCATCCAATAATAGTTATTATTATTATGAATTATTAAAAAAAGTAAGTAAATTATTTGAATTACTCTATCAAAGAATTTTCTCATTATTATTTGAATATAAATTTGGTAAACACATATCTATCTAATTGAGTGTATTAATTTTTTTTATCTAATGTGTATTTCTATTACTTTTTCCTTGTGATACTGTTTTTATAATATATTAATTTAAAAAACGTGTATTTTCGTTGGATTCGCATTAACGGTTCTGAATTTAAATATTTTAATTTGATTTGTTATTAAAATTAGCGCGGGATTTGTGAGGCTGGCAGTAGGTAATTATAAAATATTTGCCTCCGGATCCCATGCTTTCAAAAATAAATATTGCCAATTTTCTAATATAAATAATTTTGTTGACAAATAAGAGTGACGAACAGAATTTCACCTTTCAAAAGAACACCATTATTAAATCTAGTTAGTTACTAAATAACGCTCTCTTGAGAATGGAAAAAGTATAGACCAAAATTAAGAAGCCTGACTTTATTTGTCAAGATTAACTTCAAAGAAATTTAACCAAAAAATGCCCATTTCACATATATAGGAATGAAATAATATTGATAAAATATTATATAATAGGTATAGGTACTTTATCGTTTATCGGATTTTTTAATACCTCAGCTCCAATTTTAAAAATGACAATTAAAATCAAAATAAATCCGAGTTCACTGAACCACAGTTCCGATCACAGACGGATCCACGACCGAAATCAATATAATGTATTTTTGAAATATTTTACGGATTTTTATTTTTATTTATTGCATCTTAATAATTGTTGGTTTTGCTGCATGATTCGCATATTTTTGTAAATATCCGCAATGTGACGCGGAAAAAGTGGCAGGCAAAAGAGTGTTGGGTGACCTAGGAAGATATGGCACATTCATTTGAATCAAATTCGTCAATTATATCATTTCAAATGCTAAAATAAAATCTAACCAGTCAAGAGAATCTGTAAGAATGTGAGTGAAATGAGGATTTTAACGATCCATACTCTCCGCCTAATCCTTCGGCGAAACTGTGTGATTGTTGGTTGGGGAACTAGTTAGCAGCCACTTATTTACGAACGGTCCCTTCAATTATAGTTATTGCCGAGCTCTCCCGAATTAACCGTTCCGTCAAATTCAACCGCAAACCTACAAATATATGTACGGTTTAACTGGCTCTGGTGACCCGACAGTTGATCCGTCGAAAGTCGGCTCCCCGAAATGATTTTACTATAAAATCGCCGTTTGTGCATTTTTTAACAATTTTAAACGTAAAATTGACTTCAAAAATTCCCTTATTAATATATTGGTATGAATATTAAACGATTTTATACACAGTGTCGATTTTTTGTACTAATACGCTAGTATACACAATATATAGGCAAGTATACACAATATATAGGCAAGTTAGTATACACAATATATATATAGGCAAGCTAGTAAACACAATATATAGGCAAGCAGATTTTTCCTTGATGCATTTGAATGAAAATACGTTTTATACTTTTATAATATTATCATCTTACGTGTATTATTATTAAGAATTGACACTGTATCATGGATACAAGAAAGAAGGAGGTAACAACCCAGTACTTAAAATACGTAAGAATTGCTTTTTTTAACTTGCTAAACAGAAAAGCAAAAGCTGGCGAGCAGGGGCGCCATGTAGGGTACGGAATACTTGTAGGGTATGTAAATATGGAACACGATAATGCACCCACGGTGATTGTAACGTTAATCGTCTAAGAAGAAATTTTCCATTCGGATTACCATTGCATTTTGTATGTATTTATTTTTTAGAATGTTGTTGGTATAAAACTGAGACATTCCGGAATTCTTGTCGGCAGGCCTGTAATTCTGGCACTAATAATGAATGTTCATTTGTGAAGCGTGCAATTGACTATCGGATGGGAATTGTCATTCAAATTACCCGCCACTATCTGCGGCTTCTATCCGTCTATCGTCTATCGGGAGCCTTCTCATTAGCATAGCAGATACCGCAACTAATTTTCCGTTACTCGCCGACTTCATTTAAATCTTCTACCTTCCAACGTTATTTCCACCCTCCTTTCTATGATTCCAGATAGTATTAAATAGCTTAATGGTTGGTTGTATAATTTTCTGCTACTCTTCGAGATTTTTCTTGGTTTTATTGATTTTTTGTAGCTTTCTTTCATTTATTCCTAATGGTGTATCTATCATTCTTTGGTAGTGGCGGCTATTGAATTTTTTAAGTGAAAACTTCTTTGGCACCGTTGTGATTTGAAACTCGAAGAAACGAAAAATGAGACAAACACCAAGATTTAGCCTTCGAAAGAATGAAATAGTATAATCGGTCTCCTCTTTGTGCAGTCCTTCATAGCCTATCGGTCTCCTCTTTGTGCGGTGCTTCGTAGCCTCCTCACTCTTTAGTTTTCTGAAGGTTTCACTTCTACCGTGTGTGAATTGCACACTCTGTTTTTTTTGGAACGGTCTACATTCGAATTTAATGTAATTATTTTTAAAAAGTTGTTACGACTATGGGTGGAAAAAGATTGTTTCACGTTATATTTATTATTTTACTTATATTTTTTATTTTATTATGTACTTAAATTTTGTGCTTTGCATTATTTTTAGTACTCAGAATTATTATCTCTCCACGTTCCTGAAAATGATTCCAGGCGGTTATACCGTAGAATGTTCAGGCGTCTAATCTGCAGAACCAAACTGCTCATTATTCCGGTTGGGAGAGCTTCCTTGTGAAGAAAATCTCTTTATATGTTGACGTATTGTGTTTAAATAAATAATATTTTTCTTCCACGTTGAACCATCTTATTACAAAATCTATCTTATGACATTTTACATGTGCCTTGGAGTGGGGGAAATTGGAGTAGGGGTGAGTAACCGACAAGGAGAAGACTTGTGCCTTGAATGTTTGTTTGTTATCAGAAAAATAATAATTTAAATGGTTTCCCGTATGCTCTCTTCATTTATGATAATAAAAATATATCGTAATTTCTGTAGGTTGACAAAAAGAAGTAATTCAAAACCTTCCAAAACAATTTTTATGCTTCGATTTGACGAACAATTTTGTGTATGTACACTATGTAACATTGACGGCCTCCATGGTCGAGGGGTAAGGCTTTCGACTAGCAATCCGAAGGTCGCGGGTTCAAATCCTTGCGTGCGCAATGAAATTATGTATGATTGGTGTTAATTCACACTTCAATCATGAATATAAGGTATATTTGCAGCACGTTCCAGAGTGGAAGATACTCTCAGTTCTCATTATCGCTCTGGTGTAGGACCACGATTCAGAATCGAAACGTTGCTTGAAATGGCTTTTCGTTTTTGATGGCCAGATCTGAATAGTCAGGTTCTTCCCCACTTTCCTCTTTCCCATTTCCTTCCCCTCCCTACTACCTTTAGCCTCATGCCATACCTCAAATGGGGATGCCATAGTCTCGCTGGCTGCAGACGGTTGGGAGGAGTGAAGCTACTTGTGCTATATATATATTTTTTAAATTCTTTGTGTGTCGATCAGTCCTTAAATACGACTTTATTGTGGGCTTAATAATTAAGGTTACTTAATAATTACTGTATTTTACCTTGTTTTGCTTAGTTACATCTCTTTACATGATGTGATAAATTTCATATAAAAACACGTTTCCTTTGATATTCACTGCCAAGAAAATTATCAAATCTCCTACTTTTCTTGAAATTCCGTACAACGAAAGAGATGTTGTGTTAAAAATAATGTTGTGAAAATTTATTGTCTTCTAAGTACTTGTTATATTCAGATACCAAACTCATTCCATCATGAGCAGATCATTGTACTATGAGAAAAACTGGAGTTGACGTGTGTAAAACCGTGAAAATTTAATTTTTTTTAAATAAACCATACAATTCTTCGCACAAAACTTTAAAAAATTGGCATATCTGGCACTCCACTAAATTTACTGATGACGTACTTGACAGGACGAACACAACAAGTACAAATATGCCAACAAAAAAGCAATCCTCTTCCAATAAACTACGGCGTCCCTCAAGGAAGTGTCTTGGGACCAATATTATTTCTTTTTTTTTTTAAATATGTTTATTCAGTTTTAATTTTACAATATTTTATTTTACAAATCTTACGAAACTGATCAATCAGTTTGATTGTAAGAAACCTCTCATTTTTTCTAATTATTTAATACAGTATACTTATCAGTTTTACATAGTATATACTAAATATAATACTTATTATTAAAATACTAATTATTACGACAAACTAATTATTATAATGTTTTAATGTTTATGAATTGCGTTGTAGTAAAAATATTTTACACAGTACAAACATACGGTGAGAAAAAAAATAGAAAGGAACTATATTATTTGATTTCATGTTCTTCGGAGGTAGAAAGATTTAACTTTTGTTTTGATTTTTGAATAAGATGTCTCATTTTTGATATTTTCAGGTAATGCGTTAAATATTTCCGGAATTTTATGACTTTTTGTTCTATCTCATCTACATAAATGAAAATACCAAACTTCCCATCAATGGAAACATAATTAGTTTTGCCGATGATACTGTTATGTTATTCCACGAAAAGGACTGGATGGACACTTATAAAGAGGCTGAACATGGACTAACTGTACTTCAAAATTGGCTTCGGATGAACTCTCTTACGCTCAATGAAATTAAAACTAATTATCTAGCCTTTTCAATAAACTCAAGAGGTCAACCGGGTAAAGAATACACTCTCAAATTGCACGAGTGTCAAAACAATAAGTCACATTGCTCTTGCCCTATTATAACAAAGGCAAAAAGTATTAAATATCTAGGAGTGGAAATAGACGAAAACCTTAGATGGGACATACACATAAATTAAATCACTAAAAAGCTTACGAGACTTGTATATTTCTTCAAAAACCTAAGAAACATACTACCTAGGAAAGACATCAAAAAAGTATTTTATGCCTTATGTCATTCTCGTCTTGAGTACGGAATTCTAGTAGGGGTATCTGCTACAGCAAATCATATTAACCACTTAGATATTGCTCAGAAGAGCATTATAAAAACCATACTAAAATTACCCATCAGAACCCCCTCAAAAGATATTTTTAAGTGTTTTGACATTCTAAATTTAAAACAAATATATGCCAAGAATACTCTTATACATCATTTTAAAAACAGAAAATCTCCTAATTAAACTCGGATACATGAGACAAGAGCCTCAAAAAATGATATACGAGATGTTTCAAAATTAAGGACAAGTTTTGGCCAAAGAAACCACATATATCTGGCAACTAAACTTTACAACATCCTTCCTCCAAGTCTGAAAAAGATAGAAAAGATAAATAAGTTTAAGAAAAAAATCAAAACATGGGTGAAAGAAATTAATGCAGACATACTAGAGAATGTATTAAAAACATCATAGAAACTAAAAAACGGAAAATCAAAGAAATCTACTAGTCCGCCTCAGCACAGGACCACCTAGTGAGGAGGACTAAGAACAAACAGATGAAATATTTATATACATTATCATATCTTGCAATTCTCATCAAACCCAAACCTGTAACTAAATAGTCACTAATAAAAAAAATAAAAAAATTTAATACAAATCAAATAAAACTACTGCATTATATTTCGAACTTGCTAAATTCAAATTCATTTTACGCATGTAATGCAATCGTTTGGTTTAAATCTTTGTTGTCAATATAAATTTCTTTTTTTTTTAAATCGCTGTGATCAATCTGGTAGCGATTAATTCAATTTGGTTTATGTGGCACCATTCAGCGAGTGCTCTTTTATAAACCGCAGTATCACGTATTTTCATTCACAAATAAATGTCCATCAGTGTGATCAAACGATTTGAATTCACCCTTCAATATACTGCTGTCAATTACTTGCTGGCGGTAGTCCTCTGTATAGCGTATTCAGAAGATACAGGGTGAAATTCAGTTAGAAGGTGAAATCAATGGCACCTCAACCCAGCCCAGGACACTGAATCAAGATGACCTACTATATTATTTATAAGATATGCTTAATACGAGTATTTATGTTAAAAGCCATTCAACCTTGTGATTAATTACTTGAAACTTTTTTTATATAATATTTTAATGAGTTGTTTAATTGTCTGTTGTCTGTTCTTTTATCACGTAACTTTACAAGTACCTATATAAATAATATATTTAACAAATCCGTACCATTCAGAAACACAGCAAATCTCAGGCAAAAATATATGTTACCGATTCCGATATGTGAAAAAACTTTGGTTCAACAGAACTACTAATTCCTTGGAATAAATGGCCAAAAAATATTTATGATCACTTAAAATAGCTTCAATGAATTCAAAACACAATAAAAAAATATACCAAAAACTACAATAATAAAAATTATGTATTTAATTGTTTTTGTGTTTAATTCATAGAACTCCATTTAATTATTTTAATTGAATTTACATTTAATTTATATTTAATTTAAATTTAATTTAAGGTTAATTTAATTTAATTTAATAGTGATGTTATTAAATAAATAAAAAAATATATATATACAGTTATATTATAATAACAAAAACAAAAAATATCAAAAATTAAAATCGAATAATAAAAACAACTGTAATAAAAAATCTTAATAACCAAATAAATAACACCTTCCCATACTCACAAGCATAGCTTTTTATTGGAGTAAATCTTTTTAAAAATTGTATATAAGTAGATACAATATTGTGAAATGTTTATTGAATTATTTATTAACTAGCTGGGTTACGCGACTTCGCACAGGGAGTTGATATGAGATTGAACTGACGTTCGAACCAACTTCTACCAATGGGTAGCAGCACCACCCAAACAAAAAAGCCTTCGAATGGTCCACAATGTTCCATAACATTCCATAACATTCGAGAATGTTCTGGAATTCTCCACAATGATGTTCCTGGTTCCCTTTTCCCGAATATTCCACAACAATCGAGAATGTTCCGGGATGTTCTGGAATGTTGTGGAGTTTTCTCAAATACTCTAGAAGGGAGTAATTTCTAGAGGGCGAAACTTCCAGCCCTTATATCTTCAAAAGCACGGCCTTCACGTAAAAACGGGAACTATCTTCATGGATGGGGAAAGTGGGCTACCACACCATATAACTCCCTTGATCGTGCCAGGACTCGTTTCTGAGTTTTAGCGGGATGCATACTTTTTTACATTTTCTTTTATAATACATATTTATTTTTCTTTCATCAATTTATGTTTATATTTTGTACCAAAAAAATGTCACTTTCTTAGAACAGGCATCATCTGACTAATTAACTTACCATCACGCTGCTTCTCCGCAGGGGTAGGCAGAGAGAAAGGACCGCAAACAACTCTTTATTGTTATTTATTATTTATTTATTGGCATTCACTCCTTGCTTCATTCGCACTCGTTCATCGTCTCAAACATACATTTCTGTTTTTCTGACTCTTGACATGGTCCTACTCAAGTATTTGATTCACTCGATCTTGCCATGACTTCCACGGGCTTCCCCGACTTCATCAACCATTCAAAGGCATCAGCCATCTGCTTAATTAAACTGATGCTGACTGAGTCATGATGTATTTACGTTTGTTTTGCAGTTTATCCTCGATGCACATATATTTACACACTTATATATACGTTTGGCTTAACTCTGTGTAATAATGTTTTTATTTTATTTGATACTAGCTGGGGTCTGGGGTACCCGGCTTCGCTCAGGGAGTTGAGATGACGACGAATCTTGCTTTAAATACCCCTACCAATGAATAGCCCCGCCCATACCAGAATTGTATATATCACAATTGAAACGTTGCTTGAAATGGCGTTAGCCGTGTTTGGTGACCAGATCTGAATAGCCAGGTACTTCCCCACCATCCTCTTCCCCATTTCCTTTCCCTCCCCAATACCTTCAGCCTCACAACAAACTCCAATTGGGGATGCCATAGTCTCACTGGCTCCAGACGGGAGCAGCTGAGACTCTTGTGAGGTACTATAAATAAATAAAAAAATACAAAAAGGCTTCGAAGGGTCATTGTCCCAGAACATTCCACTAAATTCGAGTGTTCTGGGAAGTTCCACAATGATCTGGGACGTTCAGGGATGTTCCAGAATGTTCCAGAATATTTTCGAACATTCCACAACATTTCCAGAATTTTACGGGACGTTCTGAAATATTGCGGAATGCTCTCGAATGCTCTTGAATGTTCTGGACTGTTCTAGACATTTCTAGAGTGCGAAACTTCCAGCCCTTATATCTTCGAAAGCACGTTCTTCATGTAAAAACGGGAACCTTCTTCATGGATGGGTGATAGAGGGCTACCACACTATATAACTGCCTTGATCGTACCGGGACTCGTTTCTGAGTTTTAGCGGGACGCACACTTTCTTTTATAATCATTATCATCATTACATACAATGACGTTATATTATAAATAGACTCGCCATAGTCTCACATACTCACAATATAATGTGGAAAGCAAGCAACACTCTTTTGTTTTCAGCGGTTTTCAGTATAATTTCTAAATTCAAAAATTCATTCCTGTGTGATAAAGACAGACAATCAAAGAATGTATGGGAGTGAATGACATAGATTCATAGTAGGGCAGCTTATTAGTTTCTTCGCCGAATACTACTGTCACATCACGGGTGTGACCTATGGGTGTGACTGAGATAACAAGATACTCTTATTCGGTTACACAATATGACAGGGAAGGGTAAAGGCGGGTAAAACGTGACACACGGGCAAATATTTTTATATTTATTATATGAGTTTTCATAAGTAATACAATATTGGTACTATTATAGTAGTATTTTTAAGTACATATTTTATTATACAGTACAGGTTTTAGGTTCAAACTATTATACAAATCTATACAGATTAATAACACCTAGGACCGTTACTATTTACAATTTTCATCAACGACATTATTAAATTAATGAACGCGTTACCCTTTGTACGTTTTACCCCATCTTTCCCAATGGAAAAAAACGTATGTGGGACGCTGTGTGAACCGACCTACTGTTAGTAGGTTTTCCTTGTTATGCATATGTCACTTTGTGATGCAGCGTTCGCTGTCTCCTTTACTCATATATTATTGCGGGCGGGAAACATGAAAATTAATTGTAATAATTATAAAAATTGATAATAATAAGTAATTTGCGTGTACTTAGAAATGAAGTGCTATTCCTTTGCCTTTACGACTATTTGCCGTGTAATTTAAGCATTTTCTCATCACACAGGAGGGCACTTTGGCGCTTTGCAATGCAATTTACTTACTGGTAAGACACGACCTCACTCGACGCGTAGACAGCTACAATCGTATTGTGTTTGGCTTCCCACTTTGAGATTTCTACCCCGCGTCCAGTATTAATGTCTTTGATTACATAGGATAAAATGAAGTCGCTCAAAATGTATGTGCGCTTAGATCTTTTAAACTACGCAATGGATTTTCATGCAGTTTTCCCCATTATATAGAGTTATTCAAGAGGAAAGTTTGTATGTTATTATAGTAGAGAAAATCTAGCCGAGAAATTCAAATATTCAATTCAGGCAGCGGGTAGCGGGCAGCTGGCAAGCGGGTGGTGTAGATTTTATAAAGGTTGGGTAATGGCGTTGTGTTTCGTTAGCCACAGCAACGTGTGGCCGGGTCTGCTAGTATATAATATATTGATTAGATTAAAAAAAATTAAAACAAAGTTTGTAAGATATGGCTTATAACATGATAATGTAAGAGGACCTTCTATGAGTATGTATAAATAGCAGGCTAACTTAATTAAGTGTCCTGGCCTGAGATGAGGTAGTTTTAGTGAAAATCAGATTTAGGGTGAAATTCAGATTTTGGGTGAAATTCTATCTCCGACTAGTCCATCAGAACCTATCTCATCTCGGAACGCTGGAAGCAGTGCAGGTAAGGGGATCAACTAAAGCAGTGATGATCAACCTTTTTAGGCGTAGGGCTAATTTATTCCCTTTTAATTTGTTGGCGGGTCGCGTGGGGTTTTGGGTACCCACATCAGTTAGACATTGTTAAATTTGCAGTCGGTTGTGTCGCTAACCTATTTGTATTTTCTGACACCGTATTTTTAAAATAAAACCATTACGGAAGGTAAACTAGAAAGCGCCGCAGGCGAAAATTTTATGCCTTCCGGGCAAATAAATAAATGTTATTTTTGTCATTCTGAAAATTAAAGAACATTAAAATATATATATAATAATAATATTTTCCTTGTGATTTGGATGACAATCAATTAAAACACAATTGAGTTTCTCTGTAAGAAAAGTGGGGGTTTACTTTGTTAATCTCACAAGATTTACGTAAATAAAAGTATCTAGGAACAAAACAAACCTGTAAGGAAAGAAACGACATTTAATGTTATTAATTGTGAAACGACATTTAATGTGTACTTAAAATTTAACGCACCTTTTTTATCGTTCGGAAAGTAAAATTAACATAGATCGCAACAAAAAAGCGCTGCCCTGCGTAGGTGAATTTTTTTCTTAACCAGGTCGAACCACGAAATCTTGTCTTTTTATGAATATGTATTTTAACAATTTTGAGGTGGGAATGGGTACCGCCGTCCCGGGAACCATTTATTGGATAACCAACACCTCTGCCATAGGTCACCCCAAGTGGTTCGCTACGTTTGGTGAGTTAGCAGGGGTGCCCGGGTTCATAGTGTGAGGTTTGTCCAGGTCTTGGCGGCCGATGCGTCTGCCCACCTGCCGTGTGGCGGGCAGGATCGAGAGTGACTGGTTGAGGGAGTTTTTATATTCTGTCTGGAATCTCTTGACCCATCGCCTTTCACCGCAGTTGGAGGGATGGATTCATACGTCCGTCACTCCTGGACACACTAACTGATTCCTACCCACCCCTCATACCTATTTCCTTCCCAGAACTTCTCCTTCTTTTCCTTTTAAAAAACTCTCCACACATCATCCCCTAAAATGACATTGGCTATGAGGGAAATTATTTTCTTCAGGGCCTCCTGTGTGGAACTGATGTACCCAAAATAATAGAAAAATCTTATTATTTTGATGGGCTGATTCACAACTTTGAAGAAAGATTGAGGTTTTTCGCTAAATCCTTTTGTGAAATAGAATATTAACAACTCTTTACCGCATTTAGAAAAATATTTTATTTTTCCAAACGTGCAGTGAGAGAAGACTCGCACGCAGCACGAAATAGGCTCGCGGACCGCGGGTTGCTCATCACTGACCTAAAGGGTGAATGATGTATCTTCAGGAAATAATAGTCTTGGAAGGTCCCCGGGGAGGGTGTTATCCGGATTCAGCCCGAACACGTTTGAGATTACTCTTGCCTTAAAGCATTTCCTACAACCTTATGTTGATGTTGTCAAATATTAAGGAAATAATCTAAAATCGACGTCACGTTCCCCAATAGGTTATATTAACAGTTAATGCAATAAAATATATGTATAAAAGCTTCTTTAAGTAAATTCTCACTTACCCTATAACCACAGAAAACCGGAAATATGTCATTTTTAAATCAAATTTTAGACGTATTGACCCATTATAAATTGATTTCGAAAGATTGTTATTTTATCTTGTAAACACATGTTTCAATTTTTTTAGAAAAAATGTTTATTTTTAGTATAATAAGGTTATACCATAGGTCGTTGGCAGATTGGTTAAATTTTCAAAAAAAAAATCTTATTTTACGAGACATATTATTTCATATCATGTAATCATACATTATTGTAAATCAATACATTATCTAGTAAACGCATGTTTCAAGATTATAATTTTAGTTCAAATAAAATCGTTAAAAAAATATATCCGGAACATTTATTTATGACGAAAATTCTCTATTTTGTCTATCTATTTACGGTCTTACAAATTAATATTTTTTACATTTTTTTTTGCACATTTATTTTGCTAAATTAATATTTATGATAAAAAATAATTACACATAGTTCATAATTTTAATAGTTTTATAATGACGCCTTTCAGCATTTTTTTTATGTAGGTATAAATTATAGCAAATTTGGAATGAAATAAAATCGATATTTAGTTATAATTTTAAAAAGCTGGTACGGAGAATAATTAATCTTTCTCATTGGAAGCGCCCTGTATGATCGTAAGAATATCTTTCGACGAAATGTGAATTTTCGGCCGCATGGTGATTAAAGGCCCTTAAACCTTTCGATCCATAGGCCGTGGCGTCTTGATTTTTTCCTGTTAGGTTCTAGCCAGAGATATTAAAATATAAATCTTTGGTTCTAGCTCATAACAGAAAAGACAGAGAATATTCGGCCGCCACAACTTAATGGCTGTGCGTAGTGAAGTCCTGTTTAAACACGAGCGTTTTGCTCTCGGCCTGTCTGTAATTTTTTTATACATTCCTTTTTTGTTTCATGATGGTGGACGTCTTAATGGTTCGTTAAAGATTGTTTTTTTCAAATATGACATTCGTGTTTATATGGACTTTCTTCGCATTTTTTCAGTATTATGGTACTTATCTGCCAGAAGAAAGTGTTAAAAAGGATTGTGATAGCGTCGTTTCTTTGGACACATTGTGGAATTCCTTAATTGAAATAAATGGTTTATAATCAAGCAGATGTGTATTTAAGCACCTACTTACATTACAAATCTGTTTGCATATGATTTTAGAAAACAAATTAAGTTTTTCTTTGTAAATAAAATAAAACTATAACCGTTGTTTTTGGACGCGAGATTAAAAAACTTTTCACAGAACCACTAGTTAATCGCAAATGTTTAGTTAATCACTGCGTGACAGTAAAAATGTATATTTTTGATTATATGCTGTTTATGTCAATTTTTCTCTTATTTTACATTAGTGTGGAATGTGCTCCTATGTAACTCGAGTATGAAAATATGTTATTTGAAATAAGACAAAAAAAAATTAGGAATGTTTTTTAAAGTGTTATATATTATATATTTTGTTCCATAATTTTGTACGCAAGTTCCTTCTTCTAATTACCATAAGACGACAAAGTAAATGCTCGCCTATTAAATACACGTCAAATCTTTGAAAAATGTGCTGATATTCAAATCAAGAATCTGAATTTTGTGCCGTCACAAATTTCAAGTTATAGGAGAAATCATATTAGGAAGTGGTATGGTCAAGGCTTCAGGGCTTCCTTACAATAACTATCGCTAGTTTAGCAATAGCCTGAGGCGATGATGAATCCCAGAAATGGATCCTCGTTAGTTTGACGGCCGCCCTGCCCCATTCCCGCCCCGGGCTGATTGACGCCCTGGCCACGTATAGCGCTTCAACCTTCAACCCTAAAATCCAACCCTCTGAGACAAGAATTAATTCCTGCGGTGATAACCACTGGGATGTGCTCAAAATTTTAAGTGATTTTTCGAAGTTATGGCACTTTTTTCTTTGTGTTATGAAAGTTATAACATGATTTATATGATAAATAATTTAAAGTTTAAACTACATTAAACTACTATCAGCCTTACTAAAAAAAACACTCCACAACCGTTAAACGTATTTTTTTGTACTGTGGCAATATAAAGTTCCGCCCGTTATCAGTAAAAAAAAACATGTAACTTATTTTTCATACTAGCAACACAGAGTCTTTGCGTTTGCGCAGATGTGAATGTTAAATGGCGCGTTGAAGATGTGCGTAAAAAAATTGTAACCGAAATATCACGTTTTTATTTCATAAAACGGTGAATTTATTATTAGATTTGCGTAGTATATTTAAAAATTACTTGTCCTTTGTTCCGATAGTTTTACTCAAAAAATTGTACAGTAATTGCGTGTTTTTAAAATAAATATTTACGCTGTCAAAATTGGGACTACGCCGTAATAATGTTCAATTTTATGGACTATTTATAGAGTATTTCTTGAAAATAATGTTTTTTCAAAAACATTAATATCTAATGCATATTTTGGTAAAAGTATCAAAGAAATTAACATCTTTAGAGATGCAAGAAGTCCATTCGAAATGTCAGTTTCTTTTCAGGTTATTGTTTGGGCATTAAAAGCAAACTTAAAAATTTAAAAAAAATATATTGTGTGAAAGAGAAAAACGTGAGATGACTAATTGTCCTAATTCAAAAAGGGCTGTTTTTTTAATTTTGTTTTTTTTTTTAATTTCTGTACATTTTGGTTAAAAATATTTGTGGTAAGCTTTTTTTTCGACACGTTTTCGTGTTTGGAGCTGAAATATGGTAATTTTTAAACCCTAAAGTATATTTGAAATGCATAAATCTAAAAGGTAATGTTATCTAGTTTATAAAATTATATTTATTTTTACGACATCTTCAAAAATGAGAAATATACAAGACATTTAAAAACACATTGGAAAAAATCCAAAATTCGTTCAGAAATTATTAATAAAACAAGCGTATGCAATAGATCAACAACTCTGGCTGTGTAAGCAATGCATATAGCTTTCCATGAATTTTTTTTTTGCCATTTTTAAATTAGTAACGTTTTCACACCCGCGGTCGTTTATCAATTGAATTAAATTTTCACCAAGTTTTCTAGTAAAGCTGTATATAGTTAAAAAGTTGTCTTATAACTTTGTACAGCGCCGTGGAAATAATAATTCACAAAATTGGCGAAAAGCTATTCAAAAGAACAAAAAAGTGCCTGCGTAGTAAAAAGGAGATATATTCTACAGTGAAGTGAAATCGGAATCTAATTATAGGTTCAGCGATCGATGGGTTCAGCTGATATTTTCATTAAAGTTAACAATGTGTTCTACGTTGTCTCTGGGGATGGAATCATTGCAAGAGATTAAATATCATGTATTACCTACAGTGTATACCACAAACACGGTGAATTGTAAATTATACGTAGGCTCTCTGCACTCGCCAATCCGCCGCTCGCAAGCATTACGTTGCTCGTTACTCCGCAGTGCTTTTAAAGTATTCAAGAGAACTGTTGTAACAGCTAATCATCTGTCTGCCTTTGCTTGTCCTCTGCAGACTTTAGACTTCCCTCAATTTAGGAAAATCGTTTTTATCTTTTGCGTACTCCATCACTGTAGTGCCAGAATGATTAGTGTCACTTAGAGTTAATAACTATCTCGGCAATCTCTTTCCGTGAATAACTCTTCCCGTGATGCGATAAAATTATCAAATTCTAGCCTGACCTGAAAAAATCTAGCTTACTCTTTATAGCAGAGTAGTAAATTCGTGATTTTTGAACTAACACGATGTGTATGCGAGTTATAAACAGTTATAAAATACTTATCAAAATTATGAAATCAAAATTATTGCGGACGACTAATTTCCGGGTAAATTTCATTTGTGCCCGGCCAACGGCGATATTCTCCGCATGCAAATAGAGCAACAATCAATTAATAATAATTATAATTGATTGTAATTCGGTAGTGATTAAATAAATATTTTACATCATATAAATACATCCTGCAATACCAAAGGTATTCAACATGTTGGTTTGATGAGCTATCTTGTTTCTATTATATTTTATATTAACCTTTAACTGCTGGCATGATTTTTTGTACGTATACTTGACGTGGGGGCCTGGGCGGCCTGTTATTTTAAATGTTTATATATTAGAGATCCATGAAAATTTTTAGGTCCAAATTGTTATTTATTGGACAATTTAAATATATTTAAATAAAATACTTTTTTTAAATACTTATATTAGACAATTTGGATATTACATAATATTTTTTGGCAAAAATCACTTGAGATCAGAAATCAGTATTATCTATTAAACTAAATAAAAACAATGAACTCAATTTTTTATAATTTTTCAATAGTGGCTCGACTAAACTATATAGGTACATATGTAAAACTTTAGTAAAGTTGTTTATGTTTATTTTTATATAGTAAAAATCAACCTTAAAAAAATCATGTACCTTAAATAAATCAAGTACTGACGATGGGTCAGAGAGGCCCGCAAAAAATTTTGATTTTCACGGCCAAAAGCATTTTCGTTGTTAGTTTTTGGGATGTTATGCCGTGTTGCGCTATCTCCTTCTTTAGCCGACGTTTCGGACAACGTTGCAGAGTCCATCATCAGGGCAAATCCGGTAGATCCGACGATGTGACGAACATCGGATAAAGAAGGAGATAGCGCAACACGGCATAACATCCCAAAAACTAACAACGAAAATTACTTATAGAAATTTAACTTGGAAAATTTTGAATACAAAACTTACGGCTCTGCCGTCACTAAATTCAAAGCTACTGGAAGCATCGTATGCGTCGCGCGCGGGGGAGGGGACTATTTCGATATTATCATTGTTGCTAGGACGGAGCGGCCCCCACGTAAGCAGTTAAAGGTTAATAATTATTGTACATCATACAAATTCATCCTGCAATACCAAGTCCCTCAAAATGTTGATTTACTGAGCTAACTTGTTTGTATTATATATTAAATTAAAGATATAATTCATTCAAAATCTTAGATCGGGCACATAGATACAGTGCCCTTGTTGAATAATCGCGTATGTTTTACATTTAACTTGAATCCCCACCCACTATATGCAAGTTTTAAAGGAAATCATCCTTGCTTTATTTAGGCTTTAAAAAGCTTTAGGCGTACACAAGTTAGGGCTAACTGCTCTGTACCCGTTGGACCGTACAGAGCCGCTAGGCACGGGAGATTAGCTGCAGACTATAGATGGCGCCCATCAACCGAATAAAATTTGTTTACTTAATGCCATCCGTCTTCCACTGAAACGAGTTTTTGCCCCCAACGCCTAAGTACGGGCAATCAGTCTCCTCGCCGGACGATTAGGGAACCATTTTTCAATGTGATCTGGTGATAGTTCACCGCTTTTTGCAGCGACATCAACCGTTTTCTTGGTAAAAGCCAAAATAATGAAGCTAAAAATAAACTGTGTTTATAAAGATAAAGAATGCCTTCTTAAATTTTAGGTCTATGAAATGGAATTATCGGAAACTGTATTATTGTAAACTGAATGACTAGTCACTAGTCAATTGTTTATAAGAAAAACTCTCGTTTTATAACTTTTGAAGGTTATTCCCATCAATTTAAAATATCATTGAAGAAGAAGATAGCAATAATAGGCCCAGTTACGATCATTATCTTTTTATATTTTTCTGTGTCTTTTTCTCTTTCATATTTTCGTTTAAATTATTTTTTTATCTTCTTCTTCAATTATATATTACACGAATGACTAGTATTTTCTCCCGTTTGTTTTTTTTTTTGTTTTATGTTGAAAAAACTTTTTTTGAAATTTTTTTTCAAAAAGTCACAGGAAATAAACATTTCTTTTATATTTTTTACTCCAAGTAATTTCAGGAACCACCGTCCCTTAACATCATGTATAATCTATTTATCTCGAAGAACTTATTTCGTTTTGAATTTATTTTTGCCGTTAACGACGTATGTAGTACGTAGGCTGGTTCCTTAATAGCATTTTGATGATTCGCATTTAATAAAATTTTATATGATTAATTCACATTAAATAATCCACAGGCGGGCGGTTTTGAATGGAAAATTGGTGGTTATCACGTGACCTGCATTTATTTACCATCAAATGCTTTATTGCGAATTATTTCGAACGTATTAAAATCATTATGACCCTATTATTTTTGAATTGAAAGGTCTAACAATAGAATATGTTTTCCATGACGCAACATTTTCAAATTAATGTTTGCTAACTGATTTAATTAATTGTCTATTTTCACGCATTATTAACGGAATCTGCCCAGCTTCGTCCGAGTTTTAACATTATTTTTAGAAGCCTTTTTTCGTATTGAACAATTCAAAATCACCGAGCAAAAAATTTGCTCCGAGTCAAAAATATTATTTTACTGCTAAATTGGTACATTACGTATACTTCAAATAACGGGGAAATGGCGATGCTAACTAGAGACGAGGATATTGAAATTTTTAAGCTGAAAATTTTGTGCCGTATTCATGACGCCCGAGGTCCGTACGCATATTTCCCTTTCCGTGCTCAATACGAGGCAACCATGCCTCGCAATCAACACGGGTTTGTAATGCCATTTTTTCTCCAAACCCGTGTCCATAGAAGGCAAGCAGCATCCTACTGTGCACGAGTTTGTAACACCAATCCCTTCCCAAACCCGTGTTCAGTACTAGGCACGCATCGTCCAAACGTGATTATAACGTAAAAAAAGTGTGTGCATACACGCACAATATAATGGATGGGCAATAAAACGCAAACAGCCTTACTAATAAAATAAATGGAAACACCTCATAAAAGAGTACCTACTTATAATACTTTATAGTACCAATCTTACAAAATAAATTCTCTAAAATAAACTCGCATGTCATCATAATTTTTAAAAACATCCCAGGTTTTGAATGGTTGGTTTGGCAAAGCAGGGTTTGTCTAGCGGGTAGGTGTAATTATTCTAATACATTTCTTTCCATGTTCTGCTGTTATAAATACAGGTACAAACTTGTCTATAATCCATTTACTTAACATGCCTCGTACTGAACCGGGTTTGGGAAGGGAATTAGCGTTACAAACCCGAGCACAGTAGTATGCCGCTTGCCTTCTACTGGACACGGGTTTGGTGAATAAATGGCGTGATTTCGAGGCATGGTTGCCTCGTATTGAACACGGAAAAGGAAATACGCGGTCCGTACGAGAGTTTCTGTTGCTTGACAACTCTTTACATAAATATATGATATACCTATCTATGTCTATTTAAGGGGAATAATATTGAGTATGGATAATCCACAAGGAGTTTTGAGATAATATTATTTCAACATTATTTACAATTTTCTATTCGAACTTATGCTGGCTGACCTGGCCACGCGTTGCTGTTGCTAACGAAACACAACGCCATCTACTGGATGGTTACTCAACCTAGATAACCAAGTGTCGTGTCTATAAATTAACTCACACCGCCATCTGTTAGAAACTTATGGATCTTACAAATAATTACAAAGCATTGTCCTGTAACAAACATTTAATTCGCAATAATAAATATTGAGGTCAATACTCGAGATAAAAATTATCTCTCTTTTGTTGGACCAAATTACACACAATAAGCGAAATTTCATCAAAATTGGTTGTTTTTCTCGAACAAACATCATGACGTGAGTTTTTCTGGTAGGTTTTTAGATTTTCACGGCCAAAAGCATTTTCATTGTTTGTTTTCTGTCGGATCTGCCGGATCTGCCTTGATGATGGACACTGCAACGCTGTCCGAAACGTCGGCTAAAGAAGAAGGTAGCGCAACGCGGCATGACACCCCAAAAACAAATAACGAAAAATAATGTTTTTCTGTTCGTAAAAAAATGTTTTCGACTAAGAGCCCGTTCACACTTCCGTCGTAAAAACGGAGATGGGTTCCGTCGTCATGACGGAAGCCCTAGGCCCCTGTTCACACTTCCGTTTTCAAGACGGATCCTACTCTACGAAAACAACGACCAAAACATTTTATCATTCTTCAGTAGACGGTCGTGCGCACTGCGCAATGCGCAATGCAAATATTGCAAATTTTACTATTATAAAAGTTCCTCTTAGTTTGGGCCGTAAAAGGCCGACAGCAAAAACTTTCCCTTGGGGCTGCCATAAATAGTTATAGGTGCTATTTGAAATGTACACATACCTACTTAAAAATGAAAAAATTTAAATAATAAACTTTTTCTTCAAATCGGGAATGTATTGATGTAATACCAGCCATAAAATTACTTCAGGGGTCGGACCTTATTTGTTCAAACCGTGGGAGAATATTTTGTTTGCATACTTGAAAAGGAGAAAGTACGCGAAAATCATCCAGCAAATATTATAACTAAAATGACTAAAAAACATGAATGATATGACTAAATATTTTCTTGAGATTAAATAGAAAAAATCGCATTCTGGAACGAACATGTATATTATATAATAATATTATAAACGCCAAACGCGCGCCCCATAAAAACACAATTTGCCTGCTCGCTTGCGTCTGGGAGCGGGCGGTGGTGAAGTGTGAAGCGGGGTGTGGCGGGTTCAAAACGGATCCGTCGTCCCGCCGTATAGTGTGAACAGCTCCATTGAAATGTATGAGCCAGCGCATTCCTTTCCGGCTTCACGACGGACACTCTGCGTAGGCGAACTCTCCGGCAAAAAATGACGGATCCGTCTTCACGCCGGATCCGGCAAGTGTGAACAGCTCCATAGAGCCACTACAGCGGCTAGGGCCTCCGTCGTAATGACGGAACCCACCTCCGTTATTACGACGGAAGTGTGAACGGGCTCTAAGGCTGGAGTAGTTATTACTAAACATTATTTAACTTTACTTAAGTGTGAGTTAGGTACTTCTTGTAAAGAGTCATGTTTTTAAGTAAGGCTAAAATAATAACTTTAAAAATCGTCTAAACTTTTAAACTTAAATGTAGATTAGGTACCTACTTGTTGTAAAGTTGGATGAACTTTGCCATCTTCGATATTTCACCCCCGATGTGTTCCACATTTTCAATTTGCTCTGGAATCACGTATCATTGCGTCGTTTCCTCCGAGAGGGACCATAGCGTCGCGTCATTGCGGCGAGGGGTCTTAATCCGCCTGCGTCTAAACTAAAGCCACCCCATCTCTACCAACCACCCCAAGGTACCTAACTGTGGTGAATCGTCATTTTTGTGTTTGCCAGAATGCTTCGATTGAAAAATACAACCTTGTTGATACTGTAGTTTTTTTTCACTTATTTTTTTTTCTTTCACCCTTCAAGGGTGTTCTAGGCCATCATTTAAAATTACAGAGAAAGGAAAACTGAATTTATATTAATTTTATTTAAATGTACAAATTTCAGAATTATATGGAAGATTGGAGTCGAGTTCAGACTTAGAAGAGATAAAATGTTGAATGGAGGGGAGGCAATTTTACATAACGCTTGATAGAAGAGAGGATATTTATTTAGAGAGGGACAACCAAAAAATATGTGATCTAAAGTGCCCACATCCGAAAATTATATAAATATTTTCAATTTTATAAAGATTTTCAGCAATCTGATGCAGCGCACCACTAAACTGAAAAATCCTGAAAATATCGTCATTCAAAAATTAGAGTATATTTTTAAAGTGAACAGTTGTTGTGATTTGAAATGCGATGAAACCAAAAAGCGACATTAAAAAAAAGACAAACACATACATCTCTATAGTATTTAACCTGCGAAAGAAACTAACTAACTAACCATCACGCCGTTTCCCCGCAGGGATAGGCAGAGAGGACGGACCGCCAAACAACTCGGTCTTGGCACACACTCCTTGCTTCGTTCACATTCATACACCGTCTCATACATGCTCTTCTATTATTCTGACTCCTGACATGGCCCGACTCAAGTATCTGATTCACTTGGTCGTGCCATGTCTTTTTCGGGCGTCCCCGACTTCTTCTACCATTCACATTTGCGTCATATATTCTCCTTACACTCCTTTCCTCGTTCATTCTCTCTACATGCCCGAACCATCGGAGCGTTCCTTTCTTGATCTTACTCATTACGATTACATCAGCCTTGCATTCTTTGCGGATCTTCGCGTTTCTCACACGATCATACATAGTTTTACCACACATACGCCTCAGGGATCTCATTTCTACAGCATTCAGTCTACTTTCATCCTTCCTCTGCCAGTTCCATGCTTCACTGCCATACATCAGGGTAGGTACCAGTACTCCATTATGGACGGCTAGTTTCGCGTTTTTGGACAGTTTTTTGTTGGTGCCAACGACGTTCAGTCCTCCATTAATAGAGTTACCTGCATTCACCCTTCTTTCAATATCTCTTTCAGCCTTCCCATCTGGGAAAGAATGAGATAGAATAAACGGTCTCCTCTTTATGCGGTACTTCGTATCCTCCCCACTCTTGTCTTGTTTTTAGTAAAACTTCTTTAGCACCGTTGTGATTTTAAACTCGATGAAACGGAAACGACACAAAAAAGAGACAAACACATAGGTACATCCATAAGATTTAGCCTGCTAGAGAATGAGATAGAATGAAACCGTTCCGCATTATCCGCTTTGATTATGAGCTCACTTTCCAAGGGTCCTATTGGTTCTGATTGTGTGGGCGAAAGTTTCACTTCTACCATTTGTGAACTACACTCAATTTTTTATTTTATTTTTTCAATTCCGTTACAACAACATCAATAATGTTGTATTTTTCAATTTTAGCGCTCACAAATGAGCCGCCACTGGGTGCCAAGGTAGGTAAAATAGTATTACACCGCCCGATCTTTTATTTAGGGCACATTAAAAACGTATATAGCCCAAGGGGCGTCCCACTAACCCTAAAATCGTTAAATCTCTGCTCGATTAACCACCCAATGCGAATTTTATTATGCGATCGATTTGCTGAGAAAAGGTCGTGCTATTTCCTTGGCTTCTTTCAGAATCTTTCAGCATCTTTCGGCGTAGCCTAAATTCGGAACGTGAACTGTTACTTTTGGTGTCAGTGGAGTAAACACAATTTTGTCCAATGCACTTTGTCTCGTGTAACACATCGAGTTATTTCCCCTCCACTTCCTTAAAGAGATCTATTCGGAGTCATTGACTCGATTCAAAGTAAAGAGATTTCACATATTTTGCTCTCTCTTTTGCCCTTACTTCTTCTCTTTTGTTATTTGATTTGATTTTTTAAAATTTTTATTTGAATTCATTCAGTTCTTGTTTAATTCGTTTTTTTATTTCTGAATATGGACCTCTCTTCAAATTACCCCTTGCGATCCGATGTTGTATCACTTATATCTTTCAAACTCCCTCTGTTGACCAAATATCATGCAATAATCCATGTGTATTTGAGTAGTTTTATACGAGTTCTGCAGTATATATATTTTTTACTGTTTTTCAGACATTATGTCTGAAAAACAGTAAAATCATCTACCAGCGATATATATTCAATATATCGCTGGTAGATGATGCAGGCAAATATGGGTAATTTGCATACTAGATTAACACGGGTTTATCTTGTTTGAGGTTTAAGACGCTTACAACATTCCTTCCAGAACAAGAAATTTCTTACAGCTATGTAAGCTGACAAGTAGCTCTTGCTCTAGAACTCTAGAACGTTTACTTAACTACTCGTATTTGAAAGTCTGTGTGGGGCGCATTACTCCATGCACGTCAGAATGTCCTTATTTCTAAGTAAGACGTTTAGTCTTCATTTTATAGCTTTTGGTGGACGTAGCGACATTAGACCCGACTTAATAGTATTCAACTAAATTCTTCCGGGCGTTTAATCATCTCTTAACGACGTTACTCGGCCACGTGACCACGTGAGAGGCGAGTTCAAATTATGCAGTCTGCTTCTAATTGCCAGGAACACTCTGCGCGACCACCTTCTCGGCCCGAACATCCTTTACCCCTTCCTGCCTTTTCCTTCCTTTCCATTTCCGGTCCCCTCTCGGCGCTCTCTTTTACCACCTAATGTAAAAGTTGAAAGCGCCGCCCCACATCCGGCGGAAACGGTCTCCAGTCTACACACACGGCTATAGGCTGTTGGCTGGAGGCTGTAGATATGCTTTGCAGACATCGAAATGAAATTCCCAGATTGGCTCATCTGGAACTGAAAATCACACAGTATTTTAGTTTACTATCAAGTTTTATTTTTAGGACTCCTTTTGTAATTTTATGTATTTTTTTTTAATATAACAGTTTATTTATAAAGAAGTTTTAATTAGTTAATATGTATTACTCGTGACAGCTCTTATAGTATTTCTATACAGGTGATTTTGATGAGAATCTTTTGACAAATTGTTTTTATTTTTATTACGAATGCTCCTATTACTTTTTGAGTAAATTGTCAGAAAATATCGAAGGGTTATTGTTCTGTAAAGGTATTATTATATTATTTTATTGTATATACATTTGAATGAAAAGTGGTATAAGCAACGTCTGCATGGCCTTTTTCATACAAAACTTATATTTTAATTTGAGACACAACATAAAAATATATTTTTAATCAAAAGTTAATTGTAGCAAATATCTAGTACGGAAATGTGTTACTTTATTTTTTGTGAATCAAATTATAAAATGTAGACCATTAAAGAATTCAATTTTTCATTATTTTAGAAACAGCTTTGGCAATTTTCTGTAAGACTGTTTGGTGTTTCCAAATTATTAATTTTCAAAGAAGGTTTTTTCTTGCCACATTATACTATTTTGTTAGATATGGTCTACATTGAATTCGGATTATATACGGAGTGGCGAACGATTATTTTATTTATTAAATTAGCTTTAGGATTATTACAATTTCTATTAATGTTAATTCGAAATTGGATGATTGTTTGGACACCTATAACATATACAATTAGACAACTACTGTCAAAACGTCTTTGTCGCTAGATGGTGGCAATAAGGCATTGACGTCACATTACCCGTGTTTGTCCGCTCCCTCAAAGATATCATTTTTTTCTTCTTAATTAGTTTATCTTGAACTTTTATTTCATTGTTTTCATTGTTACAATACACAGTACTAGCCGGCAGACTCCAGTCACGGGGAAGTTTTCTCCCCAAGGCTCCCCGGGTTTTACCTGATTTTTATGCGACCACCGCCCTTAGCTGTTTATGATCTCATATGTCATACATAATATCTGACGCCATATTTCGCAAAATTATTTAGGCCTGGGTTAAAAAAATCCCATTAGGAACGAGAGTTTAAAACATTTTACACTTACTTTTTTGTTTTGTTTTATGATTATCTAAATTTGACACAGTGTTATTTACAACGAGGCTTAGCTTATGCGATTTACTCTATACATTTTTTTACAAATAACCTGTTATAAATTTTTTAAATTTTAAACAAGTTCTTATTGTGCGCAAAAGCAATGCGTTGTTGATTTGGCATTGGACGTACGGAGAAAGGGGAAAAAACCACAGGGGTGCTAAATTGCTACAGTTGTACCCTGGCTGGGTGCATTGTAAGGGGATCAAATGAAGCTACCATTACATAAATTGGTAAAGGAATACTTACTCATCACTTCATAATAATATCAGTTGGATAAGGCTGAAGGTATACAGTCCGTGTACCTTAAATGAATTATTGTTTCATAATAAATGAAAATAAAAATGAAAACGCTCAAAGAACTATAACCTCACATTTTTTTAAAAGAAAACAATCGAGTAATAAAGTAGATATAGAGAAATATAAAATAAAACGTGCAGGATTAAGTAATGTAGTAGCAATCCTTTTCATACAAAAAATGGATTTAGGCTGAAATACCCAAACTGAATTATTAAAAATAATCAAAATGAAATCCACTACGGATATTCGATATTATCCAGAATGTGAACTGTTTATTATTTGTGGTAAGTACTTGGCTATACCACCAAAGGTGTTTCTAAATTGTGGTGTTTCACCAGGGTGAAACTGAGATGTATCTACCACTATATAGGTGGATACTGTCTAAAACCAGGAGACTTTTAACTATATTGCATGGAAAGCATTTATTTTAATGCGGGTACTGCGGCCCTGTGTACATTAAGAGGGTATAACCAGAGAAAACCGGAAATATGTCCTTTTTAAATCAAATTTTACACGTTTTGACTCTTATCAACAAAAAATTATAAATTTATTTCGAAAGATTGTTCTTTTATCTAGTAAACGCATGTTTTAAATTTTGAGAAAAAATGTTTAATTTTAGTATAACAATTTTCAAACGAAAAATCGTATTTTACAAGACATATTTCATATCGTGTAATCATACATTATTGTAAATCAATACTTCATCTAGTAAAAGTATGTTTCAAAATTTTAATTTTAGTTTAAATAAAATCATTAAAATCATCATTAATACGTATGACGAAAATTTCTCTATTTTGTCTATCTATTTACGGTCTTACAAATTAATATTTTAAGATTTTTTTTGCATATTCATTTTGCTTAGACATTATTGAAAAATTATAAATACTTGAGATAAAAAAATAATTACAAAAAGTACATAATTTTAATAGTTTTATCATCACGCATTTCAGCGTTTTTGGATGTAGGTATAAATTAAAGCAAATTTGGAATGAAATAAAGTCCATATTGAGTTATAATTTAACAAATCTGTTATATTGAATAATTAATCTTTCTCATTGGAACCGCCCTGTACGATCTTAAGAACATCTTTCGACGAAATGTGAATTTTCGGCCGCTGGCTGGTTAAAGGCCCTTAAGGAGGAAACATGAACGCATGATGTCTGATCTTTCTGATTTCGTTAAAATTTTACTGCACTACAAAATATGTATATTCTCCAGGAATATTTAAAACCATTCGTTTACTTTATTCATCACATATTATTGTGTTTCATTTGATTGCCGCATGCCTTCACTTCCATGTTTTCAATTGAGGAAATACGTACGTCACCTTATTTAAAAATGAACCGGTTTTAACGTCACAAAAGTCCAATAAAGTAGCTAACCCAACAGATACTTTCCTTACAATCCTGAACCTGAATATGATACGTTGATAAAATAACTGAAACCTACAAACATTGTTAGAGTATTGCCTGTATAACATTTGTTCCAAGCTTCCTGTATTGAATTACCCATTTTCTCAAAAGTACCTTTTAGTCCAGTAACTTTATACATCACAGTATGCGTTAAATCCGGTAGTTCTGATTTTTTGCAGGCTTGTTTATAATTTTGGCCTAATGAATAATCCAAGTTTTTGACCTCGACCGCCGAACGCAACTTTGTCAAAAATCGAAAAAACCGCGAAAAAATCGTTATTTTTTCAAATTTTGGCGATTATAACCCTAAAGGACTAGTTTTTTAAAGAACTTTTTCATGACGTTTTTAAAGTAAACTAAATTTGCTACAAAATGATACTATAATTGTCTCTGTAAACCCAATAGTTTTTGAGATTAAGCCTTTCAAAGTTTGTGACCTCGAGCGCAAACCGCGAAAAAAACGTTATTTTTTTCAAATTTTGGCGATTATAACCCTAAAGAGTTAGTTTTATAAAAAACTTTTCTTAAATGTTTTAAAAGAAGACTGAATTTGCTACAATATGATACTAGAATTGTCTCTGTAGACCCAATAGTTTCCGAGATTAAGCCTTTCAAAATTTTTATTTATTTTATATATTCAATAATTTTATTATTAAATTAATAAAAACAGTTTATTTATAAACAAGTTCTGCTGGTAATTATTATTACGCGTGACAGCTGTTTCGCCTTCTGAGGGCATTATCAAACTGTGGTCATGCCACATACAGACAATCTATTTATAGCCTGTATGTGGCATGACCACAGTTTGATAATGCCCTAATTACCAGCAGAACTTGTTTATAAATAAACTGTTTTTATTAATTTAATAATAAAATTATTGAATATATAAAATAAATTAAAATTAAAATGGAGTTCTACAAATTAAACTTGACAACAATAAATACCTTTCAAAATTTATCATTTTTTTCGAACTTCGCAATTTTTTGCAATTCTGTCTTTCTGAATGAATTTTGACCCTGATTATTCTATCGATGATGTATAAGCTAAGCTACGAATAATGAAGTAAAAAAGATAAAAAAACAAAGTATTTTCTTTTTATTATTTTATTTATTTAAAAAAAGATAAGTACAACAAAAGTTAATAATATAATGAATAACAGATCACTTTGCATAAACCACTATATTATAAACAATATCTACATGTTTTGATAACAATGTTATCTTCATCAGGATATGTTAATATAAAGAAAAATAAATGACAGACAAGTATAGACAAATTAGAATAAACTATAACATAGACAAAATATTAAAAAGTAGAGGTGATTAATTGCTTAAAAATCATAAAAATAGTTATACAAAATTAAATATAAAAATTATTTATTATTTATAGATCTGTTATTCATTATATAATAATTAATGATGCCACAAAGTAATTTTGCGAAGTTTGAAAAAGTTAATAAGTTTATTTGTTAGGAAACTGAGTAATATTCAAAATCAAAAAATTAAATTAATTTAGCCCTCTTGGAAGGTCCCGGTTGAGGTTCGTCCGTATCTGGATCGACGTATTGGGATGGCGTATCCCCATCAGCATCAGGAGATGGTGATGAATCGTCGACGTCTTGTGCCCACAAGTCATCCTCCATTTCGACATCGGACAGATCGTCGCCTACTGGGATATATATTACTTCAACATCGGGTATATTGTCACAAGAGGCCCCGCTACAGTGCCTGCAGACTGATGAGCATTTTAATCCTGCCTTCCTGCAGCTGCACGCGTTCCCACAACCCCTTCGTGCAGCCCCAAGAAATCATCCGCAAGAGGTGTTGTGGGGCTGCATCTCTGGTCATCATTTTGGGGTTGAGGCCTTGTGGCGTGGATATCCATCCCCAGGAGAGAGGGTTTAGTGTGACTCCCAACCACGCCTGAACCTGTAAGAAGATTGTACATGAGAATAGAAAATGATGAATGACATGTAACTGATGCAAGGACAAATTTTTACCTGATGGAATGTCCGCAAGGAGTGAAATCGAGCAGTATCGTGTAGGAGGTAACCTGGATGTCGAGTCACAACCACTAAAGGCATGGATGAAAGCTCTGTTTGTAAGGAATGGAGGGTGCTGTGCAAACCATATATAGAGTTTTTCAGTATCTGATTCATCTCTGGTGACACGAGATGGTCGCATGTCAAGATGTATTCCAGCATCGCTTCTTCAAAATCCTCTTTGAAAACAGAGCTTTTTCTCTTCATCCATGCCTTTAGTGGTTGTGAATCGACATCCTGCTTCTTTGGCTTAGGGAAGATACAAACGATGTCCATAGTCGAAAAAAATCCGGACGTTGAAAAGCAAGCTGCGATTTTTCTCGACACCAAATCTACGCCTGATGATATAACAGCAGCAGGAGAACGAGTCATAATTGCTCTATACGGAGGCAACCCCAAAACCCATAACCTTGACGAGCTGCGGTACCAACTATTCGCCAGGGCTGCGACGAAAACCAGCTTCAATCTAGCCAGGTTACCTCCTACACGAGACTCTGCTCGTTTTCACTCCTTGCGGACATACCATCATGTAAAAATATGTCCTTGCATCAGTTACATATCATTCATCATTTTCTATTCTCATGTACAATCTTCTTACAGGTTCAGGCGTGGTTGGGAGTCACACTGAACCCTCTCTCCTAGGGGTGGATATCCACGCCACAAGGCCTGAACCCTAAAATGATGACCAGAGATGCAGCCCCACAACACCTCTTGCGGATGATTTCTTGCGGCTGCACGAAGGGTTGTGTGAACGCGTGCAGCTGCAGGAAGGCAGGATTAAAATGCTCATCAGTCTGCAGGCACTGTAGCGGGGCCTCTTGTGACAATATACCCGATGTTGAAGTAATACATATCCCAGAAGGCGACGATCTGTCCGATCTCGAAATGGAGGATGACTTGTGGGCACAAGACGTCGACGATTCATCACCATCTCCTGATGCTGATGGGGATACGCCATCCCAATACGTCGATCCAGATACGGACGAACCTCAACCGGGACCTTCCAAGAGGGCTAAATTAATTTAATTTTTTGATTTTGAATATTACTCAGTTTCCTAACAAATAAACTTATTAACTTTTGTTGTACTTATCTTTTTTTAAATAAATAAAAAAATAAAAAGAAAATACTTTGTTTTTTATCTTTTATACTTCATTATTCGTATCTTAGCTTATACATCATGACCCCATCATAAAAGTACAGGGCTTCGATAGAATAATCAGGGTCAAAATACATTCAGAAAGACAGAATTGTAAAAAATTGCGAAGTTCGAAAAAAATGATACATTTTGAAAGGCTTAATCTCGGAAACTATTGGGTCTTCAGAGACAATTCTAGTATCATATTGTAACAAATTTAGTCTACTTTAAAAACATTTAAGAAAAGTTTTTTCTAAAACTAGTCCTTTAGGGTTATAATCACCAAAATTTGAAAAAAATAACGTTTTTTTCGCGGTTTGCGCTCGAGGTCACAAACTTTGAAAGGCTTAATCTCAAAAACTATTGGGTCTACAGAGACAGTTATAGTATCATTTTGTAGCAAATTTAGTTTACTTTAAAAACGTGATAAAAAAGTTCTTTAAAAAACTAGTCCTTTAGGGTTATAATCGCCAAAATTTGAAAAAATAACGATTTTTTCGCGGTTTTTTCGATTTTTGACAAAGTTGCGTTCGGCGGTCGAGGTCAAAAACTTGGATTATTCATTAGGCCAACATTATAAACAAGCCTGCAAAAAATCAGAACTACCGGATTTAACGCATACTACCCCATACATTCAGGCGACAAAGTTACTGGACTATTTGTCGCAACATCCCCAAAGATGATAAAAGCTCTGAGGTAAATTATTCTATGAAGACCTCATAAATGATGTTATTGTTAATAGCCTATATTTAGTATCAAAACAATTTTATTATAATAAATTAGTAATCGAAATATTTTTTATGCACACGATTTCAAAATGTTAAAATTTCGATGAACCATCACGGGCGGTCAGATTTATAGTCTACTTACTTGTGCTGAAAACATTCCCCTGATAATGTAAGGGGTATTATTTCCCTTACCTTACCCTTGGGACCGGAAGTCCGCCGTCCGGTGGACGGAACCGGAATTAAGATAATAGATATTAATTTTCAGCCTGCCACCTGGTGATATACTTCAACATTTCAGTGTTGCTTTCTTAATGAAGGTCCTTCGTATTATTTCTATTCTCTCATTCTGGTGTACCCAAAAACAACGCTTTCTAAACTTCTTCAATCTACATCACTTCTACCTCTCATTCTTCGATAATTAATTCTGGAACATAAGTAGTAGATAATAAAGGTATTTTTTTAACGTTTAATTGATATGAAACTGGGACGTCTCTGCTGTTCTTAATTAATGTGACTTTTATACATAAACACACAGGATACTCTGAGGAAAATGATTTTTCTCAGGGCCTATGTCATCTTGGGGGATGCTGTGTTGAGATATTTTTTAGCGGAGAGGATTTCAAGGAGATTTCCGGATGAAGGAGTTTGACTTATTTTTTGAGTATTTGATGGTAGGTATTATTATATATTTAAAAAAAAACTGTTAACAAACAAGTGTATGGAAGCGCTGCTTACATACTATACATTGGTGGCTTGATAGTGTCAGGACTTCGCAGTGAATATTCAAAAAGAATAAGAAAATTGTTTGAAAAGGATGTACTAGTATGTAAATACAAATGTTAGAGGGAGGGCGCTAATGTTACAAAACGATTATAATTAAGCGAAAATTGGGAAAATATTTAATAATACAAGACTCGTTTAAAATATAACAGAAATCACTCGACAAATGTCTAAAGTAGCGTTTAAAAAACACTGTGTTTTTTTTCATACCTTTAACATGTTAAATAACGGAACAATTTTTTTTTTTTTTTTTAATATTTTGCGAATTATTTCTATGGAGGGAATTTCATAAAATTACCTTTTCGGCTCGGCATATTTATATAGATATTATCTATAAAAATAACAGTTATTTTTTTAAGAACTTAAAAACTTAAAGTGTTCAAGAGAAATATGTTATAAAAACTAAACAACCATCATGCCGTTACCACGCAGGGGTAGGCAAAGAGGGTGGACCGCCAAACAACTCGATCTTGGCACACACTCTTTGCCTCATTCACATTCGTACATCGTCCTATACATATTCTTCTATTACTCTATCTCTAGGCCCGACTCAAGTATCTGATTCATTTGATTGTGCCATGTCTTCCTCGGGCGTCCCCGACTCCTTCTACCATTTATTTACATTTGAGTCATATACTCTACTCGCACTCCTTCCTTCGTTCATTTGCTCTACAAGCCCAAACCATCTGAGGATCCCTTTCTTAATCTTATTCATTACGCTTAGCCTTGCATTCTTTGCGGATCTCCACGTTTCTCACACGATTATACACGGTTTTAAACACATACTCCTCAGGGATCTCATTTCTAAAGCATTCGATCTACTTTCATCCTTACTCTGCCAGTTTCTTGCCTCATTGTCATACATCAGGGTAGGTATTAAAGTGTCAAGGGAAATATGTTATAAATCGGTAGAAATTCTAAATGCGGGGGATTAAGGCGTGTCCTTAGACACAATGAACTGGAGGGAGACAACAAGCTACCGACAGAATATGAAGTATTTCTTATAGATATATGTATATAGTTTGTAGTTAGAAGAAAGATTGTAGAAATGTATTATAAGTTTTTACAGCGACCTCGAGGTGAGGTTTCACAAAAACGGCGCTATACAAGTCATCCAATCAAGTTATTATTATTTGGTGCTTCAAATTTTATGTCTGGGTTAAATCTTCCCCGCGGGAAAGACCAAACCCTTCCGCACACTTTTCCACAAATGATTATCTAGTAAATCCACGCCATGTGAGTGCACTATGTAAGTATAATAAATACAAAACAATACAAGAACAATACGTCAATCCACCAGAGACCAAATGGGAAAATAATTCAACGACTCCAGATATTCTCCTATCAGAGGGTTCGGCTCTGTAGAACTTCTAACTGGACCGATAAATCCTCCTGATCCCTCAACATAAATATTTAAAAAGTCTTTCGTAATCCTACATGTATTTAAAATGACTGATTATTATTATTTTTATTATTATAGATGGCTGGAACAATTTTCAGAAAAGCTTAAAATTTAGCTGTTTTTGACATGGAATTTTAACTTTCGTTTTTTCGGAATGAATCGCCGACAAAACCATGACCATGAAATATAAAATCCTGTTTATTCGCATGAACTTCTTTGGAAAGTTTATAATAGGAGTGAATTCTCATTGGACCGAGTTGTAACGCTAAAAGTTTCCACAGAACTTTATTCCTAGATCAAATTCTAATCTAACAAAATTTCATCCCTGAAAACTTATCTTGCCTTACAATAATTTATCAGTAAAGCAGTGATTATAACTGTTACCTTTATTCGGCAAGCTTGCGTGAATATTATTTTTGATATTGAAATAAATTTATTCCTATGTGTTTTTGTGATTACTAATATTAAAGTACAATTTTTTTTTAAATATAATTAAAAAGTACTAATCAACAACATGCTAGTATCGTGTAATAAATTCCAATGGCCGTTTGTTAATTCCCAAACTACTGTGGTTTGTCGCCTAGAGCCTAGATGCCTAGATGACGGTTATCTCATTTCACGCGAGTAAGCACGAATGTTTTACCATTTTTATTTTGTTTCTCATATTGGTTTTCGTAAATCCTTGTGCAAATTCATGGTTTTTCATCCCGAAAAACTATTGGTAGTAAATTCTTGTGGGTGGCTGTATTTTCATCAATATCATTTACATAATAAATTAATAGCACAAACATATTGGGCGATTTCAAAAACCATTATTCATATAGCCTGCGGTTACAATGTATTAGGATATAATCGTTAAATGCTTAAACTATTCTTGGACATGAACCAATTTGGCCGACAATATTTTAGCTTTACAACTAGCTTTACTTAATGTGCTTTTAAGTTTTATTAGATTTTAAATACACCTTTAAAGTAGAGTGTTAGTTTTATAACTTTCTCATAGGGGATGTCCGCGTTTGCGTCCTGTCGATAAAATCATGGTTTTTAAACGGAAACTTTGGAGTGGCGTTATACAATCTTCAACAGGACTACTTATTGTAAAATATGACTCATATTGCCTGTCCTAAAACGGAAAATCTCCTAATTGGACAGTCAAAGCTTTCTTATAATGTACGTATATGTATTTTTGTTAAAATAAAAAAACAAAAATTGGAGGTGGTGGTTAGACAAGTGGCTTGTAAGTAATCAGTAATAAGCTTTTTTTTAAAGTGTGTTTATTCAGTTTTAATTTTACAATATTTTATCTTACGAATGTTACGAAACTGATCGATCAGTTTGATTGTAAGAAATCTTGCATTTTTTCTAATTAATTAATACTATATACTTTTCAGTTTGACATAGTAA
Organism: Limnephilus lunatus; assembly: GCA_917563855.2. NCBI lineage: Eukaryota > Metazoa > Arthropoda > Insecta > Trichoptera > Limnephilidae > Limnephilus > Limnephilus lunatus. The sequence continues at coordinate 29,486,415 of OU830594.1, read as the reverse complement.
AAACTAAATATAATGCTTAATATTAAAATACTAACTATTACAAAATACTAATTATTATAATGTTTATGAATTGCGTTGTAGTAAAAATATTTTACACGGCACAAACACATGGTGAGAAAAACATAAAAAAGGAACTATATTATTTGGTTTCATGTTCTACGGAGGTAGAAAGATTTAACTTTTGTTTTGATTTTTGAATAAGATGTCTCATTTTTAATATTTTCAGGTGATGCGTTAAATTATTTCCGGAATTTTATGCCTTTTTGTTCTATCACCGTATACATTTTGAGATTTAATAATAATAAAAATAATTCGCCAATCAATCGTGCTCTTCATGTATTCAATAATATTAATCTAAATTATAACATCGACATTTTCTCCGATTCTCTGCCCAAATTTGAAAAGAGCATCATGTCAATCATATAAATTGTTTAATGCGCATACTTACGTACATACATACACACATATTCACACACACACAGACACACACACACATCTCTCCCTCAATAATTTGCTAATTTAATATAGCTAAAATTTATAATTTGTCACTTAAAAACATATATTATATAACAGCGACATATCATTGGTACCAATTATTGTATTAATTCTACAACTTGTAACTACTTTCTAACATGTAATTATGTACTGTTTGTTTCTGAAAAATAAATAAATAAACATTTGTGATTCTCTATGGTAGTTGTGGTTTACAGGTTTTTTGAATTCTGTATTCCAGAATTCATCTAGCGTTAATTGGTATTCTACCTTACTGTGTATAGAGAGGACATTACACAAGGAGAATTTTTTTTATAATCGCCTTCACATAATTGAACTTTTTTTTGCCTCATATCAACTTTAGGAAACAGATTTGTAATTGTTCTATTTTATTTAAGTACGTTTTGTACGTTAATCCGTAACTATTTATTCCGTATCCTATAATTTATTCTGCTAAAATCGAAACTTTTATTAAAAGGGCAACCTTCTAAAGTTACCAGATCTAAACAGCTAGCTTATATAGCTAACTTATTTGTAAGATTTTCCATGATTATGAAACTATATGCATTCTTGTATTATGCCCGCTTATATCTTTCAAACTAATTTTATTATGTTACGTAAATACTGTACCCTTATTTTTATACTCCTTTGAACAATTTATCTCCAATAGTGTATAAATGTAAAAGCCTTCATGGCGGGAACTTAATAAAAATAAAATAAATTCCTTTTCTCCAGTCTCATAAAATTCCGCGATTTGGTGATGATTTTGATCTGCTGGCATGGAAATATGAATCAAATTTTCGTGAAATATAGCGAAAACCAAAAGAATCTTCCCGTATTTATACTGCCAACAATACCCTACCAAAAATACATCAATACAAATCTTTTCACGGTGGCAGTCAAACAAGGGTTAAAGACTTGAATTTCACGGTACGGAAGCTGAAAAAACCTTTCAGGGCAAATGCAGCGAACTCTCCCGAAACGGTAGAATTTCCCGTCCGAAGTCGAACTGACATTTACCCAAATTACCTGGTTCATTCGGGCGAATTGCGGGTCTGGCCCACACGGGAATATACTCTCGCTCGGGTTCAGAATACGAGAATTCTACTCGTATTTCTCAGTTTTTCCGCCCTCGATCAATACCATATTCCGATTCATATGAAATTGAAACGATCATACTAAGACCGAATTTTTTTGCGATGTTTTCAAGTAGCCGTACTTTGGAGAATTTTTTACACTTTCTTTCAATTTTTATAAATGTCACCGATTCCTTTTCGTGTCGTAATATAATGTTCTTCATAATAAATATATACCAGAAATTTCTATTTTTCTTACATTAACCCCACATAGGAGGCCCTGAGGAAAACAATTTCCCTCAAGGCCCATCTGAGATGCTGTTTGGAGAGGAAAGAATGGAAGGAGGAGCACAGAGGCCGGCAAATCGTTCCACATCCGAGCTGTTGAACATAACAACGAGTCGAATAAGCGATCCGTTCTCGTGTGACAAATATCAACCGTGTACGTTGGGCGCACGTTTGGCGTGTTTTCCGACTATGCACTGGAGCTGATGGGATCAATGATGCTAGTTCTGCTACGTTTGGTGATTTAGCAGGGGTGCCCGGGTTCATGGGGTGAGGTTAGTCTAGGTCTTGGAGACGGATGACCAGGACACCCTGAACCCCAGATTCCTACCCACCCCTTAAATTTTTTTCCTCTCCAGAACTCTCCTCTCCCTCCTTTCCTTAAAAAAAGCACTCAGCAACTCCAAAGATGACATAGGCCCTGAAGGAAATTAATTTCCTCAGGGCCTCCTGTGTGGAGCTCATGTAAAAAAAAAGTTACTCAGATCATCTTCCATTGAAATACCGGTAGAACAAGGGTAGCATTCCCACCCGACACCTGTGCTATAAAGATTGCAATCCGTTTGTTAAGTTTTACCATGGACGCTTTGATAGGCATATTCCTTATTGATGGCCCTCTGGAGACGGAAGACCGTCAAATATTCTTCATAAACGGCTATTTGCATAATTTTTAGTTTGTAATAGTTTTCACTTATTTTCCGTTTATATTCTATGTAGGTCCCAATCTTCTGTTATATTGTCTATTTTTATTATTATTTCAAAATATGGAATGTATTGCATTGTACTATCCCTGCATACATTATATTTTATCTTACTATTGGATCCGTCTTTTCAATTTCTGAACAGGGATAGGTAAAATTAGTCCAAAGAAAATTTTTACAAAAAATTTTTTTTGTTAATGCTTTTTGATTTCACCGTGCCTTTGTTTAAGTGGATTTGTTTTTCTAAAACTGAAATTGACATTTTCCATTTCGCAATTACGTGGCAATTACTAAGTCTATTTTTAGGTTCGAAAAGCGTAAATATCTCCCCTCAAACAATGAAAAAACTTTTCTATATTCTGTTCTGAAAACTTCGCGTTTGGCAAAGTGATGGAAAAAACTCCTGTCAAATTATCTTCGTAGAATTTTCTGTCAAGTAATAATTTGTTCACAACATATTTAAAACACGCAGCGTTCTTTTGAACCGGGGCCCCTGGGATTGCAGACATGACTAGTTTTATGATGTTTTCTTATTAAAATACCAGCCTATTTGTACAACATTTAAATTGTTCTGTTTCTGTTCGAATGTTCAGTTTTACTCGCGCCTAAAAAGTTACGTAAGTCGACGTATTGATTATAGAAATAAAACATTAATGTATATATGTAAAATCAGACTTATCTTTGAACTTACATATTAAAAAACGTTTAAACTATTTTTTAAAGTAAACAAAGTGATAATATTTGTAATAACTGCATAGAAAATATCGTTTTTTTCTCTCCAAATTTTGGCAGACAACAATCATTGGCATTTAAAGCATGTAGTCTTTGTTCTATCTTTGGTTCTTTGACATATTTGACATATTTTGTATTGTGGCGGTTGGATAGCTCCAGAAGATGAATCATGGCCATCAACTTCGTGAATCCGTTTTAGTCGATTTAGTGGCGCGGGTATTACACACCCCAAACGCGATCTTCAAGCACAAACACACACAATCGAGCAGGATTGGTTTATTTATGCGAGCGCCGCTCGTGACTGATTTACGAAGGTCGTACGCTTACGCAAGGCTACTAAGAGAGCAGTAAATTCAATTTTTTTAAAGTTATAGGCTTTCAAACAGGGTCTGGGATGTTTGGCACCCCTCAGGTGTAATTAAAGGTTAATAGAGCAAGAAAATTTTTTTAAATTTTTTAAAAAAACGCATATAGAACGTTATTCAATAATATATTCAATGCAGAAATTTTTTCCTGTTTTGTGCTTTTTCGTGCAAAAAAACTGGCAACATTGTATTTAAACTGGCGCATACACCATGCGCACGATATTCCCGGCAAAATGACACAATTTGTTTTTTTTTAAACGCCCTTTTTAGAGGTGTTTGTAATAATATTGTTGTTCATAATTTGTACTCTAATATGCGAGAGTAGGCTGAAAAGTAATGCACACGTGCTTGTATAGCGTGAACAAAATGATCTTCAGAAGCACGCCAGGTGGAATATGGAAGTAACATACCTCCACTATATGTACGCGCCAGTTTGAGTTCGTTTAATTCATCCAGCGTATGTTGAGAAGCGGAAGTATGGAGGCATGTTTTAGTGTTATGTCAACGCAAGGTAAACAGCGTGCTGTTATCGAATTTTTAATTGCTGCAAAGTGACTCCTAATGAGATTCACCGTCGATTGATGTTTAAGGTGACGATGCTGTTGATAGGTCTATTGTAAATGGATGGGTAATAGAATTTCATGTTGTGAGCCTGGAAAAGCAATAATTGTTGATGTAATATGCAGCGGACGTCAGATCATTGAGACAGACTATAAACATTCCAAACTCTTTTGATTCAAAATGACCGGCAAATCACTCAAAAGCGGATCACAAATTATTTTGGAATATCCAAGAAACGTGTCGGCTTAATTTTTGAACAATTAGGATACCGTGAAATCTGTGGACGATGGGTACCATGCCGTTTCAAATACGAGAATTAACAGCGTCGATTAGAGCCTCTGCAAAACCTGAAGTTTGAACCGATACCACACCCTTCTCACTCCCCCGATATTTCGCCTTGTGATTTTAATTTTTTTTACACGCTTGTGACTGCGTCAGTACGCTACTAACACTCAACCGTGGCGGACGCCGAACTTGTGTCAGTTATTGCGTTTGGTTTAACATACTTTCATTTGAAATACAAGCAAAGTATAAAAAAACAATATAATATTGTCTTGTATTATTAAAAAAAAGTTATTCCAACAAAAATCATATGTTTTTATTGTAATAAAACATTATTTATTTATGTTGACTTTTTAGGTAAATCCAATAAATTAAATTAGTGCATTCAAATTATGTACTTATACATTATAAAAAGTCAGGCACGCCTCTTACGTAATACATATGTCTCGTAATGTTAATTATCGATATACCGCATGGAGCAAAAACGGCGTGCATTCGCCGTCAGTTCGGAAATTACACTGAGCGTTTGCCGAAGCTTGCCGCTGGATTCGACCCCGGCTGGATCGGCGGCAAGCTCTTGCAAGCCTATGCAAACCCTACGCAACCCTACGCAAGCCAAGACAGACGACCTGTTACCACGTTGGCGTTTGTGGAGGTTTGCGCAGGCTTGGCAAGCGTGGAAACGGGGCTTAATATGGTATCATTCAACATATTTACTATTATTTATATCATTTTTTCGTCAGTTTTAATGGATTAAATGATGTCGTGTTTTGATTTTGGTTTTGCTATCAGAAAAAATAGGTTATTTCTGGCGAATTTAATTGACTTTACCCCTTGAATTTAATAACAATCCCATCCAAGTGATGTTTTTAATAGTGTAAATGCTTTATGATGTGTAAATAAATAAAATAAAAATCCAAAACTCAACGTTTATATTGCTGGACAATGGATTCAAAGTATCAGATTTTCTTTGTTTATGTTTAAATTACATATAAAGAAAGAATACTAAGGCAAATGAATAATTAAAATATACTGTTGTGTGTCCTTCCTGTTCGTGTTTTGTAGATTAGTTTTTAAATGCAGTTTATTGATGTAGCAGAAGTCTTGAACTCCGTCATAACTTTGTTTCTATCTTGTTTGTTGTTTTTTTGGCCCTATTATTTTATTTTTTATCCTACGTTGTATTATTTCGTTATTTCGTGTAATTTTTTTTGTTTTTTTTTTTGTTTTGTGCATTACAGATTAATATAATCCTATTACAATACACGTAACATATATACATAACTTTTTTAATAATACATATTTTAGAGTCCTTGCCTAAATTTATTATTGAAACCTTCAAGACTAATGTTGAAAATGTCAAGAGACCTAGAAATATCATTTAGCAGTACCATACCTCTTGTCATGCTGTGTTGGGCCAGAACGTCTGTCCTGCCATGTGGGATATAGAACAAGTCGTGGTGGCGACCCTGGCAGTAGTTGTTCGGTACGAACAATTTATAGCATTCTAAGAGGTATGGGCTCTCAATGTAGTAGTTTATAATTTTGAAAGCTGTTACTGTTAGGGTCGCATTCCTTCTAGATTGGAGACTTTCGAAGCGCGTTTCAGATAGCAAATCTAGATTATGCATAAATCGCGGGTATTCACCATGCATTCTCATATAAAGATACCTTAGAAATTTTTTTTGGATTTGTTCTAATAATATGTAATGTAATGTAACTGCACAGTCCGTTAATAAATAAACATAAAATTCTCACTATATCAATGTTCTAGTATTCAAGTATGGTGTTTTTTTCCTCCAGCACGCTGCGTACCGGCGCCGGCAGCGCTCTGCGTCCGCGATGGCGTAGAGGCGGCTGAGCCGGCCGCCATGGGCGCCAGTGTCGGGCGGCACGGCCGCAACAACAGCAGCAACAGCGCCAACGGCGGCGGACAGGGGCGCAGGCGCGCACAGAGCAGCGGCGACCTGTGCGGCGCGCCCGACGTCAGCTCGCTGAGGGACTCGTGCTCGGTCGCGGGATCGGTCTCGGACGCGGCTACGTGGAACAGGTGAGAATTCACCCTAACCTAACCTGAACATGTGTTGATGGCTTTTATCCAGTGTTAGATGCTAAATGTCGACAGGAAAAAGCTATGGAAAGTGTTGTCCAAGTATGGAGTGAATACAAATCTCATACAGGCAATTGCCTCTCTGTATGAGGGAAGCGTTGCATGTGTCAGGGTGAACAATGGTTTTACGGGGTGGTTTGACAACACAAAAGGTTTTAAGCAAGGCTACGTAATGTCACCATGGTTATTCAATCCATGCATGGATAATTGTATGCAAGAATTGAAAGATGTGGGATTGGGCGCGAAATTGAGTAATCTGAAAGTATGTTGCCTGATGTATGCTGATGACGCGGTGCTGATTTATAATAGTGTAGAAGATCTACAGTTTCTCGTGTCTAGGATGAACGAAGTATGTATGAAGAATGAGTTAATGATGAATAGAAGTAAGTCTAAACTCATCGTATTTGAAAGAGAGAGTACGAAAACAATTTGCAACATAGTTGTGAATGATGAATACTTCGAGCAGGTGAATGAGTTTGTTTGTTTGGGAAGTATGTTTACGAGCGATGGAAAGGCTGATAGAGATATTGAAACGAAAGTAAATGCAGGTAACTCCATCAATGGAGGACTGAACGTCGTTGTCGCCAACAAAAAAACTGTCCAAAGAAATTAAGCTAGCCGTCCATAATGGAGTGCTGGTACCTACCCTGATGTATGTCAGTGAGGCATGGAACTGGCAGAGGAAGGATGAAAGTAGACTGATTGCTGTAGAAATGAGATCCCTTAAGCATATATGTGTGGTAAAACCATGTTCGATCGTGAGAGAAACGTGGAGATCCGCAAAGAATGCAAGGCTGATGTAAGCGTAATGAGTGAGATTAAGAAATCAGATCAGATGGTTTGGCCATTTAGAGCGAATGAACGAGGAAAAGAGTGTAAGGAGAATAATATGTGAATGGTAAAAGAAGTCGGGGACGCCCGAGGAAGACGTGGCTCGACCAAGTGAATCAGATACTTGATTCGGGCCATATCAAGAGTCATAATAATAGAAGAGCAGTATGAGACGATGTATGAATGTCAACGAGGTAAGAAGTCTGTGCCAAGATCGAGTTGTTTTGGCGGTCTATCCTGCAGGGAAACGGCGTGATAATTATTTAGTTGCAAAATGATAATCTGACAATCCCAACTCGGACTTTCATGTTTTGGTGAAATGATTAGTCGGCGTTGGTAGACTAATGTTTGGAGTATCATTCTCGAGTCAAATTGGTCTCTTCAAGTGGACGTACCTTAAACAAATAAATGTATTGGACGACTTCTTAGAAGTTAATCGAGAAGTTAATAAAAAACGGAACGATAAGTCAAATGGGAAGTTGCAGAAGAAGTTAAAATATATGTATCCACGGGAAAACGGAAGTTGACGAGGAAAAATGAAGCTTCCAAACGGAAGGAAAATTGAAGAAAAAGTTGATGGTAAAGTCGAAGGGAAAGATTAAGTAGACGTGGGTTAGGAAAGCAAAAATGAAAAGGAAGAGAAGTGGAACTTGTGAAGTGTGCTAAATCAATCATTGCGAACGTTGAGGGTGACACTGCGTACCTTGCAGACAGTCGAGTTGATAAAATATTTGTTATATTGGGCCTAGGGCATAGTGAAGTTGTTTTATCAGTGCCTACTAATGTGGGGCCCCCATTGACCCCAGCAGGTCGCTCCCGAGCCACCTGGACGGGCGGCGGCGCCTGGCCTGCGGCGGTTGTGGCCGCTGCGGTGACTGCGCGCCCTCCGACAACAACAACTACACGCGCTCCTTCGGCCGGCCCGCCCCGCACCGGCATCACCACCAGCCGCACCACCAGCGCAAGTTCAGCCACCAGTACGCGTGCAAACTAGGTTAGTCCAAATCCTCAACATGTGTTCTGTACAAAAACCATTCATTTATATTATGCATATATTGTTTAACACCGCGAAAGACCTCGTTCTGCAAATCGCTTTGCAAAAAAACATGGTTTGGCAAACGTTTCATTATCGAGTAGCACGCTTGAAGTACGAATTAAAAACTAAATTATCAATAAATTGTAGTTACACTATTCTCCTGAATCACTCCAGAAATACCAAAATATCACTTTCGGTCTTTCCTCCTCATTTGTCATTACTCATTGCCTCTTTCACTGTCCGGAGTGAGTGAGAGGAAGAAGATGAAAAAGTGGAAGGATGGGAAGCACTAAATACAGCTAATGCCATTTCACACAAGTTTAATACTTGGGTGTTGCTCGATAGTGGGCTTTTTGCGCACCTACCATTGATAACATTACCAATCAATTAAAAAATCATCGAAGTGTTACAACGCGCTTTTTGTTGAATCTGTGATTTAGATTTTTATATTCTAACCTTACACTTTAAACTGTATTTTGTTCTGCACCGCGTCGTCGTAACTGTATTTATATCGGAGACTACAAGGAAAATCCAACAATGATTATATAACACCAACAAAATATAACAATGATTTCATTTTCATTGATTTGAATTTACAAGAAAGTTTGTTATAAAATTTATACAAACTTATTGTATATTTGGATTACTTGTCGATGTATGCCTTGATTTCTCCTGCTCTTGCAGTGGATTTGCAGAAGGAAAGGAATGCACACAACGGATTTTTCCTTGTAAGCTTACGATGTATTATTGTATATCCATGTGTGTTATTGTAGATCTGATGCTAATTATGTTGTTTTTAAATGTGTTGAGAACTCCGATATAACTTGAGATTTCAATTAAACTTGCATGTTTCCGTAATGGATATTAAAATCCTTCAAAGTTCAAGTCAAAGAATTTAATCCCAAAGCAGATCTGAACATTTTTGATTGCTTCTAACATGATTAAATCGTATTTTAACACAGCTATGTAAATATTATTTGACTGGATTATTGTCTTGAAGCATGTACCGCCACTTCCATACATGTGTTTGTTTGTCCGCACGAATATTTATGTTGCATCTTATTGATTTATTTTTTATTTTGGTTCCATTTGCGTATTCCACACACTCACACAAAACATTATGTTTAAGACGCCGATTTATTTAAATAAATTAAAGGAACAACATCTTAAGTCATTGCCTCCAAATACCTAACTTTTTTTTGTTTCACTACGCTACGTTATTTAATTTAGTGTTTTTTCGTTTTGCCTAACCTTTATTTATTTTTCATTATTCTACTCTACCCTTACAAAATCAATTTCCCCAACAAAAGTTACGCAACAGAATCCGGTTTTGGCCGTTTATTTCCACCGCCAGCCATGTGTGTTGTGTGTATCGGAGCAGTCTCGAATCGATTCTTCGATAATAGTAGTGCACACAAAGTGAACAAAGATCCCGAGTCAACTTTAAAATCGTGTGCGAGGGTTTGTTCAAGCAATCAAGCCAACTAACTCCCTGTAACGTACAAGTCCACCCAATTGAAGTATGACTTTGTTTAGTGTTTTCTTACTGATTCCTGTCAAGTATCAATGTTAGAAATCTTTAGCTTTCCTTCTTACCATTGCTTATGACTCCCAATTCACACCAATCCGTAAGTAGCAACATTGGACAGTTATTTTTGGGTGCTTTATGGGCATTAACACTTTGTGGCGTTGTGACTTCTAATTTGAGTTGTTTAATTTTCTATCTAACGTTTGATCCTCTCTTCGTACGTCCCCTGCATTTTTCGCACCCTTTCAACGTCTTCCACTTCCACCGAATTGTCAACATCGCAACAAATCATTACTCTCATATAGGATGGAATTGACACATACCTAAGACCTACCTAGAGTGTGGGTAGAGAGAGACCTGGTAAGGTTGAGTCGATGGCAGCAATCCTTATTGACGCATGGGTGGTTGGTTTTGCAGCAGGGGACCTGGACCCAGTGTGGAAGCTACAGGACCCAGGCTGTGACCAGGGTTACGGCTCCGAGAGGTCGCCAGAAGAGGAGTTCCCTCCAGCGATGCCCGTGGACGAGGACTTTGAGGATCAGGAGGAGGAGGTGGACCTAAGGCAGATGTATCCGTTCATCAACGACGGTAATCTCCATAAATACATTCAAATATTCATACAGATATTATGTCCACCAAATTGAAGCACCTATCACTTCACATTAATTATCTCTCGCTAATGTGATCTAGGTCGCCATCGCGTCAATAACCATTCGTGCGGTTGACTCTAGAATTATGTGGATTCTGTCGCCCCGTTCCTTCCCTCGCCCTCGGCTCGCCGCGCCCGTGACAAAAGGGATTATTCTGCTCGATTGGCAGCACGTCTCATTGTATATATAACAAGCCACATTGTCAAAATCACAACTACACATTAATTTTCCCCTAGATTACTGAGAAGAAAACGTTAAACGTGGAAAATCCAAATTCGATTCCACAAATTGGTTTCTCAGAAATATTCTATTTGTAATCAAACGATATCCTGAATACTATCTAAAAGTAACATTTTTCGTATTATCAAAACACATCTTTTAGTCTATCGTTTTTATAATAATTTAATAATGTTATTTTGTGTTTGTTAATTTAGCGAGTAATTACAAAATAATTCAAATCCAACGGTCGCTAAAATCACCGGACAAATTAATTAACTTTGATTACATAATTAATATTACCTTTATTTATTCTACTACAATGCAACACACTCTGAACACCAATTTTCATGCGGACAGTTTGATTAAAAAATTGAAATGGCGTCAACTCTGATCACTTTTTGGATTTACGTTACTTTTTGTATTTTTATTTTTATTTTCAATTCATTTAAGGTAAGCTTTAAATAGTTAGTGTTTTCACTGTTGAACTTTAATTATGTGGCCTTTTATGTTACCTGCCGTTTAGTCATTTTGTTTTTGTATATAATTGTTATTTATGCCTTGCATGTGATATTGTTTAATAAATTGAAATGCCTCTGTGATGAGTAGACATTTTTCAAAACGCTGGTTACCAAATGTTAGTCATGTTTTATATTATTTTTCTTCTGTTTTTGTTCAGTGGAATATTATTTTATTTATAAGAGTTTGAAGATGGCTTTATATAAGGTGCTTGCATTCAAATTTGGGAGGCGGTGTGGGTACCGCCGCCCCGGGAACCATTTATTGGATAACCAACACCTCTGCTATAGGTCACCTTAAGTGTTTCGCTACGTTTGGTGACTTAGCAGGGGTGCCCGGGTTCACAGGGTGAGATTTGTCCGGATCTTGGCGGATGCGTTTGTCCACCCGCTGCATGGCAGGCAGAATCGAGAGAGAAAGGTTGAGGAAGTCCCCTTGACTTCTCCAGTCGTACTTTCTCAGAATATCGTTGTGGGAGGGATGGATTCATACGTCCGTCACTCTTGGACACACTGACCCCAGTTCCTACCCATCCCTGATAATCTTTTCCTTTCCAGAACTTTCCCTCCTTCCTTTCCTAAAAAACCCTCCACACAGCATCCCTAAAGATGTCATAGGCCCTGAGGGGAATTATTTTCCTCAGGGCCTCCTGTGTAGAGTTAATGTAAAAAAAAGCTTTCACCGTTTATTGATATTGATAATAAGATCAGGAATGGGAGGTAAAATACCATTTATTACCTCAATATTCCACCTTTATGGATGAGCCACATATTTCTACTTTACGATCTGCTTATTGCGTAACATTTTCAGGGTATATTAATATGTCGATGGATAAGTGCCCTAACTTTTATAGATTGGGAAAACAACGCTACGGAGAAAAAAATTGCAAGCAAAATGTGTGAAACAAAACAAAAGTGTTTTTCTGCCACACTGTCATTAAAACTCCCCTAGAAACGGATGATAAAATCTTTTGACTTGTTTGCTATTGTTTTTCGGGTCTAAGGTGGACTAGCTATTCGGGTCCTTGTTAACTATCCTGAGGCTGATGGGGAAATTTTAATAAAAAAGTTTTCAACCTCCTTCCCCAACCCACCCCAGGCCTTACGAACCACAACTTTTTTCATCAGCAAAAGTAGGAGCCGTCATTGTATCGACACACATACATAGGTATTGCGTCACGCAAACTCGATTTCAACTACTAACCATCGACCATACAATTCTTAATCTTTTGAGAGCTGTTTCTTCCCCCTGAATTAAAGTTCTAATACAGCCTTCCGAATAAATCTGATTCTCCCTGTTGCATTCCATTGCGAAGCCAGAAATCCCCTGTTTTCGATTAAAACCCTTAAATCCCCATTGCTCGTGCGGAAAATCAATAGGCTCATGAATTTATTTTCACGATGGTGTCAAGTGGATTTTCGCAGTTGAGCAATCACCCTTTATTCATCTGGTTGGATGATAATTGTCTGAATGTCAAAGAGCTTTAACTGAGCATGTTATATATATTATAAATATTTATTAGCTCTTTGTTTTCTAAAATTTAAAAATACAATCATCTGCGTGGTTAAAGAATTTCTGCAACCAAAAAAATTTTCTTTCAGTTCACATCAACAATTTCGGTTTTTTATAAACAGATCGTATAATAATACAAATAAATAAAATTATAGAATTAAAGGTAGTTTCATATAATCCATCGTGTGCTTTCACCGGATTTTGAAACGGAATACGAAAAGAAATTTAGATGCGTGACTTTTTTAAGTATCACAATTATTAACATTTAATAGTCCAAGAGCCCGTGACGATCAGACTTTCATTATTTTATAAAACCTGAAAGTTTCTCTGTGTATGTCTCTAATACAGGTAAAGACGATCCCCGACTATGAAGTTTGGATCACGGTGGCTTTGAAAGATATTATATTAATACATTATAATTGTACTTACGTTAAAGTATAAAAGCTGAATTTTTTATATGTTACTTGAGGAACTATCAACATATGTTTTCTCAGTAATCAGACAGTTTCGATGGTTCCTTCACCTTGTCAGACACATTAAAAGTCTTCCGTAGGTATACACATGCAAGATATATACATTATACATGCAAGCGGGTGGGAGTGAAATAGTGCGAAATTTCGACGCTAGCAGACTACCACCGTGTAAAAGTGCGAGCAAAATGCTCTTGAAATTGTGTTGCAATTTTATATACCTTTGCAACCTGCTATCTTTCATGACCACCGTGATCCAAACGTCATAATCGGGGATCGTCTTTACCTGTATTAGGGATATACACAGAGAAACTTTCAGGTTTTATAAAATAACGGAGGTCTGATCGTCAGTATTGCGTGGTCCAGCAGATTAACGCATGAATAAATTGTTTTTTTTTCTCTCTCTCTTATTATAATTAACTCGTAACAGAACATTAGATTTTGTTAATAAAAAAGATATTCAGTTGATTTTCATTCTTCGCCATTCGCCATCTTTACTGACTGACAGACATGATTTGGTGATATAGTAGCTCATGTGGCTTAGTAGCTACATAAGGTTGTGCAAATAAAATACGTATCCCGTTTTATCTGTGCCAATTTTTAATTAGACTTGAGTGTGCTTCATATTATGAACAATTATTAATTATAAATACTTTTTGCAATGAATAGCTTAATCAAGCATCAATTATTTTATGTATGCACCAAAATTTAAATATCAGTTTTAATCGAAAGGTTATTCATACTTCCGGGAAATTATTTAAATTTTCAATTATATATTTTCCACTCATGTCGGATGTGAAGTTAAATTTGAATACTATATTTATATTGTGTTAATTAACATTTTAATATATAATTATTAATACAGACCTACCTTCACATGATAGTATTTGGTTTATAGAAATTAAAGATAAAATTATGATATTGAATCAATACTTTGATAGCTGGAGGAAGTAGGTACATAATTCCATCAAATTTACGTAATACTACACACTATTTCTCTTCGTTTTAACTCTCAAAACCTTGTTTAATGTATAAAGCCTTCCTTTGTTTGCATGTATTTTATACCAATTAGATCATATTTCTGTAATAATATATGCGAGATTCTGAATATCACATTATATTTAACGTATTGGTATTCTACACCTGCTAAACAACGCGATTGTTTTCATTAATATTTTTTTAAATTATATTATTTCTTATACACGATGTATCTGGACGTACTCGATGGACTTTAACCAGCGATTCCTGAGCTTATTGGAAACATTTATATGGCATTTTGGTCTCCGGTCACTTTTTTTTATACCTGAAAACATTTTTTAAATCCCCAATCGGGGGTGCCATAATCCTGCTGGCTCTGGAGAGTGAAATTTTTACGTATTCATGAAAAATATTCTGAAGTTTCACAGAATTTTTTCCCTCAAGTTTTCTTGTTTTCCGTGAAGATAATTAGTAGTTTTTATTCGATAATTTTCAGTTTGTAAATTACCCTAAAGCCGTGTGTAGGTGAGGGTTTGGCCGATAACCAATCTGCCATGTTTAATTACATCTACATACAGATTAAGTTAATAAATATATTTTACAATTTCCGCGTGTAACAATAAATTGCTGAAATAAAGTGTCAAAAATATCAAACCCTACGGATTTATGAGTTTTCTATGAATTAGAGCACTTTAGAAAGTAATTTCCAGAAATTGACACGAAAAGCTTATTTCATAGCTAGCCCGTAGTAACTAATATCTTGGTAACAATATTATATAACATTTTCCCTACTTTATTTGTTTTTTTAATTCATAAAGTAAATTTTATGTTTACTTAATAAAGCCTCGTTTAAGGTAGTAAAATATCACGAAACAGAAACCTTTCACAGTCTTAAATACCACATATCTTTGTTTCGTCTTTGTAAGAATAACTAAACCTGTTAAAGGTTTGACAATACGAGTAGTTACAACTTGTTTTCTGGCTTTGTAAAACTCCCTTTGGAAGTGATTTTTCACACAAGCATGTACGCCAAGTATTAGCTGAATACATTTAGTTACAAACACCATAGATTTCAATGGGGTTTTTTCCACAAACGAGGGATTCTGTTGAAAATGTACGGAATATTTAAAGATCATTTTTCTGATTTTAATCATCCCAATAAAAATATTTGTTTTTCTTTCATTCAATATTATTGATTTTAAAAACGCTCTAAAACTGACAAAATCAAAACGGCCCGTTTTTCGCAAGTAGGTTTGTGACGTCACAAGCGTAGCTTAACTGAACCAGCATAAATAAACACTGTCATTGAGCGTCCGCACTCATGACGTCACACGATAGCCACACCCCAAAATATCGTTTTACAGGTAATTCAAAAAATGGGAAACTTTAACTCGCTGTAGAAAATTTATTCATCAACATAAAAATAAAATAAAAATGCTGTAATCATCTTAATTATTTGCTTAATTTTTTAAGCAATAAAAAAACGTATAAATACCCCACAATTCATGGCGGCGAGTGTGTCTCTACCGCCGCCCCTGGAACTATTTATTGAATGACTGACACCCCTGCCGTAAGACACCCAGAGTTATTTGCTATGGTTGATGACTTAGCAGGGTTTCCAGGGTTCATGGGGTGAGGTTTGTTTAGGTTTTGGCAGCGAATTTACCCACCTGCTGCGTGGCGTCCCGGATCGGGTGAGACAGGTTGAGAGATACCTAACCTAGACCTCTCCAGTCGGACGAGGGAGGGATGGATTCATACGTCCGTCACTCTTGGACACATTAACCTCCAGATTACTACCCACGCCTTATACATTTTCATTTGCAGAACTTCCTCTCATTTCTTTCCCTAAAAAGAACCTCCACACAGTATCCCCAAAGATGATATGGGCCCTGAAAGATTTATCCTCAAGGCCTCTTGTGTGGAACTAATATACATTAAACAAAAATCGAGTGCAGTTCACACGCGGTAGAAGTGAAACCTTCACCCACACAATCTCAACCAATAGGAGCCTTGAAAAGTGAGCTCATTATTCCGAAGGTTTAGAGGTTTTATAGGTCCAAACAGATGTCGTTTAGTTGTTGTGCAAAATGTCGACTGTAGCAAAATATTGCGACTATTCACTTCTTGCAATACAATGTTAGAGTTAGTTTCTATCTCGATGTTTTTCCTTTTCACTTGTTTCTTTTACAAACATGTGTTTGATCTCAAACTTGTGAAGGATATTTGTTGAAAAAGTTTCACGGAAGAGCGGTGCAATACGATCCTTCATCCTTTAAAATTACACGACGCTGTTTGAAGTGTTACTGCCAACAAGCAGGGCGAATACCCAACTTCAATCCACTTCATAGTTTTTAATAAAATTTCAATTTTACGACTGCCTTATTTTTCATTTTCGTTTTAAAGGAACGGTACTCATTTTATATTGTTTCTTGCCTCTGTTTGCCTGAGACGGACGCAGTTACTTTGTGCATGACGGTAGAGTGTAATTATCTTCTTCCTCTTATATAAAAATGTCTGTTTAAGACGGGCAGGCGGTGTAGATTTGATTTGTATACAAATCTGTATTCCGAGATTGATGAAATTTTGCACACTTGACCATCAAAACTTGGGGAATGTTACTGTCAATGTATGATTTTGAAAAACGAGGCATCCCCTTTTCCCACCCCTTAAAACAAAATAAACTCAGGGCAACGGCTAGTTTGATATAAAAACGATAATGAAAAGCGTCCTCCAGAATCTTCATAGTTCTCAGCTATGGATTAAAGTTTAACAAAAATCATCAATACTTAGCTTTGTAAAAAATTCCATAAATTATCTTTTTAGTCCATCTGAAAATTCAATTTATTTCGTACTTAAAGGAAAATTACATTATACTTCACTATAATGTATCAGTTTTCTTTCAAATTTGTCGACATAGTAATAGTTTAATAGGTTAATCCCTGGTTCGATGAGGAGTGCATACAGAGCGTCCACAAGAAAAATGTTCTAAAAAAATTATGTATAGAAAGAGGAACTAGAGCAAAAAGACAAGCCTACGAACAAGCACGAAGAGATGCTAACCATTTAATTAAAAGAAAGAAGAGATTGTATTTTAACAACATATTGTTGAAAATTTATTTATTTATTTATTTTATTTATTTATTTATTGTTTGAAAATATTACATAATACAATATAGTGAACTTAAAATGTCCAACTAGGCAATTGCCCGTTTTAGGACATTCCAGTATGATAATGTTTTTACATGTAAATTATAGTAAATTATAGTGTTGACTATTCTGTTGGTAAAATAATACATATGTATATTCATATTCTAGAATACTTTCAGTTATACCACGACATTTTTTACTATTGTTTAGCTGACATAATAAACTAAAGAAATATTAATAGATAAAACAAGAAAAATGAATTTGAAAATGAAAATGAATGAAGAAATTCTGTTGGTAAAATAATACATATATGTATATATTCATAATCTAGTATACTTTCAGTTATATCACGACATTTTTTTGCTATTGTTTAGCTGACATAATAAACTAAAGAGATGTTAATAGATAAAACAAGAAAATGAAAAATAAAAATGAAAGTAAAGAAGGAACTTTTCCTTTAAGGAAAAATATCACGAAGAATTGAGCAATTTTCGAAGTTACTTTATGTAAAAATACAGTTACTGTAATTCTTATATAATACCAATATAAATTAAAATGTAAAGAAAAACAAAAATTACAATTCAATTACTGTTGTTTAGCATATTCTCGCATTCAGCTCTCCCCAAGACCAGAAGCCAATTAGTAACCTGCATACGCAGAATATTAGTACTCATTGCCTTCCATGCATCTGGTATGAGATTGAGCAATTTAGGGCCTAGGTATGAGAATTGTCTCTGTGCTAAAGATGAGGAAGTGGTGGGCGGAACTATTGGGTTTTTTTTTTGCATGTCTTGTATTATGACAGTGGTTTACGGAAGCGTAGTGGTGCCTCTGTTTTTGAGTGTGTAATATGATTTTCCTTATGTATAATTGTCTTACATCAAGAACACGAAACTCCGCGAACAATGAATCGCTGGGGTACCTGAAAGGTTTTTTCAGTATGACTCTTATAAGCGATTTCTGGGATTTAGCTTGAAATGGAAAATGACTTTGCAAATAATAATCCACGTGAGGCATACAAAGGCGTCAATGTATTTAAAAAGGGTTTCAAACCCAACACATCTCTCTGCAGAGATAGTAATGGAGACATAATAGGAGATAAGGAAAAGATCAAGACTAGGTGGAAAGAATATTTCCAACAGCTCTTAAATCCCAATAACAACCTGACAGTCGAACCAACTCACATTCCGGACGAGCTAAATAGTGATGAAACAACGAGAGCACCAACAATGGCAGAATTAAGGGCTGCACTAAAGAAACTGAAAAACAATAAAACTCCGGGAGGAGATAATATCCCTGCAGAGCTCTATAAATATGGAAATGAACAACTGAAGAACCTGCTACACAATCTCATTGTGAAAATATGGACCGCCGAAAGAGTACCAGAAGAATGGCAAACTAGCATAATATGCCCCATACATAAAAAGGGAGACAAATTGAAGTGTGAAAATCACAGAGGAATATCGTTACTTTGCACAGCGTATAAAATTTTCACAATGATTTTGAAAGAAAGACTAGAATATTACTCAGAGAACTTACTAGGAGAATATCAGGCAGGTTTCAGGAGGGGGAGATCCACCACTGATCAACTCTTCATTACTCGACAAATCCTGACAAAATGCTGGGAATTCGATATAGATATATATCAACTATTTGTTGACTTCAAACAGGCGTATGACAGCATAGATAGGGAGAAGATTTATGAAATACTCCCAAATTTTGGAATACCGCCCAAAATAGTCAAGCTTGTAAAAGCAACACTGGTCGGCTCTCGGTGTCGAGTAAGGATAGGAGGTGAAACAACGGAGGATTTTAACGTCTCCCAGGGGCTGAAAAAAGATTATGGCTTAGCACCTACTCTTTTCAATATTGTACTGGAGCACGTCGTTAGGAAGACAATGATCAGTACCGACTCAAACATCTGCTACAGAAGCAATCAAATAGTTGGCTACGCAGATGACCTTAACATTGTCGGAAGATCCCTACAGGCTGTAAGAGATGTGTTTGACCCTTTGGAGACTGCGGCAAAAGAGGTGGGGTTGCAAATCAATGAAAATAAAACAAAAATCATGATGCAAACCAGAACCCCTCACCGCAGAATAAAAGATAAAGTGAAATTTAAAGACAATTATAATTTCAAAGTGGTCGAAGAGTTTACCTACCTGGGCTCCATCATAACGCAGGACAATGAAGACCCAGTAGAAGTAAGAAAGCGCATCACAGCCGCTAACAACACTTACTTCGCGTTGCTGCCAGTGTTCAAATCACGAAACGTCCATAGGAAAACCAAAATAACCTTATTTTTTTTTTTTTTTTTTTTTTTTTTTTTTTTTTTTTTTTTTTTTTTTTTATTAGCATATAAGTTATAGTATACATTTAGATAATGTTATAATTAGCATACATGTTCATGTTCGAATGTTAATACCACTCTTCCATAGAAGCATTAGCTTGTGTCTGGAAGAGTAGTGTACATATTTTAATGCTATATTATGTTATGAGTTCTTAAATTACTATGTGAATGTAAAAAACAATAAGTTGTAAGTTCGGTGATATGTAATTAAAAGTATTTTTCTACTAATAAACAATTTTACTATTTATAATAAGGTATCTTGAGTTATTGTAATTAGTTGTTAAAAACAAAACAAAATTAATCAATAAATTAGTTTAGATTAATTATTAATTAATTAATTAATTAGATTAGATTAGTCGGAAACTTTTTTTTTTTTGAGATTATCTTTAAAAAATTTTTTAACAGAGTTTATTAATTGGATTTTATCATTAATTTTTCTAATTTCATCCGGTAATCGGTTGAAAATAAGTCTTCCTTGATAAGTATAATAATTTTGTGCGAAGGAAGTGTTTAATTTTGGGCATGAAAAAATATATTTATGTCTAGTACGATTTTCAGTTATAAATTGATACTTCTCTTTTTCTTTTATAATTTGAATCAATGTATTTCTATTGTACAGATCTTTGAAAGAAGGTACTTGGAATTCCTTAAATAATTTATCCGTTGGGTAGTCAGATGGTTTTTTTAATATGATTTTAATAATTAGCCTCTGCACAACTTCAATTGGGGAAAGATTAGTTTTGTATGCGGATCCCCAGCTAATGATAGCATATTGTAAAGTTGATTGAACCAAAGCGTAATATATTAGATATAAATTTTTTACAGATAAAAAATTTCTGATTCTTAAAAATATGTAAATCAATTTTCTAATTTTTTTTACAACTTGACAAATTTGTTCCTTCCATTTTAAATTTTTATCGATAATAACTCCCAAATATTTTATTGTGTTTGTTGTTTTTAATATTGTGCAGTTTTGGATACAATAATTTTTACTATGTGTTGTAGAATTATCATGAATGATGATATCAATGTTTTTAGGGGTATCATTTTTGTGTATTGCAAATGGAATTACAAATGTTTTATCACCATTTAGTGATAGTAAATTTACGTCGAAGAAATTCTTTAAAATATTTATGTCTTCGGTGGCTTTAAATGTTACTTTTTCCCAAGTTTTATCGCTAATTATTAGTACCGTATCATCGGCATATGAAGTTATTTGGCCATGTAGTGGTTGAAAAAAAATGTCATTAACATATATGGTAAAGAGGATTGGTCCGATTACTGTACCTTGCGGGATTCCAAAGTCTGATATTTCTTTATCGCTATTAATCTGATTTATTTTTACGACTTGCGGTCGATTTTTTAGGTAGTTCGAAATCCATTTAATCGCATTGTCTTTTATACCTATATTGTTCAGTTTTTTTAGGAGAATCTCATGGGATATACTATCAAAAGCTTTTCTGAGATCGATAAATATACCGGCACATTTTTCACCTTTATCCAATGATTCGTTGATGTATGAGGTTACATTAGCAATAGCATCTTGTGTGCTAAGTGACTTTATAAAACCAAACTGGTTTTTATGAAGAATTTTATTACTTTCTAGGAAACTGATCAATTGGTTTTTAACAATTTTTTCAAAAATCTTTCCAATGTTTGAAATTAGACAAATTGGGCGGTAGTTAGTTACTTGTTGTGGATCTCCAGATTTATAAATAGGTGAAATAATTGTATTTTTATAGTTTGTCGGAAATATTCCCTCTGTTAAACTTAAGTTTATCAAATGAGTAATTGGTTTTATCAAATAAATTTTCATAGATTTTAGAAAATGTACTGTAATATGGTCAAATCCGGGAGACGAACCTCCTTTCATGCCTTCTATTATTTTTAAAATTTCACCTTCTGAGGTTGTTTCAAATGTTGATAAATTATTTTGATTTTGTACATTTTCAATCGTTTGTGTTTTCGGGTTAAAAGATTTATTGATCTTTTTCGCAAGATTTTTTCCTACATTAGCAAAAAAAGAATTAAAAATGTTTGCACATTGTTTAGGTTGAATATTAGCATCTATGATTTTATTTTCATGTTCAATGTATTTTATTTTTTGTGTTTTTTTAGTGTTATCCATGGCTAAGTTGACTGTTTTCCATATTTGTTTACTGTTATTGTCTGTAGAAAGTATTTTATTTTTGAAATAGTCTTCTTTATTTTTTTTGATACAGTTTGTTAATTTATTTTTAAATGTTTTGTAAAAAGTGTATGCTTTTTCATTTAGAGGATTTTTCAATGCTGTTTTATAAAGTTTTTCTTTGTTTCTAATTGATATTATAAGTCCTTGTGAAATCCAAGGCTTTAAAATTCTTAGATTAGGTTTAATGCGGACTGTACTTTCAGTAGTTGAATTTTTTATGTGTTGAGATAATATATTTTCTAAGTTTTTTGAGCAAGTCTCGGTATCATAACTATTTAACACGTTGTTCCATTGTTCATTTTTTAGTTTTTTGGATAAAATTGTCATATTTGTGTAGGATTTTGTCTTTGTTAGATTAAATTTTTTATGTTTAATTTTGTTATCATACAGAAGAATGCATGCATGGTGGTCAGTTATATTAGTTTTCCAAATAATTGATTTCATTTTGTCGATATCTTTAATATTTATATTAGTCCATATATGGTCTAAACAAGATGGTGTGTGATTTTTTATTTCTCTCGTATTTTTATTAATGCACGATATGAAGTTAAATTCAGTCATACAATTAATATATTCATTTTTGAAATTATTTTCTACGTTTTCATTAATGTTTATATTGAAGTCTCCTGCAATAAAGCAGAGTTTATTACTGAATTTTAACAGTATGTGTTTAAATTCATTTATAAATGTCGAGATATTCGAGCCGTGTGTTCTGTAAACAGCTATTAAGTGGTAGTTTGTTTTGTCGAGTTTTAATTGTATTTCAATACAATTTACTAGATGTATTGGATGTTCAGTTATTTTGACAATACTAAATTTATCGTGAATGAATATGACGAGACCACTATTTTTATTGATGTTAATTTTGGTTGTAAGATAATTATATTCTGGTAAATGATAAGTAGGTGATTCGTCATTAGTAAATGTTTCTGATAATATTATGATGTCCGGTTTTTTATTTAGATTGTTTAATTTTAGAATTAATTCATCCCAATTTCGTTCCATACTTCGTATGTTTATATGAAAAATGAAAATATTATTGAGATTCTTTGAGATTATGTCATTACATGATTCGGTGTATACACACTCATATTCTTGTATTTTAAAATTATTTTCTAATTCATTAGCTATGAAGTCATCCATTTAGTAAAAATATTAATGTGATATTGATTTCTTTTAAATATATAGAGTATTTTCAAAGTAGAGTGTGACATATAGTTATTAATCCGAATACAAATTTTATAATGTGTACATTGTTGAAGAATATTTCGTTTTTTTAATGTATAGATCATAAAATTATTCTTATTTATATCTTTTGGATATTCAGATGTAAATATATAAGACATTGAGAATAAACATAGGATACTTTTATAAACAACTCTTAAATTAATATTAATATTCATTCTTCTGTTGTGTAGATGCAAGTAATTTTTTGTAATATTTACAATTAGTTGGAACAATAAAAATATATTTTCATTTTTTAGCACACAAAGTTTATAGAAGTGATAGGGCAAGATATGCGCCAGTAACGTAAATAATAATAATTTTACTATAATAAATGTATAAATAAAGCATAGAATCTTAATATTTTTCAGTCTTTCATACTGGCATGTTGTCATTATTTTATCTATTTTCTGGTTATAATTTTTTATCCTCATTAAATATGATGTCTTTAAGTTGTTAATTTTTATAAAATTTATACTGATTTTATTTTTTGTAGACTGAGAGATATACATATTATGAAATGAAAATAATATAAAATGCTTATGTTTTGACACAGACAGGAGATAAACAGTTTTACATACGAGTAGATGAGATATTGAGAACGGACATGAAATACTTTTAAAGGAGTATCTAGTAGTCAATTTTTTGTAGCGCAAATGCGAGCATTTTTTTGTAATATTTACAGTTAGTTTTATCGTTCGCATTATGATTGACAGGAAACGACAGTTTATATCTATTGTTTTGATCGATGCAGTTGGAACAGTTTGGCGAGGTAGCAATATTTACGCAGTCTTTATGTTGGTGGGCTAGGCCACAGTGCGAGCAGGTGGGCGATTCATTTTTCTCCTTCTGTTTGCAGGTACGAGTACTGTGTCCGAAACGTAAGCAGTAGTAACATTGCCTTATCGGACTTGCGTCGACAACGGTGATACGTTGGTAGCCGATATTTATTTTTTCTTTGTTTAGTAGAATATTCCTGGTCGTCTTGTCTACTTCAACTATATAGTTTGCGGTTTCATTATCTTTATTTTTTATTATTGCCTTCACATTGAATATAGTTTTTTTATCCATTTCCTGAGTTAGGATTTTGATGTCTTCATTTTGTTCTATGACGTCATCAGTAAAATCTTCTTTGGTATAATCATTATAAATTCCTTTGAAAATCATCGTCGGTTTTTTTTTTTGTTAGCTCTTTGCTTTCAATATCCTGGATGTCTTTTGAGAATACTGTTTGTAATTTTGTCGCGTCATCTTTTTTTGCACATTCGATTATGATCCTGTTGCGGGAGATTTTTTTAATACCTTCGATGTGTATTCCTCGTCCGCTACTTTTCATGTGTTTTTGAATTTTTTTCTGTATTTCCGTGGATGTTTCATTATTTGTTGGAGTAATTAGGATGCAGTATTTGTTTTTAATGGCTTTTTGTTTTTCAATATCATTGTTTTTAGTGTTTTGCCATGGTTGGGGATGATGCGGTTTACTTTTCAGGGCAGTTAATTCACCCTCGAGCGATGCCATTTTAACAGCCATTTCAGTTATTGTTTCCAGTATTTCATTCGTTTTGGGAAAAATTTTGGCAAGTTGTTCTTTTGTAAATTTATTATTTGGGTCAGTTACCATTTTCGTGAGCAAATTTACCGCGTTCTTTGCCTGGTCGGTGTAGGTCAGCGAATCCATTGTTACCCCTGTTTACTTAATATTTAATCAGGTGGTCACGTTACGCGCAATATGGCGATTCAATTCACGCTTTGACAAATTTGAGTGTAGGTATTACAACTTGTAACTAATTGCACTTGCACAATTAATATATTAACTGTCACTTATTACACAGTGTTTCTTTAAACGTTGTTTGTGTATATTAAAATCACTGCAATGCGTTCTTAAGTGGTTTATTAACTGTTAATTTTGTGGAGCAAAAATTTTACGTGTTTACCGTACTTACGATTTCGCGTCTGTTATATAAAACAATTATCAGAACGGTCTTGGCCTATGGATGTGAGGCGGGAACACTGACAGCAAAGTCAGCAGAACAGCTGGACATCTTCGAAAGAAAGGTACTGCGAAGAATCTTAGCAGCGGTGCGAGAGGGAGAGGCATGGAGAATCCGCCACAACAATGAGCTCTATGAAATTTATCAAGCTCCCAGACTCTCCACCCATTTAAGGCTCCAAAGATTAAGATGGGCCGGACATGTGCACCGAATGCCAAGCACACGAGTACCGAAGAAGGTTCTGACAGGACACCCGGGAGGTAAACGAAAGACGGGCAGACCTAGACTGAGATGGGAGGATGATGTCAGGAAGGATGCAAGAGGATTACTCCATGTTGCAGATTGGAAGACGACGGCCGAGGACAGAGGGCGGTGGAGGCTTATTTTGAAGGAGGCCAAGGCTCGAAATGGGCTGTAGCGCCATTGAAGAAGAAGAAGAAGTAATAGTTTGGCACGTTCCTGTATTGCTTGGAAAGAATTTAATTTTAGTGATTTATTTTTTAAGCTCTGAACCAAGAGTTAGCAATCAATTTAATTAATACACATTTCAAATAAAGGAAATCCCTTGAATGTAGATTATAACAGTTTCCCCTTAATAGAAGAACAAATCGCTAAGAACCTCTCTTGGCTTTCTTCTTCTTCTTTGTGTGCCCTATCAGGTCCCCCGACGTTGGCGATCACTCTGGAAAATGTCTCTCTGTCTTGCGCTGCCCGGAATAGCTCCTCTACACTTCTAATGCCGGTCCACTCTCGTACATTTGGCAGCCAAGACATTTGTCTCCTACCAGGCTCTCGGCGACTCTCTATATTGCCTTTCAATATTAAATGGAGCAAGTGATACTTCTTCCCTCGAAGTAAATGACCCAGATATGAAATTTTCCTGATTTTTTAAATGTAAGTAGTTCTCTATCTGCTCTAGCCCGCCTGAGAATTTATGTGTTGGTGACCATGTCGGTCCATGGGACCTTGAGCATTCTCCGGTGAAGCCACTATTCTTGGCTTTACTTTATATTATAGATATTAAGGATTTACGTCTCAAAGATAACATTATCTTTTTCCTTCACCGATCTCGGAGAAGAAAGCATCACTTGGTGAAAGGTGGAAACGGGCAGGCAATACTAAAAATTGATAACGTTAATTTAGAAACGGTTAGCAGTATTAAATATCTGGGTATAATATTGATGATAAATTAAAATTCGACCCATACTTATAAAATACATAACAAAGAAAATTGCTAAAGAAGTTGGATTCCTAAAACGGATCAGAAATAAGTTGGATCTCAAGACACCTCGCAATGCTTACAATTCTATTGCAATTCTATTGTAACTCCGCATTTAAATTATTGCTCTAGTGTTTATTAATTCATGTTTGTTATTTATTCTTCAGTAACGAAGCCCAAAATAATAAACTACCGGTTATACAAAATAGGGTGATGAGGATGATTATAAAATAAAACATTTTTACTATAGTTAAAATTATGTAGCAAAATTTAAATATTATGACAACCAAACAACATATAATATATAATGCTTTAACAATTGATGTATAAGCTTCAAAATAATACTCTCCCAAATTATCTGCAAAGTAATATTATGTACCATGAAAATGTTCAAAATTATCCTACGAGAAGACGCAGAGATTTTAGGCTTCCCAAAACTAAACTTACGTGAACACAAAACAGCGCTTTTTATAAAGAGCAAAAACTTTATAATAACCTACCAAATGCCGTAATTGAAGCCTCAAGCCTTAGCACTTTTCGTAAGACATGTGCTGTATATGTAAAAAATATTTATTGATTTGAATACGAACATACTCACCAATATTGTTTAAGTCACGTTAAACCAAATTATCTGGTTTTCTTAAAATGTATTTTTCAAGCCTAATCGTAAATGTAACTGTATTTCTTAAATTGTATTTTTTATATTTTTCCTACTAGATGTATGAAAAAATTTGGTTTCATCTAAATAAAGATTCAAAAACAAACTTACTAAACAAGACCCCCTTGATTTCCTAGAAATTTAATAGATTTATTCCGTAACACCCTTTCATGAATAAACACCGCCCTTTCTTCTAGAAGAACAGAATCTGTTAGGATTTACACGTGAGATTAATAACAGTGATTCATAATTCCGGCCGTGCGCCATTCGCAATTCGCTAAGCTCGTCACTCGCAATTCGCAGCTTTTGTGTAACGGTTGCTCCGTTGATATATCGCTCAAGAATTAAATGATTGATCTTCTCTCTGAGTCGGTAAGCCGTGAAACGTTTCCCGGTCCCGGGTCCCGGCCGCTTCTTCTTTTCATAATTTGATCTTATTTCTCAATCGTGAGAAGTTGGCGGTGATTACTTAACCCTTTTGCGTCATGGTGTCCTGGCAGTTAGTCGATGAGAAATTGATGATACTTTAAAAATATTTAAAGTAAGTAATTGATGCTACAGCAGAATAGTTCTGTTGAATTTAAAACTTTAATTTCCACCATTGTATTTTTTCTTTTACTGTATTAAGTAAAAATTATCGTGTGTTTTTTGAACCTCTTGCATTTTGGGACGCGGGTCGGGTCGGCGCCGCCCCGGGAGCCATTTATTGGATAACCAACACTTCTGCCACAGATCACCCAAAGTGGTTCGCTACGTTTGGCGACTTTGCAGGGGTACCCGGGTTCATGGGGTGAGGTTTGTGAAGATCTTGGCGGCCGATGTGTCTGCCCACCTGCTGCGTGGCGGGCCGGGTCGGGAGAGACTGGTTGAGATTTTGACCTCTCCAGCCAGAATCGACCAATCGCCTTGCACTGCAGTTGAAGGGATGGATTCATACGTCCGTCACTCCTGGACACACTCTCCTCCAGATTCCTACCCACCCCTCAAACCTATTCCTTTCCCAGAACTTCATCTTCTTCCTTTCCTTAATAAAATCCTCCACATAAAATCCTGTAAGATGACATATCCCAAACTACCGGAAATTATTTTTCTTCAGTGCTTCCTGTGTGGAGCTAATGTAAAAAATGGAAATGAAATTAGAAATCACTTACCGAATATACAGATCTGGGAGATTTTTATATAAAAAACAAAATGTATTTTTAATGTCATTTTGATACATTATTATATCGAATCTTTAGTAGTTTTTTTTTCCAAAATAAAATAATGTGAGAAAATAGTGTATTTTTGTGTATCAGAATGTCATAACGAACTTTTGCAGAATTTTACAGGCACTTTTAAAAAGCACTCATTTCATAATAGTAAAAAAAATTAAAAATAATACTCGAACATTTTGACACTCAAAGAATTGTATTTTGAAACTTTTAAGTGTTATTTTCTTCTTTCTGTTGGTATCTCCTCAGTGGACATCTGATAGTTAACTCCATTTAACTCCCAATTGGTTGTGCATAATCTCCAAGTATCTATTCGGAATGCATCTACCACTAATTAGTTCTAATCACGAATCTCTATCGCTTGTCACACTTGCGTTCACCTCATTGCATATTAATTTCAAACGCTTTTAACCTCCACTTGTAATTTTAGGTATGGCAACGCGTTAGTAATTAATATATTATCTATCCGCATTCCGCATATTTTATCGATATCTACGGTTATAATGTAATGAACTCGGTTAATACCTGCTACTAACAAATTAAATACAATATATAGGTATATTTTTAAATATTAATGCCCCCCTCGGCATGCGACAACATACGAGTATTATTAAATTAATTTTAAAATATTTATGTGGAGGAGTAATTTTGGCAATATGTCAACTAATATTATTAGTAATATATAACCTTTCAGTGAATTGTACTATTCACACGACGCAATCTCGGTGAACAAAAATTGTACATAAAATTAGTGCGAGAAGCAACTTCATCGAATGGAGCGTGTAGTCTCGTGTTGTATTTACTGGGTGCGTGATAATTAATCATGCTCAACAGGTCAGAGCTGTCTACATATACTTAATGCTTTTAAATAATAATAAAATGTTGCAAAGTATTGAAAGATAAGAATGCCAACTTATTTCTTAAAATTGAATCTTTTCTTTTGTTTGAATGTGATAATAATGCATTACGGTAGGGATGTGGAACCTGCGGTTCGCGAGTTTTTTTGGTGCGGCCCGCGAGTTCTTTTGGTGCATCGCGTCGTGCTGAAAGAACCGCAAAAAATCATTTAGAACTCGAGAATGGTTTTCCTTCACGCTGTGTATTTTTTTATGTCGGATGTATGTTAAATTAGTTAAAAAATAAATAAATAAATCATACTCGTACACAAAGATGAATTCACAGTTATTTCATTCATATAATTCAGGTTATAAACATGCTAACATCGTCTTCGTGTTCCTTAAGCAATTTAAAAAAAGAAGTAAGTACAATTTTAATTTAAGCTGGTGGACTGGTGGAGTTCGCAGCAGATTTATTCTTAGGTTAAAACCAGTTTTGTGTTCAGAAAAAAAGCCCGTTACGGATTCATGTTCTAGCGCATTTCTAAGTAAATCATTCTCTTGTTCCAAGTTCAGTAATGAATTTCAACTTGCGTGGGTACTTTATTCTGCAACAATCTGAGGAAAACAATTTCCAAGTTCTGGTTGTAGTTTTGAACCTGAGGAAACGCACCCAGATTCACACTGACCAGTTTTGTTTTCCGAATGTCGGATGAATTTTAACAATTCTAATGTTCCGAGTGGAATCTAAAATTCTAGTATGCTGCAAAAGTCTGAGGAAAACAATTTGCTTGCGTGAAATCATAATTGAAGCTTCGCATACCTAAGTTAAAACCAGTTTTGTGTTCAGAGTGTAACGATGTAAGTTCACTCGTGCGCAGATTCATTCTTAAGTTAAAACCAGTCTCGTGTGCAGAATTCAAATAAAATCCTGTTGCGAATCCGTATGCTGACGCATTTCAGAGGAACCCATTCTCGTGTTCCAAGTACTATCATAAAAATCATTTTGCGTACTATATGCTGCAATAATCTTTAATTTAATTTAAGTTAAAACCAGTTTATGTTAGAAGTGTAACGATAAAATTTCAGTTGTGGGTTCATCTGCGGGCCCATTTCGAAGGTAAACATTCTCGAGTTCCAACTGCAAGATATGAAAGTTGCTGACTATGTGCTGCAAAGATCGAAGGAAAATTGTTTTTGAAAATCGTGTTCTGCGTGATTTATAATTCAAACGGGGAACTTGCACCTTCTCATCTTTATTCACTTAATTTAAAACCATTTTAGTGTTCCAAATACAATTCTTCTTAAAATCTTAGTATGCCCCGTGAGTGATACAACAAAAAGTCAAATGGTCCCCTACGGTAAAAGGTTCCCCACCCCTGCATTATGGTAATGAAAAATGAATTTGGAAAAAAAATTATAGAAAATTATTATTAATCAATTTATTTATTATTTATATTTTATTTATTTTGAGTTTTCTAACATCACCTTTCATCGTGGGTTTGTATTCATACATTTAATATCTACTGATGATTACACCGGTTGTTACATATTTACACTCAAGGGGTTTTCTTTATTAATTTAACGCATGCTGAGCATGGGTTAAGAGTTCCAAGGGATTCTTTGTGTTATAATTTTGTTTCCTTAATCTCTACAGCTATGGTATGTTTTCTTCGAGACACGTGGGAAATTACTTCTCTAGAAGATGTATCCAATTCTCTCCTCACACTTGTGCTTTTCAAAAGACAACGAAGCGAATGGAATTGCTAAAATCCATGTACGTTTTCCAATTTACTCTCGTACAAACACTACGAAACTAATTTGCTATAAATTTACTCAGATAACCATTGATTTATAACAATATGTCTTTCTTGACGTGCGCTTACATAACATCGTCAATTAAATGCCAAAGTCGCGAATCCGCATTTTTGCCAGTTTTGAGTTTGCTCTGTTCAAACATTTTCATTTTATACGGAGCATACCCTGCTATTTATTGTTTACTAGCTGGTACCCGGCATGCGTTGCAATGCCATTCAAATATATACATTGATTTTGCCTGCATATCCTTTCCCGTGCGTACCCGTTCACTTCCCGAGTCCCCTTCCCCTCCTGCGTTCCCCTCCTGCGTTCCCCTTCCACCTCCCTTGTTCCCCTCTATCTCCTGCCTTTCCTCCCTGCAACTAAAATTTATTAAATACACACACTTTAATTTATACAAGTTTCATAACGCCAGATCTTACCATTGTATATAGCCTATAACCTTCGCGGGCGTGCGCACAACAAATAACCAAAGTTTCATCGCAATCGGATGAACGATGTGGCAGCGCTTAAAATACGAGCAAAAAATAATATTTTTAATGGGGAGTAGTGATTTTTTTTTAATGAATAAACATTAAAATAAAGCTAAATAATCACAGTGGTCCCCTTAACCTCTAGTGAGAGGTGAAGAGAATCACTTTTAAATAATTTTATTGACAAAAAAAAAGGTTTTTTAAAAATATTTTTTTAAATCTGGCTATTCAGCCGAGCAACCGCTCAACACCTCACCGACCCTAGTTTTCCAATTTCTACAAGCCAAAATTTAATTTACATTTTTTACTTCAAATGATGCCAGGAATCACTGGTATGTCAAGTACGTTCCTAAGTTGGTATTCCTGTAACTAAAAATAAAATTTATTTTCTGCATCGTTCATAAGTACCAAGTAGCATTATACATATAATAAAGTTTATACATAGAGTACACAGGTATCATCATTTTTCGGGTTCTGCCATATGAAAATGTTCATTCAATTGTAAAAACACGAACACACCCTCTTAATAAAAATAACATTCTGCCAATTGGATCCAATGGAAAACTCGATCAAATGCTCTTGAAATCTAGGTGTAACAATAACTCGTTAAAATACAATTGTATCTCTTCAAAAATACTCTAAAAATGGATTCATCCGAGGACTGTTTCATAACACTGTTATAACCATGTCAAGCTGTACCTTCGAAATCATAAATATTTGATTCCCTGAAAATAGGATAAATCTTGCTGATATCGAAGTGTCTATTTGCCAATCATTAAAATAATTGATTGATATTTGCAATAAATCGCGTTCGAATGCAAACATTTTTTTCCTAAATTAAGAGCAGAACCATGAACGCCCAAATTCTTTTTGAAAACAACGACACCGTCGCCAGATTTTTGTATCATATAGCAAACAACGGAACGACGGGGACGCGATGCCAAATTTCTGGCGACAAATAAATAAATAATGCTGGACAGCGAAAATACGGCACAATTTCTTTTTTGGACATGTTGTGTTATTAACCCCCGACGCAAGGAGCGGTGTTATAAGTTTGACTTTCTGTGTGTCTGCCTGTGGCAACGTAGCTCCTAAACGAATGTACCGATTGTGGTGCGTTTTTTTGTTTGAAAGCTGACGTGAATGAGATGTTTTTTTTATTGTTTTTATTACTTGCTAGAGCAATCCCGATGAGTTACAGAACTCATTTTAGGACAGGAGGAAAATTCATGGGTGGGAGGAGATAGTTACAGTTTTACTTGGAATATGGATATTAAAAATATAGGTTTCACATACGACATAGATGAAAAAAAAAAAAAAAAAACAGGTTGAGTAAGCAAACAACTATAGAACATAATTAAAGAAACAATGAACAAGGTTATACAAATGTGGATGATTATACAAATAAACGGAAAAGAAGAGAAAAGGAAACAGGACAATTGAAAAATTACAGGTTCTTAGCTACAATTCATGAAAATTTGTACTTTTTTTATTTCTAATTCTGTTTCCCTCCAGGGGTTTTTTTAATCGTCTCATTTAAAAGTTTTATAAGAATTGAAATTTTCTGAAACACGTTAAAAAGTGATAAAGTAAAAGTTTTAACATTTGGATTTCAAAATTCAAAATTCATTTTATTTACATAATTTTTTGTATTATATAATTTTTGGCTTCATATTCCTTTTTTATACATTTAATTTACTTATTATGCTGTCTCAGTAGAGGTAAATTCTCAAGAAGGAAATCCATAATTGATTTTATTTTGGCTACATAATACTTTAAACTGAAAAAATTTTAACTGTCGATTTCCCAAAAAATTAATAAATAAATAAAATTCATTCGCTTTTGAATCAATTATGACAGATGTAAAAATATATTTACATACGTATGTATGTTTTTTTTTAATGTAAATACCTCACATGAGTCCCTACTGCTTCCAACCGCCTTGAGCCAGTGTGTGAAACTATGGCATCCCCAATTGGGGTATTTTGTGAGGCTGAAGGTAGTGGGGAGAGGAAGATGATGGGGAAGAGGAAGGTGGGATCTTCCACTCCGGAGCGTGCCGCAAATATACCTTATGTTATTTTAAATGATTATATTATGAATTAACCTCATCTAATAAAATTTTCCTACTTGCGCACGCCGGAATTCAAACTCGCGACCTTCGGGTTGCTAGTCGAGAGCCTTACCCCTCGACCAAGGAGTCCGTCTTGTTTGTTTACCTTGAAGCCAACCCAAGCATAGGCAGCAGGAATTTATTTGGCCATTGTTTTCATTTTTATCAAATGTCTAAGTGTTGACCCTTTGGTATGAATTTACGAGTACACTATGTTTAATATACGGCTCTCGGGGTTACCGAAATTATCGTTACCAGTGGCATTTTCAGTGCAAAGAGTTGTCGAAACTTAATTCTTAGATGCAAGAAAATTATCAAAAATATTTCAGGACATGTTTCGGTGGTTTTTATTTTAAATGACCTTGCAGAGGTTGTCCCGCATTATAATTAACACAGTTAATAAATATTTTATTTTTCAGAAAACAAGAGCACTTAAAAGAATATTTTTGACTTGTCAAATAGGAAATTTATCGTTTTTGGTTTTAGCCAAATTTACATGTTTATGGAATGATAATATCAGTATCTTGTTGATTCTTGTGATGTGAAAGAAGACTTGAATCTCTAAATTATCTGTTAGTGAAATGAGTCAACGTATTACATGTTAAAAATATTATGAACTGAATATACAATTTGGCTGTCCTGAAACGGGTATCCTTCCCAGTTGGACAGACAAAGTATAATTTTCTAATTTATTGTAATATGTATGCATATAAATAAATAAATAAATAAAAAAATAAATAAATTACCTTTTTTCTTATATTATTCTTAAATCCTCGATAAAATATTCAAACTTTTATGTGACTTTCAATTTATACACTGTTTGTATAAATAAATTACGGCGAGTTTACATACATCATTTTTTTCACTCACCCATTTTTCCTTTCGCACACAGATTTTATTCTGTACATTTTTCCAGATATATTTTATTCATGAAATCCCGTTCATTCTACCCCTAATCATAAGCCACGCGTGTTTGTAGCTGACCAACTGAAATCGATTCAGCGTTGTGAGATATTTTACTGGCTATATTAAATACAAAACCCCGCTTTGAAATGCGCATTGTATTAAGCTGACTTTCCAAATGGACCCCGCATAATTAAAATATTATTATTTCGTTTTATTTATTTTTTTTTTATTTTATTTTATTTGGAAAACCAACAGTTTATAACAATAATGTTTGATGAAATACATATGAATAAAAATTTAACCAATAACAGGTTTTCACTGATGTATATTAAATTATTAAGTGCGTAAGTATAAAGAAAAATAGTTAAATTAGGTTATGTGGATGGGATGGTGGAAGGGAGGGGAAAGGGATGGATCTATTCTGTGTAAATAGTGGTATGTATGTGTAAATGTTATTTATTCATTTTAGATTTGAAAATGTTAGGTGCTGTGTTAAATAAGTCGAATTCACTGTATGTCATGTTAAAGATGAGTGAAGCGCGGTGAATGAATGTATTTTGTTTAGAGTTAGTGTTGCATTGAGGAATGTATAATGCGTGGTTTTGTCTTGTTTGTCTGATGGGCACTCTTAGTTGAATTCTTTCTAGTAATTCCGGGCAATCTATCATAGAGGTAGCTATTTTTCGTAGAAATAGTACGTCTGCCAAATTTCTTCGACTTTCCAAAGAATATATCTTGAAGAACGTGGCTGACTCTTCGTGGCTTAGATGAGGACGATAGCTCCGAAAATCAAGGTATCGTAGAAATCGGTTTTGCACTTTCTCAATCCTTTCTATGTGACATATGTACTTGGGATTCCAGATTTGAGAGGCGTACTCCAGAGAACTGCGTACGTACGCAAAGTAAAGCATTTTCATGGTTTTTACTTTTTTTAAATCTTTGCAGGTTCTAAGTACAAAGCCTAGAACCTTGGAAGCCTTTGATACCATGGATTCGATGTGGCGGTCAAAAAGTAGTTTCTGGTCTAACACTATTCCCAAGTCCTTGACCTCCGTCATTTTTGTAAGTACTGTACCGTTTAGGGCATAATTGAAAGTGATCGGGTTTTTATTGCGGGTGAAACTGATGGCGCTGCATTTTTTAACGTTTATTTGAAGGTTGTGCTGTGCACAATAAATATTGAGACGATTAAGATCTTCTTGTATGCCGGTACAGTCGTTGGTAGACGTGACAGGGGAAAATATTTTCATGTCGTCTGCGTACAACAACGTCCTGGAATGGCGAAAACATTTTCCAATGTCATTAATGTATATATTGAAGAGTAATGGTCCCAATAATGAACCTTGGGGTACTCCCGACGGTATGGTTACCCAGTCTGACTTGTAGCCACCAACAACTACTGCTTGGCTGCGGTTTGCTATATATGACGAGAGCCATCTGAGGAGGTCTCCATGTACGCCGATTTGTGAGAGTTTGATCAATAATATATCATGAATTACTAAATCAAAAGCTTTGCTGTAGTCTGTGTATATTGCATCTACCTGTATGCGCTGGTCCATATTGTCTTGTAAGAATTCGGTGAACGCCGTTAAGTTCGTTGTTGTAGATTTTCCCTTCATAAATCCATGTTGGTTGATATTGAGTGATGATCTCAAGGCCGAAAACATCTGGTTATACACAATTTTTTCGAAAACTTTACTGAAGATGCAGAGCTTTGATATTGGTCTATAATTTTCGACGTCAGATTTTTGGCCATTTTTGAAGATAGGAGTTATAAAGGCTGTTTTCCAGGTGTTTGGCACTATCCCCTCTTTAAGGGAGCGACTAAAAATTATGGATAGTGGCTTAGACAGGCTGCGCGCACATTTGCTTATGAAGATAGGGGGAATTTTATCTGGGCCTGCACCTTTTTTGGGATCTAGATCTTCAAGGTGTTTCTGTATATGATGCTGATCGATGTCAATATTATGAATGCTAGCAACACAGGGCTCGTTGGGGTTATCCGGTAGAATCTGGGTGCTTCGAGCGTTATTGTTATAGACAGAAATAAATATTTAGAGAATAAGTTGCAGATGTTAGACCCATTTTCAGCTTTTTCGTCTTTGAATGTCATGATATTTGGAACACCATGGGATTTGGACTTGGATTTAATGTAATTCCATACTTTTTTTGGGTCGGAGGATATGTCATGTTCGATTTGAGTTAAATATTTATTGTGGCATTCCCAATTAAGTTTTTTATGACGTGATCTTAGAAGAGAGAAAGAGGCATAGTCTGAGGAGTTTTTGTAAGTCTTGAACTTTTTGAAGTATTTGTACTTTTCTTTAGTTAATTTAATTAGGGCCGAATTATACCATGGTGGGTATTTAGAATTCCTACATAGTTTATTCGGAATATAGGCGTCTATAAGTTGATATAAAAGTGAATAGAATTTTTTTAAAACCGTGTTCATATCACCAACCGAGAGAAGATCACGCCAGTTTACCTGATCGAGAGATGTATTAATTTGCTCATAATCGCCGCGCCTAAAGACGTAAGCCCTTCTAAGCTCCTCCACTAGTGTAACGGGTTCAGAAAATATAACTTCCATCGTTAAGGAGGTGTGATGAGAATCTTCTAAAATTAATGGTTCGTCACAAGCACAGACCGTAAGGAAGTCATTACATAGGACAAGGTCGAGAAAGTGACCATTAGTATTTGGAATTCCATTATATTGATACAATCCAGAAAAATGCATGCAGTCAATGAATGAAGCGCTAATAGGTGATAAGCGATCACTAGGTATAAAGGACGTGTTAGTGGGAGACTTACTCCATGAAATTTCAGTGAGGTTGAAGTCACCTAAGATAATAAATTTGTCCGAGGGAAACTGCAACGTAAGTGTAGAAATTTGGGTGAGAAAGCTTTCCATATTTTCACGATATGTCAGTCCTTTAGGGAGATAAACACAACATATATGAAGATGTGTGTGTTTAGGTCCTTTGGATTCTAATGTTATCCAGACGTCTTCAGCTCGTGAGTGCCACGCCGGGCGCTCGCGAGCTACCAGCTCACGACGAACAGCGAGTAAGACACCCCCACCCAAGCGCTGTCCTGTACGAGCGTAGTCTCGATCTCGGCGGTGTACGTCGTAGCGATCATCAAATAGTTCTTCGTTGCGGATTCCATCAACGAGCCACGATTCAGACAGAGCGATAACATCATATTCGTTGGACCGAACAGCCGTCAACAACGTATCAGTTTTAGTGCGAAGCCCTCTTACGTTTTGGTAATATAAATTCAAAGTCATTGGCTGAGGCAAGTGAATCTATGATTAAGTGCAGACTTGAAATCGATTTGAATCCATGCTTGTATTTTATTATTGACGGATTTATGTTCGTTTTTATATAGTTCCCAAATAATTGTACATAAAATTGACACAATAAAAGAGCGTGTTAGAGTGAAAAGATCCGTAAGGTAGGTACTGGGGATGAGGGAGGGAAAGGAACATTCTAAGTATGATGAGATAATATGAAAAATTAAAGTGAAGTTAATTTCAAGAAATACAATAAATTTTAATAGCCTTATCTTGAGGCTTTGCTCGGTTGAGGATCTTCTGCATCTGCTCGGTTGGGTCCTGTTGCTAGAGGCTCGCGGTCCATCTTCTTCAAGTCTGCCTCCTTTGAGATTATGATGGGCGCTGAGGTCGTATTTCGTCGTGCGTGAATTAGGCAGTTTTTTGTCCAGACAAATTGGTAACCTTTTTGTTTAGCGAGAAGCCTAGCGCGGTAAAACAGATGTTTGTTCATGCTAGTAAGATGGTCTCCAACATACACATTTTGTGGGGTTCCCGTAAATCCTAGTTCTGTTGAGGTGATCCCCTTGCGATCTTTAATCGCCTGCAGGAGCTGGTTCTTCAAGTTCCGGTTGGTTAATTTTACGACTACTGATTTTGGTTTTGACTTCCCAGTTGAGTCGCTGCCTTTGGGAGCAACTCGAGTTACGAACTCCATATCCCTTTCGCCGAGTTTCATGTTGCTCAGGCTAGCGATATTTGAAATGAGGGTAATTAGGTTTTCACCTTTCTTTTCCGGAATCCCCCTTATTTCCAGGTTTTGAAGCCTTGCCCATTGGTCCTTTTTATTAGATTCATCCGTCAAACTTCGTACTTCCTGTCTTAGTTTCACAACTTCTTCCTCCAGTTTTTCAACTTTTTGAAGGCGATTTTCTATAATAGCAATCTTGTTGCTAAAAGTTGCGACATCCTGGTGGCAGCTTTTGACAGATTTTTGGATCCCTTGTACTTCATCACGCAATAATTTGATGTCTTCATGGAGTACCTTGAATGATGATAAGTCCTTTTGAATTTTTTTTATGTCCTCCATGATGGTGCTGAGGTCCTGGACGCCAACAGTAATATTTGAGGACTTGCACCTGCTGCATCGCCAAGTACTTCTCAGTTCCAGCTTTAACTTTTTATAGTTTTCTTCTGATGTACCTCCACACTTATGGTGCAGGTTCTCCTTACAGGACGAGCATTGAACTCCTTGCGTTACAGCGGATTTACATACGCCACAGTTGTTCATTTTTAGAAAATCTATTTATGTTTTCTCTAAAAATCTTTTTTTAAAATTTTTATTTGTTTGTTTTTAATTAGTAATAGCACCTGAATCACTTAATTCACAGCGATTTAAATAATAGGTATTGCAAAAAAAAAAGAAAAGAAAAAAAAAAAAAAAAAAACTTTTTTCTTCTTTTTTGTGTATCACTAGGATTCGAACCGTGGGGCTTCGGATCTCTATGCCGATGCGCTCACCAGTGTGCTATCCACCACATGTGGGCTAGTGGGAATTAAGTGTAATATAGATAGACTTCGCACGGGTATGTTTACGGTGATTAGAATAGAAGGTCGGTTTGTCAGCAACTTGACACTTTGACACTTCACAGTTGTAGATTTCAACAATAAACTTGTATTTTCTGTAAATTAGAGCGTTAAGATTTCACTCACTTCGATTAATCTCTATACCGATTTTCGGGGACACGTTTATCGATGATTTTTTGTGATTATTGAGTTATGTAGGCTTTAAATTTTGTGTATTTTTGAGGAGCGATTTTTGAGATGCACTCTGTTGAAAAAAATAATTATTACTATTATTACTATTCTTCTGCAAATTTCGGAATTGAGAATTAAACAAATCCCTGACATCCGATCTAGCTGAAACTCGGCTGATAGACTCTTTGTCGATTACAATGTATTCATTAAACTTTTGATGGCACTCACCCACACACACGCATTTCTCTGAAGTTGGTCCAAGAAATAGCAGGAAAATTGAAAATACGTGGATTATAGCGAAAACCCTTGTTTTTATTATGGTTAATTTTATTTTGTAATATGTTTTATACTTCAATTATTGTAATATATTTTTTAAGGTGAAAATTAACGTTTTTATTCGCTGTCGATTATTGTGTTGGTGGTGTGTCGTTTTACAGGTAACTTTTTTTGTTTTTACTATTGATTAGCGGTTGAAGCAAAGAAAACAAGCAAATTGACACAAAGCAAATGTCTCTTGGGGCCAAAAATAGGACACCATTTAATTAGGGCTCGTACACATAAATACGATACGATGTCGCATCGTGCCACGACGCGGCATCGTTTCACGACGCGACGTCGTATCGTGGGAATCTACGATGAGCAAGCGACACGACATCGCAACATGCCACGGTTTCGTCGTGTGGTCGGTCGCAGTTATCTCCAAAAATGGACCGCACTAGACGTATTCTCCTCATGCTGCTATTAAGAAGCTCCTCATGCTGGTTAATGTAGAAACTGATACACAGAATATACTGGTTACATTCATTTTTTTCAGTTATAAATAACGAGAGTCATTTTAAGAAGAACCTCAATGTCTACCGTCATCTTTGAATATTCAATAATAAATTAATGCAGTACCGGCGATACAGTTTCAACTACGTCGTACCGTTCATTGTGGCACGTTGCGATGTCGTGTCGCTTGCTCGTCGTATAGATTCCCACGATACGACGTCACGTCGTGAAACGATGCCGCGTCGTAGCACGATGCGACGTCGTATCGTGTTTATGTGTACGAGCCCTTAGTTCCTCGTGTTATAATTTCAGTATGGCCAGCGATATATATATTTTTTTTTTTTATTTTTTTTTTATTAATTTTATAATTTTATCCATACGATAGAAGAAGACCAAATGGCATTAACTAAATTTTGTGTTTTCTCGTTGAATGTAGGTATAATAATAAGGGTTTTCTTTTCATGTAATAAATGCGATGCCTGGCACTTAATTTCAAATAAATATATCTACATTTATAAGTGTATGTAAGTATCTACTAACTACAAAATTTAAATTTATCGATAAATCAAAATTAGTTCTATACGCTTTCAAACTCTCGTTACCTCTATTTTTTCTTATTAGCTACCACTTCTAACATCATAATGTAAAAGGGCTTACAATTTGAACGGTAGTTTTTGTTTTATTTTCTGATTTTTTGAAGTACGCTTGGGCAATTGTCGAAATAAAAAAATTGTAATTATTGTTATTAGTTTTGGATACGAAAATGCAGAGGTTAAAATTTTATATCATAAATAAATTTTATGATATATAAATTTGACAACCACAATAATAATTATCCTTGATACACTTGATTTGAGACTTGTAGACTCGACCATCGTCAATCTGCTTATTTGTGTCTTGAGCTTACCTCATTTCCCAGTAACTCCTCCAAGTAAGATGTCTACTTCAGCACCAGGCCTGATATGGCCAGGGATCTACACTCTACACTACCCCCTGGTATTTCTAAAAATGAGTTAAAATTTCAGTGTGATCATTTATCCAAATCTGTCGTTTCACGCGAATTCCAAACTACCGCAATAATTTTATTAAAATGATCAAAATGTTCCATTCGGAATCCCGTTCTTTTTCTGGTATTGTGTGTTAGCAATACTAATGCATAATATATTGTATTTATAGGATACATACATATGCAAATCAGGGGCGTGCAATCTGCGCAATCTCATTTACTTTTATTTAAATTACACGTATCTTTTATCGTCATTTTTTATTTACAACATATAAACATTTATCAATCTTAAATTATTTCTCTAAAGCCCTATTTAGGCAGGAATTTAAAAAAGCACCCGGTTTCATTTTAAAATCAATGACAGCCAATAAAATTGTCAGTTAACAGTGGCTTCTTTTTAATGCTGCTTTTTTTACACCTGAATGCTACTTTACCTTGCCGTTTTCCTGTTGTTTTTCCATCATGAACTCTTTTTCATTGAGCAATTCAACTGTTTTAATCCGTCATCACACTTCAAGAAGTTAATAACATTTTTTTAAAATTGTATTGATCGAGTAAGGTGGTGACACAGACAACCAAATTGATAGACTCGCCCTAGCTCGATATCTGGGTTTTGAAATTCATGAAATCATTTCGAAGAGCTGGAGGCAAATCATGTTACTATATTTTTGGCACCAGGAGACTACGAAAGAGCGCACATTGAAATAAACAGACCCTGCGCAGAAAAGCAGAGTTCGCTAAAGTAACACAAAATTTGCAGCGCAGTCCATTGTGGAACTTTTCTGTGCAAAATCTGAATTTTTTTTAATTTTTTTTTTACAGTTAATACCGCACAAGAATCTCAACTGATCCCGTCTGGAGCCAGTGAGACTATGGCATCCCCAATTGGGGTATGTTGTGAGGCTGAAGGTAGTGGTGAGGGGAAGGAGGTGGGGAAAAGGAAGGTTGGGAAGTACCTGGCTATTCAGATCTGGTCACCAAACACGGCTAAAGCCATTTTCAAGCAACATTTCAATTCTGAATGGTGGTCTTACACCAGGGCGATACTGATAGTATCTTCTACTCTGGAACGTGCCGCAAATATACTCTATATATTATTTTTAATGAATTAATTGTGAAAAAACATAAATTAATCAAATAAAATTTATTTGCGCACGCCGGGTCGAACCCGCGACCTCCGGATTGTGAGTCAAGAGTCTTAGCCACTGGACTACGGAGGTCTGAATGTTAAGTATTAAAAACCCCC
This sequence comes from Limnephilus lunatus, assembly GCA_917563855.2. Taxonomy (NCBI): domain Eukaryota; kingdom Metazoa; phylum Arthropoda; class Insecta; order Trichoptera; family Limnephilidae; genus Limnephilus; species Limnephilus lunatus. Next base: position 29,443,876 of record OU830594.1, on the reverse strand, counting down.
CTGGCGTTGTGACGCTAAAATTGAGTGAGCTGGGTAAATTATAACATATTTGGAAAAGTGTCTAACTAGATAGTGTAACAAAATATTCAATTTTCGAAGCAAACCTAAATTTTGGTTTACCCGATTTGGGATTTGCAGTTAAGTTTTTTTATGCAGCAAGCAATTTACGCTCCTTTGGAAAAAGTTGTGTAAATTTGAAAGCAGATTTTATTTTCGAAGATTGAATCGTGATCTTTCATTGCGAGTTACCTGTATATTATCAGATTCATTTATTAACAAAACACAGGTAGGGTGACGATTACGCCGACTCCCGCGCTCCGCACAATTTGGTTTGTTCCCCTTTCCATGATTGGCTGGTCTATTAATTTGAATGTCTGTGCGTAATGAATACTAACATTAACACACACATTTTTGCGAAGGGTGTTTTGTCATCTGAAGTATATAGTTTTTCAACTGTGCCAGTTTAAAAAATATATATCTTTCGCCATTTAATCGCTGAGGTCGGGATTGTATTCCCCTAATTTATAACGCAATATTTTGTCTTACAACGCACGCCACTGCAGGATACATTTCTTGGCTCCAGACCAACGTGGCACACTGGAGTCAGGGTATAATGAATTTCCAACTCTCAACTGAACAAGGGCGGCACTTAGCCAATTCCGGAGCGAGACGGAAGCTGTGAAGAGTAGCAGTGTCGCACTGGTAGGTAGGTAGGCTAGTCGAATTCCGCTGGCGAGAGAGGCACACCACTGTCCTCCGACTCTAAGGGTGTCAAATCCATTTTTATCGTCACGGGAAATCTACCCTTAGCGCCGAAGTGTTATACGAGTCAATTTCGCGAAATGTTGTCGGCGATCGTTTGGGATTTCTATCCTGATTGCACAACAGGAGCAGATTGTTTTAAAGTATGTCATCTGACCCTGCTCGTTTTTTAGACGGAACTTAATTTAGTGCCAAAGTGTCACAGCTCAATTTCGGATAACAAATATTCTTCACATTACGGAATTTTGTTAGATTTTTTCTGTGTAATGGGATCTGATTGAATAATATTCAAATAAATTTATTTTTTCTCTCGTATACAACTCTAAATTAATCAAAGGCTGTAATGTAATACGATGTGCGTGCTACAGGAAAGGTACCTACCCTTATTTTTAATCATATTGCGAAGCAATTCTGAGAAACTCTTCGAGATAATCATTATTTTTATTATAAACAGAGTGAAAATGAATTACATACGTTTCTTTGTATTTTAATTCATTTCCGAGCTTATCAGATCCGTGTTCCGAGGAATTCAACCTTCAATCCACATCTACTTAGTTTTCTATTTGTTTCTTCCGGTAATCAAATAGATTTGTCATCAAATGACGACTAGCAGTGGATGGATTTCATATAAACATTTTTTGTACCATGTTTTCATATTTGTATTAAGGTGTGACTCTATTATTTGTATTTAATCAATTAAAATAAAATACCGAACATAATAAGATAGCGGTCGTAACTGGGACTCGATCCTAGATCCTCTGGATAGTCTTACCGGGATCAACACTACCAATTGAGCTACATTTATTTGGTACTTATCTATTTCTGTTATCGGTGATGTTTTTCTTGTATATCGTACATACCTACCTCTTATATATATTTATCTTCTGAACTGATGGCATCTAGACGTTTTGTATTTGCATTCGAGATAGACATATCACGTGACCATGTCTGGTTCTAATTTTCTTTGTTATCAATTATATTACGCGCTCATATCATAAGCGTATGATACAACTACTATCTCACTCTCTACTATTTTTTTTCCATTAAGCAACAGATTTTCAGTTTATAAAAGTTTCGGAACACGGACATTACATCAGATTACGTGCCTAACAAAATTCTGCCAATGTGTTGTATCATCTGACTATTTTCTGTACTAAGTCACGCTATTCCTTTCGAAGAAGTCTGCGGTATTAGTAATCACAGATAATTAAAAACACTTGGAATCTTTTAAGAATGGATGACTCGTTCCTTGTTCCCAGAATGTATTCAAATGGTAATTCAGTGATGGATCTCGATTTTGTTCGATTGCTAGGAAAAATAATTGGCCGTATTTTTATTTTTCCCTATTGATTTCTGAAAATTATTATCTGATTTACCCTCAAGATGTATTTATTTTATTACATTTACTTTCGACATTTTGATACTTTTGTTTAAATTCGGTCATGCATACAAATGTTATAAATATCAAATTCTAGAACATAATCCTATTCTTTTTCGAAATCTTCTTTCGCACAATATTGAAAATCGTTAACAAACAATAAGGTGTCTTGTTGTATTGTTTGACAGTCAAATAAATATTTTTCAAAGTAAGTTGAAAATAGCAAGGATTTGATTCAGAGATTTTGCTCCTTCAGAAAAAAATCTTTTTTTAACCCTTACAAGATCGCCTCTGTCTGTAAGACGTCAGAACTATATCGCCTTCCGGTTGGGCAGCGTTGTGAGGCGGGTTTAAATGAACGTAATCAGCCTTGCTAATAAAAAACAATTCTCAACCGTATCACGGTGTTTTGTTACACAGCGCCCTTGAGGCCATTTTTCACAAAAACGGCGCTAGATAAATCAGCCAAATATTATTATTAAATAAAGACTGTATATACAAATTGTATGGAATTCTTACAAATAAAAAAAGCTGACAACGTCGCATTTTGGCAAACTGTCACACGAGATTGCCTTCTTAAAAAAGTTAGGTTTTATGGCATACTATTTCTTAATTGACTTTTGCCGCGTGAATTTTATAATAATTCCATGAAAGTGATGTTATTTTGATAGCAGAAATGTCTTATACATGTGTAGATAAATATAAATCCAAGAAATCAACCTTTATATTGCGCCAACAATGAAACCAAAATGTAATTTTTTATATTCTCTTTGAATTATTGTAATACTAGCTTTTACCCGCGGCTTCGCTCGCATAGTATTAGTGGTAAATTACTGGCAGAATTGTTATTATTCTTGCTTTTTGTCTAATAAAAAATAATTATTGTTTAATAGAAAATTTCAAAATTTGAGAATGACATTTCGCAAATAAAAATTCTATTTTAGAAAATATTTAAATTATAGAAATTTATTTTAAGTACCTACTCCCCTAATTTATTCTGATGATTTCGCCTCAAGTAGGAATTAGTATTTTATTCATATTTGAATCCAGAGCAATCTAAAGAAATAACAAAATGACAGCCCACGTCAAATAATTACATAGCAATGCTATGCTTTTCGTCCGGACAATAAACATTTTTAGAGATAGGTAGATATTAACTATGACGCCAACAAAGCACTATTTTTAGGGTGAATTGCCTAATTAAAAAAAAAACATTGTTTCCAAGATAACAATTTGTTTGACGTTTGCAATAACTTGATTTTGTTAGGGACAGAAAACGTATGAAAAATAATTGCATAACGCTACAGCTTATTCATAACGCCAGAGCTTACCAATATATATAGCCTATGTTACTCGCAAATAATGTAGCTTTCGATTAGTGAAAGAATTTTTAAATTCTATTCGGTGTTTATTGGGTGAAAGAATAACACTCATCCATACAAACTTTCGCCTTTATAATATCTATAAGATATTTGTATCGTACAAAGGATTTAAAAGAAAGTGACAGTTTTCTTGTAGATTCCTCAATTAAAAGGAATGTGTTTTCTAAATTTCGTATTATCTACAATTTTTCGACGTTTGTATTAAAAAAACGTGTTTTTTTAAACTTTTATATTTAAAATACAACCATCTAATTAAAAAGGTAATTTTGTCTAATTTCTAAAATGTTGGGTACTTGATTTTACTACATTTTCAAAATGAAATAAAAATTTAGCACATTTAAAGTAATTTTCCAAAATTCGATAAGAAATTTCATGTTTATACAACAGATATACCACTCTCTATGGCTGCATAAACAATGTATATTTTTCCATAAAACGTTTTATGGTTGTTAAATATCATTTATAGGATAACCAATACCTCTGCCGTAGGTCACCCCAAGTGGTTCGCTTCACGTTTGATGACTTAGCAGGGGTGCCCGGGTTCATGCGGTAAGGGTTTTCCGGGTTTTGACGGCGGATGCGTCTGCTCTCCAACTGCGTGGCACGCCGGATCGGGAGAGAATAGTTGGGGGAGACCTTTTGGCCTCTCCAGTGAGACTCTCTCGGAACAACGCCTTTCACCACAGTTGGAGGGATGGATTGATACGTGCGTCACAAAAAAAATCTCTATACATACTCGGCTTTTTATCAATTCTATAAAATTTACACCACGTTAATAACAGAGAGGAATATATTTACTTTTTTTTACATTTAAATAATTCAATGGCGGTCACAGCATTATTAAACAATTAAGAACACATTTAATATGGCAAAAACAGATTTCAAAGCACTCCACAAAATAGAGAATCTATTATCACAATTATTTTATTAGTAAATCAGTTGAACCGGTAATAAATCAATTTAGGCACCTTCAAAATTGAAATTTAAAATCATATCAATAAGTTTTCTTAAAGTGGTCTAACCACAGTTAGAAAATGGCCTTGTAAGCCGAAACTTTCACAATAATAAAAACCTAAAATACTTGCAGAACTTAACCTTCGTATACTTACGTACATACCGGCATTACACGTGTATTACTCGCGCACTTAAAATAATCCAGACGAGATTTCATCTCGTCTGTATTATTTTAATTATGTACTTTTAACCATTATTTGAATTTATTATATAGAAGGGGGTATAATTGAATTAAAAAATATATATTTATACTTTTACTTTATGTAGACTTTTAACTCAGCCTGTTAAAAAGAAAAAAAATGTTGTACTGCGACATAAATAACAAAATAAACTTTTTCATGTGTTAATTAAAAAAACTAATATCTAATAAATGAAAGTGTCGAGAATAATAAAATATAATAAAAATAAAAATTAATCATTATTAGGATTTTTGGGTAATATTTTTTTTTACCTAAAAGACCGATAACACTAAATACCTAAGTGTCATACGTTCACCCAGCGCCAATGCGCGCGCCGCACTAAACAATGCCTAACAACACATTAAGAATTTACTAAAAACCTCAAAGTCCCATTGTGGTTAATTTTTGAGAAAACAACGAATTATTGATTTGTCGGTCTGAGAGACCAATGCGCGAGTATAGGAAGGTTAATAATAACATTATTAATTTTTTTTTTTAATTTAATGGAGTTCTACGAATTAAACACAAAAACAATTAAAATATAAAAGCAAGCCGCTAAGTACGTATGATTAATCGGTATTTTGCTAACTTTATAGGCATTCCACTAATAGATCCGTTGTAACCTCTCGTAAACGACTCGTGCGACACACAGGAGGTTACAACGGAACTCTCAGTAGCAGCTCTATACATGGTTTTTCATAGTTGAAATTATATGAAAATGAGGCATTTGGAATAATTTGCCGTGATTAAAGTATAGAAAGTAACATTACAAATCACTCCGACATGAAGGGGCCTGGAGCCGGGCGATATTTCAAAAGAATATAAAATATATTTTCATTACTATGCAGAAAATTACAATAATGTGCATTTAATGCTCCGGTGCTTGCGTGTTCATGAAAATGCATTTCTCATTTCGGTGCTCGCAGTAACTACTGAATAAATTTTCCTTTCATACAAATGCAAACTGCAAAAGGTAGACCTTCCAAAAAGGTACCACGGAATATGACTTTTAACTTCTTCATTCAAATATGAATTTAAATGAATTTTTGTTCAGACGAAAAATAATTAGACTCACAAATTTGGTATTATTTGTGGGAACAGATGTGCATGCTTTACTTGGTAGACATCACGGATACGAATAAATATCCACGAATAAACTTGCTACCATTACGATGTTTTAACTTTTCTCTTTATTGCATCCGTGATACGATGTGATGATGATAAAAGTCGAAAAGAAAAGTGTCTTATGTCAATATTCATTGTGTCATTCATGATAATGCGAATCCCAAAATTAGCGTTGCCGTTTTAAACTAAAATTCATGCTTTTTAAAGAACTTTTGTAATAAATAACTTACGACCGGTGGCGAAGCAACCGTTCGTCATCAATACAATAGTTCAACTATGACTTGAAAGTTCAGTTTATCTTTTGTCCTGAAGAAGAAAGGGTTCTTTCGAAACTGGTTGAAAGTTGTTTAATATAGTGCTTTAAACAACGTATTTAAAGATTTTAATTCTTCGTAGTTATAAAAGTACTTCTTACGAATATTAGAAATAATAACAGGATTTGAAGAAAACGGTATAAAACAACGTTGTTACTCACTTTCAGCTTTCTGCTAACTCCCAATTAAACATGACACATCAAAACACCCTTTTTAGATTTATAACACAGTGTTTTATTTTAGGTACTAGTACATAGCTGATGTTTTCAAGAAGAAGTAGAATAATGATACGAACGTCCATGTCACTCATTTGAAGGTTGTTTTTGCACTGAACCTTGTAATTTTTTAACACCTTTTGTGAATTGGTACATCTTACGCCAAGGTTTCGTGAATTTAAAGAAGAGAGTGAGATAATCCCTGACAACTACAACCAACACTAGAATTATTAACGGTCTTAATGCGTTACAACTTTTTACATTGAAAAGGAAACTAACTAACCAAACATCACGTATTTTCTCCACAGGGGTAGGCAGAGAGGTTGATGGACTATCAAACAACTTAATTTTGGCACACACTCCTTGCTTCATCCACACTCATGCATCATTTGTTATGTTAACCCTTGAAATGGCCCGACTCAAGTATTTTGTTCACTCGACCATCGTGCCAGCCTTCCTCGGGTGTCTCCGTCTTATACCATACTCTTCGACCAGGGTATACTTAGTCGAAGACCATACTTCATAAAGCACACATTTTAAAATTAAATATTAAAAACTTTAAAGTTTGTCAAAAATAGATCAATAATTCCGCCCAGGCCCCCTAGCATGGTCGATCGATATGGGTTTTATCGAGAATGTCAGTAACTTGTCATCGCTCCCGAGCACGACTGCAGGCCGCTAACGAATAAACAATAGTTCACGTCAAATAAAATAGGAACCCTTCATCGTTGTGAACTGTTGTTTGTTCGTTAGCGACCTGCAGTCGTGCTCGGGAGCGATAACAAGTTAACGATATTATAGATAAAATCTATATCGAGCGACCATGCTAGGACCCCATAGAGAATCTGAAGCAGCTGTTAACAGTACTCTGGATTTTGCGGATCATGCTTGAATATTACACGCATGATGTTATACATGTTTATAATAGGATACTTTCAATAATTTCAAACTCACGCTTAGATATTTCTTCAGCGTAACTAATGGTTTTCACTTACTATACCTGAATATTCTGTTTTGTCTAGAACAATTCATCTGTAACTATATTCGTGGAACTCCCTCGTCATGTTCGGAAAACAATTGCACCCAAATAGTGTAAGACGGCGCGAATCTGAAAACAAAGATTTATTTTGACTAAATCTCGCGCTAAACTCCGAACAAAGGACTACTCGGAGGAACAAAAACAGCCGTTACCACGCGTCAACTTATCTCTGATGTGTACCCCATTATCTCCGACAATACCGTCTGATTACAGGAGTGATATAAGAGATATAGGAGCTAGGAGTATCCACAAGTACGTGTTAGTCCCTGGAAAAACAGGCTTTCTATTCAACTTAACTGTTGTATAGAGTTGGAGAGGTGACAAGGAAAATTCGATCCTGAATGGTGGTCTTTCACCTAGGCAATACTAAAAGTATCTCACATTCTGGAAGGTACCGAATATACCTAAGTGTCATACGTTCACCCAGCACCAATGCGCGCGCCGCACTAAACAATGCCTAACAACACATTAAGAATTTACTAAAAATCTCAAACGGACCGGTCAGTGGTTGAGTGGGCATAGCGCTTGGGTCCTACCCGGGCGTCGCATGTTCGATTCCTCTGCTGGCTAAGTCCTCCATCACAACACAAGCAACATTTTCGGCTTTCTGTGGTGCTAGTACGAGATTTTCAAACATTGTTGGATTATTCGTAGCCTGGGAATGTTTGTCTTTCTTCAAAATAAAATATATATATATATATATACTATTTTATATTTTTTTAAATAAATAAATTATGAAATCACACTATTTAATCAAATAAGATTTACTTGCGCACGCTAGGGTTTAAACCTATGACCTCCAGTATCCGGGCCGAAGATCGTAACAGTTAAATGAAGGAGGCCAACAAAAATCGAAAAGAAGTCTGCCATCTTTGCAACTCTATTCGTTTACATTATTTTTTCATCGTCAGCCTGTATCTTTTACATATTTCAAGAATAACGACAGCCGCACAACTTATCCCGCTGCTCGAGATTTGGAGAATTCTGTTGGTCCTCGACATACATTCCGTGTGATTGACGTTATCCTCCCGGCACCACCCACACCCTGTCACCTCTCAACCCCCCGTTATCTTCCCCCTCCCCATCTCCCGTTGCCGTGGCACCTTGATGGAGCGCTGGTTCTCAAACAGTGTCGCGAATGTCGAGATTGCATCAGTTACACCCGCCCAAGAGATTGGAATATAGTGCAGCCACCTCGAAGAGGTTGGGGTTGAGAGGTGCGCTTGTGAACGACACAGACAGATAATGGGAATAGCAAGTAAATGAGATTTTGAGAAGCGGAAATGTGTAACTTTTCTAGCGGGTTGTTGTGAGTACACTGCCAAGCGGGATAACATCCTACACAGTAGATGTCATATTACCTAAAGAAATGTAATATAAGTATTGCCTCTTATAAATCATAGCACACCCATTTTTCACCACGGAAATAAGGCAAACCTTTCTGAGTCATAGGACACAAGAAAATATGTTTATCATAACAATAAAGCAGAAATAAATAACTATGGAATATCTAAAGCACATAAAGGATAATGATGTCGTAGCACTTTCCCAGCTTTTCTTTGTGTTTTCTAGATTGAAACAATATTTTCTGCTCGCTGCCTCGATTCCGTCTTTTTTTATAAAATCTGTCCTGCTTATAAAATAAGGCAAGACGCCGTATTTATTCCATACATTGTTAAAAAACTAACTAACTAACCATCATACTGTTTCCTAAATAAATATAATTACCAAACCTGACCTAACCCACCAAATATTCATAACAGATTTTTCGAAATCAAATGAAGACACTGACCTTCCTCTTATTTTGAAGGTCACATGTGCAAAATTTCATCAACATCGGCATAAAACTGTAGATTTGCATACAAATCCACACCACCGGCTTGCCAGCCCGCTCGTCCACCACATACAGACATTCTCCTTTATATATTATATATTTCAACCAATTTATACAAAACCTAGACAAATTATATACCTTAACCTTCCTCATAAATCACTCTATATTTATATTGGTGAAAGCCGCATGAAAATCCGTTAAGTAACTTTTTAGATTATCGCGAACAGACAGAGAGAAAGACGCGGCGGAGGACTTTAATTTATAATATGTAAATGTATAGATAACAAAAATGAAAAAATATTCCATTAATTATTCAATCCTGCATTGTGTACTTCGGTGAGAATCAATCTCGAGGCTTTCATATTTATAGCAAAGTAGGTACCAAATACCCATTGGACACCAAAGTCCCAAAGTGATTTTTCAATTTTAGCTTTCCCAAAAAAGGTTTATAGTTTTTTTTATGTTGACAACCTTCGCCCTGAAGGCTTTAGATCTGAGTTCGAGGCCATTTTGAGGCAGTACTCGGGCTGTTTCGCCCTCGTGGCTATTTTGGAGTGCGAACTTGGAAGGCAACCATATTTGGAGTGGTGTAACGTCACGGGGTAGGTTTTCGATTGAAAATATAAGGGCGCAACGTCAACACGACCCGAGGAAAAATAACAAGGACCCTCTGCGGGTTCAATAATAAACCTACATCTGCTTCTATCAGCGGTTTTTGTAGCCTTGTGTTGTTATTTTAAAGAAAATTTAAATAAATTCTATTTATTCATATTCATAAACTCCGATGAAATTGTTACTTATTAAAATTATTGTGACTTTGTTTTGACTTTATTCCATCGTACCAGTTAGAATACCTTGATGGAAATTAATCAAAAGCTTTAATATCTTATTTTCACCTTTAGGTACGTGAAACGAAGTAAGTTAAAGAGTTTAATAATATCTCTAGGCTCTTAAACCTGGCAATTGAAAATTTAAGTGTGGGTTTCAATTCATTTCGTTAAATCTCTAATTTACATTCTATGTAACATTTCCACCTAAATTAAATCTTCAGAAGATGCTATTTGTGCTAGAGTGCTAAGATTGAAATCTTTAAATAATTTAATCATAGAATGAACGCTGCAGAAATGAGACCTGAGGCATACGTGTGATAAAACCATGTATGGTCTTGATTTACAAATTTAGAGATTCTCAAATAATGCAAAGGTGATGTAAGCGGAGAGGGATGCTTAGATGGTTTTTGGACAAGTAGAGCGAATGAAGAAAGGAGTGTAAGAAGAATTTATGACGCGAATGTGAATAGTAGACATGGCACGATCGACTCAACTAAATACTTCGAGTCGGGCCATGTCATGAGTCAGAATAACAAAGACGATATGACTGTGAATGAAGCGAGGGGTTTGTGCCAAGACTGTGTTATTTGGCGATCCGTCTTCTCCTACGGGGAAACGGGCAGCGCATGATGGTTAGTTAAAATAATTTATCGACAATTTTTTATCAACGTTTTTCAGGAATCTAAGGACGCATTCCAAATTCTTGTAATCATCGTAGATATAATTGAGTTTTCAGTAACAGATATTGACTGAAGCCAGTCTATAACAACACAATACTTACGTATTTATTTTAACTGGATTCTTAACCTGCATGAATTGCAGCAATAAATCAGACAGATATTCAATCCTGAACATTTAATACTTATTAAACTGCCAACCTCTTCATGGAGGATTCTTATTCCTAGAGAGTTGCCGTCTGGCGCCGTTTGTTACTAGGATGTAATATCTTCATGGAATGAATTTTTGCAGAGGTAATTTAACGAGCTGCTTTTACTACAGGTAGCAAATTGCACCCGGAAAGTAAGTTTACCTCTCTCTACTCTAGTGGTTTTGAAGGTTTCACTGTACATTTCATTACTTAATCGTATTTGAATGACGGAGGAATTCAAGTTAAGTTATTTTAAGCTAACGACGATGGAGCCAAATTTGAAATGAGAGGGACATATTTAAATCCGATTATCATAAAGTGGAAAAGTTGAAAACGGAAACATTCACACGTAAACTACATAGTTCTGTCGCGTGAAAATCCACAATCATTTTAGAAAAAAAGTCATTTTTATGGAAATTACAAATAATAAACGTTATCTGCATTCTGTGGATACCCGTATCAGCGTGAAAACGGTCCGGTCACAATTAAATAAATAAATCATCTCTGATAAAATCTCTTAAGGCGATTCAATATTCCAAAAAAAAATCGGAATCGGAATTCACGCCCCTTTATGGGAGGAGTTTAAAAATACTTGATAAAAAGATTTTGGAAAGGTTGGAAAAGGTATTTGAGGTTTTTTTTACAGGTTGATTTCGTGAAGGTCCGTAAAAAACATTAACTCCTTTTTTACGCATTGCTTATTCTAATAAAACGGAAATTTAAAATTGATTTCACGGAACCAAGCGACGCGGAGCCTAACGTCTGTTCCCCGGTCCGTCTGGGGCCGCATAAAATGCGTGTGGCGAGCCTTTAGTCCTTAGGTGGACGGCACAGGGTTCACTTTGAAAATACAAATTTGTCGACCGTCGGCCGTATTGTAAAATAACAGCGGGAAAATGCATATTTTATTTTATTTTGTGAAGTTCGGGCGTAAATATCATTTTTTTTTTTGCGATTATAAAAAAAAACTGAATTTGCTACATTAAACAATAATACCACATCCGAAAAGGGATGTATAAGTAGGAGAGTTTGCACTTGAAAGTGATTTTTTATAGACAGATACCTTTATAGGTACCTACTTTATTTTTTTCTAGGCTTATTAAAAGACTTATTAAAAAAATGACCGATAGTTTTAAGAGCCAAGGTATGTTCTGCACGCAGTATTTAATTGAAGCATCTTCTAAGAGATCAAATTTTCAAAACGAAAACATATGAAAATATAATTTTTGTATGATTTTGCATTATTAAGTATGGCTTCATCTTAAGTTTCTCATCTCACGATTTTCTGTTCTGATTTTGATTATGTTGTTTACGTTAGATTTTCTTTCATGATACAGGTTCTCTAAGAAAGTATCTTCATTGAATAGTGTGCCTTTCTCCCCTTACACAGTAATAAAATCTATAAAAATCAATGGAAATCAATTTATGTTTTTTTATTCATATTTATCAGAATGAAGAGGGAATATCGCAGAAGGTCCGTTCTATACCAATTGCGCCAGGAAATTGCATAATGCAAGCTGAAATGCTCTCGGAAAATTATCTCCAGATTGAAAATAATGGCTCCATTTAGAAGTGAAACGGGCGCATATTGGCGGGGAATAGGAAATAATGTTGTCAGAATCAGAAAGCGTCAATTGCATCTGCTCGCTTTGCATAAAGACATTGAAAATTATATTTAATAATTTATTTTTTTTGGACGGCTATTTTTACTTTAGCTGGGGTCGTCAGATTTGGTTTTATAGCACATCGATCGTCCAGTTTAATAGACAGACATCTCCAAATATTAAGTTTTTATATAATGAGGAAAGCAATCGAATGCTCACCATAAATCAAATGTTATTTACACGTGTTTACATTTTAAATATGCTATAAAATAACACCGGGAGGCATAGCGGTCCGGTACATCATTATGATATTTTGAAATATTCTACTAGTGACTCAGAAAACAATAACATTTTGTTTAAGTCACTACAAGTTTCTGTGATTATAATTGATTTGGTGGTGTTAATGAGTATTCTGAGTATTGTACCAGAAAGAGGGTACCTACAGATAATTGCATACGCAACTCAAATTTCTAACTAATTTTTTGATTTTTCTAACTAATCAACTGGACGATCGACGTAAATTGTCTTTCTGATAATGCTTTCTTCTTTTTTATATAACCTACCTTTATTAGAAAGAGCGAGAAGAAAAGACTATAAAAATAGTGAACTGTGAACGGTAGTCCGATGCCGCTTCTCCATCACCTGTTACCGAGATAATACGTTGTGACATTGTGTTAATTACAGTTTATTTTACAGTATTAATACCCTAGCGACTGTACGGTTGAAATTTAAGAATCCGACTCCGAGTTCAACTCTGACGCCGCGCCATACGGAAACCATCTGAACGTGAAGTTTGTGACTAAGCTACTATCGTAATGGAACGGAATTAAAGCAAGTAGCTAATAATGCCAAAATATGACGCCACTTACGTTAACAGCTAGTTAAATGTTGTTCCGCCATCCAATTCATACAGTAAATTATGTTATAAAGACATTAAAGGATATTACGATAAAAAAACGTACGTAAAGTTTTTTTTTGTGGGTTTGTAATTCACAACCCGTAATGAAACTTTATTTAATAGGTTCTATATGATTATTTGGGACGTTATCTTTTATTTTTTTTATTAATTTCGAAATTCCCCGACTACACGCAGAGTTTTTTAAATCTTATATATTCCTTCCTCTTGTTTTGAAGGTCAAGTGTGCAAAATTTCATCATTATCGAACTAAAACTGTTTATTTGTATACAAATCAATGCCGCCACGCTCTTCTTTATATGACTAAATAGGTTTTCTTTTCTATGTGTGTTGAACGCACACAGTGTATTTACAAACCTAATAATTAAAGCAGTTCGGTGAAAAGGCGCTAGTCCTTTGTACTATCTCTATTTGGCGTAAGTACAAACAAAGTAAGTATCTCAATCAAATCACTTTTTGGTTTGATATTATAAATTAATTTATAATCGCATATAATGCCTACTAGACTTAGTCACGGCAGCATAAGGTCTGAGCGAAACTAGATGGCATTGTGTATTATTATAATCAAGTAGTTTTCAAACAAAGTTTGTTTTCTTTGTAGCTCGAAGTCCAGTGAATAGGATCTTGTCTAGCTGTCGGAAGGTCGAGTTCGAAACTCACAGCTTTAATGCCTTTTCAGAACTAGTTTTGCTTAGTGAAAAGGTATGTACGAGTACCTACCCAATATACTCTACAACGAACCTTTTAACGTGGAGAATTTTTTAATTTTTTTTATATATTTTTTTTTTTATTTCTTCTTTTTCGTATACGTGTCTTATCGGAGGTTATACAGCATCATTGATACCCGAACACTTTGCCCTGTATGTAGCCCGGAATAGAGGTTAATTGTCCTTCGGCCAAAACATGACCTAGCGGAGATTCCTCTGCCATGAAGTTCGCTTTCTGCCAAAATTACAAACCGAAGTTTTTCGTATTACTTTCTTATTCATCTTCTTATGTTATTATGTGTTTCATACTTATCTTATTTTCTTTTTAGAAATTTAATGATTTCGCTTGAAAAAAATAAACCATTTGATTCTTAGTACCGTTCAAGAGTCCCAAATTCTCCCAACCGTCTGCAGTCAGTGGATCTTATGGCAGCTTCAATTGACGTATATTGTGAGACTGAATGTAGTGGGGAGGAAAAAGTTCGGGGAAGATGAAGGTGAGGTAGTTCCTGTTTGGATTTGGTCACTATTCCGATTTTTTCACCAAACACGCCTAAAGCCATTTCAAGCAAAGTTTCGAAGATGGATGGTGGTCTTTAACCAGGGCGATACTGAGAGTGTCTACTACTCTGGAGAGGCTTTATATTACTAGAGATTCTAACTTTTTGAGAGATATTGACAGGATTGATCTAATGTGGCCGATTGAATGATATTTCTTCCTACAATTGATTCTTCACAAAGTTCAGAGCGGAACGTTTGGCCTTCGATGGATTACTAGCCGACATTGCGGCATCTGTCCTTATGTTCCTGTCATTTAGGTCGTTACAAGCAAATTTGTTTTGCTCAAAAACTGGTCATTTTGCAAATGTTTGTTCCGTACCGCCTGCTGACGGCGACCGGCGCGGCGCGGCGAGTAGGGATGGCCGATATTCCCGTCTCGGTTACTTTGTCCCGGTGACATTTCTGCCACTAGAAGCGTTGTTCTTTTCTACAGAACCGGCTATTTTTGAAACCAGTTCCCTTTGAAATTTTTATCAAAATAAAACATGAGAAAAAATATGAAAACCTATAATTTTTTATAATTTTGAGGAACAGTTACCTCATCCAGCCAATCACTGGCCACCACCACCTTCACATGAAATGAAAATATTCTTAAGAATCAGGTTCCTTTTTGTCAAAATTTCCCAATTCAATTTCACATAGTTAAATATTTTCAGCACATACTAATAAAAATGTTTATTTATTAATAGATTTTTACAAATTTATTCATCTTGTTTATTTAACATTGATTCTATTGAAAAATGGGTCACTGCTCAATGGTATATTCAGATTTATTTTGAAAAGCAGCTGATTTTCAGCAGTATCTCCAATATAATACGCAATCAAAATTCAAATTAAACCAATTAATAATTCAAAATAAATAAAATAATCACAAACACAAGTAGTTATTCCCAGTAGCGTAGCAAGGGGGGCGGTCTGCTCCGGGTACCACCCGAGGGGGGGGTGGCACTCGACCGTGGAAAAAAAATTACGAATTACGGAACGCAGTAGAGCCGATACCTGCACCAACTATTCCATTTCGCCCCGCCCCATCTTACGTGAAATACACGGGAATTTAAGTTCCACCCCATATCCCATTTCACCCCACTTGTTGTGGTAAATATGCCGTCACACCCTATCACATTTCCATTCGCCGCAGAGCTTCTTCTTGGATATGGTATTTCATTCCATAGTTTTGATGATGAATAGCTGAAACTACCCTCAAATACAGCAGTTTAATACTGGGGAGAACGAGTAAATGGTCTCTACATCGATCAATCTTCCCAGCATCGGGAGCCGGTTCCAAAATTATCTGTACAAAGAACCGGTTCCGCGTCTGGAACCGCAGTATCCGCCCATTTCAGATATCAGCCATCTCTAAGGCGTCCAGTCAACCGCGGAGCGCGTTAGAGCGGGCAGATTGGATTTTGAACGGAGTCAAAGTTTAATTCGGACAAAGCAAATAATATATCAAACAAGGCTTCATCGAGGGGAAATTATTGCCAATCAATCATGCTGTCGAAAAGATTTTGACAGCATACATAATGCTTTATTTTCACAGTAGATTGCTATTTTTTATATTGTACCCCACAAGGTCTCATACTGCTCGGGACCAGTGTAACTACGTCAACCCTATTTGAGGATCAAATTTTTTACCGGCTTCAGCATTATCACATGTAAATTTCTCTTACAGACTCTTTCTCAGACACCGCGCAAAAGCTCTCAAACAACCCCGGGGCAGTGGAACTATGGCATTTTCTTCTTTTGGGGAAGATTGTGAAGCTGAATAATTGGAGAGGAAGGGGTAGATTGGACATTCTGACATATTCAGATAATATGTTCAAATAACATAATGTAGCTTTTTCGATTTCAAATAATTTACATTCTGATAGTATCTGAAGAGGCAGGTACTGATCGAGGGGTAAGGCTCTCAACTTGTCATCCGGAGGTCCCGGGTTCAAATCCCGGCGTTCGCAAGCAAATCTTATTTTTATTAATTTGTGTTTTAATTAATTAATTTAGTTTCCGAGCAGCGCGTCTGCGGTTTCTATAACAAAATACCTCTATTTAATTGTTTTTGAATTTCCTTTCTATAACCAATCATACAAAAACCCATTATTGGCGAAAGAAACCAACCAGCGCCCTTGTGATAATTTCTCCACGAAAAGGGCGCTACGGGAGTAATCCATTCGTTATCATTAATAACAGATTTCTATAAATCTTTTGGGTGTCCGGGAACCTGTAGAAACTAATTAAATAGCAAAACTGGTTGTTTATAACAATATCTTCCTTCTAAATATCAATATTATTCTCAATATCTGTTTTTTATAGCAATATAATTCCAGGATTTCGCTGTAGAATTCCATAGATGAACGTTCTAAAATTCTATTTTTTTCTGTGTTCGATTTCATCGAACGAGCTCTACATCGTTTGATGCTGGCATATAAAAACTTCGGCATTCTCTGCATTTTCTCTTCAAGCTACACAAAGCGTAGAGATACAGGAATTATTCGCAAACAAGAAATAAAGCCAAAGTGCTGCCCGAACCCATTCTGTGTAACTTTTATCAGATTAAACTTTATATTGCTTTTTTATTGTGCTAATTCTCGGTTCAACATAATTTATTGGGCTGAATTTTTAATGGCTTCACTTTCCGATTTCAACGAATTTGAAAGGGTGCAAATTAAAAAAGAATGCTTGTTTTTATTAAACTGATTGAATAAAAATATTTTCAGAAAAGTTTTTTCATTTTTATCTAATTACCTACCTGCCTATGTATATTTAATGACTAGGTATATTACTTTTTGGCTTATGGGGCTATACGCAGTCCGGACGCAAAAAAACGATTTTTGAAGATTTTGTCATGGAAAAAAAAAAAATTTATTAACGTCAAAATTTATATACATGTTTTTGTAGGTATATTACTTTTTGGCTTATGGGGCTATACGCAGTCCGGACGCAGAAAAACGATTTTTGAAGATTTTGTCATGGAAAAAAAATAAATTTATTAACGTCAAAATTTATATACATGTTTTTGTAACTTTCAAGTTTATTCTGACTTTTTTTTTTTTTTTTAAAATAATGATTTTCAAAGCTGCTGTAGCCGATCTCCGGTTGGTCCATTAAAAATGCGTTTTACGGTGATCACGATGTCTCTGGATTGGATCTTCTAGGAATCAGAAAAATGTTACTTTTTAACAAAATGGCGGCTTCTCAAAAGAAAAAAAACTCGATTTTTTATGAAAATTTTGGCCTTAAATTGTTTATTAAATATAAAATATTGATCTATAAGAAAAAAAAATCATCATTCAATTATCTACTAAAAATACGTGTATTAAGCTTGTGGAAAAAATTGACACTGATCGGTTTAGCCGTTTCCGAGAAATCTTGCTCACCGCTTTAAAAAACACAGCTTTGAGAAAAACGCTACAGCTTTAAAAAATATTATTTTAAAACAAAAATAAAAAGTCAAAAAAAGTTAAAAGTTACAACATACGTATATATTTTTACATTAATAAATTAAAAATTTTCCAGAAAACATTCTTGAAAAAAATCGCCCTTTTTCGGCCTCCTGACTGCATTATAACCCCTTAATTTCGTAAAGGTTGCTTGTTATTGTACTTGCCACTTTTCTCGATTGTACCCGATAAAGGGCTTATAATCTCGACCGTTTTTATGTGATGTTCAAACTGCTTGAAACTTGTGGAACTATGGCACTCACATTTGGTGCATGTTACTTGGTACCGGGAAAAGAAAGAGTGTGAGATAGTTGCAATTGATTTTATGATGGTTTCTGGCAACTTTGGGTCAGGTGCAACATCCTGATTATTTTTTCTAAAATATCTTGCTTGGTAGTTTTTCCTTAATTTGAATAGACTTTATTTTTATCATATAAGGATTAGAATACCGCACAAAAGAGTCCCAACTGCTCCCGTCTGGAGTCAGTGAGACTGCGGCATCCCCAATATTTAAAGATTTTTTTCCCCAATGTTGGGTGTATATATATTGGATTAAGTGTAGGACAAGGAGATGGGGAAGAAGGGGAAATACCTATCTACATATCTATTCAGATCTAGTCACCAAACACGGCTTGTCATTTCAATCGATGTTTCAATTCTGATTTATAGTTTTACACCAGGGCGGTACTGAGAGTATCTTCCACTCTGTAACCTGGAACGTGCCGCAAATCTAATGTGTATATTTTTTAATTAATTAATTGCGAAAGAGCGCAATTTAATAAAAAAAAATTAGCGCACGCCGGGATTTGAACCCGCGACCTTCGGATTGTTATTCGATAGCCTTACAGTCAAAATAACCGACCGTCTCATCATTTCATAAAAGATATCAACATTTTTATATATCCTTATATAAATTAAATCCGTTTATGTAAAAAAAAATTATATCTAGTAGTTCTAATGTGATAGCCACCCATTGTCGATCTATTTTGAGCTATGCCTATTTTCAGATTTTTATTATTTTTTATAATTTAGTGACTCAGGGTGTATTGTTTATTTCTTGTCCTCTTCTTGTTTTTTACGTGTTTAAAAATTGCTTTCACCACTTTTAACTGTTTTATTTTTTTTATAAATTTGCCTTCCTGCTCTATTAGACTATTTTTTTTTTTTTTTTTTTTTCGATTTTTAAAATATACATTATGTTCAATTTATTTACATTCTCTCGACCGCCATACCATGTTGTCGTAGAAAAATTATAATTTTATAATGTAATAACTATAGTATATTTATTTAGACATAAAAATATACAAAGCACAATAAAAATATAACTGAATGATAAAAAGAATTTTTTGTTGTGAGGCCAACATTATTAAATTATACTATAAAATGAAAATATTATTATTTACGTTTTATAGTATAATTTAATATTTTTGTAAAGTAGGTGTTATTTATTTCTTTATTTCTATTCTTGAACATACATATTACAGATTATTACATTGGTTTACATAGATATTAAGTTTAGCAATAAAGAAAAAAAAAGTAAATGATACGTAACTGTACGTATATAGGTAAGTATATAGTAGTATTTTGTGAACACCTCACTAGGCGTACCTGTGCTGAGGTGTTCCCATGTTTTGGAATAAATGCTTTTCTGTTGACATAAGTAGAAACATCGTATCCTCCTTGATATTGTCAAGAAGGACACTGTGGGTCGACCCATGGCGGCAGTATCGAATACATAAATTAAAGATTAGTTGCAGTTAGGATATATATACCTACACAATTATTCATTGCATTTAGTTTATGTATAAGACAAAAAATAGTTTTGATAAATAGGTAGGTATATTTTTCTAGGGACCACATGCAACTGGTGTGAATAATATTGTGGTATTAATTTTTTGTCTCAAAACAAAGTTTTTATTACCTATTATTTTTTTTATATTTGTTTTTGGTTATTCGATACACCCAAATATATGTTATATATTTGGGTGTATCGAACAGTATTATTACCGTAGCGTCTGCGTGGTTTAATTTCAAAACCCTGCTACGAGTGCATGTCGGACGCCACAGTGCAGTGGTTCCGAGGAATTGGCAATTTTTGGAACCAGTTCTTATCGGATTTGTAAAATGGTTACCTACACTCAAACTGGGCGAAGCCGAACTAAAAGCCGCCCACAGGGCCTAGCAGCAAAAACCTATGTATGTATATTTATTTATTTATTTATTACACGCCCTAGTGGGCTGTTCTTATAAATTTTTTACAAACTATTTGTATCAAAGTAAATTCTTAAAAATTTAAACAATAAAGAAAAATATAAAGATAATAACAAAGAACGTTGAAACAAAACACAAAACAAAATACATAGATAAAAATGTAAACAGAAGGTAATAATCCTCACAATTGTATTTAAAAGATTCTACAAAACAAAATAGTAGCAGCATAGAAGCTATTTGGTAGTACGAGTATGTAGGTACCTACAAAACAACTTCTATGCTATGGTCTACTTGTGTCTTAAAGAATAAAATTGATAAAATAAACAACATTTATACTGATTAGTTTTGAGATGAAATATATCGCCCAGAACAGAATATTTATTTCCGAGACTGTGAAGTCTCGGAAATTAAACATGGGAACACCTACTAACATATTTCTACTTTATAGCAGCATAGAAGCTATTTGGTAGTACGAGTATGTAGGTACCTACCAAACAACTTCTATGCTATGGTCTACTTGTGTCTTAAAGAATAAAATTGATAAAATAAACAACATTTATACTGATTAGTTTTGAGATGAAATATATCGCCCAGATCGGAATATTTATTTCCGAGACTGTGAAGTCTCGGAAATTAAACATGGGAACACCTACTAACATATTTGATCAGAATATTTATTTCCGAGACTGTGAAGTCTCGGTATCGGAGAATTTTGATAAGCTAGTGTCCTGGTGTTATTGAAGTATATGTTTATTGTTTAAAATCCCATCGCGGACTTATGTAACGTTTTTCCCTAATGCCTGCTTTGCGACTGACCCAAGCGTAAGTAAGCCACTAACAAATAGCATCGACCGTTAATACCTACTCATTGCCAAACGATTGTTTTGAAATCAATATAAGTACCAGAGTATCTCACGATCTGATTCAATTTAATAATACAGTTAGTCTTTGTGAGTATTCCGAAACGTCGAGACGAAGTTAAGTCTCTCCGGCGAAAATCATAATTGGTATCAAAGATTTTATCAACGATTATTGTTTCTCGCTGATCCGCGACACTTTAGCAACATTATTAAGTCGGGGAGAGTTTGTTGATAGCGCGTGAAGTAAGTTGTGAGTACTGTTGTTGACTGCGTGTTATTGTGAAATCAAAGTGGTATTATTTAATGGTTCTGCTTATAAAGTATTATTTTGTCTGAATTCGAGGGCTTTAAGTCGTGTTGCTGTTCTTCCTACTTCTTGAATAAAGCTTTGGGTACTGTTTTTTGCACTGCTTGTCATCAGCCAAGCGTTTCTAAGTCTTTTGTGGGATCGTCATCGAGATAACGGACGTGATCTCCTGTCAGATGTATGTGATTTATTTGCTACTTATAGGAATTCGTGTTTAAAACGATCCAAACAAAATATGTGACAGTAAATATGTAAAAATCACATAAATCTGTCAGGACATCACGTCCGTTATGTCGATTACACTCCCACAAAAGATATAGAATCGCTCGGCAGGGCAGTGTGTGGTACGATTTCACAGTAGTTAATCTGGGTCCACAGCGGTGACTGCCGAAAAATTTCTCCAAAGCTGAGTTTCAAGAAATGTTCGGTTTTCTCTTCACGAAAAGGAGCATCAACGGTTTCGTTGACTTATTATAAAAAAGGACATTTTTAAATTTGTGAAATGTTATTGGATTCATTGTGTTTTTCAGAATAAATAAATAAATTATTATTAAATCTATTAATTTATTTTGAACTTTAGCTTTTATTTTTTATTGTACTGTCCATTGTCGCGATATGATTTGAGATTTCCAAAAGTATTATAGTGATATGGTCATTATGGTTGGTGGCCTTTCAGTTGCTAATTGTGTCTGCTCTTCCAGATAACACTTTCACGGTCCGCGTGGAGAAGGACCGGCGCGGGTTGGGACTGAGCGTGGCGGGGGGCGCAGACAGCGGAGGCTCTGGGGGCACCGCGGGGCTGGTGCGCATCAGGCGGCTCTACCCCTCGCAGCCCGCCTGGTCCACGGGCCGCCTGCGCCCCGGAGACCTGCTGCTGGCTGCCAATGGGGTGTCGCTTGCGGGCCTCACCACTTATGTAAGTTGTTTGCGTTGATTTTGTACATAGTGCGATCCAAGAAGTTTCAAGTTAGGAGTTATTCAATTTATTTCCGTTTTTTTTTTCTTTGACGACGGAATTTTATACCTCACATTCTAAAGTGGTTAATTATTTATTTATTTATTTAATTTATTTATTTATAAAACACATGATACATAATTAAGACATTTACATAGAGTAGATATATTAGATCACCATACTAGGCGGTTGCCTGTTTCATGGTGACCAATGGACTATTGTTACTTTGTATGAAATATGAAGTCTAGTGTAAACATATAGATTTAGTAATAAATGAAGCTAAAAATTGAAAACATTATTATAAAAAGTAGGAAATAGAAAATAGAAAGGGTAAAAGAAGTAAATTAGTATTAGGTTATAAAAATGTACATAACTTTTTTTTCAATATGTGTGCATACAAGCACGTATACGTATACGGTGTACATATACATATTATACACACGTGCACATATCTATACTCGTTCAGGTATAAGGTATAAACATACATATACATTCCCATATGCACACCTACTTACAAGAATACATTATATAATTAATTATCTAATCCATATTAGTCAACTATTACTAATTAGGTAGACCTAATATATGTAGCAATGAAACTATATACATCTCGTGTCATTTAGGTTTCAATATAATCAGGATCGGCCCTGAAATGGCGCGGCGCCTGGCGCTAGTATACACCTCGAGGGCGTTGTATTAGGTGTTAGGTATTATCAGCGGCTTGGCTCCTTACTCCTTGGGTCCTTAGCAAGTCGGTGCCCGGAGCGGACTGCTCCAATTGCGCCTGCACAGTGCACAGGACCGGCCCTGAATATGAAAAATTGTTCCTAGACCTTTATGTTTGTCGTTCTGCCACTTTTTAATTGAACGTAAGAATGTTCCCCCTTCTGGTCGTTCTGGCTTCCATCTTTGAAAGTTGAGGATAGCCGTGCTATGTGCCCAGAAAAAAACCTTAATTTTCTCTGTAATCTAATCCACAAATTTCGCAAGTACTAGCATTGCATGGCTTTATCTCTATGGGGATATGAATGGGTAGTTGCAGTGTAGTTAAATCAAATAAACAAGGCTTTTCACTTACAGGTTTATTAGACATTATTCAACCACATAATTTATATACCTAAGAGATTTATATTTATATATCAGAAGGTGGGAATCGAACGCTGAAGCAATTCGCGAACAGTTGAGTCGACAGCAATCGGAAACAGAATGATTCGTTTTTTAGCTGGGCCTGTCGCTGTTGATAAAAGGCCCGTGTCTACTATTGGTGTACGAGCTGCCTAAAGGCGCTGCATTGTTCGCTCCCACAGCGCTTTCCGCGGTTATTTTTCTAATGGCCATTTTAGTCGCAAGTTCTTGTGAGAGTTCTTGATTGGCAGGTACTAGGAGCTTAGCAGTAGTAATGATAAAAGCGAACAGCTGATAGCTTCGATAAACGATGCACGTTACAGAAAGGGAGATTAAAGTGGAGTTCGCTCGTTTTTACAGTAAGTTTATTGAAATGTTTTGTTTTGATTATCTCCACCACCTAGGAGGCCCTAGAAGTTCTCCGCACCACGCCGCCCATCGTGGAACTGGTGGTGTGCCGGCCAGGGCCCGAACTGATGGGGCGCGTGAGTCCCGGCGGGCCCCCCGCGCCCCCGCTGCGTCAGCCCCCTCCCGACCCGCTCAACCTGCACGCGCCCCGCCCCCGCGCTCCCGCTCCTACCCCCCCACCCTCTTCGCCGCCACCCGCCAACAACGTGTCGGATTACGAAGAGCCAAATCCTATTTATGACGTCAAATATGGGGTGAGTGATCTTACCTTACCAAAAAAAATTTCAAGGCACCCAAGAAGTTCTCAGCGGCAGTACCATCAGTACCGTACCACTGATCGGTACCATGTCACCTAACCCATGTGAAACACAAGATAATCTGTACGTTTGAACAGTGAGGAAATAATAGAAACTGCGTCGGTCTTCCGTTAGATTATTTTGGTGTTTTAAAACGGTATTAGTTTTTGGTTACGTTTTTTAGATTTTTACGGCCAAAAGTATTTTCGTTTTTGTTTTTGGGGTGCTATGTCGTGTTGCGCTACCTCCTTCTTTAGCCAACGTGTCGGACAGCGTTTCGGACACATCTGTCGGATCTGCCCTGATGATGGACACCGCTAGCCCAAAAACAAATAACGAAAATGTATTAATTTTTTTTTTAAAATATTTTTATTACCCCAAACTACATAATATTTGAACTGCCATTTCACCACAAATTTAGTAGCAAAAAAGTTATTCGTTTCTGGTAAGGCTAATTTACGTAAATATCTGCCTTCTAAGATAATTTGTCATTTAAAAATCATGAAATATCATTAAAATTCGTCTAATTTTAAATACTCGTACACCGAAGTACTTGAATTTTGAATTTGTTTTCGTGAATGTATGAATACAAACTTGGAAATGGTAATTAATCCACTTCCCGACAAGCTTGAGATCGAGCTGAAACTCAGCAGATACACTCGTTGTCGATGGCAATGGATTGTGACAACTTTTTTTGGCACTCACGCCCACACACACGCACGCCACATAGAGGAGCGTAGCGGAAAGTCGAAATTGTTTCACTACATAATTTTTAAGGGTCGATATTTTAACAGGCCACTCTTTGAAATTAATATCTATTTGAAGGTTTTTATCGATTTTAACTGTTTTTTTTTTCAATTTGTGCGATAAAATTGTATTCAAAATTGAATAAAATGTTTGAGATGTGATGTTTGGCTGATGTAACCTTTATTCCTCCAAGGATATAACTCGCTTTACTTTGTTAGGTTTAGGTTCGCTTTCTTCAATAGGATAATAAGATTTTCCGTTCTTTGTTACTTTATTAAATCTGTTTATTTTCCTCCCATGCATTCTTCAGGAAGACGGATCTGTGGTATAGTATACTCCTTTTATCAAATCCTCACTTTCCATTATTTTCTGTTTGTTCTGCTAACATTTCTAGCCGGGGAATATGTATTTTCCTTTCACTTAATATGATTTTATGTTGGAATTTGACTATTTTCCATGCTTTTCTAAGAAATTTTAATAAGCGTATCAAAGAAGATAATCTTGCTTTTATACATTTCATTGTTGTTTTTTAATTTCGTTTTGATCTCTTAATGGTCTTAGTCCCCCTGTTATATTTATTAATTTTTGAATATAACAGGGGGACTATTTCGTTTTTCGTTTTGATCTCTTAATGGTTTTAGTCCCCCTGTTATATTTATTAATTTTTGAATTTTAATGACCTTTATTATTTATCTTTTTGTCACTTTGTAAAAAAGTAAATATCTACATTTTTTTTTAAATGTAATAATCAATAATAATAGTTGAGTGGTTACGATCCTTGGCCGCGAATCCGAAGGTCGCCGGGTTCAAATCCCGGACGGTAATAATCGATAATAATACGGTAGTAATCGTTTTTGTTTAATTTATACATTCTGTTTGACGGCCTCCGGAGTTGAGTGGTTACGATCCTTGGCCACGAATCCGGAGGTCGCCGGGTTCAAATCCCGGACGGTAATAATCGGTAGTAATACGGTAGTAATCGTTTTTGCTTAATTTATACATTCTGATTGACGGCCTCCGGGGTTGAGTGGTTACGATCCTTATCCACGAATCCGGAGGTCGCCGGGTTCAAATCCCGGACGGTAATAATCGGTAGTAATACGGTAGTAATCGTTTTTGTTTAATTTATACATTCTGATTGACGGCCTCCGGGGTTGAGTGGTTACGATCCTTGGCCACGAATCCGGAGGTCGCCGGGTTCAAATCCCGGACGGTAATAATCGGTAGTAATACGGTAGTAATCGTTTTTGTTTAATTTATACATTCTGATTGACGGCCTCCGGGGTTGAGTGGTTACGATCCTTGGCCACGAATCCGGAGGTCGCCGGGTTCAAATCCCGGACGGTAATAATCGGTAGTAATACGGTAGTAATCGTTTTTGTTTAATTTATACATTCTGATTGACGGCCTCCGGGGTTGAGTGGTTACGATCCTTGGCCACGAATCCGGAGGTCGCCGGGTTCAAATCCCGGACGGTAATAATCGGTAGTAATACGGTAGTAATCGTTTTTGTTTAATTTATACATTCTGATTGACGGCCTCCGGGGTTGAGTGGTTACGATCCTTGGCCACGAATCCGGAGGTCGCCGGGTTCAAATCCCGGACGGTAATAATCGGTAGTAATACGGTAGTAATCGTTTTTGTTTAATTTATACATTCTGATTGACGGCCTCCGGGGTTGAGTGGTTACGATCCTTGGCCACGAATCCGGAGGTCGCCGGGTTCAAATCCCGGACGGTAATAATCGGTAGTAATACGGTAGTAATCGTTTTTGTTTAATTTATACATTCTGATTGACGGCCTCCGGGGTTGAGTGGTTACGATCCTTGGCCACGAATCCGGAGGTCGCCGGGTTCAAATCCCGGACGGTAATAATCGGTAGTAATACGGTAGTAATCGTTTTTGTTTAATTTATACATTCTGATTGACGGCCTCCGGGGTTGAGTGGTTACGATCCTTGGCCACGAATCCGGAGGTCGCCGGGTTCAAATCCCGGACGGTAATAATCGGTAGTAATACGGTAGTAATCGTTTTTGTTTAATTTATACATTCTGATTGACGGCCTCCGGGGTTGAGTGTTTACGATCCTTGACCACGAATCATTTATTCAAATTCACAATTTATTTATTAAAAAATTTATACCTATACCTATGTTGTTTTTGAAGCACATACCGAATGGTAGATACTTTCAGTATCGCACCGGTGAAACACTACTATTCATAACAGAAACGTTGCTTGAACTTGCTTTAACCGGATCTGAGCAGTCATTTTCTTCCTCACCTACCTCTCCCCCATCTCCTTCCCTTCCCTGCTAACTTCAGCCTCATAATCATAACAAACTTGATTTGAGATACCATAGTCTCACTGACTCCAGATGGTTGGAAGCAGTTGAGATTCTTGTGCGGAGCTCACAAAAAATCTTGCAATAGTTTTCTACATAAATTATAAAATAAAAATCTTCTTATTAGAAGTTGACTATTTCCATTTGGACACTAAGTTTTATGTGGTTATCTGAGACATCCGAATTGTCGAAATAAATAATTATTGTTGTTATTTTGTTTGTTTTTAATCCTTTTGATTTATTATGACTTGTAGAGTTACAAAACACGATCTATAAAGATTGCTAAAACAATTCATAGTCATAGTCAGCATTGCATTGTGTTGAAGAAAATATTCATCGATAACGTTGGGAGTTCGCTGTTATTTCAATAAGCTAATTATATTTTGATTCAGTACTTGTTAAAACTAGAGACTGTAAAGACTAAACCACTAATGTCTATGATGATGTATATTTGCAGGAGTTCGACATAGTGATGACCAAGGTGAATGGGTCCCTGGGGTTCACACTTCGCAAGGAGGACCACAGTGCACTGGGCCACTACGTGCGGGCCTTGGTCCGGGAGCCCGCACTCAGCGATGGGAGAATTCAACCCGGAGACAGAATTGTTGCAGTATGTTTACTGTTTAATTTAATTAATTTTTATTTCATTATTGCTCTATGGACTACTATAAATATATCGACGTAATTGCGAAACCTCCCGATCCTTTACGTGATGCCTTCATAAATCTTGAAAGTTCTGCAAAAAACATGGGTCTCGTAGTAAACCAGCAGAACACCAAATACATGGCTGTAGGATGCATCTAACAAACCCTTACTCTCTCACGTAGAATTCAAAATTTTGAAACGGTACCAAGATTTTCATACCGTTTCGCATTCATAATAGTAGGTCAAAATGTAGATTAGTAGGTACCTATTTTATATTTCTATACTAAATATTCATATTTGAATACTCGTATTTGAATTTTTGCTATCAAAGAAATCTCCACAGTAACCTAAACAAATAACAAAATGACAGCCCACGTCAAACATTTACTTAGCAAAACGCTTTGCCAATAAGCGTATAATAAATAATTTCATAACGCCACAGCTTATTAATAACGCCAGAGCTTACCAATATATTTATATAGCCTATTTTACTCGCAAATAATGTAGCTTTCGATTAGTGAAATAATTTTTAAATTCCATTCGGTATTTATTGCATGAAAGAGTAACGAACACACATCCATACAAACTTTCGCCTTTATAATATCTATAAGATTAAAAATGAAAGTTTCATATGCGTTGTGTTCGGAAACTCTAAACTTTGAATTTGCTTCACATAAAAAATTTCAAACATTCGCTTCGACGCTAAACAGCAGTTGATTGTAACATGAATAATAAATTAAGCAGTTAAAAACCGCTCTGTTAAAAACAACCCGCAGTTAAAAACAACCCTGTGGGCTGCTTTTGGTTCGGCTTCGCCCAGTTGAGATTCATGAAAATTCAAATTCAAGAGTACTTACGCCCGCCAGCCGATGTTCCTCATACTAGCTGTTAACGTGAGTGGCGCCATCTTTTGGCATTATTAGCTACTTGTTTTAATTCGGTTCTATTACGATAGTAACTTAGTCACAAACTTCACTGTTCACAGATGGTTTCCTGTGGCGCGGCATCAAAGTTGTACTCGGAGTCGGATTCTCAAATTTCAACCATACAGTCGCTAGGGTATTAATACTGTCAAATTTCCAAATTCGGACTCGATTTACTCGAAAACGAAAACTCAAATCAAAAAAAGTTATACCACAAAATCAACTCCAAATGTGTTGTTCAGTCACCAGTTTCGCTTGTACTATGAGTTTCCGGACACCCTGTATATTTAAAAAGGCTCCTGCTTAAAAAATGTGATATATATGTAGCCTTGTTCAATCATAAACCGCTAAAGCATTTATTTATTATGTTTGCTATCTGCAAAATTATATGATTTTTCAAAATGCAATCATTATCATCATTATCATTTATAGTATAAAATGAAGTCGCTCAAAATGGATGTGCGCTTAGATCTTTTAAACTACGCAACGGATTTTCATGCGGTTTTCACCAATAGATAGAGTGATTCAAGAGGAAGTTTTATATGTCAAATATTCAATTAAGGCAGCGAGCAGCTGGCAAGCGGGTGGTGTGGATTTTATAAAGGTTGGGTAATGGCGTTGTGTTTCGTTAGCCACAGCAACGTGTGGCTGGGTCTGCTAGTAGAAAATAAAATAGAAAAACTTTTTTTTTACTCTCTTGAAAGCGACGAATTCATAAAACATTTGATAGACGAAATATATGATCTTGTATTCTACTTATTCCCCAATCACAACAAAAAAAACCTTATTAATTTCAGGTGAACGATGTGTCCATGTCGACATTGTCCCACGGGGAGGCCGTGACCTTCCTGAGAAGGTGCGGTCCGGTAGCGCGTCTCCGCTTGTACCGAGACCACTGCGGTACCCCCCCCTCCCCCTCGGCCTGCTCCCCCACCACCGACCAGTCCGACACCACTATGATCACCAGGCCTAAGCCACCATTAAGGTCTGTATTTTATTTGAATGGTTTTTTAAGAAGTGAAACGAGCGCTGAGAATCCGTTATTTCTTTCTATACTGTTTATTTAATGCGCTTTTTTTACGTTAACTCTACACGGGAGGTCCTGAGGAAAATAATTTACCTCAGAGCCTAAGTCGACTTTGAGGATATTGTGTGGAAGGTTTTTTTGAGGAGAGGAAGGAGTGAACATGGGTTTTGAAGAAACCAATGTTGTGGGAGGGAGGAAGCACAAATGTGGGAAAATCAATCCACAGCCGAGCTGTTGAACTTAAGAACGAGTCGTGGAACGACCTGTTCTCACTTGACAAATGTCAATTGTATACAAATGTAGGGTGCGTGTTCAGCGAGTTTCCCGACTACGCACCCGTACCGGATCAAGAAGCGTTTGATATAAACATAGTATTTTCTTCCCAGTTTGCTTTAGATTTGAACTGAAATAAATGAGATGACAATATGACACATAATTTGGGAGGAAGGTAATAATTTGGGTACCGCTGCCCCGGGAACCATTTATTAGATAACCAACACCCCTGCCATAGGTACCCGAAGTGGTACGCTACGTTTGATGACTTAGCAGGGTTGCCCGGGTTCATGGGATGAGGTTTGTCTAGGTCTTGAGTTAATCCAACTGCTTTCCCGCCCTGGTTTAAGTAACATATGATTACTCCTTCAGGGCTCTCACAAGGATTCTAATTTTTTTTATATAAACGATGCTACTTTTATGTTGAACGAAGCTAAACCTTCAAATGACTCTGCGAAGCAGGAGTTAACAGTGATGGGGTGATGTCTAGGTATTGGCGGCGAATGCGTTTTCCCACCTACTGCGTGGCGGGCCTGATCAGGAGAGACTGGTTGATAGAGACCTAACCTAGGCCTCTCCAACCGGACGCTTTCGACCCATCTCCGTGCACCGCAGTAGGAGAGATGGATTCATACGTCCGTCACTCCTAGATATATAGATAGATAGATAGCCCTCCAGATTCCTACCCACCCCTTATACCTTTTTCTTCCCAGAAGTTCATCTCCTTCCTTTTCCTAAAAAACCCTCCACACAGCATTGCAAAAGATGATACAGGCCCAGAGGGATTTTTTTCCTCGGAGCCTCCTGTGTGTGTAAAAAAAACCAGTTAAATGAATGTTTTAAAGCTTCATAACTTCTGATAAAATTGAAGTTGCATTAACTGAAAATGTCGAACATGTAAGATGTTCAATTTTCTGATGCCAGAGTTCCTCCATTCAAAAGTTCTTGCTGCTTCTGAAAGCAGATCGCTGCTTTATAGTCATTGAATAAGGTTTTACAGCTTTTAATTTATTTTCTATACATAACGTAATATATTATGTAAATGCAATGATTTATATTGATTTTTGCACCCCTCCAATGTTCTGGAATTGATTATATGTTATTACCAAAAAGATTTAAAATTTAAAGCCAATGGAATGGAGGATTCACCAATTTTAATAATTTCCTGTGTACCTATTATAATTATTATAGTAAAAATCCCTGAAATCCAAGTGTGAATTTTGAGGAACAAAGGTATGAGAAGTGAGATGTGTACTTACCCCAAAGAGATGACAATGGCGTTCCATTGTTTCTGTTATACTTTTATTTTTTGATTCCTTTGATATTATTATATCTGTACGTACGTAAAATCATCAAGAGTTAGGATTAATGACACATTGTTTGTTCAGAAGATATATGATATTCAAGTGAACACGTAATATGTAAAATGAATAATGTTGCTATCTGTCATGAACAAGCACAAAGATCTGGTGACAGACCAAAGTAAATTCTACCTACATTCGTTTCTATTCTGCTGTAGGATTAAGGGTTGGACAGAATTGCATTGTAGTACGTTCCCTTTGTTACCGATAGAGTTGGGATATTGTTCGTAAATAAGATTTCAAACATTTATTACAATTTGAATAGGCAAGAAGCAGTAAATATGCTGTGTGATATTGCGGCGAGGAAGCTTACCCCGGATGATGGAAATGGTTCCCGGTCACCCTGCGTCTCCCCGAGAAGATATAAGAAACTGACAAGAAATAGCACTGGGTATTCACAAAACAGCGGTAAGTTTTTACCATTTTATTAATTCATCAATCAATGTTTCCATGTGTCTGCTTTTTGTCTTTCAAGTTAGTCATTCTTTCTTTTTAGCATTTGAGAGTCCAGTACTTTTAGATATTACAAATAATAATTGAATCTTCTTTGTTTATAAATATATATATTTTCTCAGAAATCAGGTCTGTAAAAATTTACACTAATTTCATGATTAAAATGTCACGCACTTGTAAGTACACCATTACATTACACTCAGAGCATTATTAATGTGTTTACAATGGATGTTATTAACGAGCAAACCATAATATCATTCCATTTGCATATAAATAATCGCACTTCTCATTTATATGAACTTGTTGCATTAACAGATGACAAGTTGGCAGTCTTGCACGATATGTAATAAGTTAACAATGTTCCACACGCATTTTGTATATTTTTGAATGGACGAGTACAATGCATGTCCGACCACACGAGCACTGTCCGTCCCTGGAGCGCAATCCGCAAAATGAAAGCGAGTAATGGTACATTTTTACAGATACCACCCACCCGTACCAAGTTAATTGCCCGAGCACAACGGCTGAAAACTCAGACAATGAGCCGAGTCAGACGTTATCGTGCCAATCCACCGATACGGCCGACACCACATATTCAGTAGTCCCGAACAGGAGAGCACTTAGGCCCACTTGCTTTAACAACAGGCAGACATTTGACAATACCAAACCCGCCAGACCTGATTTCTTGGATTTGGGAGGCCCTCCAACGCCTGTTAATGATAGAAAATCGAGGCTGCATTTTTCAGGTAGAGAATAACGAAAGCAAGTTTAAATAATGACCTTGGTGCATGGTGCTTCGACTGCTGTGACTAAACTTCTCCTTCTCTTCTTTCTCATGTTTCTTCACCCAGCTTTTCATGCACGTTTGCACAAGATCGCCCTAATTATTTATTCACTTTTTTATTTCATCACACTTACTACTTGTATCATAACTTTCATCTCATACTGTTTTATATACTTTTTCATTTTAACAATGCATCCTATTTTTCTTGCTTGTGCTATAGCCGAATGAATTTCATAGAAATAACAATGTACATGTATTTGTTGTATTGCACGATTACATTGGTGTAGTTATATTAACCCGTCTTATTGCATGCTTTTCTTTTTATGCACAAACAACTTTTGATTATAACAAAACCGTCCATAAAAGGTACATGTTTGATCATTTAAAAATAACTTATTAATGCGGATAAAAACACTGAGTTGCTTTTATTCATCAGGCAGAATATTGACTGTCTCTAATTATTAAATGTTTTGCCGTATTTCAGTAGCAGCACACGGGTATGAGTTGAATAATTTGGATAATGATCTTCTAGATGCCCCGAATGTTTACCAAGATATTACAATGAATGGGGGAACGGGTTATTTGTTGGTTCATCCGAATCATCAAATCAATTCGGAAATGTCAAACGAGCCTATATCGATGCCAATTGATCTGAATCCCGCTCCCGTGGATGATGCCAGATTTAGTCACAAAAACCCGGCCTATCAGAGTGCCGTCGTTCATCCTTCTACTAATAACCATGTGAGCAATGGCCCGTCTGATTCCAATAAAGACGATGGTAAGTTCTTTTGTAATATTATGTTTTTGTTTAAGATTCCTAATAATTGCTGCTTTTTCATGTATGCGATTTTGATAGCCCCTATGTAACTGCCACAACTTTAATTTACCTCATTTAATTTGCTACACCTTTAATTTAAAAGAAATTGTACGTTGAACACTTGAGAGCAGGTTCGTCAACTGTTTTGATATAAATTTTTGTATTTATAATTCACAGGAATCAAAAAATGGAAATGTGTGATGCTCTCTCCAGAAAATGAACGCAAAGCCAAACTCGAACAAAGTCAAGAACCGGAGAAACCAAGAATAGTCCATTACGCTGATGAAAACAGGGATCCGGGAACCAGTGAACCTCGGGTAGGTTTGCTTGCAGAATATTTTCTTTCATTTATACACAAATGTTATTTATTTTTACATGAATACCGCACAAGAGTCCCAACTAATCCCATCTGGAGCCAGTGGGACTATGGCATCCCCAATCGGAGTATATTGTGAGGCTGGAGGTAGTGGGAGGGGAAGGAGATAGGGAAGAGGAAGGTGATGAAGTACCTGGCTATTCAACAAAAGAGAATTTAAAAAATCTCTAATGAACTCTAAAACTCAATTGAATTTATGATAAATTTCAAAAATGTTTTGATTTTGAAATTAATATATTTTTTTAAATATGTTGCCTGAATATTAAAAAATAATACAATTTGACCCTGGGAAGGTAGGTGTTAGGTGGTAGGTACCTGAAATTTTAATATTTTTCTATTGTAATATTGTTCAGAGTTATAATAAATGGCATATAAAAATGCCGAATTTGTCTGTTTTTAAAGCAGTTCTTCTTACAAATAGCTTTGCCTTTCTCTGGATTTATTTTATTTATTGTTTTGTTGTTTGCCAAAGCCTAAGCAGTGATGATGGATTGCCTTATATCCTCTGCAATCTGCCTACATCTCTACATCTGAAGTAAGGGATTTGTTTGGCCAGCTTGTCACTTGGTGAACTAACATTTCCTTTCAGAACCTTTACTAAAATGGCATGACAAGGTGCCAACTTACTTGTAATGTAACATTTCAACAAAAGTCAATATATATGTTATATATGTGTCAGGTTTTTGCAAATCTCTTTGATTGTTACATTTTCACATGAACAGATAATATAATATCATTTGTTCATAAGCATTTTCACTAAATATTGTGCTATAATGTAACAAGCTTCCAATCAAAATACATTAGCACCCCATACACGTACACTTCGGAGCGCACCACTTCATGCCGCCGCACATAAAAGTCTCACAGTGAACAGCGCTGTAAACCGTTATCTTACTTTCGGTCTTTACTTTTCTGCGCGGCGACCAGATGTGGCACGCTCCGAAGCGAATGTGTGAGGGGTGCTATTATAAATACACATTACAAGTCAGTTGCTGCTTTTACCAGAATAAACACTACTCTCCTTCATCCTTGAATTCATATTATTTTGATAAATTATGTGTTTTGTTGCAATAATATATTTTTTTAAATAATTTAACCTTAATCTACTTATACCTTGCATGTAAATCCAGTCAATATTACCTCTACTTTGAAACCTCTTTTTTCTGTGTTGCGATATTCTTTTTGTTGTTTATTTTTAATTGACTGCCAAATGCTAAATTCATTTCTACATACCTTAAATTTACACCACACTCAAAAGTTTCTTTCATTTCTACCTTGGATTTACACATTATCCATTTGTCACTTTCATTTATACCTTGAATTTATACTGTGCTTGTTGATTCATGAGTTCCTTTAACCACTCTGATACTTTAGCAGATATACACGATATGTAATATAACGATAGCAGTCAAGTTCAATAAGCTTGTTTTCACGTCAACGCGTGTGTTTCCACAGAAATCGTTATAACTCCGTTATTGTTCTAGTGAAATCCCTAAAACAAAAAGTAGAAGCTCCATAATAAATCAAGCTACCCATCATTATTCAAGTTGTCCATAGAAATACATAAAAGGACCTATTCTGTCAGACACATGGTAGACTGCCAAATCGCCTACCCGCCGTTAGACATTGTTATTTTTTTATTAAATATTCTTGTATGAAATGATAAGAAAGCGAGGTGACAAAATTGTTTATTATACATTTATACGATAGAATAAGTATTGTTTTTTTACATAATCCGTGATTTTAGCACCGTTTTCCCATAAAAACATCATGTGAGTTATTTTAACATTTTTTTAAAGTTTGCATTCTAAATTGTAATATTTACAAATGTTTATATTTATTTGTAATATAACAATTTGAAAGCATATTTCACAACCTTTCAAAAACAGTTTTTAGTATTCGGCTAAGTTCAGAAATGTTTCATTTATAGAGCTAATTGTGAAGCAGAAATAACACAAAGTTTTGGTAAATATGACATTTCGATTAAAAATTTTATTATTGTAAAACTTTCATATTCGCAATAGATCGAAGTGGTTAATTTCCACCTCGATTTTATGCCTTATACAGGAGTTCCTTTCCTTTCTACCTTGAATGCACACTATAGTGATGATTCCCTTTCATTTATTCCCTTTGATTTACACTATATTCATAAGCTCCTTTTCTTTCTACCTTGAATGTACACTATAGTGATGATTCCCTTTCATTTATTCCCTATGATTTACACTATATTCATAAGTTCCTTTCATTTATACCTTGATTTTACTATAATCATGATTCCCTTTCATTTATACCTATGATTTACACTATATTCATTTTTACCTTGAATTTACACTATAGTCATGATTCCCTTTCATTTATACCTATGATATACACTGTATTCATAAGTTCCTTTCATTTCTACCTTGAATTTACACTATTGTCATGATTCCCTTCCATTTATACCCATGATTTACACTACATATATTCATAAGTTCCTTTTATTTGTACCTTTGAATTATACCATCTTTGTGAGTTCATTTCATTTAACCTTTCATAACTCCATCCAGATATTGACTGTGGAGCTGAACCGAGGGTGGAACAGTCGCCTGGGGTTCAGTGTCCAGTGTCACCCCGATTCGGGACAGAGTTTCATTTCCGCCATCTACAGCGACAGTGTGGCCGCTAAGGATGGACGCTTGCGGCAGGGTGACATAATTTTACAGGTAAAAAGAAACCTAATTATTGTTAATGATACCTAATGCAAACAATGCACCCCATTGTTTGGCATTTGGCATCCTAGGGGGGGATTTTTTTGTGAGACAGAAAGAAATTGGTGATGGATACGAGAATTGAAAGAAACAGGTTGTTGTGTCTTCCGAATTCTGTAACATCATCCAAAATTCATTCATGATGACATTATTTAATTTGACCACAGATTGCTGAAAATTTAATATTTTTAACATTTGGTTTCCGAATACACTTGGAATCTGATAATGTTTTATAACAAAAGTCAATATAAATATTATGTAGCAAGTCAAAAAATGATAAAAGTACAATGCATACTCTACTGATGTGTTGGTTTTTTGCAAATCTCTTTGATTGTTACATTACAGAAGTCCCAGTGAACGGATAATATAATATAGAAAAATTTGCTTCAACCTGAATATTCTATGCAAGCATTTTCACAAAATAATATTGTGCTCTAATGTAGGGGTCTCCAAACTACGGCCCGCGGGCCAAAACCGGCCCGCCATAGTTTTAGTTTATTTCGATTACATTGTAGAATTTTCAATGTAATTAAATCATACAAAATAATAATAATTTTTATGTAATGACCGTAAGACAAACAAAAACTGACATAGCTAATGAAATTAAATATTTTAACTGTAATTATTGGTATGATATTTATCCTAAAACATACAATGAGTGATATATGTAAGTAATTATATATGTACATAATTTTTAGCATAATTTATACTAAATTTATATATTTACACTAGACTTCATATTTAACACAAAGTGATGTAGTACTCTATTGGTCACCATGAAACAGGCAGCCGCCTAGTATGGATGTAGTTAAAATGATACAACATTTATCCTAAAAACTTAACAATAAGTGACATATATGGATTATTTACATTTAAATTGAACATTTTTACTGTAATTAATGTCACAAAATCAATTAGTCTGGGCCCTTGGAATGTATTGGATGAGTCAGTGTGGCCCAACTAAAAAGTTTAGACCCCTGCTCTAATGTAACAAGCTTGCATCAAAATGATACTTTTACCATATTGTGATAAATAAACACTATTTACTATATCCTTGAATATATATTATTTCAAGAAAGTACATATATGTTTGGTTACACATTTTAGACAACTAGACAACTGTAGCAGATTTATAACTGAAAAGGGCAGAGGTCATTTCAAGAATCATTTTAACTATAATAAAATTGCCGGACTGTTCTGGAGTATCTACCATTTGGGAGCGAGCAAAATACAAACATTATGTAAATAGTAGTTCTTTAGTTGTGTTATGTGTAATAAATTATAAATCCCATATCAATGAATCAATTTACATGTGTAGCCAACAAATATTATAGGTTCACATCATAGACATACAAATAGCTAGACGAGAACTTACAGATGAGGGGTAAAAACCAACTATGGCGGGACGAAGAGAGGAAAGAGACTTGTGATTCGCCAATAAATCAATCTAACAGTATATAGGCACCTCGCACTATAATATCACCATTTAGTTCTTGAAGGTAAAATCTGCTTTTGAATGAATAGACCTTTTTATATGGGAGCGCGAATTGCTTGCCACGTTATGAACAGATGTGTCAAGTCCAAATTCGCAAAGTAAGGTTCTGAGTATTTTCATAGTCGAATATTTTGTTTCCGTAGACACTTTTACAAATTTTTCATGATTTACTTACCCCAGTAAACAGCGGCTTTGTGTTTCGCGTCGCCATGTATCTCGATGTCATAGTATGTGTTCCATAGACATACAACGTCCGTGCGTAAAATGTACGATAAGAGCTCGACACTGGTCCGGACAAGAATGATGACGTCACATTTTTTAGATTAACGCGGGGCTCTCGCAAGCCCAGCCGGTTCCGAAAAATGGTTCCGATGGGAGGGGGAAATAACACGCCTTTTAGCACGTAAGGGCAAGTCCATATATTTTGTACGTCCGTGGTTCACATGAAGCAGATAATTTGTGATGTGACATTATAATTTAAATTAAAATAATAACTAAGTAAACACCACTTTTTTTATACTTTATGCCGACCGGGTTTTTTTACTACACTACTACTCTACAGTAGAGTATTATACTGCCCTGAAGAAGCTGTTGTAGCGAAAACCGGTCCGCATAAAGTATGAAAAATAAAAGTATAAGATGTTTACAAAGTTATTGTTTTATTTTAAATAATAATTATAGGTTATCTTATACTTTTATTCCATTTTCAGGTGAACGATGAGAATATAACATCAATGACAACTCCCCAAGTGATCGACCTGCTGAGGATATTGCGAGGCTCCATCTGCATCACGGTTCTGAGGCAATAGTGCCCCTGATCTTCAACAGACATAATAATCTTTCATTTAAAAATATGTGATCTCATTTCCTATTTAAACAGTATTTGTTATATTCAGTCATAATTTTATACCATATTGTGATTCTTCAATTGGAGGTATATTTCCGATTTTACCAAATGGTGTTGTTTCCAATCTAATAGCTAGTAATTATAATATTCTAAATAATTATGTGAGACACATAAAAACAAAGTTCTAGTGAATTGTGTTGAGGCTAGTGATGTGTGAACTGAAGTGAACCATTAGTAAATTTGTGATATGTATGCAATTATATATTTACTTTTATTTCCTGACATCTAATTAAAACTATAATGTAAAAATTCTTAGATTCATCTTGTTATTTCCTAAATTGAATTTAAAAAGCTGAATAAATGTCATATATTGTTACTAAATAGCCTTAATTGTACAATGTCAAATCTTTTTTGTAAAATAATTGCTACATGGACTTTTATTAAATGTTGGAATGAAATGTTATTATTTCTATGTACCTATGTATTAATGTTTGCTTTCTGATCCTATAGATTTTTGAAGTTACAAACGGTTTCCGAACTCAACTACTTTTCATGTTTAGTATAAGATTTATTGAATAACTTGGTATTCTACGAATCTCATTATAAAATGTAAATATGTAATTAACATTAAGCATAAAATATTTATAGGTACACTGCCAATCATTTAAGAATTTTATATATTTAAGTAAACCACAGTCAAGATTATCAAAATTATCAGGTTATGAAATTTAATGTTCATATTTTCTAGCCCCATTTACAACTTTCACAATATATTTTTAATTATTTCAAGAGCTTATTTTACACCAAAAAATGTTTGAACTTCGAGAAAATGTTATGTATATTTTTGCTAATTTTGCAATTTGTAGAGATTTTAAATGCCTCGCTTATTTGTGTACAATTGGATTTGAATGTTTTAAGTAAATAATAGATAGTTAATTTAATCTTTGATGTATTATTTCAATAGTAATGACATAGTAGCTTTAAATTCAATAATTTTTAAACACTGACTTTCATAGCTTATACTTTTTAGATTTTAGGCATATTCCTGATTTCATTCAAGCCATTTTTTTTATTATCGCATTGCAATTTTTTAGATGTGATCATTTTTATACAGTCTAGAAATTTTAATGTTATTTCATCAATAGTCTAGATCAAATTTAATCAATTTCGTACAATAGAGGCATGTGTACCATTGGCTTGGTTTTACAAGCTGATTTTAATCCATATTATGTAATCATTGTAACTTGTTAGATTTGTTTCATTTAACTAGCCTGTAATATAATGTTCTAAGAATGTGCGTGAAAACAAAGTTATAACTTATTTATTGTGTGTATACGTATGGTAACCATAGGTTGCACTAAGTATCGGTTTGTTCTTTCCACAAGTGGTGTTGCAAAGCATCCCGCTGTAAGTGGAACTCAATGGATGAAAGGAATTGACTTGTAGAAATAAAGGGTAGAAGAAATATCTGTAAATTATACATATTTTGCATCCAGGTAAATTATTCTGCTCAAGCATGTTGAGTAATATGTGATAATATGTTCTAAAATACTTAGTTGCATGATTATTTATTATCTGGGGTAGAAACTGATATGTTTACTGTTAACTATAACTTTATATTAATCCGCAATACAGAATTCTACCATTTATCACAAACTTTTTGTAAGATTAAAATTAACTTATTAGTCATTGTGTCAAATAATAATAATAATAGTTAACTCTAAATTTAATGGTTTTATTCCCGTTTAATAAAATTTTATGTTCAGTATGAATAAATTCTTAGCATTCATTCATTCCTTGTTTTATTTGCTTTTCCCCAAAATTCTTTGCACTACCCACACACTATGTAGATCAGTGCTTCTCAAACTTGTTCATGTTATCATCCACAAAATCTGAAAAACTAAATTCCTAATTTTTCAACACAAATAAAAATTTCAAGCATTTAAGTGACAGTACATTCTTTAGTATCCACAATGATTTATTAGCATTTTTCAGCTGCAAATAATTTTAATTATAATTAACAATACTCAATGCTTTTGTACCTATTGGAAATCATTACTGTGGCCTTATTGAAAATTTTGCAACTTATCTTATTATTCATTTATATACTTTATAATGTAGTCTTGAAAATACACTAGGTAGGTACTGTAAACATGAACATTAGGTACTACATTTGCAGTTTGAGAAGCACTGATGTAGAAGATATTTTTTGAAGTAGAAAGGTTGAAGGCATACATATTTATATAAATTGATATTAAATATTTTATTTTTCAAAAGGAAAATATATTTACCAGATATTTATATTCGATGGTGCCCACAAGTATTATGTCCAGTTTTAACCTCTCCGATCTATCGCGAATATGCAAGTTTTTCGTCTTAAACGATATGTCAGATTTACAAAAACTTTCTGTTATTTCCGCTTCACAATCAAAGCTCTATAAATGAAACATTTCTGAACGTAGCCAAATACTAAAAACTGTTTTTGAAATGTTATGAAATAAGCTTTCAAATTTTTATATTATAAATAAATATTAACATTTGTAAATATTAAAATTTAGAATGCAAACATAAAAAAAATGTAAAAATGACTCAGGTGATGTTTTTATGTGAAAACGGTACTAAATCACGGATGATGTAAAAAACAATACTTATTCTATCGTATAAATGTAAACAATTTACTCAACTCACTTTTTTTATCATTTCATAAAAGAATATTTAATAAAAAAAATAACAACGTCTAACAGCGCGTTGGCGATTTGGCGGGAAAAATATGTATCTGATAGAATAGGTCTTTTTATGTATTTCTATGGACAACTTAAATAGAGATGTGCAGCTTGATTTATTATGAACCTTCTACTTCTTGTTTAAGGGATGTCACTGGAACAATAACAGAGTTATAACGATTTCTGTGGAAACACATGCATTGACGTGAAAACACGCTTATTGTACTTGACTGCTATCGTTATATTATCATGTATCCGCTTACATATCGGAGTGGTTAAGTATATACATTTACATGTTTTGTGCAGCACTTTTCAAGTTTATTTATTTTATAAATAGATGTTTCCTGCCAAATTTACATTACTTAATTCATCTAGAATCCATAAAATGCAGATTTTTTGATATAATTACATAGTTGCTTTAATTCTTATAATTAATTAACTAGAAGAATTCTATTAATCTGAATTTTCAAATTGCACCACATGTGTGCTAGTCCATATGCGTATGTGCTGAAACATAATAACAACCACTTAGGGATTTAAAAATAAACCCTAGGTTGAATATGATACAATCAGATTACATGAATTGAATCACAAATACAATATTATATTTGTACTTGTTGGTTTCTTGAAATAATTAGGTTTTTGTACGAGCAAGACTATTTCTTCATATTCCTTAGGTATACCGCCAACCAGTGGCGTAGCGAGGGGGGGGGGCGGCTAATGGAGGGGGGGGTGACACCATGTTATCTGCCCCGGGTGCCACCCATGCTAGCTACGCCACTGCCGCCAACAAACAATTCATCTTAACCTCCTAACTAACTCGTACAGGTCTCATCGAAATCATTGTATCTCCCTTACTATCATGGTTAGAAATATGTTCTAAACGGTGCTAGAAAGAAAAAAAATCATGCTTTATATACAAATCTAAAATTTAACTGCAAAATAATTACGCCTTTATTGAAATCAAAGCTTTCGATCGCAATTTGAAAAAAATTATGAAATTTTACATGAAACGCAAAAAAATGGGTTGACGATAACGTTTATAATACATTTGCCTAATAAAATGTGTGTGTGGTTTTATTTTTTTGTTTTCAGTAATTTTTATTTGAAAAAACGCAAGAAATGTTTTACGTAAAAAACGTAAAACATTCAAATTTTTAAATTAAAAAAAAATTATATGTTTATTTCAAATTATAAAATTAGAACTAATATTTTTCCACCTTTCTAAAACAGTTTTAACTTTTCGGATGCATATAGATATATTCCATTGATTGGGATTTTATTGCCAAGCAGAAACATTTTGATTTTCTGACAAAATAGGCGAGAA
This sequence comes from Limnephilus lunatus, assembly GCA_917563855.2. Classification (NCBI taxonomy): domain Eukaryota; kingdom Metazoa; phylum Arthropoda; class Insecta; order Trichoptera; family Limnephilidae; genus Limnephilus; species Limnephilus lunatus. Next base: position 29,400,663 of record OU830594.1, on the reverse strand, counting down.
TATTTTAAAGCACAATTTCTCTAAAATATTTATGTACTCAATCTTATGTGGGTGATTTACGCAAGACGCAAGAGCTATAAAATCGCTCTTTTAAAGTTCACAAACTTACTCGGCTCGACGTTGGTGACACCCGACGCCTTATCTCGTACTATGACACTATGTTGACAACAGAGGAAGCTTTGTGCTATTTAGGAAATATATCATAAATTAAACCAACAAAAGAAAACAAAATATGCGATTGTCGGTTGGGCACTTTCTTACGAACATCATGTGTGAATTTAGTAACGGAATTACATAAAGAGAAGGAAGATTTTCTTAATTATTTGAGATTTCCTGAGCCTTTGTATTCAGAACTCTTGCACTTAGTTACGCCTATTATAGCTAAACAGGATGTTTGCATGAGTGAAGCTATATCATTCATTAACTTTGGGATATCTCAGGTACCTGAACCGGACCATCATATATGTATCATTGTATTAAAAGTAAATTTTCCAAAACATCCCAAAAATATAATTTCATTAATTAGTTTTTCGGCAATGCCTTGTTGGGAAAATGGTGACTCGCGTCAATGGTGATCGTGCAAATCGAGGCGAACTACGATCAAAATTTCAAATCGGCTGTATCGTTGACGAACTTGCTCGATAGTTTCAAAGTTGGCGTACTTTGGGTGACACACAAGGGCGGAAAAGGTCGTGGAGACATAAGTACGCACACTTGCTCGTGCTTCTGTCACTTACTTTACACAGAGATGCCACGAATAGTGATTTTGCGGAATACCGAATATTCGGCTTGGCTCTCGGCCGAAGCGACGAATATTCGGCGGCTGAATATTCGATGACACTTAGTACATTTCGCAGGTGACAGGTTCCGACCTACACTACATCATTGAAGTGCGTGCGGTAACCATGCCGCGCCGTGGGCGTGATCGTTTCATTTGCGAGTAGGTCGTGCCACAACACGCATTATTTGTTGATTTTTACATCAAATTGTGTTACTTATATTGTGTATATCTTAAAAAATACATTGAAACTTGTAGTGTCTATGTCTTAAAAAATACATGAAAACTGTTCGCCTAGATCGGTTAGCAGACCCTTACAAGTGGTGGTCAGCAAACGCAAAACAGTATACAAGCCTAACAGAATTTGCTAAGATTTATTTATCATCTCCCGGGAGCAGTGTAGTGAGCAGCTTTTTTCAGAAGCAGGTATAATTTATGAAGAAAAGTGGAATCGTTTTCTATTAACAAATGCTGAAAAAAATCTTTTCATTATTCATAACTTAACACTGATAGATTTTAAGTATTAAATATGCTGATTTTTTGTTCAAATAAAATTTTTTTTTAGTAATATTGGGATTTTTTTTTCATGATTTGATATTCGGTATTCGGTCGAATATCGCCAACTATTCGGCCGAATATCGAATAGTTTAAAAAGTAGTCAAATAGGCCGAATACGAATAGCAGCCGAATATTCGTGGCATCTCTACTTTACACACTCAGTTACTATACTGCCATCTAGCTTGCTCTGACTGACCATTTTACCAGTGACCAAGATAAATTATTGTTATTTTGTGAGATTTATTTTTCCTTTATTTATAATAATTCCACTAATTGGACAGTTGCCTGGTTTTTGGGATGGCAGATGAGTGAGAGAGTACTAGTACAAGAGTGTATGGTACTTAAATTTTGTTTCTCTTGAAATTGGCAGTAAATAGGCATATTTTTATACAACCTCGCCCTTTTTCGTGATGGCAGTTGTCATTGGTTATTAAAGCCCTAGGTGCTTTATTTCTCCAAATATGAACACAGCATTACACACACTGAGAGCCTGCAGAATGGAAGTGTGAATTTACAATTAATTTCGTACTCATAATGCATTGGAAATATTATTTTACTACTCTTGACGGTGGAAGTGTGACTTATGAATTGTATATATAATAGAGCCAAACCAGTCCAAAGTTGAAAATCTATAAATGTGCAAGAACATCGAAAATGATTATGTATTATTATATAATTTGTAAATTCAATTGTTACCTATGAAATAGATATTTTATCAGAAATCTACGTAAAATAAATTAAATTACTTACATATTAAAATATGTTAATATACTATCCTACAGTTATATTATAATAATTAATTAATTAAAACTTTAAAACAAAAAGTCTATTTTTACTTTTATTTTTCTGAACAAAACAATTTTTATATCATACTTCATTTACAATAATTATTTCTTCATTTTAATGTAAATTATGATTGAATAGGAAGTCAAATAATACATAATAAGTTTCAAAGCAATAATACATAATATTTTAACAAACTTAGGCTAGGTACTTTCTTAGTAGGATTTTCTCAATATTTCAATGTGCTCCTTTTAAAAGTCATGGTTGGAAAAATGGTAAAAGAAAGGTTGTTGTTTGGTTGGAAGATAAGAGAGGACGAGTGACGTGGAAATAATATTATAATTGTTATTAAGGATATTAAACAAAAGTTTTAGACAAGTGTAATTGTTATTTTTATCAAGAGAACCGTGTAACATAATGCCTAACTGTAATTTTTCTATCTTCCCCTACTCCAAATTTATTGAAAAAATTAATCTGAACATTATAAAAAGTTATTGTAATATTTTTTCACTAGCAATGCATAAGAAATGATAATCAGGTTGCGTGTTGAGACAGCTACCAAGTTTAAGAAAATTAAAAATAAAAGTAGGGAAAAAAGGATGGTACTTATGAAAAAAATCTTGTTTATCTTTGGATTTTGGCATTCCTTGACTTTAATGAAGAAAAATTTATCTGACTGCAATTTGTTTCTAGTTACATTATCATAGCCGTTCACACTAGGCCATCACTAGGCCATACACATACTTATATGGGCTATGCGTTCCACAGAGTACCGTGAAAAAAATATCTGTATAGTTGAATTTTGAAAATTGGAGAATTTTTATGAGTACCTATTGATATTTTTATTATTTTTCGTTGACTGTATTATTATTAGACAAAGCTGTGTAAAAAAACATGTAAAACAGAATTATAATATGTTTTGGACGGCTCCCTTGCTAAATAAAATTGACCACGAGAGACATCCGTAGCAGAAACACAACTTTTTTTCTTGTTACGTAGCCATTTTTGTGACTGTAAACAAATTCCATTTTTCCGCTTACTAAAACTACTAATCGCCTTCTAATGTTGACATTTTGGATGTCATTTTTTATAATAATTAATTTTATTTATCATGTAATAATAATAATAATATGGTGATGCACATTCACATATGTATTATGAATATGATAGTGGTCATATACATGAATATGATAGTGGTCATATCATATTCATAATACATACATTCACATATGTATTATGAATATGATAGTGGTCATAAAAAAAAAACAAATATATTCTAAATAATTTATTCTCCGGGTAATAAAATTACCTTGTAATTATTAGAGTAGGTACCTACTCATAACTGTTACCTACTTAATAATATAAAATGGACAAAAGTATGTAAATATTTCATGATTAAAATACTGTGTAAATACAAACTGAATCAGAGTGCATCTAATTTTATGTCTGTAATATAATATAATGACAATTAATATAATTTTGTTTAAAAAATACTTGAATTGTTTGTTTTCGATGAAACTTCTTTCGTAAATATGAATATTATTCCAAATTTACTGTTAGCACCAATTGTAGTAAAATATTATTTTTTAGTCCCTTAGACTGATATGATTGTTATAATAATAAATATAAATGTTATGTTACTCAGCTATTTTATTTTTCCTATTCAATCATAAATCATTAGTAAAAAATAACAAAATACAAAATTATCTCAACCCTAGAGTAAATAATCAGCATAAAATTGAGCTGCAGTAAAATCCGGATATAACCACCCTCAAAGGGCCGGGGATACTTTGTCGTACTAACCGGACGACGCACAAAACGAGGATAATTTAACCGAACTCCTTCACGAGGGTTACATTTGTTTCACCAGCTTCTAAACGATGTAATATATCACTTTTTTACCATCTTTACAGGGCTTAATTTTTTTTCAGAAGTACCTCCCCATCCAATAATTCCATACTGAATTAATGACTGGATTAACAGGTAATAGATGTTTTTTTAAATAATCACTCTTAAGAATATTTCTTAATCAAATAAATATATTAAAAAAATTCCTAATGTGCCATGCGTGTCATCAGCGTAAAAAATTACTTTTCCACTGAGTTATTGTTAAAAAATATCATTAACTTGCATGTTAAAAAGTAATGGACCCAATACTAAAGTGCCTTGTGGTTTATCAAAGTCACTTGTAAGGGGTAGACCTAAAGTTTGAATTATTTTTACAACTTGTGTTTTTTTGTATAGATAACTTTTAGCCAATTTAAAGCTTTACCATTAAAACCAACAATATTAAAACAAAAATATGGTACATACTTCTTTAGAGCCATCCGTAACATCCTCAACATAAACGACATTAAGAAAGTGTACTACGCTTTATGTCAATCACAAATAGAGTACGGGATAACTGGATGGGGATCTGCCTTGAGCGCTCACATGGACCGACTCAATATAGCCCAAAAAGGAGTACTAAAGACAATTTTGAAATTACCGGTTAGAACTCCGACAGAAGAATTGTTTCAAAGCATTCAAGTCTACAACATACAAAAACTTTATTCAAAAAATATTTTATTTAAAATTTAAAAAAACATATCAGAATACTCCACTGTCCAACATAGATACACAACCAGAGAAATAAACCAAAATATTCTAGCTACAGCCAGTTTGAAAACATCTTTTGGACAAAGAAATATGAAATTCAATGCGACAAAACTATACAACGCTCTACCAACTCAAACAAAAAATATAACAGAAATAAATAAATTTAAAACAAAAGTAAAAATATGGTTGAGAGAACAAAGTGAAAATGAACTATCAAACATACTGAAGACCATGTAAAGACAACTGGATACTAAATACAAATTTAGAAAAACTACAGGCCGCCTCAGAACAGGAAACCCTAGTAAGGAGGACTGTGAAAAAAAAAATAATGTACCTTATAATACCTTAATATAATATAATTTATAAATACATTATGTACAAATTTTGCTATAGATACTAATAAAAAAAATAAATAAATAAATAAAATGATTAATTAAAAGTATTTTGAAAAAAATAACCTTCATTTCCATCAACAACATTGTTGAAAATTTTCCAAGTTCAAAAAATTTAAGGCATCTATAAAAAAATATTAATATTACAAATATTCAAAGACATACCTACCTAACTTGTCAAATTTTTTTTATTTTCTACACAACAAAGGTTCAATAAATCTACATATTTACAAAGGGATAAAATATTTTAATAGTCTCCCCGAAGAAGTAAAACAATAACAGATTTGGTATTATTGTATTGTATCTTGCGGTAATAAGTATGAGGTGCGGGGCTTGTGGAGGGCGTATTTAAAATTAGCACACCCATAATAATAATAATAATATTTGGATGACTTGTATAGCGCCGTTTTTGTGAAAAATCACCTCAAGGGCGCTGTACAAATTTATAAAACGTTTATACAATCTTATTTTAAACTATATACAGCAATATCTTATGGCTAAAAATTGCATACATCGGTTCATCGATCACCGATACGAAACTATATGTGCAATGATTTGACCAATGAACGCGATGCTGCTGTAAAAATGCACTGTACAGGCAGAAAATATATACAAGACCATACTTACCTGGAGGGTCACTAGAGATTAACACTGTTATTGTTTATTTAGAGCAATTAAGACACAGTTCGCACGCAGAGGACATACTTGGGGACTATAATTATAATATATAAAATGTTCTGTAATGAGCGTATTTTGAAAACAAAAGCAAAATTTTATGATACTCCGATAGGTATTTTTATTTAAGGGTATGAGAGCCCAAAAAGGTACGTTTTTAATTTGGACCTAAATTCTGTTGGGCTTGTTATGCATCTAAGTTCCGGTGGGAGTTTATTCCAAGCCTTAGGTCCAGACACTCCGAAAGCGCGATCTCCAAATTTCGTATTTGGCTTGCGTTTAGGTTCCATTAGTCTGCCTATAGCTGATGATGTTGCTGATCTAAGGGTTGACTGCCTCAGACCAGTATTTTCTGGGACACATAGTTCAGAGATGTAAGATGGGGCCATTTCATTAATTGATTTAAACACCATCCAGCACAATTTGTACTGGATTCTTTGAGGGCACTTGAGCCAGTGAAGATTACGAAGGTGTTCTGAAATATGTGAATATTTAGAGACTCCGGTTATGAGTCGAGCGGCTGCATTAAACACGGATTGAAGTTTGTCAGTTTGATATTTTGGAAGGCTAGCGTAGATACCGTTACAGTAGTCGAGCCGTGAGACTACGTAGGAGTTTACAAGTAGTTTTGTTGCTTCTATAGGAAGATTTCTTCGGACTGACTTGAGTTGTCTTAGGTGAAAAAAACCATTGCTTACAGTCGTATTTATTTGCTTTTTAAGCGAAAAGTTTGAATCCAGATTAACGCCAAGAAGTTTGACTGTTGTCTTTGGAACAATATCGCTTCCGGAAATGGAAATAGGTGAATTGTCTATGAAATGTTGGCGTTTGTTTGTAGCCGCCCAGAGAAACTCAGTCTTAGATGGGTTCAGTTTTAGCTTGTTTGAAGACATCCAACGAGTTATTGCTTCTAGGCACTCAGCTACACGGATTTTGAGACTGTCGACTTCATTTGGAGTGCAGAAAAAATAAACTTGCTGATCGTCAGCGTAGCAGTGGGATAAGAGACCAAATGACTCGATTATTTTGGCGACATCATTTGTAAAAAGGATGAAAAGAAGTGGACCTAAAACGGATCCTTGGGGTACTCCTGAAGAAAGTGTTGCGAAGTTAGAGAGTTTATTTCCAACCTTCACGGCTTGTAAGCGATTGGATAGATATGACGCCAGCCAATTTTTAGTGTCTGAAATCAAACCAAATGTTTCCTCCAATCTCTTAATGAGGAAGTCGTGATCAATCGTATCAAACGCTGCGCACATGTCTAAGAGTGAGATAAGTGCTAACTTACCCGACTCTATGGCTAGAGTTATATCTGATAGCATACGAAGAAGTCCAGTTTCTGTTGAATGAAACCTTCTATATGCGGATTGTCGATTTGTTAATAATTTATTTGTATTCAAGTGACTGGTAATTTGGGCAGCAGCAATTTTCTCCAGGATTTTTGACAAGAAAGGTAGATTTGAAACCGGTCGATAATTACCTAAGTTATCGGAGTCTAGTTGTGACTTTTTTAGTATTGGTGTTACTACAGCTGATTTTAGTGGTTCAGGGAAATCACCTGTACTGAGTGATTTATTAAAAACATGAACTAAGAATGGAGCTAAGACAATGGAACATTTTTTTAATAACCAAGTTGGTATGGGGTCAAGACCACACTGCTTATTTGGCGAACTTGAAATTATCCTCTTTACTTCTTCCAGCGTTGTAGGTTTGAAGGAAGACAAATTTCCTTTAGAATTAATAGTGAATATTGGCGGAGGGGCATGAGATGTGGAAGCACGAATGGTTTCAATTTTTTCCCGAAAAAACTTTGAGAAGGCATCCGGGGTGATATCTATTTTAGCTGGAACAGTAACTTCAGAAATAACAGTCTTTATTGAGTTCCAGAGACGTCGTGGATTGGCTCGCTCAGAGTCAACCTTTTCATTCCAGTATTCTGACCTTTTGGAATTTATTTTGCTCATATACTGTTTTTGAGTAAGGATCCACTCATCTCTTGAAGTCACTGCAGAGTTTTTCCTATATGACCTCTCTAATTTCCGCATAAGTCTTTTCTGATTTCGGCATTCATCATCAAACCAGCCGTCAGACTTTCGAACTTTACGTGTTTTTGACGTTGTCGGAGCATATTTATTTAATAGAGATAAAAGTGTTATATTGTACGTCTCGACAAGTTCTGTTGGCGTCTTTGTTTCCCAAAAATTGGGTGTACATAATAGAGAGGTCTGAAGTTCTTCCAGAAAATCACAAAAGCTAAATTTACGCCATTCCCTTGATATGATTGTTCTATATGGTATTTTAGGCGGGTTAAAATCAATATCAGTGCACACAAACCGATGGTCCGATAGTCCTATATCACGAACATCTGCTAAGAGCGGCGAACCACTCTTCTTTGAAATTAGTATATCCAGTGTACCACCAGTATCGTGAGTTGGGACGTCAACCCATTGGCAGCATCCAAAGCTGGCTAATAAATCTAAGAATTTAATAGTGTTTGGTGATGTCACGCGCTCAAGATGAATATTAATGTCACCTGTAATAATGAGTGTTTCAGAGAGTCCGACTGAGAGTTCCAAAAATCGCGAAAACTCATTATAAAATTCTACAGAGATTGGTTTTGATCCGGGCCTGTACAGAGTACAGAGTATAAACGACATCCATCTAATGGTGCACCGGCGAAACATTTAGCCAATATTTGTTCGGTGAAAATGTGGAAAACCCAGTTTTAACCACTTTGCACAATTATACTATTCTTCTTGTACTATTTAAGTATTTGAAATTAATTGCAAAAACAGTAATACTAAGTAGCGACAGTAGTGTAGAGGTGTAAGTTTGATCCAGAAACCCTACAAGCGAACAATATTGGCAAAAAGTTAAATAGTGAACAATATTAATCTTAGAAAGATAATCTTATTTTGACCTATGTTAAAGATAATAGACGTCTTAAAGACGTACTGAAGTTTAAAAGTGTATATTATACAAACAGTTTAAAGGAGTTGAATAATCAGTTTAGGGTTTTGTACTTTAAATAAAACCAAAATAATTATAAAAAATAAATTGTAATTAAAAAAAATAACAAAATGCTGTAAACCTCTTACATATCAACTATTAAGTCTTTTTTAAATGAAAAATAATGTTTAATTTTATCTCTAAATCGTATTTTTTTGTTTGCTATGAAAGTTTGAATACTAATCAGTTGTTATAAGTACTTAAAAATAATTTAAAAAAAAAAAAATTGATGGCTAAGTCACATTTATGAGAACAAGTCCGAAAGTTACACAAAAGATAATCATACGTCTTTCGAGCGTATGGTGTTTATATTTCTCCATAATTATTGTACTTACCGTGGTGACAGAGCCGCCCCGCGCAACCTTTACTCTGCAACTAAGCTAACTGAGATAGACAATGCGCTAGGTTGTGAAATAAAAAAGACAGCAATACTTACAATACTCTCGCTTACGTCGCAAAGACATAGATTATCTTTCTAGAAAATAATTTAAAATTCAAAACTTCATCAATAATAACAATTTCGCGAATTGGCTAAACTAAAAAGTTTCAACAGCACATCAAAAATGCATAAAAAATTTGTAAATACCAATTTTTTTAAATTTGTTAAATTCCTCACTAAAAACCCAAAAAAATCCAAGATTAGGTACATGGATTCTTGAAAATCCACAAAACTGATAGCCCTATTAGGCCCGTATTTCTCCGAACTAGCTGCCTTTGTGACTAACCTATTTAATAGTTCCAATGTGTTTACCAATGGGTTTACCAACGAGCCCTCTTTTTGCTGATATCTTCATAGATAACCTGGATTTTTTTTTAGTTCTAACTCGCCCCTTTAAAAAAACGGCTTTCTGTGGAAACGGTGTGTTGGTGTCATATTTTGCATATGGAAAGGTACCGAACGTCAACTTAACTCCATCTTGTTACTCCTAAATTTATTCCTTAACAAAATTCAGTTCACATTAGAAATAAGTACTAATTGTAGTTAATATCCTAGACGGATCCCTATGTAATTAATTTAATAAGTTTTTTATATAACCCTGATGAGAGTTCAGGTTGAATCGAAACCGGTTGGTTTAATGTATTAAAGACATATACAATAAAGTGGCTTCAATTAAGTTATTTTAATCTAATGTTAATAATATAGGTCCCTCCAGCAAAAAATGGCAACAAGTGGTAATCATACCCTACTTCCAGTTATAGGGCATATCGACCCTTTAGTTTGTGAACGAACGGTCCGCTCACGCCGAGCGGTGAAATCATACTGGTGCAAACTGGTCTAGTAAGCCACGCCCAATAAGGAACTCCAGTCCAATTTTTTAATTTTTTTTTTAATGAATAATAACCTTCTAACTTAAATAACCGCATTTAACCTTCTAACTTTAATAACCGCATTTTTTTAGAGTTGTAATAGTTAAAATAATTGTCAAAGTTTTAATTTTTCAAGATCCCCGAAAACCACCCTATGTGTAGTGAATCGTGTGACGTCATCACTCCACTCACTACGTACAAGTTATTTTTATTTTCAACTGGTTCATTTTGTGTGATAGTTATATGGAAGAAAGTATTATACTATTCGATAAATTAAAACATTATTGAGGTGGAATTATTTATTTATTATATTATTATATTTTTCAATATTATTACAGGAGAGTGGTATAAGAATTGTTTGAAATTATTATTTTTTTAGCTTTTAAAATCAATATTATCGAAAACGAAGCATCTCCTGCACAATTGTAGGCAAATAAGATATGGCACCGATCAGCTGTTCGATGTCGGACATTTTGGATTTCGAAGTTCGGAGAGTTGGCCGTGGAAGTAGGTAGAATTATGATATAACATATTTTAAAATCTGTTTGTACCGTTTAAAGTTTTTGAATATTTTAAATAATAGAGATATGTACCTCTATTTTTGATACTGAATTATTTAGGCCTAAATAATGTTTCAATAAACACAACAACTAAATCTCTATAAACGAATAACATGAAATGTTGCTAATACCGATGGCTTGTGTCATACCTACATTTAAATACAATGACTGGTGAGCAGTGACGTCAGCACTAAACATTCGAAAATACCAACTTTACAGTGTGTTTTAGTGACACGATTAAAAATGCACTTTTTAATAATTTTTTTAAAACTCTATGTTTAATATTATTTAATAAAACTTATATATTCAGAATCAGCGTCTATATCAGTGATTCTTAACGGGGGCTCCAGCGCCCCCCTGTGGGCGTTTTGGAGGTCTGGGGGGGCGTTTTTTAAATTTTTGGTGTTTAGGGGGCCCTGCAGAAGTTTGAGTGGGCATTTTCTCAATATAGAAAATAAGCTCATTCATGAGCTATGTAACGATTTGACAAGTTCTGTTAAAAAAAACTACTTACACTTTAATCCACAAAAATTTAAACTGAGGCATAATCCTTAATGTAAAAGTGTTTTATTTATACTTCATGATTTTTTTTCATAATTTTTTATTTGTAGCAGGAAATCCATTGTGTAAATTGACTTATTACTACAATATGTTTTACTTCGCTATGTTTGGTATCTTAGCAGGGGTGCCTGGATTCATGGGGTCAGGTTTGTCCGGGTCTTGGCGGCGGATGTGTCTGCCCACCAACAGCATCGGAGATCAAAGGATGGATTCATTCGTCATCACTCCTGTACACACTAACCCCCAGATTCCTACCCACTCCTCATATCTTTTCCCTTCCCAAAACTTCCTCTCCTTCCTTCCCCTAAAAAGACCCTCCACACAGGTTCCCCAAAGATGACATAGGGTCTTAGTGGAATTATTTTCCTTAGGGCCTCCTGTGTGGAGCTAATGTAAAAAATATGTATAAAAAAAAATATGTGGGTATTACTAAAAAAAAATCAGTATGTTTTTCTCCATATTTTTTATTTTATTTTTATAATAGCTGAAAAAAACCTTTTCCACTTATTCTAACTATGTAATACTAACTTTTTATACTAACTTTATATTTTATATGTTTTTTTAAGTCTATTTTATACTTTGATATCTCTAACTACTTGGAAATATAGTATTTTGTTTTAATATTACCCACACTCAGGCAGTGCCTTAGTGGGTTTTCATTTCTTGTTCATACTATTTGTTATTATATATTATGTTATTATATACTATTTGCTATTATACATTATATGTACAAAGAAATGGGAATAAATAAAGTTTTTAAAAAATAAATTTACATATATGTATACATATGAGGGAGCAGACTCCGCGAGCTGCAGAGACGGGAGATAGACGTTGAGTCATTTATTGGGCTACATAGCGAGAGCAATGTACAGGTAACAGAGGCAAAGCAGAAGAGCCGTGATGATGTTGATGGGTCAGAAAGGATGTACACATTGCTACGCATTTCATCAGATTGATTCGCGGATGGTTTGAAATCTCAGCTATCTTGGAGAGCATTCATTTCTATGTTCCCAATGGTTATCTTCGCCACCGACAGCAAAGACTGTTCTATCATCCGGCCTACAGGACTAACTTGCCAATGGACCAATGGTCATGCCGGTCGGGAGAGTAATCTTGCTGTTGAACAGAATTAATTCGGATATCGACATATTTAGTGTTAGTGAAGCTGCTTTTAAAAGGCATTCTCTATTAATGCTTGTATAGTTTGTAGCCTACCATCTATGTTTAATGTAATAGGTGCTGTTACAATTGTATTTTAAAAACACATTAAATTTTTTAATTTTGTAATGTTTTAGAAAGAATAAATAAATTGAATTGAATTGAATTGAATGAAAGTCAGTGATGGTGTAGCGGTGAAGACCACGGGTCTGCAGGTCGCCAGCACGTTGCTCGACACCGTGACGGTGAAGAATGAGCGCCCAGGCCGTCGCTCAACGCCGTGCGTGGCGGAGGTGAACGGCGATGACTCGGTGAGTGGAGTCATCTGCAGGTTTTCCTTGTGAGACAAAGTATGTCTCAGTGGCAGCGAGGTGCAATGGGCTTCGGTAGCCTGAGATGATGAGCTGCTTCCTGGACTGAAGATGCGGTGGACCTTGTAGTCGCAGTAGTGGAGCAGTGGTTGAACTGCAGGTAAGATGAACCATAGAGCTGAAGGGTTGCACTGTATTTCTGTTTGACTATCTGTGTGACTTGCTGACTTGATGACTTAACGACTGACTGGCCCGGCCGAGACCGCATATCTTAAATAGGCGGACTGGTTCAGTTACTACTCAATTCACCGGCAAATGTACCTCAGAAGGTACTCGAATGATCGGCGCTGTACAGTTAAGTATTGGGAGTTAAACTACGCCTTTCCAGTAAGTGGTGTAATAATAACATATAAGTAGCGGCTGGCCTGTACTGAGCGGCTCGAGGTACCGCATAGGTAGGTAGGTAAATGATAGTAATAATTGAATAATTTGTAGAGCGCCGTTTTTGTGAAAAAGCACCTCAAGGGCGTTGGAACAGGAACAATACATCTTGAACGTTGCTTAAGATCCAGTGGCGCCACGATGAATTTTTCAAGAGGGCGTCCATTGTGGCAGTTTTGTACATGTTTTTTTGTTCTGGTCACCACATATGTATTCATAAGTTTTAATGTTACCATATTTCCTAGTAGGTACTATTTGTTCTGGTCGCCACATATATATTCATATGTTTTAATGTTACCATAATTCTTAGTAGGTACCATTATATTATTTTTAACTCATGTACCAAATTCAAGAGTTAGTTCTCTTCATTGGCGTGAAATATTTGAAAATATATATTTCACTGTTTGGTTAAGCCTTTATATTATGTTTATTATTGTAATATTGTTATAATATAAATAAATAAATAAAAATAATCTAAACTTAAATCTAGAACAATATTCCGATAAAACAAAATTAACTAACTTCACATTATTTACTTACATTATAATTTTATTTTTATCACAAACCTAACTACAGGGTATCGTAAATGTAATAATAATCGACATACTCACATAATATTAGTAGGACTTTTAAAACTTACATTTTATACAGGGGGTTAAAGGACGTAAGTACTTAATTTAATTTATTAACCAGTGATGAATTTTGGTATTTTAAAAAAAAATTTATGTAGGTATTTTTTTAACTAAAAAATCTGCAGATATTGGACAGTTGACGTGATGTGGAAGAATTTTTTTGTTTGATTTTGAAAAAAAAATTGAAAAAAAAAGGCATTTATTCCAAATAATGTCAGGAATCACTGGTGAAAGTAAGTCAAGTGTAGGTATCCTTATAAACGGTGTCAAAAAACATCTTATAGGTCAAGCGGGAAACTAGTGAATCTTTATCACATTAGACATTAAACTGCTGATATCTCTAACTACCGATTTTTTTTTCAAATTTTACCTAAAAGATTCCAACTTCGGGCTCGATTTACTCGAAAACGAAAGCTCAAATCAAAAAGTTATTTCACGAAATACACTTCTAATGTAGTGCACTTGTTCTGCAAGTTTCTGGACAACGGGTGTGGTATATTCAGTGGCGTAGCGAGGGGGGGCGGATCGCCCCGGGTGGGGGTGGCTAGAGAATTGACCCGATCACAATTCTCTAGCCCCCCCCCCCAGGAAAAACCATTTTTTTATGAGTCGAAATTAGTGTTTGTCAACTTTAATAAGGGGGGGGGGGTGACACCAACCACGTTGTTATCCGTCCTATCCGCCCCGGGTGCCACCCATGCTAGCTACGCCACTGGGTATATTGTATATTATATTATAATATAAACAGCGAGATCTAAATTGCCCGATTTGATTAATAACACATTGTCATTTTTCTCTTAAACACAATATTTACAGTATAAAATCTCGATTACTAAAGTCAAACAAGCAATGATCAGTCCTGTACTTAAAACTATCATCACTGCGGAGAGATCCGTCGAATATCTTTTCTCATTTCTACTCTTAATCGAACTGTTCCTCACTTTTTTCTTAAAACACGAATCACTAAACCATTGATTTGCCAGTCCAGCCGTGTTTATTAGGTGTAAATGTCGATTAAAAACTTCGAAATATGGAGAATACTTTGGGAAAATATAAATCGACATACTTTCTTTGATTTTGCAGTTTTCCGATAGTGCATTTGAGAAAACGTCTAATGTTGATCTGTAATTTTAAATTAACTATGTTTATTTAAATATTACGGATGAATATTTATACGAAAATTATTAATTTATTGGATTTACTTTACCCTCCCTCACAAGGTTTCATTAAATTTTCCTTTATATCCAAAAATGGTTTTGTAATGCAGTTTGCTATTAAATTTACCTGAAAATATCGTAGGATCAACTTCAAGCAGGTTAAAAATATTTTTTTTAAATCAAACATCCTAATTATTGTAATATTAAAAAAAATATCTTACTTGAAAAGATTCATAAAACGTTGCACCAATAATAAACAAACTTCCTATTAACACTTTCTGAGGTGATCCAAGGTTAGAAGGAAATCGAATTGGTTGTCGCAAAATTATTTCTATCCACGTTAAAACTTTAAAACGCCATGGTTTTTTTGAAGAACCTTTTGCCTCAATTACAACGAAATTATTATCATGTCTCATCTTCCAATCATGGTCATTAATTAATTCACCAAAGAACATCGACAAAAGTAGCAAAACAGTTAAAAATATCCAATTTGAATAGTGCAGCACCTGTTTATAAAAAGATATCGAACTGGACCATGAAAATGTACAATCTTTTTGAGAAATTGAAATGGTGTAATCGAACTCTCTTGTGTCAAAATAACTCATTTGCTTTACGTTTTCGAAAAAAATTACATTTTTAACGTTTTTTAATAAAATTTTAGAAAAATTGTCTTGATTGTTCTTTTCTTTGCATGAATCTTTTAGTTCGTTAAAATTAATAATTTCAGGCCAGTAGAAAGTCTCCGGCTTGGTAATCTTTTCTGAAACTTTTATTTCAGGAATTTTCATATCTTGGGATGCAATGCGTTGTAGTACGTTTTCATCAAATTGGAAAGGTGGTTTATTGAGATGTATTGTACTCTCGGAGGATAACCTTGTACTCTTTATTTCCAATATTTCTATTTGGTCTTTAATTTCGAAATTCAAAGTATGTACTTTATAGATCGCATATTTAAAATGTCCCCTCTTTGTATTTGAACAATATCGAAACACGAAAATATTATTTGTATCATTAATATTTTCGTAAAATTTGTTCACTTCCCTCAAATCTTCATCGCAAATTGAAGTAATTGCAATGATTATACGTAATGGGGCTACCATTGGATTTTCAAAAAAATCTTCATGGGTCAAGCTTTTTTCTTGAATGACGTAAATATTGGCGGTGGATTCAAAAAACGTCGTTGGTTTTTCACTTTGAAAGCGTGAAATGTATAAAGCGTTTTGTGCACTTAGCATTTTAACAAGGAGATGTATAATCCTTTCTTCATCTTGCGAATATGTCGCATGGTTATCTTTCGAATTCGAATACGAAATAAGATTAACCGATTTGAAGTTTCGTAATTTTTCCTCCAGAACACTTTCCAGAACTTTACTTCCGCGGGGTCGGCGATAGAGATCGAAGTAATTCGAAGATACTTGAAAATTTGTCAGCCAAAGATAAAAAAGACAAACGATCAAAAAACGAAAGACAAGAAACATTATTAAACTATTCTGGAGTAAAATTAATCAAGAACCATCAAAGATTGCGACATTTCCTTTGCAAAATTATAAATTATTTGAAAAAGCAAATTGAATAATTTGTGACCCAATGAAACTGAAGTTCGAACTAAAATCACAGTGCATGAGTGCATTACTCAGTAGGTGTTCAGTAGGTATGGCGTGTGTGCAATATTGTGTGTACTCGACACGGCACGAAAGCTTAATGCCAAACACGAAACACATTAGACTAATAAATTGCTAATGTTATAATCAACATGTCGCTTTTATTTATTCCGTAATATTATAAATTCGATCGCGAAAATAATAATGTGTCACGAAGTTAAGAGGAAACGCGGGCACCGAGAAATTTTAATAATAGGTTTGCAAAATGTTGCTGTCACTATCGCATTTTCGTTTTAATACAGGTACCTTTTTTGTTTTTTTACTGTTTTTGTCTACCCGCAAATAATATATAGATGTAGCTATAATCTGTACATTTTAAAAAAGTAAAACGCTCCTAGGTGATCTGGTGATATATTATATATACCTAATTATATATTTTTTATATTATAGCGTGGTTCGACTTTTTTTCTTCAGATTTCCATTTAGTGAAAAGTTGTGTTTAGATGTGTAGGTCCAGCTGGAGTGGGCCAGGGCCGTAGCTCGGGGGGGGGGCATTATGGGGCAATGCCCTACCTTAAAATTCCTGTGCCCTACCTTAAGAAATACCATTGACTATGATAATATACTAGTAAACTGTTTTTTCATAGTTTGATATGATTGAAAAATAAATACTACCTATTAGTGTAGCGTAGTGACATCTAACTAAACAGCTTCGAATTAAGGAATCATATCATACTAATTCTTTATTATGCCCATAGATGGCATTTAAGTAAGTGGTGGGAGGCTGTGCGCGTATTGCGATCACTGCTTACGAGGGTATAACCAGAGAAAAACAAAAATATGACATTTTTAAATCAGATTTTAGACGTATTGTCTCTTTTCCACAAATAATTGTAAATTGATTCCGAAAGATTGTTCTTTTATCTAGTAAACGCATGTTTTAAATTTTGAGATTTATTTTTCTTTTTAGTATAATAAGGTTATACCATAGGTCGTTGGCAGATTTATTAAATTTTCAAACAAGATTTTGTATTATACAACACCCATTTCAAATCATATAATCAAGCAGTAAAATAAATCAATGCACTATCTGGGAAACGCATGTTTCAGAATTTTAATTTTAGTTTAAATAAAAACATTAAAAAATATACAGTACATGTGTTTCTTGGCGAAAATTAGTCCATTTTTGCGTATTTTTTGCTTACAAACAAATATATTTCAGATTTTTTTACATTCTTACTTTGCTTAGACATTAATATTGAATAATGATAAAAATTAATGATCAAAAAATAATTACAAAAAGTACTTAATTTTAATAGTTTTATCATCATGCCTTTCAGCATTTTTGGATGTAGGTATAAATTAAAGCAAATTTGGAATGAAATAAAATCGATATTGAGTTATAATTTTAAAAAGCTGGTACGGAGAATAATTAATCTTGCTCGTTGGAACCGCCCTTTACGATCGTAAGAACATCTTTCGACTAAATTTGAATTTCGGCCGCTGGCTGGTTAAACGCCCTTACGGGGAATTCCCAAACAGTTTAGGGATGCTATTAAACGGTTAGTAAACCAATCCCTAGATCGATATCTTCAGGCCTTCTCCATACTAAGCGGTTTGTCATCAGTGTCATCAGATCAAGCACTTGCATACTGCTCGCTAACAACGTATGCAGGGACAATGGGGGTCTAGTTTTGGTTATTATAAATGTAGAGTCGTTCTATAAAGTCCTTGTGAGAGCCCCGAAGTAGTAACCATCTGTTACTTACACCGGGCGGGTATGTGGTGGATAACCTCCAATGCACTTCGAATGTTTAAATGGAGGTCTCAGCACGGGTAAACCACCCAGTGAGGCCAACATCATTGAATTTCGTATAAAATGTAAATATATTGCATCAAATAAATAAATAAGAGAATATTTTCCGTCGAAATGTGTCAGGTAGGTGAATCCAGAACTGGAATTTTACGTCAACCCATTCAGACCCCTTGAGCATAATTATGCACACTAATTTCAAAGCATAATAAAAGGTGTAATTTAATGTTTTTTTAAATGTTTCCCCTTTTTGTATTATACTAGCAACATTATTATTGCCTAAAATTATGACAACTGGAGACATCTACAAGTGAAAGTTGTAAATATTGGTCCTTTCAAATAGTGCGACTGAACCGTTTGACAAGAGTGCTGGTAACTGGTAAGTACATTCTGTTTTCATTGTTTTAACTAAAATTTCATAAATATTTAACAAAATGAGTACGCAGATGCATTTTTAAAATGTTGAAGATGTAAATAATGAAATAAATAAGCATATGGACGTGTTTGAATTTTGATGTGCAGAATTGTGCACAATGTGGCATCTTTGGCAAATCTGTGGCATCTTTCCACGATGTACCTACACAAAATGTTGTACAACTTTGTTTATGATTTGGAAAACTTATTTTGTATGGTTTATTTCAGGGAAAATGTATAGTATTATGAATAAAGAAGACTTGGAAGTGATTTTCAGATTGTTGGAGAATGATTCTGACGCAGAACTGAGTGACGATGATGACTTTGACATGGAAACTCAACATTTGGAGGACAATGCTTTGGAACGTGAACCTTCGACTTCTACAAAACAAGTTATATTAGGTGCAGATAAAATTTCTACAATTACTATCATCAGCGAAGAGAAAACTACTTTTGTAGTTGTGTAACTCTAAGCGACCAGCTCAGATGTGGGGGCTCCATCGAAGCCAGAGTAAAGTTAGTCTCCCAAAAACTGGGCATACTGTACAGGGCCCCGCAGACACTTTAATAGTACACAACTGCTAACCCTGTGCCAATCACAAGTGCGTCCCACTGTTGAATTTGGCAGCCACCTCTAGTCTGAAGCTCAAAAATACCTGAAATATACCCTCGACTCTGTGCAAAAATGGGCGGTCCGTTTGAGAGCGGATTGCAATCTTTAGAGCAAAGGCGTCAGGTGGGAATGCTTTCCTTGTTCTACCAGTATTACAATGGAAGATACTCCGAGGAACTAGTGTCATTGATCCCTACGGCACAGGTGCATAGTCGGGAAACACGCCAAACACGTGACCAACATATGTACGTGGTTGACATTTGTCACATGAGAACAGGTCGCTTCTTTGACTCGTTCTTGTGTTCAACAGCTCGGCTGTGGAATGATTTGCCGGCCTCTCTGTTTCCACTTTCCTAGAACAGGGGTCTCTTCAAGACCAATGTTCATTCCTTCCTCTCCTCAAAAAGATCCTCCACACAGCATCTCAGATGACATTGGTCCTGAGGGAAATTATTTTCCTCAGGGCCTCCTGTGTGGAGTTTATTTAAAAAAATAAATATAATAATTGTGGAAAATTTTGTACTAAAAATCTATTAAAAATCTATTAAAAACCTATTAAAAACCTATTAACAACCTATTCAACAATATTCTCCTTTCAGTCTTCTGCGTACGTTGAGACCTATTGGGCATAATTATGCACATGTACAATTTCCTAATAAAAAAATACAAAAAAAAAATGTTTTATTAAAACCCCAATGAAGCCAAATCCACTCTTAAATAATTTTTTTCGCTTAACAATAATTCAGGTCTGAACGGGTTGAGTTGTATGCGGCGAATTAAAACTACACTCAGATAAAAAATAGTTATTCTTTATTCTGGCAGCACCATAGTCTGCAACTATAATTTTATAACTGCACTTCAAATAAGAGAATGTTTTCCTTCAAAATGTGTCAGTAGAAGAATCGGCAATGGAAATTTACATTCTGATCACAACACTGGTTTTAAATTATGGGTGAATTTCAGCTACGTCCTCAGCTTTAATTAGTATTACTCTCATATAATGCGTAGTACGGTTTTCCTACGAATTACGAATTTTGAAGAATGGTTTGAAACTAAATTTTCAACTCCACTTGAAATATTAAAACGGTTTTCTTCGAATTGTGTCAGCAGATTAATCCACTACTGGAACATGAAACTGGTGTTAACCTAGGAGTTAATCTGCACGCGAGTCCTCAGCTTTAGCTTAGATACACACATAACAAGAAAATGGTTTTCCTCTTACTTTTGTAGTTGGAACACATGGATGGTTTGATGATCCATTGGAACATTCCATGAAACTTTCTTAGCCAACGGACCTCTCTCAATCATTCTCACTAAATATTAGTTGATATTAGTCATATGGTAAGCCCACACTGCGGCCAACGTTCCAACTTCAAACGTTTGGACGATCGTGTGGAGGGGTGTTCGTGCGTTGGAAGTTCGAGTTGGAAGGTTGGAGTTCGAGTTGGCCCGGGATCGCCTTCGAGGCGATCCCGACGGCCAACTCACACGAACCCGCCTGCCGCAGTGGTCCACACATCCGTCTGCGAACGGCAGGCGATCACGACGCGCGTGCCGCGTACTATTAAAATGACGATATTATTACGGAGAGTGGTATTAACAATTGTTTGAAAACATGTCGTGTATATAAGTACATAATAATACGTACGTAATAATTATAGGCAATCTGATAAGATACAACGTAGCTACAGCTGTTCCATGTCCGCCATTTTGGAGTTCGGAATTCGGGGTTGGAGGGTTGGCCGCAGCCACCACATGATCGACCAAGTCCCCAACTTAGCCAACGGAAGTGATCAAGATGACATTATTATACATTCATTTAAAAAGAAAGTATGGTAGAGTATGCTTCCACCATATGGAACCCTCAATATAAGGTATACACAGATTTAATAGAGTATACAGAATAAATTTTCGAAACATTAACTCAAGAAATACAACAAAACTTCAAAAAATATGTTATCTTTACAAAAAAGATGCACATTGTCAGATCTGATGTTTCTGTAACCTGATATTTCTATAACCTATATTCTGATAACCTGCTAAAAATAGATAGTCCCGAATTGCTATCTGTCATTGGTTTAAATGTTCCAATGAGGCGTACCAGGCACACTTCACTTTTTCACATAGAATCCATCCAATAATACTAATGCAGCAAAAACCTCACCAATCTCTCGCGCAATCACATCTTATACACAGTATGAAAAATTATTACACTTAGACATTTTCCACAACTCCTTGCAAACATACAAAACTAATTTACTAAATTTGTTGGCGTTGTATATTTATTTTAAAACTTCTTATTTACACTTATATTTTCATTAAACTTTAATTACTATTCATGAGCATATAATTATTGCTCTAAAACAATTATCTTTTCAAACTAATTACTATTTGTGAGCATATAATTCTTGTTCTAAAAATATATCTCTTTTATCTTCGTATACAATCTTCCTTTATATTATTCTTCTCATTCATTAATTAGTTAAGTTTTAAGAACTGTTCAAATCCCAGGCGAATTATCCCAGATATTCTACGGACTTACGTAACAGGTACTATATCATGTAATAACTTCATCTAATATTCCTTATAACTTGTAAGCTTATGTACTGTGTATGTCCTAATAAACAAATGAACAAAGGGTATTCCCCGCGTTTGTCATTGAATAGGTTATGAAAAATTCCGTGCCCATTTCAATAGGTTATGAAAAATTCCGTGCCCATTTCAATAGGTCTGAATCGTACGTGCAACAAAAATATGAAACCAAATGGTTAAAATTTTTTGAAGATATTATTATTATTTATTGCGAAATTTTGTAGCCCCTTAAAGATGAGCTTCCATCTACCCTTGTTTCATTCTTGGGAGGCGGGTATAGGTACCGCCACCCCGGGAACCATTTAATGGATAACCAACACCTCTGCCATAGGTCACCCCAAGTGGTTATCTACGTTCGGTGACTTAGCAGGGGTGCCAAGGTTCATGGGGGTGAGGTTTGTCTGGATCTTGGCGGTGGATGCGTCTGCCCACCAGCAGCCTGGCAGGCCAGATCGGGAGAGAATGGTTGGGGGAGTCCCTCTGACTTCTACAGCCGTACTCTCCCGCACCATCACCTTGCACCGCATTGGGAGGGTTGGATGTATACGTCCGTCACTCCTGGACACACTGACCCTCAGATTCCTACCCACCCCTCATACCCTTTTCCTTCCCAGAACTTCCTATCCTTCCTTCCTTCCCTAAAAAGATCCTCCACACAGCATCGCCAAAGATGACATAGGCCCTTAGGGGAATTATTTTCCTCAGGGCCTCCTGTGTGGACCTAATGTAAAAAAAAATAAAAACTCTGCTCAGCTTTGCTTCTATGGAAACGCATCCTTAGATAAGGGCACTTACGATAATTTATTGAAACCGAAGGTTCCACCAAAACCAAATGTATTTTGTAATTTGTATTTTGTATTTCGTATTTCAAATATATGACTTGAAAGTATTTTGTATTTCGTATTATAAATACTTGCGGAAAAGTAAATTGTAATTTGTATTTTAATTTGTGAATGAATGTTCGTGTTCGCGGTCCTAGGTCCCGGGTCCGCAGAACAGGTCCCGGGTTGAGTTCTTTTACGGGTTCCGTCTCCGAGGTCCAGCTCCGGTCGAGCCCGTGCGTCCTGGTAGCCGCTACAGCACCCATTACCCAGTCCACACCTTAGAGTAACAATATACATAGAATATTACCCATTCGGTTTGAATATCGGCAACCGCGCGGGAGGGGAGAGGACGCATGGGTTCCGCCGGAGCTGGACCTCGGAGTAGGAACCTGTAAAAGAACTTGAACCCGGGTCTACTGTCGTCTATTGTCGCCTATTGTCACCAATTGTCGTCTATTGTTGTCTATTACCGTCTATTGCCGTCTATTGTGGTCTATTGTCGCCCCCCCCCCCTCGCTACGCCACTGGGCGTAGCAACTAGCAACGGTAGGGTGCTAACCACAGCTCCGATAAATAGGGTGAAAAAAACCCGTATTTAGGCAGTCAACCAGAACAACACGTCCAGACAACAATTCTGACTTGCGGCATTTTATGGCACGGTCGATCGGTAAAACGTCACACTGACTAGATCCGTCGTATTGTATGTAATACGTGTTGTGCTAGCATGGTCAACATCATGAATCATAAATAAACCAATCATAATATGATTGGCTTATTTAACCAATCATAATATGATTGGCTTATTTTGTCAATATTCCGACTGCCGGTAGATAAAAGCCGAGCACGGTCTTCAGGCGTTCAAGTCCAGGATGCAGGAGTTTCATAGGAATTTCGTTGCAAATCTTGCTTAGGACTAGGGACCAAGTTTTGTAACATTTTATTACGTATATCTAATAATCCTATCTAACAACTGTTTAAAATATTTTACACGACTGTTAAACAACGATTTACCCTATGTTTACCAGTTCTGTAAAATTAAAAAAAGCACGAAAACAAAGCCCTTGCTAGCTCCACACCAAAGCCAACCTTCCAACTCCGAACTTAGTTCGGAGTTGGAAGGTTGGCCGATCGTGTGGTGGCTGCGTCCAACCCTCCAACCCCGAATTCCGAACTCCAAAATGGCGGACATGGAACAGCTGTAGCTACGTTGTGTCTTATCAGGTTGCCTATAATTATTACGTACGTATTAATATGTACTTATATACACGACATGTTTTCAAACAATTGTAATACCACTCTCCGTAATAATATCGTCATTTTAATAGTACGCGGCACGTTTCTTGATCGCCTGCCGTTCGCAGACGGATGTGTGGACAACTGCTGCAAGCTGGTTCATGTGAGTTGGCCGTCGGGATCAGCGCCGGATCTGCCATACGTTCAAAAACGTGCAAAAAACCTGGCGCCAACTCCGAAAGGGCGCCGTGAGAAAATAAATATTGTATTAAAATT
This sequence comes from Limnephilus lunatus, assembly GCA_917563855.2. Lineage (NCBI taxonomy): Eukaryota > Metazoa > Arthropoda > Insecta > Trichoptera > Limnephilidae > Limnephilus > Limnephilus lunatus. The sequence continues at coordinate 29,376,376 of OU830594.1, read as the reverse complement.
TAGTTATAATATTCCCTGAATCGTTTAAAAATTACCCATAGTACGAAATAATTATTACGCTCTAGCAACACTTTCCAAAGAAACAGAATGCGCACGCGTCAGGTTGGTATCAACGGCTTACGAATTTATAGTCAGTTACAGAATTTTTTTACAAATTCCTTATATTTAGTTTAACGTAAGATCTATTTTTCCATGTATCTTTTACGACTAATGGGTGTGATCCAAACTCAATAACCAATCACAGCGTGGTATTTTTATTCTGGAGAATCAAACAAACGGACTTGCGCCTTTCAAAATGTTTACAATTTTAGTTAGGTAGTTAGTTATTTTGTACGATTTAAGTCTCTAGGAAAAGGTAGTTAAAGACCATTTTCTTATAAAATCTTCAGTAAATTCCATTAAACAAAAGCATCGCACGGTTTGCAGATTTATGGTTTGCAGGATTTGCAGGTTGCAACGTGTTGACACTGTTGACAGTTTCATAATTGATTTGACATATTATTTGATGTTCGTTAAATGTGTAATTAATATCTATTATATTTGTTGGTTTTGTTATTTTACGGTGTCAGTGTACATAAGCGTCTTTCGTAAGCCGTTGATACCATACGTCAGTGTTCAGTGTTTGTATGGTGTTTGTTCGCTCAATTTGGTGTTTGTTCGCTGGGGAAATGCAAGGTACAAATATGAGGTTATATTCTTATTAGATTTTAGAGCTAGTCAGAAGCTGTAGATGCTATTCTTGTGTTGTACGTTGCCATGGAAACGAATTTGTATTTGCTTTTTCTATTAATATTCGCGTTGGGTATATACATAAACGCAGTAAATCTCAAGAATGTCTAATGGACCTAGTTCAGCGAAACCACCCACATTGTCTCGTAACCTATATTTTAAATCATAGTACGGGCACAAACAAACAAATCGTAGTATTATTTTAAAGCATAACTTGCAAAAAGAGTTTTTCATAAAATAATTAAAATAGCACCATCATTTTATGTTTACCCAATAGATTCAGAGAGTATAGGGCTCCTGGCGATTCTCTCTTTTAAAAAAAATGAGTGTGAGAGCTACCGCAGGTCACTTGGAAAAGTTACACCCTTTATATGTCTTGATTTTATTTGATAAATTAGTGTAAAAAAAAAAAAAATAAATAAAAAAATTGGGGTGAACGGATTTTTAATCAAAATAAAAATGTAGGGGGGGGGGGCGCCATCGGTACCTCCTGCACAGGGCGCCAGATTCCGTAGATCCGGCCCTGGTCGGGATCGCCTCGAAGGCGATCCCAGGCCAACTCGAACTCCAACCTTCCAACTCGAACTTCCAACGCACGAACACCCCTCCACACGATCGTCCAAACGTTTGAAGTTGGAACGTTGGCCGCAGTGTGGGCTTACCATTAGTGTTTACCTATTCACCTATGTTCTCTTTATCGGAAGTTTTCCAACAGCCATAAAAAAATTGCAGTTTGTAGGAATACATAGAAAATGTGACGGCAGCTGACGCATGGGCTGACGATGCTGGTTAATTTATGGGCTGACGCTGTCAGATTTTTAGCCATTTTTAGCTTTTAGAGGTTATGTACTTTTGTTTATTTGCAAGCTTTGTAAATAAATAAGTTTTCAAAAAGATTTTTTAGAAAAACGTATATTGTTTCGGTAAATCTTCCCAAGAAACAACTAATTACCTTGGGGTATGGTAAAAGATGAATTAGTTTAATTTCCTTTTCAAAGTTCAAAAATTTCAGTCCAAAATTGCAGATCAGAATGTTCCGTTTCAATCTTGTTTCAATCTAATTACGTACAAATAATAAATAACCCAAACATATTTGGTGCATGTTTTTCCATCTCCCCAGATGTAAATAGTAGTTGTATCCAACTAATTAGAAACGAAGTGTTATTCCAATCATTTGTGCGTATAGATTGAAGTGGAATTCTACAATTTTACCATGTTTCACCCATTATTGTGTTAATTAACATAAATGTTGTTAATTTAGTTACATTTGACAATTATTCGAAATGAGTAAACGAAAAGGACCGTCTGAAGATAACCTGAACCATGACTTTTGTGATTTCCTAAACGAGTTGGCAGACTATGAAAAGAATGTTAACAGAAATGTGCACAAATACAATGCCTACAGGAAGGCCTCGGGAGTGCTTGCCGCATATCCAACCCGGATAAAATCAGGGGACGAAGCCAGGAAGTTGAACGGTATCGGTGACAAAATTTCCAAGAAAATAGACGAGTTCCTGTCAACTGGCAAATTAAAGAAACTTGATAATATACACAACGATGAAAGTAGTATAGCCATTTCTCTGCTGACTAGGGTAACTGGGATTGGTCCAGCAAAGGCAAGAGAACTTGTTGATCAAGGCATCAAAACATTACAAGATTTAGAAGCTTACAAAGATAAACTAACTCACCATCAGAAGATTGGCTTACGGTTGGTGATCTTTCTTTACTCCTTCCTCTAGCTCTACATTCACATTAGTTATTACATCAAATAATGTTACTAAAATGTTACTAAAAACTATTCTAGGCCTTAAAGTCGAATAAATTATATTTAAAAAAAACATACCGATAATTCGAGGACTTAGTCAAACAATGTTATCTATAAAAAGACACACCAATAATTAGTATTGGCTTTTAAGCCCTCGAACCTATGTTGTCTTTATCACTCGGACCCATAAGCTTGTTTTCAAGCTACCTACAACATTAGCAGATATATGTAATGATGTAATGGCCTACCTGACTTACTAATAATTGTGTACGCAGACCTATTCTAGTTGACAAAGATTAACTCAAACATTGTTTTTAGATATTTTGATGAATTTGAAAAGAAAATACCCAGGGCTGAGATCGAAGAGATTGAACATAAATTAAAAAGTATCATTTATGATTTGGATCCTGCTTTTACAGTAACAATTTGTGGGAGCTACAGGTAGGGAACGTTCCAAACATTTATCAGGTTATAAAGTTTTATTTTATTTGTAAAAGTATTCTATCCAAATATTCTGAATACATTACATAAGCAATTTTTTTTAAAATTCACTTTACGCTTTTTGTGTAGGAGAGGAAAGGCCAGCAGTGGTGATATTGATGTGCTTGTAACACACCCATCCTACATCAGTTCTTCAACCATTCCCAAATCTGAAAAAGGATCGAGGCTAAAAAGTGTAGTCACAGCACTCCAAGATGCAGGCCTCGTGACTGATACATTGTCTCTGGGAGAAACTAAGTTTATGGTACATAATATATTTAAATCATGTTTATTATTGTCCTTCATCTCTGTCGAGTTCTGATAGATACACTATTCATAATGTTATTTGTTTGAAGGGTGTCTGCAAACTAGAGACATCAATTGCAAGAAGGTTGGACATACAGCTTACACCGTTCGATCAGTACTTCTGCTCCACACTGTACTTTACGGGCAGTGATGTATTTAATATTCATAATGTTATTTGTTTTAAGGGTGTCTGCAAACTAGAGACATCAATTGCAAGAAGATTGGACATACGGCTTACACCGTTCGATCAATACTCCTGTTCCACATTGTACTTTACGGGCAGTGATGTATTTAATAAAACTATGAGAACCCACGCCTTAGAGAAGGGGTTCACTTTGAATGAATACTGCTTGAGGCCTGTGGGATGTACAGGTATTGTACAAAACCTTTACTTAATATGTACCTACTTATTAACACATTTGTTTTTAATTTTCAACTTTGTTGTCAACTTTCAGGTGTTGCTGGTGAAGCCATTGAGATAACTTCAGAACAAGATGTGTTTGACTACATTGATTTTCCTTTTAAAACACCAGACCAAAGAAATATGTGAATTTGAGTTAGGTTCATATTATTATTATAGTGGAGTATAATTATTGATTAGTAGTGTTTCTGGTAATCCACAGTTATTATAATTTATTATGAATTTATCGATTACTTTTAAGTAATACGAAATGGAATAGTGTTTATTTTTATTTAGAAATGGTGCAATAAATTAACCTTGTACGTTTACAGTAGAGAGTTTATTTTCATAATTTTTTTTAATGAATTATAAGTATGGGCCATAAAGTTGTGCAGATTTGAAAAAAAAAACAAAAAAGGATTTTTTTTTTTAAATTACATCATGGGTCACACCCATCTCGATGCAAACACTCATCGAATCTGGAGTGCAAATTTGCAACAACTCTCTCGCACATTACGCGTGCAATGGCAGTCATTTCTTGGATGATCTATGTATGCTCGACTTTTCAAGTATCCCCATAGAAAGAAGTCAAGGGGAGTTAAGTCTGAACTCCTGTGAATCCATGTCCTAATGTTAAAGCCTTCAAATTGATGCAGCTGCGGATAGAAAAAATCACACAACATTGTTGTGTACCAGTCTTAATTCAGTCACAGATTCTCCTCACTGGTTTTCAAAGAAATAAGGACCAATGATTCCATGGGATGAAATTGCACCCTAAACTGTGACTTTTGGCGAATGCAGGGGCTTTTGATGTTTTGATTTAGGACTTTCTGCTGCCCAGTAATGACAATTTTATTTAATCACATATTCCATAGGTGAAAGTGGGCTTTTTTATAAAAATGTTCTATACAAAATGCATGCTCTTCTCCTGTGAGATGCTCCATTAAATTTCTGTGAACCGAGCTACTGATCATCGCCGCCCCGTCCGCGTCGCCGCTTGACCACAATAATGTTTTGAAATTCATAAATCTTTATAGCCAACCCTGTATGTAATTGTAAGACCCTGTTTATTACATTTACATAGGCAAGGACAAATCGACTATAATGGGCAGGTTTCATAAATCTTTATATTACTAAAAAAAAAACATGTATAAAAATATTTATTGAAATGTAAAATTACATTGCATTGACTAATAATAACAATGAAAAACTCAATTATTATTTAATGTATCATTAATTATAACCCATGAAAATTGTGTACAAAGGTTTTGATCCAAAATAGAATTGCACGAGACAAGTGTGGAATAAACAATTTGATCAAAATGTAGGAAAAAAATAGATTCGTTGTGGATTGTTCTATCATTATTCATAGCTTATTGCGTTTCTATTGTTCCTTATTTTTGTATTACTTTTATGAGTTGTAGGGACCTACATAACAAGTAATGAAATATAATCATCACAGACTAGAAAATAATTCAAAATACATAAATAAAATATAAGAAACAACCATTTTGTGTTTTTACAATACAATACTATGAATCCACAAGAACGTTCACAACTTGACTGTCAACAAAATCATTTTACCTAAATAATTATTGTAATACATATAGAGTTATTCATTAAACCTAGTTCATTGTAACACTTTGGCTAATTCCAATGGGCCCATATGCTGGATGGAATCTTGCTTAGAAAACTATACAAGAAAATCAAATGTTCAGTGTTTTCAACTTTTTACTAATTACCACTCTTATTATTTTAATGCCTACCTTGATAGCATGGCAATTATGCAAACTAGTTCAACTTCAGAGATAACAATTTAGTTGTGATAATAAATTAGGTTAGTTTAGGAGAGTTTCTCTTAGCACAGACAGCAGAGGCGGCTCGTGACTTTTGGGTGTGCTAGGGTGCTAATTTTAAAAAAATCTTTTTTTTTTTCAAAAATCGTTGTTTTGTATGAAGATTTATCAGTAAATCCGTGCGGCGCACGGCCAAACTGAAACTTCCTGAAATTTTTCATACAAAAAAATGATTTTCAAAAAAAATAAAAAAACAATATTTTGTTTATTTCACTGCAATTTTTTTGCATTATAATTGATTTGGTGGGGTTTATAAGTAATCTGAGTTTTGTACCAGATAGAGGGAACAATTTTACATAAAACTGCATACTCAACTCAAATTTCGATTTTTCGGAGATGTCTGACTAATCAACTGGACGATCGATGTATGTATGTATACAATATTTTTGTAGAACCTATAATTGCCTGTATTAGATATGTATGTATGTATGTATTTACGAAATGAGAGCAAACCATGAAGAATTGATTTGAAAAATGTAACATTATATGAAACATACTAAAAATAATATAATAGACAAAAAATTAAACAATTAAAATAACATAGGAAAAAGGGGCTACACACATATAAATTACGACTTGACAACTACTACATGATAAAAAAAAATTGTATTTTGGCAAAATGATTTTCGATTACCTTAAGATGGATTTCTTTCTCTATATGTAGTATAATAATTTTCACATTCCTTGCAATGCCTCATAAGTAACACATTAATCACAACTTATCAAAACATTTTAACCACATATTAAATAATCAGTCATGTTTCTAAGATAAATAATATGTAGTTTGTCAATTACACATTAAAATGAAATCATACATGCGCTCTACATATAATATTATCTTTTTACCATAATGAATTGACAAAGTGACTTCATTTTATTTTACCTCTTCAATCCCTATTTATCATCAAACAAAGAAAAAAAGGAAACCTAACAAACTACATAGACAATAAAAATAGCCTTACATAAAATATTAAAACCACAAACATTGCATAATGGAGTAAATTTGGAATGTTGGATTTCTTTTGTAATAATTTTTTTTATAAATTTGCTAAAATATCATTTAAGCCTCTTCTTAACCACGTAACAATAAATTATTCATATTATTTGGTTTAAAAAAACGAATTAATTTATTTTATCACTTATATTATTACTAAGCATTGAGGGAATCCTGATTGATAAGTTGGTAGAAATGAGAATTGGTGTTTTGCTTCAAGTTTTCTGGAGTATCAAATTCAAGGATTTGTCCATCTCCCATCACCAGGACCCTGTCTGAATCCAGGATGGTGCTGATTCTGTGAGCAATTGTTATCACCGTACTCTTGCGGAAAGAGCACCGTAAGGTCTCTTGGATAAGCCGATCTGTCTCTTGATCCACATTGGCAGTAGCCTCGTCTATACAAAGAATCTGAAAAAAAAAACAATATAAAATAAGATTAATTATTTACATAATATTCATTAGTCGCTTTCAAGAGGTTGCTCTACAAGATATTGCATAATAATTATGTATATATAACTGACTAATCCAAATTGAATTATTCTAACACTAACACTGATTTCTTCATCCTATTTAAAGAACCCAATAAAACAAACATGTATTCAAGGCTGGGCAGTATTTGAAATACTTTTAATTGAAATACAAATATGTATTTTGTATTTCAATAACTTCCTAAAAATGTATTTTGTAATTGGTATTTCAATTACCTGAAGCTGAGGCATTTTGTAATTTGTATTTCAAATACCTATGGTTTCAAAACACATTTTCAAATATGTACCTACATTTAGCGATCATAATAATGATAATGAAAAATAAACAGACATAGGTAGATAATACATAGACTAAAAAAGCTAGAATCCAGAGCAATATATGTTAATATTTAGAGTTGGCAAGACGTCCTGTGTTATAAAAGCACTGTTATTATACATTTTCTATCATATTTGCATCATATTATATTATGCTTGTCTTTGTATTGTACATTTTTGTCATATTATTAGATCAAGCACTTTAGAAATAATTTGACTGCATACTAGATTATTTTAAAGTTAATTACAATAGAGCGCACTTGAAGTGAAATAACACAAAACTGCGCTATATAAATGTCATGTTATTATAATAATAATAATCATTATCTAACTCCTGGGTCCTATACCACAAAACTTTACAAGTGGAGCGGAGATGAGATGTGTCTTCTGTATATATATTGGTAAATTTTTGCACGTCTCTGTTTCACTCTGCTCAGCATTGGCTTCTATGGAAACGCACCCTTAGATTTAGATAAGGGCACTTATGACAATTTATTGCAACGCAACCAAATGTATTTTGTATTTGAATTAAAAAAATGGTTAAAATACTGTATTTTGTATTTCAAATACACAACTTGAAAGTATTTTGTATTTCGTATTTTAAATACATGCGAAAAAGTATTTTGTATTTTAATTACAGAAAAGCATGTATTTTGCCCAGCCCTGCATGTATTGCATCATATATATGCCATTATTAAATGTAATTTAACCTTGTCCTACTCGACAGCATAACCCATTGTCAGTAAATTGAAAGATTATTTTAACCCTGCCTTTTATTTTTCATCGAACAGAAATCATAAAAGTGTCAAACTATCCTTCACAAATTTTTGAACACAGTACCGACAACCTACAACAATGTTAACGGATGCTGCTTTGCTAAACAAATCAATGAAATTTTTTGATGAAAAGGGGCCTCTTTTATTTACTTTAATATTAAAAAAATAATAATTGGTCCACTCATGCATGACACACTTAAGTAGATGCCACATCCTGACACTCTAAAATAAGCAAAAAAATGTAATCTTTATCATAAAAAATAAATTAAAATACAATTTTTAAATTTATTTCTAGGTTTGATAGAGTTTAACTCATTTTTTTTCAGTGTACAATACAAATGACTCTATACTTACTATCATTGAAACGGTAGCAAAGTGACATATTCTCACAAAATATGCAGGTTAACTAAAGCAACAACAAATTTTACAATATTTTTTACTTATTCAATATTACTATAAGCCACAACAACCCAGCACCAAAAGCGAACGCTTCAACAAAAAAGTATCCTTTATTTCTCTACACTACATTAACCACTCAGCAACATAAGCAGATATACACGTTAATATGTCGACATCAGTCAAGTACAATAAGCGTGTTTACACGTCAGCGCGTATGTTTATACAGAAATCGTCATAACTCCGTTATTGTTCTAGTGACATCCCTAAAACAAAAAGGAGAAGCTCCATAATAAATCAAGCTACCCTTCACTTTTCGAGATGTCCATAGAAATGCATAAAAAATCTTTTCTGTCAGATACATGATAGACTGCCAAATTGCCTACCCACTATTAGACATCGTTATTTTTTTAATAAATATTCTTGTATGAAATGATAAAAAAGTGAGGTGACCAAATTGTTTATTATACATTTATACGATAGAATAAATATTGTCTTTTATATAATCCGTGATTTTAGTACCGTTTTCACATAAAAACATCACGTGGTTCATTTATTCTTTTTTTTTATTTTTGCATTCTATATTTTAATGTTTACAAATGTTAATATTTATTTGTAACATATTAATTTGAAATCTTATTTCATAACCTTTCAAAAACAGTTTTTAGTAATCGGCTACGTTCGGAAATGTTTCATTTATAGAGCTTTAATTGTGAAGCGGAAATAACAAAGTTTTTGTAAATCTGACATGTCGTTTAAGACGTAAAAAGTGCATATTCGCGATGTATCGGAGTGGTTAACATATTTATGATGTTTCAGTACATTAAAGTTTATAATGTTCTGATAGTATTAAAATAAGATTAAATCTCACCTTAGCGCTTTGCAAAATAGCTCTGGCCAAACATAGCAGCTGCATGTGACCCCGTGAGAGGTCAGCGGCAGAGGCCAGCAGCCCCCCTCTGCTGATGATTATCTGTTTGGCGCCACACTTCTCAATGGCATTCCAGAGTTCCACGTCCAGGTACTGCTCCAGCGGGTCCAGGTTATCCCGGACGGATCCCGCAAACACAAATGGCTCCTGGGGAATGATGGCCAGACGAGCCCTACAAAGATATAACACATTTTTAGCAACCTTATACATATTCCGTAAAAATGGTGATAAAGTGTGCAAGGTTGCTTGGAGTCACTAATAGTTTTTTTGGAAGATAAACGATACAGATTCTGCTAAATCCTGTTTTTTTTTTTTTAATTTAGAGAATTAATTAACACAAGAAAAAATAAAGGTACCTACACATATACATAATGACATGTAGTGCTTGTAGAAATCAGAAATCGTGAGAGTTTTTTTTTAACAAAAATTGGTTGTATATTAAAAATAAGGCAACATTTTTCCACAAAGCAAGTAAAAAGTTTAGATCCGTGAATACAACCTACTTAATGTTGATAAATCGATAGTAGACAGCTCTTGGGCTGGACACTCACTAGGCAGTTAGGCAGCCAACATGATCTTCAAAATTTGTACGAAAATGTATTCAAGCGAACACACTAAGCAGGCTTAGATCACCGGTTGCGGGTAGCCAGTACAACTAGAATGCATGCATTTTTACTGCATTTCAATGCATTTTTCACTGCAGCCAGTCGTTTTTCATAGTAATATTGGCTGAACTGGTGATAGTATTGGCTGCAACCATTGGCTCTTCCAAATTATGACTTCCGCAGCCTAGCTGCCTAGTGAGCGCCAAGCCTTAATGTGAAATGTTAAAATTAACCTGTAATTAAAACCAACAGTAATAATATCAGCCATATAAAGACTGACTGGCAAATATAATTTTTAGAGTTGGGTTAGTAATTAGTTAGTGAGAAAATGAATTTCATAAATAAAATCACATCTTTTTTATGGTCAGTTTAGTTCTCCTAAAAAATGTGGTACCATCGGTAAATAAAGTATGAGTTGTCTGACGTTCAATATGCAACATGCAGCTTACCTTAATGTGTCTAAAGGCAAGAGACTAATGTCCACCGAGTCAATGGAGATGCTCCCACTGTGCAGCTCACATAGTCTGAACAAAGCAGCCAACAATGAGCTCTTCCCTGCACCCGTTCTACCAACCACGCCGATCTTCTCTGCAGGCACCGTCTCAAAAGACACACCTTTCAAACTTGGCGAAAGATGGTCCCTGAAAAGAAACAAAATATTTATTTATAATTAGCTAAGTGTAACCCTCATTCAATCATTTTACAAAGCATTACTATTTCTTAAAAAATGGTAGGTTAACAACACATAATATTATTTTGAATGAAAGATAAACACTCCCGGGTTGCGAATAACCTAAAAATATTTGAAGATGTTGCTTGGACAATGATGGAGTTCTTAGCCGGCCGAGGAGTTGAACCCACAACTTCTAGGTGGGAAACCAACGCATTTGTAAACTCACCCACCGACCGGTCATGCTTTCAGCATTCATTTAACCACCCGAAAGATTGCGTAAATAATTGAAAAATGAGTTGAGCGACCGCGACTTCTGAACGTTCGATTTGGAAAATTTCCGCTCACATTTAAAAAAATCTTTTTTTTTTTATTAGAAGGAATTACTTTGTGGTTAGTCATTACATTTTTAAAACAAAACAAACACTTTACAGCCTTACTAATAAAAAAGCACTAAATGACCGTTAAACAGTGTTTCTGTTCGGTGGCCAGAACGTTACTAGTAAATGCTAATAACATAATGACGTTTTTATGTTGCCTGCATTAAACTTTCGTACATTTGCGCAAGGGCGGCGGCCATGTTTCTCTTGAATTCGCAGAAGAGTTTCTGATGTGACACGTGGGATTTTACGCGCAAGGCATATAATGTTTTAGTTCCATATTTTGCATTATGATGACCAATTCACTATTATATTAGTATAATTCAACATAATTACTATTATTTGTGTAATTTTTTCCAGTTTTAATCCTTTAAATAATAATAAACAATGTTTTGTTGATAATTTAGTTTTGTTACGGTTTTTCTGAACCATTATTTTTTAAATGACTTTTCCATGAGTTTCTTCTATGAAAGTAATGTTATTTAATAATATAAATGCCTTTTGTGTGTATAAATAAATACAAATTCGAAAAATAAACGTTTAATTTTCGACAATAAGCAACACCGTTTCTTAGAACAATTTACTGCATTTGTTGAATTTTTTCGGTCTCCTGAACAATTTGTAAAATATCATGTATTGCATGCTGAAAGACGAAAACTTAACGCATAATGCCATGCTGTTCCAGAGCAATTTCTCTCACAGAGGAGTTCTTTATGTACACTCACCTATATTTCATGACAACTTCATTGAAGTTCACAAGGCCCATATTTGGCCACCCATAAGGTGCTGACTGTAGTGAGAGATTAGTGGGTGCAAGCCCTTCAGGTTCTATTTGCTTGATATATTCCCCGACCCTTTCCACGGCAATCATTTCTCTCTCTGTTTCGGTGAATGCATTGATAACGCCGCCGAGAAGTGATGTCACAGTCAGGGCATACGAAATCGCAAGACCCACCAGACCTAAAAACAGAAAAGTAGATAAATATTGATACCAACATAATCAAAACCCGTAAATAATCTTTGCCTCCAAAAACGTTAGTGTTTATTCATAATTTACGACTGTCAAAAAGAGTGTTTCATATGTATAAAGGATTTCCCAAAAGTCAACGTTATCCTTTGGAGGGCTGATGAATATGACTCATGAAAGACTAGATATCGTAGTACATATGACTAAAAAGATGTTGGTTTTCGAGATATTGACACTTTTATGAATTTAGCGAAAATCAATCAGTTTTTGAAGGGATTGCATAATAAAAATTCCATATTCTAAGATTCTAATTTTTATTACGCAAACCTGATTAGCCCGGCTATTGATCACAGTCCAAAATAAAACTGAAAATAAACATAAAACAGAAAATAAGATGATGTTTGGCAATTCATCCAAAATTATATTTTTGTTAGCTAACTTCGACTCCTCATACCGCAAAAAAAATGCACAATGGTAACCTGGCAGTGTGGTGGGCTTGTCTGTGTGCCTAAAGTAATGTCATTTTATCTTACTCCTGGTGAAGAGGATCACATATTTTTTAAAATACAAGGTTTTTCTTTAATATTTAATCATTTTTACTGTCCTATTTGGGGTCTAAGAGTCGAAAGGCCTTATGTAAATTGGCAAAATCTATAATAGGGATTCTCTGTTCAGTGGATGGATTAGACAATGACTTACCAGCGTCCACTTGATCCAGGTTCCTCTGGGCTACGGCCACAGCAGCCGCCCCGGCCAAAAGGGCAGCTCCCATCAAGCGCAGGCGGAGCCCCAGCCACTGGGCGGAGGCGGCGCTGCAGAGCCCCGCACGCTGCGAACGGTCCACCAGGTGCTCGCCCCCGTGGCTCCAGCGGTCCGTGCGTGACAGGGCTCGGATCATCGTGGAGCCTAGAATTTAAACATGAATATATATAGGTATATTTAATAATAAAGACAACTTTTTTTACAAATTTTCATGAGGGGTGTGAAAACATAGTATTACAATATAATTTTTATTGGTTTTCCGTTATAAATTTTTTTTTTAAAGCAAATTTGAATTACATATTTCTAATACCTATACTATTAAATTGAAACTTTAATTTGGTTTGAAATACAGAGATTTAACTTCTTGATTGCCGACAGATTTTGAAATGTTTTCAGATTAACAAAAAAGAAGTCCCCAAAATATCAAGTTTTCAAGTTCAAGAAAGATCAAGTTTTTCTTTTGCATGCTCGTTTATACAGGGAGTAAACATCACGTACCCAAAGGATTTTAACGAGCGATTCCTGAGCATATTGGAGTAAAAAATGTAGATGTCATTTTGCTGTCTGATGCTATTTTTTTCTATTAAAAAAAAAAAAAAGTCAATCACACGTCCCTACTGATCCCATCCCTATATGGGTCCCATGACAACTCAGAATCAACTCAACTAACCTAATGTAACCCGTTTAATCAATTTTTTATATATTTTTTCCATCACTTTTAATGACCTTCCAAAGGAGGTGTTGAGTTGAATTCATTCTGATTTGTCCGGGTCACACGCAATATGCGCGCTGTTTCGTGTGTTACCGTGCTGCTAGAAGGAGATGCAATGCTTATCTAGTGACACACTAGGCCATAAATGCGCTACTCTCCGCTTTCTCAGTTACGACGTGATGGAAAAATATTTTTAATGTAATAAAAATGTCATCGCTCAGCAAAATGACAAACATTTTTTACTCCAAATATGCTCAGGAATTACTGGTTAAAATCCTTTGGGTACGTGCTATTACACCCTGAATTTACTCACTTTAAAAAAAAAAACGAAAGCCCCCAATAAAAAGAAAAATATATTTTTTAGGAATACATAATGTGTTACCTTCAAGAGTGTCATTGAAGTGTGAATAAATAGGTGACAGTGTCACACTGGAGAGCCTCTTTAATTCTCGTGATGTAAGTCTATATCGGTGTTGTAGCCAGTGGTAAATTGGTATCAGGGGGACTATCACTAGACACACCCAAGGAAGGCCGTATGCAGTCACAATCACAGAGCCTGGAAAATTCATACACAAAATGAATAGTCATCATTTTTGTCAAATAATGAAATCAAGGACAATGAGCATTACTTAGTTTAGCTGTTATTTACAAGAGTATTCAATAGAATTATCTAATTAAACTCGTTTGTTGTCTGAATAATATATGTTACTAAACATGTTTGTTGCTAAACATGTTGGTAAAAAACATGTTTGTTGCTAGATACGTTTTTTGTTGTCATATTAATTTGTAAGTAAACATGTTTGTTGTTGGTTATATTTGTAAGTAAACATGTTTATTGCTAGGCATGTTTGTTGCTAGACATGGGCGTAGCCAGGTTTTTTATTTAGGGTGAGGCAAAAATTAAAAATCTAGCGTAGGTACCGAAAAAAGTAGGCTTCTACAATATACTCATGCTTTAGGCTCTATGAACACAAAGAACATGAACGAAGAAGGAAAAACCATCCTATAAAGTGTGGTAAATTTGAAAACGCGACTTGGTTGACAATCCCAGAGGTCGTGTATCGGCTGGCCAGGGTAGGGCAAACGCCCCATCTTGCCCCACCGTGCATACACCCATGTTGCTAGACGTGCTTGCTGCCAGACATGTTTGTTTGCTAAACATGTTTGTTCCTAAATATATTTGTTACTAAATAGATATCAAATATTGTTTACCTATCACTCCAAATACTTGTGCAAGTAAGATATTCATGATGAAAGGTAGTGAGTCATCCACAGTGTAGGTGTCAGATGAGAACCTGTTTAGCAATCGTCCGGCTGGCGTAATGTCGAAGAATTTCATTTTTCCCTTAAAATATCAAAATTAAACATGTTCTTTATCATGGTCATAAATAAAAAATATTTATATGTGTGCATGTATTGTATTATGTACACCTTATTAAGTGCACCTTATTATGTATTAATGAATCTTCATCACATTTGGATTTATTTGTGCTACAAAATATTTTTTTTGTTAGTTATTTAGCTACGCCTCCAAAGAATTGTGGTCTTTGGATTCTACTTTCTGTTAGGATTTTGAGAATTCAATCCCCGCGCAATGAAAAAATATATTACCTTCTTAGCTTTAGATCACCAATCTGTCGGTGAACCTAGGTTGTGCTTAAAGTATCACAATCCAAACTTTGAGGTACCTATGATACAATTTATTTTTTATTTTATAGAATACCGCACAAGAGTCCCCAACTGCTCCCGTCTGGAGTCAGTGAGACTATGGCATACCTAATTGGGATATGTTGTGAGCAGTGGCGACTTGTGACTTTTTGGTGTGCTAAGGTGCTGATATTTAAAAAATGGCATCATGGATGTTGTCGTAGCGAAAAAAAAAAAAAAAAACCCTGCTCTAGCACACCCAAAAGTCACAGGCCGCCACTGGTTGTGAGGCTGAAGGTAGTGGGGAGAGGAAGGAGATGTGGAAGAGGAAGGTGGGGAAGTAACTGGCTATCTAGATCTAGATATCAAACACGGCTAACGCCATTTCAAGCAAAGTTTCAATTCTAAATGGTGGTCTTTCACCAGGGCGATACTGAGAGTATAGATAGTTACTAGAGTATCTTCCACTCTGGAGTAAGATAAGACAATGACATGGAAACGTCACGAAAAAAAAATCCATTAGAGAAACCATCGTTATCCAAATACGTATACGTACACGTTTGTTGCTATGCATGTTTGTTGCCAGACATGTTTCTTTGCTAAACATGTTTGTTCCTAAATATATTTGTTACCAAATGCATCTGTTATTAAACATCGTTTACCTATCACTCCAAATACTTGTGCAAGTAAGATATTCATGATGAAAGGTTATGCTTATGATATCACAACCCAAACTTTGAAGTACCTATGATATAAGACAATGACATGGAAATGTCATGAAAAAAAAATCCATTAGACAAACCATTGTCATCCAAATTGTACATTTATGTACCTACAGTTAATGGCACTTCAAAAGATGAAGAAGAATAAATTTGATTGACCTTACGAAAAATAACTTTTTACCTGCCATAAGGATCATTGAAAATAAATAAAGCATAAAAACAAATATATATTATTTAATAAAGTAAATGATAGTTACCCGCATTACTGTTTTGAGAAGGGTTTTATGAATAACAACCGCCGCATGTATGCCTCCGTACGCAAACATAAACGCTCTGATGAGAGTAAATATTGAATTCAACACAGCAAATCCCGCATAGAAAGACAGGTAAAAAGACACGCTCGCAGTGCCATTATCTGCAGAGTCTCGTGTACTTCTTAACCACTGACTCGGGTTATAAAAATCATCAGTAATATTCCTTGTTACTCTATTGAAAAAGTTGTTAAGGATATCTCCTGTCATATTCATGAACAGATCTCCCACGGGTAGTTCCCTTTTTGTAATATTTTTAATGTCCATATCATTTGGAATGTAAGTTTCTGGGGAAGGGCTTGGAAGTTCCAAGACTCCTTCACTGAGCGATGTTGAATTGGTTGTGTTTCTAGGGGACATGGATGACACCCAGAATGATAGCCACAAGTCAGTTGTATTGCGGGATATTTGCATTAGGAGTAAAGATAAAAGCGTGGCCATGGCTAGCCAGTGTCCTATGCTCTTCCAGTAAAGGGCTATGACCCAGAAGTCCACACTGCCGACAGCACTAATTTCCTGAAAAAAAAATTAAATAAATTACTACTCTGTCTCTATTATACTCCATACATACATCCAAGTCAAGACATGACCAGAATCAAATACCGCTTGTGCGTTATGTATTCTTCTGACACTCATTTCTCGATATAAGATATAACCATATGATATGCCCCTTTTTTTAAACCCATTTGTTATACTTAATGCATCAGCAGTGCATTATTTAGGATCCCGTCATTTGCAAAACATTTTTCGTGAATTCCTTCATTAATTTCAGTTTCTCCGCCAGTTCTATACCTCATTGTCATACATCAAGATTGGCATCTAAACTCCATTGTGAACTTTTAGCTTCGCTTTTGACAAATAATGTGAAAAATATTGTTAATTATGTTAAATTTGATTTTTTACCTCTTGCATCATATTGTTGTTGGAAGTTTCACTCTTTAAAGATATATTATCCATTGCCACATTGTTGTGGAAAGAAATAGGTCCGCCAGGGCCTTCGTTGTCACTGGCTTCAATATCACTAGGAGAAAAATATTCATCCAACTCATTCAAAATTACTTTTGGTGGTCCTAAAATGAAAATTCACAACAAAAATGAAATATAATAAGTCATTAGACATAAAATTGCAAGTTAAACATAAAAATATAAATGTACCTTGATTTTTGATGGTTCCATTTTCCATGACGATGACGTGATTAGCTTGTGAAACATACTGCAGGGCATGGGTCACTAATATTCTAGTCTTGTATTTTAAATGTCCCATTATGCATTTTCTATAGATGTGTGCTCCCACCTTCACATCTACAGCTGATAAGATGTCATCGAGTAAGTAGACTGCAAGCAAAGTACAGTTAATAAGATTAAATTATTTTAATCATTGTAAGATTCTGCAGATCCCAAAGACACAAGAACACTTATTGAAAGTGATGAAAAAAAATGTTAACTAGGTTAGGTTTTTAGACTGCCTTATATGAATTTTTCAATTTCTGAATTGTTTTGATTTAATCGTTTGTAATGTGACCGATTATACATACCTTGCTTGTCTTGGTACACAGCACGTGCCAGGGCTATTCTAGCAGCCTGTCCCCCACTAAGAGAACCACCCCCTTCTCCAATGCAGGCATTACTTCCCAAGATTGCAATATCCTCTGAAGTATAGAGAAAACAAACAGTTAATATTTTTTGCTTTGTAAGATAAGTACATATGTAATTTGTTTCTATAAACTTTCTATTATAACCTGTCAATCCGCATGCGTTGATCACTGTCCTGTATTTAGATTCTTCGTACGCTTTTTCAAAGAGTATATTTTCCTTTATTGTTCCTCTTTGCAACCATGGTTTTTGACTTGCAAATCCAAATTCTTGAAATAAAAAAATTAATTAAAGAAGATGGTTGTAAGCAACAGATCTGATAAAAACTCGGATTCATTATTATATTTATTTGTCTGATTTTTACCTGCTTTGCTATCTAACGTGTAAATTTCTCCATCCACTTTTATCATTTCCGCGAGAATCGCATTTAAAAGAGATGATTTTCCACTTCCCACTTTCCCAATAATACAGACCAAGTCACCTCGTTTCACATGGAACGTCAAATTGGTTAACACAAATGGAAGATTAAATTCACTCTGTCTGCTTGACGAGGTGGCTTCAATCGACGAATCTCTCCTTTGGATATGTTTGAATTTGGACTGGGAACTTTTCCGCCTTGTTTTTTCTCGCCTTGTGGATTCCTGGTTATCATTTTGCTTTTGATCTACCATAGCTGTCGCCCAGGTAAATGTTGCATTTTTCATGGAGAGAATAATGTTTCTGTCATTGTCTTCTTCTTTAAGTTTACTGTAATAGTGTTCTTCATTCATATCTTGCAGCTGTAAAGAGAAATAGAGATGTAAAAAGTTTAATTTACGTAAAAATGGAATTACATAATATTAAAATAAATGGTGTCAGAAATGTGATATGGGTCTTAGTTGATTTCAATAATAAATTACCAACTAACTAAGCATCTTGCCATTGCATTGCAGGTGTGGGGCAAAGAGGATGAATAACCATGCAACTCTCATGACACACACTCCTTGCTTCATTCACACGCATACCTATTCTACTGTTGATCTGACTCTTGTCATGACATGACTCAAGTATTTGATTCACATGCCATATCACCCCGACTACTACCATCCACTTAGAGGTCATAATATTATGGTCTCCTGACACTCCTATATGATTTATGTACATGTTCAAAATAGTCAAGCGACCCTTTCTATATTTTAAATTTAATTTAATTTAATATAATATTGTGCTTTTCCTAGTATACTATTTTTCCATCTTGCAAGGTGGAGTATTTTGTTTTTAATTTATTTCGTTTTTGTTTTAGATGTTGTTTTCTATTTTGTTTTTGATTTTGTTTTTGATTTTATTTTGATTTTGTTGTGCTTATTTAGATGTTCTTTGTAATAAAAAAAAAGAATAACATGCAAAAGCCCAGCCGGGCGTGAAACTCAAAAAAAAAAAATCACTATGTTTATATCGCCATGCATTCTTTTCAGATAGCCTCCGTCATATTACAGCCATAAATGGATTTACCAAACACACGCGTCTCAAAGATAATGTAAGTTCTGATGCATTTGGTTAACATTTATCAAGGTTGGAACCAATGTCAATTATTACTGCTGCCCGTAAAAAGTAATAAATATCAATTTACATCAAGTAATCTTTGAATGCGTTTCACCGACACCCAAGCTTCAGTAATTCCATTCAGCACCCAGGGGAATGCGTTTAAGGGTGAAATCAGCATGTTCAGCAATGCAATGGTGGTGAATACTGTAGCAGCAGTCAGCTTGTTTCCCAGGAGCACATAAGTGGAAAGGGTGAGGGCCGTTACTATAACTGGTGTCGTCGCCCACAGGAAGACACATATTGCATCCAAGTATTTTCGTCCTTTTAGATATTTGATCTCATTGGCTCTTATTGCTGTAAAAAAAAAATTATTGAACACATTAAAAAAAAAATTACACAACACTGCTACATATTTTGGAATCTCTTCATAGTACCTACCTAGGATATAATAATATTTTTAAATAGTACATAAACTCATTTTACTACTGGCCTTCGCCTGATACTTGGATCAAAAAGTAAACATATAATAATTTTGAAAAACATTTGAGAGGTTTAATTTATCTCACAGAAAAAATTCTGATTTAACAATTAACCACTCAGCAAAGCAAGCATATACACACGTTAATATGACAATAGCAGTCAAGTACAATAAGCGCGTTTTCACGTCAACGCGTATGTTTCCACAGAAATCGTTATAACTCCGTTATTATTCTAGTGACATCTCTAAAACAAAAAGGAGAAGCTCCATAATAAATCAAGCTACCCATCACTAATCAAGTTGTCCATAAAAATACATAAAAAAGACCTATTCTGTCAGATACATGGTGACTGAAAAACCGCCTACCGGCCGTTAGACATTGTTTTTTTTTAAATTAAATATTCCTGTATGAAATGATAAAAAAGTGAGGTGACTAAAAAATTGTTTATTATACATTTATACAACAGAATAAGTATTGTTTTTTTTAAATAATCCGTGATTTTAGTTTTCACATAAAAACATCACCTGAGTCATTTTTACCTTTTTTTTATCTTTGCATTCTAAATTTTAATATTTACAAATGTTAATATTTATTTGTAATCTAACAATTTGAAAGCTTATTTCGTAAACTTTCAAAAACAGTTTTTAGTATTCGGCTACGTTCAGAAATGTTTCATTTACAGAGCTTTAAATGTGAAGCGGAAATAACAGAAAGTTTTCGTAAATCTGAAATGTGCATATTCGCATTAGATCGGATTGGTTATCAGTAACAAAATCATGAAACAAGCAATATGGAATTTCATTAAATTTTTGACATTTTAAATGAAAATTTTGCGAAATATAGGGGGCAGGAAATATATGCTTTGAACTAAAAATTTCAGTTAGAAAAAGCTGCACAAGTTTCACGATGACAGAGGTCATGTTCAAGAGTTTTTACCTCTTCAGACAAACAGATATCTGTTTTATAGTTAAGACAACAAATACGGTTCTTGTATTTTAATGCTTTATGTTGAATTAGGTAACTGATAATATTAAATAGACATGAGTGTAATAAATAAGTTTTCTTCTGATAAAATAAGAATAATTCTAATATATTTAAGAATAAAACTGGCAAATTACCTGTAATTTTGTCTACAAAATGGTCCTCCCAAACGTAAAGTTTGATGGCTCTCATTCCCCTGATAATTTCAGTCATCAGACTGACTCTGCCATCTTTGTAATGCATAAGGTCTGTACTTAATTGTCCTATTTTATTGGCGATGCATTTATTGATCGGAATCAATACAATACTGAATATAAGGCCGGCGAGGAAAGATATTCCAACTTGCATGTGGAGCAGAAAAAGGGTAACACCAAGCTGAAAAGAAAATGTAAAAAAAAATATATACACATTTCGCCAAATAACTTCGCAACTTCCTCTTCTCTTAATAAAATTTCCATGAAAGTAGTGTTATTTAATAATATAAATGCCCTTTGCGTGTATAAATAAATACAAATTCGAGAAATCAATGTTTAAATTATGTAAAAATTAATTCATAACGACAGATTTTTTCAGTTATTCTTGGGGAATTATTATAATGTTTTTTTATAATTTTTAATTGTATGAACGAGATAAAAAGTGAAGTGATATTATTTGTAAATTCTTTAACTAAAAGGACTGTGTTTTTTAAATTTGAATTTTCCAAAAGTTTTCGACATTTTAATAGTATATGTTTAGGGAAAGCTTTTATTTCAACTTTTTTCATGTTTGAAGCTTAAAATAGTGAAATTTTTAAATTTAATTTTTAATTAATTTTATCTACCTTCTATAAAAGTAATTGTTTTTACAACATCATCAAAAATAAGAAATATAGAAGACATTTAAAATAAATTGCAAAATTTCCAAAATTTGTTCAGAAATTATTAATAAAACAAGTGTATATTAGATAAACAACCCACACTTTGGCTGTGTAAGCAATGTATACATCTTTCCATGAATTTTTTTTTGTCATTTTTAAATATGTAATGTTCTTACATCCACGGTCGTTTATCAATTGAATAAAATTTTCAAGAGGTTTTTTAATAAAGCTGTTAGTCTACAACAGCGGTTCCCGACCTTTTTTTGACCAGGGACCACCGCGATATTTATTTGTTCTCACAGGAACCACAAGATACAAGAATGAGGTCTTCTTGGACTTCTTCATCTACCTCTCCAACACTAATACCAAAAGCGTTACGAATCAGCTTTTGGATACCTTTCAATTCGGTTTTGTAGTAAAATGAACTAATGTTTCGCTGATCACATTTTAGACCTTAGATCTAGGGGACCACTGGTCTATAATACCTATATCTCTCTAGCTTTGTTTTTGATTATTTAATTTTATATTTTATCTGTATTATAAATTATGACCATAATTTAAGAATGAGGTCTACATGATTACATGTTCATGTTATTGTAATTAAAAATTTAAGGATTTAGAACAAGAGAAGTCCTGTCAAAAATGTTAAAAAAGAACCGCGCACGGTGGATGGAATGAGCTGATTTGTCGAATGCGTCGAAGCACAGACTTGGCTACTGGCTTGAGGTTAATTAGATTAATTTTATACCTGTAAGGGTATGCTCCAAATGGCGTGAAAGCTGGGGCAAGAGTTCACGATCCTGTCCGTATCTGTGGACATGTAGTTTGTCAGTTCCCCTACTGTGAAGTTTTTATTCAATTCTGTTTTGGTAACAGAAAGGGTCTTTCTGAATACCGTTGTGATGATGGCGGCTCTCAGCTTCAGACTCACAACAGACATCAGCAAATTGAAATGGGACTCGCAAAAGGCGCCGACAAGTGCCGATAGTAATAATCCTCCGGCATAAAGGTATCTGGAAAAAAAAGGTTATTAGAGAATACGCCAGCAGGTATCATGAACAACTTCAGAGAATTAGGATTATTGGCAACAATGGGATATGGGATACTTTAAAAATGAGTTGAAGATTTAGACCAAGTTGTTTTTCAGAAATTCAAATGTTACGTGGTCATCAAACGGCTATTCAGCGCCAACTTTTTTTTTTCATTTGAAAGGTCCCCGTTAAACACCAATTCTAGGTGCATTTCTGATTTGTTTCAAAATGCAATAAGCGGACAGGCTTAACAACATGTTACAGTTGTCCATATCTGCTGATCACAATTTGTTCAAAAGCTGAAACGGACTTAGAATCGACATTTAACAGGAACCTTTCAACTGTCAAAAAACAAAGTGGCGCTGAGTGGCCATTTGATGACTTTGTTATATTTGAATTTCTGCAAAACAACTGGACCTTGAAGTTTATTTTTCTGATCCTGATCATTGTATTAAAATGTGTAATTTTAATATATTCATTCGCAATTTGAATATTGTATTATAAATGTATATAAAATGTATTATAAATGTTATCGTCAACTCACATTTTTGTCGTTTCATGTAATAATAAAATAATAACGTTTAATAAAAATTCCCAAAACTTCTTTTTTTTTTCCAATTGCGGTCGGAAACTTTGGTTTCATAAAGATGTACATTTTAATTATTTCGTGGTAATTTTTAGATTTGAATACAAAGAGTGGTGTTTTCTCTTTCTAATACCGTTTAGATTATATTCCTAACTATGATAGTGAGGGAGGCACAACGATTTAAACGAGACCTTTATGAGTTGTTCTGAAAAGCGAACAAATTAGCCTGAGGGGTTAATTTGTTATCCTACCCATCCTAACAATAAAGTTAATCTAATAATAAACTAAATCTATTTTATTTTTGTCATAATATCAATGGCAGAGTAATTTTTCAAACTCTTGTGGTTAACATTGTTGCCTTCCTACGGCATGTTACTCAAAATGAAGTAAAATAAGGTAATCTGCGGTAGATTCGTACAAAAAATGAAGAAGATTAATAAAATACATTGTAGTTAATGTGCCAATGAACTAATTATGATTATAGCATGAGTGCCCCTTGAAATCTCGAGTATCATAAAAATATTCACTAACATAGTAATAAATTAAGTCAAGTAGGTATCATTGTCAATTTTAGGTATTTAGCTGCTACAGGTATCAAGAAAATAGGCTGGATTACTTTATAGGAGATTTTAACAGTCTGGTGACAGCTTATAATCTATTTACATAAAGGAGAGTGTTTGTGCCCTGTGGCGGACGACATGGATTTGTTATATTTACAAATCTACAGTTTTTTCCGAGACTGATGAAATTTTGCACACTTCTTCTACCATTTACATTTACGTCACATATTCTTCTTACACTCATTTCTTCGATCATTCGCTCTACATGCCCAAACCATCTGAGCGACCTTTCTTAATCTTGACATCAGCTTTGCATTCTTTACGTATCTCCACATTTCTCACACGATCACACATGGTTTTACCACACATAAGCCTCAGGGAATTCATTTCTACAGCATTCAGTCTACTTTTATCCTTCTTCTGCCAGTTCCATGCCTCACTGCCATACATCAGGGTAGGCAGCACTCTATTGTGAACTGCTAGCTTCGCTTCTTTGGACAGTTTTGTGTTTGCGCCAACCGCGTTCAGTCCTCCATTAATGGATCTACCTGCATTTACCCTTCTTTCAAAATCTCTATCAGCCTTCCCATCTCTCGTAAACATAGTTCCCAAATACACAAACTCATCAACCTGCTCCAAGGATTCATCATTCACAACTACATTGCGCTGTTTTCGCACTCACTGCTTCCAACACAATGACTTTAGACTTATATACATTCATCATTAACTCATTCTTTATACATTCATCCTAGACACGAGAGACTATAGATCTTCCATTCTGTTAGAAATCAGCAGCGCAACATCAGCATACAACATACTTTCAGATTACTCAATTTCGCACCCAATCCCATCAATTCTTGCATACAATATCCAAGTATATATTGAATAACCACAATTACTCAATTTCCCACCCAATCCTATCTCTTTCAATTCTTGCATACAATTATCCAAGTGTATATTGAATAACACAGTGACATTATGCAACCTTGCTTAACACCTTTTATGATGTCAAACCACCCTGTAAAACCACCGTTCACCCTAATACATGCCAAGCTTCCCACATACAGAGGCGCAATTGCTTGTGTAAGATTTATATCCACTCCATACTTGGACAACAACTTCCGCAGCTTTTCCTGTCGAGTAAAAGCTAGTTAAATTACAACATGTTATTTATCAAATTTAAAAGATTGATATCAAATTGATACATTTACTCTTATCATAAACAATCACAAAACAGTTACCCGGTTACATCCAAAAATCAGTGAAATAACATCAACAATTTGTTAAATTTACAATTAAATATTAAACTTACCCAAGTTCAACATCAACCGAGCTGTCCTCAACATAATTTACTAATCTGCTCAAAAGTAATGGGCCGGCAAAACCAGACAAATCGGAAAGCAGCTTCAAAAATCCAATGGAGTAGAATTCAAAGCCAAAGCATCTGTGGAGGGCTTTTAAAAGGGGGACATTGTATTTCCTTTTCGGCGGTAAAACTTCTATTTTGGGCAAGGAAGTTCTTACTCCCGAATATTCACCAAGAGATCCATAGCTTCCTAAAAGAAAAATAAAGAAGGTACACAAAAATAATCATTTTACTGCACATTGTGTGTTATCTGGATATGACTTTTGATGAAACTTTGTAGTTGGCATTTGAAGACATAACTAATAACTAGAGACCGGATTATATGCAAATGCATATTTGCATATGCATTTGCATATTTAGACCCTTCTCGGCGGTAGTTGCATATTTTAGCAAAAAACCGGAGATCTTGCATATTTACGCTAGATCTCGTTCATCTTTCAGATGCCTCACATAGTGACATCAAGGGTATTATCAATGACTTCCATAGTGCAGAGGCTTTGGCAGTTTTCCAGTGCAAAGAAGCGTTTGACGATCCTAGTATTAAAAAAAACTAGCTTTGATTAGCACTCATTTCGCCTACATACCTGCAAGTATAAAAACGCTTGAAACTCGTGGATTGGAGTTGAATGAATCTAGAATCTATTCGGGTTATGAAGAAAATTCGCCTTATGAATTCCTCGTTGTCAAAGCTATTCCCGAGTAAACTCTGAGAAAAGTTTGAAAACTTATTGAACAATAACCCAGGGTTTGAACCCTTGTGCCAAATTGATAGCTTCATCAACGGGGCAGGTGAAATTTTGTCCCGGCACAATAAGTTCAAAAATCGCACCCAAATTTAAATTCTGTCCAGTCACATCAGTAAGCGTAGAACGCCCTTTCCGCTTACAAAAATATGATAAGCGATCGTAGACACAATTTGTCTACAGAACATTTAGAACAGTACTTAGTCATATACGTTTTTAAAGGTAAATTATACATTTCAGAGTTAAATATATTTTGTAATTGATATTTTCGAAAATACGATTGTTATCCTTGAGAACTAATAGTTTACTAAAATAAAAAAAAATATTTAAAAATACGACTTCCTGTATTACTTCATGTTGCATATTTTGACCCTTTTTATGGATTTTCGTGCATATTTTAGCTATTTTTATTGCATATTTGCATGCATATTTTGGGCTGTTTTTGTTGCATATAATCCGGTCTTTACTAATAACAATCAATTAGGATTATGTAGTACTGATAATAGTTTATAAATACAAACATTACTTGCACACAAACTAAATGTACTGAAAATGAAAAAAAATTTTTTTAAAGAAAGACAAACATTCCCGGGTTACGAATAAACCAACAATGTTTGAAAATCTCCTACTACCACTACAGAAAGCCGAAAATGTTGCTTGTGTTGTGATGGGGGACTTAGCCAGCCGAGGAATCGAACAAGCGACGCCCTGGTGGGACCTTAATGCGATGCCCACTCAACCACTGATCTAACTGTGCCCCTTATAGTTTTACATAATATCTAATCTATATATGTACATAAAAATTTAGGTTCCATATGTTTGCATTCGCAAATCTCGGAAAGTAATGGATGGATTGACTCAAATTTTTTACAGAACATTTCTTTTCAGCAAAATAGTGTTTCTATATATAATGGTAAGCTCTAGCCTTTTGAAATTTTATAAAAAAAAAATGTAGGTTCCGTATGTTTGGGTCCGAAAATCTCGCTGTGTTTCATTATTTATTTAATTACGCATGTTTAGTTTTGCAGTTGATTATATACATAAAAAACATTACACTTTTTTTTATGGGTACCTAAGATAGCAATTTGTGAATTTACATGTCCTTTTTTTTATTTTTTATTGTATGTACTTAAATTTGATTGTTTCTTTTTTCATTTCACTGACGTTGACGTCCTTTTACCTTTTCAAACTAAAATAGATACTTGGGTTTGATACGTAGTTAGCCCGGTCAGAGCTGAAAAAATCAGGACCTATGAAATTTACTCGATACTTTGAAGTATCGATACTTTTGTTTCAATATTTTTACGAGTACGATACTTTTTTTCCGATACAACTCATGAGTACAGTATCGATACTTTCTATTCGATATCATGTCCCTACCCGCCGCCCATTGTAATATGACGGCGGATGATGGGTTGCTACGAAGCAAAGTAAATACTCTAATTAAGCTTATATTCGCGCTTATTTTAATGTTTATTTTACAAGAGGTGGAAGAATAAATTATTTAGATGAAAATAAATAAACTATGGACACGAAAAGAGATTAATAGCAGCATAAATAAATAAATTTAGGGTAGCATCTTCGCTCTATCACCACGACATTTCCGCGCGTTCACAAATGAACACTACTAAAATGGTCCGTTAGCACCTGTCAGGGCGCAGGGACGCATGGAGGGGGTATTTACTCGCCCGAAAAATAGAACGAAATGGATTGAATCTAATAAAGAGCTGACTCACCCACTCTACTAAAATTACGGTGTTCAGACGTGTTTAGTTACTACTATACTTTCCACTCGACTAAAATACTTACCCAATCAGAACGGGGCTTAATGCTGGTTTCCATATATGGCGCTATCCCAAAAACACTGAACTAGACCATTTTTCATGTAAAGTTAATACGATGTCAAGTGGCTCTAGCGATGAAGACAATGTTCTCGTTTATCTTTATTATAAGAATTAAAAACGATCTAATAGAAGATTTTGCGTTCACCCATATATCGAAAGACATATTACCTGTAGGATGTTCGTTGCATGAAATGATGACAACAAGTTTCATTCTTCTACAGAATGTCAAAGAATTCTTATTTAAATTCGTAGCACTTGTTAACTCCTAGTATTCATAAGAAAAATACTCTTTTTTTCCAACATCAATCCATGCCTTCTCCACTAAATCCTTTCTTACGTATTCTGGTAACGTATAGTTATATAAACAATAATTTTTTCCCATTTCCAGAACAAATTTCACATTCCATTCAAGATCGATCGCCATTTCTGTCAAACGGGTAGTGGTAGATATGATGCAACTAGTGTAGCGCGCTACCAGCACTGTTGGTAGAGTGCAACTGATGTCAAACCGTAATCGGCGCCTAGCATCGAGTACGAATACTAGCCAAATAGTATGGCGAGTACTCACAAGCGGTGCGTGTGCTACGCGCATCAAACTCGAGTCGCTTGTAAGTAAATGACCCCTCACACATACCCAAATTTGTTTTGATCAGCTAAACCAGTTCTAATATTCAAAATAACAAAAACTCTAGAAGATATATAAATAAGTCAAATTATGTATCTTCAACTGTTTTTGTTAAAAGTAATGGAATAAACGACATTTATATTGATAACTTTTAAGACGAAATATATCTCTCAGATCGGAATATTTATTCTAAGACAACAGTCACGGAATCAGGGATTTTTTAATAAAGTTATAAAGTAAAGTAATAAAGTTAGTAGTTATAAAGAAATTACGAAAAATACTAAGTAAACTGCATTAGGAAAGAAATGTTCTGTTTTGTCTCTGATCTGTTTAGTTATGGAATCATAAAATATTATTTAAACCTAGTTTTTGTAGGCATTATTATAAATATGAGGGTACCTACCTAAAAATCAATGTATAAAAAGACAAAGTGTAGCCAGTAAGTTGGTACTTTTTGTTATAAAAAAGCATTTACGATTAGTGTAGATTTATGTATTATCGTCTGGAGTAATTATTCGACTTACCACCACTGCTTCTTGGAGTGTGCTGTATGTCACTTGGAGCCTGATATTTGTCAACATTTCCAATCAAAGCCTTGTCCATCTTACAACTTATCGTATTGCAGGACATGTCAGCAGGCAAGTCGAAAAGGTCATCTGGATCTTTGAGTTTCTTTTC
Source organism: Limnephilus lunatus (assembly GCA_917563855.2). Taxonomy (NCBI): domain Eukaryota; kingdom Metazoa; phylum Arthropoda; class Insecta; order Trichoptera; family Limnephilidae; genus Limnephilus; species Limnephilus lunatus. Next base: position 29,347,295 of record OU830594.1, on the reverse strand, counting down.
TAAACCTGAATTTTATTTAAAAAAAGTACTGAGAATGTTTATTCCATATTTGAAATAACAGAAGAATCTAAGAGCAATTTGGGACACATGAGAAATGGATGTAGCTATTATAATATTCTACTTCATTTTACGGTTAAGTAGTTAATTGTATGAAATAATAATAATATGAATAAAGTTTGTAATAATATTGTCGTTTCAGCTAATAGCGAAGATTGAACCCTTGATGACTCGGTTCTAAATGCATGCTTTGGACCACTCAACCACATTACAATTTTTAAAAAATAATTCAAGAAATTTAAAGTCCTCTTCTTGAAAACGAGGCAAATAAATTTATGAAAAACATAATCGTAAAGTAGGTACCTCTTAAGAACAATGGTTCCACCCAGTGAAATAGTAGTTTTGAAACTGGCGTCACTCCGAGCATAGCCGTTCCCAAAGTTCCTTCATCTTCTATGAAACCAAACAGGAGAGGTTGCTGCTCCCCTAACTAAAAAAAAACAGATGACATTCATTTTAAAAATAAACTTAATATATAATGTCAATTTGGAGAAACAGTATGTTACTTCAATTTTTACCATTTTTTTCCGTAATAAATCGGAAAATGTGCAGTATTTTGACATTTTGAAGAATGTACACAATGCATTTTTCATAAATTTTAACTGAAATGTCAAAAGTTGATTTGTTTACTCCTATCTAACTATCTATGTGTTTGTTGACGTACAATAATTATTGACACAAATCTAAACAGAAATATGTGGGTTTGTACAAAGTAAATTTAATTAATGACTTAATAATTAATTAGATATTCATTACTTAATGAATCTGAAGAGTCAAAACACTTTAGGTGTCTGTTTTTGGTTAATTACAACTACCCTGGCATGGGTTTCAGGCATTTCAGGTAGTCATCAAGAAAAATAAACCGAGTTAAATGACCCCCTTTGACTCCTAATGCGACCAGGTCATTGCTTTTTTTTAAATGTAATATAATGAATTTAGGGGTTACAACTTAATTAACTACCCACTCTAATATTACAGGGAAGCGCATAGAGCTGAGTGGAGCTTTACAATTAGAGGTGCTATTGTATGCAAATACCTCATTGAAACGTGTTCCATTATCGGAATGCGATAAACAGTGCGCGTAGAGCGGATTTGGTATTTCACGGTCATTTTGCGATAGAGTATTGGGAGCGTTGGCGACAGGTCAGGAAGTAAAAAAGTGAAACTTAATTTTTCACTTCATGTTTTGTCTAAATAAAATACATCAATGGGTTGAGACAAATTATCACCACAAGCCTTCCCTGACGCAAGCTATTTGCTTCCTTCATAAATATATTCATTCTTCTTTGATGTACCATTTTATACAATATAAGACATAATTTGTAAAAAGAGTGTGCTACGGATATCCAATGCCTTCCTAACTAAATCTCAATAAGTACAACTATGTAACAACTAAGATAACCGCTGGTCTTGTTCAAACAAAATTTCATACATGGCGGATGTTTATTTATTACTTAAATGAATTTCTTATCCATTGTATTTACTTATTCATTTATCAATATCTAAATAACATGGCATTCAAATATGAAAATTCTGAGAAAAGATTGGCAAAACATACAAAACAAAAATGAAATGTTTTAAATTGAACAGGATTCATGTTTCATCTACTGCTAGAGGGGCTAACAATTCTTAACATAAGAAGGATTTGGTTTAAGACAATAAAAATATTTAATATTATTTACCTGTGAGTATTGAGATCCAACAAGATGGGGTGAGTAATAGGTGGGAGTCGTGATGCCCTCAGATGGCAACAATGTGAAGGCGTATAATATTTGTAAAACTAACACAATCAATTCTAACACGTATGATTGTTCAAGCAAGATCAGAGTCCTCAGAGAAATAACACTTAACACCGCCGTAACACTCCACAACACTAAAACCACAATCGGTCCACGAGGACTCATCCCTAGTCTATGTCTTAACGCAAGAATGAAAGCAAAATGTATGATCCACGTTAAACATTCCGTCCCGCTGGTGAAATAATCAATCGCCATAGCTTCGTTCTCAACGCCTTGTATGATTGTGTAGATTTTGATTACCGGGATCACGGCGATACAAAGAGTGAAAATACTGCGCGAGTTTATAGCTATTTCTTGCAGTCTCCCGCGTACAACCCATCGCACTTGTTTGCCGACGTAGTAGGCGGAGGTGATGGCCAGAAGGAACAGGATGGGGATGTGCAGGAAGAGGCGCTGGAAGCAGTAGCCCATGTCGTGGGTGGCCGGGTTCCAAGGGTGGAGCCCCCCCGGCCCACACATATCCTCCCATTTCCACTGTATGCCTTGCAAATGCAGAAATGCCCTCATCATTTTGATTATTTATTCATGTCCTGAAAACAAGAAATAATAATTGAAGAGTGTTATAAATAAACATTTATAAAACCTAACAAAATAGTCCGTTATAAAGCTTGACATGCACAATACATCTTGGTGATGAAACAGCCAAAATATCCTCTTGGCCACACATTTTTGAAGGTTAATATTTACGTGCTGCCACAATATTTAAACAAGGACGACTTCATTTTGTACATTTTTATTATGAAAATTTGGTTTTCATTTTTTATTACCCATGTCTCCTGTAGAGCGCACAAATTGATCCGTTCCTCCGATAATAACATTTTGTTTTGGAGATGATCATGATCTGTCATGGAGCCTGATTAATAAGATAAACGACGCTAGCTTACGTTGCTATGAGGAAACAGTGCTAAATTCGTGAAATTATCACGTTGTCAATAAATCAAACATCAACACGCAGAATACATTCTTAGTGCTTCGATTTTATTTACTAATAAATACCTATAGAATGTTTGGCTCACCTGTTTTCATCATTTACACGAATCAATTTTTGAAAAACACACCCACTGTAAATAAATTGCATGCGTAATGAATATGAATAGTCACAACAAAACAGTCAACAAATAATGACAGGATACAAAAATGACAGCAACACTGTTTGTGACTGTGAGAAATGTGAGGTTATGAGAGCTAATTCTAGTTTTGACGTTTCGAGAATCAGACGGTTCGCGCGGCTGTCATTGTGGTTCGATTTGGATTGTTATTTTACAAAATACGAACGGCTTTCACAAAACAAAAGTATATTCGAAGTTATATTATTACGGAAATTTTCAATTACTATTAGTGAAAAGTGAAGTGGCTCGATTCGATTGCTAATTGAAAATCCACGATTTCGATTGATAAAATTGTATCGCGCTAGCATCATTGTGCGATGTCAATAATGGTAAGGCAGATTTCTGTTTGAATAGTTGATTGTTGTATTGAAACGAAGCGCCAACTTTCAAAATGGATGTTTCACAGCTGATAAGTGACGAAATTACCGAAATAGATAATAATGCGACAACTGAAATAATTGACAAAATATTGCCTTTAAAAATAGACGACTGTGACTTTGGGTTCGAAAAGGACAGTGAACCAATTCATGACATCATTGATCATTTAGCACACAACAATGAAGTGACTTTCAAAAGTCAACAAATTGGTGAAGCGGATTTGAACATTCAAGAAAAAACACAAATTGCTTTAGATTTATACAAAAAGGGAAAGTCGTTATTTTTAACAAAATTTGGTTCGTATCTAACACACAATCATCTCTTATATTTCGAAAAATCGCCCACTGAAGAGTACGAAGTTAAAATAATTGTATCGCAGTTACAGAAAATATTACACGACAAGGATAAAAAAGTTCTCACAAAAAATCGACGATTTGAAGCCCTCAATAAAATGTTGAAAGAAAATGCATATTTTAGTGAAAGCGAAATGATGAGACGAAATCCATTACTTTACGAACAGCTAGTTGGTCAGTATTTATCAGAAAAAGAAAAGCTAGACCGTGACAACATCGACACAGCTAACATCACACTTTTAAATGTCCTTTTGGAAGGTATGGACAGGCGCAGAACAAAGGACATCTTAGAAAAACAATTGGACGATGAAGATTCTCCCTCAGAAAGAGAGGAAAGTAGTAGTTCTTCCGACTCCGAGAGTAGCGATGATCAGTTCGAAAGAGCACAAGCATCAAATTGGGGGGAGTTTGAAAAAAAACCCAATGTTCCTACTAAACGGGTAAAGCCAATAAAAAAGCGGCAAAAAGTAGAAATCCCCGTCGCAACTACTTTTATTAGTGCGTCTGAAAGAGCCCTGCTTCGCGAAGAATTCGTCCAAGAAATGTATCGAAGCTTCTTGGCTGGTGAGGACGAACTTGACTACGAACCCATTGACAGCAATACAGATCTGGATTGTTTAGATGTCAGAACAATGGACGAAGAAGAGAAATACTTCGATTCCGAAACTCCTCAAGAGTCAGAAATGCCTTCTCCCGCAGCCTCCGTTACTAATGAGCCCAATGGAAAAGCAGATGAGAATATAGCAGACAGTGAAGACGAGTTGGATGTTTACATGAAGCATTTATACAATCACCCGACACTCAACATTATATCCAACAATACCTAAAATTGAATAAACGATTTTCGAATGACCCTTAAAATTTGGCATTTTTATTATTAAATTATAAAAAACTTGACACAAAGAAATCATCTAAAAAAAACCTTCACTATGATAGGTAAATGTATTAATTTAATTAATTACATCATATATGTATATTAACATTAGCTACCTACCACCCGGATTCGCCCGATTTTCATCACTTTTTTCGAAATATTTTTCTTAGGGTAAAATGTGGGACAAACAATATGGCGTCTCTTTTATTTATTTTTATCTATTTCGGATATTAATTTTAATGCTTATTAAATACGTTTGTAGCATAAAACATGCGATGATCTGCAATTTCCAGACAGAAAACTACATGACGCCGGAGTTCACCAATTTTCATATTTTTTACCTACCTAAAACTACTCTCTATAATGCTTTAAAATAACGTCCCATAATTTTGACCATTTGACACAATGATTACTTTTTTGACCTTTAAATACCTACCGACGTAAGTAGGTACATAGCTAGTGGTGTAGGGAGGGGGGGTGGTTGGGGGGGCGGACCACCCCGGGTACGGGGGGGTGACACTGTCGGGTGGCACCCCCCCACTCACAATTCTCTAGCCACCCCCCACCCCCAGGACAGACCAATTTTTTAAAAGTCGAAATTAGTGTTTGTCAACTTTAATGGTAATGGGGGGGGGGGGGGGGGGGGGGGCTGACACCAACCACGTTATCCGCCCTATCCGCTCCGGGTGCCACCCATGCTAGCTACGCCACTCAGATACCTACCTATGAACTTTAATATCATTATTTTCTACCGCAATACTGCATTTATATTCATATTCGTTATTTATATTCGTCATTTATATTCATATTAATATTCGTTTCTCACTATCAATATATGTATAATATTCGTTTCTCACTATCAATAAGTATGTAATATTCATTTCTCACTATCAATATGTTGAATAATTTAAAAAAATATGAGTTTGCGGGATTTAAAAAAATAGTTTTAACATCTTTGTCTTGGTGCTAATGATGGGTCTACCATGGACAGAGGCCGAACAATCAGCACAAGACTTATGAGGAGCCTTGTCGATGCAATGGGTCCCCGACCCGAATAGGACAAGGGGAAGAAGATGTAATGTAAGTTTTAACATGAAATAATTCCAAAATTTTATTATTTGGTATCAATTAACTTATTCACAAATCTATACAAAAAAGGCGTTGAAAAAGTAACACAATACATTTATAAGGACTTTTCATCTCTAACTAACTAACCATCACGCCGTTTCCCCGCAGGGGTAGGCAGAGAGGACGGACCGCCAAACAACTCGGTCTTGTCACACTATTTGCCTCACTCATATTCATACATCGTCTCATACATTCTCTTCTATTATTCTGACTTTTGACATGGCCCGACAAGTATCTGATTCCCTTGATCGTGCCATGTCTTCCTCGGACGTCCCCGACTTCTTCTACCATTCACATTTGCGTCGTATATTCTTCTTACACTACTTTCTTCGTTCATTCGCTATACATGCCCAAACCATCTGAGGGTCTCTTTCTTAATCTTACTCATTATGCTTACATCAGCCTTACATTCTTTGCGGATATCCACATTTCTCACACGATCATACATTGTTTTACCACACATACGCCTCAGGGATCTCATTTCAACAGCATTCAATTTACTTTCATCCTTCCTCTGCCAGTTCCATGCCTCACTGCCATACATCAGGGTAGGTACCAGCACTCCACTATGGACTGCTAATTTTGCGTCTTTGGTCAGTTTTTTATTAGCGCCAACGGCATTCAGTCCTCCATTAATGGAGTTACCGGCATTCACCCTTCTTTCGATATCTCTGTCAGCCTTCCCATCTCTCATAAACATACTACCCAGATACACAAACTCATCCAACTGCTCCAAGTATTCATCATTCACAACTATATTGCATACTGTTTTCATACTCTCTCTTTCAAACACCATGACTTTAGACTTAGTCATATTATGTGGTACTAACTACTTAGTAATATTATTAAAAAAATATATTGAAATTGTTAACATAATAAGTATTTTAAAGATCGTAAAAAATATTAAAACATAACTGTCACTGATAGGGCGCTCTATAGTCATTTGAGATCAATCATATTTGGAGATGGACATATTTAAAAAAATAGCAAAAAAAAGTATTTAAAGACTTTGATAAAATAAAATAAGCTCGTAAAAACCTGGCGAATCCTTTCACCCATACTACTTACGTAAACCGACATTTTTGTGCACTATATGGAGCTACTTATATAATATCCGTAGCCAGTACCGGATTATCCCTAAGGCAGAGTAGGCAACTGCCTAGGGGCCCCGCATCGGCTAGTGGCCCCGCGCCCCAAGAAAAAATAACTTGCGTCAATGGTTCGACTCACTATAAGTGAGCAACTCCGGCACCCATTTTGGAAAAAGTCAGCTTTCAAGATGTTTTAAATATTTCATTTTTTTTTTACGAACATTTATAGGTTAATAACATTACATGCATTAAAGAAAACAACAAATTATAATAATTAGGTTATAACCCAATAATTGTTCACATCACGCACAAATAATAAATAAAAAGTCAATAATTAAAACAAATATTTAAACATAGTTGTATTTTACTTTACTTTCCTTCGTTTCAATGGGGATATGATTATGGGTGCCGTGTGTGGTTTAAATCGGCAATTGTTTTGTTTTGTTTTTTGCTTTTATTTCTAATGTTTAAATATAAATGTTGTACAAGCTTTAGTGTGCACTACCTATCTGCTTGCTAAAATTCTTTGTTTCTCTTCATACCAAGGTTGTCTGGAAGAGATCACTTTAGTGATAAGACCGCTCATTGTACTATTGTATTCGTTTCATTTTTTTTATTGAATTGGGGTTGAAGGCATACCTTCGAAATGTAGTAAAAAACAGATTAATTATGAATAAAATTACGTTGTTGTAGAAAAAAAAAGTTTGGAAGTTAGAAAGGGTAAAGTGCAGCGGCGGATTAAGCCCGTCAGAGGCCCGGGGCGGAAAAGCTGAATGACCCCCCCCCCCCCCCTAGTTTAAGAAGTTGATGTAATTTTACAAGCTTTTTCTTCAGTTCATACGGGCCTCTGACTCTGGGGGGCCTCCAAACGCCTTCCTTTGATCAAATCATAAACAAGGCTTTAAGGCACCAGGCCACTGTAAAAAAATTACATTTTTTTAAATTAATTTTCTGAAGATGCATTTGTTAATAATGCTCTCACCAAATGTTTTAAGGAAATTCGTAAAATTGACGGAGATACCTACAGCATTTTATATGAAACCATTTAAAACAGTTTGTACGTTCAGCAAAACTTTGAACGCGTTTTTCTCTAAACTGCTTTTTCAACACGGTTGACAACATATTAGAAAAACTATACATCCGATTTGCATGCACTGTTAAACAGTTAGTGAAATGTTAAACAGTTAGTAAATCCAGTCAGTATGGCACCACTTAGGGATTTTTTTATAATGGGCCCAATTCTATTTTTTTATGAACAATGAAAATTTCCCATAAAAAATCGAAATTAAAATTCGTTGGTCCGCCATGTTTCCTTATTTTTAAACAAAATTCACCTACGTGGTGAAATAGACACTAGATTTTCAAACAGTTTAAGACTTGCAAATCGGATGTATAGAGGTTAAAAAATGTGTTTACAAAGTTTAGAGAAAAACACATTCAAAGTTTTGCTGAAGGATAATTCAACATACAAACTGGCCTGAAGAACCTACGGTTGTAGCGAAACCCGGTCGGCATATAGTATGTTTAATAAAATAAGTTATTGTTTCAAATAAAATATTGTATCTCCTTCAATTTTTCGAATATCTTTAAAACATTTGGTGAGAGCATTTTTAACAAATGCATCGTTCAGAAAATGAAATAAAAAAATAAAATTACAAAAATTTTTTTTTACAGAGTCCGCCTTAAGTGGGAATCACCAGACAAAACCCGAAATATGTCGTTTTTAAATCAAATTTTAGACGTATTGACTCTTTTTCACGACAAAATTATAAATTGATTTCGAAAGACTGTTCTTTAATCTAGTAAAGCTATGTTTTTAATTTTGAGAAAATGTTTATTTTTAGTACATTAAGGTTTTACCGTAGGGCGTTTTCAGATTTGTTAAATTTTCAAACAAAATTTTGTATTATACATCACACATTTCAAATTATATAATCATGGAGTAAAATAAATCAATAAATTATCTGGGAAAGATATGTTTCAGAATCTTAATTTTAGTTTAAATAAAATCATTAAAAAAGGATCCGCACATATATTAAAATAAATACATTTTTATTTTGCTTAGACATTACTGAAAAATTATAAATACATATGATCAAAAAATAATTAGAAAAAGTACATAATTTGAATAGTTTTATCATCACGAGTTTGGCATTTTTGAATTTAGGTAGGTATGTATCAAAGCAAATAGTGAATGAAATAATATCGATATTGAGCTATTATGTTAAAATGCTGGTATGGAGAATAATTAATCTTTCTCATCGGAATCACCCTGTACAGTTGCAAAAGTACGATCGTAAGATCATCGTTTGACGAAATTTAAATTCTCGCCTGCTGATTAATGGCATTAAAGCCTTGTTAAGGATTTGAAAAAGGGGACATGGAAGCGTTTGATGGCCCCCGAGAACCAGAGGCCCGGGGCAGGCCGCCCCCCCCCCCCCCCCGTTAGTCCACCATTGGTAAACGGGCCCCGAGACGTGCATTGCCTAGGGGCCCCGACATGGTTAATCCGGCCCTGTCAGTAGCCCAGCAGCGGGAAAGTCTCTCTCTCTCTGCTTACACACTAGTTGATGGGACCGTTAGTCCAGGCAACGAAGGAAAAATAGAGGAAATAATTCGTGTAGAAGCCAATTTTGGCACAGTTGTACGGGAAGGTATCTTTACAACATACAAAAAATATCGGGGGGTAGGGGTGAAGCTAATGGTGGGGGGCCTCTCTAAAGATCCCTTTTTTAAGTTTTTCGTTAAAAACTCGAAAACTACTGCCTCTAGCGAAAAAATGTCTATAGGATACCTTCCCCTACAAATGCCAAAATTGGCTTCTGCGCTAATTATTTCCGCTATTCTGTGTTTTTTGGTATTCGTTGTCTGGACTACGTCATCACAGCATGTTTTTGGTGTTAATTTAGTTCTTTTTTTCAATCCCGCAAATCAGCGGAATCAAATATTGCTGGAATCACAGGGAATTGCTGGATGCGGGATCGCGTGAATACAAACACAAGATAGAGCAGCAGACTTGTTATTTAAAAATACCTTCTTTTGCAAGTAAGTAGGTAGGGGACCCCGGGTCGATCGGGGTACCGAGGCGGAAAAGGAGCGCTACGGACGACAAAGACGCGTTATCTTCTCAACGTTCAGTTCGCTATGCTGGGCTATATGGATTTACTACAGTTATTAGGAATAAAAGTGAGCTTAGTTTGGGTTTTACCGAAGGTTGAAGAAAAACTTTGCTAATTCTAATTTTTGCTCTGCGACACCAAGGTAATTACACCATTCACTTTTATATTCGAAAAGTAACATTACAGATTTATTTCGACATACTTTTGACTGACTAAAAGTCTGGTGATAACTCAGGGGCAGCAAATAAAACGGCTTTAACACTTGTGTTTTAAAGAACGTTACGCCAGGGCACAATGAATGGGTCACAATGGGGTACCTCGCTTATGTGCACTTTTATTTAATCTGCAGATGGTGCGTAAATATGTACTGGTCTCTATGAAATAAGCTGTTGATGGTCGTCAGTGTAGAAATGCCTAAGTGGCGGCATCTAAACGGCATGAAGTGCCATCATCAATATTAGAGGCGAAAATCCTGATACTGTTGCTAAAACGTCCTGGAAGTGCCTCTCAACATGGCGTACGTGATGACAGTGTTCTCACTGTGAACTGTGCAAACAATTAGTACCCCATTGTGCCCCTGGTTCATCTCTCATTTAAACCTCGGGGTGGGGCAGAATGAGAAATTTCTCTTTTTTTTCAAACATTTAGAAATTTTGATAGTAGGTAATTATTAATAAGCTTAGCTTTAGTTTCCTTATAGATAGATAAGGAAACAAACGCAAAAATTGACAAATAATGGTATTATTACTTTCAAACGCTCTCAAATTGTAATCAGAGCTTAGCTATTCCATTACGCCCGGGTTCCTAAGTTCTACAATCTAGATGGCCATTATCAACTACTATACTCGTAACTATACTGCATTCTAAAGAAGGTAAAAATATTGTCCATAGTAACATAATTTATCACGTATTTATTTACAGGTCGGTGGGTAGGTACTACTAAATGGGCGCCTGTCGTAAATAACATTAGGTAGGTCCCTACCACCTACCGACGTCTTTTCCTTATCTCACGAATGCTTAACTTTTGAAGTATTTCCATTTATTTATATGTATTTATGAATTGTAATATTTGTTATCGTACGATTAATCTTATAGTTCGATAGTCCCGCCACGCCCTAGGATCAAGAATTAAAAAAATATATATAACTAGGTACCTGTGATCACGAAAAAACCTTTGCTTTTATTTGATAATAATAATAATTGGATGACTTCTATAGCGCCATTTTCGTGAGAAAATCACCTCAAGGGCGCTTTACAAATTCATGTAGGTATCTATATATTTAATCTATAGGTACATAGGTATATACTACAAGTGGCTTAAAACTAAGATTGATAACTAATGACTTGATAATAAGAGCTGAATGCGAGAATACGCTAAACAACAGTAATTGAATTGTAATTTTTGTTTTTCTTTACATTTTAATTTATATTGGTATTATATTAGCATTACAGTAACTGTATTTTTACACAAAGTAAGTTCGAAAATTGCTCAATTCCTCGGGATATTTTTCCTTAAAGGAAAAGTTCCTTCTTTACTTTCATTTTTATTTTTCATTTTCTTGTTTTATCTATTAACATTTCTTTAGTTTATTATGTCAGCTAAACAATAGCAAAAAAATGTTATGGTATAACTGAAAGTATACTAGATTATGAATATATATATGTATTATTTTACCAACAGAATTTCTTCATTCATTTTCATTTTCAAACACATTTTTTTGAATGTATATTAATATTTCTTTAGTTTATTATGTCAGCTAAACAATAGTAAAAAATGTCGTGGTATAACTGAAAGTATTCTAGAATATGAATATACATATGTATTATTTTACCAACAGAATAGTCAACACTATAATTTATATGTAAAAACATTATCATACTGGAATGTCCTAAAACGGGCAATTGCCTAGTTGGACATTTTAAGTTCATTATATTGTATTGTGTAATATTTACAAATTTATTTTATATGACGTTCAAAAATTAACCTTTTTATTTTAGGGGTAGTTAGTAAGTGGGTAGTGGGTACCTACTTATTTTGTATATTCTCCTTTCCACAATATATTTTTTAAATCTTAGTCACTGCAGTACCTACGTTGCGAGGTAAAATACAAAGGAAATAGCTAATAAGCATTTATTTCTTAGCAAACATGTCAAAGACGCTTTAAGTGGGTGGATTTGTTAGCTCAGTAATACATCGGCTTGAAAGGCTCGGTATGCAGGTAGTAATTAGACGGAACAGCCGATGTGAAATCACTAAAAAGGTCAAACAATTTAATCAAAATGCTTCGATTATGTTGTAAGTGATATGTGTTTTTTATGCAGTGGATTACTTTAACGTCCACCTGTTTCTAACTTCTACAAACAGAAGCACAGAGCCTCCATAAATACCAGCACTTCCCACTAAGAAGAATGAGGATGGCGCGGTGTTAGAAAAAAAACTTGATTCTCCATGTTATTATTATACCTCCAGTAGCCAGTACTACCCTGTGTATAGGTATGTCACCAGGTAATCAATACGCTATTGAGGTTATGGTATTATTTACGAATGTATTTATTTTAAAAACTTATCTACATATATTATTAACTCGGGAATCATTAAAAACATATTCCACAGTTCGTAATTTCCAAATTTCGTGCAGGTAGGTCAATATTACTAGTTTCTGAAAATATTGATGTAAAAACGGTTGTTTTTACATCAATATTATTGTTAGTTGTTATTTACGTTTTGCGCGTGTTTATTCCCTACATATATAGCAAGCTGAACGTCTGGAAGTCACATAGGCTCAATTATTTCACTATATATTCGTTGTTACTATTAATTTTTAAAACCTTATAGTCCTCCAGAATACCATTTCTAAAATAGCCTATTATAAACTACCTGTAGTGCATTAATATTTACGATCTAAAAATACTGATGTCTATCAATATTTTCAGCTCTTAACTCGAACATGATTTGAAAACTTAAAAGCTCGGAAGTTCAGAATAAATGTTTGTAGAGTGGAGTATAAATGGTTTATTTCGGAGCAAATGCCCAAAAGTGGCTCTAAAAATATAAAAAAATATCGATCATGGAAATTTGAAATGCTGTTAACGACAATAATCCGAAAATGCGTTAAATATGTCATTTTTATCCATTTTTTCTCTTTCGATTGCGTCGTCGAAATATTTCTAGAAAAATAAGTGCGTCTTTTAAGACGTGCATTTCAAGAGGATTTTTTTTTTGATAAATTAAAAATAAATTTAACACTGTTTTTAAAGAAATTTACAAAAAATATTCTGAATGATGCATTTAATGTTTTTTATAATAATAACTTATTATAGGTCTTCAAAAACAGGATAAATGATTTTTTAATAAAAAATCTTTCTTTTCGCTCTTCTGAACAATTTCCATTTTGTCCTTTACAGCATTTTAAATTTCCAGAATGGATGTGTTGTTTTGACTCAAATATATTTTTGACTCAATATTCTAAATTACTTTTAATGCTGAAGTCGAACAAGGAGAAATTGTATACCCGGTAGGTTAGAGCGAAACACTGAAGTCTTATATAATATATGGTTAACGCAGCCTATAATTTATAAAATAATTATTATAGGTAATCATATATTTCAATGTTTTCAATAGGGAGGCGGTATGGTATGAGTAACGCCGCCCGGGAACCATGATAACCAACATCTCTGTCTTAGGTCACCCCTAAGTGGTTTGCTACGTTTTGTGTCTTAGCAGGGGTTCATGGGTTCATGGGGTGAAGTTTGTCTGGATCTTGGCGGTGTATATCCCACCAACTTTGTGGCAGTCAGAATCGGGAGAGACTGGTTGATGGAGACCTTTAGACCTCTCCAGCAGGATTCTCTCGGAACATCGCTTTGCATGCACCGCAGTGGCAGGGATAGATTCATACATCCATCACTCCTGGACACACTGACCCCCAGATTCCTTTCCACCCCTTACACCCTTTTCCTTACCAAAAATTGTTGTTTTTCCTTTCCTAAGAAGACCTCGTCCCCTGCTCATGTGTGGAGCTAATGTAAAAAAAAACTTTTTAGAAAAAAAAAACTTCAAACCTCTCTCCTCACCAATTTGGGAAATAATGTGACTTCCAGCTTCCAGCCTTTCTGGTTTAAGGTTTAGAATAATAATTATTATTAAATGAGAGAAAACAAGAAAGCTCTGCAAAATTAAGAAATATCTTCACACGATGATGTCTCTCACCCTGAATGCCGGTGAAAACTTAAGTGGCTTTTATAATAATTTTATTTTATAATAATTGTAGGTATTTTCAGGGGGCAACACAAAGCCACGGGGACAGGGCCGGATTAACCATATCGGGGCCCCTAGGCAATGCACGTCTCGGGGCCCCTTTACCAATGGTGGACTAACGGGGGGGGGGGGGGGGGGGGCGTCTGGTCCTCGGGGGCCTTCAAACGCCTCCATGTCCCCTTTATCAAATCCTTAACAAGGCTTTAATGCCATTTTTATTTAATTATTTATAATCTATTACGAAAACATGGTAAGCACCTAACACCTTATTGAGTTGAGAAAAAAACTCATTACGGGAAGCTCATTACATTTAATCAGCGGCCGAGAATTTAAATTTCGTCAGACGACGATCTTGCGATCGTACCCTTGCAACTGTACAGGGCGGTTCCGATGAGTAAGATTAATTATTCTCCATACCAGCATTTTAATATAATAGCTCAATATCGATATTATTTCATTCACAATATTTGCTTTGAAAAATACCTAAATTCAAAAATGCCCAAACTCGTGATGATAAAACTATTCAAATTATCTACTTTTTCTAAATATTTTTTGATCATACGTATTTATAATTTTTCAATAATGTCTAAGCAAAATAAAAATGTAATTTATTTAATTTTTTCCGCGGATCTTTTTTTTAATGATTTTATTTAAACTAAAATTAAAATTCTGAAACATATCTTTCCCAGATAATTTATTGATATATTTTACTCCATGATTATATAATTTGAAATGTGTGTTGTAGTTTTGTCTGGGATTCCCACTTAAGGCGGACAATGTAAAAAAAAATTTGTAATTTTATTTTTTTATTTCATTTTCTGAAAAACGCATTTGTTAAAAATGCTATCACCAAATGTTTTAAAGATATTCGAAAAATTGACGAAGATACAGCATTTTATGTGAAACAATAACTTAGTAAACACCACTTTTATTATACATACCTACTTATGCCGACCGGGTTTCGCTACAACCATAGGTTTTTCAGGGCAGTTTGAATGTTGAATTATCCTTCAGCAAAACTTTGACTGTGTTTTTCTACAAACTTTGTTGACAAATTATTTAACCTCCATGCATCCGATTTGCAGGTCTTAAACTGTTTGAAAATCTAGTTTCTATTTCACCACGTAGGTGAATTTTGTTTAAAAATAAGGAAAAATGGCGGACCAACGAATTTTAATTTCGATTTTTTATGGAAAATTTTCATTGTTCATAAAAAAAAAAAGAATTGGGCCCATTATAAAAAAATCCCTAAGTGGTGCCATACTGACTGGATTTACTAACTGTTTAACATTTAGTACATGTTTTTCTAATATGTTGTCAACCGTGTTGAAAAAAGCAATTTCGAGAAAAACGCGTTCAAAGTTTTGCTGAACGTTAATTCAACATACAAACTATTTAAAATGGTTTCATATAATATGCTGTAGGTATCTCCGTCAATTTTGCGAATTTCCTTAAAACATTTGGTGAGAGCATTATTAACAAATGCATCTTCAGAAAATTAATTTTAAAAAATGACAATTTTTTTTACAGTGGCTACTTAAAGCCTTGTTTAGGATTTGATCAAAGGAACATGGAGGCGTTTGGAGGCCCCCCAGAGTCAGAGGCCCCCCAGAGTCAGTGTGAACTGAAGAAAAAGCTTGTAAAATTACATCAACTTCTTAAACTAGGGGGGGGGGAGCGGTTCATCCAGCTTTTCCACCCCGGGCCTCTGACGGGCTTAGTCCGCCACTGCACTTTACCCTTTTCTAACTTCCAAACTTTTTTTTTCTACCACAACATAATTTTATTCATAATTAATCTGTTTTTTACTAAATTTCGAAGGTATGCCTTCACCCCTATTCAATAAAAAAAAATTAAACGAATACAATAGTACATTGAGCGGTCTTATCACCAAAGTGATCTCTTCCAGACAACCTTGGTATGAAGAGAAACAAAGAATTTTAGCAAACAGATAGGTAGCGCACACTAAAGCTTGTACAACATTTATATTTTAAACATTAGAAATAAAATAAAATAAAATAAAAAAAAAACAAATGCCAATATA
The DNA here is from genome assembly GCA_917563855.2 of Limnephilus lunatus. Classification (NCBI taxonomy): domain Eukaryota; kingdom Metazoa; phylum Arthropoda; class Insecta; order Trichoptera; family Limnephilidae; genus Limnephilus; species Limnephilus lunatus. The sequence continues at coordinate 29,331,085 of OU830594.1, read as the reverse complement.
AACCACACACGGCACCTATAATCATAAAGTAAAGTAAAATACAACTATGTTTAAATATTTGTTTTAATTATTGACTTTTTACTTATTATTTGTGCATGATGTGAACAGTAATTGGGTTATAACCTAATTATTTTAATTTGTTGTTTTGTTTAATGCGTGTAATGTTATTTACCTATAAATGTTCGTAATAAAAAATTAAAATATTTAAAACATCTTGAAAGCTGACTTTTTCCAAAAGTGTGCCAGAGTTGCTTACTAATTGTGAGTGGAACCGTTGACGAAAGTTATTTTTTCTTGGGGCGCGGGGCCCCCAGCCGATGCGGGGCCCCTAGGCAGTTGCCTACTCTGCCTTAGGGATAATCCAATACTGCACGGGGACACAGCCAATCTCGTAGTGACCCCACCGAGAGACATCCTGTGATCTCAATGCCTCATGAACTCTGGTCTTCCTTCAATAGGATAAGATGCTTCCACAGTCGTTGTGCCCACATAAAGCATAGTTTGCACAGGTAGAAGGCATAGGCTTCGTAGATAGTAGAAAGCGTTTGAAAAATGAAGAAGAAGATTGTTTGAAAGGGAGATATATAAATACGAATTACGAATGTTAGAAAGAGTTAGCTAATGTTAAAACACAATTTTTTTTATTCCAGTTAAAAGAAAATTACATTTTCACTCATTTAACTAGAAATAATTATACACATTAAGATAAACTAAATATTTCAATACAGCTCTATTCTATTTCATTATTTTGTTTATCAAGAATAAATATTAATATATATTTTTTAAATTTACCCAACTTATTTTCGTTTTTAATGTCATTTGGGAGGCAAATATATAAGTTGCCCCCCTCGTAACCAATGGATTGTTTACCATAGTTAGTGTGGATGATGTTTAAATGTATGTTATCATGTTGTCGTGTGAAGTGTTTATGTACTTGAGACGTTTTAATGAATTCTATGTTTGTGTGTACGAGATTATGTTGTATATAAGGAGACATGTATTGTATTCATATAGTTTTCTTAACGTTAATAGTTTTGTTTCCATATATAATTTTTTTGTGGATGTTCTGGGCTTGTAGTTAAATAGTTTTTTGAATTGGTACCTTGTTTTGTATTACCTGTAATTCATTTATGTATGTTTCATATGCGTTTCCCCAGATTTCAATAATAACTTAGCGAAACTGTAGAAATTTTATTAAAATACGACTCGTTTAAAATAGAGCAAAAATCTCCCGACGGAGTGTAAAGCGTTTTTTAAATATATTTTTTATTTGTATACCTCACAAGAGTCCCAGCTGCTCCCGTTTGGAGCTAGTGAGACTGTGGTATCCCCAATTCGGATATGTTGTGAGGCTGATGGTAGTGGGGGGTGGGGAGGGGAAGGAGATGGGGAAGAGGAAGGTGGGGAAATACCTGGCTATTCAGATCTGGTCACCAAACACGGCTCAAGCCATTTCAAGCAACGTTTTAATTCTGTATGGTGGTCTTGCACCAGGGCGATACTACAGTATCGATACTGAGAGTATCTTCCACTTTGGAACGTGCCGCAAATATACTAGGTATATATTATTTTTACGTTAATTAATTGTGAAAATAACACAAATTAATCAAAGCGTCTAAAGAGACGCTGTGATTTTTTCATACCTACAACCTTTTTTAATACGAATATACCTACATACGTAACATAAATATACCTAGCTAAATTGTAGTAGGTAAAAATCACCTCTGTGCCTTTGAGGTAATTTTTCACAAAAACGGCGCTGTACAAATTATTGTTATTTTTTTTTTTTGGTTATTTAAGTAAGGTATTTATTTATTTTTATTTATTTATTACATTAGATACATTTGTACAGCAAAATTACATAAAATAACTGTAGATTTTAAAAATGTGTACAAGTATTATTAATATTATGTCTTGTATGTCTTATATTAGTTCCTAGCTAGGCAGATTGCCTGTTCTAAGGAACCAAATGCTGGTGGAATATGCCAAAAAATATTGTTTTTTTTTTGTAGATTAAATAAGTTTTTTTTAAACTATTTTTTACTGATTATGCCATTAGCATGTATAATTTTATTGTACCTGCTTCCTCTGCGGTTGTACCTACATTTAATTTGAAACACCATTTAGGAAGTAAGGCGGGTATGCCGGTATGGAGACAATGTTAAAATGATTAGAAAAAAGTTTGGGGTTAGAATACCTACCTACCAATGTCAATATAAAATAATTCAAAAATATTAATGTAAACATATTAATTTAAGGATACTAAACAGAAGAGAAAAATTAAATACGCCCGTGGGTAGGTATACCATAAGCTCTCAACAATATAAGTCGTGACAGTGGTCGTGACACATTTAAAAGTCAGTCGATAAATGAAATGTTAAATAGCTGTGCGATATTATCTTGGTCAGCCGGTACCTACCTGATAAGCGAGAATAATATTCTGGGAAATGGGAAAAGGCCTTGAATCGCAAGATGGTTTTTTCCCGCCGAGAATAAATACGCGGGAAGTCGCATTGGGGCGCCTAGAAGCAGAGCAAATGCTCGCAATAATTACCTACAACATATCGCATTACTTTCTACTATGGTTGCAATTAAAATGACCCCAATCTCATTATCTCTACGGGTACCTACCTAACTTAATCTAAGCATTGACATTATAAAATAAAATCTTTTATCAATTTTGAGATTTTGCAAAATCCGCCCTGTTTTCCAAACATGCCTAAATAATTTGAGGGAAAAACTTATCAACGTCGAATAGGCCACTTGCATAACATTTAAAAAAAAAATTCCGGATAAGGCAAATATTCTAAGACATTCTGTATTATTATTTTTTTTAAATCGTATTTTTGAAGCCCTGGCGTTTTTTTGAAAATTTGAATCCGAAAAATCAGACCATTTTTTATAAACCGGAAAGACGGGACATAATTTTATGAGTGCGAAAAACGATAATTACATAGCCGAAAATCATTTTAAAAAAGAACGTTTTCCACACGAATAGCAATAAATTGTACGGGGTTCTCTTCGTAACATCTGTAAAAACACCGCTATCTTTATCAAAAAATCAAACCAAAGAATAAGTTCGCATAGAACAAACAATATATCTAGTGAACAATTCAAAAATTCGCCGGAAATTGAAGTGTTGCCATATAACAAAATAGTTAATCAGTGTAAAATTTTTCAAAATTAAGGGAACATAATCGGAGACGGGACATTTCCATGTAGTGATGTCCCGAGCTCAAATAATGGATTTATTTATAAAAGTAAAAAAAACTATACATTTCTAAAAATTTTTACTAACATTTTCGTAATCTTAGTAAAAAAGTTTATCCACACGATTTTTTCCAAGTCGTTATGAAATCCATGCAAGTGGCCTATTACTAAATCATATTATTTTAAGTATTCTTAAATTTTTATTTATTTATTTATTTATATTCTCACCATACATTTTGTTGTTGTTTTTTTTTTTACATAAATTAACCTCACTAGGACTAATGCCTGTATTGAGGTTAATAATTATAATTTGAGGATGCAAAACACAATATAAATACACTACTTTCAAAACACTAATATTACATACTAATTACCCATCTATAATTACCATTTTTAATAGTTTTATTGACTTACTGTAATATGATAATATAATATAATAATATGAAGACCAGATGGGTAATTTGAGAATGATTTGTAACAATATTTTATACCTGCCAAAAGCAAAGTAAGTTCAAAAGAACTAGGGTGACACTTCGATTTGTGCAACTGGAACTCAAATATCTTATTATTTTTAAAAAAAAACTTATTATTTAAAAAAAATCTTATTATTTAAAAAAGGACAAGGATGAAAATATAGTATGCCAATCCTCAGTCAACATAAATTTCTTAACATTATTTTTAAATTTAGTTAATGAATTGGAAGACTTAATGTAATCTGGCAGAATATTAAACATAAGTGGAACCTGATATAAATAGTTTCTTTGGCCAAAAGATGTTTTAGTATGTATTGCCACAAAGTTCATTTTTGAGCCAATTCTAGTGGTATGGGTTTGTTGGGTTCTTTCTGCAGATTTAGTATTGATAAAAAATCTTAATGATGTACAGCTGTTTTATACACATAACATTAGATTCCTTGTAAAGTAGTTTAGATGGATAACGAATTTTTTTTTTGTACATGACTTTAAGAATTAATTTGTGAGCAATATTTAGTGGTTCTACATTGGACTTTAGACAGGATCCCCAGCATACTATATTGTAAGAAAGTCGAGATTGGACTAAGGCATAATAGACAGATTTTAATTTCTCTTTATCCAATATATGACGAAGTTCTTTAAAAATATAGGTAAGTCTCCTGATATTTTTTGTTAACATATCAATATGGTCGTTCCATCTCAAATATTTATCAATAATTACACCTAGGTACCTAATACAGTCTACTCTTTCTAAAGGGTGGCAATTACAATTTTGCAGACAATTGTGTATAGTTAGATTATGAATGTAGGATGGCTGACTTTTTGATGATATGCTAAAAGTTATATATTTTGTTTTTGATGTATTCAAAGTTAAGATGTTATTATTTAGCCAACTCTTTACTATTCTTAATCCTGAATCACATTTTTCAAAAGCATCTTTCCAGGTTTTACCCTCAAATATTAAAGCAGTGTCGTCTGCGAAACTGACAATATGACCTGGAATATCTAAATTACATAAATCATTAATGTAGATTAAAAACAATATTGGTCCAAGTACACTACCTTGTGGAACCCCAAAAGAGATTTGTTTGCTTAAGCTTAAATTATTATTTATCTCTACTTGCTGTGTTCTATTGCTAAGATACTTAAATAAAGGATTATTTTACAACTTAGTACGAATACGAATAATAAAAAGTAAATCCTAGCCAATTTCATTATTTATTTGTAAGAGACAACAACTTATACACAAAACATATAGAGATACATACCTATATACAGAGTTAAATTAAGTCAAGCCAAAAAGGTCTCCTATGATAGAGATACTTGGAGATAGAGTATTATTATATCTTAAAATTAATTTTAGGTGAGGAGGAGAGGAGAGGAAAATAGGATAGGGATGCGAAATTATGCCAGAACTCCCCGTTCGAGCCTCTTTTTCTGCTTCAGATAAACTGAGTTCTGTTGAAATGAGACCAAAATGTTGCTGTCTTCGTTTACAGGAAAATATTCACTGTATTTGTAGAAGGTATCGTAAGTATTGGATTTCTTATTTAATGCAAGTAAAATAACGTTAAAAAAAACACGTCTGTTTTACCTTTATCGCTCTGAGAAAATTCCAAGAGAGAAAAAAAGATATTTCAAACGGAGAAACATTTCCAATAATAACATTTATTAATCTACAATCAGCAGTACTTAATGATAAGCCAAATTCTTTGTTCAGTAATTAAAAAAGGTCAACGAATCGATCATTTTTTTCTGTCACGATAAATCAAAAAATATATCTTTCAATCTTTACAAGCATCTGACATTTTTTTTAGTTTGTAGTGATATTCATCAATTAATTATTCTTGTAATCTGACATAACTTTACAAATCACAATGGTTTATCAAAAATAATTTTCCATGAATTTGATTTGGAAAATCTTTTTAGGAACACAAAAATTCTATCATTGAAAATAATAACCTTAGCAATAACCTTAAGAATTATAAAAATTGTTATTATAAAAAAAAATTATATTCATTGAGACTTTTATACAAAAAAATCAATATGAGACGCTATCTAGGTTACAAACCTGTTCTTAGAACGATTGTTTCCAATGAAAAAGGTGATTGCCTACAATATGGAAAAATAGTCGAAAATAATATTTAATTAAATTAAGACAATATAAGCTAAACTCAATCGAAAATCTGGAAAAAGTAAAGTCCTGGGTTCGAGTCCCAGAGGTGACAATATCTTTTTCTGATTTTTCTGTTTCCATATTTTCGATTGAGTTTCGTTATTAATATTACAATTTGAGGTTGTACTCTTAAAGTTAAAATATAAAATAAAATGAAGATTATATTGTTAATTCTAAAAATTGAAATATGAGATTGACAAATATGATGGTTTGATGGAAGGTGGCAGTGGCCGAATTGGTAGAGACGCCCGTCCCGGTAAGACGAGAGGTTCTGGGTTCGAGTCCTTATTGCGATCGTTATCTTTTTATTTTTCTGTGTCTGGTTCTCTTTCATATGTTTGTTTAGATTATTAATGTTAACTTCTTCATCAATGATATATTACATTGATGAGAAAAACCTTCAAAATTCATAAAAAAAAAACAAAAATTCTAACTTCAACGTCAAACAAAATTGTATTTTTTGTTTCCTCATTCACGTTGATCACTACCGTAATCACGCTGATCAACAACCACGTTTCTCAAATGAGTCACTTTAGTTTTATCTGTTAAGATAGTAACAGAATTTTACTGTCTGCTTTCATGAATAAATATCTCTGAACATAAAATATGTCTCTGTTCACTTTCATGATGTTATTATTATGATAATATACCTGAAACACGTAAGGATTATGCCATCAAGAGTGAGTGCATAATATGATATGACATGATGGCTTCACTTTCAGTGTGCACAAGAATCTACAATCTACATACCCACATTTAAATCATGTTCAAAGGCTCACCGTAAATTACTTTCTGTCGAACTCGGATATGATTTCAGCCAGCTGTGAGAGCCATATCTTCAGTGGCGTAGCGTGGGGGGGGGGGGGCGGCCCGCCCGGGTGGGACTTTTAAGGGGGCGGTAAATTTTCACAATAATTTTTAAAAATTATTTAAGAAAATAATTATTATCATTAGATAGATACATAATGTAAACATTGATTTACCTCAGTGGCGTAACGTGTGGGAAGTAAATCAAGTTATTTTTTTTAAATGTATAATAATTATTTGAAATTGTTCTACGATACTTTCGTTTACGAATCCAACTGTTTCTTTTATTATTTATTATAAATGTCAATAATTATGTTTTTTTAAATTTCATAATTCGTAGGAAAACCGTACGCATATTATGAGAGAAATACTAATTAAAGCTGGGAACTCGCAAACAAATTCACTCTTAATTAAAACCAGAGTTGTGTTCAGAGAGTAAAGATGAATTTCAGTTGTGTATTCATCCGCTGATACATTTCGAAGGAGACCATTATTTTATTCGAAATGCATTGGAGGTTGTCCACCACATACCCGCCCCTCTACTAGACCTCCCTCACACGAAGTGCAGTTATAAAATTCTCTTTAAAGACTATGTATATGCTGCCAGAATCAAAGAGAAACCATTCTCATATTCTGAGTATAGTTTTAATTCACCACATACAGATTTAATTTAACCCGTCTAATTACAGAGACGCAAATTGTCCCACACATTTAATTTTTATGCGATGAAAACTAAAGAGACAGTTTTATTAAAAAAAAAATTAACAAAAAGAATCTATATTTAGAATTTTTAGTTTATTTAGTACCTTGATTCGAATATTAGCTGGTGTGTATTTTTGAGCCAATTTACATTTCCTTTACCAAAATTTTAATATTTAGAAACAACAATGTTCTAATAAGCACGTCGAAAAAATTATTTTATCTAGATTTTATAAAAATTTTGTTTATTGCAAAAGGTTAAAAAAAAACTAATAAAATTGAACATTTAATATGCCTGAGAAGAACCGGGAATTTTGTGCGCAAACCTTGACAGGCGAAAGTTAATAGATATATTTTTTATTTTATTCAAAGGGTTAAACCAGTTTTCAGAATGTAAAATTCCAATTGTGGATTCATCTGCTAACAGAATTGGAAGGAAAACATTATCTTATTCGAATTGTAGTTATATTCAATTTTGGTTGCAGACTCTGTATGTGCTGCCAAAATCAAAGAAAAAGCATTTTCATGATCTGAGTTCACTTTTATTACGCCGCATACAGACTTAATTTAAACCAATTTTGTGTTGAGAATGTAAATTTACAGTTGTGGATTCATCTGCTGACACATTTCTAAGGAAAACATTATCTTATTCGATGTGCAGTTATAAACTTCTAGTTGTAGACTATTTATTTAATGCCAGAATAAAAAAAATCATTTTCATATTCTGAGTGTAGTTTTTATTCACCTCATACAAAATGGGTTTGTGTTCAGAATACAATGATAAAGTAAATAACGAGTTGCAGATTCATCGTGCACCGAGTGAAGCTTTATATTTGAGTTGCATACCAAATGCTGCAAAATTCTGAGAAATTTATTGTTTCGTGTCTAACTATTATTTGGGGACTCTACCGCAGAATCAATCGTAAGTTAAAACCTGCCTTGCGTTCTAAGCACGGTGTAAAAGTTCGAGATGCGAAATCCTCTTTCAAGGATACCACTTCGATGTCCGACACCAGTTATAAACTTTGTAGTAGAATTTATAAACATGATTTTCGTAGGAAGAATACTCGTCAAAATTGGTTATTAAAAAAATCCCCTCCTCACCCCCTGGCGCTTGGTACCCAAATATGGGGGCGGCGAAATTTTTCCCCGCCCCGGGCGGCCAACACCCACGCTACGCCACTGCATATCTTTATTCGAATCTAATGCATTGATATACGTATCTACTCGATTTTTATTGGCACGAATGTAACACAACACATGTGTCATTTTATTTTCCTTTTTGCTACCGGGCAGTTCTCCATATAGACATATTACAGAGCAAACACGAGGTAGAATCGTAGTTATTTGTATACTGTTTGAATAGGTGGAAGTGAATATTTGCTTAAAATAAGAATCTTAGATAAACGCAGTTTTTTTCCTAGATCTGAAGTTCATTGTCGACTGTCTCTCAGCCTGAATAAATTGCTTTTCATCTTTTCCATAATTATTTTCACTTCTAAATCATCTCACCGTTTAATCAGTCTGAAACCCCACGATAAAATCCCACGGGTGAAAACTTTTACACCCTTCAATTTCTACACAGAATCTGGACGGTAAAAATTGTACATCATCATCATCACTCTTGGCTCTACAACCCCTGGTGGGTCTTGGCCTCCTCAAGAGTCTTCCACCACTCATCACGGTTTTGTGCCAGGTCTCTCCAGTATACAATCTCCAAGGTGGATTAATCTTTGAGGACGTTGTCGCTCCATCTTAAATATGGTCTTCCCAGACTCCTTCGCCCTGTCGGTCTTGAGTTCAGCAGGGACTTTGGTGCTTGATGCTCAGTCATTCTCTCTACATGACCCAGCCACCGAAGTCTTCCCAGTTTTTTTTTTTAATTTTGTGACGTTTTATAACAGAGTATATATCTCATTGTTATAACGTCTGCAAAATATAAGGTCATCATGTGAAAAAACGTCGACTATTTTCGTGGTATCACGTTCTCGAATATAGATTTTAGACTAGATAATCAAAATCCATTTGCTCGAAATCCTTCCTGCGCAACCCTGCCTTTCCATTAAGTACACCAAAGACAATATTTCTCAATGGTCACGATAATAATTGCGTTTCTGGTCTATCCATATCCACTTCCGACAGCTTCTATCCACGCTGGACTGTTGTCATTTTTTAACGCATTTATTGCGCAGACTAAAGCGGTCGCTTTTGATGCCATGCCAGCCATGTGCTCTCCGTTCAACATCCAGATACTACCAAGAACTCAGTACAGTTTCTTGGCGATCCGTAAAAAGTTGTCCAATGATCCTAATAGCTTTTTACGACGGGATTTAATTATGATTTCTCTTCAGCCTTGATTTTCCGTCCGAAGTTGTTTGCTCCTTATATCGTTTCTTGATACAAGACGAGTGACAGATGTGTAAGGAAATGTTTTTTTTTTATCGGCCGGCCGGCTTGCTAACATGCCCATTCATCATATTTGCAGCGCATCGCTAATAGTACGACAATCTCCAGAATTAGGCCATCCTGACATCGATAGGAAATCTTTCACGTCGCCTAAGTACAATCGTTGACCGATAAAATTCTCGGTGGCATAATGTTATCGATTTCAAGCGCAAGTTGACATGTTTATAATTACCGAGAGTGTACGGTACGTCTTAATTAGTAGGTATATTTACTCTGAACGTTTCTTGGTGGGCTATGGGCTTTGATCAAAAACATCAAATAATACTTTATTTATTTACCTTACAATATTCTTATAACTGTGATATTGATTAGTATCAATTATTACCTTTTAACATCTAAAACTTTCTCATTGCGGAGAAAAATCTTTTTTTCTCCTGCGTATTTACGAGTAGGTACAAATGTACAATTAGAAGAATAACCCAAAAATCTATTGCTCGCTGCATAGATAATGGAAAAGATACCTATTTCATGGTTTTTTTTTAACTTAAGCGTGAAATATGAGGCACAACACTGAAAAATCCGAAGTGTTTTAAGTTTTTTTTACTATAGCTCCACACAGGAGGCCCCGAGGAAAAAATATTCCCCGGGGCCTGTGACATCTTTGGGGATGCTGGGTCGAGAGGTATTTTTAGGAAAGGAAAGAAAATGAATTTCAGGGAAGGAAAATGAATGAGGGGTGGATAGGAATTTGGGGTCAGTGTGTCCAGGAGTGACAAACGTATGAATCCATCCCTCCCAATGCGGTGCAAGGCGATGTTTCAAGAGAGTTCGGCTGGAGAGGTCGAAGTGACTCCCTCAACTATTCTCTCCCTATCCGGCGTGCCATGCAACTGGTGGGCAGACGCATCCGCCGTCAATACCCGGACAAGCTCATCCTGTGAACCCGGGCACCCCTGCTAAGTTACCAAACGTAGCGAGCCACTTGGGGTGACCTATGTCAGAGGTGTTGGTTATCCAATTAATGGTTCCTGGGACGGCGGTACCCGTACCCGCCACCCAATCAAATGATTTCGATTTTATTTATTTTTTATTTAAAAAGAAAAACAAATATTCCCGGGTTGCGAATAACCCGACAATATTTGAAAATCTCCTACTACCACCACAGTTAGCGTAAAATGTTGCTTGTGTCGTGATGCAGGACTTCGAGCCCGCCGAGGAATCGAACACGGGACGCCTGGGTGGGACCCAAACGCGATGCTAACTCAGCCACTGACCGGTCGCTTTTTACATTAGCTCCATATAGGAGGCCCTGAGGAAAGGCCATTGTGATACAAATAATTTATCTCAGGGCTTATTTTTTCTTTAGGGATGCTGTGTGCGGGGTCTTTTTAGAAAATGAAGTTCTGGAATGGAAAAAGGTGTGAGGGGTTACTAGGAATCTGGGGATCAGTTAATCCAGGAGTAACGGTCGTATGAATCCATCGTATTATCATATCAAGAAATATTATTAGGACCCCACCAGGAAACAATGGCGCACCAGTCACCAGACCAACAAAATTTATTCTCGTTGTATTGAAGGTCAAAAAGTCTGGCCTATAATTTAAGTCACACATTTCACTTCAGAGAAGGCATTGTATGTAAGCGATACTACAGATGTAACAATTAATTATGACACGATTCCCATGTACCAGTAGAATGTATGGGATTTGGAGTGGACGTACACTTACCAAACAATAATATGTTAAATATGTACAGGTAAAGTGAAGTGAGATCATTATGAACAGGTGTGAGAAACAATAAAACTGAGGTATTAAGAAAAGAATAAGTACAATTGACGAATATATGGTGTAGGTGGCGGAAAAAAAATTACCAAAATCATTTTCAAAGGATTTTCATTTATTTTCTTAAACAATGCAGTAGAAAATGAAGCCAATGACGAATTGATATAATTTTGTATTAGACCTCGAAAATACCTAGTAAATCAATTATTATAATAATATGCAATGCAGAAAAGTTTTTATTGAAGTGAAAACTTCTTTAGCACCGTTGTGATTTGAAACTCGATGAAACAGAAAAGAATGATACTAAGAAGGGACAAACACATCACACAGTTTTCAGTGAGCTAGAATGCTAAAATTGAAAAATTCGACATTACTGATGTTGTTGTAGCTGAAAATGAATTTAATTTTTTTTCAAAACTTCAACTTTTTGTATGAAGATTTTTCAGTGTGTGGATGCGCCGAAAACGTTTTCAGCTACAACAACGTCAATAACGTCATATTTTTCAATCTTAGAGCTCTAGCTCACTGAAAACTCACGGACCGCCACTGAAACACATTTATCTATAGGATTTACCCCGCGAGAGAATGAGATACAATAATCGGTCTTCTTTTTGTGTAGTGCTTCGTAGCCTCCCCACTTTTGTCTATTTTAGTTTTCTAATGGTTTCACTTCTACCGCGTGTTAACTGCACACTTGTTTTTTTTTAAAAAATAAGTATTATCTATGGGTATCTACCTTAATAACTACATCAATGAAGCAAACATTGACTAATCGAGAGAAAGAGCGATTGTGTTATTTGTATTTCTTTTTTATCAGTTGTTGTAATATGTGGTTGGCAGTTACAATCCGTGACTTTTCAGTGAGCTAGAGTATTTAGATTGAAAAATAGACTAATTATTGCTGTTGCTAGAGCTGAGAATATTTTTTTGTTTTAAATTTCAGTTTTTGTATAAAGATTTTCAGATTGAAAAATACTGAAAAATTGGCTTACTGAAAAGTCACGGACCGCCCTTGGTGGTTGGGTCATCTTTCCAAGTAAAAATCAGTCATAAAATAATTGATGGTTTTATCTTTATTTTGGAATCCAAAGAAACACAGAAACACATATATTATTATCTTCGATAAATAATATTAATAAATAATAGGCTTAGATTATAACAAGGATATAAAGATGAAAAGAAAATAATACTAATTCGTATTTGATTGAATGTCATTACATTGGACGACAAACCAAATAAATAATGAGAATAAATAGTATAAATAATGTCTTAAGTCTTAAGTTAGCGAATGAGGGATGATGATGCACCGAATGAAGAATGTGCGCGAGAAGTCGTGCAAGAATACACCCAATATTCTTAAAGCACTATTTCCAATACCAGTTCCGGAGTAATAAATTTAACTCCCCCTTCACCATACAGTCCAGAATCACTTAAATAATAAATCATTATAATTAATAAAGAGTTAATAAAACGTTTTTCTATATTATATCACAATTATATTTTAAATGTCTTCGTTTACTTCGTTATCTTCATCTTCATCATCGTCATCCTCATCGTCGTCATCTTCTAAAATATTAATATCGTATTCTGAGCTATCATTTGTTATGGCTGACGCTACAATGGCACCTACTCCCGACCCCTCGCTTTGCCTCTTCAAGTAATCATAAACGTATGTTTCCACGGTATCTTCTACCACTGGAATGAACTCTTCAAGTTGTCTTTTCTTCCTGATTTTAGCGAGCTTTTTCAATTTTTGTATTTCAGCCATTTCGTTTTCATCTGATTCTACTATTCCCTTACGGTACTTCTCGTTAATTGTCAACTTTTTGTCGTCACTGACTTCGTATTTCGCACCGATTTCGGTTTCTTGGAAGTTTCCGTAACCCACGTTTACGAGATCTTTCAGGGTCCTACCATTTTTGGTTCGAGCGTGTTGGGTATCATCCTTATTTTCTGACCTTTCTTTATGTCCGTGTAAATGTTTAACGGGATATTTATCTAGTTGTGGGATTTCGTTATTTTCCGGCATAGAAAAATCGCGAAGTATTTCTTTATTACTCGGTCCGTAGGTTTTCACCTTTGAATGTCCCTGAATAATAAGGTACATTGGGCCTCTTAGCGGCTCCGTTGGCTGTTTATAGTGTTTGAATAGCGGGTCGGTTGTCAGCGATGCAACGGCTGTGGTGGTGGGCGTTGGAGTGGTTGACGTTGCAGTGGTATACGAGAAACTGGATGTCAGTATTGTTTTCTCCGTAGACGATTCTTTATGTAAAAGGGAGTGTAAAAAGCCAGATGGTTTTCTAGTAGTTTTCATTGAAGTAAAGCGGGAAGGTGGCGGTGGTTGCATTGTTTGCATCGTCTGCATCGTTTGCATGGAGTGCATTACAATATCATCTGTTATAGGCCCTGGACGTCTGTTGAACGGCTGACCATTGTTGATCAGATTAGTGTTCTGCGAACCTAAATTAGTGTACACAGAGTTTATCTGATTATTTAGGTAGTTTGCGGGTAAAGCTTGCAAAACGTGGTGGACTGGCTTTGCGGATGAAATAAAGGGTTCGTATGTATTTTTGTATTGTTCTGTCGTCGTGTATACAGGGCTTGAAATGTACGGTGTATTGGTAGTGATTTCTTTTTGAATATGTGCGTTCGGTTTTCCAATGTTCACGTATGTATTTCCGATTGTATCGTCCGATACTTGACCCTTGTGCATTGGTTGATTGCCAACTGCCATTTGCGTAGCTGCAGGCTGGGAGCCAGCCACGTGGAGAACGTGTAGTGCTGGACTTCTGGTAGGAGCTGAAATCAGAGGAGGCTGCCCTAACATAACTTCAGATGTCGGAATCCTCAGTGGGCCTTGAGAAATCGAAACATGCGCCGAGTTTGGATTGTACGATGAGTGATGTTCAAACACGATTCGACCAGTCTCTGTAGGAAATACGATCGGGGAATTATGAAGTCTCTGATTTTCCAAAGGTTGGGATGCACGTACCGGGGTCTGTACAAATCGTACTGTATTAGCTGTGCTAGAAGAATTTCTCTTAAAAACTACAGGATTATCCTGTGTTTCCGATTCTTGGAAACTGATTACATTGGATGGATTTTCCGTTGGTGTCCTCCACGTGGCATACTGACTTCCCGGCTCGTATTGGTTAGCCCCCTTTTGCCATTGGTTATTTCCGGCATCGCTGGAAGAATGATATACTAGATTAGCCTCTTGCAATGAAACTGTTGGCCGGGGAGCGGAGGTGGTGGCAGGCGGGGTGTAGACTGGCCTGGCGGTGGTGGATGGGGGTGGCGGTGTGGGGGGTGGAGGGTTGGGTTTAAATAGCGGCAGCTCCATGTGGGGTGGAGGAATGGGTGGAGGTACCAGTACAGTGTAAGGCATTCGCTGTTCGTCCGATTTGTAATGACTATCATCGAATCTATTTTTATAGAATTGCGAATGATAGGAATGAGGTTGTGAATGTGGCGGTCGCTGCCCCTGGCTTGTTCTGACATGCGGATTATGATTGTGATTCGTAAATTTTGGTCCATCAATAAATTTAAGGAATGATTCGTACGGGTCTCTTCTGTTTTCGGCCGCGGGCGGGCTGGTGCTTGATTTCTTCGATGAAACTCCTAGAACTAAGATTTCGGATTTTTTCCCTTCGTGTGGTGGAGGTCCGTCTTGTTTCCTTGTAGGAGGCTCTACCCAATAATGGACCCTTTCCAGCACTGGTGGAACGTAGTCGTACGTTGGATCGTTTTGAAGAGGATCTCCTCTTCCGAGTGGCTTCCACTGCTCGTAATCCATCCTGGGTGAGAACAGACCCCGAGAACTTTTAGCTCCAAGTTCATCTGAAATCAAAGAAGCGCAAAATCAAATAAAAGTTGGCAACTGGTGACAAGCGATTAGAAACGTCAAAGTGGATGCCAATTCAAGGTGACAATGCAACATTTATATTATCGTGAAAATTTTATTTTAGCTTAGGACTACAATAATTCGACCATGTACGTCCAAGTCACGCCTCTTTTAAGGTTAACTCAAACATGACAGAATACTTGATTTACCATGTCGTATTTTAGATATTCTAACATTGAATGGTCAAAATTAATACCCACATCTCGTGCGTGATATTCGATATGCTACCCACTAGAAAGTCACTACGAATGCATAGGTATATTTCAAACGAATTTGTGTTTCACCTTTTTAAAACTTAAAATAAAAATTAAGACGTACATGTTATGTTAGAATGTCTTTCTTCTAACTTTCCAGGATTCACTTCATCTCCGTCAGATCCAGAGATGCTGGCTCCAAGACATGTTCCAAGGCAGGAAAGAAGGAAGACAATAGTCAGGCTGTTGATCGCCATTTTGAGTCTCTTTGGTTTTCTTTTGGAAGATTTAGCCTTTTTCATTGTTTCTGCAAAAAAATTAATTTATATAAAGCATAAAGAATACATGAATGTTATTTCGCATAATTCGTAGGTTGAGAATTTAAAATGGCACAATGCGTAATGTAATTAACGTACAATCGTTATTAATTCTTTCGGATTTAAGAGTTGTTATTTTAGTAAACTTTGATGAATAGAAAGCTTGGTGTTTGTGAATCCATCGCAGTCAAATGTCATTAAAGAAATGTTGCAAAAAAAAATTGCTGATTGCCAAAAATTCGCGATTTTTACTGTTTTATTGCCTATATTATATAACCTATATTTGTTTGGTTATTTACATGGTATTATTGTTTATATTTAAATTTTTAACCTCACCAGGATAAGCCTGTTTTGAAGTTAATTATTTTATAAAATAATAAAAAACACACATAAAATATAATATTTTGAAAGAACGATATTGTTACGTTAATGTTTCTTATGTTAAAAAGCTTTTGCTGATAAATATCGTAAAAAGATAAATTGAAAAGCGACTCAATAATTATTGCTAATTTCTAAGCAGTAGCAAATTTGACTTTGTCTCTAAGGTCATTTCTAACAAAGTTCTTTCTAACTTTTGAATCACTTTTAAATAATTTTCAAAATAAATTGTTGACACGACTACTAAAGTAGCTTTGAGTATGTACCTAGTGGCGCTATTTGAAAGGAAGATCTCCGGTTCGCAGTTCGCAAGGCCAGCAAAAGCTTAACTGAGTACCTACAAGTGATGTTGGCTGCGATACCATCACGAGTTCGTGACTCGGCGGAGAAGAAACAGTGTTTACCCCTTTATGGAGGTAGATAACGAGGGTACATTGGTGCCTTCTACCTATCTGGTACCTGGTACCTACCCTGACACGGTGACTAACATGTCGACCATATACTTTCATGATAAACGCTGAGATAAACATTCTAACTCGCAGATGCGTCAACTGATAAAAAATGTATTCAAATTTGGATCAAGCTGAATCCCGCAATGCGAAATATGTATAATTTTTTTTAAATTTTAATAAAAAGACAAATAACTTTGTTTACATCACTTTTATTGGTACACAATCAACATGTTTCGTAAACAATGTCTACTTCATCAGGATCACCTATACGTTTGATCCTGATGAAGTAAACATTGTTTACGAAAAATGTTGATTGTGTACCAATAAAAGTGATGTAAACAAAGTTATTTGTCTTTTTATCAAAATAAATAATGCCATCACAAATTGAAAACCTTTCCGAAGAAGTTTTCTTCGAAAAATTAATTTATTAATTGGTTGTCATCCACAGAAATGAGTAATTTTGGTAAGCATCGCATTGTTATCATAAGTGATATGTTTTACGTGTAAAGTAGGCACGGTCAAATCAAAGATACATGTTTTTGTACATAAACATGTGTGATGAGTCATTTACGTTTTCTTACATGAAAAATTTAAGAATAATACACAAACAGAATTTATTCATAACCTGAACTTCATCACTCACTCCAATCGCACTCATTGCAATCACTCGAAATGTTACGATAAAAATTAGGGAATTGTGCATACCTATAAAAATGCTTTTGTCAAAATATTGGAAAAAAATAGTAGCTCTTTATTTATCATGAACTACAGAAGAAATCTTCATTTATCATGAAATACAGAAGGTACTCTACACAGAAATGCAATCTGTAAAGCTGTATACTATTATAATGTTGGTTATTAACATTAAAAGATTTAGTTATTTGAGATAACGTTTATAAGGAATACTTGTTGACATGTTGAATAGAATACACCAAGTGACATTCCGTTTCCGGATTTGACAGAGACAATTTTGTCATAGACATTTTAAACATAACATATACAATAATGATTTCTGTGATTTTGATTTCTTTCGAAAGGTAAGTCTCATAATAGACATACTTTTGCAGGTATTTTAATTTCACTTTTTTAATTTTCTTCAAATATTTTTATTTCCATTGTCTTTAAAATATCTATTGTTTATCATTCAGTTAAAAAAAATATTTTATTTTGTTTACAGATCTTTTAAATTGTTTTTTAAAGGTGGTTTAAATTTGTGTTAATTTATTATTATTTTTATTACATTTAATATAATATTTTTAATTGTAATATAAAACATGAGTTACATATAATCAAACTGAATAGGTTTTTTGGTTCTATAAAAGGACAAAATTTTGCATTTATCAACATTAAGTTGCATGCAGTTAATTTTGCACAAATCATTAAATGAATCAATATCAAGTTGAAAAAGTAAACAATCAAGATGGGATTTATTAAATGTATAAGTAGCATGTTAATCCTCATTCGAAAATCATTGACTTTTTAAAAATTATTTGTATGCAACTAACTTTTATGAATTAAATTCTATATTTGAATTAAAGCGTGAAGTTTTCTCTTTCTGAACTGTGACAAATTTGGTCTCCCGTGATTCCATGTTTTAATTTTTAAGAAAAAATTAAAACATGGAATTTTCCAGCATGTTCCAGAGTGGAAGATACTCTCAGTATTGCCCTGGTGTAAGACCACCATTCAGAATTAAAACGTTGCTTCTCAAAAAGTACACGCAAAGTGTCAATGTTTATTAAAGTTAGTATTTCATTCCGAAAAGTTCTATTTATTAGTAGTTTTAATTTTTGCTTAGCGGTTTGACGGGAATGTAAATCCAAAGATTCGTCCGCCAATGTTGACAGTCAGTATATTAAGGGGAACAGTTGCGCGGTCGTTTTCATACAAAAGTAAATTTGAATTTGAGGCCAAAATATCCAAACAAACTGAAATTACTGAAAGGTATTGTAATATCGATGGGTTTTTTAAAAATCCTTTCGTATCTGAAGGTAAAAATCCCATACATAAATATTTTACAAAATATTATAATAAAGGTCGTTTTGGTCATGTATACCTTGTCAGAAAAGAGGAGCTCTTGTGCCTGATAAGGGAGCCACGATTCTTACTTAGGTTGTAAGTTATAATATGTTTTGTATAAAAAAATATTTTTTTTGCTGTAATTTTTTTTTTTAAATTGTTTAATTTTATTTACTGTTCTGATTATTTGATGGTACAGCGTAATTCAGAAGGGAGGTTATTTTAGTATTTTATGGCTTGGAAAATATAATGATTTTGCATTTGAGTTGTTTTAAAATTAGGTGTAATAAATTGGTTTCCATTTCTCATTACTTTTTAAAATTCTTGATATTTTTTGTTATTTTTTTCTTTGCACATTTTTATAATGGAAGCTTGCTTGAATATGTCATCGACATTTGGTACTGGAAACAATTTAAAAAGTTTTTTTTTTTTCATAGGAAGCAATTACTTTGTGGTTAGACATTATATTATAAAAAAATAAAACATAAACACTTTGTATTTAACCACGAATTTATTATTGCATATATCGACCGGTTTCACTTCGACCAAGCTTCTTCAGGATATAAATAATAACTATTAATTTATTATTATTAATATATTAATTATTAATATATTATTATTAATATATTAATATTAATTTATTATTATTATTACTAACTAGAGTTATTATTTATATCCTGAAGAAGCTTGGTCGAAGTGAAACCGGTCGATATATGCAATAATAAATTCGTGGTTAAATACAAAGTGTTTGTGTTTTATTTTTATAATTTAAAAAGTGATTCTGTTGAGAAGGTAGATTTAAAAAAAAAAATTACTTTAGCGATGATTCTTTGCGAAACTTTTTCTGAGTTTAGATTGTTTTTGTAAGATCCTCCTCAACCTATAATTCCGTAGATAAGTAAAGAATGAACAAGGGCATAGTACACATTTTTCATTATTTTAACATTTAAAACATCTTTTAACCTAACAAATATATATATATATATAATAAATTTCCTTATTTTTTTCACTAGCTCTGAAATGTGACTATTCCACTTCAGGTTTTGATCAATGTTCACACCAAGATATTTAATTTCGGAAGAAGAGTTAATTATGGTACAAATAGGATTATGTTGTTTACAGAGTAGATGATCACATTTTTCGTCGTGGATAATAATATTAACTTTACGATCAGGTATTTTCTGTAAGGAAAATAAGATATATGTTGTTTTTTTATGTAGCATTAAGTGTGAGTAAGTTTTTATCGAACCATGATTTTAAGATGTTAATATCTTCATTTTCCAATTTGTTAACTAGTTCCCATGTTTGACCTTTTATTAACAATACAGTGTCATCAGCATAAGAGATTAATTCACCTTTAATTTCTTGTTGGAAAATTTCATAGTCAAAAGAATATAAATAATTCGTTAAATTTATATTAATTTTTTTTTTAAATGATACGTAGATATTATGGGAGTACCGTTTCGCAATGATCGATTACTTCATCAACGGAAGTGCGTAGATACGTCGGACTTAAAAAAAAACACTCGATTAAAATTCATTCGAGTATTTCCATAATTTAGGTGTTCGAGTTACATACTTTGTTACAGGTTGACAACATCTACAAGTCATCACCTCTGCGTTATCAGATTATCAAAAATCATTATTTTGATAACATGTATTTTATCAATATTATTGATTTTTTCAATTAAAAAAATAATTATTAACAAAGAGGATATTATCTAAGGGTCATTATGTCGGAAGTTTTTAATCTCTCAAACCTTCATAAGAATATATTTTTTTAAATATTTTCGTAATATCTTATAAAGTATTTTTCCCTTTCATAATGAGCGCTGCTATTCTGAGAATTATTTTGGTATTTTTTTAGTTTGATATTTACGATAATGATTTTTTACAGTAGAGGCATTATTCGGAAAAAAATTTATATTTCGTTGAACGCACGACATCTAAACCAAATGCCAGTCAAAAACAACCTGCAACCTTAATGTCTCTCTGGGAATTTTTATCACCATGTTTAATTTTCCAAAATTTAATCAGATTATACCTGTGTTTAAAGATAATATTCTGAAAATTTCAGTACTAAAAAAGTACACATGATTTTGGGCAGGAGGGGGGGGGGGTAGTCCAAAACCTCACCACATATCACCAGGGAGGGGGGGTTAAAAAGTAGCTAAAACACATCACGTGATTAATGGACGACCCCTTACTTAACCCTTAACTTAAATTGTCTGATTTCATTCATGAATTAAATACGAAATAATGTTTTACACGATGTGTGTGACTATTAAAAATAAAAACAAAAAACAAATAATTGATAAAGATAAAATAACAAGCTTTGTTTACATCACCGTTCATAAAAAATATCAACATGTTTCAAAACCACGGGTTTCCTCACCTCATAGGGATTCAAAGAATGCTCAAAATAAATATTTCGAAGAGTAGACAAATAAGAAGCTAGAGACAAAAAATTTTACAGTGAGAGGTGATCGATTAGTGATCATTATAAAAATTAATGATTTTAAATAAATAAAATTATTACTTAAAATTATTAATGAATACCACCATTGCCACCATCCAAATTCAGCTATAGAACGAATAAATTTACCTAGAAATTTAGGAGGTAGAGGTATAGTCAAAATAACATCTTTAAAACGTAATCAGGTAGAAATGCTAAGAAATTTTTTTCCTTAGGAAAGCTGATAGCAAGGCAGATAGAAATATTTCGCCATTAAATTTATACGACGAGAATGCCAGCATTCTTATAAATACCAACCAGGAATTATTAGATTCCTGGTCAAATAAAATTCTTCACGCAAAACACTTCAACTATCTTAACCAAACATATGTTGACAAATTTTCTTCAAACAAATGGTTGAGTATTGGAGAGTTGAGCGCAGAAATAGAAGGCTTTATGCTTGCCATTCAAGATAGAGTCATTAATACTAAAAATTATAGGAAGCATATCATCAAAGATACAAATAAAATTGATGATTTATGCAGAAAATGTTTGGCTTTTCCGGAAACTATAGAACATATTATATCGGGATGTTCTGTATTAGCGCCGTCCGAGTATACATTTAGGCACAATCAAGTTTTAAAAATAATTCACCAAAGTTTGGTAATTAAACATAACTTGATTGACTGCCGTAATGTACCATATTATGAATATGAACCAAATTCATTTTTAGAAAATGAATTTTATAAAATTTATTATGATAAAACTATTCTAACAGACAGAAAAATTAGTCATAATAATAGACCCGACATAGTTTTACATGACAAAATTAAAAAAATAACTTATATCATTGATTTCGCTATTCCAAATTCTGGTAACATTCAGAAAACTGTTTCTGAAAAAATAAGAAAATATACAGATTTAGGAAATGAGATTAAAAGAATTTGGCATTCTCAGACTATAAAAATATTACCATTTGTTATTTCGGCTACTGGCATTATACCTAGCTCTCTCATTCAAAATTTAGGCGTATTAGATTTGTCAAAAAAATTGTATATAAAAATGCAAAACTCGATCATTTTAAATGCATGTAGGATTACGAAAGATTTTTTAAATATTTATATTGAGGGATCAGTAGGATTTATCGGACCAGTTAGGATTTCATCAGAGCCGAACCCTCTGATATGAAAATATCTGGAGTCGGTGAAATATTTTCCCATTATGTTTCTGGTGGATTGACGTATTGTTCTTGTATTTTTTTGTATTTATTATACTGATATAATGCACTTACATTGCGTGAATTTACTAGATAATCATTTGTGGAAAAGTGTGTGGAAGGGTTTAGTCTTTCATTTGGGAAAGATTTAACACGGACATAAAATCTGGAGCACCGTCTAAAATTATTCTATTATTTTGTATGCTGATGACGAAACCGTTGGTTTTGAAACATGTTGATAAACTTTATAAAATAGTGGTGTAAACAAAGTTACATGTTTTATTAAATTAAAATGACGCCAGAAAGTAATTTGCCATTTAATGAAGGAGAAATGATTTAATATTCAACTATCAGAATAAATATGTATAGTCGTCAGTGGAGAGTTTTTCCTTGCAAAAAAGGTCAGGTAGTAGCGATTTTGATATATGTTGTTAAGATTGGAAGTCTAAAAAAAAAAAAAAATTTTGACCTTGGGGGGGTCGAGCTCGACCCGCCATCTTGGATTGAAGATGCCGAAATTTGTTTTTTTTTTCAAAATAATTGTCAAATGGTTGATCTTACAACTAAATCGTAGAAAAGAATTTTGATCTTACAACTAAAAATGTTCTTCTTTCAACCGCTGTAACTCGTTACCTATTAGACTTACAAAAAAAAACTTTCTACAAAAAATGTAGGTAATTTAGTTATCTTCAGGGTTTGCCTTCAATGATTTGATTGTAAGATCAACCACTTCACAATTATTTAAAAAAAAAAAAAAATTCGGCACCCTCAACCCAAGATTGCGGGTCGAGCCCGACCCCCCCCAAGGTCGAAAACTTTTTTTTTCCTTAGAGTCGCAATCTTAACAACATACATATATCAAAATCGCTACTATCTGACCTTTTGCAAGGTGAAGCCCTTTTTTATCCCACACTGACTGGACTAGGTGCCAAAGACTTTGTGGGGAGAGAGCGTTGTACCCAAAGATATTGAAATATAAGAGATGTGCTATCCGCAGTTTTTACTGGATGGGACTGTGTTTCCTGGCGTCGCGTCGCCGATACTCTTAACCAATACCATTGCACACTTTCAAAAAATCAAGTAAATGAACGAATTCTTTTCATATTCAAACTATATTGTTAACCAATACAACTGCATGTCTTCAAAAAATCTACTAACTGAACGATTTCTTTCCGTATTCAAACTATTCCCAATAGGTAGTAATCCGCCGATAATCGGGCGGCCATCATAGCATATCACTTTTATATCAATATCGTCTTACCGGCACAACCTTACGACAGATCCCCAGACCTATAGATACATTTATTTATTTTCTGAATATTGTTCAGTTTAATATTTCAGTTAGATAAATTATAGTATTACCTTCTTCGACGATTCATTATTTTACATTTTATAAAATCATTAAAAATCACTGAACCTACAATGTTATATAATAACACAAAATAAGTGTAACACCAGATCTATCTGTTTGATATTAAATAAAACGGAGCAAAAATTGTCCGGTACGAAAGATATATCTGTTTTACTTACGAGTACTTCTATCGAAAAGCTCCATATCAATTTTTTAACCATTTGATGTATTTAAAAAGAAGACATTTTCGTTAATTCAGGGGATATAAAAAAAATATTTGGGGGTGGGTCTAAGCTGTTAATAACCCTGTAGCGATCGATTTTGTTTAAATTTGGCATAATAAATTTCTTCTTCGAACGTGATTTACTCGACAGCCAAAGCTCAAATCAAAAAAGTTACGCCACAAAATCGATTCCAAATATGATGTAAGTTCTCCAGATTCTCGCTTGTACTGCTTACTAATTTCCGGACACCATATAAAGGCAAGAAATGTAGAAATGATAACTTCATGATGTAAGTGTTGGTATACTCAGGATGAAACATAAGTAGACAATATACAACGCGATGTTCCTATGTAAATTCGTAAACAACATTACTGTCACGAGTTATTAAGGTGAAACACTGTAAAACAAATTCAAAACAAAATGCTTGCCTGATAAGATTGTGTTTCATATAATTTAACTTCGCAAATGTATGGCTATATTTTAAGATTATCTAATCGTGTAATTGTGTGTGAATGAACTTCATAATTTGGAGACCAAACTGTGGAATTATACTCGATATGACTCCTTACTAGAGAAGAATACAATATTTTGATAGTTTGATAGAAAGTCATTGTGAAACGTTGTGAAAAAACTTCTTCGTTTGAAACGCGATGAAACGAAAAATAGCGACTCTAAAAAGAGATAATAGGTACATCTATAGAATTTAGCCTGCGAGAAAATGAAATGGTATCCTCTTTGTGCGGTGCTTCGTAGCCTCCCCACTCTTGTCTACTTTAGTTTTCTGAATTTCTTCACTTCTACCGCGTGTAAATTGCACGCTCTGATTCTTTGTCTTTCTTTCATTTTAAAGTTTATGAATATGCGGTATAAAATATTCAAATGTCCATGTAAAAGATCCCGTTAAATAGTAACTATAGTAAAATGAGAAATTAAAAAAAAGTATACACTTGTTGAACTCCTTTGTGCAAATTCAACGATAGTGTACCTAAAAGTAACATTTTTTTTTTATTATACGAACTGGTAGGTATTTATTATGTGTAGGTACTGATAAATATTATATTTCTGCATTTTGTAAAATTTCGACTTGTATTATGTTTGTAAAAGACCTACAAGCGTTAAATGAATAGATAGTGACTTTCTCTCTGATGTAGATATCATCAATTGTAATGAAAATAAATATAAAATACCCATTAAAAATGTACCAAAATCGCAACTCAAATCTTGTAATTAAATAAATGTATTACCTCTACTTTTTATTGCAAAATACATACAATTAAATACAGCAGTTGTGTGAAACTTAAAAAAAGTTTATTAGATAATGTGTTAGTATGAGGAATTCTATAATAATTGGTTTCTCGGGTAACTAAATTGCAATAAACAAACCAAACTGTAAACTGTAAATTTCCCTAAAATAAAAGAAATTAATACCTACATAAATGAGCCCTTGCCCGGAGTAATGTTGTATCCAACAAAACTATCACCACCTTACTCATAATCGCAGAATAAGATAATAACACAGTAATACGAACGGGTTAGGTGAAATTGTCATACAAATTTTACCTAGCCCGTTCGTATTACCGTGGTATTATCTTATTCTGCGATTATGAGTAAGGCGGTCAACGTTGAGTTATTGGTGGAATAATGTTGGGCATGGTAATATGCATATTATGGTAAAGAAAATATTTTTAGGCCTGTGGCAGCATTTTAAAGGTTGGTTTGTGGAAGTACATTGTATAATGCCGTTTGTCGAAATCACAGAGCATCGTTTAATTCATGGGAATAAATGGAGAAAACGAACGTCTTACGGCTTCAACTATTAGCCAAGAAGCTGGATCCAGGAAAAGTAGTAATTGTCCAGAAAAAATATTACTGAGCCTGATTCTTACAGGTTTGTGTACTAATGTTGTAAGTTGATCTCATGACAATATCTCGAA
This sequence comes from Limnephilus lunatus, assembly GCA_917563855.2. Taxonomy (NCBI): domain Eukaryota; kingdom Metazoa; phylum Arthropoda; class Insecta; order Trichoptera; family Limnephilidae; genus Limnephilus; species Limnephilus lunatus. Next base: position 29,305,089 of record OU830594.1, on the reverse strand, counting down.
CGTATATAATTTGATTTTATCACATTGTTTCTTGGTTTAAGCGCAAATACATCAATGACATGCGTAAATTTATAATAGAAGAGCACCTTGCTTTCTGTAAGGTACGAAAAACGTTGTGGTGAAATTTTTATGTACAACATTTATCCACTAATTCAGCATAAATTCTAATAATAAATTCTAATTTAATTTCTTTTTTTCGCGACTTTTCATTTAAAACTCTTAAAAATTGTGTGTTTATTTTATTTTATATATTAAATGTTGTGAAACATAACTGGTTTCGTTTTTTCTCATTTTTCTCGGAACAAGATTATTGCTGGATACAACATTTTTCCGGGCAAGGGCTCAAATAATGAAAATAGTTGGATTATTTCTATTGTGAAAAATCAATAAGTATATAATTTGCATGTTACCAAAGGGTCATGAATATAGGGGAGGGTGGGGCGTGTTGTGACAAAATTACAAAACTGAGTGTCGTAGAAAAATCTTTAATGAAATCAAAGGTTTGACATTTTAATGGAAACAAATAACTCTTTGGCTACATTATTTTGGTATTATTAACCTTGTTAACATACGAATAAAGTGACAAAATGTTATTTTACAAAATATGGGAATTGGCACAACACGCCCCACCCGTGGGGCTAGTTGAGACGGGGGTGGGGCGTGTTGAGACCAACAAATAATTAAGTAAAAGCATTAGGTAGGTACGAAATAAAATTGGTAAAATCGAAAGTCCTGATAATATATTATCATCAGTTAAATAAAATGGTTGTAGTGTACCTCCAATGTAATAAAAAAAATAAAAACATTTAAAATAAATCTCAGCCAGTCAAGTAAAAGTCGCAGATGAAGTCAGGAATGTATTCATCCACTCCGGCACATAACTCATGACACCATTTATGACATTTTATGCACCTCACCCATCTTTAACCAGAAATATCATTAGAATAGGGGTTACGACAAAATATACATTGCTCTTCTTCGTTTGCATCGCTGTCGTCAGTCTCCATAAGTGGTGGCTCCTCTTCAGTTTCACTGGATGATGTGGACACCAAAATTCGTTTTTTTACGTCTAAAATATTTTTTTATGTGGTTCTGTTTTTGACACCGCCTTTGTTTTATTGGGTGCTTGTTTTTTTTTAGTTAGTTTTGTATGTACGCTTTTTTCTATTTTTTTCTCTTTCTTTTCCTTTCTTAGTTTGTCTTCTAATTCTATTTTTTTCTTTGTAGGGGTGTATTAAGCCCTTAGTAAACTTTGCTGCATTTTGCGATGTAATCTGCAAGTTCTTTTTCCTGTGAATGAGTAAAAACTTGACCAGGATTGGAATATCCCACCTTACAATTTGTAAGAGGTCTAGCTTTTGTCCTTTCGATGAACCGCTTTAGTGTCATATGATTAATTCCAAAAGAGACTGCAACTTTTCGAAGTGACACGTTTGTAGTAATGATTTCAGCTGCAGCTTGTTCATAAACGTTTTCTGGAATTTCCCCTCTATTCGTCTTTTTTTATATTTTCGGACCATTTTGCAAGACTGAAAAAAAAAAAAAAATTACAAATAGACACAAAAAGGAAATGTATCTAGGTAATACATGTATACATTCATAATATGTTAAAAAAATACGCCTGTTTACATAACACATATTGTATTAATGCATATTTTATATAAACGTTAAAAAAAAACTAAATTCTAGCGGCGAGTTATGTCTGCCACAACTCGCCCCCGCCTTGGTGTAACAACTCGCCCCACCCGACGATTTTACATAAAAATGGCCATGCAAGTAAACATAATTGACGTACGCATTTCATTTATAACTAATAACACAGTCAAAAGATACAGTTTGTGGAGAAAAAAACATATAACGACTTACCGAGTGTTAGCAGGTTGGCAGACGACTTCGAAAATTTCCTGGAAAATTTCGTTTAGCCCTTAAAAATCACACTTTGTCGTATAACTTTAATTATACCGACCGCACGGCACCACCGTTTTGACAGGAACTGGCGGTACGGGGTTCACACGAAACGGCGCGATGCGCGCGCAGCTAAGTCAACTAGCGGGAATTTTAAACGCGATGTATCAACACGCCCCCGTCTCAACACGCCCCACCCTCCCCTACCACAAATAATGCTTCTGACAAGAAATATGTAGCTTCCCTATATTGTATGTAGGTGTTAATTATGAAACAAAAAACGTGATTAATTCTAGCAGAAAGCTTCGCGCCGCAATATCCTACGCTAATGCCAAACAATGTTAGATTAAATAATAAATAAATAATGTCGAACGGGTCAGCGGAAGATAAAAATTTATAATTCTCTTTGTGATCGCAGGACCGCCGAATAGCGGCCATAAAGATTAACGAGGTGATCAATTAGCATTGTTTGAGATGCCGTGTTACCGTGTTCCTGTTCCTGATCAGTCAGCTCTGATAAAGCAATCAAATACCCGCCTAATATTATTATCCAGACCACTGAACATAAAGTCCCTAGAAGAAGCGGCGGATTTATACTTTTCATAAGTATAGGCCACTTCATTTGCGCCGCCCCTTCCTCCTTCTTAGAAGTTGCCACCTATCAAGTCATATTAAATCCGTTCAACATCGGTTCTTTAGAGTTTTAGAGGGATTGCTAGGAGTCTAGGAGGCTAGGATTAGAAAAAGGCAATTACTCTTATGATGAAATTTAACTATCTCTAAGCCTTTCTTTTTTAGAAAACCGTCAGAAAAAATTTGATCTCATTTGTTTCTTCAAAATTATAAATTGTATTATTGATTCACCTACACTCATTCCTTTCAATATATATAATAATAATAGTTTATTCCGGAATGTATGCAGGGGTAGTGCATGTTTTGAAAACAAAAGATTTAGACAAATAATAAGTGGTTAAAAGTAAAAGTAAATAACAGCACATAAATAAAATCAAAAGCGAATAAGCATGAAAAACAGCATAAGCATGAAAATAAAGTAAGCATGAAAAACACAATATAAGTACAACTTGAAGGGGCGAATTGTATCACTTGTAGGGACTGCCGCCTCTAGGCCGCGGCCTATACGGCCTATTGACAAATTAAGAACTGCCTAGAAGTGGGATCTACATGAAAGAACACGGATGTCGCCAAATTGCCATAATTTTCACTACATCCTTATACCTATGTGCTTTTCACGTTAAACAAATATACCTAGGGTATATTTGCTACAAGTTCTAGAGTGGTAGATAGATGGAAATTATTGCCTACTTGGGGGGCGGGTATGGGAACCGCCGCCCATAAGAAATTACTAGTTTACTATCCAACTTCATGAGTAATTAAAACAAACACGGAATAGGCAATGAGCATTCAAGTTTAAGTGGTTATTTTAAAGCTTCATAGCACTTCATAGCTTCACCTCTAAAAAGCATGTGTACGTGTGGCATTCTGCTTGTCAATTTGGGAGGAGGGTATGGGTCCGTCTCCCTGCTCGGGAACCAATCATTGGATAACCATCACCTCTGCCATAGGTCGCCCCAAGTGGTTCGCTACGTTTGGTGACTTAGCAGGGGTGCCCGGGTTTATGGGGTCAGGTTTATTATTTATTTTTATTTATTTATTCAACGTCCAGAGGGCTTTTACATGTTTGGTAGAACAATTAATTAATGACAAATGATTTTTAAACAGATAAAGAAATAGCAAAAATAAAATTAGAACGTTAGCCCAGGGTAGAAGGTTTGCCTGGATCTTGGCGCCGGATGCAGCTGCCCACCAACTTTGTGGCAGACCTGATCGGGAGAGACTGATTGAGGGAGATCTTTTGACACCCCAGCAGGACTCTCAGCAGAATTTGAATGGAATGAATTCAGGGGGATGAATTTATTCGTCTTTCACTTCTGGACACACTGACCCCTTGACTCCTACCCACCCCTCATACCTTTTTCTTTCCCAAAACTTCCTTTTCATAAAAAGACCCTCCACACAGCATCCCAAAAGATGACATAGGCCTCGAGGGAAATTATTTTCCTTAGGTCCTCCTGTGTGGAACTGATGTAAAAAAAATTCAAGGACCCTGTTTCGTGACCACGAATAGCTAAGTATTTTCTAACAATCCCCTCCCCCACTCCCTTCAGCATCATAACCTACCCGCAATTGGGGACTCGACAGCCCCACTGGCTTTGGACAGTTGTAACTCTTTGCAGTAATCACATACATTTTTAATGCAATATTTCGAAAAAAAAAAGTTTTTCCTATGAAAAAATTGACCTTACTTTGGGCATAGTATGCTTCTACCGTGGTTCCTCTTCAGTGGTCCCGACCAATAAAGTTTATAACGCCAAGTTCTTGGGCACAGCGCTCGCAAATAAGCAAAGCCATATATCAATATCGATGACTCATTTTTTGCGTTTTTTTTCCGCTTAGATTTGCAGGACGAAGATAATGAACGAGATAAATAAATTTGAATTTAAAATTTTTACTGGTGCAAAATAAAAATGCTTTGTTAATCTGATTGGTCTATCTAGAATATGGATCACAGCGTGTTGGGAATATGAAAAAGTGCTACATTTTCAACCCACACCCAAGAAGCCTTCAAATAAGTAAATTATTTTTACAATGTGACGTGTAACATATTTAAATGTAGTTTTATTGAAGTTTAACTTTTTTGCCTTGTTGTGATTTGAAATTAGGACGAAACTAAAATTTATTATTTTACGGGTCCTCGGTTATAACATAATGCGGTAAATTCACGGCTCCCGCGCGAGCCTCCGATAGCGTAACGGCGTAAAGCGCCTGACTAATCTCAGCGGCCAGAGACATCCAGCGAACGGAGGCTCGAATCCTACCAAATCCAAATAAATAAACGTTTTTATTTTTGTAAAATCAAATTCAATCTTCAAACCACTTAAAAATAAAGAAACAAAAGAAAATAAAGCGATATATAGTGACTTTCTAGTTTCACTTCTACCGCATGTGAATTGCACACTCTGATTTTGTTTACAATATCTCCACACAGGAGGCCGTAAATAAAGGGCCTATGTCATCTTCGGCGGTACTGTGCGGAGGATTTTTTTTAAAGCAAAGGATGCATAGGAAGTTCTGGGAAGGAAATGGGTATGAGGGTGGGTACGAATCTGGAGGTCAGAGTGTCCCGGAGTGACGAACATATGAATTTCTCCCACTGCAAGGCAAGACGAAGGGTCGTGCGATTCCGGCTGGAGAGCTGAGAGTGTCTTCCTCAACCGGCCTCGCCCGATCCGGCTTGCAGCTGGTGGGCGGGAACATCTGCCGCCAAGACTTGGACAACCTCACCCCATGAACCCGGACACCCCTGTTAAGTCATTAAACGTAGCGAACCACTTCGGGTGACCTAATTCAGAGTTGTTGGTTATTCATTGATTTGTTCCCGGGCAGGGAGACGTACCCATAACCGCCTCCCAAATTGACTCGCAAAATACCTTTTAGACATGCTTTTAGAGGTGTGCTACGAAGCTTTGAAATATTGAATTGAACTTGAATACTCCTTGCTTATTCCATATTTGTTTTAATTACTCTTGAAGATTCAGGATGGGGTGTTTCAAAAAATTTGACGGAGTCATCAAATATTTGAAGTTAAATTTCAGGTTCTGTGTAAGTTCTATTGAAGTTCTGTTATTATATAATTATATAGGTCAGTTGCTTCATAAAACCGAAACAATCACAGAACTAGAATATAACTTACACAGAACATGAAAATTAACTTCAAATATTTGATGAATCCGTCAATTTTTTTTAAAGAACCCGGCCTAAAATTGTGCTTCGTCGGGTTTTAAATTCTGGTTCCAACATGAGAATCGGCGCCTAAATCTGATATAATCTATCATAAATTCTTTTTCATTTAAATTATCACTTACGACAAATGAAGAGGTTTTAAAAATTATTGACACTCTTAACAATACACATTCGAAAGGTCCTGCCGGTCTTAACACTCATATGTATACTAAAAATCATTGAACACAATATTGCATCACCTTTATCGAACATTTTCAATAAAAGTTTATCTTCAGGGCTTTTCCCTTATCATCTTAAAAAGTCTTTAGTAGTACCAAACCAATCCTCAAAAATGGACCCAAAAACAATAATAGGCCAATATCCCTATTAAGTGCTATCTCAAAAATTATAGAAAAAATCTTCAAAAATTGATTAAGTTACTATGTAGAGAGTCCACAACTTTTAAGCCAAAATCAGTTTGGCTTTCGACCGGGGAGAGGAACGGACGACGCTATAGCGCAGCTTACAGAACATATTTCTGGAAATATAGATCGCGGAAAGAAAAACATCGCACTGTTCTTGGACTTAGCCAAGGCTTTTGATACAGTTTATCATAAATTACTCCTCAAAAGATTAAAAAAATATTGCTATAGAAGATATGCCCCACGAATGGTTAAAGAGTTACTTAACGGGTAGAAGCCAGCAACCCAAAATGGGAAAAACGGTGAGAAACTTACTAGACACTAATTTTGGGGTACCACAAAGAAGCACACGGGGACCTCTTCTATTTATAATTTATAAGAATGAGTTATGCGAGCTAACAGTAGACGGAAAATTATTACGTTCGCAGATGATACAGTAGCTTCTATATTTGAAGGAGAGGATTGGACTCAAACTCATAAACGTACTGAAAGTGGAATAAATGCGATAAAACAGTGGCTTGACAAAAACCTATTAACACTAAATGTAGCAAAAACTAAATGCATAAGATTCAGCCCATCTATAAAAAGACAAACTAGTACATCATACACAATAAAAACACATAGGAATATTTTTAAATCCGATAATATTGATTCTAACTGCAACTGCTTTGGAATGTGTAAAAAACATCAAATATCTAGGTGTTATTATAAACTATCATCTTAAATGGAAATATCACATAGACAACCTTTTAATAAGGTTAATAAAATTGATTCACATATTCTTTGCATTACGAAACATAATTAAAACCCCATCTTAACGTATGGTTGCATTGGTTGGGGAGCGTCAGGTAGAACAATTTTAGATCCGCTTGTGAAGGCCCGGAAATCCATAATTAGAGTCATTATGCGTAAACCCTAGATGTTCTCTAGCGATCAGCTCTACAAAAACTTTTGTGTGCTTGATGTTCGTCAAAACTACATAAAAGGATTATTATCCACGTGCACAAAAATCTAGAAAATCTTAATAAAATTGATCACAAATATATCACAAGAAGTCACACCAGAAAGGATCTCGTGGTCCCAGGGAGCAATACGGCAAAGTATCAAAAGACATGTACATATCTGGGACCAAAATTATATAATAAGATCCCCCCAGAATTTTTTTTAAATCAAATTTTTTTTCAGAATAAATTTTTGACATTTTCTTTTTTTTGGTTCCTTAGAACGGGCAATCTGCCTAGCTGGGAACTAATATCGACCTAAAAGACATAATAACACTTGTTCACATTTTAATGTCTATAGTTATTTTGCAATATTATTACTATTTTATTTTTGCTATATAGATGTATCTAATGTAATGTAATAAATATTTATATTTAACCAAAATATTCTAGCTACGGCCAGTTTGAAAACATCTTTTGGACAAAGAAATATGAAATTCAATGCGACAAAACTATACAACGCTCTACCAACTCAAACAAAAAATAACAGAAATAAATAAATTTAAAATAAAAGTAAAAATATGGTTGAGAGAACAAAGTGAAAATGAACTATCAAACATACTGAAGACCCTGTAAAGACAACTGGATACTAAATGCAAATGTGGAAAAACTGCAGGCCGCCTCAGAACAGGAAACCCTAGTGAGGAGGACTGTGAAAAAAAAAAAGTACTTTATAATACCTAAAAAAAATAATTTACTTTATAATACCTTAATATAATATAATTTATAAATACATTATGTACAAATTTTGCTATAGATACTAATAAAAAAATAAAATAAAAATAAATAAAAAGAAATAAAAATGTAAGTACTTATCTGGGACCAAAAGTATATAATTAGATTCCCTCAGAATTGAATATTAAAGCTTGCAAAATGTCCCATATCGGTTCAATAACAACTAAATGGTTGATTGGCTTGGGTAGGGTAGAGTCTGAAAAACTATTATTTATAATGTCACTTAAAATTTTACATGCTATTATACTGATTCCATGATCAATTTGACCACTCCCTGTGTGTTCGGTAATCACGTGATAATGGTAATTCGAGACAGCCCCGCCGACAGATGTCATCTGATGATGAATTCCTCCGAATCCTTATTAACTCCTCTTGTCTTTATTGTTAAATGAGGCTGCATCGCGCCGTAAGTACATGCAAGGGGGGTTATTAACGAAATATGTTTCCGAGCTCTTTCGTTGATCATTAGTGTCAAAACTATCATGATGAATTGAAGTCTATATATCACGGCTGCATCATGATACAGCCAGCATCATGGACAGGGTCGAACTGAGCGGATTCACATTGTTGTACTTTCACACAAGTCCTGTTAATTCAATTATTATCTATCACTAGCTGACCCGGGGAACTTCGTACCGCCTCAGAATCAATAACTGTTGTGTTAACTTATTAGCTGTATTTAATTCAGCTTTTTATTAAGTTAAAAAATCCTTAACGAAGCAATTATCGATGCCGTTGATGTCGGAGATGGCGTTGTTTACGGATTTTCGTATTTTTTCACTTAAGGGAATTGCGTTTCATTTTCTTCATACGTGTGAGGGAGATTTATTATAATTATTGTATTTTTCCTATGTAAGGGTGCAGACATACGGAGAAAGCAAAAAAATCAGCGCTTTGACATCTGACGTTTTTGAATTTTTGGAATTCATTCACCACTCAATTTTATACTTATTACAATATTCCTGCAGCTCTTTCAAAAGATGGGAGCTATTCGGGGCGGAGACAACTCCTAAAAATTTAAGATCATAAAAATCTGTTCAGCCGTTCTTGAGTTATAAATGGTGTAACTAATCCGATTTTAAATATTAAGATTGAAGAAGAAGATAATACTAACAATCTAAACGAAAATATGAAAGAGAACAAGACACAGAAAAACAGAAAAAGATAATGGTCGCAACTGGGACTCGAACCCAAAACCTCTCGTCTAACCGGGACGTGCGCTTTTACCAATTCAGCCATTGCCACCTTCTAAGAAACCGTCATAATAAGGAAGTTGAGTCCAATTTTTTTTATCAATGTTTACATTCAAACTTTACGGCGCTCCAGATTTTATGTCCGGGTTAAATCTTTCCCAAATGAAAGATTAAACCCTTCCACATACTTTTCCACAAATGATTATCTAGTAAATTCACGCAATGTAAGTGCACTATATAAGTATAATAAATACAAAACAATACAAGAACAATACGTCAATCCACCAGAAACATAATGGGAAAATATTTCACCGACTCCAGATATTTTCATATCAGAGGGTTCGGCTCTGATGAAATCCTAACTGGTCCGATAAATCCTACTGATGCCTCAATATAAATATTTAAAAAATCTTTCGTAATCCTACATGTATTTAAAATGACCGACTTTTGCATTTTTATATACAAATTTTTTGACTTCAAACTTAAATACTAGTATTTTTATTTCTGTGTTTATTTTATTAGTGTTATCTTTTTCATCAATGATATATTACGTTGATGGGAATAACCTTCAAAAGATATAAAAAGAGAGTTGTTCTTATAAAAAAATGAATGTCGTGTATAGCTAGAGTCCTAATTGCCAGGGAGCTATTCGTAATAAATATTATGTTATTGTCATTTCGTGGAATGTTAACACGAAATTACGAAAAGTGAGGGAGAGAAAGGGGATATGGATAGAGGAAAATACCTCGCAAATAAGAAATGTTTACCAAACATTGCTAGAGCCAAATATTTTTTAAGGAGTTTACATCTATGCTTCAGAAGTGTAAGCTTCAAATATGTAACACATCTATTAAAAACAAAGTAGGTAATCGTTTCAAAAATCACTTTTCTCAATTCAGTTTGGTAGCAAATTATTATTATGAAAATGAGCTTTTGTTCTGGAAGTACCTACTACTTCTCTCAAATAAATATTTATTATGATTAAATTTATGGTTCAATTTTTTAAAGACGTGGCGATCTGTTCTAATGTATGGCCCAGCGTAACGGAACTAAATTATTAAAAACAATGATGACCTGACGTCCTCCAGTACGTAATTAATGATTAAACATTAAAATGTAATAAATTTTAAGGCCTTACGAATCCTAAAATTAGTTGAGTAAGGCCAAAACTCAAAAAAAGTATTTTTTGCTATGTTTGCGAATATCCCTACTTAATAATAAATTTTCCCATGCCGGTTGGCGGCCCTGTGTGTTGGTCATTATCTACTTTGTTAAGCGTGGCAAAGTTAGTGAAGTAGTTTTTTGTCGATAGTGATAGCCTCATGGAACTATATCCATACTCTTAGGATAGCCTAGTTTTTATTCCGAACATGTGACAGGGCAGAGCCGTTAGGCGGCCGGACCCAGACTCATCCAGCTACCCGGCATTATCAGAAACCTAGTACCTATCTAAAATCTAAACCAAGAGTATCCAATCCACAACGTCCGATGCCCAGTACCCAGTCCACTACCCACCTCTCAGTGCCCAATAATCCCTCTCAACTCCTAGTTTCTCGGGCCCATGCCCAATGCCCATTGTCAATGATTGATGTTGATGCCCAGATCCCAAATGTTTAGTGCCCAATGCGCAATGCCCAATGCCCAATTCCCAATACCTTTTTTAGTCTCGTTCTCAAATACTCGTTGGCCAATGCCTATTTTAATATCCAATACCCCGAACATTGCCCAATGTCCAATACCCAATGAATGCTGAATTCCTAATGCTCGACCCAAAGCCCAAGTCCATTTCCTGATAGCCAATATCCAGCATCTAATTCCCAATGTTCAATGTTCAATGCCAAATACCAACTGCTCAACGCCCATTGCTCAAAGCTCAATCTCCAATTGCCGTTGTCCAGTTACCCAAGCCCAATGATCATTGCAGTGCTTACACTTAACCATCACCCAATATTTAACCCAACCCATTCACTAGGCGTTGGTAGGTACCCAAAAAGACAGGTCCCAGTTACCACTTACCGGCAAGTCGTGACGAAGAACAATATTGAAAGCAGATTTGGTTATGCCAAAATTTACAGCTCAGTCGGATCGACTATCGGCGGCTCGATCTACCGATACTTTTATGACACACTCGATAAATGAATATAAATTGATGCTGTTGATTTATATTGTGTGATTCATTATAACAATCCGCAGGGGTATAAAAACGCCAAGAGTTTTTGTGCGATTATTCGACCTATTGTTGTTTTTAACAGGCATTGTCAACATAACAATGTGTGCGGATACAACATGTAAACATTGTATTATTTCTAATGCATAATGTATTGTATTTTACATTTGTGATTTATCTGTGTCTACGAGAACTCTTATTCTACATTTTTTGTTAAGAATCTAATTTAAAAATAACGGGTGGCGGACTTGCGAAATCTAAAATTATGCATAGTAATATATCACGCCTTGTTTTCATAATACAGCGAAAAATATTCTTCAAGAAAGGTAATTGCTACGGAGGACAACGAAATCTCCTGGAAACCTAATAATTTCGGGCAGAGTTGCAGAGGCGCACTGTATTATAGTACATACTGCTTTAGTGTAAGTACATTCACACGATAAATGGTCAACATCAAACGTAAAAAGAATGCCTTAAATTAATTAATATTTTTTTGTGCGAGAATCAAACCCGCAACTTTCCGATTCATATTCAAATGCGCATTCCAATAAGGATATACTCGTACAACTGAACAGGCGCCTCGGAGCCTCTCCTTCCAACAGATAAATATAACGTAGCGACAGTGAAGGAGAGAAGGGTGTGAGGGACCTGGTTAGCCCGACCCAGTCCTCAGTCTTCAGGCACTCACGGACTCACGCCTGAGATTGGCGCTGGAGAGGTTCATGTGTGGATACACGCCGCGATAACCTTCGGGTGACGAAGTGATAATTTGCAAAGCCACGTCCGTTTCGGTGAGAGTTAAGTTTCTCTACACTTTTATGCTATTTTTCGAAAACAATGACAATATGTACATTTGTACAAAATAATGCCCTTTATGAACTGTATGCCACTTTATGCAATTCAAAAAGGCCGAAAAGCTGTACCTACCCTGAGAAAAATGAATCATGAGAAGAAGATTTAAAAAAGTAATACACTCATTTATATATATGTTGGCCATAACAATCGATTGGAATAACAAATATATGATAAACAACGTTCAAATATTCAGTGCAAAATTATTTATACCAAACGCGAACACTACAACCAATCAGCCTTTGGTCATACTCGTAGAGCAATGCTCGCGACTTCTAATCGTTTATTGGTGTACCTACAATAAATGCCAAACTAAATCAGATTATCAGATATGTCAACTTTTATAATCTAAAATAATTTAATTAAATGAAAACAAATAACTTTGTAAAAACCACTATACATATAGTCAATATTAACAACACGTTTCGAAAAGTATGTTTTCTTCGTCAGGATAAGATAAATAAATAATGAATGGATTTTACAAAGTTATTTGTTTTCATTTAATTTAAAATGACACCACAAATTGTATTTGCAAAGTTTGAAGAAGTAAGGTATTTTAGTTTATTTATTAATTAATTGTTTTGATGACCCTTAAGGCGGCGAGACGAATGCCACCATCACCACGTCAACCCAGGCCATGTCACTGAATCAAGTTGAACGCCTATTTATAATTATTATGAAAACCTAGGTACTATTCCCTGGCCTGGATTCAGAAGTTTTGACACTATACGGCTACGCTGTCTCCCTCAGAACCGTTCATTTATGAAATACTTTGTATTAAAAATATATACCATACACGGTATCGGGAAACTCGTACTATAAGCTGGAAACTGGTGAATCCACATCACATAAATAATCGAAAATATAAAAAAAAAAAAAAAAATTTTTTTTGATCTGAGCATTACAATATACGTAATGTTGACTTATATTTATAATATTTTAACTTTTTTCTGGCGATTAAAGGGTTAATAAGTTTTTGGAGCCAGGTTTTCGATTTGATACATTTTAAAAGGCATTTAAGAGCTGAAAACCTCCCCCCCCCCGCGACCGATTTTTTACAAAATGTTACCTAAAAAATTCGAAAACGAAAGCTCAAAATAAACCAGAAAACTGACTCCAAATGTGATGTAGATTAACCATTTTCCCTCTTGCACTACGAGTTTCCGGACAAGCAAAACCTTTTTTTTAATCCTGGTATTTTTTTTATTTTAAATACATAAACGGCTATACTGCCTTTTATAAATAAACATATAATCGAGTACAAAAGTAAAAAAAAATAAAATCATTACATAATAGTAGTTTTAAACTTAAAAATAACATACAAGCATTTTGTGTATCACAACAAAAAATAACAAAAAAGAACAATGAGAAATATTATCATTTCATTTCAACATTTAATGAAAAATAATTTTTGAGTGCATGTTTATATTGCGCTAATTTTAAGAAATAAATGTCGCCGATGTTAGCATGTTCATTTCCCAACATGTGTAATCGACTGATTGGTGAGTAATAATGTGATAATGTATGTGTGTTATTATAGTAGAACGGTAGAGTGAGTCTATTGTTAGCGCGACCAGGGCAATGAAATCGTATTAGTTCTATTAAGTCAGGGGTATCCAAGACCGAGTGAATTATTAGCAGCCTGCGGGGTGAAGATTGCCTTGATGACATCCAACATCCGAAAGGAAAGGGCACCATAAAGCTTTGTCCATTGCGCGGGCAAACGCCAGAATTTTGACAGTCCAACACAACAATCAAGGTCATAAATGTTAACAATTTTTGCCAACACTCGAGGCCATAACTTTACACCAACATCGTTTGGGGTGAAGTTCGCGCGGTCCACACAATTTGACAAGTGGTCTGAGGTACGGACGTGTCCACGGCACGCACACTTGACGTTTATATCAATATTAAAATGCGTTCTGATGACAAAAGAGATGCATCAGGGAGAAAACGCAGATATTTTAATAGATATTTATTTATCAGGAAAGATTTCCGACTAATACGCACGACCTAAAGTTACTATTTATTAAGAATTTAGAGTGAATACGTTTTGTTGCTACGTAAATAATTACGTAGCATCAAAAATAGAATATCGATTTACAATGGTCAATTTCTCCCGTGTCTCTGAAACCGATTAATAAATTAATAGACTTTATTTACAAGTGAGTTCACGAAAGAAATAATCATCCATTACGACAGTGTGTTTATTTACAACTTAAAATCATAATTATTAGGTCCGCGTACCAAAAAATTTGACGTTTATCGTTTGCATAAATGTTAAAATGCGTTCGATGTAGAAAAGATGCTACCTACATCAACATCAGGAAGAAAACACAGATCAGGGTTTATCAGGAAAGATTTCCGACTAATATCGATTATTGCACCAATGACATTATATAATAACGTCATTTTATTGCACGACCTAATTTAGAACTATAGAATCTAAATTCTATTATCTATCTAAAATCTAATTCTACTCTAAAGTACGTAAATATTTACGTCAACAACAGAATAATTATAAATATTTGATATTATATTATCAAATATTTCTATTATTATATTATATTTAGGTATAATAATATTTTAAACTCGTGATTATGTTCGCTCATACATAGCACATAACCACAAAAATCCGTTCCGATTTTTCTACATACACGGACCGCACCGCGCGACTTCTGTCAAAAAATGAATTCTCCCCCCCCCCCGCTGGACCCCTCCTGCCTTCCCGCTTCACCCGGGATGAGATGTTTAAGTTTTGTTTTCCGCCGAACACGGGAAGCACAAACACTGCGGCCTTGAGTGTTGGCAAAAATTGTGACCTTGATTGTTGTATAGGACTGTCAAGCAAAATTCTGGCGTTTGCCGGCGCAATGGACCCCGCATAAGAATAACAAAAATGCCAGACCAGGACACAGTGCTTCGTTTCTGCAACGAGGGACTAAACACTTCAGTTGACAGCCTATTTATACTAAAAGATAATATCTATTAGTTTAAATTAACAAGCTGCTTATATTACATTACTTGAATTTACGTATCACGAATATAATTAAAAATATATTAATTTTCTTTTTCATTTTATGATGTGACGTTTGTAAAAATAAAAACTGACTGAAAACGAAGTTAAGAATTAACAGAAGAGTACTTATTCGAAAGTCACTAAAAAAGAAGAAAGCGTCGCGTCATAAAGAAAACTGCATTTGTGCGATTATTGATAAAAAAGTGTGAGTAGGTAAGAAAAAAGACATATATATATGATATAAAAATACAGGCAGCTCATAAAACTTAAACGAGGCCGATGTCATTTTCAAGTGTGGTCTGTAAGTCCACGCCCGCGCAAAATGCATAAAGTTAATGCTTGGGATACACGTGTAGATTGGTAAGTGCATTATCGATGCACGGGCGGCGTTTTGAAACGTGGGAAAAAAATCCAGTTTGCGAATTCTTCATACTGCAGCCGGCGGACTACCATGCAAACTGAAACTGCACACAGTAAACTGCATACATATTATATTATGTCCGATGCGAAAGGTAGAGGGTCGGGTGAGGTTGGGGGGTTGGGAGAGGTTGAGGGAGTTGGGGGAGGTTGGGGGAAGGTTGAGGGGGATTCAGCGGCTCGCTTTGATTCTCTGTAATAAGAGGACCGGACCCCGGGCCGGCGGCATTTTGGGGGGTCGATTCTGACGCTGTTTTACGTTACTTGCGAATACACAGGTTAGGTTCATATCTGTGTCAGTGAAATGTAGTGGGAGTCTAGTGGGGATATACACGTAGGTATTCATTATATCGTTTTTATTTTCATTGAGTAATTAAAATAAATTGTACAAATAAAATTAGGCAAATAATGTTTTTTGAAAGTGGCTGATTTTTAGAGAATGTGATTGGAATGGAGATGGAAATTTAACCCAAAATATAAATTGAAATATAGTAATTTTTAATTCATTTGACATCTTTATGGCAGATTGGTGAAATTTATACAATTGGCTGAACAATTATCAGGTAACTAAAATGACCTCAGTTCAATTCCTGTCTCACAAATTTCAGTTTTCTTGGAAAATTGAATCTTAAAATTTAACCAAATATCACATCAGCACAACACCTATTTGTTGTAGTCAGAAAACAGTAAAACTCTCGTGACACTAACGTAAAATTAACACAGCTTTTTCAATTCGAAAACTTCATTTAGGTCAATTTTAATTAGGCGTTATTGAGTTTTGAAATGGCTATTTTAGTGTAAAAAAAGTATACAAATTTGGGAAAACCTGGTTTTATCTTGAACAGTTTGCAATTTTGACAATAAAATTATGCATCTGTAAAATCGCCACCTTACACTTGTAAGGTCTCTGTTTGGTGAACAGGAATCAGGAATCAAGACACGAGACCCTTCGGGGCCCGTTACCTTTCCGGGCGGGCGCCGCGCCCACAGGAAAGTCGTTGTGGAAAGTAAAGCTCTGACAGGGCCGAAAAATAAACGTAAAATCTGCTGTGATTATTATAATTATTGTTATTGTATTGACTTCACGTCGCTTAAAGATTTGTTAAGCATGTATAAATTAAGATGTAGGTGAAAGATTTATTAACATCATGGACCAAACATAATACCTACACGTATCTGAAGAGGATACCCAGAGTTATTTGAATAATAATTATTCGTGTTACGTATTCGGGAGCTTCTTTTATAATATATTGGCATCGTAATTTTTCGTGTTATTTGGGGAATGAGTTTTTACAAGTGCGTGACAGAAAGTAAAATGCAAAATGTTATCTAATTATGTTGTCACCCATGTTAGGGAGTTTGAAAAACTCCACCATATTTTGTTGACATATTTTTGTTTTTGGTAGATGATCCAAATTTTATCAATAGCTAAAACGGGTAAAGAATTTGCGTTAAAATGGCGCTGATCATCTATGCTCATCAAATGTGTTGGAACCTAAGCTAACCTAACCTAACCTAAGTGGGGAACTAAGTCTTACTGAGATGTAATCTATATAATTATACCACAAAATTCATTGCTGAGGACCTATCCCAGTAAATACACTAGCAACCTATACCGCCGAATGAGTAGGGAACTAAAAATAGGAAGTTACATAATGCAGGAATGAACGTGATACATTAAAGTAAAACCTACGGGAAAAAATGTCAAATGACATGTAAAGAGGTTATATATAATGAAAATTACATTTAAAAAAACACTTAAATATTATTTTGTAAATGTTGACTCCACACAGGAGGCCTGAGAAGAATTAATCAGAATTTTTAATATCATTACCAACTAAGAAAAGAACTAATTGAAAAGTAGAACCTAACAAGTTACCTAAAAGGAGGGAACTAATAATATAAAGTTTCATACTATGAAATTATTAAAATTATTAAATTATTTATTATACCTACGATTCGACAAAACAATAGAAAATCAAACGAATATTGAATATATGTACATGAAATTAACATTCCTAGGTCTTACGTCAAAAAAATATAGAAATGTCAAACCATATTGAATTTAACTGAACTAGATGAAATTAAAAATTCCTAATAATAATATTATAATTTAATAAAAGAAAATCATAGAAAATTCAAACCAATATTGCACTTTGCCTACAAACAATACACGACATATTTTTTCAGCCCGATTCCACTTAGAGACCCAAGTAAAAAAAATTCGCTTTACGCGATCGCTATTTTCATCTCTATTTTCATATCTACGATTTCAATTGTCATCACTGCAAATGCAAACAACATATGAACCATGCTTTTTGCTGTGATGCCAACTAAAATCGTAAATATGAAAATAGCGATGAAAATAGCGATCGCGTAAAGCGAAAATTTTTGACTTTGGTCTCTAATTGGAATCGGGCTGAAAATAGATATGTATTGTAGGCATAAGCTATGTGAAATTTAACATTCCTATTGAACTACGCCAAAAGAAACCTGCTTAAAAAGTTATCTGCTTAAAAATGATGGAGAAATAAGAGGTTTAATATTTTAAAAGCGTGAAATATATGTAGTTGAAAAATATGTAATCTAAGAATAGTAAAAACCTAAACAGGAGATACCTTATAATGGAATAATTCCTTCGACCAAGTATATCAATTCATATTATGAAAGAGGAAACTAAAGGTAAAACAACTCATAAACGAGTGATTTAATACAAGGAAACAAATAACTATATAGGGTCCTAATAACTAATATTTAAATATTGGTTTAGGTACTTACACAAAGTTATTTATTTTCATTTATTAATTAATAATAATTTTTTTTAAGTGGAACTGATATGAAATTAGGTCTACCTACAATATAAAATGTTGGAAACTAATGAACTCACTAAGAAGTGAAGAAAGCATTAATTTATCACGAGAATGCTTTTAGACACTACGTAGATTACAAAACACGTAGAACTCTAGAAGCCAGTTACATAAATAAACATTGAAATCGATTTAAATCAGTGGAAAAACACGTAGGTACATACATTTAATGAATAAATTATCGCATCCATTATCCATTGCTTTCTTCACAAGTATTCGAGCGCCTTCGTGTGCGGTGGGTTTTGGGGGTTTCACCGTTGTCCAGAGTCAGAGAGAGTCCGAAGTCCGAGTGGAGTCGGGGCGACAAGCGGTGACAAAGGCGACACCGGGCGACAGGACGTTTGGCGACAACTCGGTGGTCCACGAAGACTTCATTCACCAGGTGGTGAGACATAACGTCATTTTGTAGGGACGCTTTTTTACCTTTAATAATAAACCCGTTTTGCCAGACTGGTCCTTTTATTCATGGTAACGATATCTCTCAATAAAACGCGTGCGGAGAATAAAAAATCTTTTGCGAAAGATTATTCAAAATTTACGATTTCAATCTTGCGAGTACTCAATCACAAAAAAGGAAGCATGGTCTATAGGGATTATGTAGGGACTCTTTCTCCGAGTAGGTAATAGAAAAATGTAACAAATTAATCATAATACATACGTACTTTACAGTTTCGCCAGAGTTTTCAAGACTCGTTTTACGAAATATTTTCCCTATAAAAGGTATGAAAGAAATTGTTTTGATCAATTTATTAAATAGCTCCATATATATTATATGAAACACATTTCTAAGCTCCGAAATTTCTACGTTCACACGAGTTTTTACAGCCTTCGAAATCGAATTCATCATGAATTCGATTTCGAAGGCTGTAAAAACTCGTGTGAACGTAGAAATTTCGAAGTCAGAAGTCATAGTTTCATTGTTCACAAGTAGTGATACCTACGAACACCATATTAAAGTTATTGTTTTAAATGCAAATTTACTCAATGTAAATACGGTAGAAAATACCTCGTGATAAGACATGGTAAATGTACAATGTAATAATAATACGTGGAGTCCTCCCATATATTTAGACTCCAAAAAAGGTTACCGTTTTATTACCAATTGAGTATGTAAGACATATCGGTCACTTGAAAGCAAGTATGAGTTTCTTCCTTCGGTTGCCATGACAATAAAAATATTTAATGTCGTTAAGTACGCGCTTATTGGAATCGTCCGAGCTTTTTACCACCTGAGTGGTATTAAAGAATAAAACGACGGCATTTTGTTTGTGGAAAAACGGCACAACGTCCAGCGAGAAATTTCGACAGTGTCTTCAATTACTGGAGTAGGTAAAGCAAACGGTCCACTGCGGAGAAAGATGTTTGGAATTCTCCGGAGCAGGAAGTGTTCAGAGCTACTCGTACTCCTTATTTCGGGGTTTAATATCAAGAGCTTCTGGGAAACGGACAATTTGAGCGAGATTCGCTAAATAACTGACCGAAATAATGAACACTCATTTTTATTTATTTTTTCCGTGCGGAGGAGTTCCACCTTCCTGCAGCCAGTGGAACTACTGCATCCTAATCTAGGATATTTCCTTGTCACTAAAAACAGCTAAAGACACTTCAAATAACATTGCAATTAACAGTCGGGTGGATTATGTCTTGTAAACTACAATGTTTTCGTTTATATAACATAATTCGTTGAAGTTAGAAGACACAGAAATTAATTCCTTGTATTTATACGTTTGAAGTGAAATTTATATAAAATGCTCAAAATAAGTTCTAAGGTTAGTTTAATTTATGACAAGACTAGATTTATGAGGATTTTGTGGAAACGAGTATAACTACGATAAGCCAAGCCTCTACCCAAATGATCCACGAAACAAAACAAGGCAGTGAAATAGATAATACTTTCTTCAAACTTTGCAGAATAACTTTGTGGCATTATTTATTATTTAATTAATAACAGATCACTTTGTATAAACCACTTTTTTAATATTATTATTAAAAAGTGGTTTATACAAAGTGATCTGTTATTAATTAAATTGATAAAAATTGTTCGATGTGCAGAGACAGGGACAATAATAATTGAAAACTTCAAATTGCTCACCTGAGAGATTAGATTTTAGATTAAAACATAAAGTTAATATAAAGTTTAATATTATGAAATTATTATACCTTCGCCTACGGTTCGACTAAACAAAAATAAATAAATTTATTTATTTATTTGATAAAAAATAATGAAGACTCATTTTAAATAACAAAAATAAATAAATAAATAAAATGAAAATCTAATAGCTAATCTCTGGTACTATACTCGTATCCCTAACAAGTATCTGTACTCGTGGGAGGTCCCATGCACTTTTTTATGCTCCGAAAGCGAGAACTTCTGGCTAACAGAACGCTCCAATAAGCAGAGCGACTCAACTGCTTAACGATTCTGTTTGACTATTGACATTTTCAATGTCACTTACAGACAGTTCAACAACTATCTTTAGACTCAAGTCACAAAATAGTAAAACTATCCCCTGCAATTTTTAAATTTATAATCCTATCCATAATATTATACCTATTGGCATTGACGTGGGTATACTTGGTCGAAGCCTATTGGTGTATAACCGTTTTACGGAGAACATGAAAAATTAATAAATAAATAATAAATTGACCGGCCTTTTAGTCAGCTTTTAAAGAGCAATTCCTAAAATTCTATAATAATCTCAATTCTATATAATAGAATGAAATAAAATAAAGCTTCCATTAAAACTTATCTTTCATAGGTCGGTATAACCTTTTCAAAGTTATCGATATATCGATGAATGAACTCGATAGGTAAGTGCGCAGGAACGTAAAACAGGTTAAGTGATGATCCGAGTATTAAGTAGTTGGATCTATGAGAAATTGAACGGCGAGGCGGTTATCGTGTCTTGTGTCTAGGAATTATAATACGCGCTCGTAGTTTTGGTGTCAAAGTGAAAGTAGAAGACTTTACGATATCACGAAGTTATGAGTAAAGTCTATTGGGAGAGCCCTTGGGACCATGGAGAAGATATTCACAGTTCAAGAACACGTATACTTGCTGTTAGATGTTTATTAAATTTAATTGAAAATCTTTTGTCGACTTTCCACACAACGAAAATTGTATTTTTTATGATCTTTTTTATTTTTAGGTATAAAATCATATTTTTACCCGGCATTGTCGGAAATTTTAGGGTAGGGCTTAGTCGGGTGGAAAAGCGAGTTGGTTTAGTCGGGTGGTACAGCGAGTTGGTTTAGTCGGGTGGTAAATCCAATTGGTTTAGTCGGGTGGTAAAGCCAATTAGTTTAATCTGGTGATAAAGCCAATTGGTTTAGTCGGGTGATAAAGCGAGTTGGTTTAGTAGGGGGGGGGGGGGGGGGTAAAGCGAATTGGTTTAGTCGGGTGATAAAGCGAGTTGGTTTAGTCGGGTGGTAAAGCGAGTTGGTTTAGTCGGGTGGTAAAGCGAGTTATATTTGAAAATTTGCGAAAATTGTTCAATTAATCGGGCTCACACCATGCTTTAACTTTTTAATGTCATTGTACTGATTTTTAAAAAGCAACTTATCCACAATTATCATTAAATTGTTGTTGTTTTTCTAGGAGCCGAAGCCATATTCAATATTCAACCCTTTTAGATAATATTTCAAAAAATTGCACGGTAATAGTTGGCTATGTCACTCTCCCAAACAAAAACTAAAATCTCAGCGTGTGACAGGAAAGATAGTATTTCTGCAGAGCGATACTGAACGCCGCGCAGGTTCGATCACAGACAGTTTTTTTAAATTTTTTTTTGTTAAGTTTTCTTTATTCATTGAATTTTTTTGTTTATCACATAGATTGGGGATTTTTCGACCACCATGCTAGGCACATGCCCGTGTTGTGGGGGTCGATAACAGTAAGTATAACTTCTTTAATTTCAATAAACTAGGTAACATCAAACATTTGATAGGCAATCACCTTGTTTTGACTTGGAATGTCTGTAATGTGCGTATCACAAGCAACACATAGATTACAGCTCATCTCATCAGGTGACAGGTAAAAGAATCTCGGTCCAGCGGAAGCAACCTCGCATCTCAACAATCGCCACGGTGTACCGGAGTATCAGGGCAGCAGAAGTAACAGCGGGTACCCGTACCTGATTATCTGGGCAGACTGCTTGGCGCTGTTGGTCGTGAACCAGTTCAAACCTTCATTAAGGTAATTCCACGCGCCGGTCAACACTACGAGTACAAGTCGGATTAGCTGGGATGGATACCTTTTACAAACATACATAAGTGATAAGCGCCCTTATAGTGAATCCAACAAAAAAACAGAGACATAGAAACAAATACAATAATTATGTTGGAAACAGTATTAGCAAGGTATACCAATTAGATTCATGTTTAGGGTTCATAACGTTGAAGGTAGTATATACTTATTACTTTTTACCGAACAAAATTATGATTATGTTTATAGGTAGGTATCTATAACTAATGTTTTAATGTTCCGCAACAGGGCTCGAAAAGAAGAAGATGGAGAGATACGAAATTACGAATGTTAGAAGAGCGCGCTAAGATTTATGGCGACAAAATTGATGCGAAAATTGCGAAAATGTTTAATAAAACACGACTAGTTTAAAATAGAGCAAAAATCTCGTGGGGAGCATCTTAAGTATTATTTAAAGAAACATTGTGAATTCTTTCACAAATATAATTCATATTAGAATAAGTTAACAATAATAATCTAAACGAAAATATGAAAGAGAACAAGACCCAGAAAAACAGAAAAAAGACAATGGTCGCAACTGGGACTCGAACCCAGACCTCTTCGTCTAACCGGGACGAGCGCTTAAAAGGTATTAATGTTTTTTACAGGCCTTTACAATATAAAGATGTAATTTTTTTTTCTCAAATACCTTTTCCGACCTTTCCAAAAGCTTTTTCTCAAGTATTTTTAAACTCCTCCTATAAAGGGGCGTGAATTCCGAATCCGATTTTTTCCTGGACTATTGGATCGCCTTAACAATAATAATCTAAACGAAAATATGAACGAGAACAAGACACAGAACAACAAATAAAAGACAATGGTCGCAACTGGGACTCCAACCCAGACCTCTCCGTCTAACCGGGACGAGCGCGTTAACCAATTTCGCTTTTGCCACCTTCTGTCAAACCGTCATATTTTTCAATCTCATATTTTCAAATTTTAGAATTAACATTATTATCAAATAATTATTTTTATAAAAGTCTAAATGAATATTCAATTTTTATAAGAAAAACTTTCTTTTTATTACTTTTTTTAAGATTATTCCCATCAGTGAAAAATATCATATTAGAATAAGTTATCAATAATAATCTAAACGAAAATATGAAAGAGAACAAGACACAGAAAAACAGAAAAAAGACCATGGTCGCAACTGGGACTCTAACCCAGACCTCTCCGTCTAACCTAACTTTAACCTTTTAACCATCTTAAAACTGCATGGTTCATGTGTTGTTCGCAGTGATGACAATTGAATTCGTAGACATGAAAATAGAGATGAAAATAGCGACCGCGTAAACCGAAAAATGTTGACTTCGGTCACTAATTGGAATCGGGCTGAAAAAAGATGTCGTGTATTGTAAGCATAATATACGAAACGTAACTCTCTCTCTTTATATCTTCACTTAACTTCCCTCTTAACTTCCGTTCGCCTTTTCGTAACGCTCTCGTCACGCATTCATTAGCTTACTCCCCAAGTCAAGCGTGCGTAAAGAAGTTTTACTTCAAAAAGAAAATAATAAATCAAAATGTTACAGTTATAATAACCTTTCAACCATCATAAAACGTATACAAAAATTTCATTTCGGGGCATCGAGACAACGTAGAAAAAAGCCGCTAGATAAATCTGAGCCTAAAATTGGAAAGTTCCGATAAGCAGAGACCATGTGACCACCTAGCACCGAAATTATACTACAGCATACCTACCTGCCAGGTCTAGTCAATCTTCATTTGCATAGTACTTACTCTTTACCTCAAGCATTGTACCTTGTACCACGTGGTTTAACCTTAAAATCATCTATAAATCACGGTTTTACTCCCAAATAGGCAATGAGATATATTACCCCATTCAACATTTCAATCTCTCGCTAAAACGTTCACAAAAGGCGTTGTTTATATCTTCGTTATAATTATTTGTATGTTATGATAGTTGATCCCTTTTGCGGAGTTTATATGATTATATGACGATATTAACGATCAAGTTGATGCGTTGAGATGTATTACCCCATTCAAGATTTCAATCATTCAAATAACCGTTGATCAAAATGTTTTGCGCATATATTTAAAGTAGGGTTTTTGTGCGGTTTAATGGTTGATCTCTTTCTGCAGAGTGGATATGGCTTATCTATCAAGTTGATGACGTCTAGATGTGGTTTTAATAATTCTACTATGGAGCAGTAATATTATTTCTAGTGACCAGAGTCGCTAGTCGGTCACGGCCACACCTTTGATCATAAAACATAGAGGAAACGCTTTGTGCGCGCAACGTGTGTTGTTTGAACAATTGTTGTAGTCATTGTTACTTGCTTAACTGTGCGGTCGCACAGAGAGATAATCGCCTCGTAATCTTACCGTTAGCCAAAATGTTAGGTAAATTTTGAATTTTGTTTATTTTGCCCTGGCAGAAATATTTTTGTAGGTAGCTAAAACAAAAAACAAGCTTAACCTGTTAACCTGGGATGACATTATTTCAAAAACCCCGCGCGAAAATTACCTTGATGGTAATGTGGGATCGTTATAGGATAACAGTCGTTATTTTCTGTCAGATTTGCGTGATTTTTACATTTTTACCGTCACATATTTTAGTTTAGATCGATATAAACACGAATCCCTGCAAGTATGCGTGATTATTTATTCATTTAATGTACGTTGTAAATAGAAAAAGCAAATAACAGCCATACAATCTGACAGGAGATCACGTTCGCGATCTAATAACGATCCCACAAAAGATACGGAATGGCTCGGCTGGTCTAATATCGTTATAAATACAAAGCAATTGTTTTTTTCGATTGTTTACTGTTTACCAGATAATATATCTTACTATTCATGTATATTACCTACATGATAATATCGTAAGAACTTTTTTCCAAAATAGCTAACTAACTAAAAAAAAGATTAAATATCTCCAGTTTTGGAAATAATTGTCCAAACATGTATTCATACAAATATAAACTGATTTTATTATTTCTACACAAATCCGAATACATACCCAACGTGAAAAAAATACCATTCAAAGGAGATTTCAAAGAAATTATGACCTTTACACTTATTTGAAAACTTAAAATAACGGTATTTTCATTATTGACAGCTGCCAAAAGCCACCAGAAAGTTTTTTTTTTAAATAATTCAAAGTAACTTCAATAATAAAATAGTACCTAGATTCTGACTATGCCCTTCACACAGTTTCGTTATTCATAAGGATTAAAATCGCATTTATAAAAAAGCGAGAGAAAGATGAGGGGTTGGTAACAATGAGAGGATAATGGATAACCAACACCTCTGCCATAGGTCACCCCAAGTGGTTCGCTACGTTTGGTGATTTAGCAGGGGTGTCTGGGTTCATGGGGTGAGGTTTGTCTAGGTCTTGGTGGCGGATGACCAGGACATACTGAACCTCAGATTCCTACCCACCCCTTAAACCCCTTTCCTTCCCAGAACTCTCCCCTCCTTACATTCCTTTTTAAAAAACCTCCACACAGCATCCCCAAAGATGACGTAGGCCCTGAGGGGGTTTCAGTTTTTTTAATTTGTCATCATTTCCATCACAAGATATTCATTAAGTATATAAATGAGTCAGTTATGAATTAAGAGCGCTTTTACTGCTCCTTTAATTCGTCTATTTTGCGATCCGATTGTCATTTTTTTTAACATTAGCTCTGCACAGGAGGCTTTGAGGAAAATAATTTCCTTCAGGGCCTTGTCATCTTAGGAGATGCTGTGTGGAGGGTTACATTACCGATAAGACAATATTTTGACAATAGTTTTAGTTTTACCTACAACCCTACAAAATACCTTTATATTACCTGCACAGTGCACGCTCTCCATGCTACAACCACAGGAATTTTTTCGTACTATCCAGCTTTCACTACAGTAATATCTAATAATAGGATGGTACTTAGAGAATTTGCACAGCACCGTTCTTATGAAAATCACCTCAAGGGCGCAGTGCGAAATAGTTCAATCAAAAACTATTAGGTGAAAAAATCCTACTATCAGTACGGCCAGCAGTTTATATACTCCCGACAGAGAAATAGTTCATATTACTCATGCGACCACTTTGTCCGATCTATCCATGCAGCAGTATTCGACGTGGAAGCAATTTCTGAAATACTCCAAATTATTCATCATACACTAGATGAAATAGTTCATTCTATCTGTACGTACTACCACCATGTGGATTGCATATAGTTCTTCCATCACCGGACTACGACGCGACGGTCCGCACTTAGGGACACGAAAAAAGTATCGATACTTTGTGGTATCTAGTACTCTTCCTTTCGATACCGATACTTTTATACTCGATACTTTATATTCGACACTTTTACTCAGTGAGTACTTTTTGGCAAGTATTGATACCTTTAAAAATTTGGCTAAGCGGCTCATGTTTATGGCAACGCCATCTAATTCAATCTTGGAAAACCTTCTAAAACATTCCACTGCTTTAGTATAATTGCAAGCACAAGCAATCTAATGTGTCATGGGACGGCTTATAATTCAAGAAAAATAAGTTTATTTGTTATCGAAACATTTTGTTACTGAAAAACATCATTAGGTGAAAAAAATCTGAAAAGTGCCCTACTGACTGTCATAAAAACACAAAGTAGAGAAAAAATAGTATTGCAAAAATTTTGTTTTACTTTTCAGTTCGTGTTTTAACAGGGCAGCTGTGTTTCATTATTTATTTAATTGCGCACGTTTTTTTGCAGTTGATTATATACATAAGAAACATTACACTTTTTTATGAGTACGTAAGATAGCAATGTGAATTTACATGTCCTTCTTTATTATTGATTATACGTGCTTAAATTTCATCGTTTCTTTTTACATTTCACTGACGTTGACGTCCTTTTATCTTTTCTAACTAAAATAGATTTTAATTTGAATTGAATTCGAAAAACTGATACTGGGGAGAGGGTTTGATACGTAGTTAGCCCGGTCAGAGCTGTAAATCAGGCCCTATGAAATGTACTCGATACTTTGAAGTATCGATACTTTTGTTTCAATACTTTTACGAGAACGATACTTTTTTTCCGATACTACTCATGAGTACAGTATCGATACTTTCTATTCGATATCGTGTCCCTATCCGCACTGCGTAAGGAGGGCGCGGCTCGCGGTTCGCGGCTCGTGGCTCGTTACAGGCCTTGCAGGCGGAATTGTTTAAAAAAGGTCGGAGCTATTTATACACATTATGTTCGGGCTCTCTCGGTTCCTCGGCTGATGTCATGCCGGCGCGGGCGACGCCCCTGCTACCCCGGGGCTCGTGGGAACAATCTGCCAGATTCCGTTACCGAGATCGTTATATCGATCGATGCGTTCCGCAGATTCGGATGCTGCGGATGATGTCACATCTGAGGCTGAAATTTCGCTGCAGAATTCTTTCGGCCGCATTTCTGCCAATAACTCGGTATTCCAGCTACGGTATTCGCATTTCATTTAATGGATTAACTACTGTCTCTCTCAGACTCCCCTCTAATAACATTCTTTATAATATTTAACTAAATTCACCATTTTTGGCCGATCACATCAGAAAAGCCGAGTAGGTACTTAACAACCTTCCTCTTTTCCATGTACTTTCCTCTACCTTATCTTCAGATTCACAATATAACCCGATTGAGGATGCCATGGCTCCACTGGCCCCGGACAGTTAGCAGCAGTTGGTATTCACTTTAAAAAAACTTACTAACCGGTGTCACCTGGTATGCAAATATTTTGCCACATATTCACACACGCAATACATACATTTAAACATCTTTTTATACAAACTCGTCTATTACTCTGCCTTTTGGCACGACCCACCTCAACTTTTCAATTCCGAATTAGGCGAACAACATGCACATTCAAAAATATTCTTCATTCCCAAATTCATATTCCCATATTTCAAATTCCTATGTATGTAGGTACGTACTTAGACAAATTACAATGTTTACAAATGGAAACATATTTTTAACAATACTTATTTCGGTTGTCTACGAGATGAAATATTCCTAAGCAATGAAGCCAAATTAGCTATGAAATTTTTAAAATTGGAACTAATAATTGCCTTAGTGGGTACCTCTCTATAATCAGCAAAATATGTTTATTTAATTTAATTAATGAATCTGTATTCGGAATGTTTCTTTTATTTAATGTTTTGACGGATGTTCATTTAAATTTACATTCGAAAGGTAAATTTCTGACGTCAATTTAGCACGTCAACAAAAATAATATATGTTAACGTTACATAGAAAATGACAATGTTTGTTTTTGAAAGGAGATGTGATGTTTTAAAAATATCTACTTTAGCTTCACAAATACTACAATAATAATTATAATATCCCATGATTATTTATGGGTCTTTGCTGGTATTACGAGTATATATCAATTGAGGGCTAACTAATACCCATGCAATTAGTTTTGTTATTACCAAAGGTTGATTTTTTTTCACTGTGTTTACCTAAAGTATACAGCGTGTTTAGGGATGTACTTGACTTATATTAACCGCTGATTCCTGACATTACTAAACTTGGTGTAATAAAGTCTTCGGAAACTTTATTGATTTTTTTTTCTTCATAATTAAACAAAAAAAAATCTTCCACGGTTGATAGCCAAATAACCGTCCAACCCCCCACCCGATCCTAGCTCTACAATACCTACTGATTGTTTGTGTTTTAAATAATAAAGAAAAAACAACAATTAAAAAAAAAAAAACAAAAATATGCCACCGGAGACTAAAATTTTATGTAAATTTTTTTATTTCTTATAATGTCAGAAATCACTGATTAAAGCATGTTAAGTACGTCCCTTAAAACCCTACATACTTACTTTAGATAAAACAGTGATAAAAATCCCGTTATTCCCGATTCAGATTTTAAAAAAAATAAATCTAGAAAATTAAAGCTACAAATAGTATTGTATAAAGAATGTGTCCATAATATTTTATTGTAAAACTAATGTGGTTTCTTAAGGTGATAAAAAAAACTAGATAAGAAAGATACCCAATATTGCAATTTCCGACAAGTAATAAATAGTTTTTTTTTTTTACAACGCAGGAGGCCTTGAGGAACATAATTTCTTTGATGCTGTCTTTGGAGAGGGTCTTTTTGAGGAGAGGAACGAATGAACATTGGTCTTGAAGAGACCCATGTTGTAGGAAGGAGGAAACACAGAGGCCGGCAAATCGTTCCACAGCCGAGCTGTTGAACACAAGAACGAGTCGAAGAAGCGACCCGTTCTCATGTGACAAATGTCAATCATGTATATGTGTTGGATACGCGTTTCCCGACTATGCACCGGCGCCGAAGGGATCAATGACGCTAGTTCCTCGGAGCATCTTCCATTGAAATACTGTTAAAACAAGGATAGCATTCCCACCCGACGCCTGTGCTCTAAAGAATAGAATCCGTCTGTTAAGATGGGAAAATCTATCAAACGGACCGCCCGTTTCTGCACAGATTGGAGGGTATTTTTCAGGTATTTTGTAGCTCCAGACCAGATATGGCTGCCAAATTCAACCGTGGGGCGCACTTTTGATTTGTACAGAGTAAGGAGTTGTGTACTGCGGGCCCTGCACAGTACGCCCAATTTTTGAGAGGCTAACTTTACTCTGGCTTCGATGGAGCCCGCATATCTGAGCTGGTCACTTAGAGTTACACCAAGCATATCAATGGAGGGCATGTTCGGAAGATTGCTTCCGTTGAAGGAGACTAGATTTCATTTCGATCCTTTTTAGACGTAATCAGACATGATTGGGTCTTTGAAACATTGAATTCATTGAGAATATTTTTACCCCAAGAGAAAACACTCTCGAGGTAACCGTCCATTCCCATTTGATAACAAGGAAGGTTTGTTTGACAGAATTTTAACAATTCATCCAATTTAAAAGTAAAAATAAGTTCTGTGAAAGTTCTATTCTAGTTCGCTTAGTATTTCATCATGCTCCGGTTGTTTCACAGTGCTTGGATAATAACAAAACTTGAATGGAGATTTTCACAATATTAACTTAGAAATTTGATGAATTGTTCACATTCTTAGAAACAACCCGTATAAAATATATTACTTCTTCAATAACATCAAAATCACTTTGTGGTGTCATTTTAATTAAATAAAATGATTTAGTTTTTCACACCACACTACTTAACAAAAATTATCAAGTTATCAAAACGTCATCAAAACCAATGGTTTCTTCAACAAGATACAAAATATTTTATTTCCTGATGAAGAAACCATTGATTTTGAAACATGGTGATGATTTTTATTATATAGTAGTTAGTGTTAACGTGTATTTATTTAAATAACATTATTATTTGACTCACACGAGTTACTTCTGTGCACCTACACACTGACCACTTGCATAAAAAAGAACGCAGGTTTTATTGACGTATCAATTAAATAATCAATAGTTAAACAAATAGACAATCTTGTTCGTACGTGGATGCGCGTATACACAATACAGGTAGTTGTAGTTTGGTATGCATATAAAAGTCAGAATCCGTCGTGACCCCGATTCCGTACGCGCGGTGTACTTTCGTCTACTTTTACACATTATTAGGTGGGCAATAAAAGTCATCAAACTTGTACAGTGTTCACCGTCCACTGTTCTCTGTTCTCTGTTCTGGTCTGCGCAGAAAAAAGTCCCGCGTTCATACATCATTGCCTGCCATCAATCGGAGCCTGCGCTTGTAAATCACAAAACGGCCAACGGACATACAACTGGTAATTATGAAATTTTAAAACCGCTGAAATAATAATACACGTCGTGATTCGTTTATCGGCGAGAAACCGCGGTTGAAAAAATTCGCCATTAGTCCGCCTTGGTTCCATTTTGCATCACACACAAAATGGCGAGGCAGTGGGCTAATAGTGGCTGCCACCGCCGCATCTTGTCTTCTCTGCGACTTCTTCTTGCTCGTCCCTCCTTCCTCTTCCTCTTCCTCGTCTGGTTGCTCGCACTGATCGCCAAACATTGATGGCCAACGCAGAAATGACAGCTAATCAAGAGCCGATCAAATAAATACGATAATTGTAATATTTCTATTTGAAATCTAAATTTTGATTGACGGATGACGATAAAAAGCAAGCACTGGGTCATTCCACGGATCGTTGCTGATGACAGCCCGGGGCTAATTATAATCGATCTAAGTCTAGCTTTGTGAACAAATTCACTAACTAACACTATCCATTGAACATTTAGTACCTCTATGTATATATATTATATCTTTACATTGGTAATTGTATTCAATTCAATCGAGGGGATAGGCTCTTGACTAGCAACCTGGAGATCGCGGGTTCAAATCCCGGCGTTTGTAAATTTTATTGATTATTTTGCGTTATTTCGCAATTCATTCAAGAAAAATAATTCATGGTATATTTGCGGCACTTTCCAGAGTGGAATATACTCTCAGCATTGCCCTAGTGTTCATACACTTCAGAATTGAAATGTTGCTTGAAATGGCTTTAGCCATGTTTGATGGCCAAATACAAATATCCTGCTACTACCTTACCTTTCTCATCCTCATCTCATATTACTCCCCACTATCTTCAGCCTAAACATACCCCAACCCCCATAATCTCACTGGCGTCAGACGGTTGGGAGCAGTTGGGAATCTTGGACGGAAATTATGTTTTAAAAAAATGAGAATGCATATTCACAGTATTGTAAACTCCGAGGGAGTGGATGAGGGTGAAAACATATTGATAATCGATACACAAAAGATTTTTTCCATCGAATGGACACAAAATCTATTGTCAGCAGCGGCGTAGACAGGGGGGGGTGGCCCGCCCCAAGTGCCACCCGACGGGGGGTGACACACGACCGAGCGTCACCCCCAAGAGCACGGTCTGTGGCTCTATGGAGTGCCCCGAATCGGGAGAATTTTGTATCTAACGGTCTAGGCAAAACTAGCCTATATTTATGAATAAAATTTTACTACGGTTTAATGTTTTTATTTTTTATAAAGTCGAAATTTGCTTGGTTGTAAATTTAAAAAAAAGTATTTATTTTTATTGATTTTAGAGTAAAGTAAAATCAAATTCATAATAACATAATGTGTGCTAACAAAATTGTAAAGATTTGTAATTGTAAATTGTACACACCCTAACAAAATTGTAAAGTTCGGCCCACACCACGACTAGAGGACCCCAGTGAGCCCCACACAAAAAATTGTTTATACCTAACTATTGTATATCACTACAGAAAAAAAATTGTGAATTGGATAAAAAGGAAAATGTAAACACTTCACAATCATTTTAACTCCTCTGGTTAATTTGTTCGCTATTGGGAATAACACAGAAATCGATCGGTCTCCCTTATTATCATTGTGAGAAACATGATTTAAACGGTGTTAGAAATAGAAGATACAACGCTATATATTCAAATCTAAAATACGGACATCTTTGTGAAACCAACATTTTCGACTGCAATTTGAAAAAAATATGAATCATTGAAAATTTATATTTATTTCTACACGAAATCACGATGAAGTTTGTTATATAGTTGCTTAATAAAATATGTTTTTTTTGACACCAGTAATTTTAGATAGTAAAAACGTAAAGTCAGCCATTTTGAAAACTTTTTTTTAAGTGCAATAAAAAAAAAATTTCGAATTATAAAATTTTAAATCGTATTTTATATGAAAAATAGTGTTTTCAAAGCAGAAATATTTAGACCTTCTTCCAAAATATACCCGAGGCCTGAAAGTTTAATCGTATTAATTAGATTACTTAACAAAAATTATACTGTTGATCATTTACATACGATTTTGTTTTTCTTGACGAAGCTGAAGGAGGTAGAAAATAATGTGATATTCTTTAGCTGTTTATCTAGATATATAGATTATATCACATTATTCAACCGCAAGCCATTCGATCCATTTTAGAGAATCGAAATGTTTAGATCGTAACCTCTCGATTAAAAACAATACTCAGACGCCATTATGGAACGGGAAGCTGGAACGTGGGATCGCTTTTTATACTTATATACCAATGCAGTGATTTGTTGACTGCAGCAATAACTTCAACAAATCTACACATGAAAGTAAAAGCGAAATGTTAAGATAAGTTATAATGTTATGATTTTTTGCATTGGCTCCATACAGGAGGCCATGAGGAAAATAATTTCCCTCAGGGCCTACGTCGTCTTAGGGGATGGTGGGTCTTTTTATGGAAAGAAAGGTGAGAAAATTTTGGGAACGAAAAGGTGCGAGGGGAGGGATCGAGAGAGTCCGGCTGGAGAGGTCAAAATCCCTCAACCACTCTCTCTCGATTCAATTGCAATAGGCGGTCAGATACATCCGCCGCTAAGACCCGGTCAAACTTCGACCCATGAACCCGGGCATCCCTGCCAAGTCAACAAACGTAGCGAACCTTATCTCGTTAAGTCATCTCTATCATGAGCTATGGAGCCTCGAAATTTTTTTATAATGGTGCTAGTATCTAATATGGTATTTTTAAATAAAGTCGTATCTTCTCCAAGCATAATCTTTTTAATTAAAGTGTGTTTATCGGAGGTGACCTGCTGGGTAAGTAGGCATGTTTTCTGTATCTATTTGTAAATAATAAATTTTGTATAGAGCCTACGAATTCATAATTAATTGTACAGCGCTCCTGAGGAGATTTTTCACAAAAACGGCGCTCTACAAATTATCCAATTATTATTGTTATTATGTAAATGTATGTCTATGTGTTAATAATTAAATGTACAATATTAAAGACTTATCATGTTTTCAAATTAAAATGAAAGTCCATTTCCCTAAGTTGTAATATAAGTATAAGATTTAATTTAAGTTATTCTTCTGTTTCTATTTTCTATATTGTGGTATCTTGTTATAGTTGTCCTTTTGTGTTATATTAATATTGTTAAATCGACCTGCTGACAAACTGCTGGCAGTTTAGCGGGTGCTTAAAATGAAGAATAAAAAAATAATAACTTATTTCAGCTTATATCATGTCCTTTACTATTAAATATTATAGTTACTTTTACGTTAATTATTACATTACCTAACTTGCTAGGTATAATGTAATGCTTAGAAAATGAATGTTACTTGAAACGGCTAAATCTATGTAAGTTTAGTAACTTAACTTAACCTGCCCACTTCCAACCTTCCCCATTATCCTTTGACCCCACGACATTCCCAAGATATCAAAAGGATGCCTTCACATGTGCATAGGCAAATCATTGTAAAGAGGACACTTTGTTTGTATTTGTGCAACCGATAGTATCGAAAGTTTCAAACAAGTTCACCTTACCCCGTAAATGCACAAATATATTGGATGCGTAGCGTAGTAAGTATATCAATTATTTTTAAATTTAGACGAACAATTCAAATCTACAATGTTTTTTTTAATAATTTTTTTACGAATTTCATCTTTGGTTTAATAACATAAATAAAATTATTATAAAATATTTTTTAAACTGGATTATTCATCCATACGCTACACACGTAAGGGTATCTATAAAAAATATCTGGTATTTCCATGCATTTGTAATTTAATTGTGGATATCCTTTAAAATAAAATAAAGCCTTTGAATAATTAGCGATCATCATCATCATTAAATCAATTAAAATAGGGTAGAAAAATCAACGTGAATCATTCCGCGAGTGAAAAGCTCTCCTGAATTGAATACTAACAACATTAAAAGAAATTTATTATAAATTACTTACACCATTTAGAATATCTTATTTAAAAAAAAAACCTATGACATGCTTTGCACCGTAACGTGTTCGCATCTATGCTTAAAATCGTAATCGAAAAAATAACACATTTTTGTCATTCGCGTGATGATTGGTTGACTTAACCTACTCAGCGAGAAGAACGAAACAGAAAACAGACAGATTAGCACTCGTGTTTGCCATCAACAAACAATTCCAAGTGTCAACCAACCGCATGATATATGTCAATATATTAAAATTCTGCGACTGTATTGAGAAACATTCGTTCTTCGATTTTCTTTGACTGCATCGCTTTCTTATGCCTGTTTTGAATACGCGATTGTCAACGGTCGTGATGATGGCAAACACAGAGGGACATAAATAATGCATTCGATTGATTGTATTGATTCGCAATGTAGGTGAGATAATGCTAATCAGTTTAGTTGTTTATGTTTGTTATTAGTAGGCAAATCAATAGATTAGTGAGCACTGAGCACTCATTAAAAAATATATATTCACTTTAAGTATAGATAAGGAATTAAGTGAATTTTTTACAACCATTTATTTTTATAATAATATTATGCATGGAAAACATAGACGACATATTATTATAAATAAGAGTATTATATTTATTGAGAGGGATTAATGCGAAATGTTTAATGATAATGCAATTTGGATTTTTCCATCTACGTGCTTCAATTGAAAATTTAGTTCCATGACAGTTGATCCGCCGACAATTGGTCCCCCGGCGTACGTACCTAATACATACAATATGCAGTCGGTTTAGAGAAAATAAGGAAAATACCTTATTACACAAAATATAACTAATTGACTCCGAAGGGATGTGCAGAGAGGATGTATCGCCAAATAACAAAATTAAAAAACATATTTTTTCATTTAAATGCATCAAAATCTGTGTTTCCTCCCTCCTACAACATGGGTCTCTTCAAGACCACTCCTTCCTTTCCTCAAAAAGACCCTCCATTCAGCATCCTCAAAGATGACATAGGCGCTGTGTGAAATTATTTTCCTCAGAACCTCCTGTGTGGAGTTAAAGTTTTAAAAAAAAATCCGTTTCTCTAAATACTGTATAAATTCGTTTGATATTCAAACCATTTTTAAGGGTATTTTTAAAGTCGGCTTTACGTTTGAAATGGGTCAATAATGCACAAAAAATAATAATTTTATAGTAAATATCATTTCTGGGGGCCAATTGTCGGCGGATCAACTGTCGGCTCACCGAATTTTTTTTATTCAACCATTCATTGTAATATTTTAATAAATGTTTATTTTTATAGAAGAATAACGACAACAACAAAGACGATAAAAAATAATTTTATACAATTATATTATTAAGATTAAAATAAATTAACTTTAAATTACTCAATTAAAACTGCCAGAAAATATGTTTCCCTTATTTAATATATTACCTACCTTCTTTTACAAACCACTTTTTTATTTTATGTAATATTTTTGTTTTCAAATAAGGAATTATAC
This sequence comes from Limnephilus lunatus, assembly GCA_917563855.2. Lineage (NCBI taxonomy): Eukaryota > Metazoa > Arthropoda > Insecta > Trichoptera > Limnephilidae > Limnephilus > Limnephilus lunatus. Next base: position 29,268,347 of record OU830594.1, on the reverse strand, counting down.
AATTTTTCCAAAAAATGTGACTACCTCAATGACAATACTTTTTTCAAACTTTCTTCCGATAGTTAGGTATCTACCATAATATTGAATAGAATCTAATAGGAAAGTCTCACACCTGAAAAAATAATATTTACTAAACTATTAAAACGGCCACCATCTTGAAACAAAAACAGAACGTACAAACAAATTTGCAGACAGATGAAATGCAAAACGGTTAGGTGAAAACAATTATAACTTCGGTGTGAAAAATACATCATTAATAGAAACAATTTCAGTAAAAAACACTTTGGAAAATAATACATCAGAACACGCGAGATCAGCAATATGAACTGTCGAGGCATTTTTACGATGGAAAATGAATGAAGGAAGGTTGAACGAAAAAAGCCTAAAAAAATATTTCTTTATTACACCTTGGGGGTCATTTAAGTAAGGAATGACTTTAAAATATGAATAAAATTTCTTTACGACAACCATAAAGCCTTTATTATAAGGTCTGTCAAACATAACAACCCACATAAAATCATCAAGACCTTTAGAGTCCATACTTGAAAATAATTACCTGTCATTGGTACATTTGTGGTAAATAAATAACGTCGGAGAAGATTTAAACGTCAATAAAGATCACGTTATATTAAATGATCATACTAACTAGGACTATTCGTAATATAATTAAAAGCTTGAAAAGTTAAAACAAAAGTCATCTTACCGTGTGTAAACACTAGTTGAAAAAACGTGAAAAACAATTATACCCCCTTTAAAAATCAAAGGTATTGAATATTATGTCAACTGACATAATTTTTATTTAAAAACACAAACAAAATATGATTTAAAAAAAATCATTGATATGAAAGATTTAGATTATAAATAATAATATAAAGTAATCCACTGTTATTACCGTGAAGAATTTTGTTTAGCGACACTCGTGTTTTATAGATCGCGGAGCCTCTACCACTTGGTTTCTCAGCAAGAAGTTAGTAGGTAAGAGTATAACGAGCGTGCTGCGACGCGGGCTCTTGGCGCGGTACTGAAGTCATAATACTCGTATGGAAGTGATATCAACGCGCGGAAAGAGGGAAGCGTCATCGGAAGTGGAAAGAAAGCCTTTCGACTTGGCGAAACGTGCGATAGAAACACAGCCTAACAAAACCAGCACATATAAAAAACAATTCAAACATTACATACACTATCATGCTAACAATAAACATCCGATTTATACCCTTTGCTAAAGTTGCTTTAAAACTTATTGTTAGGATCCATTTTGAATATACGTGCGTTATTTGTCTACACTACTTCTGTCGTCCCGTGAAATTTGGCGACAAAAGGATTACACACGGTGAATTTTCACTGACATGTGGGATTTTCGGAATACGGCGTGACGTGTTTTCACTTTCATTATTATCTCCGGATTTGTGACGCAGATCAACCAAGATTATTAGATTAATTGCGTACAAAACCCGAGTTATGCATTCTATACAGTCATAGTAATTGGAAATATTGGAATGTCTTAGTTGCGAAAGAATTTCGTTGTACGTTGATAGTTTGTTGACCTGAGATCGAGTCACTTGGAGGTTCCTGTTAGGAAAACCATAACATAATCAGTATAATAACTCACAAATAAAGTAAAATGTAACTAATAAATAAGTAAAGTTACACTTAATCAATGTACCTGAATTAAATAGTTTCATGTAATCAATTGGCATGAATGGCGTAGTACATATATTTTAAAATGTTATCATGTAAGAACCCAAACTGATTGAAGCCAGCAGGACTATTATAACTATTTACTAGCTGACCCGACAGACGTTGTCCTGTCTTAGGTATGAATATTCAATTCGAACTGGGATAAGTATCTAATAGATAATTAAAAAAAATATATTTCAAAAACACATCGTTTATTGTAATGCATTTTTTAACAATTGTTTATCCCGGCGTATCCTTTCCCATTCGTCCCGTTTCCATTCCGCCTCCCCTTCCTCTCCCGCGTCCCCTTCCCCTCTCGCGTTTCCACTCCGCCTTTTCCGTCTTCCCTCTCCCCACTCCCCTCGCCCGCTTCCCCCGTCCTATGAACCCCCCTCCCGGGTTCCCCTCCCCCCTCCCGCGTACCCCCCTCCTAGATATGTAAACTAATAAGCACAGTGTAACTTTTAATTTAATAAATTCAATTATTTTTACAGTAAGCATAACATTTCTATTTAAACACATCCATTCTTTCTTCATTCTTCATACTTTCAGGCATTTCATCAATTACGTTACGTTTACGTTTACGTTTACGACTAAGTTTTATTTCGAAGAGGCGAACGATATAGAGGAAGGCAAGGGTGAAATGGATTAAATAAGACAGAAAATCTCATTATTGGAATATTTCATTATTTTTTCTAAACATGCTAATTATTTTCACCTGTATTATGAAGGGTATTTTTCAACGGTAAATTGTTTCAGTGGATGATTTAAAAATAATAATATAAAAATAATTTCACATAAAAAAAACCTCGTAGGTACTACCTATTTATTTATTTATTATTTACTCGTAAAATAGGTACTCGTATATAAAATTCAAGAGCAGTACAATTTCAACAAAACAAATTTTCAATATCTATCAATGGTGATTTGATTCTATGAAAATTATATTATTGTTATTGTATGAAAACAATTTTAAAAAATTAAAAAAAAAAACTTTTAGAATTTCGTCAATTTATTATAATTTCAGTATTTATCAAAGGTAAATTAATTCAGCACCTATGATGGAAAACTTGTAAACATTTTTATATTAAGCATTATTTGAACAGTAAATAATATTTTTAAAGCTAATCAGCATCATTTCAATAATTCCGTATTTCACAAGAAAGATAAAAGTGTGTCCAAATCAGGGAATTTGACGACCTCCGTAGTCCAGTGGCTAAGACTCTTGACTCACAATCCGGAGGTCGCGGGTTCTAACCCGGCGTGCGCAAATAAATTTTATTTGATTAATTTGTGTTATTTCACAATTAATTCATTTAAAAAAATAATATTTTTTTTTTTTTGCGGCACGTTCCAGAGTGGAAGATACTATCAGTATCGCCCTGGTGTAAGACCACCATTCAGAATTGAAACGTTGCCTGAAAATGGCTTTAGCCGTGTTTGGTGACCAGATCTGAATAGCCAGGTACTTCCCAACATTCCTCTTCCCTACCTCCTTCCCCTCCCCACTACCTTCAGCCTCACAACATACCCCAATTGGGGATGCCACAGTCTCACTGGCTCCAGACGGGAGCAGTTGAGATTCTTACACTGTAAAAAAAAAAAAAAAGGGTAAGTCGGTATGCATGCGAAATTTCAATAATAGTAAAAAGATCGCTCACCCGTCTCACTGCTTATTAATATAAAATATTCATTACTACACGATAAAACAATGAGATACTCAAGTGCATTAAATTTTATGAGCATGATATCGAGGAAAATTTACTACACAACTTCACTATAATTAAAAATGCAATAAGCGTTCCATCTCAACGTTGTAAGGGTTAGGAATATATTAAAAAAATTAAAATCCATTGATAATTCATTCATACAATGTTTTTTCCCTGTTCATATTATGTACCTACCGAAGGAACAAGATCTTCTCAGAAGATATCGCTTGACAAGGGATCAAATAATTATCTGGTAATAACAAACATGCTCTCCTTTGTCTTGATCGTTCAAGATTTAAAAAATCCGGTTTATTGTTTTCATATTAAGAAAGGTAAATTGAGTGAAACCCATATGCAAAGATTCGTTTCATATATAAAACGAATCCCTTTTTAATAATATAACTTCTTGAATAAATAACCTTCGACTCTGCAGAAACGGGCGGTCATTCGATTGATTCCCCTAACAAACGGATTGCAATCTTTGAAGCACAAGTGCAAGTGGGAATGTTGTTCTTGTTTTACCGGTATGTCAATAAAAGAGCTTCGATGAATTGACGCCAATGATCCTTTGCATAGTCAGGAAACACGCCAAAAGCGCGCGCAACATTTGTGCATGGTTGACATTTGTCACATGAGAACGGATCGTTTCCACAAATCGTTCTTTAATTCAACATCTTGGCTGTTGAAGGCTTTACCTTATTCTATTTTTCTTCATATTGGAAAGATGATTTGAATATTTATAAATTATTTACTAAATATAGGCACCCACAAAGAAAAATAAAATGAATAACATTTAATATATTAAAAAAATATTATTTGGAATCCTGCACAAAGGACGGTTAGAACAAATAAATAGGTCATGAGTACACTATAACTGCGCGATAATTGAAACCAAAATAAGTGATACAATACTTTTCTAAATTCTGACGCACAATTTTCTGATGGTGACATATTATCTCAAATTAGCACTTTAGGCTTGTAGCAGGATGTGTAAAAAACACCTATTTGAAAAGAAAAATATTAAAACATGAAAGCCGCATAAATGTTATTCTTTGAACAGCACACGTTTTTTCTCGTATAGAGCAATTACAATTACAACCTTTTTCGTAAATGGTTCATATAACAGCTATTCGTTAATTTGCATGTCAAAAACCACGTATATTAAATTCGTTCCATTTTTGTATTTTTTTCTCACCATTACACAGGTGGAAAATCTAAAACAATCACAAAATATACCATAAATTTGGAGTGTGAGAGAAATATTAAAGGTATTTTTAAACTTGACACGGAGGGCAATTTAAAAAGAAAGTTTTATCTCATTGTCCCTAGTTAGTCGATAAATCTATTACGATGTTGTGCGTATGATAAAAAAAACCTGAAAAAGGTGTCACCAGGAAACTGTTTCAAATTTTCAAGTAGGCCAGAATAATTATTGTTGGTTAGTAAAATACTCCGACCAGTGTAAGTTTTCTAATGAACCCAAGAGCTACGTATCGATATTTTGTTGGAAAAAATTAATAATAATTTCAATACTTACATTAACATCTGTGGTTTCTGACTGTAATTAATAAATATGTACATATACCAGAGGACAATTCGATAATGTGGGATGCTTTTACTGTCTTCTAAACGGTTGACATTCACCACATGAGAATGGATCGCTTCTACGACTTACGGAAACTTTCTGAGGATTCATTCTTGTGTCTAACAGATCGGCTCTGGAATAATTTTCCGGCCTCTGTACTTCTTCCCTCTTGCATCGTACGTTTCTTTAAGATCCACGTTAACTTCATCCTGTACTCGAAAATACCCTTCACACAGCATCCCCAAAGATGAAAGAGACCCGAGAAAAAATATTTCACCCAGGGCCTCATAAATGGAATCAATATTTAAAATAAAATCTAAGATATTTTCAAAAATTTTATCGCGACAAATTGTTTTTTTCATGTGTTGCTAGTTAAAACACAAAAAGGTAGCTATTTAGGTGTTATGATTTTATGATAGATCTTTGGTTTGAGAATTGTTAAAGTCTTTTAACGTAAAGTCAGTTCAAAATTTGGTATCCTAACATACCTATACTAGGGCCCACCTTTCTTGTCGGTTCTACGTTTTACGATCTAAGGTCATGGCAGTACGCATTGGTGACTCTATAATTAAGGAGTTCGTTTTCACTTGACAGTAGTTGTTGACAAGAAGACCATTCCGGCCATTGTCTTAGAAAGTGTTTCCGGTGAGCCCATTACAGTCACGCACCCGTCGAAACAAACACATCCTGATGAAAGCAAAACTAAATACTGTCACGTACTAAAATAAAGATTATCAAATTTTTTAAGTGCCTATCAAAATATATTGCATTGCGTATGATTTCATAATTGCAAGAAAGTATATTATTTTTAATTTATTTTAATTGAGTAATATAATATACATTCATTATTTCTAACAGTTACTCATGTAAAAACTAATACATAAACACGAGCATGAGGCAGAAATAAGTTTTAGTGAATTTCAGCTACAAGAAAGGTGATTAAAATCTGCAATTGTTTCTTTCTGAGATTAAATAATGGAAACGCCGCTGTATTTTTTAATTGGATGTACGATTTTGAATAACAACAGTAAATAATTAAATGCTATAAAATTTCCTTGTGCGTACGAGTGTGACATTTTCAAAATTGGAAAGTATGTTCAGTATTGTTAAGGGTAAGTATTAAAAAAATTGTAAAAATAATATTTTCAAATCCGAACAAGCGATATAGTACTTATTTAAAATAATAAGATCTCCACACTATTTTTTTTTGAAATATTTTGTATTTAAAATATACGCAGGTACCTATATAATGTAATGTTTAAATATATCTCACGGGTACAAAGGCTTTCTGTGTAATATGCTGCTCTTTCGAAGTGCGTTGATATTAGCCGCATTCAAAATTATTAGTTTTTTCAATCGTTCTTGTATCCAAAAACTTGTGAAACGATTTTCCCATTCCTTCGTCCTATAACGTAAGTCGCTTCAATACCCAGGTTCACTCTTTTCTCTCTTTAAATCGACCCCTCAAACAGCATCTTTAAAGATGACTTCGACCGTAAGGTAATTTTGTCTTCTAACAAGGTATTTAATGTGAAATTTACTATGAATTTAATTTTAAAAGAAGTTATTAGGTACTTCAGTTTCATATCAGTACCGATAAATCGGCGTTTATTGGATTTCGTACAAAATGAGTACCATAATATGCTATATAATTTGTTTAATTTTATCGTTTACATTACCTACTTCACTAGGTGAAACCGATTCTGACTTCTGGTATGTAGCTAAAAAAGATGATTTAAAAAATAAAACAAAGATAAACTTAATTTTTTTATTAGAATTGCTCTCTTTTTTGATAAATTTCATTGAAGAAGAAGATAATACTAATAAATCTTAACGAAAATAAGAAAAATAATAAGTCACAGAAAATAAAAAGCCAACGGTCGCAACTGGGACTGGAACCCAGGATCTCTCGTCTTACCGGGACAAGCACCTAAACCAACTTGCTAACTGAGACCTCTTATTTTTAAGTCATTTTTGTCAATCTCATATTTCAAATTCAGAATTGACAATCTTCATCAAATCTCCTCATAGATATTATAAAGGCGAAACTTTATATGGATGTGTGTTCGTTACTCTTTCACGCAATAAATACCGAATGGAATTTAAAAATTATTTTACTAATCGAAAGCTACATTATTTGCGAGTAAAATAGGCTGTATATATTGGTAAGCTCTGGCGTTATGAATAAGCTGTGGCGTTATGAAATTATTTATTATACGTTTATTGGCAAACCGTGTTACTAAGTAAATGTTTGACGTGGGCTGTCATATTGTTATTTGTTTAGGTTACTATGGAGATTTCTTTGATAGCAAAAATTCAAATACGAGTATTCCAATAAGAATGTTTAGTGTACAAATATAAAATAGGTACTAATCCACATTTTGACCTACTATTATGAATGCGAAACGGCGCGTATTTGATTGTTGATTGATTGGGGGATGGGGAGGGGGGATTTGGGGGAAGGGGGGGGGGGTGGAGTGTGTGGGGGGGGGCGAATATACGAACGAAGCCGGGGGCAAAAGCTAGTTTTACATATTTGTGGAAGCAATTTTTTAAAATTATAACAAATGTTCGTAACCTCTTGTAAATTTAGACTTCTACATGTGATAAACGTCATTTAGATTTATTAGTATTATCTTCTTCTTCAATGATATAAACAGAAATATTGACTTATGATCGATGATCAGATTGCAGTGAACAAGTCAGTGCTGTTAGGGATTCCGATCGAATGATGCTGACTAAAATAACGAGGAATTTGTTTCTGAAAAGAATTCACTTATGCAACTTGATACGCAATGATTCACAGGGTTCAGGTGGTTCAAACGCTTCGAATGAGGTCAGATTCAATTTAACATGTGTCAAAATGTATTGTTAATTCATCAAATTATTCATACAGTATCCAGAGCAGTCGCGTGAGAATTTATCACCATCAATTATTTTGAATGCCTCTAGATGTGAAATTTATTGCCGATGAGATCAAATAAGGCGTATTCAAAATTCTAAACTACAGGCTAACTTTTTTTAATGTAATCACGTGACTCACCAAGAATTTTTCTTCTCATGATTTACAATACCCTCTGACCAAAGTTCTGAGTCATGGTATATTCATTACTCATACGGGTGGAATTTAACTTATTATAAAATTATACACCAAACAATATTATTATGTCGCCTATAAATAACAAAGATTTGACGATAGTTCAACGAACTTAGAAACCAACACTACCAAAATGTTCTCTGTGTTGCCGTTTAATGTAAATGTCCCTACTCAATCATCGTTCTACTTCTGGTTAAGTAAAATTTAGCGTTATTTTTAGATTTTAACAAATGGAAAAAGCAAGTTTTTTTTAGTTAAATTGTGTACCTACTAACTAACCTTTACCCCATATCCTTACAGCGGTAGATAAAATATGAAAGTCTCATATTATATAACTCGGCTTAGTACACATCTCTTTTTTCATCCACATTCATACGTATTCTTCTGTTATTTCTATATATCGAGCAACGCCTGAGGCTTCTCAAACATCTTCCATGCACTGGCTCATCTTCTCCTGTTAATCCGTACATCCATTATACAAATTCAAACCACCAGACGTCCGTTCTAAATATTGTTCAATACTTTTATTGTAATATTTTCGGAAAACCTCCAATGTAATATTTTCGGGCGTAACTTTGCAAAAGGTCATAAATTGTTTTATCACAAATGTTGGGTCCCATTTTAAAACTGTAAAATAAAATGAACATTCCAGTAAAAATTATGAAAAAACAACATTGAAAAAACTTTCTTCCGTAGTGTGCTCACTTAAACTCGGTTTATTATAGGTATCTCAAAATATAATACTTCGATTCCATGAGACTTAAGTTCAAAGTCACCAATGGACGTTAAGGTCAATGCCTAAGTAAGTACCTACTTGCCCTTCACCCGAGTACGTGTGACACATTATGTACCAAAGCATGTCCCACGTAACGTGCACTTAAACCTCTTTTTGAACATATTTACCCGGGGCGAAGGTAGTAAGAGAGGTTCTTAGGAGGTAAGAGGCAAAATTTGAGAAAGTGAGAATTATTTTTAAAGGCTAACCGAGAAGGTACAGGTCACTTCCAAATAACCGGATGCCAGTTACGACGCTATAAAAAAGGCGGTACAAGTCATTTCAAGATGACATTTCATAAAAAATCATATTTATTATAACATAACAAGAGGATTGCGATTCTCACCTGAGAAATTGCTTTGCAACAGAGATGTATTTTTTTTTAATAGTTGAGTTCTTATACTATTTATTGTTTATAGGTGCGATACAAAATATCGGTTCCATTGCACAGGGTAATCGAAATAAAAATATATAGACTATGTAGTAAAAAATTAATTATTTGGAATAATTAATACATTTAGATTTTTCCCGAATGTGCGTTATATGTGTATCTAAGCACAAGTAAGATTTAAAATAATCCACGTAACTAGTATGTATGCAAAGTAAATGGGAACACATAAAGTTATCGTCTCATGACATTTTACTTTACATATTTACGTATAAAGTGGCATTATACAGGAGGCCCTGAGGAAAATAATTTCCCTGAGATGCTGTGTGGAGGGTTTTTTTGAGGTGAGGAAGGAACAAAAATTGGTATTGAAAAGACCCATGTTGTAGGAAGGATATTATAATTAACAATGAGTTTGTAGAAATAATGTTTTGACTTATAAATTATTTAAGTAATCTAACCTGTATACTCACTAAACAACACAACACTACATATAACATTTAAATCTCATATAAAAAGCTGGATACAAATGCACTTAAAATATAGGGACATCAAAAATAGAAAATATACTGACACCAAATAAAGACTAAACCGCTCAACTATAATCATTATGATTACATAGAATAAAATGAAGTCGCTCAAAATGTTTGTTCGCTTAGATCTTTTAAACTACGCAACGGATTTTCATGCGGTTTTCACCGATAGATAGAGTGATTCAAGAGAAAGGTTAAAATGTATAATACATGCTTTTTATAGTAGAGAACAGCCGAGAAATTCAAATATTTAATTCAGGCAGCGGGCAGCGGGCAGCAGGCAGCTGGCAAGCGGGTGGTGTGGATTTTATAAATTTTGGGTAATGGCGTTGTGTTTCGTTAGCCACAGCAACGTGTTCCGGGTCTGCTAGTATAATATATTTATACTAACTTCATATTGCTCACATAATTAAAGATTAATATGTAAATAAAAATCCCGGTAAAGATATTATTATATCTACCTACTTGTAACAAAAAAAAAGAAGAAAACATTTTTTTTTTTTAATATTTTGAATTTTGAGGCATGACAATATTACATGGGAATTTTTAATTTTGTGATACAAATAGACTAATAGAATTTATTGAATACCTATTGTTTCAACAGCTAAGTCGTTCGGACATAATTTTATTTATATTACAAAGAGTGATATTTTATTACGCGTTTTAATTTGTTTTGGTAATAGATTAAGGACGGGTTGTTTCACAGAATTTGAACCATTTATTAAATTTCAAAGTTCATTTTCAAGGTGTAAGTCATGTTCAAGTTCTGTTAGTATATCATTACGGGCCAGTTTCATCTGAAACAACTGAAATAACAACATTGCTTGAATAGAACTTTCACAGTTGTTCAAATTCTGTGAATCAACCCGTTCTAAATGTGCGAGGTCCAATAAAACTGCTGTGAGTTTACATTCATTTGGTTCATTTTCGTAGTTTTATTTTTGTCTTGTTCATTATACCATTATTTTTAAAAAAATATCTTTGTTTTCCTAGATTTATTTTAATGTTTGAAGAATCTGTAATTTACGGACATTTAATAATTAATATTTTAGTTGAAAAGGTTTCATTTCTTTTGCACATCATTTTAACGTATTTTTTGTACAAAAAATAAATGCATCTAATGCGCCTCCCTATACCATTATACGATGATAAATAATTGCATCTAGGAAAATACATCTTTTTCAATTTGTCAATATTGAGAACTTCCAAGTCCTTCAAAAATAAATGTTAGGCATCTTAATTTAGTAACGGTTTTATTAATTGTACATTACCAATTCAGATTTGCGTGAAGAGACATACAAAAATAAAAGACATTTTAGATTTTTCATTTTTTCAAGTTGCGCAGTTAGCATTTTATTTGAATGTAGTTGTCGTTATGTACTTCTTCTTCGTCCTTACACTGCCCCAACTTATTGCCCAGGTAGGTTTTTGGGGTCGGGTCTTCTCGTTCTCAGGTATCGCCGGTGGTATATGGGTGGAAGAACCTATGTATACATAGGTTCTTCCACCCACGATTCTTATACCTCCTCGCGGTGACCAACGGACAACGGACTTGAGGGTGAAGTTGATGGTAATCAATCCGTCGGGGGATCTCAAAAGTACGGCTAAAGTGAAAAGCAATGAGCGTCTGTTCCACATGTTAGTGGCGGCTCACGAATGGTGGGTGTGGCAACTCGACGTATTCGGGTACTAGTCGCATACACTATATCTAATGGGTATCCAGGCTCATTAGTTTAATCCGATAATTGACCATAATGGGCAATAATAGTGGATGCAGCCCTAGCTAGTTGGGTCACTCTGGTTCCACGTCTGACGACCATCGGTGGATAAAAAACTATATACTCAAATCAACCAAAGTTTCATGGAAAAACGTACGCAAAGAACACGTCTGGCTGTTCTTTTTTCTCCTCGGTGATCCAGAGACTGACATCGTGTCAGGGCCAGCTTGCGGGACTCCAGGAGTAAGCAAAACAAAACGCCAGTCGTTGAAAAGATAAGAGCCATTACTTCGGTTCAGTTGATTAACAATTCGTTACAATGCATGGTCACTCCAGTGCATTTGTGACTTTCTTCTGCTTTTTCTGCATTCTACTTTGCCAGTTCCTCTAAGTTGGAGTCCTCAGTTTGGCGAGCAACGTGTCCAAAGTATCTTAAAATACGTTGTTGGCGGAGAGTTGAAGGTTTATTCGCTTTATTTCAGTATAAAATCACTTTGTTTTGTACACAACATTGCTTTTGATCAGCGCATTGCGGCAAAAAGGTATTCATAATGTTATGACATCATCTTATGGGAATACGATTTATGAAGCATAATATATGTTTGTTAAATTTTTACAAAATGCATTGCACTCCTGAAAAGAAATTATTTATGCATCGAACCGCTTACTCGTTAATATGGAATATGTTTTATTCAAACAGTTAGATTTAGATTTATTATTACGAAAAGTGAGTATTTATGTCGGGGAGACAAAAAAACATGCAAAAAATATGCATTTAACATATAAATTTTTTTTAATTAATTCACTTACGTGGTAACGCCATTTTATATTTATCGTTGTTATTTAACATTTGATAGACAATCAATCAATGCTGCAGCAATCATAGAAAAAATATTATTTCCATATAAAACAAAGTGAATGCATTATAGACAAGTTTGTACCTGTATTTATAACAGAAGAAATGTATTAGAATAATTACACATACCCGATAGACAAACCCTGCTTTGCCAAACAAACCATTAAAAACCTGGGATGTTTTTAAAATTATGTTGACATGCAGCTTTCGTTTAAACCTCAACCCCATAATTCGAAGTAGGTCCTTTTTTGTTTTTAATTTGACGAGAATTTATTTTATAAGATTGGTACTTCCGACAAATGTCATATTATATTAGTTCCGTATTATCCGTGAAGTGGACTCTATGCATATTTATTTACCAAATAAGAAATTTATAGCAGCTCCCCGTAAAACATATTTATAGTTTGTTTAAACCTCACTTTGTATCACTACTACTGACATACTAATATCATTCGTTCGTTTTTTGGACTTTTTGGGACATTCATCAAGTGTAGATGTTGTGTTTATTGTTTTAAATATAGGTACTTAAATGTTTCAAATATAATGCAAAAGGATAAATAAAAAAAATCATTATATTCAAAGGAAAATATTTATTTATAATAATATAATAAACTAAAAATCAACTAAATCCCTCCAGCTTCGGTGCAAGACGATGGGTCGATGGAGACCAACTGGAGAGGTCAAGGGTCTCCTCAAACCGGCCTTTCCCGATCTGGCCCGCCACGCAGCTGGTGGGCAGGCGCATCCGCCGCCAAGACTTACAAACGCCTCTCTTGATGAACCGGGCACCCCTGCTTAGTTACCAAACGTGGCGAACCAAATTGGGGTGTTGGTCATCCAATAAAAATTCTTCGTGAAATATATGGATCGAATAGCTTTTTATTAAAATTAAAATAAGACATTTGAAATACTCGAACGTAATGAGATGTGCCATTTACAATTATTAATAAATTTCATGAGGGAAAATTATATTAAATGGTTGGGTTTATGCTCATACCTTTCTCATCTTAAAATTCTCGCCAATTAAATATCACGTGGAACCTTCCTGATTAAGGAAATGAAAAAAAAACTTTCCATATTCATGAACCAATCTAAAACACTCTGTAGATCCGTCGTGCTTGTAGGAAGTTAAGCAATTACATTAATCCTTCAGTTAACAAACCTCCTTATAATAATAATATTTGGCTAATTTATACAGCGTCGTTTTCTTGAAAAATCACCTCAAGGGCGCTCCTTGTTAATAAACTATAGTGTCTTTTTAGTAAAATGTGGAGAATTTTTACGAAATTCTAACTTTTAAGTTTTAACGAATGCATGCATTTTGTGGAATGGTGATGAAAGACAAAACATTTTTTTTTACCTCAGCTCTACATAGGAGTCCCTGAAGAAAATAATTCCCCTCAGGGCCTATGTCATCTTTGGGGATGCTGTGGGCAGTAGTATTGGTTAAGACGACAATATACCCTAAAATATATTCAAAATCTTAACGACGTACTTAAGTAAAGAAGCCGTGTACAGAAATTGCGACTCGCGACCCGATGTATGGACGGACCTACTGCCGATTTTGCCCTACCAAACACTCTAAAATAATGTGGGAATCTTAACGACGTAAGTAAAGAAAGCGTGTAAACAATATACGCCCATGGCACGGCGTGTTGGTCAGACGTACGGTAGAATTCGCCCTAGCAGGCCTGGAGATTCGACCTTTCCGCCGCGCTCATTTGAATTAATTCTGAAGAACATGTTGCAAATATTTCCGATGTTTCTAAACGTTTCCCTCCCGAAGTTATTAATTCATCGTCTGGAAAAATAAAATCTGGTGCTTACCGCTAACTTTATAGTTGAAAAAACGGGTTATAAAATTTTAAAATCGCTGTACGTAAAATATATTAATGGTAAGTTATTATTTTTATTAATCTTAAATATAAAGAACTTTCATCCCCAGGGGTCGGTTTGAAAAAAAAAGTTAATAAGTAAAGAATTCGCTGGAAATGATTAAAATGTGAATTTTGAGCAAACCAAAAACACAAGAAAATTATTAGGGTATCGTACCGCCTTAACAATATCGGCGACGCCAGGAAACACAGTCCCACCCAGTAAAAACTGCGGATAGCACATCTCTCAATTCGATATCTTTGGGACAGTCAACCAAGATATTAATGTATCTTCTTTAATAAAAAAAAAAACGAAACAGCTTTTTTACCTAAATGACATCAATTTTTTAATTATTTCAATTTACTTAACAAAATAACTTCTATTCTATCTAATTTATCGTAGCGTTAATGAGTTTGTTCAAGTTTTTTTAGAAGACCGACCCGGACATTTTCTCAAAAAAAGACGGAAGGTCAGAAAAATATTTTTGATTAGCATAAGTATTAATTTGCATCGAATTTCACACATAATATAAATAATAATGACTTCGGCATATCGTCAACTTCATTATGCATGTAGGTATTTGGTTTGTTTAACTGTTAAAAAATTTATTACGTGGAAAACCTTCGACAGAAATGAATTTTGCCAACAGATAGTATGCTTTTAGAAATATTCGATAGTTTCATTGATGAAATATCCAAGTTAGATAATTAAATGAATGGGCGAGCGTGGGGAAGTACTGTTTTTACTCGACCGTTTGCTTTTCGTCTGGCTGTAAATTTATTTGTACTTTCTGTTTTCGCTTCAGGGGATCGTTTTGTAAAGATTATTATTTTAAATGTAAAATCGTTGTGTTAATTTGGACTTTCTCATTCGCATTTTTTCATATTATGGTGCCTACCCACATGAAGAAAGTTTGAAAAAAGAATTTTCATGGGAGATAGTGATGTTTCTTCGGACAAAATGCATAATTCGTTATTTGATTTTTTTCTTAAATATAACATGAAATAGGTATATGGTTTATAATTAAATAGGTACATATTTAAGTACTTACTTACGAATCTTATGATTTCAGATGAAATTTTGTTAGATTTATTAAAAAAAATACTAACTAACCATCACGCTGTTTCCCCGGAGGGGTAGGTAGAGAGGACCGACCGCCAAACAATTCGGTCTTAGCATACACGCTTTGCCTCACTCACATTCATACATCGTCTCATACACACTCTTCTATTATTCTGACTTTTGACATGGCCCGACTCAAGTATTAAATTCATATGATCGTGCCATGTCTTGCTCGGGCGTCCCTGATTTCTTCTACCATTCACATTTCCGTCATATAGTATTCTTACACTATTTTCTTCGATTGATTAAGTAAGAGAAAATCAGAAACATATTTTTTTTGAACGCGAGGTCTACTATTTACATAACTTACTAGTATTTAGTATTAACCACTCGGAACAACAAGCTTGTTTTCGCGATAATATAACATTACCAGTATGATGTATGACGTACGAGGCGTTCCTGACTTATTGATGTAATTCCATTATTATTATTGTAAATATTCTCTTGTTGTGAAAGGCCTTTGAACATAAAACTTTTCATACCAGAAATAAATACACTCCGTATCTTTCGGTGTATGTAGAAAAACTTATTTTTTCAAAATTAAATATGCATCAATTGCCCGTAATTCTAGTTTGCAGTATTTTTTGAGGCTGTTATTTTTTTTTTCCTTCTAAATACATGTACAGCTGTGAATCTTAAATGTCGAACTTGATTAACATAATTCACCAATCTAAGTATTTTCACAAAAAAAACTTCTTTCCATTTTCGCATTTCTATGTTTGTAGACATTCTCAACTGCACCTGTCTTAGGAATAAATAATTATTCACAAATAGATATAAATTAGAATGCGCCGCCTTCGTGAGTTATATCTCAAAATATCAAGTGTCCCTAGGTGATAAATTTGATCTCAACTTTTAGATGTGTCGACATCGCCGAAATGTCGGAAATTCAATAAATCAAAATATTTTTAGTTCGAATCAATCACGAAAGAAAGTGTTTTATAGGTGCTTATTATTTTACGTGCATTTCCGCGTAGAGCACCGCAAGCGGGTTCCCGAAAGCTCAAGAGGCTTCCCACATAATTCTGATCAACAGAAACGATAAAACAAAAGCAGTATGGAAATGAGTTCCACTTTTCATTATTAACCATTAAATAGTGTTAAACAGGCGATTTATTCATTGACCCGTAAAAAATAATTGGTAGAAGTTAACCACAAGTAAATTAAACGCTGCCGTCAAAAAGGCTGTGTTTTTAAAACGCTCAGTTAGCCAATAAGAAGTGCTTTTTGATATATTGTCTAGTAAAATAATGTTCGTTTGTCCCCCGGGATGTTATAGCGGTCAACTGGTTATATCTTCTGGTAAGTGAGCACTAATCAGTAATCGGTCTACGCACTGCAATTGTGAAATTTGAACGTGAGCTGTCCTAAACAACAGAGTTGATGTTAGATTTTGCATAGTTAAATCCTAGGAGCATCTTTATATTATTTAAATGTTGCCATTACATCTATAATTAGATATTTAGACCAGTGCGTGAACATGCATTATTGAAATTTCAGCGGGCGAAGTAAATTATTCTGTGAACACAATTGAAAGTTTGTGTTTGAAATGCCGATGTACGAATAAGTTAATTGAAACCATACATAGATAAAATTGATTCAATTGACTACACTAAATATTTTTTTAAAAATAGTAATAGATTTAACTACCTACAACTTACGAGCAATTCGGTGGTCAGGTGTGTGAAGTCAGCTAATGTAATTTTTTTTTTTTAAGTTAAAATATTATATCAATTTCAACAAAAGTATATTTTTTATATATTTTTTTTAAGTTTACTCATATCAGTTTTAAAAATTAATAATATACCTGTATCTAGTAAAAAATTACTTGTGTGACGTTTCAACACGACGGGCATCATTAAAAATATCTTGTTGCCGAGATGACTGAAAAGATATTTAATTTCTATTTTATTATCTAGCTCCATTTTTAGAGCCAGGTTCAAATTCTTTATCGGTTAAGTTTCTGTCATAATTTAAACCCAAAGGTTTATTTATTCGTAGAAGGATTATTTTTTGTAATTTTGTTAACTCAATTTCGGTTATTTAGCCGGTTTTGTAAATGGTCAATAATACATAGGCAAGTATCAGCAAATAATAGAGATAACCACGGACGTACAAAATATATGGACATGCCCTTACATGTTAAAAAACGTGTTATTTCCCCCTCCCATTGGAACCATTTTTCGGAACCGGCTGGGCGTGTCCGGACCAATGTCGTGCTCTCGTCGTAAATTTTACGCGCGGACGCTGTATGTCTATGAAACACATACTTAGACAATGAAGAAGACTTGGCGAATCACAAGTCTCTTTCCTCTCTTCGCCCCACCATAGTTGGTTTTTACCCCTCATCTGTAAGTTCTCGTCTAGTTATTTGTATGTCTATGGAGATAACACAACTTCATCTTCCAAACATGCAGAGCAAGCTGTTTTTTTGGTTTCTAAATATTAAGACACTATTGAAAAGGTATAAGCTTAAGCACCCATAGAAATAACGTCTCGTGTGAGGTTGCCATCAAAATGATTTATTTTAAATTGAATTGAAAAAACAAAAAATTTACATGTTGAACCGGTTAACATCCTGTGTCTGTAAATTCAGTTCCGTTGAGAGTCAAAACTTTGATTATTAAATAATCTTATAATGAGAAGAAGCTTTCATTGCTTTTATATTTAACTGTAATAATAATACAAACTAATTGGTCGCGACAAATTTATTAAAAGTGGTGGAATTTATTGAATAATTTATTATTAACCTAAGTTATTTAACTATAAAAAACATGTTTTCTTAGTCACTTTTATGGTTCAGATAATACAAACGAAAACGAAAATGGGATAATCGTATTTTTGGTTGTTAGAGGTGCAGTGGTTAGCCGGATTTTTACATAAAACTGCGTATACATAGATATTAGCAACACAACATGCAATGCAAGAAGAGTTGGGGAAAATTGTGAAATACGTTTGAATGGACAAATACCGCCCGGTTTCCTTTTTATTATTTTTTTCTAAATTCATAAAATAACTTTTCTAAACAGTTTTTTTTACAGTTTATTCGACTACCACACTAGGCACATGCCCGCATCATGTGCATATTCCTCATTTCTGAGTATAGTGACTTCCACTTCAATTTCAAATCAACAAAATATTATTATTGCTCATTGCTCACATTCCTCCTTCTCGTCCCTCCTCTAATCACGGTACCACAACCCCACTAATCCAGGATAGTGGAATTCTAATATTTGTAATTATATATTTTTTTATGTGACTATCGCACAAGAGTTACAACTGCTCCGATCTGGAGCCAGTGAGACTTTGGCATCCTCAATTGGGGTATGTTGTGAGGCTGAAGGTAGTGGGGAGTGGAATGAGATGGGGAAGAGTAAGGTGGGGAAGTACCTTTCCATTCAGACTTGGACACCAAATATGGCTAAAGACATTTCAAGTAACGTTTCCATTCTGAATAGTGGTCTTTCCCCAGGTAGATACTAAGAGAATCCTTCACCCTGGAAAGTGCCGCATATATGATATATATATATTATTTAAAATTAAGTGAAATTACACAAATTAATCGGGGTAGTTTCAGCTATTTGTCATCAAAACTTTGTAATGAAATAACACTGTCTATTCGAATATCGACATCGTTGCAGTGCTTCAAGAAGCTCTGCGGCGAATGGTTGCTGACTGTACAGTGTACAGTCAACCGCACAATAAAATTTCCAATTGAAGGAATGCCTAGTTGCGTTTTTGTTTTTGATTTGATTATAATATTGTTTATTTTGATTGTATGTTCTATTTGAAATGATTATATTTTATATTTGAATTGATTATATTTTATATTTGAATTGATTACATTTTATATTTGAATTGAATTTTTATATTAAGATTTTTTGCTTTATTTTATTTTCTGATTTACATTTTTAAATTTAATATTTTTTTAATGTAAATTAATTTAATTATTTATATTTTATTCTTAAATTAATTTAGAAATTTGATTTAATTATTTTTTATTTATTTTATTTTAATTTAATTATTAGTTTTGTGCATTTTATTACATTGTATAAGAGTCACTGCTGAAAACCAGCTACATTACAGGATAAATCCTGAATGGATAGCTGAGCAGTGACCTTTTTGTCAATAGAATAAATGAAAATTAACCAAATGTATAAAACAGTAAAACTCTATTGATAAATAAATGTTTTTGTTGTTATTATTAAATAAAATTTATTTGCGCCAGCATTTTCGCCGTTAAACAAGTAGGTGCGCGGATTTTTTGTAATGATTTTATTTTAGCTAAAATTAAAATTCTGAAAAAGTAACTTTTCTTGATATATTATTATATTAATTTACTTTACTAAATGATATGATTTGAAATGTGCGTTGTATAATACAACATTTTGTTTGAAATTTAATAAATCTGCCAAGGACTAACGGCATAACCTTATTATAATCGAAATAAACAATTTTTTTCAAAATTTAAATCACAACTTTACTAAATTAAATAAAAATATTTCTAAATCGATTTTTTAAATTTTTTTGTAGAAAAGAGTCGATACGTCTTGAATTTGATTTAAAAATAACATTTTTCTGGTTTTGCCTGGTTATTCTCTCATAATGTACAATGCACACACCAAATATTTAAAAAAAATACAATAAAATTTACCGGCTTGCACCTAACATTACCATGACAAACACATATTTTAACAAAATACGATAAGGTTAGCTGCCATGCACTTTGGCCCTTGAAGGCTTTGCGGTTCCAGCAGTGGATATTGGTTAGAGTGAAGAAGACTATAGCCTATAAACACCTCTAGTCCACTCTTCTCCCCGCTGACCCCGATAGTGGGTAGGTTGCGGTGGTCAGGCTTGTTAACAGCCATTAGAGGAAAAATGCAGACGCGCAGTGCTTCCACGCCGGTCTCGCTGTGCCGTTTTGTTGTTGTTTATGTCCGGTCTCCGCATTTCCGGTAAGCCTAAGCAATGTGACAAAGTTTACGTTAGCTTATTTTGTGAACCTCCTGTTTTTACCACCCAAATTTGTGGTTTTCATGACTGTTTGTAAAAACTTCGTAGTTTCTTACCAATTTTGTAAATAATCTTTTTTAAATGTGTTTTCAATTAGTCCTTTCCTACTAATAATTCAACAGCACCAATGATCGTAATATTTTGTTATCTAAAATGAAGAGTAGTAACGTTATTCTTGAATTTCAACCTGACCCCCACTTGGTAAAACCCTTATTATAAACTATAAACCCCTAATTTTTAATTGGAAAAATATATATTTCTAGTAGACCCGGTCACACGTTGCTGTGGCTAACGAAACACAACGCCATTACCCAACCGTTATAAAATCCACACCACCCGCTTGCCAGCTGCCCGCTGCCCGCTGCCTGAATTGAATATTTGAATTTCTCGGCTTTTCTCTACTATAATAAGCTTGTATTTTACATATAAACCTGCCTCTTGAATCACCCTATCTATTGGAAAAACCGCATCGCATAAAAATCCGTGCGTAACATTTCGAGCGACTTCATTTTATACTATGTAATGATAGCAGCACATTACATCATTCTGGTAGTTTTCGAGAAAAATTACTTCAGAAGTTTTTTTTACAGACAAATTTGTCTGTAAAAAACTTCAGAGCTGTCGGATGTTTGAATACGTTATTTTTCTACGGAGATTGCAGGAATCAGAAGAATTGCTGATTACGAAGACCTGCATAGCGATTCTATATATTTTGTGGGATCGTTATCGAGATAACGGACGTGATCTCCTGTCAGATTTGTGTGATTTTTACATATTTACTGTCACATATTTTAGTTTAGATCGTTTTAAACACGAATTCCTGAAAGTATGCATGATTATTTATTCATTTAATGTACTTTGTACAATAATTGTACATAGAAAGAGCAAATAAATCTACAAATTTGACAGAAGATCACGTCCGTTATCTCTATAACGATCCCACAAAAGGTAGAGAATAACTCTTCTGTATTTATTATCGTCGTAATTGTCTTTTTGAATCGGTAAAAGCCATCACAAATATTATAAAGACCGATGTCAACAGAATGAAAATACCTAAAGGCATTAATTACTAAGGACGATGGTATTTCTTTTACATTAACTTCACACAGGAGACACTGAGGAAAATAATTTCGCTGTCAAATATAATATATAATAATTCCAATGTCATCTTTGGGGATGCTGTCGGGTGTTTTTTTAGGGAAAGGAAGGAGAGGAAGTTCTGGAAAGGAAAATATTAAGTAGTGAGTAGGAATTTCGGGGTCAGTGTGTCCAGGAGTGACATACTGATACGTTAAGCGTCAATTAACGTATTATAGGGAGCTCGGCCACAACTTTACAGTTTATTCTGAGCGCAAAATTCTGTTTTTTAAACAGAATATGTTGGGCCGGCATCAGCTGTGGGCAGTAACAATCAACTGTTTATCTCATGGGGGCATGGGAAGGATGATTGTAAATGGTGCAACTTGGAATTTCATGAAGTAAAAGAGTTTAAGTTTTACGTGAAAGGTTAATAATAATAACATAGTATTTATGTAGCGCAGTTTTGTGATATTTCACTTCAAATGCGCTTAATTATAATAAGCTTAAGATTAATTATATAGTGTTCCTTACGAGTCCTTACAAAATTGATTAAATAGTGTGAAAAAAAGAATATACAGTATACACAAAGCAATTCCTAAAGAACAATAGTGAGTGCACATGACAATAGATATTGATCCCATTGAAACCATAACGTTGCCATTCAACAGGAATCATTAAAAACTAAAATATACTACAGAACAGGAAACAGTTTACGTTTAGAAATAATACAAATTCGGAGTGCACATAAAACTATGGTAAGGAGGTAATCGAAACCAAACAATTACTGGAAAATTGAGGAACATGGTTTATTATAGTTTTTTGAAAAGGAGTTAAAAATTCATGAAAGGTATGATTTTTTAAATAAGTTTGTTTTTAAAGCCCTTTTGAATTCAGCCAAGTTCTGGATATTAGTAAGAACTGAGGGAAGTTTGTTCCAAATGAGCGGGCCAGTTACACGAAAAGATCGATCATAGTAAACGGCTCGATTATTTGACCTAGAAAGTTCGATTAAACGATTAGTAACATCTTGATCTGCTGACCTTAGAGTAAGCTGTCTATCGCTTAAGTTTTGTCGGACACATAGTTCTGATATATAGGCTGGCGCCATTCCTTGTAATGCTTTGAAGGTCATTAAGCAGATCTTGAACTCTTTTCTTTCAGGGCATCGAAGCCAATGAAGGCGATCCCTTAGAAGCGGGGTTATACGGCAATACTTAGATTCACCAAAAATCATTCTCGCCGCAGCATTGAAAACGGACTGGATTCTATTGAATTGTTTTTTAGGTAAGCCAGCATATGCACTATTACAATAGTCCATACGTGAGACAACGAACGAATTTATGAGTGACTTTGCTCCATCAGAGGGAAGGCAACGCCTGATTGATTTTATCTGCCTTAGATGGAAAAAGCCTGAACTTACAGATTTTGAAATTTGTGATTCAAGAGAAAGATTATACAATAATTTTAAACATCTGCTTACCCCGATCAGACTGTAATACTGTGAAACTATTCTATCTATCTAATGCCGTGACGATGATCCCTGGTGAGGTCCATCCCAGGACGAAAGCTGGACCAAGCCTTTCGTCCATCAGCAAGTAGCGGGCAACGCGTTCAGTCCCCCAGCTCGGACAAA
Organism: Limnephilus lunatus; assembly: GCA_917563855.2. Classification (NCBI taxonomy): domain Eukaryota; kingdom Metazoa; phylum Arthropoda; class Insecta; order Trichoptera; family Limnephilidae; genus Limnephilus; species Limnephilus lunatus. The sequence continues at coordinate 29,245,283 of OU830594.1, read as the reverse complement.
AACCGGCCCAGGGCTCTTCGGGGGGATGGATTGATGATGTGGTTGTACTCCGGTCAGCCTCTCCCGAGGAAACGTCAGGCTCCCCGTCAACGTGGTGGGATCAAAGGGGAATGTTCTCGTGCCTGTCCCCAATCAAATACTCATCACGGCCGACAAAACCCAGCGTCTACGGGCGTTTAGGGCCAACATCGTTCGCAAGGCGAGCAGGATTGCCCATCCGCGATGGGATTCAGTTTAATTTATCAAGAAGCCGTCGGCTAGGCAAGGTCACGCCCGGACCATAATTTTACGTGTTTCAACACTCCGTTTTTACTTTTAAAACTTCTACAATGATTTCCCATGGATACATCCAAGTACCGGGATAACTGATAGCACTTCGTTCACACTTTCAAAATTCAAAACATGGCAGATTTTCTTTGACTCTCAGCGGCGACCGCTTGCCCTGAACAGCCGCCGCCGGAAAGTGGCCCAACCATTTCCGTTTTCCTGTCGACCCAAAAATCAACCATAGACAATTAATAACCACAAATAATCTCAGTACTTACTTGAGTTTGAAAAAAAACTAGTGCTTATTTATTTTCATAACAATTGGTATGAATCCATCCCTTTTTAACTGCGATGCAAGGCGATGGGTCGAGGGATTCTGGCTGGAGAGGTCAAAAGACCTTCCTCAACCAGTCTCTCTCGATCCGGGCTGCCACGAAGCAGGTGGGCAGACGCATCGGCCGCCAAGACCTGGACAAACCTCACCTCATGAACTCGAGCACTCCTGCTACGTCAGCAAAACGTAGCGAACCACTTGGGGTGACCTATAGCAGAGGAACAGGTTGTCCAATAAATGTTTCACCGGCGCGCCGGTACAAATACCCACCTCCCAAAATGAACCCCTGCAGGTAGCCTGGAATAAAAGTATCTACTATTAAATATTATGCTTTTTCACTGAAAATAATACACACAGTAGATACAGTTTTCCTTCTGTTGCGATAATAGAGTGAACACGAGATACAAGAAATACACTTGAACATAATATTCGTCAAGTTTTTGTAAAAACCGAAATAATTATTGTAATTAACAAAATTTCTCAATGCTTGATTCTTTAATAATTTTCTATCAAAATGCAAGGGGTCTGCGCTCAAAAACGTTGGAGTTTCGTCATAATATGCTGCTCAATAATTACGACTTAATTTTCATTACCGAAAGTTGGTTGGTTGATAGCATACTAGATGAGGAATTATTTGATAACCGCTATTCTGTTTACAGAAATGATAGGGATGTCCATCGAACTGGTAAATCAACTGGCGGAGGCGTAATCATAGGTATTAAAAAAGAATTTTTTGTTACCCCACGCTCTTGGAATTCAGACGCTGAAGATATATGGATAACTGTCAATACATCAAAATCTAATCATCATTGTTATAACATCCATATGTGCTGCGTGTACTTACCTAATGTCGGTCCAAAATTAACATCTTCAGAAAGATTAGCGTTATTTACTAGTCATACCAATGCTATTTCTGACTTAACGATCCGTTTTCCCAATGACAAGTTTCTAATCGTTGGCGACTATAACTTGCCCAGTATTGATTGGATTAATCAACAAACGTCAACTAACAGAGACCAATGTTCGCTCACATTATTTAACTGCTTATCGTTTGCAAATTTAACCCAGTTTAACCATTCACCTAACAAATATGGACGAATTTTGGACCTCGTGTTCTGTAACACTCTAGCTAAGGTGACCCTTGCCGATCACCCTTTAGTTAAAGAGGATGCTCATCATAAATCTTTGATTATAGAACTAGAAATTCCATCCACTAATGCAACCCTCTCAACTCCTAGAACAATACAGTTATTCCATAAAGCAGATTATACCGTGATTAATGGGAAACTGAAAGAGACCGACTGGTCTGCCGTTATAAATGCACCGGATGTAAATACAGCGTTAAATTCATTTTACGTTATAATTGAACAAATTATCGATGCTTTTATTCCCAAGAAAGTTGTGAAATCTGGAAAATATCCACTATGGTACACGGCAGCCTTAATAAAAATAACAAATGAAAAATTGAAGTTCTTTAGAGCATGGAAGCGTCATCGGAATCCTCTCGACTATCTCTCATTTTCTTTGCTTCGCAAAAGGCAAAAAACGGTTGCTTCAGCGGCTTACAAAACCTACATTTTTACGATAGAATCCGGTATACAGCACAATGTTAAAAAAATATGGTCCTATGTCAACTCTCAAAGAAAATCTCCAGCCATCCCCGATCACATGATTTATGGCGAAAAAACTGCTAATGACAATAAAGGAGTAGCCAATTTATTTTCTGAATATTTTGGTTCTGTATTTTCGAATGTTCAACCTGCTAATACAAGCAATGCCAGTGATTGTTTAAATTCAAATAGCGTAATTAGCTCAATCGAGATCAATGAAGACATAACTTTTAAATATCTTAAGTCAATCGATATCAAAAAGGGACCGGGGAACGATCAACTTCCAGGGATTTTTATAAATTATTGTAGTAAACAACTGACACCCCCCATTTTTGCTATTTTCAAATTATCGCTAACTGAGGGAACATTTCCTGACAAGTGGAAAACAGCCTTGATTACCCCAATCTTTAAAAATGGCAGTAAAAATGATGTCTCCAACTATCGACCTATATCCAAATTACCAATTCTAAGTAAAGTGTTGGAAAAAATTGTTTATGATCAATTATATTCTTCCATCTCACCATCACTTTTAAGTAATCAACATGGTTTCATGAGAAATCGCTCCACAACCTCAAATCTTGCGTATTTCATAAATTTTCTTCATGCTCAAATGGATATGCGATGTCAGGTAGATGCCGTCTATACGGATTATTCCAAAGCATTCGACCGTGTTAATCATTATATTCTTTTACAGAAGTTACTAGGTTTAGGAATTCATGGTGATCTCTATAGATGGATCGCATCATATGTCAGTAATCGGCACCAAATCACGGTTGTCAATGGTTTCGCATCCTATTTAACGGAAATCGTCTCGGGTGTGCCTCAGGGGTCGCATCTCGGACCACTCTTATTTAATATTTACATAAATGACATTTATGTATGCTTTCAAAATAGTTACTTTGTATTATATGCGGATGACATGAAAATTTTTAAACCTATACAGTCCTTATCTGATTGTGTGGAATTACAAAGCGATCTTGATAATTTGTGCGCATACTGTGAATCAAACTTATTGTCCTTAAACATTTCCAAGTGTCACTCAATCACATTCACTAGAAATAAAAATAAGATCATCTATCCTTACAACTTGAATAAAAAACCCTTACAATCTACGTCTACATGTAAAGATCTAGGTGTTTACTTAGACAGCAAATTAATTTTTGATAAGCATATCGAACAAATTATGTCAAAATCTTACAAGATGCTAGGTTTCTTATTAAGAATATGTAAAGTTTTCAAAAGTGCTAAAACCCTAGAAATGTTGTTTTGTTCATTGGTCAGAAGTCCACTGGAGTATGCGTCAACCATATGGAATCCTCGATATAAGGTATACATAGATTTAGTAGAAAGTATACAGATTAAATTTAGGAAACATTTACTCAAGAAATACAACAAAACTACAAATAATATGTTAACTTTAGAAAAAAGACGCACATTGTCAGATCTGTTGTTTCTATATAACCTGCTAAATAATAAAATAGATAGTCCTGAATTGCTATCCATAATTAGTTTAAATGTCCCAATGAGGCGTACCAGGCACACTTCCCTTTTTCATAATGAAGCTAATAATACTAATGCAGCAAGTAACTCACCAATTACTCGCGCAATAAAAACTTATACCCACTACGAAAAATTACTACATTTAGACATTTTCCACGATTCCTTGCTAACATACAAAACTAATTTATTAAATTACTTGGCGTGATGTAAATACACATTATAAATTTTAGAACTACTTACACTTAACCTTTCACTAAACCTTAATCAGTCATTTACAATTTAGTGAGCATATAATCCTTCTTTTAAAATGTCTTTCTCCTCCCTCCCCTTTTCTTTTTTTTCTATTATTATTAGTTGTTCATTAACTAATTAAGTTTTAAAACCCGTTTTAAATATGTCAGGCGTAATTACCAAATGACATTCTGTGACATACATAATAGGTACATAACCATGTAAAACTTAAAAGTCTTATAACTTGTATTACAATGTACTGTGTTTGTCATTAATAAAGAAATAAAGAAATAAAGAAATAAAGAATAGAATGCTTTCAAAACTGAAAAGTTGGCCGACTCTGATCCAGATCTTTAGCATTACCTGATATCGGCATATATATACGTACAATGTTGATTGTAAGGTTAAATGCCACATATTAACAAACGATAATGTTAATAATATGATAACTTACGAATAATAGATGTTAGATGCTATTCAAGTTTCTTACATTTAAACTGTAGATATCCATGCGAATATCTAGATAAATAATATCATAATTATCAATGCCCGGGCATACGACTATTACGAGTGGTAGCTGAAGACTATGAACTTAGTATGTAATGAGAGGCATGCAAGTGTGACAAGCTATAAACATAAAGATTCGCAATTGTCTTTAATTACCAGGTGCGCGCATTTTGCATGCTTGAAGACATGCAAAACTAAGAAAAGGTGAAACCCGCATTATTAAGAATATCTACTGTGAAAAAACAAAAGGGGACTACCAACATTCATAAAATCTATTTATTTTATTTGTTAGACAGTGATTTTCGAATAGAAAACGATACACCCATGACACAAAAAACGAAATTTATTTTAAATTCAAAGTACAATCTCATAAATTAACTCATGTCCAAATTTTGTTTTCAGCCGTAGTGCGTCCTATCGGATATCTCCTTTAAGTTAGTAGCTATCTTGATTACGACCTCATTTTAAGCTGATTTTTTAATCACATTTGACGAGTATTCTTCCAACGAAAATCATGTTTATAAATTCTAAGTAAATTCTACTATAAAGTTTATAACTGCTGTCGAAAATCGAGAATGATATCCATGTAAAAGGATTTGGAATCTCGAACTTTTACATTATGTTTAGAACGCAAGGCAGGTTTTAACTTACGATTAATTACACTTTGAAGTCCCCAAATAACAGTTGCACACGGAACAATCAATTTCTCGGAATTTTGCAGCATTTGGTATGTAACTCAAATGTAAAGCTCAACTCGTACACGATGAATCTGTTTTATTCTGAACACAAACCAGTTTGCATGCGGTGAATTAAAACTACACTCAGAACATGAAAATGGTTTTCTTTGATTCTGGCTTTAATTAAATAGTCTGCCAATAGAATTTTATAACTGCACATCGAATAAGAGAATGTTTTCCTTAGAAATGTGTCAGCAGATGAATCCAACTGGAATTTTACATTAAATCTGTAACAGGCGAATTAAAACAACACTCAGAACATGAAAATGGATTCTCTTTGATTCTAGTAACACATAGGTACATAGTCTTCAGCTAGAATTTAATAACTGCATTTCGAATAAGAGAATGTTTTCCTCCGAAATGTGTCAGCAGATGAATCCACAACTGGAAATTTATACTCTCAACACAAAATTGGTTTTAATTAAGTCTGTATGTAGCTAAAATAAAAGTACACTCAGAACACGTAAATGGGTTTTCTTTGATTCTGGCAGTACATGCAGAGTCTGCAACTAGAATTTTATAACCGCACTTCGAATAAGATAATGTTTTCCTTCGAGTTTTGTCAGCAGAAGAATCCACAATTGGAATTGAAAACTGGTTTAACCCTTCGAAAAACAAGAAAAAAATATCTTTAAACTTTTGCCTGTCAATGTTTGCGCACAGAATTCCCGGTTCTTTTCGTGCATTTTAAATTTTCCCTTTTATTGTTTTTTTTCCCCTTTTGCAATAAACAAAATTGTTTTAAAATATAGAAAAAAAAATCCAACTTGCTTATAAGAACATATTTCTTTCTAAATATTAAAATTTTGGTATTGGAAAAGTAAATTGGCTCAAAAATACACACCTGCTAATATTCTAATTAAAGTACTTAAAATAGAACAAACATAACATTTTAAATTTGCAGCTTAAAAAAATACCTAATGTACTTAAATAAAATATTTATTACTCACGTCGCTAGTCACGCATGATCCAGCAATGAATTAAACTTTCTTAGAATTGTCGCAAACGCTAAACAAAATACGGGGAATTCTTGCAATTCACTACATACGGTGTTGCCAGTCACTACAGTGATCAAGATGACATTATTATGTATTCATTTAAAGAATGGGATTTCCCGGTTTCGTAACAGAATAAGTAATGAAAAATTCCGTGCTCATTTCAATTGGTCCTAATCGTAGGTGTGGCAAAAACATGAAATGAAATGGTTTAAATTTTTACAAGATAATATTATCGCGCCCCCCCCCCCCCCCCCCCACACTCTACGGCACTGCAATGAGTCTTGTCGTGCCTTATACATTATTATGTGCGTCCACATTATTATGTGCGTCCACACAAATATGTACACGCCCGGGCGTGCCCCCCATTGCCAATGTTTATAGTAACCTGTAAGAACATTTAAATTGAATTTTATTAGCAAGTTCTGCAGGAATTTTAGTTTTTATTTTTGTTTCAGCTGTTTCGGCTTACAAGGTCATTTTCACAGAGGCGCAGTTTGAAAATTGCCCTATAATAGCATTTTCTTAACGCATATTTTCAATCGAAAGAGACGCTGCTTTAATGCTAAAAAGCTACTAGTGATTTGGAATCGCTCCCGGAAGAGTGGGGCAGATCTTTTGTTTTTTTTTTGCCTGCAACGAGAAATACGGTATTTAATCACAGACACTTTTTATTTGTGAGTAATCCCATTTTATTTCTGAGAGAAACTGCCTTTTACTCTTTCACTATCAAAATGGTTACATTAGCAACGTAGTGAGCAGAATGATTGCTGTAAGACGGGTTTAAAGCACGTGGGATAGATCTAATAAAACAATGAATTTTGCTTTGTGATTATCTTTGTCCGGGGGCCCTTGATGCGTATCCATTGAAGAGAAAAGGGCGGTCCACAAACAGGAAATCAGGATAATTAAACCTTATTTAAACCAACTTGTAAGCTACATCAATAAAAAAATAATGGTAGTAACTAGAACCGAGTATCTAGCATAAGAGGGAATAACTAGAAAAAATCGGAAATATGTCATTTTTAAATCAAATTTTAGACGTATTGACTTTTTTCCACAAAATATTATAAATTGATTTCGAAAGACTGTTCTTTTATCTAGTAAAGATAAGTTTTAAATTTTTGAGAAAATATGTTTATTTTTAATACAATAAGGTTTTACCGTAGGTCGTTGGCAGATTTGTTAAATTTTCAAAGAAAATTTTGTAATATTTTTATTTATTTATTTATATTACATGATACATAATTAAGACATTTAGGTACATAGAGTAGATATATTAGATCATCATTCTAAGTGGCTGCCTGTTTCATGGTATAGTGACCAATGGAGTATAGTTACTTATAATTTATGAAGTATAGTGTAAACATATGGATTTAGTATAAATTATGCTAAAAATTGGAAACATTATAATAAAAAGTAGAAAATAGAAAACAGAAATGAGAAAAGAAGTAAATTAGCATTAGGTAATAAAAATGTTTATGATTTTTTTTACAATATGTGTGCATGCAAGCACACACTATGTATACATATATAGGTGCACACATCTATACAGATATAAACAAACATACATAAGTTCTTTTTTTTCAATATACAAGTACAACGTACCTAAATGTAAAATAATATTTGGGGAATGATCTACTTTTTCCAATAAAAATGCTTGAATTTGGAAGGTAAAGTTTGGTAAGGATTTTTAAAAGTGAGATTATCAATATTTTTACGGTGCTCCATATTTTATGTCCGGGTTAAATCTTTCCCAAATGAAAGACTGAACCCTTCCACACACTTTTCCATAAATGAATATCTAGTAAATTCACGCAATGTAAGTGCACTATATAAGTATAATAAATACAAAACAATACAAGAACAATACGTCAATCCACCAGAAACATAATGGGAAAATATTTCACGACTCCAGATATTTTCATATCAGAGGGTTCGGCTCTGATGAAATCCTAACTGGTCCGATAAATCCTACTGATCCCTCAATATAAATATTTAAAAAATCTTTCGTAATCCTACATGTATTTAAAATGACCGACTTTTGCATTTTTATGTACAAATTTTTTGACAAATCTAATACGCCTAAATTTTGAATGAGAGAGCTAGGTATAATGCCAGTAGCCGAAATAACAAATGGTAATATTTTTATAGTCTGAGAATGCCAAATTCTTTTAATCTCATTTCCTAAATCTGTATATTTTCTTATTTTTTCAGAAACAGTTTTCTGAATATTACAAGAATTTGGAATAGCGACATCAATGATATAAGTTATTTTTTTAATTTTTATGATTATTACAATGATTATGCTGATACAAGAGAAAACTATTAAAAAACAGAGTACATAAGTAATATTATTTTGAGTATGTGAATAGTTAGTTGGTAAAATTACCACAAAACGGGATAATACATTATTTTTAGAACATTTATTTTTAATATTGGTTTCATCCGTATAAAAACATGGTAGTAAAATAATATTTACGGATTGATCTACTATTTTCTGAAGGAATATTAAATAGGCTTAAGGAATATGAAATAATTATACAACACACATTGTTATTTCAAATCATATAAACATGCAGTAAAATAAATCAATAAATTATCTGGGAAAGCTGTTTTTCAGAATTTTAATTTTTCGTTTAAAAAAAGATCCGAACACGTGTTTTGTGACGAAAATACTTCAGTTGTCTATTAATTTACGGTCTTACAAACTAATATATTTAAGATTTTTTTGCATTCTTGTTTTGTTTAGACATTATTGAAAAATTATAAATACTTCAAATCAAAAAATAATTACAAAAAGCGCATAATTTCAACAGTTTTATCATCACGCCTTTCAGCATTTTTGAATGTAGGCATAAATTAAAACTAATTTTGAATGAAATAAAACCGATATTGAGCTATTATTTTTAAAAGGTGATACGGAGAATAATTAATCTTTCTCATTGGAACCGCCCTGTACGATCGTAAGAATATCTTTCGGCGAAATATGAATTCTCTGCCCCTGGCTGGTTAATAGCCGTTAAGGAAAGGCGATGCACTACGAAGTAATGGAATATCATGATTGTGTTTTTGGTTTGAAAATTAAAAATATATTAGTAACTTTAATTAAAACACTGCGAGAAGATTCCATATAGGCTTTTGAAATAATCGAGCGCTTTTTATTCCTTTTAGAAGCCATGTATAATATAATATAAAAAATAAAGTATTAGGTCTAAAAAAATCGCTTTAAAGTTCAAAATCTCTTACTTACGTACCCCTTTTCGATTATGGCTTTATCGTATAACCTGGAAAATTAAGTTCTTTAGAAAATGATCGTAAAATATTTCAATATTTATGCCTGAACTTCAATATTTGTTACAAAAATTAAAAAAAAAAAAACACTTTTTTATCATGTTTCTTCTTGCTTCGCTTAAAATGGGTGGCTGGTGTTAAGCGGGAAATCAAACCTAATCACCTTATACATAAGGAGTGTTATTATTAAGAGCGTATAACCAGAGAAAACCAGAAATGTGTCATTTTTAAATCAGTGTTTAGACGTATTGACTCTTTTCCACAAAAAAATTATTATAAATTGATTTCGAAAGATCGTTCTTTTATCTAGTAAACGTATTTTTTTAATTTTGAGAAAAAATGTTTATTTTAGTACAATAAGGTTATACAATAGGTCGTTGGCAGATTTGTTAAATTTTCAAAAAAGATTTTGTATTATACAACACCTATTTCAAATCATATAATCGTGCAGTAAAATAAATCAATACATTATCTGGTAAACGTATGTTACAGAATTTTAATTTTAGTTTAAGTAAAATCATTAAAAAATATATACGTACATGTGTTCTTTGACGAAAATTGGTCTGTTTGTGTATTTATTTGCGCACTTACAGACTAATATATTTCAGATTTTTTTACATTCTTATTTTGCTCAAACATTATTAAAAAATGATAAATACTTATGATCAAAAAATAATTACAAAAAGTACATAATTTTAATAGTTTTATCAACACGCCTTTCAGCATTTTTGGATGTAGGTATAAATTAAGGCAAATTTGGAATGAAATAAAATCGATATTGAGTTATAATTTTAAAAAGCTGGTATGAAGAGTAATTAATCTTTCTCTTTGGAACCGCCTTGTACGATCGTAAGAACATTGTCATGATAATAATTATTAAATTCGAATAATTATTCTCGTGACCTATTTAACTTTCACCTGGCCGCTCGTGTTATTTGTTGAACCGCCTTTGGTTTTATTTTTGCGGGTGGCAACATTAGTTTCTAGTTTCCGGGACTTTTTGAATATCCGCCGTTACGGCAGCCGACGGATATTCGACTCGTCAATTAGGTGTCAGTTTTACAAGTTTTTAACATGGGATAATCCCTTATATTGTTATTTTATTATTTAAAACCACGAGCCGGATCATTAAAGATGATTTTTGATAAACGCGACCCGGAGTAATTAAGCGGGCGTTACGGCTGTCGGTGGGTGAATTACTTGTGCCACGCGATGTTTGCATTTTGATAAATCCGCGTAATCGTTTGTCGAAGAGTGACATGAAACGCGACGGAACACCTTTGTGCCCTTGCCTGCCGTCTGCCTCGAGTAGTTGTGGCGAATTCCTGGCGGAAAGCCTTTGACGTGGATCTTGCCTTGTGCTTGACAAATGCCCAGAGTCCCTTGATGACTTCAGCCGGAATCCTGGTCATCCGGTGGAACCTGCTGCCCGGCTGTCCGGATAGCCAGAGTCAGCGGGATATGCGCTGGCGATTTGCAGTTGGCGCAGTTGCGTCCCATGGATGCGCTCCCCGATTACTTTCCCACGTCTTCGCGGCGACAGTTCAAATAAGCGTTCTTGAGTGTTAGAATTATTTTTAGGAAACATGACTTGGTCCAACAGGTATGCGATTTGCTTTTTGTTTCATTGTTGATTTGGTCGGCCTTACCGGTGTTTTATTGGGGTAATTGAAACCCCCTGGCTATATGTTTTTTTTTGAAATACACAATTAATATTGTTATTTAGTAAAGAACTCTTTTATTTCAAACAAAAAAGATAAACCTAATCATGCTGGGGAGAATCCCGTATTTCCATCCACAATCCTGAGGAGACTCGCTTGCTCTACCTATTTATGTATAATACTAGTAAATGGTTCCCCGGAACTATTTACGTTACAATTGGCGCCAACGTTTTTTAGGAATTTACTCTACAGGTGCACTTACATAAATACGGTATTTTTTCCAGCATTTTTAGCGTTGTATTTAGACGTCATTGTCAAATTACAATGTACCGTTTGCGGCAGTTATGCCCATAAGTGTTAATTAAGTCTGGTGGCTGCCCAACCTTTTGTTTATATTTAAGAAATGGTTATAAAATGTTGTTTAAGACGGTCTCCACACGGTGCTGCCGCAGCACCAACTGCTGCAGAACTTTGGTTGACTGTAGTCAAAAGCGCCAGCAATATTGTTATTATAATAACAATACGGCTGGCGCTTTTGACTACAGACTATACGATTTTTAGTCAGTTCTTCGGCAGTTGTTACTGCGGCAGCACCGTGTGGAGACCCCTTTACAGCGCATCAGTGTGGACCTTTTAGGTTATATTTTCTTTGTTGCATATTTTGACATTTCTGTTTGGTTATGTGTTGCCACATAAATAACTTGAGTGATAAAATATTGTCTTTGTCAATTTAAATGTTCTCGCTTATCTGAGTCAGCTAAATAATTTGTGGGGAAATTATTTTCTCTTGACTGGCAATACGTGGATCTTACGTCAGCTGTCATTTCCATAATATGCGGTTTGTTTATCAACATAATGATAAATACGTTTCAGTATTATGGTTTAAGCAACTTACCTTTTAAATACGTAACTTTATATTTAGAATATATTTAATTCTTTTTGAATTAATTGTTCTTTAATGAGATATTCGTGGGTTCGATTTATTCTCTCCTTTACACAGTGTCTGGTGATCTACATACATTATAAATTATATTATTTCTTTGGAAAATAACTTCAATTTTTTTTTTCAAATAAAATTTTCTTTTTAAGAAAATTTGTTTACAGGGTGTCCGTTATTAGCTGCTAACAATAAATACTCTTTTCCAAATAATCATTTTGATTATTTTCTTTTTCGAATTTTTTTATTGTTTCGCGAAGCTTCACTCCTTGAGCATTTCCATAATGGCGATTTCTAATATTAACGGTGCAACAAAGGAGGAGATGATTCAAATGTTAACTGAAGTGAATATCACTCCAGAGCTTACGCTATCAGCTATGCGGGAACAGGCTCGTATGTATAATAGGAGCTTAAAACAATCCGGTAGTGATTCTTCACAACAAAATGAAGGTAATAGTGATAATGCGAGTCATACTACTAACATAGTTAATAATTATTATCAAACTGTAAATACAAATACGTCCGTGCATTCTTGGGGTATTAAATTTGCGGGTTCTTCTGATGTTAGGGATTTTATACAACGTGTGGAGGAATTATCTAGATGCCGTCATTTGGAACTGTCATCGGTTGTGACTTCCTTTGCTGATCTTTTGGAGGGGAGAGCTCTCTCTTGGTATCGAACAATTTATAAAGATTCTTTATCTTGGCCTGAGTTGAGAAATCACCTCATAGCACGTTTTGACCGTTGTATTAATCAAACAGAGGCCCTAAAAGCTTTATTCGCTATGAAACAAAAATTTAATCAAAGTGTTGTGGATTACGTCGAAGACATTAAATTGGCTAATCTCAGATTAGACGTTCAACTTACAGAGGAACAGTTGGTAGACCTAGTTTCTGATAGTCTGTTACCTAAATACGCCTTGGCTATCGCATATTTTGCAGAAAAGGACTTAACTTCTTTGGTAAATGTGTGTAGGAGATTCGAAAAGCTCTCGGTAGATAAACCCTTACCGCTTTTTTCTTCTTCTCAAGCAACTTCCTCTTCATCAACACATACTTCTTCTTCGAATAATAGAAAAACTTTTAATTGTTTTTATTGTAAGGCACAGGGTCATACAAAACAATTTTGTAGGAAATGGAAGTCTGAATCTCAGAGGGATTCTAGTAAACGTAAAGATGACTCCGCTCGCACAAACCCAAAAAAACTAGAGTGTGATCCTCTGCGTCCTGCTAGCAAGGATGTCAGGAGATCATCACCTTTAGTTGATAGCTCCAGTAACCGGTTCTTCAGGCGTGACATGGACGCATGCATGCCGATGGCTAGTTCTGGACAAGACATCAGACCCCATGCGAATATTTCTATTCAAAATCTTGTCTTTTCGGGTCTTTTGGACAGTGGTGCGACTGTCAGTTGTTTTGGCGGTTCTCTTTACAACTTCTTTATTAGTTTAGGTTTTAGTTTAGATAAGTTAGAATCTTACGTTACCACCGCTGATGGGGTACGTCAAGATGTAATTGGTACTATGCGAGTACTAGTTACTTATAATAATGTTAAAAAATATGTAATTTTTTTTGTAATTCCGTCTCTTTCTCCTGTGATTGTTTTGGGAGTCGACTTTTGGAAGCAATTCGACATTGCTCCTCAATTGTTTTCAAAAGCCAACAGTGGTCGTGATGTTGAGAATACTATAGGTGAAATTCGCAAGATCACGTCAGCTTCCCTACTGTCCCCTCAAGACAATCGTAGGCTTAATGATGTTATAGATAAATATAAGTCAATTTCTTTTGAAAAATGTGGTTTGGGTCGAACTCATTTAGTTCAGCACAAAATTAAAACAACGGGAGATCCCATTAAGCAACGGTATTACCCTTTGTCTAAAACACGTCAGCAACAACTTGAATCTCAACTTAAGGAAATGCTAGATTTAGGTGTTATTCGCCGTTCCCGTTCGGCTTGGTCGAATCCGGTTTTGATCGTGCCTAAGAAGGATGGTTCTGCAAGGTTGTGCCTGGACTCCAGAAAGCTTAACAGCGTCACAACAAGGGATTCGTACCCGCTGCCATATATTTCGCGAATTTTAGACAACCTTCGTGGTGCACGCTTTATAACCTCTATTGATTTGTCGAAAAGTTTTTGGCAGATACCATTACATAAGGACTCTTGCTCCAAAACGGCTTTTGTAGTACCTGGACATGGCTTGTTTGAATTCGTTAGGATGCCGTTTGGGTTAAAAAACGCACCTAGTGAACTTCAGCGTCTAGTAGATTCACTTTTTGGTCCAGAGTTCGACGAAAACGTTTTTTGTTATTTGGATGACCTAATTATAATTTCGGAAGATTTTGATTCACATTTAGAGCAGTTAAATAGGGTTTTCTTACGTCTGAAAGAAGCAGGCTTAACAGTCAATTTAAAAAAGTGTGAGTTTTGTAAGGACGAATTGAAGTATCTCGGTTACATTGTAGATGCAAAAGGTCTTCGCACAGACCCAGTTAAGTTGGAATGCATTCGTACTTACCCCATTCCAAAGAATTCTAAACAGGTTAAAGCTTTCATTGGCCTGTGCGGGTATTATAGGCGATTTATAAAAGATTTTTCAACCATTGCTGCTCCTTTAACAAAACTCACTGGTTCAAGGATGGGAATTAGTAATTTTTTGTGGTCTACTGAAGCGGAGGACTCTTTTAAGAAATTAAAAAAGGCGTTGACTTCTGCCCCTGTTATTAATTGTCCGGATTTTTCGCTTCCTTTCACCATCCACTGTGACGCGAGCAACGTTGGGATCGGAGGGGTGATTACCCAAGTTTTTGATGGAGAGGAGCACCCTGTTTCTTATTTTTCTAGGTGTCTTAATGTACATGAACGAAACTACGGCGTGACGGAGCGCGAACTCCTAGCGGTGTTAGATTCGGTCAACCATTTTAGGCCCTACATAGAAGGTGCCCACTTCACTGTGGTAACAGATCATTCTAGTCTACAATGGTTGGTGTCGTTATCAAATCCAACAGGTAGACTTGCTCGCTGGTCTACTCGTCTGTCACAGTACTCTTTTGATGTTATACACAGGAAAGGTAAATTAAATACGGTTCCGGACGTTCTTTCACGTAAAGACGTTTCTTTAATTTCTTCCATTGATTCCGTTCCCATGAGTACGGATACTTGGTATAATACGTTATTTTCCAATTGTAAATCAAATCCACAACGCTTTAACAATTTTCAAATTAGGGAAAATAAATTGTTTCGTCACACTAAATCTCGTTTCGCTCTGCAGGAGGACACAGCTTGGAAGCTTGTTGTTCCTTTTGAGGACCGTAACGCTATCCTTTCTAAAGAACATGAATCGGATATTTCTTGTCATCCAGGAGTTTTTAGAACCTACAAAAAGGTTCAACTTCATTATTTTTGGCCAGGGATGTATAATGACGTCAAAAATTTTGTTAAAAAATGTAAAACGTGTAAGGCACATAAAATTAATACTGCTGCGCCGGCAGGCATTTCTACCAACCCGAAAATAGTCACAAGACCGATGCAAATGTTGTCTATTGACCTTGTCGGTCCTCTTCCGCGTAGCTATGCAGGATTTATGTATATTTTAACGGTTGTTGATGTATTTTCTAAATATACCTGGATTTTTCCGCTTAGAAATGCAACTACTAAAAGCATTGTTAAAAACATTGAACAATACATATTCCTTGTACACGGGGTGCCGCAAACGTGCGTCTGCGACAACGGGAAACAATTTATTTCAAAAGACTTTAAACAATTGTTAGCAGAGTATAACGTACCTCCACCTTTTTATAATGCCTATTACACCCCCCAAAATAATGTTGTGGAACGCTATAACCAAACTATTGGAACTGCATTGTCTATCTTAACCGAGTCTGACCAGCGTAATTGGTCCAGATATCTGCCTCAAATTCAATCAGCTCTAAATAATACAGTCAATTTTGCAACCGGCTTCACGCCCTTCTTCCTTATGCATGGTAGGGAACAAATTATTGACGGAAACTTTCATAAAAATAACTTATCTTCTAGTGTCGTAGACACTACGTTGCAGCAATCTAGGGATGAATTTGCTAAGAAGTTAGAAGACTTGGTTCCAATTTATGAACAAGTTTCAAATGCTTTGTTACAAGCTTTTAAGAAAAATGCCCAACACTACAATTTGCGCCGTAAGACGGTCAATTATGAAGTAGGAGATGTGGTTTGGAGGAAGAATTTTGTCCAGTCCAGTGGACCGAATTATTTTTCTCACAAATTGGCCCCTAGATTCGTTCGCAATGTTATTAAAGGTAAAGTCTCTAATTTGGTCTATACGCTAGCTGATATGAACGGTAAAATTGTAGGAAATTTTCATGTAAAAGATATTGTTCGCGTTGATTAAATATTTCTTGCTCTTTATAATTAGATGAAACCAACGTGATAGTATGCGGGGCTACCAACCTTGCATGCTGTTCCGTTTGTTTCGTCAGTGTTTTTCTAGTAACTTGCTCTTGGGGCTTGGTACCCTCAAGAGGTTGTGACTAGAATTTTCACAAAATTTCCTCATTCTTACTATCATAATATTTTTAAAAATTCTTCTGAATTTTTTTTTAGGAGACGATGTTTGTAATGAATGTCGTTTCCTCTGATCCATGTGATCAGTGGCGCCCATTATTTTTTTAGGTCATAATTTTGTAATTGACATATTCTTTGACGAGATTTTTTTTTTTCTCTGGTTTAAAACGAGACGTTTTGTCTTCCTCATAGTATATCTTTGCTGCGATTATACTTACACACTGATGAGTTCGTAAAACGGCAGGTTTTGTTGTACTATTCTTATGTTTAAGTCTGAATCCTTCTTCTCAAGTTCGTTGGAGCTTTCTCCTGATTAATGATTTTCCAAGGACTTGGAAAGAACGATTCAAAACTTCTGTTTATGAGAGATTTGAGCGACTTTCTTATGCACAGATTGTTTAAATTTCACCAATTAGTGATTAAGTAAATTTTGTCATAAATATACCATAGCTGTGTTATATATATTAAGTCTGGTTTAACTTTCCTTAAAGTCAGTTAGTTAAGTTTTTTCTTTGTTAAGAAAATTTGTCTTGTTACAAACAAAGGTGGTACTGCTCTGGCATGCCTACCCAGTATAATAATTCATATTACAAGTTTATCACCTTACCTCTAATACAGGAAAGTGTATTTTGTCTTTTAGTTTTAAGTTAACCTTAAGTAAGTATATACATCTATTGGTCTCTCACTGCTTAAACCAGTGTTGTACTGTTAATTTTGTCTACTAGTGTCGATTATCTAATAAGTATATTCGATCACCAAAATATTATTGTTTGTTCAAGAAATTTTGACTTTTAGCATTTCTGTAAATGTTATTTTTTTAAGGAATGCCACCTCGGTTTATCCTTAGTCCTTTTCTTGCATAAGCAACGCCCTCTGAGGATGGTTTATCATAGTTACTTCTTGTATTTTTTTGAATAGAATCAAGAGTACCTTTTGAGGTTCACTTTTAAAATAGCTAGGTGTTTTGTTTAAATTGTAATCCCTAAGCTCTAAGCCTAACATTATATATCCTGTTTTGCTTCTGTGTTCCTATTGACTTTATATAATTTTGATGGATAGGTATTTTATATATGTAAACCCTAATCTGACCACTTTTGTAGATAGGTAGTGCTTCGGTATTGTAAAACCTCGTCTAATTTTCTTGACAAATAGGTATTTTATATATGTAAACCCTACTTTAACCACTTTGATAGATAGGTAATTGAATATGTAATCCCTACTCTAACCACTTTTACTTATAGTAGACAGTTTTTAACTGTTCTAGCTTACGCATCAATACATAAATATTATGCATACATTTTTTTTCTCAAAGCGACCTGTTGGATCTAGGTAGAAAGATTAGTTTTACTAGATTTCAAACAAATCTCTTAAATTCAGTGTAAGTGTGGGCTGGTTTACCACCCTTAAAGTGAAGCCTAAATTGGCAAAGTGTCCTATTAGAGGAAAAGTGATGCCTCGTGCATACCTATTGGTTGTACTCTGTTCTCTATATATGTTACCTTTTTTTGTTGTTGTTATTGTTTTGTTTTCTGTAAATTTAAGTGACTTAGTTTTAAGTTTATGTTTCTTGTTTACTATATACTAATTTATTTGATTATAAATGAATACTTGTTGGACCTATGTTTGGTTAGTTAGTTTGTTCAATTTTCTTGACGTGATTTTCATGTTTGAGGGCAAACATTTTCGCGGGAAAGGGGGAATTGTCATGATAATAATTATTAAATTCGAATAATTATTCTCGTGACCTATTTAACTTTCACCTGGCCGCTCGTGTTATTTGTTGAACCGCCTTTGGTTTTATTTTTGCGGGTGGCAACATTAGTTTCTAGTTTCCGGGACTTTTTGAATATCCGCCGTTACGGCAGCCGACGGATATTCGACTCGTCAATTAGGTGTCAGTTTTACAAGTTTTTAACATGGGATAATCCCTTATATTGTTATTTTATTATTTAAAACCACGAGCCGGATCATTAAAGATGATTTTTGATAAACGCGACCCGGAGTAATTAAGCGGGCGTTACGGCTGTCGGTGGGTGAATTACTTGTGCCACGCGATGTTTGCATTTTGATAAATCCGCGTAATCGTTTGTCGAAGAGTGACATGAAACGCGACGGAACACCTTTGTGCCCTTGCCTGCCGTCTGCCTCGAGTAGTTGTGGCGAATTCCTGGCGGAAAGCCTTTGACGTGGATCTTGCCTTGTGCTTGACAAATGCCCAGAGTCCCTTGATGACTTCAGCCGGAATCCTGGTCATCCGGTGGAACCTGCTGCCCGGCTGTCCGGATAGCCAGAGTCAGCGGGATATGCGCTGGCGATTTGCAGTTGGCGCAGTTGCGTCCCATGGATGCGCTCCCCGATTACTTTCCCACGTCTTCGCGGCGACAGTTCAAATAAGCGTTCTTGAGTGTTAGAATTATTTTTAGGAAACATGACTTGGTCCAACAGGTATGCGATTTGCTTTTTGTTTCATTGTTGATTTGGTCGGCCTTACCGGTGTTTTATTGGGGTAATTGAAACCCCCTGGCTATATGTTTTTTTTTGAAATACACAATTAATATTGTTATTTAGTAAAGAACTCTTTTATTTCAAACAAAAAAGATAAACCTAATCATGCTGGGGAGAATCCCGTATTTCCATCCACAATCCTGAGGAGACTCGCTTGCTCTACCTATTTATGTATAATACTAGTAAATGGTTCCCCGGAACTATTTACGTTACAACATATTTCGATGAAATGTGGATTTTAGGCCGTTGGCTGGTTAAACGCTCTTAAGCCGATCCAATATTCCAGGAAAAAATTAAAATTGGATCTCACGCCCTTTATGGGAGGAGTTTGAAAATACTTGAGAAAAAGCTCTCGGAAAGGTTGGAATAGGTATTTGAGAGATTTTTTAACAGGTTGATTTCGTAAAGGCCTTTAAAAAACATTAATTCCTTTTTTACGCATTGTGTATTGTAATAAAATGGAAATTTAAAATTGATTTCACGAAAGCAGGCGGCGCTGAGCCACACGTCTATTTCCCGCTATGGCCGTGGTATAAATATACGTGACTGACACGAAATGGGTTGTGTCCAGTGCATGGTTCTTGTTTCCGTGGGATAAGGGTCACTTCAAGATCCAAATTCGTAGAGTGCGGGCCGTATTGATTGATGTCAAAAATAACAACGAGAAAATGCATGTTTTATTTTATTTTGTGAAGTTCGGGCGTAAATATCATTTTTTTCGATTATTATAAAATAATCTGAATATGCCAATTATACAATAAAACTATGTCCGAAAGGGGGTTTATAAGTAGGAGAGTTTGAACTGGAAATTGTTTTTATAGACCTTATACTTTATTTTTTTCTAGGCTTATTAAAAGACTTATAAAAAAATGACCAATATTTTTAAGGGCCAAGGTATGTTCTACATGCAGAATTTAATTGAAGCATTTATAATACTTCTAAGCGATCAAATTTTCACAACAAAAAACATTAGATTTTGTATGATTTTGCATTATTTAGTATGATTTCATCTTAACGGTCAGATTTCAAACGTTACACAACGCGAAGTGGCGCATCGTCTTAAGGCGGTAAACAACCCTAATAATTTTTGTTTGCTCAAAATTCATATTTTAATCATTTCCGGCGAATTCATAACTATAGATAACTTTTTTATTCCAACAGAACACTGGGGATGTGAGTTCTTTGTATTTAAGAAATAAAAACAATACCTCACAATTAAATATATTTTACGTACAACGATTGTAAAGCTTTATAACCCGTTTTCAACTACAAAGTTAGCGGTAAGCAGTAGATTTTATTTTTCTAGACCATGAATTAATAACTTCGGGAGTGAGACATGGAGACACATTTTAAATATTTGTAACACGTTCTTCAGAATTAATTAAAATGAACGCGGTGGAAAGGTCGAATCTCCAGGCCTGCTAGGGTGAATTCGACCGTACATTCGTCCAATACGCCGTGCCGGGGGTGTAAATTTGTTTACACGCTTTTTTCACTTACATTGTTAAGGGCGCATATTTGTCTTCTTCTTCTTTTCTTTGATAAGACAAATTCGACAGTGGGTACGTCCAATACACGGGTGGCGAGTCACAATTTGTATATACGGCTTCTTTACTTACGTTGTTAAGATTCTGAATATATTTTAGGATATTGTCTTCTTAAATAGATAATCTTCCGATACAATCGGCATAATTTTTTTCATTCCATCCCATCCTCAGGTGCAATGTTAAATTAATAGATCATAATTTATTGTAATGCATTCTTGAAAATTTTGAGTGTAGCGCAATTAAATACATGCCATGAATAAAATAAACAGACCAACATTTATTTATTTACTCTTACGCCGATGGAGCTTTTACATTATGTAGGTATATGAAAAAAAACTATTTTTTACATATAGGTTAAATATTAAACATTGGTTGCTCAAAAATAATTATCTACTTACTTTAAAACGGTTTACAATAGGTCACTTGCATGGATTTCATAACGACTTGGAAAAAATCGGGTGGATAGATTTTTTTACTAAGATTACGAAAATGTTAGTAAAAAAATTTAGAAATGTACAGTATCTTTTTTAAAAATAAATACATCCTTTATTTGGGCTCATGATGTCACTTCATGAAAATGTCCCGTCTCCGATAATGTTCTATTAATAAATTATTATTACGAATGGCACAAGAGAATAACGAATATCTTACTAATCTTACTAATATTATAAATGCGAATGTTTGTATGGATGGTTGTGAGTTCATCACTCTTTCACGCAATAAATATCGAATGGAATTTAAAAATTCTTTCACTAATCCAAAGCTACATTATTTGCGAGTAATAAATGCTATATATATATTGGTAAGCTCTGGGGTTATGAATAAGCTGTGGCGTTATGAAATTATTTATTATACGTTTATTGGCAAAGCGTGTTGCTAAGTAAATTTTTGACGTGGGCTGTCATATTGTTATTTGGAGTATTCTAACATGAATATTTAGTACACAAATATAAAAAAGGTACTAATCTACATTTTTACCTAAGCCAACAGCTATACTAATATTATGATTGCAAAACGGCGCGTATTTGATTTTTGATTGATTTTGGGAAGGGGAGGGGGGGTAGTGCTAGGGGGGGGGGGAGGAGTGGGGGGGGGGGTGGGGGGGGCGAATATGCGAGCGAAGCCGGGGGCAAATGCTAGTATCGTTATATTATTACGAATGGCACAGGAGAATAACGAGGCATATCTACCAAAAATATTACATATCATAAATTTTTTTTTCCTTGATCCATCTTATTGATCTTTAATCAATATAATGTTCAACGACTAAATCCAATGTAATATACATGTATTTGAAAATTTTATTATTATTATAATTTACAGGTACACGTATATTACATTGGATTTAGTCGTATATAGACGTTGAACATTATAATGATTAGAGATCAATAAGATGGATCAAGGAAAAAATATTTATTAGATGTAATATTTTTGATATGCCTCGTTATTCTCCTGTGCCATTCGTATGGAAAACGTTCTTTTTTTAATGATTTTCGGCTTTGTAATTATCGTTTTATCGCACCCATAAAATTATGTCATGTCTTTCCGCTTTATAAAAAAAGGTCTGATTTTTCGGAATGAAATTTTCAAATTACAATTAAAAAATAAATAAAAATACAGAATTTCTTAGAATATTTGTCTAAACCGGAAAAAAAAGTTTAAAAATGTAATGCAAGTGGCCTAATTAAAAAAAAATGTAGGTAGGTATAATAATAAATAATAAATCGGCGAATTTGCTTCATAATTTTTATGTGGACGGAGATGTGGAAACCGTTCAGTCACTCCTGGAAAGTAGTTCATTCACAGTCCTCCTCACTAAGGATTCCTGTTGTATTGGTGTTACATCATGATTTCCTCATTTCCATGTTTGTTCACCACGATTTTTTTTTAAATTTACTTTATTTTACGTAAAGTTTTTCTTCAAAAAAAAATTTTTATTGAAAATTTTTGATACAAATAATTTTTATTTTTATATGAAGCATTTGCTTGTGTATGGAAGGGGAATGTACATAAATGCAGTCATTAGTTAACACTTAAATAATTAATTGTACATGTATATATGTGTAGGTGTAGTAAGTACAAGTTGGTACGGTGGAAAATAACAAAGGTATATAAAATATTTACTGTAGTAATAAATTGACATTTATACTTGTGTTACAGGTAAGAAAATATATATGAATAAGAATGACTACACACTACACATTTTGAAAAAAAAAGAAATAATGTTACGGAAAATAAAGGATATTTATACGAATAATTTAGGTGGCTGTAGTTTTTTTTTTAGAATGTCTTTAAAAGGTTTCTTGACAGAGTGCAATATTTGAATAAATTATCATTAATGCTTCTGATTTCTTCCGGTAGACGATTGAAAAAATATCTTCTATGGTAAGTATTATGGAGTTGTGCAAAAGTTGTATTTAATTTTGGGCATAGAAAAATATATTTAATTCGAGTTCGGTTTTCAGTTAAAAATTGATATTTGAATTTTTCTTTTATAATTTGAATTAATGAGTTTTAAAAATATAAATCTTTAAATGTATGTACTTGATATTCATCATAATAGATGCATAAAATAACGAAAAAAAAAATATAAAAGCTTAATACAATAAATGTATGAACTAAAAAATCCCACAAAGGCAAGCCTGTGCGTGGGATGTATATAATATTGATTTTATATTTTTATATTTAAAGTGAAGATTTTAAATATATATATAATTTTTTTTATATATTTTCGCGGTATCCTGGCAACCTATAATATGCGCTTGTGGCGACCAGAACGGTCGCCCCCTTTAGCCACAATACAGTCACGCCAATGATACAGCCAGCATATTCTCGAATTACACAACCTACCTACAGTGGTAGTGTTTCATGCCGCACACGGCTACACATTTCGGGAAGCGCATCGAAAGGCCTCGACTCAACAGCCGTTGCATAGTTACGGCCGCGGAAGGTTCGAGAGGCTTCTCTGCTTTGCGCGGGCGCTCGATATTACTTGGCGTTCCGGGTAGTTACTCACACGGTCGGCTATATAAAGCGCAGTGACACAGCGCTAGTCAGTCAGTCAGTTCCAGTCTCTAGTATCAGTAACAGCTCACTAACACACATAGACAGTGCATCAAGTGATAACGCTCCAGTGCGGTAACCGCCAGGTCCACGGCGACGTGCCGGATCCTGTGCCGGTGCATCATCAACCTTCGAGGACGCAACATCTCTCAAGAGACACAATTGCCCACGACAAGTCCCACGGCGGGCCTTCTTGTCACGTGCGCAGCAACTCCTCAGGTTCACCACAGCTCATCTCCGCGACTCACCGCGTCGAGCATCCATCCTGGACGTCAGGGTCTTCTCCACCAACACGGTGCCGAACTACATGCTGGCGACATGCAGACCCGAGGTCTGCTACACCACTGTATCACCGACCTTCATCACTGCAACACCTACGAGCCTCATCATCATCATCGCTCCTGTCTCCACCCTGTTACTTCACACTAAATATACCACCGCTACGTAGCAGCAATAAAGACTGACTCATCACATCGACTGACGCCTTTCATTTAAACGCCCCCCGTCTCGAAATGATCCGCGCGTCCGCACCCTCACGCTAATACATCTAGAGGAGCGCTATTTCATTACGCTTCGCACCCCCTTCGGTCAGCTCGAGGTCGCTAAAGTGTTAGGTCGTGAGGCGCGTTTTTTTAGAGGGGAAATTTCATCATAAATATCTGCGGATCCAGGTAAGCTATCGAATTGATTTCAAATTCATTGTGTATTTTTTTTTAAATATACTTTACGAAGTCTCCAGTGCTTCGGTTTCGGCTGTTGCTTTCTTTTCGGTCTTCCCTCTTGACATTTTTCCCGGGGAAGATCGGACCCTTTCGATCTTACCCCTTTTTCGGTTTCCACGCCACATATTCCCAAACTTTAAGACGTCCGTGCGGGCGCATTTGTGGTGGTGGTGGTGGTGGTGCTAGTACAGGAACGCCCTAAAGTCAAAGCTCTGTGCCAGGTGGACGCCGCTATTCCAGTATGCAATAAATCGATTACAAGACCAAGAACTTTCAAATTAGACTCTTTATATTTATAAATGATTTAATAGTTAAAAGTTTTAAAAATGTGTAGCTTTTCATTTAAACTACTGCAGAAAAACACTGCGAGCTATATGTTACGCACAAGACGATGTTCTATATGTTATTGAAGACATAAATAAAGAAGATCTAACCATTTACGTTGCATCACAGAAGTGTGGAATATCAGTTTTTACTCTCTCCATGACCACTTTAAAGGGAAAACAGCTTCAAAGAGTGATTTATACCCTTGGAAGACCGAATTATTATTATTTTTTTTATTTTTATTTACGCCTATTTAGGCTTTTACATAAATATAACAATATTTACGAAATTATACTCGTAAACAGTGCAGGAAACGACTGTTTAAAACACTTGCACAATAATAAATATAAAGTAAAAATATTATTGAATTTGATCCACACAGTATGTAGGTACAAAATATAAAAATTCCGGAATAGATTTGTTTTTCTTTCAGCCGACAAAATACTGTTGATGTATTAGTCAATTTAAATAGCTTTATCAAAATATTCCCCTACTCGATGAAAAAAACTTCAATAAGGTATGCTTTATATTAAAATTGATGTACTAAATATATCAACAACATCGGAATATTTGTTTCCTAGCTGTTGAATCTGTCGCATAGGAATGTAATACTGGGACGTTGATGTAGAATTGCTACAATAATATGGTAGGTACTGTCTTGTAACTGATCTGCCTGGAGTATGAAAAGAGATTACATATAATAAATCAAGGGTATCAAACGTTGAATTAATGATTTTATACAAACAGGTTAAATTGGAAATGATTCTACGATCAGATAATTTTATTAAATTTAATTAACAAAGTACGTTATCGTAATTTAGGCATTCACTGAGAATGCCCATTTTAAACTTTACATTTCTTAAAAAAAATATTTTGGATTCTTTCAATCGTATGTGAATGAACCTCATAATTTGGGGACCAAACCGTGGAATTGTATTCTACATGACACCTCACTAGTGGCATATGTAATATTTTTACAGTATTGACATTATTGAAATCACTAGATACCCTTAAAATTAATCCCAACACTTTCAAAGCTTTATTGGTTATTATTTTTATATGCTTGATAAAGTTGAGTTTCGCGTCAAACCAAATACCTAAGTCATTCACTTCCGAGACAGATACTAACGACATATTGTTAATGGAATAATCGAAAAATATTGGATTCTTTATTCGATAAAATCTCATAATTTGACATTTGCTTATGTAAAGTTGAAAGCGGTTATCATGACACCATATAATAAATCTCAACAAGTTATTTAACAATATATGGCAATCGTTAAAGTTTCTGATTGCTTTGAATAATTTCAGGTCGTCTGCAAACATTAATACTTGAACATCATTGAAAATCTATATCACATATTTAACAAATAATAAAAACAGGATTGGACCTAAATGTGATCCATGGGGAACACCACTCGTAGCAATGAATTTGAATGAAAATGTACCATCAATTTTAACAGCCAGTAACCGTTGATCAAGTAACTGTTAAACCACTTATATAGTGAACCACCTATACCGAATTTATGCAGTTTATTCAGCAATAACTCATTATTAACTTTATCGTACGCCTTACTAAAATTGGTATAAATAGATTCAACTTGGCTTTTACTAGACAGGAATCAAATATATAGTTTTGATACGTTAACAAGTTAGTAAGGGTAGTTTTCCAGTAGAGAAACCATGTTCTTTAGGAGAAATTACGTGGTTTCATCGGAAAATACATTTTTTAAGAATATTTTTTTCTAAAACTTTAGGAATTGTTGATAAAAGGCACACCGGTCTGTAGTTAATCACCTCGTATTTATCACTTTTTTTAAAAATAGGCGCAAGGAAGTTGCGTTCCCATTTAGTACCTATCCAACCGATTGCGATGAAACTTTGGGGATTTGATGTGCGCATGCCCGCGATAGTTTCTATATACAACATTGAGCTCTGGTATCATAAAATTATGCGTAGCTAACCATTCGTCGAATTGCGATGAAACGTTGGGGATTTGATATCGTGGAGTATCGGGGAGTAGGTGAGGGGTAGAAGCCAACTACAGCGGGACGAAGGGCAGGAAGATGGCTTTGGTGATACGTGATTCGCCAAAACTCAATCTGACAGTATATAGGCATCTCGCACTATAAAATCATCATTTAGTTCTTAAAAGTAAACTCTGCTTTTGAATGAATAGACCTTTTTACATGGGAGCGCAAATTGCTCGCCACGCAATGAACAAATTTGAAGTTCAAATACGTCAAAGTAAGGTCGCCTATAAGGTCGAGTCCAATATTTTGCTCCTGTAGTTAGTTAATACACTTTTACAAATGTTTCAAAATTTACTTACCCCAGTAAACAGTGACGGGCACACGCCATGTATCTCGGAGTGATAAGTGTATGTATGGGTGGTTTGGTATATTTATGGTGTATGTTCAAAAACGATCATATTATGTGATCTGAATTAGCTTAAAATAGTGTAAAATAATGCTTGCTTATGGAATGTAATACCACAATTGGGTTTATTCTCTTTTTCTCTTCTATGTTTACACGTATTTATAGCACAAGCCACCATTTTTACCGTGTTATTTACGATGAGAGCTCGACACTGGTCCGGACACGAATGATGACGTCACATTTTTTAGATTGACGCGTGGCTCTCGCAAGCCCAGCCGGTTCAGAAAAATGGTTCCAATGGGAGGGGGAAATAATACGCCTTTTATCGCTTAGGGCAAGTCCAGGTATTTTGTACGTCCGTGGTTCTATGCGAACTTATCCTTTGGTTTGATTTTTTGAAAAAGATGGCGGAGCTTTAACAGATGTTACGAAGAATTTATTGCTATTCGTAGGGAAAACTTTCTTTTTTTGAAATGATTTCGGCTATGTAATTATCCTTTTTTCGCACCAATAAAATTATGTTCCGTCTTTCCGGTTTATAAAAATGGTCTGATTTTTCGGATTGAAATTTTCAAAAAATTGCCATAGTTTCAAAAATGAGATAAAAAAAAATACAGAATGTCTTAGAATATTTGCCGCGGAAAAAAAAATTTAAAAATCTGATGCTAGTGGCCTGTTGGAGTCTTGGATAATAATCATAAGGTTGTTGAAAACGCAAATTTTTACGCGAAATTCGTCAATTTTATGAAAAATCTCTTTGTGAATTTCCTCTTTTTACGCGAATTTCAACAATTTTACCAAAAATACCTTCGTGAATTTTGTCATTTTCAAGCAAATAATGCGAAATTCACAATTTTCTCATTTTCACGCGATATTCTGGTATTATAAGAAAGTGGGTACGTTCTACATAGGTTACTCGCATGGATTTCATAACGACTTGGAAAAAATCGTGTGGATAGATTTTTGAACTAAGATTTCGAAAATGTCAGTAAAAATTTTTCGAAATGTATAGTTTTTTTTTTTAAATAAATAAATCCATTATTTGAGCTCGTGACGTCACTACATGAAAATGTCCCGTCTCCGATTATGTTCCTTTAATTTTGTAAAATTCCACACTGATCGATTTTTTTTATATGGCAACACTCTGATTTCCGGCGAATTTTTGAATTTTAGTTTATAACGTTCACTAGATTTATTGTTTATTCTATGCGAACTTATCCTTTGGTTTGATTTTTTGATAAAGATGGCGGTGTTTTTACAGATGTTACGGAGAGAACCCCGTACAATTTATTGCTATTCGTGTGGAAAACGTTCTTTTTTTAAAAATGATTTTCGGCTATGAAATTACCGTTCTTTCACACCCATAAAATTATGTCCCGTATTTCCGGTTTTTAAAAAATGGTCTGATTTTTCGGACTGAAATTTTCTGAAAAAAATACAGAATGTCTTAGAATATTTGCCTAAACCGGAAAAACAAATTTAAAAAAATTGATGCAAGTGGTCTATTGTTTTGACAAGCTTGAATAGCCATAAAATGAACGCAACTAATTCAATGTCGCATGTGTCTGTTGGTAACCGTGAATCAGCAAAAAGTGTCGTAATTAGCCATATTATGAGAAGGTTGCATGCGAAATCAGAATCAAGTCAACTCAACACCTCTTTGAAAAGTCATTAAAAGCTATGAAAACATAGCCCATAACCCTAACCCAACGTAACCTATTTAACCTTTCTTTTTCATCAATTTTTTAATGACTTTTCATATGAGGTTCTGAGTTGATTTCATTCTGAATTGTTCGGTCATCTAAGAATCCGCTATTCTGAGGTAGTGTTGTTCTGAATCGTTACTAAGATGAGTTGTGATACTGATGAATTGTCAAATGATGAAGTTTCATTTATGGGTAAATTTATTCTGAATACTTAGACTTAGATGGTGTATTCCCATGACCTGTTGTGTAACCCGTATATGTATTTAATATTTACAATATGCTACTGACAGACATGATCATTAATTTATGAGCATGCTCATTGATTCACGGGTGGAAGTGGAAATGAGCATGTGTGTCAGTACCATCGCGGACTGTGACAAGTTCAGAAAAAAATGTTTTCAAACTCTTGCAACACCTTTTTTGGCGGGATTGACATTTGGATCATAGAAAATGTTGCTTAGCAGGCGTCATTTTTCTTTGGATTCTCTCAAATTCTCGGTTCCCGGTGTCGAACGTAATTCCGTGCTTTATTTTTCTGCGTCGTTACCGGGTCAAACGGTTTAAAACTGCAGATTGCAGTTCAGTTACCTAAGTCCATTCTGTCTACCGTGATATTGTTTGATATTTGTAATTTGGGGAGCTAAATAAGTCTTATCAACATGGAAGGAGAGGACAATAGCGTGACAATGGTCGACGTACTGAAGGAACAAGAGGCAATCGAAGAAGATGCCGAAGCTGTACTGGGAGCTAGCGACGATAAAAATTGCACGTATCCATTGGTAAGGCTCGACGAATAATTTTATTATGTTGTGGTCGCTCCCCTAACCAGTTGTTGATATGTATTTTAGATTCCGTGCATAAAAATGTCGAATTGATTCCTCAATCTAAATCGGCAATACATTCCTCACCGAATTTACGAAACTTCTTCCTTTGATTCCTATGATGAGATTTTCACATCAGGTACCTGCATAGCTATTTAGATCTTAATGTCCAGAAGGCTGGGAATGCACCAAGCGGCTAATGCTTTTAGCCAATGTAATAGTACGACTAGCTAATATAATGCCACATACATTAGCTAGTAGTACCACAGCTACTTCTCCCGTCTCCCACAGTTGGCCAATTTTGGCTGCCTAGTGCCATTAGCTTGAATGCATGATCGGTAATCTTTCGATGGAACTGCACTCGCAATACAAATATTTTTTAGAAAAAACCTTTAGATTCACCTTATTACTATAAAAGACAACTTTTTGCATTCGGGGCGATGGAAAATAATGCATTTAAAACTTGCTTTCGCGTACGAGATCGCATTAACTCTCGGCCATTTACAATAACTTCTGTCATTTTGTTATTTTGGTATTCCCGGTATACTAGTGTAACATTACGGGGCGCTAGAAGTTATGTTACTATGTAAACTATGCGTCTTAGGTAAGTATTAGTTTGGTAAAATTCTGGAAAGAAAATAAAATGTAAATAGGGTTTTAGGCAAAAGAAAGGTATTAGAATAATTACACATACCCGTCAGACAAACTCTGCTTGCTGTACAAACCTTTCAAAACCTGGTATGTATAATAAATTAAAATTAAAAAAAGGCTTTTGTGTTTTTATAATTACACGTCATTTCATGTATCCTCATGAAGTCGGCTACGAACTAGAATCTGGGCCTGCGTGTAGTATCAGGAATACCAACATAACAAAATGGCAGGAATTATTGTAAATGGCCGCAAATTGACTACGCTCTCGTACGTCTCGAGGTCTCGTATGCAAAAGTAAATTTTCATTTCAAACAACTGAATGTGTTATTTTCCATCGCCCTGGATGCAAAAAGTTGTATTTATTAGTAATTAAGGTGAATCTAAAGGTTTTTTGTAAAAAAATATTTTTATGAAGCTTGTCCAGTTTAATCGAAAGTTTTGCACATTTTCATACAAATTGAAAAAGATTGTGTTGGCTGCCTAGTGGTGTGCCCTTGAGGTGATTTTTCACAAAAACGGCGCTCTATAAATTATCCAATTATTATTATTATTATTAGTGCATTCCTAGCCTACGATTAAGTTCGTTTTGGTGAAATATTGAAAATCTCCTTTATTTTATCAACGGTGAATTATTACATTTTAAATTTTAAATTTAACATTTTATTGCTTCATCAAGTACATACACAGCATCCCCAAAGATGACATAGGCCCGGAGGGAAATTATTTTCCACAGGGCCTCCAGTGTGGGGTTAAGGTAAAAAAGAAGAAAAAAATTCTGTCATCCCCATTTTCTAGCTGTAAAAACAGCAGTAATTTACTAACAAACATAACGGTACACAACGCTCAAGCTTGACGAAATGCATATACATTCTTTATATGTATGAAACGCTCTGTCTGGTAGTGTTGGTTTCACAGACATATGAATATTGATAGACCAGAACATAAAGGTGGGGGGTAGAAGCCAACTACAGCGGGACGAAGGGCAGGAAGATGGCTTTGGTGATACGTGATTCGCCAAAACTCAATCTGACAGTATATAGGCATCTCGCACTATAAAATCATCATCTAGTTCTTAAAAGTAAACTCTGCTTTTGAATGAATAGACCTTTTTACATGGGAGCGCAAATTGCTCGCCACGCAATGAACAAATTTGAAGTTCAAATACGTCAAAGTAAGGTCGCCTATAAGGTCGAGTCCAATATTTTGCTCCTGTAGTTAGTTAATAAACTTTTACAAATGTTTCATAATTTACTTACCCCAGTAAACAGTGACGGGCACACGCCATGTATCTCGGAGTGATATTGTATGTATGGGTGGTTTGGTATATTTATGGTGGATGTTCAAAAACGATCATATTATGTGATCTGAATTAGCTTAAAATAGTGTAAAATAATGCTTGCTTATGGAATGTAATACCACAATTGGGTTTATTCTCTTTTTCGCTTCTATGTTTACACGTATTTATAGCACAAGCCACAATTTTTACCGTGTTATTTACGATGAGAGCTCGACACTGGTCGGGACACGAATGATGACGTCACATTTTTTAGATTGACGCGTGGCTCTCGCAAGCCCAGCCGGTTCCGAAAAATGGTTCAAATGGGAGGGGGAAATAATACGCCTTTTATCGCTTAGGGCAAGTCCATGTATTTTGTACGTCCGTGGTTGGTTTCTATATCAATCGTGAATTCAAAAAGCTGTGAAGTAATCTAATCTCGTGCATGCGCATTCACTTCTGCCTGCCTCGGTCTACGAATGTTGAATACGCATCTCACGATAGCATCCACCAAACAAAGAACGACTTTAACGTATGGGTATAATGCACATATCACGAATTGAAGGATTGTTTTAAGTAGGTTCATGGGTGATTAGTTTTAAAAGTTTGTTTTAAAGAACATACGCTGAAGTATTCAAGTATTGAATATCTATCGATTACATATAAGTCATGATTTAAATTTTAAAATTAATACAGAAAATAACATGGAAACTTCACCAGCGTGTTTTAACACTGTAAACTGTTAAATAGTTGGATCATTAATGCGAAAAAGTTTTGTGTCGCGGCCATTTGTGGAAAAAAACATTCTCGATACAAGGAAACTGACTCCCATTTTGAATATATCGTCAAGAAAAAAAAAGAGTGTGCTTTGGACCACATGACTGTAGTAAAACTTCACTATAAAAGAAGAGAGAAATAAAATGTGCGCGCCCACTGCTCTTTCTTGCTCCCACAGTGTGATACAGACAATAGGCCTGCACTGATATACGAAACGTAACTCTCTCTTTCTATCTTCGCTAACTTATATCTCCCTCTCAACTTCCGTTCGCCTCACCCGATCACACTTTTCGTAACATTCTCGTCACGCATTCACCAGCTTACTCTCCAAGTCAAGCGCGCGTAAAGAAGTTTTACTTCAATAAATCGTTTCAATGGCATTTCATGTTGCGGAGCGTTAAGGATTTATTGAGCTAATTAGACTTTTTGTCAGTAATTGTATCTTGTTGGTGGGCTAGTCTATAGATGTATATTTATGTATAGTTGGTATATCATACTTTTAAGTGTCTAGCATCCCTTCTACAAAAAGTCACCGACCGCCACTGATATCCATATATAAAATATATATTATCTTAATTAATTTCAGATTACTAGCTTTACCAGTATCAGAAAGATATTAATAATGTATTATTTATTTCAGGGCTATATAAAAAGGCAAGCCTTATATGCCTGTTTGACTTGCTGCCCGGAGTCAGTGGATGATCCATCCCTTCGTTCCGGAGTGTGCCTGGCTTGCAGTCTCGCTTGCCATGAGAAGCACACCTTCGTCGAACTGTACACTAAGAGGAACTTCCGATGTGACTGTGGCGGGCCTAAATTCAAATCTAAGCCTTGTTCTTTTACGGGCCAAAAATCAGAACCAAATTCTTTAAACCAATACAACCAAAATTTCTCAGGATTGTATTGTATTTGCCACCGACCTTATCCAGACCCAGATGCAACTGAACCAGAAGATGAGATGATTCAGTGTATTGTGTGTGAAGATTGGTTGCATTCCCAGCATTTAGATTCCAAATTGCCACCTCCTGATCAATATGCTGAAATGATTTGTCAGTCATGCATGGCCAATAATGAATTCTTGAATGATTATTTATGCTTTGCAGTTTCAGTTGAAAACAAAACTGACAATGATGTCAGCATGGAACTCAATGTAACTACCGATGATGTTTCTGAAAATGCAAATGAAAAATCGATTGAGCAGTCTGAAAAGGTCATAGAAACCATAAATCAGTCTGTGGCGGGCGACGTTCTTGTTTCCAATAATGAAATTAGTTTTGCCCAAGACCAAGTTGAGTCTGGTGCAGAATTAGTTTCCGACCCGGGTGACAATATAGAGCTCAATGCTACTGCTCCAATCAGAAATTCAGAGAGTGAACTAGATCGTAAAGACAGCAATGTTTCGGAGATGCAAATTAACTCATTGGAATCTGAAATTAATGCTGAATCTACCAAATTAACATTCTCAGAGAGTCCTTCAAATGATGTTTCGACAATAAAGCCTATCGAGGAAGAAGAATCAATGGAGATTGATCAACCTTCAGCAATAACAGCAGAAAATGTAGTCATCACTCAAAACCCTGAAAATAATACAGAGAAAATTATTACCGATACAAGTGTAACTGGTGAAAATCTTGAACTTAACCTACAGAGCTCTGATGATAATATAATGGAAGTAAATGAAAAATCTGAACTTGATGTTGAAACCCCTGTTGCTATCGACAATTCTTTAGTTCCAAACCCTGCTGGAGAAATCAGTGCAGAAGAGTTTGTGGAGATGGTGAAAAATGTTGATGAAAATACAACTCCCAAACTCATTGATAATATTACTGAAACTGACAACGAGCCTGTAAAAGTTATTGATAATATTTCAATTCAAGAGGGAGGGGATATTATCACTAAGTCATCCACTGAAAAGGATATTGATAATATCACTGAAACTAAGTTATCCGCTGAACAAGATATTGATACTATTACTGAACCTAAGTTATCTGCTGAAAAAGATACTGATGATATTACTGAACCTAAGTTATCCGCTGAACAAGATATTGATAGTATTGCCGAACCTAAGTTATCTGCTGAAAAAGCTATTGATAATATTACTGAACTTAAGTTATCCACCGAACCAGATATTGATAATATTATTGAACCTATGTTATCCTCTGACAAAGATATTGATAATATCACAAATGAAAAAACCACCGATAATGTTAATGAAACTGAGATGGTAACTGAAAAAGATGTTGACGATATTACGATTGAAAAAAACAATGGTGTTATTAAGGATTCTGTATTATCAACTGAAAAAGATAATGATGTTGATAATGTTACTGTCAAAAAACACAATGATAGCATAACTGATGAAGAAAAGAAGAGTTCATCAATAAAAGCTATTGACGTTATTCCAGACATTATAATTCCACCTGAATTGGATATTGATAATGTTACTGAACCTGAGATTGTAGCCAAAAATAATACCAGTATTGTGGCTGAAAAGGCTGTTGAAAATGGAAATGATTTTTCATCTAAGTCAGAAGTGGAAACAAATGACAAAATTACAGAAGAACCTGACGTCAACATTGTTAAGGAGCCAGAAATCAAAACTAACTCAAATCTGGATGGCATTGATTTGCAGGAAAATTTAATGTCCGTCGATGGGGTTATTGATTGTAAACCCCATTCTCAAAGTGATACAGTTGTGGATAATGAATCAAAAGACAACCTTGATAATGATAATAAGAGTTTGGGAGCTACAAACTCCGATGCATGTGTGGATTCAAACCACTCAGCAACTCAAGTGCCAAACTCAAAGGACGCCAAACTGTGTGAGGAAGCAGAATCGAATGTTGTCACACCAGAGGAAGCCCAATCTGTGCAAATGACAGAAGTCAGTGCAAATAATTCTGGAAAAGATGATCTCATTGAACAGTCTAAAACAAGCGAAGCATCTGAAGTTGCAATTAGTGATCAAAATGAAGCTGTTTCCGAGGAATCCGCATCTGCGATGACTGGTGTCATATCCAATACCGTTTCTGAAATGGTTGAATTGATGGATACATGTGAGAAACCGTCAGATGTTAATAACACAAGTGAAATAGCATTTGATAAAACAGAAGAACCTCT
The DNA here is from genome assembly GCA_917563855.2 of Limnephilus lunatus. Taxonomy (NCBI): domain Eukaryota; kingdom Metazoa; phylum Arthropoda; class Insecta; order Trichoptera; family Limnephilidae; genus Limnephilus; species Limnephilus lunatus. The sequence goes on along the minus strand of OU830594.1, from coordinate 29,209,764 downwards.
TGTTTCGAATCAAACTCTTGAAGGTGACATCAATAAATCTGATTCAGCAAAATCTATATCTGAAGGCTCTCAATTAGAGACTGATATTGACAAATCTAACCCCGAATCTCAGCTCAGTGCAACAAACGACGGAAGTGAAATAATACCAGACTGCAATGAAAAACCTGTTGATTCTACTCCAATTATAGAAAATACCAAGATTTCTGAACCTGTAACCGATAACTCAAATATTAAAGATGCAGAGCCCAAAACGAATGAAAATGAAACCACTAGCGAAATAAAAGAGAAGAAAAGAAAATTGGAACATGATGATATTACTGTTAAAGGAATAGCCAAGAAAATTAAAAGTGAAGTAATGGACTGCATAAGACCTGCAGCTTGTCTAAGGCTAAACCGCAAGGGAGCAGCTTTCTGGCCTTCAGATTGGCGCTCAATGCTTTGCTCCTGCCCATCTTGCTTGGACATGTACAGCGAAAGAAAGGTTTCTTTTCTCATTGATGTGGAAGATACCATTACGGCTTACGAACGTTTGGGAAAAATTAAAACTGAAACCTCATCTTCGCAGTACGAAAAGGGTATGGATGCACTGTCTTCCTTAGGCCATGTTCAGCAGATTAATGCTATTACTGAATACAACAGAATGAAAGAAAAATTACTAGAATTTCTCAAAACATTCAAGGACAAGAAGGAAGTGGTCAAAGAAGAAGATATTAAAGGTTTCTTTGCGGGTATGAAACCAAAAAGGGAGCCAGATGGAGTTTACTTCTGCCAATAACTTTTTTGCTTTTCATTTCTTACTGTGGTTGTTGATAATTACGTAGGTTTGAAATATTGCCGTCATTGTTTATCATAACATGTGTGATTCACCAGAATGCATTTTTAAATAGAGTCAAGTTTCTTGCGATTCTTAATCGATTGTATTGGGACTTCATTTTATTATTTTGATGTGACTGCACAAAAGGTTTATAACCATTTCGTTTGCTTTTTATATTATAATATAATTCCAAATTAGTTACATAAGTTTGCTAGGTTTTATTCACATTCCTTGGTATCACTTTTAAAATGTGAGTCTCTCTTCAATGTTTACTTAAAAATAAATGCGTAATGTTACGGAAGGCGATGATAATAATTATTACTTTTTAAGTGTCTTTATTTCGAGTCCCATTGTCAAAAATAGTTATAAAAAACATGCAGTTGTATGGATTATTTTTAAGTACAGTTATTTTAATTCTTAATAATAAACTTATGATAATTTATTGTATGTTTTATTTTATTTTGTAAGTTTTCCTTTGTCTGGTCAGTCTGTTGCAACCAACCTTTTTTTGACCAGGGACCACTGCAATATTTATTTGTTCTAACAAGGTACAAGAATGATAAACTATTATCAAAATTTTCAACATATTATTTAATTAAAATCAATAGTAGGTAACATGCACTAAGAGTAGGTACTATTATACTATAAAAAGAACATTTTGAATAGAAAATTCAATCATATCATCACCTACTTTCAATCATTGTCCTTTTTTGTAATGACAAGCAAAGCGGAATATCCTTGTTAACAGTATGTTGTTTCTGAAATACACTTTCAAATTTTATTATTAGAAATAGTTAAATATGCAATTTTTTAAGCACAAATTTGCTTATAACTTTTGAAGGTTATTCCCATCAATGTAATATGTCATTGAAGAGAAGATAACACTAATAATTTAAACGAAAATATGAAAGAGAACAAGACCCAGAAAAAGATAATGGTCGCAACTGGGACCCAAACCGTGTAACCGGGACGACGTGAAAATAAAATTGTTAATTCTAAAATGTAAGATTAACAATTATGACGGTTTCTTAGAAGTTGGCAATGGCTGAATTGGTGAAAGCGCATGTCCCAGTTAGACGAGAGGTTCTGGGTCCGTGTCCCAGTTGCGACCATTATCTTTTTCTATGTCTTTTATTTCATATTTTCGTTTAGATTATTAATGATATCTTCAATGATAGAAATTTTGGCTCACCTTATGTTTTTTCTAACTATAGTTACTGATAATGAAAACAAATAACCACTGGAGCGATCACGCGAAATAAATAAATTTGCCTCTCGCGATTTCCTAGAAGATAATTTTTGAAATTTTTCGCCAACATCAAAAAAATCATACCTTCGAATTTTAAGCCACCACTACCCGAATTTCTATCGATTTCTTACATAGGTATCTCCTTTAAATATTTGAAGTTTTTAAACTCTTAAAATATTTTATTTTTGAAAATAATATCTAGACGCGTTCCACGCCGAAACGCAAATTATATAAAATTCCCTCGATAGAAAAAAATCTGCAAAGTATGCTCCGAAAATTATTATAAACATGTTTGCTTCAGTTATTTTACAAGTTATAGTTGTGAAAAAATTCACTATGTTTCTTTAAATGTTACTTATCTCTATTCTAAACATATGATTTTATCGCTTCAAATATTAGCGCGCTCCTCTAACATTCGTAATTTCATATCTCTCCATCTTCTTCTTTTTGAGCTTGGATGCGGAGTCTTAACATGGAGACATAAAAACTTATTATAGTGCTATTAATTAACCTGTATTTTACCGTTTATCTCATATTTCTAGGATTTAAAAAAAAAATCGTTAAGTTTATAACCGCGCGAATCCTGCGTGTTGTTACTGAAACTGCTGTGAGGGGTACTTATTCGAGAAAAAATAGAATATTTTCGATTTCTGTATGTTTTCTGTGGAATACTTAAAAATTGATAATGAAAGGTGCATATCTGTGGAATAATAAATAATATCTATGGAATAAGGACTTAATTTTAACCATAAATAGCTAATCAAAAATTCGACATGAAAAATTTAAAAAAAATATATTTTTAACATTGTTCTAAAATAGTCTACGAAGTTCGGATTTGCGACATCTGTAGATAAAGCATTTCAATAGCTTCGTTTTTAAATAAATAGCTGGCCGGGGAAATGTTTTAAATAATTACAATAAATTTAATGTTTTACGAATGGTAGGAAAATGTAGTCTAATTTTGGACTGCTATCAACGCAGAAAAATAAAAGTGGTGGTTTTCGACTAAAACTATATAAACAAATTATCCACCTCACTTTTTTATTGTTTCATGTAAAAATTAATTGATAAAAAATTCACAAAGTTTCATAAAAAAATTTTAAATTGCGGTTGGAAACTTTGGTTTCATAATGGTGAACATTTTAATTCTGTTGTGGTCAACTTTTAGATTTGAATACAAATCGTGGTTTTTTCTCTTTCTAAAACTATTTAGATCATATTTCTCACTATGATAGTAAGGGAGACGATTTCTATGAGACCCATATGAGTTGTTCCCAAAAAGTAACAAATTAGCGGCTCATGAGGGGTCAAGACAGGGGAATCTATCGAACGGACCGCCCGCTTCTGCACTGCGTCAATGGTTTCTTTCAAATATTTTGAGACTCCGGACCAGGGGTAACTACCAATTTTAACAATGGTTAACAGTATGTAATGGTAATGTATTCAAGGTATGTACACAAACCTACATAAGTGTGTGGAAATATTCTTATTTTACCACACTCGCTTTCGCCTCCACTCAGATCTTCCTCATCACAATTGCTTATGTGTAGCCGGGTCTATGAATGGTTTGGAGTTAAGTTTTGATATTGTGAATTCTTGTGTACAAAACTGGTTGTAGTTTAAAAGTGGAAACACGTAATATCATTGTTAAAAATTGAAAAGTTCTTTTTTTAAGTATTTGTTTCAGTTGAGCGCACCTTGTCTTCCTCGGGCTTCCGCGACATCTTCCAACATTCACTTCCACGCCGTACATTCTCCTTACACCCCTCTCTTCGTTCATTAAAAACGCCTAATTTTTACACGCAAGTATTTGTTTCACTTGATTGCACCATGTCTTTCTCGGGCATCCCCGAATTTTTCTATCTTTCACCACTGTATGCCATATAGCTACTGTAAAAAAAAACTACATTACTTTGACTTTAATTCGATTCCGTACCTATATCATCCCAGTGCAAAGATAATGGGTTAAGTCTTCTTCAGACGTCCCAGACTTTTCAACCATACACTACTGTATACCGCATTGTTATCTACTGTTAAAATAATTACATTATATCAAATTCCATTCTGCATATCATTCCAGCGCAGAGATAATGCATTAAGTCTTCCTAGGCATCCCCGAATTTTTCTATCAAGCTATTGGATACCACATTGTTAGTGTTAAAAAACAACATTTTATCCACTTTAATTCCAGTTGTGTGTACAAACGCGTGCGAGGAAATTATCTTAGGTTTACCGAAAAATAATATTATATACTTAGTGAAAAGTGAAAGAGATCGTTCTTTTCAGGCTACAACTGGACTTCAAGCTTCATCACAGGGGCGTGCACAGAAATTTTAGTGAGCTAGAGGGCTAAGACTGGAAAATACAACATTATTGATGTTGTAGCTGAAAATGATTTTAATTTTTTTTCGAAATTTCAATTTTTTGTATGAAGATTTTTATCTAGCGTAGGCTGAATAAAAAATCTTCATACAAAATATTGAAATTTCGAAAAAAAAATAAAAATCATTTTCAGCTACATCATTTACGTCGAATTTTTCAATCTTAGCACTCTAGCTCACTAAAAACTCTGTGCACGCCACTGCTACATCATGAGAAGCCCGATGAGTTTTTTCTGGAAAAGTAAAAGTTTCCCGTAAGAACGAACCTTATTAAATACATTTTCTACAAACCTTTGGTGAACACAAGCTACTTTAACTGTGGCGACAGTTGGTAACTATTTCAAAATCCATACAAATTCAGTCTCCCTAGGGCCGGTCGCCTCGTGATACATCGTTACCTCACACCTCCATATACTTCAATGGATTTTGATGCGGCGCCAGTTGCTCGCACCTAAAGTTGCTTGTGCGCCAGGCTTACAGACGCTGCGATGTAGGTGACGGGGTTATATAACTTTGTCTCTTTCTTGCATATGAAACTGCCACGCACACAACGGTGGATTTAAAAGACACAACAAATTGAGAACACCCGTGACTAAAAAAATTACTTGTATTTTAAGACAAGCAGAAAAAAATAATGGAAGTTAGAATAAAAAATTGTGTACATATTTTGAAATTATTTATTTTGAATGGAAAGTACAAAGGTCTTGTACAAACATTATTAAATTCAAACTAAAATTATCAATGTGATGAACAGAGACTTTAGCTCGCCAGCCTGATTGAGGGTTGCATACAGATGGATTGATTTGCTCAGTTGATAAAATGCTCGCTCTGGAAAATAAATTATATTGGCTATTTTATGAAGATACCAAAAAGTCGGAATTGAGCTAGCAGCAGCGTTAGTTAAAGACAATTGTGGGCAGACAGGAAACTACAAAAAAAAAACTTTTAAGCCAGATTAATGGACACATACTGTGATTATGTATGATGATGCATACTGTGACTAGACACACCCAACCCAACCAGATTTTACACGGGATGTCGTGAAATCCAATCAACTGACCAAATCAGTCCATCCTGCAAAGCTCTGCTTTTAAATATAAAAATAAATAATGCATGCCCCATGAGAACATCCATAAGAAATGCGCTACATGAATGTAGGTATATATAATAACAAATTATATTATTTTTGATATCTTCAAAAATGTGAGATAACAGTTCGGATGATATCCGAGAACACTGATCCAAAACTCTGAGAAAATAAATTGGTTGCTCAGTATTTTTCACTTCACTTTAAAATTTTTTATAAATTATTTTTACATAGAGCGACAAAAAAGAGAGATAATAAGTGTTTGTTAGACGTTTGTCTAATAAAATATGTATGTGTATTTATTATTTTTTATTATCAGTAACTTTAGTTAGAAGAAACGTACGGTTAGCCATTTTTAAAACTTTTTTATGTTTGTATGCAAAATTTTTATAATTAAAAAAATAAATGCTTATTTCGAATTATATAATTTGAAAGCGTATTCCATCACCTTTCTAAAACAGTTTTTAGTTTTTGAATATGCCCAGAAACATTCCAAATATTTGCATTTTATTGTTTTAAAAAATATTTTGACCATCTGAAAAAAATGTCAAATTTTTGAAGGGTTAAGACACCTTTGGAGAGAAGTAACCCAAATTTAAATTCACCAGAAAGACTTGAAACACAGTTACGTATACAAAATGTTTATTTTTAACTCCACATTAGTACAAAAATTCAAGTATCTTCTGTACTCCCTTTATTTTAAGGAACAGCCCAACTTCACCATGTTTTATAGCAGTGAAGTGGTAGGTCAGGCGCAAGGATGACTTCAGTCACGGCACATCACTTTCGTTGTTAGTTTTTGGGGTGTTATGTCGTGTGCCGACGTTTCGGACAGCGTTGCAGTGTAAACACGGCATAACACCCTAAAAACTAACAACGAAAATGCTTTTGGCCGTGAAAATCTAAAAAAAAAAAAAAAAAACTTACCAGTTACATCACTGTTTCAAAATCTATAGTAGTATATGAAAGTGCACGTGTATAGCGTTGTGGTATTAAGGTGACTTTTTATGAATTTTGTAACAATGATTAAACTCTTAAAAATGACATCCTTGCGCGCCTGGCCTTACTGATTTTTTTTATTTTTATTTTTTAAAATTTATTTTCAACTATAATTAAATGAGATAGAAATATGCGTTGATAAATAATGTGGCACGGCGATCTGTCCAGCATGCGGGGGGCACCCGACCCGAGACCTGACCGTGTTCCAACAAAAACCCTGAGGATGGATATTATGACAAGTAGAGGATGTCATAGTGGCCGGGGCGGTACAGGAGGTGGACCAATGGCGGGGTGCCATCAGGAAAGTCGTGTCCAATAACCTGGAAAGCAATATTAATACTTGTTAATCATAATATAGCGAGAAATTACAAAACCTTTATTTAAAGCATCAAGCTTATGTAAAAACAATTTTATTTTGTTCTTAAACCAGAAATAGACGTCAAATAAAGATCCGGAGCTACGAACGTAGCCAGTCGTCCGCTAGGCCCGAATTCTCGGGGCTGCAAATGTAGCCGGCCGCACCAGGAGTTAATAAAACTAAGAAACTATTTTAATTTGGGTTTAATTTTTTAAAACTAGCCTAAGAACCCATTTTCGTGTTCTTTTTGAAATAATTTGTGCATATTGTGAGACATGCCTTAGGATATTTATGAAAAGTTCACGTCTATTAATGTACATACCTCTCCTCCCTCCCCACGGTCCATATAACGAACAGTAACTCCTATTTTCAAGGCAGAACACAGTGCTATTATATGGATGTGATCCGATTCTTTATACATTGGCTCAACTTCCTGTAACAACAAAATTATAATATGAAAAATACCAAAATTGTTGGTACCATAAAAATTGTTGGTAAAAAATACCATAACATGATGCTAGTTTCCCAAAAGCGCTATATTCTCATAATATATCGATCGTCCAGTGGATTTGTCAGACATCTCCAAATACTAAGTTTTGCGATAATGAGGAAAGCAATATTTGAATTTGAATGCTCACCACAAATAAAATATTTTTTACACGTGTCTGTGTTTTACATATTAAACATGCTATAAAATAACAGTCCGGTACATTAGTGAGAGTAGTGTGCCAACTGCCACATGCAGAGTAGTGTCTGCCGCGATGTTGCCGGCACGTACATTGTTATCGCGCATGTAAAGTAGAGCACGAGTGATGCAGCACCCAAATTAAGAGGGCCTCCGACTACAAATTACGTCGCTACCTAAGGGGCCAAAAACCAACAGGTCTCCCGGCCAAGGGGAATCACTAAATATCGGGAAACAATTAAAAAATATTATCCCTGAATATTGAGAGAACATCTCACTCAAAAGTGGATTTTTAATTAAAAATACTCGCCGACAAAAACATCGATATTCTGCTTCTCCAGGAGACATATATCACAGAAAACGACTCACCACGCTTGGATATCCCCGGTTATCTCCTAGCGGCAGTGTGGAGTTACCCAAAACATGGCCTTGCGACCTACACCAAGCCGGAGTTGCAGTATATTACTCGAAAAATCACTGATGGATTTCATGTGATCAGAATTCAGGTTGGAAAACTTGCTGTATTTAATATTTACAAATCTGCACTTCCTGCACATAATCACCCGGCGATGTACATGGGAGATTTCAACAGCCACCACTTTCTATTGGACTACTCGACAACCAATAAAGCTGGAGAGCAAATCATCGATTGGGCATCAGCACAGGATTGCCAACTTATTTACGATACTAAGCAAAAGGGGACATTCTTCTCTGTGCGATGGCGTCGTGAATATGCACCTGACTTGTGTTTTGTCTCTAGAGCGCCAGATAGAAAACCTATGAGGGCTTCGAGAACTATATTGAATAATTTCCCACATACCCAATACAGGCCAGTCGTGCTAAACATATGTATACAGATTCTGTTTATCTCCAGTAACCCGATGCAACGGTGGAATCTAAGACGGGCAAAATGGTGAGTTTTTTTTTTCCAAATTAAGTCCCGTTAAACTGATTGACATCAGTTTGTCAACGGGTTCTCGGAATATGTTCACAGGGTTGGAGAAAATATACCATCAATGCCAAATTCCTAAGACCGATTAACAAACCTTTTGTTGTAGCTGCGAAGAAATTCATTCCTAGAGGCTACAGAAAAGTGTACATTCGAACATGGAGCTCAGAGACTGAACGCCTTCAAGCTGAATTCGAGAGGACTGTTGACCCAGACACTGCTTCTGTTCTTCCCCAGTATCTGGATGACGGTTGCATGAAAAGGTGGAAAGAACTAATGGAAGAAATGAGTTTCGAACATTTGAGAAGAAAAGCATGGCAAACACTCAGGCGACTCGGAGCTGCAAATCAGTCAATTAAAACAACCCCCAAAGTGTCTCCAAATGCTGTTGCTCACCAACTACTCCACAGTTCAAAAAATCCCTGAAGGAAGCGCGGCTAAAATGGCCGGTGAACCCTAACAATGTGGTCACCGTTACAGCTGATGATGTAGACATCGACCCTCACTTCAACAAAAGCTGCGAAAGCAGCTCGATGCGACCGAGTTCTTCCAAAATTTCTGAAACATGCTGGGCCACGGACAAAAATTGGATCGCAAAACTATATACTGAAATTTTTTAAACTGGAGAAATTCCAAAAATCTGGAAAAAAACTAGAGTTATTACGGCCAATATGCATTTGGTCCACTTCACGGATAACACGGAACGTTTGATAGACGGATAATGCGGAATGTTCCTTTTTTAGGTTGAGGTTAAACTACAAAAGCTGCATGTCATCATAATTTTAAAAAACATCCCACATGGTTTGTTTGGCAAGGCAGGGTATATCCTAGCGGGTTCGTGAAAATATGATTGATTGTCTACGAAATAAAAACGGTAAATGCAAAATGGCATTACTGCGTAAGCGAATTAAATTTTTTTCAAAATTAAAACGTTAAATGCAAATTTTTTGCATGTTTTTTTGTCTCCTATGACATAAATACTCACTTTTCGTAATAATAAAGCTAAATCTAACTGTTTGAATATAAAATATTCCGTATTAACAAGTAAGTGGAATAAGACATGATTAATGTTATTACGATCCTCAAATCCAATAAGCCACCAGAGGATTCATCTACCGGCCCATCTCGCTTTTAAGTACCATGTACAAACTCCTAGAGCGAGTTGTGCTTCGCAGACCTAATCCGATTCTGGAGAAAGTGGTTCCACAAAAACAAGCTGGCTTCAGACCAGGCCGTAACTGCTGCGAAGTGCTAGCTCTGACAACACACATTGAATCTGGTTTCCAGGAAAGGTTTAAGACTGCGGCAGCATTCCTTGATCTCTCTGCGGCCTATGACACGGTGCGGTACAAAGGCCTCCTTGTCAAGCTCTACGACACCATAGAGTATAGCAACACAGTACGACTTATTGAATAACTGCTAACTGGCCGTACTTTCAGAGTTTTTCTAAAAAGCAAAAAAATACCCCTAAATAATGGCCTTACTCAAAGCCATGCTGGTCTCATCGCTTTTTAACATTTATAGTCTAGATCCTCCTCACACTGAAGGCAGAAAATTTGCTTATATAGATGATATCGCCGTCACAACCCGAGCCAAAACCCTTAAAACAGCAGAAGAGATCCTTAATTCTGACCTTAAGGCTATGGAAAAATATTTCCTCAATTGGCGACTAAAGCCAAATGGGTCAAAAACAGTTAAGACAGCTTTCAATCTTAGCAATTCACAGACAAACGCCAAACTCTGTGTTCAGTTTGATGGAAAAAATATTTACCATGACTCCCATCCCCACTATCTTGGAGTTACTTTGGTCAGGATCCTGAACTACCGATAACACATGGAAACAGTGGGTAAAAAAACCAAGACAAGACTAAACTTAGTAATTAAGCTAGCTGGAACTAGCTGAGGATGTGACGCCAACACGCTCAGAGTGGCATCCATTGCCCTACTTTTCTCAACAGCTGAATGCTGTGCTCCAGCATTGGCTAGTCGACGTTCAGCTTAATGCCACAATGCCATCAGCGGAACTTTAAAATCTACTTCTCTGCCTTGGCCCCATACTTGCAAACGTAACCTCGCCAAATATCGAGTGAGAGATTGCAACACTGAGGGAATACAAAAAGGCGATGCAAAAAAGCGCAATACCTTTGCACGATGATGTCGTCTCTCACCCGGCATGCCGTTTGAAGTTCCGAAAGGAGAGGAAGGAGAAAGACTCCTTCGATCACCTCTCACCCAAAAGACAGGCGGAAACTTGGGTGGCAATCGGCCAACTTGGAAAATGCCCATCTTGTACAAGACCCCTCTGAGAGACTGCCTGGGTTCTCATTGCCTCGCAAACTCTGGCCCGCCATCAGTAGGATAAGGCGCTCCCATAGCCGCTGTGCCCAAATGATGCATAGAGGGAGCCTTAAAGAGTCAGTGATGTGTGATTGCAGTGCAGTGCAGACCACTGAACATGTGGCCAACGAATGCCTGCTCCATTCATTCCCTGGCGGGATTGATGAGGCCCACTGGGCGACGCCTGAGGCCTTAGACTGGCTCGCCGACCTAGATGTCCCCTTCTGACCCCCCACCATACGAAAGAAGAAGACATTAGTATGATTAACTAACGACGGGTTGTTTAAAAAAATTTGAAAAATACATCAAATATTTGAAGTTAATTTACACGTTCTGTGTAAGTTTTATTCAATTTCTGCTATTATATCATTATAGGCCAGTTGCTTCATAAAACTGAAATAATCACAGAATTTAATAGATTTTTTAAAGAATGTGAAAAATAACTTCAAATATTTGATGAATTGTTCAAATTTTTTTAAACAACCCATCCTAAGTAACTAATCATCTCGCTGTTTTTTCTGCAGGGGCAGGCAGGGGACTGACCACCAAACAACGGTCTTGGCACACACTCTTTGCCTCATTATTTTGATATATCCTACTAGTAACTAGTAACCGAGAAAACCTTTTGTCTGTTTTTCAAAATTCAATGCAAGCTTTTCTGCATTATAATTGATTTGGTGGTGTTTATGAGTAATCTAAGTATTGTAGCAGATAGAAGATACACTTTTACACATAACTGCATACTCAACTCATTTTTTTTAATTTTTCAGAGTTTTCTGTCTAATTAATTGGACGATCGATGTGGGCTATATCGTTCTTCATCCACTGGAAATGTATGGCGAGCGGTATGGTGAAATAGGCCCAGCCCACATATATTATGAGAGTATAGCGCTCGTGTGAGACTAGCTTCACATATAAAGTATGGAATTTGCACAACAATAGTGACATGATAAAATAAATTAACTATTTTTGTTATCTGGTACCTGGTGGCAGAACTCAGAGATGGTCCGGTCTCCTTCAATAAAGTTTTGGTAAAAGTCTTTATCAGTCTGAAGCTGACCTGACGTTATCAGTCTCAAGTAAACCACAACGTAGTCGGAGTAACTCTGCTCATTGAATATCTTGTGCAGCTCTTCACGAGAACTAGTTGTGGCATCTTTGCCGACATCTGCTCCAACTCTTTGCAAGACTTCCATAAACTAGAAAACACAAATAGTGTCAGGTATGCTTTCAAATGAAAAAAAGGATTGTTCATTTGGTTTTCGTAATTAATTGATCAAAGTTTGATAATGTGATGCCCAATTGATGCAATTTGAAAGAAAGATACTTTAAAACATAAATTTACTCACGGTATCATAGAAGTCTTCAACTGTGAATTGCGAGAAGCCTAACGCCACGAGCTCATCCTTGGATTTTTCGGCATAATTGTAGAACTTGTCATATTCGTTTTTATCAGTCAGGAGGTGCTCGAGGTACGCGTACGAAAATGCCCTGAAAAAGCAATTTCCATCCGGCCGGGTTCGACGAATACATCTGTATTTTGACGACAAATAATTTGCCTTTAAACAGTACACAGGATCATCTGAATATTCTTCTTTTAGCGTCGATAAAGACTCTTGAACTCCGATTAAAGGTATTTTATCTGAAATCTAACAAATTAATAAAATCAACTGTATTTGGGTGGCAAACGAAAAGCGATAATTTACAATATATAGATGTTACCTCTTGTTCAATTTGCCTTTGTTGTTTCATAATAAGTTCATCTTGATTAATAGTTGGTTCAATCGGTTTGCCGGCGCATCCAGCAACATCCTCACAACTCGCCATTTTTATTATTTTTCAAGTGAAAATGACAAATGAAAAGAAACATTCCGCCGATTTCAAACGCGCCTAATATCAGGTTAGTGTTTTGTGAGTTTTGTCTTTGTCTGTGCTGGTCTATGCCATAGATAATAGCACACCCCACACGGCCACTTCGGAGCGACCGAGTCCCGCGCCACTTCAGGCCGCCGCGCCGCGCAGTAAAGTGATACAGTGAAATAAAGAGTAAAGTGATACAGTGAACTGCGCTGTAAACCTATCATTCTTTACTTTTCTTCGCGGCGGCTTGATTTATTTATTTATTAATCTTAAGTTAGCTCACATCTTTGTGTGCGCTAATATTTTATAAAGATATAAACATTTACATTGGTTGGCAAACATAATCATTCTTTAAATATTACACATAAATAAAAACATTAATAATGAGGTAGACATACTTTCGTAATTCTTTTTTAAACTTATTTATATTTTCTATCTCAGTAATTTCATTCGGGATGTTGTTATACAGTTGGACGACCTGGTACATCAGAGATTTCTGGGTGCTTGATTTTTTTCTTGTCGGCAGTCTAATTCCGCTGCTTTGAATTTCTTGTCCCGTGTCCGTGTGTTTCGTTATTATAATGTATTTTTCTTTTTAGTTCCTTAGACATCATCCCCATGTTAATTTTATGTAAAAAAAATAAGTTCATTCAAATACACAGTTTGCTTCACCGTCAACATATTTAGCTCTTTTAGCATGTCTCGTATCCGTGTGTATATGTTGCGCTTAAGTATTATTCGCATCGCTTTATTTTGCAGTATTTGCATTTTTTTAAATTTTCTCTTCATTGCAGAGAAAAAGAATACTTGGACAGTAATTAAAGTGTGGTGATATAATTGTATTATATATTATCTGGCATGTTTCTTTATTTACTTTGTTTCTGATTCTACCAAGAAATGATATGTTTTTGCAATTTTTTTAATTGTGTAATCTGCATTTTTTGAGAAGTTCAATTTTGAGTCTATGATGACACCAAGATATTTAATTTCTTCCAATTTTTTTTATGATTTCTCCATTTATAGAAACCTTTGGTTCATCATACGTATTTATTCTACCTATATGCATGTATTTTGTCTTATTTACATTTAGTTTCAATTTATTTCATTTGAGCCATTTTGAGAAAGTTTCTAAGTCACTATTTATCTTTTTGATTGCGTTCTCATAATTATCTTCTGCAATATAAATCAGTGCGTCGTCTGCAAACAGTCTTATTTTTCAATGTTTTAGTATTTTTACCATATCATTTATGTAGAGTATGAACAATATTGGACCCCATACCGATCCTTGCGGTACCCATATTTTCAATCGGATTTGATACATTTTGTCTTATCTTTGTTGTTTGTTGTCTGTTGCTTAAATAATTTTTAAACCATTCCAATTCTTTCCCTTTTAATCCACATTTTTTTAAATTTTTTAGTAACTCTTTTTCTATCTATTGTTTCAAAAGCTCTTTGACAATCTAAAAACACCGCAACAGTATACAAGTTTTTTATCTATATCTTCCTTCCAATCATCAATCACTAAATTTAACGCTGTTTCACATGAATTATTGTTCCTAAATCCAGATTGTTCGTCACAAAGGATGCTATTATTTTCCAAGTATTCTTCAAGTTGAGATTTAATTATGTATTCCATCACTTGCTCATATTTTAGTAACATATTTACAGGTCGAAAGTCTTCACATTTTTTTGAGTTCGAAATCTTTGGAATCGGTATCACCATAGACGTTTTCCATGATTCGGGAAACTTCCCTGTTTCTAAAGATTCGTTTATTAAACTAAGAAACTGTTCTCCTATTACAGGTAGTGCATATTTCCATCTTGGCTGGGCTTTGATTTGATGTTGGACAGTATTCTTTGGTGTTTCTGGCCGTCTATTTTCTTGAACTTGAATTCGCAAGTTTTTTCTTCAAAATTGAAAATTTCTTCTTCTTTTATGAGTGGGATATTTTTGTTAATTTCTTCTATACTTGTCACAAAATATTTATTAAACTTATCGGCAATGTTCTTCTCGTCAGCCAATTCTTTTGGGAATATGATATCTTTTTCCACATCTTCACATTTATATTTCATAAGTGACTTAAGTGTTTTCCACATTTTCGTTGGATCTTCCCTTTCCTGCTCAATTTTTTTGATGAAATATTCATTTTTTGCATCCTTTATCAGTTTTTAATACTTGTTTTGAATTGTTTTAAATGTATTCCAATGTTCGTTATCCTTTGTAATTTTTGCTATTTTATAAGAAGTATCTCGTTCGTATTGCGTTTGTCTTAGTTTTTTAGAATACCATTGATTATTGGTTTTAATTAATATACTTTGTTCAGGAATTATTCTATTTATTCCATCATTCATATTGGTTACTATAGTTTCGGCTTTTTTGTGAAAATATAAGTTATTTACATCTTTAAAATCTTGGATCAATGATTCCTGAATCATTTTGCTCTTATCGTATCTTTTCAGATTTCTTCTTACAATAACTTTTTTGATATTTTTGGTATTTTTATTTTTTGCCATCACTATATTAATGATGCTGTGATCTGTTATTTTAGGTGTATCTAATGTTTTCAAATTTAGTTCATATTCATTTGATAAAACAAGATCTATGAGTGTACAGGTAGATTGTGTTATCCTAGTGTTTCTTTAACTAACTGTTTAATTCCTATAATGTTGATGATGTTTTTCATTTTTTTTTGTATAAAAATCTGTGTAACATTTCATGTTTATATTAAAGTCTCCAATAATTGAGATTAGCTGAAAACTTGTGCGCGCATCATGTTGTCGTAGAATCAATGTACACGTCGGCGTCGGGCGTAGGACCAATGTGCACGTCATGCGTAGAACCAGTGTACACATCAATCTAGGAACGTAGGATTGCGTGTTTCGCGTGCGTGAGCCCAGTGAGTCTGTACCTTCAGGCCGATCTCTACGTGCGTGTAATGGCCGTTAAATTAGCGTAACGGTGTGGCCGATAGGCGGACGCGGCGTTTTGGCGGGCCGTTCGACGGGCACTTTAGCGAGGGGTAGAGGACGGCGGGCGGAAGTGTACGTGTAATGGGCCCTAATTTACAAGATTCTTTCATCCAGGGGGCAGAGCCACACTGATGTGATGTCTAGGGAAATTTCCCTAGATCTAGGGGAGAAAAATATTTTTTAGGGAAAAGGGAAATCAGCACAAAATCTAGGGAAATTTCGAACTCTGGCAAAAAAATAATTATTAGATATGACAATATTACTGGTATTGCTAATCGTATTTTTTTTTTGGAATTCCTATGAGTCTTAAATATTGTTGATGTACTTACATTCAAGCAATGTTGTTTTAAAAACACTGACAACTCAAAATGATATTATGTACCTAAAAAGATAAATGGGGACTAAAAAATAATTTTATTTAGTTTTCAAGTTGCGTTTTTATCTGTTTATTACAAGAAACTTTCTTCAGTTTTAGTGATTGCGTTTGATTTTTATTTTGCAAACTGATTTTTATTAGGAATTCCGTTTCTAATTTAGTGGCAAAGTACATAGTTTCAAATTATGGTAAGTTTTCAATCGAACTGGCACATATATTAATATTTATTAGTAAATATAAAAAAAAACATTTTTTTAATTATAAGAAAATATTTTTGAAAAAAAAAACCCTCAGATTCGCCTTAATGACTATAAAAGGCAACTTTTTGCACCGGGGCGATGGGAAACAGTGCAATTTAAATTTAAATTTCGAAAGTGACCTAAAACGAAATCACTTATGTTTTTCGGGGCAGTTCTCAGTCTCGCAGTCAAATAAGATTGTAGATGGATGCATTCATCAAAAAAGCACTTTTCTAAACCTTCAAAATTATGTCTTTACTAACAAACTTACTAGCACTATTTTGAACTTCTTCAGTGTTTAAATTTTGATGGAATAAAATTTTCTGATAAAGGTTTTTCTCCACTGTGGTTAAATATACGATTTTTTAGTTATCCCTCTGTAGTACATGAATAGTTGCAGTCAGTACACGAAAAAGGTTACTCTCCACTGTGAATAAGCGAGTGCGTTCTTGGACGTCCCTTTTGAGAACATGATTAGTAGCAGTCGCGACACGAAAAAGGTTTCTATCCACTATGGGAAAATGTGCGATTTTTTTAGATTTCTCTTCGTATATGCATAGTTACACCCAGAACATGAAAAAGGTTTTTTCCTCCACTATGAATCGCGCTGTGAATTTTAAATCTCCCTGTCAAGAACTTAACTGCATTCGGGACAAGAAAATGGTTTCGTCCGCTGTGGATGAACATGCGATTTTCTTGGTGCCTCTCTAAAAAACGTGAATACTCGTAGTAGACACATGTAAAAGGTTTTATGTCATTGTGAGTCAGCAAATGATTTCCAAGAAGTTCCTTTGTACAAAGTGGTTAATTGCAGTCGGGACATGAAAAAGGTTTTTGTCCAGTGTGGGTAAACATGTGAAATTTTAGATACCGTTTTGTAGCGCATGAATAGTCGCAGTTGGGACATGGAAAAGGTTTTTCATCACTGTAAGTAAGCAAGTGCCGTATTAATTATTTTTTTGAAAAAAGGAAATGTTGAAGTCAGGGAATGAAATAGGTTTTTTTCCGCTGTGGATAAACACGTGATTCTTAGATTTCTCTTTGTAGTACATGAATAGTTGCAGTCGGAACATGCAAAAGGTTTTTTTCAACTATGAGTCAGCAAGTGACTTCTCAGATATCTCTTTTGAGAACAGGAATTGTTGCAGTCAGGAAATGAAAAAGATTTTTCTCTTCTGTGAATCATACTGTGGATTTTTAAATCTTCCTTTTGAGAACTTGTAGAGCTGTATTCGGGACGGGAAAATGGCTTTTGTCTGCTGTGTATAACATGAATAATTACAGTCGGGGCATGAAAAAGGTTTCTTTCCACTTTGGGTAAACGTGTGAATTTTTAGATACCTACCGTTTTGTAGCGCATGAATAGTCGCAATCACGAAATGAAAAAGGTTTTTCGTCAATGTGAGTCAGTAAGTGTCGTTTTAGGTTTTTTTCTTCGAGAAAAAGCATAATTGCAGTCAGGACATAAAAAAGGTTTTTCTCCACTGGGTAAACATGTGATTTTTAGATTTTCGTTTACTTCGTAGTACATGAATAGTTGCGTCGGAACTTTATAAAGATTTTCTTCACTATAAATCAGCAAGTGACTTCTTAGGGTATCCCTTTTGAGAACACGAATAGTTGCAGTCAGGGCATAAAAAAAGGTTTTAGTCTTCTGTGAATCATACTGTGGATTTTTAAATCTTTCTTTTAAGAACTTGTATAACTGCATTCGGAACATGAGGAAAGACAGTGTTAAATTGTGGATATCCGGAAGGAATACAAGGCCGATAAAAATAATAATAATTTCAAAATTTTTTATAAATAGCAACATGAGTAAAAATATCCCTTGTGACTTGACCACAAATATTTGACCCCAAGTCGTGTGGCGCCAAGCTGGATCCGCCCTCAACAGATACAAAAAAAAATAAAAAAAAAATGGAAGGGGGCCATTTATAAAACAATCCCTACGTAGGGTCATATTCAGGGCCGGATAAACATGTCGGGGCCCCTAGGCAATGCACGCCTCGGGGCCCTTTTGCCCTAGGGGCGCCTACCTGATGTGGGCCTTATGGACATTTGGGCCCTGTCAAGGTTGGCTTAAACATATCGGGGCCCCTAGGCAATTAACGTCTCGGGGCCCCTACCCAATGCAAGGCCCCTAGGCAGTGGCCTACACTGCCTTATGGACAATAGGGCCCTGCCAGGGCCGGCTTAAACATGTCGGGGCCCCTAGGCAATGCACGTCTTGGGCTCCTTTACCCTAGGGGCTCCTATCCAATGTGGGGCCCCTAAGAGGTTGCCTATACGTCTTATGGATAATACGGAATATAATGAATTTCATTTTCGATTTTTTATGGTAAATTTCATGGCATCGATCATAAAAAAAATGGAAGGGGCCAATTTTGAAACAATCCCTACGCAGGGTCATAGTCAGGGCGGTATTAAACATGTCGGGTCCCCAAGGAAATGCACGCCTCGGGGCCCCTTTACCTTAGGGGCCCCTGAACGATGTGGGCCCCTAGGCAGAGGCCTACACTGCCTTATGGACAATAGGGCCCTGTCAAGGCCGGCTTAAACTTGTGGGGGCCCCTAGGCAATGCACGTCTCGGGGCCCCTGCCCGATCGATGCGGGGCCCCTAGGCAATGGGCCTATCCTAGGTATTCAGTTATTTTACAAAGTTAATATGTATGGAAAATTTTACAGTGTTTCTTTAAATGCTATTTTAGATAGCCCACAAGAGATTTTTTCTCTATTTTCAACGAGTCGTGTTTTATGAAACATTTTCACAATTTTCGCTTCAATTTTACCGTTTTAAATATTAGCGAACTCTCTCCAACATTCGTAATTACATATCTCTGCATTTTCTTGTCTTTGAGCGGGGATACGGTGCCTTAAGGCACCAGGACACTGTAAAAAAATGTTTATAATTTTTTTTTAAATTTCGTTTTCCGAAGTTAGCAATGCTCTCACCAAATGTTTTTTTACAGCATTTTATATGAAACCGTTTGAAATTGCGTATATTGAATTATCCTTCAGCAAAACTTTAAATGCGCTTTTCTCGAAATTTTTTTAACTCGTTTTTTAACGTGGTTGACAACATATTTAAAAAACTATACATCCGCCTGTATGTATTTTTATTGCATTTGCATTTTCATTTGCATGTACAAACTCTTAAACTGTTCGAAAATCCGGTATCTATGGCACCACGGAGGGGAATTTTCATATCTAAAAAAAGAAAAGAAAAAATGGCGGATCTGCGAATGTTATATTCGAATTTTTATGGAAAATTTTCAGCGTTCTTAAAAAAAAAATAGTAGGTCGCAAAATTAGAAACCCGGAGGCCCTTTATAAAAAAAACCCTATGTGGTGCAATAGTGACTGTATTTTCTAACAGTTTAAGACTTAGTGCATGCAAATCGGATCTATGGTTTTTCTAAGATGTCTTCAACCAGGTAGAAAAACATAGTTTTGAGAAAAATGCGTTGAAAGCTTTTTTTCCAACATACAAACGGTTTAAAACTTTCTTGAATTTTTTTAGAATTTCCTTAAAACATTAGGTGATAGCATTATTAACAAATGCATTTTTTAGAAAATAAAATACAAAAAAAAAACATTTTTTTAAAGTGAGGCCCCCCAGGACCAGAGGCCCGTGTAAACTGAATAAATCTTGCAAAATTACAAAATTACATAAACTTTTTATACTAGGGGGGGGGGGGGGGGGGGGGGGGGGGGGGGGGGCCCCTATTCGCTTTTGCCGCCCCGGGCATCTGACGGGCTTAGTCCGCCACTGCTGTGAAAGGATAATGGGAGGGATGGATTCATATATCCGTCACTCCTGTACCCACTGATCCCCAGATTCCCACCCACCCCTCATACATTACCCTTCCCAGAATGTCCTCTTCTTCCTTTCCTTTAAAAGACCATCCACACAGCATTCTCAAAGATAACGTAGGCCCTGAAGGAAATTATTTTCCTTAGGGCCTCCTGTAACATGTCAGTGGCCGGTCAGTGGTTGAGTGGGGAGAGCTCTTGGGTCCCACCCGGGTGTCGCGTGTTGAATTCCTTGGCTGGCTAAGTCCTCCATTACAACACAAGCGACATTTTCGGCTTTCTGTGGTGGTATTAGGAGATTTTCAAACATTGTTGGGCTATTCGTAACCCGGGAATGTTTATCTTTCTTTTTTAAAAAAAAATGATTTTTTTTAATTGAAGTCTTCCAAGTTGGCAATCTTTTTCATTTATGTTTTACGGGGAATCCCTCAATTGTATTGTACGTAATTTTTATTTTACTCTCCCAAATTGGCAAACCTTTTCGTTTATGTTTTACGGGGAATCCCTCAATTGTATTGTACGTAATTTTTATTTTACTCTCCCAAATTGGCAAACCTTTTCGTTTATGTTTTACGGGGAATCCCTCAATTGTATTGTACGTAATTTTTATTTTACTCTCCCAAATTGGCAAACCTTTTCGTTTATGTTTTACGGGGAATCCCTCAACTGAATTGTACGTAATTTTTATTTTACTCTCCCAAATTGGCAAACCTTTTCGTTTATGTTTTACGGGGAATCCCTCGACTGAATTGTACATCATTTTTATTTTATTTTCATTGTCGTTGTCATTATTCGTTATTGTTAAACACGAAATACGCAAATTGTTGTAGTCAGTGTTGTTAGTGAGTTTGTAGGTACTATAATGTCCTCAAAAGCGGGAGATTTACATCATCAGCTGTTCTTGGCCTGTAAAGGCTCTCATACTGACTTGGGTGTTATGTAACGTTTAGGGAGGGGGAGGGGGGGTACAGTAAAACGTTACGGCGCGTTACATGGGAGGGAGGGAGGGTAAAAATCTTCAACAATTGCATGACATAATACTTGAATGCCCCCTAATCCTATACAAGAAAATACTGTCAATATTAAATCTTCTTATATATAAAAATCAATATTTGTTTGTATGTTTGTTTGTTCGTATGTTGTGCGCTGCCATACCGTTCATCCGATTGCGATAAAACTTGGGTGATTTGTTGTGTGCACACCCACGAAGGTTATAGGTTATAGGCCATATATAATGTTAAGCTCTGGCGTTATGAAATTTGTTTTAATGAAAATGTATTTAATGTGAATGTTTATTTAATATCTAAGCTTTGAACTTTAAGCTTTGCGCTTTGAGCTTTGAACTTTTCGCTTTGAGCATTTAACTTTCTGAGAGCTTTGAGCTTTGAGGTTTGAGCTTAAAGCTTTGAGCTTAAAGCTTTGAGCTTTAAGCTTTGAGGCTTATATTTTACATATTTTTTAGGGCTATTTTTTTAAGTAGTTCCTGATTTATAAAATGGTCACCAATACTCTAACTTGGCGAAGCCGGACTTAAAGCCGCCCGCAGGGGCTAGCAGCAAAAACCTGTGGAGCGGGTTTTTAACTGCTAGTAATTAAATATATATAACAAATCAAAATACTGCCTGACGCCAAATGGAGGCCCCAGCACGGATAAGCCATTCAGTGAGGCCAACATGGTTAAATTATAATATAAAATGTTAAATAATGTATCAAAATAAAAATAAAAATTACTTTTTAACCCTGGATTACAAACCTTGTTTTATACTGTGTTATTCTGCCATTCAAAATCTAAATAATACTTGAAATAGTTACTGTGTTTGGCGACAGGTCTGAAAAGTCTGGTAAGTCTCAACCTTCATCCTCCCTATACCCCAACTGGAGATGCCAGTCTGCTGAATTAAATTTAAAAAACAAAATTATACATGATTTTGACAAGATCCAACTCAAGTAATTGATTCCCTTGGTCATGCTGAGTCTTCTTTAAGCTTAACGGACTTCCTGCTTTGACTTTGGCATCATAATATATGGCATATAATAATATTCCTTTGACATTCTTTCTCCTTCCATCAGCTCTATATAGCGATCGTCCAGTTCAGTTTGATTAGTCGACATCTCCAAATACTAAATTTGAGATAATGAGGAAAGCAATATTAAAATGCTCACCATAAATCAAATATTATTACACGTTTCTGTGTTTTACATATTAAATATGCTATGAAATAACACCGGGAGGTATTAGTATGACATTTTAAAATATCCTACTAGTGTGACCAGCAAACATCAACATTTTGTTTAATTCACTACAAGTTTTAGAGCATTATAATTGATTTGATGGTTTTTATGAGTATTGTATCAGATAGAGGGTACATTTTTACGATGACCGGACAACTCAGAATCAAACTGAATCAAGAATGAATCATGATTCAAACTTCCTTTTAAAAGTTAAAGTAATGAAAAAAATACATGAAAAATTAGTTACATTAAGTTAGGTTATGGGTTATTTTAAAAAAAAAATTTCATAACTTTTAAGTAGAAGATTTGCGCGGCCCGTTTCGTACAAATCTTAAATTTGGATTTGAGATCAAAATACCCAACCAAACTGAAAAAATATTTTTGTAATCAAAAGGTATATCAAGTACGGATGTCATACAATGTAATATCTACTTTACTTATTTTTGCTCTAAATTATAAAATACAGGCCATTAAAGATTTTAGTGTTTCATGATTGTGAGTAAATGAAAAACATTAAAAAAATATGTTTACTAGGTATATTTATTTTTAAAATACAATGAAAAATAAAATAAAAAATTCTTAAAAATGCATTTTTTGGGTAGTAATTTTAATATCTAAAACGACTATTTTTTATTCCATCGTAAATTTTAAATTTACACCCATCAAAATGATTTGTTTTATAAATTTTAATTTTTTTATTTTATATTTCATCATTTTTATATGATAAATACAGTAAAATATTTTTTTTTATTTTTTTTCATTTACTCTCAAATAATTGCCCAAATCGCCTCTAAAATCCAGAAACATTAAAATCTTTAATGACCTATATCTTATAATTTAAAGCAAAAATAAATAAAGTAGCTCACATCCGTACTAGATAATTGATATTCCTTTTGATTACAAAAAATAATTTTTCAGTTTGGTAGGATATTTTGATCTCAAATACAAATTTAAGATTTGTACGAAACGGGCTGCGCATACGTTCCTCAATGACTTTTCAAAGGGGTGTTGAAATTGCATGATTCTGAGTTGTCATGGAACCCACTTTTAAATATAACTGCATACTCGACTCAAATTTGGATTTTTCGGAGATGTCTGACTAATCAACTGAATGATCAAAGTGGCCGAAGCATCAGTGTCAAGCAGGTATAAGAATTTTAAATCAAAGGTGTTCTGGATATAGAAAAAAAGTCGAGGTAAATAAACAATTGATATAATTTCAGAATAATATTATATACATGTGGCAAATACATCTATTAAGTACACATTTATACATGGATTTACATTCCCTCACACCGCCGTGCCGGCCCAAACGACATCTCCCAACTCTGCGTACTGCACTGTACATTACACTACCAACACGTAAATATGGTGTGGGGTGCAAGTATACATTCATTATTTGAAAGTGCGCTACAATACATATTGATGAATTACTTCCATATTTTAATATATAATATTGTTTGTGCATAGAATACAGAAGCAATAATTTTGCATTAACCCTTTCCACTCCAAGTCTTTTTTTGATTTTATTCCACCAGCTCCACGACAAAATTGCTTTTTTTTTAAGTTTTAGTTTTTTTTGTAAATTAAATTGACATTAGTTCATCTGTAATTTTTTTTTTGGCTTTTGGCCTTTTAGACACATTTTATTTTATTAGACATGATCAGCGCCCTTGAGGTGATTTTTCACAAAAACGGCGCTCTACAAATTATCTAATTATTATTATTATCATGATGGGATCGAGAATTATTTCACTGATACAGAATCAAGCTGTAGAAAACAGAAATCACAATAATCCATTGAACCAGTCTTTGCATGAAAACAAACATGATAATGCACAGTAAGATGTTGACGACAGCACGATACGATAACTACTAGTGTACTTTTACTGTACTGCAGTGAGGCGCAGACCTAAACAAAATTCATCTTAATAGCAGGTTTACAGCGACCGTGAGGTGATTTATGACGAAAATGGCGCTATATAAATTAGCCAAATATTATTATTACTAAAGTATCGTGCAATTCTAGAATACATCTTTCAATTGTGATTCAAAATTTTTTTATAAAAAAATCCCTTTAATTTTAAAATTATCCGCAAAAAGAAGTTTTACACCAGGTCGAGTATCACTCGAC
Source organism: Limnephilus lunatus (assembly GCA_917563855.2). NCBI lineage: Eukaryota > Metazoa > Arthropoda > Insecta > Trichoptera > Limnephilidae > Limnephilus > Limnephilus lunatus. The sequence goes on along the minus strand of OU830594.1, from coordinate 29,185,280 downwards.
ATTGGGGCTGGGATCAAAATCAATCAATGTCGAGTGAGTCAACATTGGAGTGGAAAGGGTTAAATTTACTGAAGTCATAAAGTATCTTGTCTTGATTACCGTGCCAATGTCGAAATGCCCATTGCGCAAGATTATTTTTTAAGATTGCACATAACTTTCATAATCTTCTAGGATATTAATTACAAAAATTGTGTACATGAAAATTATGAACAACAATAATTTATTATTCTGGATATGCATCATCTGACAGAAGGATTATAAATTAATACCAAAACATGCCGGTATACAGCAAATAATTCTGAGGAGATAATGAGTAAAAACAAATAACTCCTTTCTCAAACTGCGGGACATTGAAGGTGTTTCAGTCGGATATAATATTACAAATTTTTAATGGTACCGCGTGTTTTCAACCTCCGACAAAATATCCTTCAACAAAATATCCCTCGACATAATATCCCAAGGACAAAATGTATCTTGATTACGCTGAATTCATTTTTTTTGTTAGGTTAGGTTACAGTAGATATTCTGTGGGGGATGTTTTGTCCGTAGGATATTTTGTCAGGGATATTTAGTCGGGGGATGAAGACGTGCGGAACCATTTTTAATACTTAATATATTTAGTAAATAGTTTTTATTTTGCTGAAATAGTCGAGATGGTATTCAAAATATTTGTCTTGATAATTAACAGTAGTAATAATTGGTATAGTTTTAATGGTGGCAATCTGAGATAAATAAGATGGACATGAACATTGTGAAAGAAAGTGGCCAAGCGAAGGCAATATTGGGTGAGTGGTAGAAGCCACGAGATCGGTCACGTAAAAATTACACAGAGTATTAGAGCTAGGGGAATATGGACGTGATCATCCAAAACACAAACATTTTGATCGTCTCCTAAAGCTAGAACTAGAGTTGTGAGGCGGAAGCCAACCGGTGCGCAATCCTTATTCTATTAAGTACAATATCTCTATCATATTCTTACTCTAAACTTTTATAACAAAAAATAAAATAGACGTTTATGAAGAAGTCAACAATATATATTTTTACAGATACATATTTACAAATGAAAGACGGGGGAAGCTCACAGCATCAGACCAGGGGCGCATACCAGCGGGAGCGAATGCAGACGTGTGAGGGAAGATAAGTGTTGGAGACGCTCTCACGCCGGTGAGTATTAAGAGTGCGAGAGGTCATTCAACTTGCGACACATATTAGGTACTATTAGAGGGAAGTGACCAACTCTAAAGGGTGAGTGTGTGTGCGCTGACTTTAAGAAGGCATGTGGCTTGTGGCGTGTGACCTTTGCAGAATAGTTTAAGTACATATTGCGATTAAGTTATTATCAAAAAGGATGAATACATAATTATCATTACACACTAAGTTACGACATTACTTTCTACTCACAAATTAATACTTAGCATGTAGAGTATAACAACACATTGTTTTGTTACAAAGATATGTCTCATCTTCTAACGGTGACCGGACAACTCAGAATCATGCAACTTCAATACCTGATTTGAGTCATTAAAAGTAACAATTTATTTTTTTTTAATTGGTTGAATAGGTTACGATAGGTTAGGTGTAGGGGTATTTTTCAATTTTTTTTTTTATGATTTTTCAAAAAAAGGGTGTTGAAATTGCATGATTCTGAGTTGTCACGGAACCCTTCTAACAGCGGGGAATAAGAAGACAAAGGTTACAACTGAACTTTCTAACATGTATTTAGCAAAGTTTATACTTTCTCAGTTAAATTTATGAACAAATTGTAGAAATTCACACTTGCTAAATTTAAAAATAACATTGTAAACATATTAGACGTAGATTTTCTTCAGGTAATACTGCAATATAATTAGTTGATTCGTAATGTGTTAGTGTTAAGTAGTGGGCCAGTTGTTGTATCTCAACAAGTCTTTTTAAAAAACATCCATCAATAAACAAAACATACAAAAGGAATGGTATTTGGAAATATAACTATTCATGGGGGGATAGTTGGATAAGGAGCATCCAGACAGCCATAAAACTATCTCTTAAATTAAATCATATTATTACAGTTTTTTTCACTTTCCAAACGTTTCAATATGGGTTAACCATTTAAAAATATATCACATATTTACGAATACTAAATAAAATCCAACAGAGACCCGTTTGGTTTTTTATCCAATACATTCATTACTTTAATCATTTTCCTTGTGTTCTTAACTCGTACAATTTGGGGCGTGAAAAGACATAGCTTTAGTAATACGCAAACTGTGGGCCCGTAACAGGGTGTGCTACTACTGCAGCTTGCAAAGCTTTAGCGCGGGGAGAGGGGGCTCAGATGGCGCGCTGCAGGAAGGGGTTTGTGGCCCGCGGGGGAACGGCCCACTCCGCATCGAAGGGGTCCCCCCCCAGACTGCGAGCCCTGTTAGCCAGGGGGGGTGCGCGGGCCAGGGGCATGGGGAGAGGGAGGGGCGACTGAACAGTTTGAGGCGACGGTCCCGTCAGACGGCCCAGCCATTGGTCAGGCGCGGGCAGCTCTTGCGCCGGAGACACGGCCAGCAGAGAAGGACCGGGGGGACTGTCCGGGGGCCCCTCTGACAGCAGCTGCAGGTCGCGTGACAGCTGCTGACACATGGCGGCCACTTGCATCTCGGGTTCCAGAGCGGGGGCCTCCAGGGAGGGCAGCGGAGGCAGAGTGGGGCCGCTGCGCAGACGCTCCAAGTTACTTGGGAGATCACTGATTCGCAGAGACATTTGTCGTTTGAACGGAGAGCTGAAAAATACAACATTTCAATTATAAACAGATACAGTCGATTCTGCCTAATTTGGACACATCGGGCCGAAACATTTTGTGAAGTTAAAGGTAGACAAATTTATCGTTTTTTTTCATGCGTATAAATATTACTCGAATGTGTTTGTAAAAATATATATATTAAAAATATATCAGGCATGTCGAAATAAAGACGGCAATCTTCAATTATTTTCATTTTGAGTAATATGCAAAAAAATGTCTTTTTAGTTCTTTTGTACGTACTAACAATAAAGCATAATTTTTGTAAATTTTTTTCTATTAGTTACACTCTGTGTGTATTTTTTTGCGATTAAATGGTACATTATTTAGTTATTTTCGATTAATAGATGGAGATTGCCCCTTGCCCTGATTGGCCCAAAGGGATAATGCCGTTTTCGTTTTTGTTCCGAACCCTGCAATTTTCAATGGAGATTGCCATTGTTGTTGCAGAACTAAATAATTTTAATTAAAAATGTATGGGTTGCTGTCATTTATGACCTGAACGCTTTGTTGCTGTCTATAGTTTTTTGCCTCTCTCTTGCCATCGCCATATCAACTCATTTTAGACCAATGGTGGAGACTGCCGTCTTTGTTTCAACATGCCTTATATATATTTACATATTTTATTACAGAAAATAAGTGTGTACCAACTATAGATACCTACTTATCATGAATATGAAAAAATAAGATAATCAAAGAGACAAACAAAAAAATCACAAAAAAACAATAATTACAAAATGACTTCTTACATGCACAGAAACGTACTGCGAACTGAACGACTTTACATAGACTAACATCAGTGGATGGTGAACATCCGGCATGGACGAAACCTACCGAATTACTAACGAATGAACTCGAAACATCCGTAGCACAGCGCATCTCCTCCCCTCACCCACACCTCACTAACGTCCGCCCTTCTTAACTAAAATTTGTTTACTGAGATACATTTTGCATCTACTTCAGATGGGAATTTGTCCTAATTTAACAGAATAGCATCCCGGATAACCGAAGTAATTTAGTATTAGTTTTTTATTTGGTTTTGTTCCTTGGATTTTGGCCCAAATAACCGGCTGTCCCGTTAAACCTGTATACCAATTAAGCGGAGTCGACTATATTGAGTTTAAGTATTTTGGTGCAAAAGATACACAGGTCAATATACATTTTGTTCTCTTTATGGTCACATTTCATACTGGCAAAAAAGATTACTGCGGCAAAACCAAACAATTAACCTCTCAGGCTAATTTTTTCGCTTTTCGGAATAGCTCATATAGGTCTCAAAAAAATGGTTGTGTTTTACTTATTGAAATGGTGAGAAATATTATCTAAACAGTGATAGAAAGAACGAAAACCGTTATATTCAAATCTAAAAGTTAACCACAAAGAATTAAAAGTACACAAATATGAAATCAAAATTTCGGAATGCAATTTGAGAAAAAATATGAGGTGTGAATAACATTTGTCAATAACGTTTATAGTACATTTGTCTAATAAAATATGTGTTTTCACTTTTTTTTGTTAACAGTATTGAAAAAAACGTAAGGTGAGCCATTTTAAAAACTTTTTTATGTTGCCAAAATTTTAATATTTATAAAACATGTTTATTTCTAATGATAAAATTTGAAATCTCATTTCATCACCTTTCAAAAACAGTTTTTAGTTTTCGGATACATTCAGAAATATTCCATTTATTTGGATTTTATTGCAAAGCAGAAATACTGAGTCCCGAGGGTTAAAGAAGAATTACATCATCGTTCATGAAGCACATTGCTTGAAATAAAGAGTAACATGGCATGCACAGTTAAAAAGCACATGTATTCAGATCATAGGTATAATGCAATCCATAAAAAAATCATTACCTTTGACAGCAACCCACAAATAAATAAATACCTTTGACAAAAAAAACCCATAAATAAATAATTACCTTTGACAGTAACCCACAAATAAATAATTAACTTTGAAAGTAACCCATAAATAATAACCTTTGACAGTACCTAACCCATAAATAAATAATTACCTTTGACAGTAACCCATAAACAAATAATTGCTCTGACAAATTATCTTACTTGTTGTTGAGGTGAGAGAATCCGCGGAAGGAGCCCTGGCGCTCCAGCATGTGGGGTGCGGCGTGGGGGCGCTCGATAGCGAAGGGGTTGGGCGCCGCTACGGGGATGGGGCCCGGAGGCGGCAGCGAGGGCGCCACCGTCTCGTTGAACAGCCCCACGCCACCGCCGGTGCTCTTGAACGAACCATCACCACCTCCCTTTACTCCTCCTAAAAATAAAACACTAACTTTAACCACAACCTCATACATAAATACATTTTCAATGGAACCTCGCTTAACAAGCATAATTCGTTCCCGAATCTTACTCGTAAAGCGATACAGTTTTTCTCTTAGCCATTCGATTGCTCTGCGTTTTATGAAAAGTACTCTGGATTGCCTTGGAACAAACAAGTTTTGGTGAAGATTCTTGAATGCCAGGACAACTATGTATAATGTCCAGACAAAAGTCTCAATCAAGTCACTCCTTCTCTTCATTGATTTAACGTTGGTAATCTTCATTGATGTATAAACGTAGACTGACCGTATGTGCCAGATCAGCCACTCTCTCATACCTCTTTCTTGTTTCTCAATGATTTTAATTCTTGGGGCATTTTGGATTTTTGTTGTCAAGTTACTTTAAATCATAGGTTCTCAACGTGGGCAATAACGCCCCCCTTGGGGGCGTTTCAGACCTTCAGAAGTAGAAGACCAAGAGAAAATTGGGGGGCGTTTCAGACTTTCAGGGGGGCGGTAGGAGACCTAGAGAAACCCACCCCACCCCAACATATCTTGCCCCATCCCATCCCATTAGGGGCCATTCATATTTTCCCTATCCCATTATGCCCCCTCCGTTGCTGCAAATGTAACCCCATCGTGATGTCCCATTACGCCCCCTTCGTCGTGGTATACTGTTACGCCCCCTCCGTTGTGACAAATGTAATCCTGTCATGGTATCCTATTACGCCCCCTTTTGCTGTTTCGGAGTTAGGGAGCGCTAGATATAAAAATATTCTCATAGTGGGCGGTGGGTAAAAAAAGTTTGAGAATCTATGGGTTTAAATGATCTGTCAGATTCATGTTTTATTTAGATAAATTCCCGGTTGATATTAATTTTCCCATAGATTCGAAATTTTTTAAAATATCCCTTAACTGTTTTTAAAAGCAGATAAAAGACTCTCTTCAGATTTTAGTGTTACAAATGGGTATAGTACAATTAAACATATTTTATTTTTTATTTAAAAACAGAGCCTTTTTTGCCATTAACTAACTGGTTGTTTATTTTTTGCATACCTACAGTAAAAATACCACTTAATACGGAACGAAAACAAGAACATATTATAAAGGTTATTGTCACTTCACTTTTTTCCTTTGATATAAAAATAATTAATAAAAAATTAACAAACTATGACACACCTTTCGCAAATGTGCAAGCAATGGCCGTCGATGACTTTTTGGAATATATGGGTATCACATTCATTTGGAAGTGTCTATGGTAAAATTTTAAATGCAAATACAAAGTGTGGCTAAAATATTATATCTGACAATAATACAAAAGGAGAAAGAACGACTTTTATGAGTCCGTAACAGTTTGTGGCATAGTACACAAGAATACATGATGTTAACATTTGTTATTGGATTATAACCTAATTATTATAATTGTTTTCTTTAATGCATGTAATGTTATTAATCTGTAAATGTTCCTAATAAAAAAAATAAAAATAAATAAAAAATACTCTACTGCTGTAGGCGTACTGTTTACTAAAGGGCACAAAAATACCCAAGGGATAATTTCATTTCTAGGGATATTTTATTTTATTTTGACTGTCTTCCCGTGGATTTTTCTTCAGGAACTTTCCTGGGATATTATTATTAGGTACACTCCTCGTCACTCGCTCATTAAGCGAGTAATTTTTATACAATTTATTTTGCTTGTAATGGGAATCACTCATTTTGGGAGGTGCTCATTAGGGGGGGTCTGGTCCAGTCGATCAAAGTTTTTTTTTTTTTTCCATGTGAATAATACATTCTCAAAGTTACAGTATCAAATTCGACCTTGAAATATAGTTACGAGCAGTGCACGCCAAGCAGGTAGAACGGGGAACAGAGCGGCCCGGTTAAAGGTGAACACTTTAAATGCATTTTTCTCAAAACCTCATTTTTCAAGTTGGTGGGAATCGTAGCTCTTCGAATTTTCATCCGATTCACTTAATTCAAAGTTTTCATTAAAGAAAATTTAATTGATATATGGATTGTAGGACAATGTTACTGCAAAGTTAAGGCAAATTTTTTTCAGCAGGACAAATATGCACGTTATTGCAAAACTAAATCAGATTATTTGTGAAACAATTCATCAAATTTCAAAGTTAATTTTCAAGTTCGGTGAAAGTTATTTTCAAGTTATAATTTAAGTTCTGTGAAGCAACTGGCCCATAATAATATAATAACAGCATTCGATTAGGACTTTCACAGAACTTGAATATTAATGTTAAAAAATTAGAACAATTCACCAAATTTTGAAGTGGATTTTCAAGCACTGGGTAAGTTCTGTTATGATAACGTTATAAGGGGGCATACATTAATTACGTGACCTCATAATGAGGGGGGGTCAATAAAAATCTCACGTCAACTTTAAAAAAATACATATTAATATAGAGATAATAAAAAAAATTAAATTGATTAAAAATTAAGGAAGGTGGTGCTGTTGTCCATTTAAATTTTTAAATTTTATTAAATTTAAATAAATGTAGTCCTTTAACAACTGTTGTGTAAATCTTACGAGAGGGGGAGGAGGGATCCAACCAAATCTCACTTAATCTCACCAAGGGGGAGGGGAGGAGTCTAAATTGAAAGAAAAAAAACAGCTCACGTAATTAATGGATGCCCCCCTAATAATACAATAATCACTGAAATAATCACAAACTCGAAAGAACTTTCACAGAACCTGAAAATTAATTTCAAATTTAATGTAAACAACCCATCCGTTTATAATTACTCCAAAGTTTGTCAGAAGACTCACCATTGACGTGCAGAATTTTATGATGATGCGAACGGGTGATCTCTGCCGCCACCATGGTGTCCTTATCCCGCCGCTGCTTGCGCTCCAGACAGGCAGAGAATGCGCACCCAACCGCGTGGGACAGTCGCTCTCCGGGGTCCCGCGACGCCAGGAAGCCGTGGCACATCCAGCGTCGAGTTGTCCCGTCCCGGCACACGTAGCTGAACCCGCGCTCGTGGTTCCGGTCCGGCGCGCAAAACGACACCTTTTCGATGGTCTGGTCCACGATGAGGCCTTTTGTGTCCTCCTCAACGACGCGTAGGCCGTCACCGCTGACGTGCAGCATAGCGCGTACGGCTCTGCGGCGAGAGTTGCGCAGGACTTTGAGGGCTTCTTCGCATACCTACAAGACAAAATTCAAGTTATGTCGTTAGATTTGAGTTATAGCAGATTAGAGCGCAAACATGAACTCTCACCTAGAACATTAAGATTACGATTGTACCACCTCAGAGTGAGGATTACTTCTTTCCCGGGGCACTGTTAGGACTTGGAACTCACACTCTGAAGATGGGTAGGTGGAGGTTGGAGTTTGGTATACAGGTATACAGGCAACCTGGAGGCAACATAGAAATGTGGGAAGGACGGGGATTATGAGATGGATTAAGTTGTTCTTTGTTTCTTTTTCTTTTCATATTTTCGAATGATGTAACAAAAATAAATAACCCACAAAGAGCCACACTATGATTGCTAGGAATCTCCTTGCATGATATTTTACATCACAATCTCTAAACTCAAGTGGAATTATGCTGGACTGTCGGAATTATTGTATCATCTGATGGCATCACTGGCGAATAGAAGCAGAGGTGAAAAAGGTGAAAAATATGAAAAGAACTGCCAGCTTCGATTTGGTGAGAGCAACCAAGAATAGGCAAAACTGGAGATATTGAAGGGAGGCCAAAAGGCTTATAAGGAGAGCTGCTGCATTTTACTTGTAAGTTGTTGCAAATGAACAAAGCGATAGATAATGCTGGCAACAAATAAAGTTCTGTGATAAGAAGGTTACTTTGAACTACAATAATGAATTCCTCAGCATTGGAAATTCTAGCAAAGAAAACGGAGGAAAATTAGTAATCTAAAATGAAAAAACTAAAAGAATTGATAATTAATCAATTGAACTGGTTTTATGAAGCTGTAGAATGTCCATTAACAATGCCAATGTGCAGTAGAAGAATAGGTAATTGTCTCTGTGCAATGGGATTTAATTGAAAAATCGATAGTCCTTAGCCGATACAGAGAAATAGGATTAAGAGAGAAAATAAGCTAAGTTTTTCCTTGCACTAAGAATGGATGGTTTTATAGGTAGCGCAGCGAGAGTTTGATGCAATAAAAAAGTTAAGCATTGAATTTATTTGTGCATCAGTGTACGCTTCCACCGATGAGGAGCAGCCCTTCCGTCTTGTTTACACCTATTTATTGTCGCTAGCCGAAAAGGGATAGCAAGTGTATATGATGCTTGTAAAATAGTAATGTTATGAAGCTAACAACTCCTATTTTCGACAGTTCGATTCATGATTACGCAAGTGAAATAATCTCAGTTTTCATTATTTTATGTTCGCAAAGTTATTAACAGATTTATTTGTGTTAGTTTTTCTGCTACGATTTGTTTATTTTACTTTTCATCTAATTTTTTCATTGGACGATGTTGGATATGTTTTCTATTAACCTAATTATTAAAAAATATACATATTAATTTCGCTGTGTAGTTATGTGCAACGTCCTTTGTCTCGTTTACGACTACTTGTTGTGGTTAGCGAAAAAGGGACAACAAATGAATATGTTCACTGTGTTAGAATATTTTAAAAGGGGATACCTTGTCGCTGTTTATTAGTTATTATGCATTTGAATTTAGTCCTGATGATTACCACATACAGAGAAACTATTTTAATAACACCAAAATAAAACAATATAAGACATGTCAAAATGAATTCTATATAGCCAACTTCAATACACTTTGGCTTAAAACTCTGAATTCTGAAATAATCATTAATTGTTTTTGTTTTTATTAAAATCTAACCGAAACCCACTGTATGTACGTTATATCTGTGTGAGTACTGTGATGAAGTCAACTAAGATTGATAGACCTATACTAAGGTCAATAGCATGCTTATAGCCAATTATGCAGAACACTTGATAAAACATCATTTCATGATTCCATAATCCCATTGGCTCTTGACAATTGAGATATGTGGATAAAAATTTAAAAAAATATAGAATTGAAAAAAGATATTGGCTCCTGGCGATGAAAACTGTCTGATCAAACACAAAAGTCCTAAAGTCTTGGCTACAAAATATCGGAGAGTGTTTGGGGATTGTGTGAGTAAAATGCAAATGAAAGTAACTTGACGGACATAAATATCTCTCAACCAAGCTTAAAAAACAACTAGACTAATGGCCCATAGTCTGTCATCAACACCTCACTTAGCAGGAACTGTGCTGAGGTGATAGGTATTTGTTTTGTTGTGTAGTAAATATATTGTTAAAAATATGTAATAGTGCAACAAATAAAATCTATAATTGTAAACATATTAAGTTCACGCAAAAATTGTGCACCTTTCATTTTGATCCAGACTGAAACATTTTGTTTGACTTTGTGTGTCGGTGTCTTCACCTTGTTTCAGTAAGGTAGGCAGAAGGTAGGAATTATAAAAATGGGATATTTATAATTCCTACGTTCGTATCGTGCGACTAGAACACATTCACGCAGTAGAGGCACTTAAAACTAGGGATGAATCGGATAGTTGCTTGGCTGGATACCGGATATCCGGCGAGCTGCGAGGCCGGATATTCAGCCCATTGTCTCGTTGCATGTCGTAACGAGTTTACGCCGCACAGGTACGGCGAACGCGATCAGATCACACATCTGTCGGATCTGCCCTGATGATGGACATTGCAACGCTGTCCGAAACGTCGGCTAAAGAGGTAAAAACGCAACACGGCATAACACCCCAAAAACGAACAACGAAAATGCTTTTGGCCATGAAAATCTAAAAATGTATATTACGCGATCAGATCAATTTGGGCGGTTAATTCAAAATATTCGCTTTGATAAGAAGAAGAACAAGAGGTATATTATGGTGCTTCAACGTTAGTATTTAATCATTTCAATAATCTCTGTGTTTTTATGATTTTTAGTTCACTATAATGGTGATGGTGATTAGTTTATTATGTTAATTTAAGTCTCTGCGAGGTTTTTGTAAGTTTTTACAAAAAAAATTTAATTTAGATATTTACTATTTATGTATTTATCATTAGAGTGAATATCTCAGAACAAAATTTTAGTTTTTTAGAAGGGCTTATGGCTTTTTTGTAACTTTTTCGACTTTAAATAAAAGCCATTTTATTGATATTTACCTCACAAAGATTAATGTATTGCATTTTATTATAGGAAATTGTCATAGTTTATGAATATCCGGTATCCGGCCGGATAGTAAATTTAGGCCGGATGGGCCGGATACCGGATAGTTACCGGATATTCGTTTCATCTCTACTGAAAAACATTTGTTTAAGGAAATGTTTAACGACTGGCTGTGGCTGAGTTGGTATTACGTCTGGGTCCCACTTGAGCACCATGAGTTCAATTCCTCGGCTGGCCAAGTGCTCCATCATGATACAAGAAACTTCGTAATCCGGAAATGTTTGTGTTTCTTTTTAAAAAAGAAAAAATGTGTTGGTGTGTTCTACGTGGGTTGTTTTGTTTCAATGAGGTAGGCAACAGGCGTGTGGTTGTAAAGTTTGGTACCTGCATGCCGCGCGACTCGAACACCTCCACGCAGCCGAGGTACTTGACGGGGAAGGCACAGGTGCCGGCGCGCACGGCCGCCTCGTCCGCCCCCCACTGGTGCGGGCGCGCGCTCTCCGCCACTCCGCCGCCCGGCTCGCCGCCCCCGCCGCCGCCGCCCTTGCGCCGGCGGAACGACTCGCGGAATGAGCGCCGCAGTCGCTCCATGCCGCGCCCTTGGGACCGCCGGAACGAAGCTCCCTGGAAACAAACAACAGTTCACGTTAGCAAGTGAGTATTGGACACGATAAACGTCAAATACAGGTAAATATAATGGCGCTCTAACACAAGCATTTTATGTTTCTCTGTATTAAAATTCAGAGGTATGATTTTTTGAATGAGGGCGGGAAATTTCCAAACTGAATGCTTAAAAATTTCCAAACGCTCAAGGCCGAAATTGATCATAGCAGAACACTTCAGTGGATAACAATAAGTAGGCCTAAGCAAAACAAAATGCTTTTTCATAGTGACATGTAAAATACTACTTTTACGAATATCAAACCTACTATCCGGCGAATACGAATACGAATAACTTGGCAGAGTAATAAGACACTAATTTATTTAACCTTTTTCTGTTTGTTTTATTATACTGATAATTAAAATTTAAAACTGTCAAATTTTTATTGAGAAAACATAACACCTGTAGATTCCCTGGTGACAGGCGATTTCTTTTTTCAGTTTGGATGTTGTCAAATGTTGAAAAAAGTCACTCCAAGGCGACTGTACATGGCTTGTATGAAAAATATTTTTTCGCGAGTTTTTTCAGTCGTGGGAAATGTTTTTCGTCTCGCCACTCGCCAGAAGAGCAATGGATCAGCAGCAGACGGCGATAATTTTGGGAACTTTAGATAAGCATCAATCTCGTTTTTAATGATCGAAGTTCCTGTAAAAAAAAGTGACAATTTATCCATAGACATTTTGACATTTCTATGACATATTTTTTCACCACTAGCGACACCACAACCGGCACAGATAAGTTTGTGGCATTGCAATAGGGAATTTCCCTGAATTCCCCATCGCGTCTTGTCGTTGCGGCTATAGCGTTCGGATACAGAATATAGAGGTGAGTGACACACAGTATAATCAAACAGAGAAGCGTACAATTTTTTTTTATAGTAGGTATTCGTATTCGTAAATATTTATTCGCCGAATACGAATATTCGGTAAATGTCTACTATTCGGTAAATGTCTACTATTCGGCGAATACGAATATTCGTATTCGTTGATATCATACGTCAATGGTTGCATCACTAATATTTATACATTTTATGCTGGTTTATTTGAGAAAAAAAAACATTAAAAAAAAATAGTCCAAAACCTAACGTAACCTATTTTAACCAGGTTTTCTTTCCATCACTTTTAATAAATCAGGTACGTCTCGTACGTCATACGTATGTCTAGTAATGTTATATTATCGTGAAAGCAAGCTTATGGGTCCGAGTGGTTAATGACTTTTTAAAGGAGAGATGGAGTAGCACTTATGCACCAATAATAAAAATAGTTATTTTTTATAGATCAGTTTTGCGAAGTGCGCTTCAACTACGCATTATGTTATTGAGTGTAATTTTTTTCTCTCCACACAGGAGGCCCTGCTTCCTACTTGTTCGTGGAGTGTAAGGTTAGCGTGCGAATGGATTATTGTAATGAAAATTACGTAATTTAAAGACCGTCCTACTCATAGACATATGAATATTACTAGACCAGAACAGAAAGGTGAGGGGTAGAAACCAACTACAGCGGGACGAAGAGCGGGAATGCGGGAATTTGGCGATATGTGATTCGTCGAAACTCAATCTGACAGTATATAGGCACCTCGCATTATAATATCACCATTTAGTTCTTAAAAGTAAACTCTGCTTTTAAATGAATAGACCTTTTTACATGGGAGCGCGAATTGCTCGCCGCGTAACGTACAAATTTGCGATGTCCGAATACACCAAAGTAAGATCGCTTATTTTCGATTGAGACCAATATTTTGTTGCCGTATTTAGTTTTAACATTTTTACAAATGTTTCATAATTTACTTACCCCAGTAAACAGCGCGGGCACACGCCATGTATCTCGAGTGATAGTACCTATATGTTACAAAAACGATCATATTGTGTGATCTGAATTAGCTTAAATAAAGTAAAATAATGCTTGCCTATGGAATGTAATACGACAATTGGGTTTATTCTCCTTTTCACTTCTATTTTTACACGTTTTTAAAACACAAGCCACTTTTTTACCGTGTTATTTCGTAAAATTCACCGATGAGTACTCGATGCTGGCTCGCAGAAGAATGATGATGTCACATTTTTTAGATTAACGCGAAGCCTTACTCGATCCCAGCCGGTTCCAATGGAATGGTTCCAATGGGAGGGGGAAATAATACGCTTTTATCACTTAGGGCAGGTCTAGTTATATTCATGTGTCTATGGTCCTACTGCATTTTCTTAATAGTTTTTGTGTTTAATTCGTAGAACTCCATTTTAATTTTTAGAAATTTAATTAAATTTAAATTTGATATGTTATTATCGATATATTATATATTATTATTTGATATATATTATTTGATATATATTATTTGATATATATTATTTGATAAATTATATATATATTAATACTTACAGAACTCGATAATAACATATCAAATTTAAATTTAATTAAATTTCTTAAAAAAATACTGCATTTTCGTTTGAAAGGCGTCTGCTTCTCCTAACTAACGAATCATTAATTGGAAGAACAAAGCATTTTAGCATTTCATGTCTCATGGTAAGTATAATAATGTATTTACTAATGATCCTTCGAAACTATAAAACATACATCGATCTGTAGATAAAAAATACATTCCTACGTAAGTAGTATTTACAATTGCACGTGTGTGGGCAATCATCAGCAACTGTGTACATCGATCGATCACAATGTTTGATTCATACTCGTAAATACTAAATTCCGATAGACGTAAAAATGCAACATTTTTTGTGGGCGTATTTCTTTCGTCATACATTATTCAGCAAAGGAGTATTTTTAGAACTTCTATGATCATTTATTAGTGACAACAGGCATTATCAGGATATTGGTTTCGAAATAATCGAAACATAATGTGTAATCTAAAATAGACTTTAATACCTTATACCTCCATACGGTAAAAAAAAGAGGAAAATGTGTTAAAATTTAAAAAAAGAGGTGATTATTATGTGAAGTGTAATTTTAATTTTTTGTAATAATTCGTAAAGTTTTATTTATTTATTAACATTCAAACCTGCTAAACTACTTATGTAGTTTGTCAGCAGGTACATAATGACAACATTTTATGCAATAACATCGTACTTTTTAAACGGTATATAAGTACATATACTATATAATGTTGATGATAAATTAACAATAAGATAAATTACATAATAGTGTAAATATAAATATGTAAATAGCAGTGTAAGCCTTATATAATAAACAAGTATAAATGAATGTAATATGAACAAATGAATATAATCAACAAGTGCATCAACAGTTTCATATGAATGATTTATTACAAAATTATAATGATTTTCCATTTCCTTAGAATGTGAATTCCAATTAGGAAAACAAGGGCTTCAGCAGGGCATCAATATAAATGGTCAGAAGCTAATAGCCATTTCCTTAGATTATATTTGACTTTAGCAGTAAAAACGTTATTATTTTTTAATTGTCATTGGTAGTTTATTATATTTTGGGAAAAAATTTAGTAATTTATAATAATACTAATAAAACTTTGTTAAATTTTGGGTACAATATGGTAATATTAGTATTTTTTATAATATAAACATGCTATGGTCTATTTTAATTAAATAAATACATATTTCAAATTCATCAGATGGGTTTTACTGATTGTATTGTAAATTAAATCGATTAATCGCGACTGAAGAAAATGTTGTTTACAAAGCCAGGAAACTTGTAATAGATCTACACGGGAACATTAATTTCATTCAACGAGAAACACACGAAGAATTTCAAATTTAAATTTATTGATTGTAATATTTTATTGCAGACAAAAATTACAGCTTCGAGAAGCCTGTCGGCGAGAGGGCAGAAATTATTTATACAAATGCATAATCGATTATTTATTTTATCGAATCAATAAATCCCAGAGAGTCAGTGCGATTGTTGATTGATTGACTTGTGTGACATTCTCGAGTAGTTTTTGGGAGACTGAGTGTCGTTTAAAAAAAAAAAAAAACTTAAACAGTGGTTTTATTCACAAGGAAAAAAGTTGAAAGCGCCCGAGCGATTATTCGAAACATTGAACAGATGTTTCGAATATTGCAATGTGCAACACTAGTGCAGATGGCTTTTTGGACTGCGGAACTTTACACAAACTACAAAAAAAGTCGACAAATTCATACAAGTTGAAGTGTGGAAATATTTCAGACTAGCAATGAATTTAGTTATACATACATTGCGTCCTGGCATTTTACCAGCTGCTTTTTAATAAAAATATTAGTGTTGCTTGGGTCTTAGAGGGCTACAATGCAGATCTAGTTAATAAACCCACATAATAAAGAAAAAATAAATTGCAAACCATATATGCCAATTTCAGTATTTTAGTATACTGATACTGACAGTATTTTGAATCCTGGATACAGGTGAATATTGTGGACTTTTTTTTTTGCTTTTTAAAAAGAAAGACAAACATTCCCGGGTTACGAATAACCCAACACTGTTTGAAAATCTCCTAATACCACCACAGTAAGCAGAAAATGTTGCTTAGCCAGATACACATATACTATAAGTAGATAGATTTACTTAACACAGATTGACAGAATTTCTAATAATAAAACTCTGCCAGATCTTGTTATACATTTTCCTTATTATTAATATTCAAATCAATAACAGGAAAAATAAATGTAATCATGATATTCAGTTCAAATCAGGCAGGAATACGAACACGCGGAAATATTTCACATAAGTATTATTGATGTAATTATTTATCAACTATAATATTTCAATATATAAATAACAACGTCGAATATAAAGAAACCTACACATTCTAGATAGTGATGATGGTGAAAAATACCTGGGATACATATTGACTAACATCTGAGCTTTTAAAAGCTGAAAAAAATCATCCCACTAATTGTTGTATTGTATTCGGTAGAATAGTTCATCTTTTGCCAACTGAAGTAAAGAATGGCTTATACTTTAGTTTAATCCAGTCCCACCTAAATTATCTAATATAAATATGGGGTAACACGCATTACGTACCCGATTTACAAATAATTCAGAATAAAGTTATTAAAAACTCTTCAATTACTATAACTCAGATACCCCCACGAAAAAACTATACCAAGGTCCAAGAAACGAACCTACCGAAAATCAGAACACTCATTCTCGTACACACATATAACATATGACAAAAAAAGACTATCCACACAGCATCTTCAAAGATGATTTAGGCCCTGAGGGAAATTATTTTCCTCAGTGGAGTTGTAAAAAAAACTTTTATTCTAAAAATACAAAATGGATTTATTACACACGTAGACAACATTTATAAAAACGTCACAAGTACACGAACAATTTTCAAGAAAACATAATAAATTGTACACTAATATAGAAAAGTCTGAAAGTGGTAAGAGAAGCATAGTATATGCCATGATGATATGTACCTACATCGATCATCCCGTTAAAAGCGAAATATTTATATATCATCGAAGAAGAAGATAACACTAATAATCTAAACGAAAATATGAAAGAGAACAAGACACAGAAAAATAGAAAAAAATAACGGTCGCAACTGGAACAATTTATATTTCTTTAACTATAATAAATAATTTAAAAAAAAATCAAAATTAATCCAAAATTGTGGTTAAAACTAAGTAATCTATTAATTATATATTTTTTTCTTTATCATTGTGATGGAAGAAATAAAAAAAAAAACATTTCATGTGGCATTGTTTTTCATTTGCATAAGGGGGCATCCATTAATTAAGTGAGCACAAACGGGGGGGGGGAGGGTCCAGCAAAATCTCACGTTACTTGAAAAAAATATACGAATTGGCCCAAATTTACCTCACCGAGGGGGAGGGGGGGGGGAGTTTAGATTGGAAGAAAAACTGCTCATGTAATAATGGATGCCCCTAAGTACATATAATAGATTTAAAAACACTTTGTAATAGATAGCTTGCTATCAAGATAAAACTCTCAAGTATTACGATATGATGAATTGATAGAGGGACATATCAGATGTTTCAAATCCGATGTCATGATAGCCTGTTAGCTGAACATAAGAAAACGTATGACTGATAAACTACAATCAAGGGCGTGAGAATCACCATGAGAAAACTATAATAATCAATAGATAGACAACCGATATAAGAATGAGCATGTCCGCGACGTCATATCCGCACAGGTTACGCAACGTAACGTGCCATCTTTATCTTATCTCCCCGGTCCGTAGGTAAACACGATCTTTAGTGTAACGGCAATGCTAAGTCCTGAGCACACCGTCGCAATGTCCGCGCTAATCCTGCCTCCGCACTGCGACATTCATCACTCATCACTCGCAACAAAACTTAAAACAAAGATAAACAGCCTAGCGGTTGTACGGTTGAAATTTAAGGATCCGACTAAGAAAACAAGTCTGACGCCGCGCCTTACGCAAAACCGTTTTCGTACGTGGTGTTATACGTATATACACGTAAGTACGTATATACAAATCTACTTTTGTAACATTTAATTAAATGAAGACAATATTAGCGAAACTCAATCGAAAATCTGGAAACAGAAAAATCAGAAAAGGATATTGGTTCCACTGGGACTCGAACCCAGGGCCCTTTGTTGACATGACACGAGCTCTACCAACTGAGCTATGGAACCTTAGCTCAGTTGGTAGAGCTCTTGTCATGTCAACAAAGGGCCCTGGGTTCGAGTCCCAGTGGAACCAATATCTTTTTCTGATTTTTCTGTCTCCAGATTTCCGATTGAGTTTCGATAATACTGTCTTCATTTAATTAAATATTATAATTTGAGATTTTACTCATAAAGTTAAAATAAAATAAAAAAAAACTACTTTTGTAATATAACGAAATTAAAACAATGCCAAAAAATGGCGCCACTTATCTAATTTCGTTAATCTCTCCGGATATGGAGAGATGATAATATAATTATTCAAAAATTAAAAGATTTCTTCGTTTTGACCACTTTTAATGTCTATAAAACCGACATTTTTCGAGAGCGATGGTCCCTTCCTCAGGGTTTACTAAAAACCAATTACAAATAAACTTAATGGTGTCAATGGAAAGGTAGGAGTGGGAGGGGGGAAGTGGGGTAAATGAAGGCACAATTTACAAAGAAACAGGTAGCAATAGTTGAAAACATAATTATTATTGTAACTGGCAGTTGTGAATAATAATACTACGCGTATATACATATATTATATAAGACGTCATTGCCTGTCGTGGTTACTTTGTCCCAGTGACTAGCTGTCACAGGATCCCAGTGGATCCGAGCAATTAGCTATTTTTGGAACCAGTTCCTATCGGATTTATAAAATGGTGAACAACGGTGACCGGACAACTCAACAAAGTGGTACTTCATCACTCCTTTAAAAAGTAAATAATCAGTAAAAGTATTTTTTTATTTAAAGTATGTTATATAGGTTACGTCAGATTAGGTTATGGGCTATATATTTTTTTCATGACTTTTCAAAGGGGCGTTGAAATGCAACTTTACTGAGTCATGGAACCGGATAATTTGTATAGCGCCATTTTTGTTAAAAATCACCTCAAGTCGCTGTAATTGTAAAAGCAATGTCACGGAGGTCGTCTAATATACTACTACTAATTGAAGTCCCTGGCGTTGCCTAGGCTTTCGCAGAGTTTTTCGAAATATATAGGCCTTTTTTATTTATTAGTAACAAATAGATACATAAATTTTATACAGTAATTAATTACATGGTAGATATATTTGATGTACCCCATAAGTAAGCAGGGCTCGTGTGTATGGGGGGGGCGTTATTGTATTGTTTTTTTTTACATGATTCAGTTTAAGAGCGCGCAGGAGCGCCGAGAAATTTTAACGATAGGTATTTGTAAAAATTATTTCTATTTCGTTCATCTCAGCGGGGACAGCAAAAGCGCTATCGGTGTATTGGTGAACCCCAATGCGTGTGTGTGCGTGGCTGCAGGTGTTGGAAGCACGAATCGCCGCGCCGCGCCCGCCAGCGACTTCGCGTTCTTATTATTTCATTTACTGTTATTCATTTATTCCAAAAATTAAGTAGGTGCCTAGGTACATATTCGTAATAAAATAGCGAGGTCTACATTATTTAATATTGTATTGTACTTAACTTTATTATTATTACTTACTACAAATACATGTGACTGCCTGCTCCGAGCTCATCTTCTGCACACGCACAAGTCAATGAGACTTGTGGGTGCGTGTATACAGGTTGCTGCCTGCTGCAACAGATAAGTCAATACGCGTCGCGACTTGAGCGTGCGTATTCCTATATAATAGATATCTTCTGCGCTCATAGTTCATTCATCTTGTTACTATTAGTAAAGTAAGATGCACGCTGTTTTGGTTTAGTAATATCGGGAGATTCATACCATCTTTTTTTATAAAACGGCAGCATAGGCGCAGTAGGTACATCACGTACTTTGTGATTGTATAGTGTTTTTATTTTTCGCTGGCTGCATCACTCTACTGTTTTTGACTAGCCTTTTTACTGGAAACTATTCTACGTCAAATACAGACCTTCGAATTTTGACCCTGAAACCCCCTTGAATATTGAAATCTGTTTGGTCATTTCTCACGATTTACACATATAGGACATATGGTGAGTAGATACCTACTAAACTATTCATAAATTATTCATAAACTATTATTATAAACATAAACTATTCATTCATAAAAACTCAATATTACAACACAATTTCCTTTTTTAATTAAACATATAAATATCGCTAAAAATGTTGTTGTTTTTTGGCTCTCCCTGAATAACGTAAATTCATCAGTTTTGACTGTATGCATAAAGTGCATTAGTGCAAGTCGGTACATTTGTTAACATATCTAGTAACCTATAATAAATATTATTCTACGTCTTAGGCTGCGTATACACACGCCAGCCGAACAACGGATTATGGGAAAGGAACGAAGCAAAAGCAAACTGCCCGAAACGCTGCGCCGCTTGCGGTTGCTTCGTACCTTTACCATAATTCGTGGTTCGGCTCGCGTCTCTGTCCGCAAAGAGTGGCGTGCACTGATTTTTCAGTGGGCTAGAATCCTAAGATTGAAAATACGACATTAATGATGTTGTCGAAGCTGAAAATTATTTTTTTTCCGAAATTTCAATTTTCAAATTCTGTGCACGCCACTATTCGCAAATATATACGTAGCATAAGATATGTGTATTTAGAAATTGAGTTACATAAAATCGACTACTATATTACCTACCTTCAACTCAAAAATTTTTTTCTTACAGATAAATAATGGGTAAAAGAAATGGAAACAAAGCGCGTTTGTTTTTATCTACTAGACGAAAAAAACCGATTATTAGTATCAAACGACAGATTCATGTTGCACCACGTTCGACATCTAGGTAAGTCGAAATATCGCTTTCCTGTCACTCTTACTACTGAACCTTCCTAAGGTTACCTTTACGTACGTAAAGTTTTTTTTCCCGTAAGTTGCTCACATAAGAGAGTTATGGCAAAATTACCAATGGGTATCGTTTACATTGATAATTTTGCCATAACTCTCTTACGTGAGCGACTAACGAGAAAAACCTAAAGATTTATGCTATGAGAGCCGTGTATTATGTAGCATGTATAACGGGAAAATGGGATGGACAAATTTAAATAAATAAATCATTTGCATTTACAGGGATATGGATGTCATCGATACTACTTTTGGAAACTTAACTACATCTTCACTAATGCATGAAACTTCCATGGATGAATCATTTGCTCCAAATATAGACGAAAACGCAAGTTCATCATCATCAACAACGCTTGATGATTTGGTGATAGAACCAGACCATATTGATGAAACCGATAATTTCGAAGGTCGCAGAATTGTGGATATAAAATATTTGTTTTCGGAGATATCAAATATAAAACACGAACTGCACATTTTCCGATTTAAAATTTATGAAGGAACGACGAAATGGTCTTCTAAGCCAGTATGTTTTCGAGTGCAAAATGTGCAAGAAAATAGAATACATTCACTCCGAAGACCCGAAACGGAAAATGTCTATAAATACTGCTGTCGTCGAAGGAGTGATGTGTACAGGAAATGGGTATTCACAATGGAATGAAATTTGTGGGGTTTTAAATATGCCAAATATGGATTGTAAGACTTACACGAACATAGAACAATGTTTAGCGCCAACAATTGAAGAATGTGCCTTAGAAGAAATGATCGCAGCTGGTGAAGAAGAAAAAAGGCTAGCCATTTTAAACGGTGACGTAGACGAGGGTGGCTATCCTTTGGTAACGGTGGTTGCAGATGGCTCCTGGGCAAAGAGGTCGTACAAAAGTGGATTTAGCTCCTCATCTGGCGCAGGGTGCATAGTTGGACTACGAACTAAAAAGGTTTTATTTCTGGGAGTGCGAAACTCATACTGCTGCATATGTGCTAGAGCTACTAAACTACACATAGTTGCTTCTGAGCACAGGTGCTTCATAAACTGGCGTGACAGTGCTAATGCCATGGAAGCCCACATTATAGCAGAAGGGTTCTCGAGAAGCATGGAAATGCATGGATTGAAATTTAACAAACTAGTTGGTGATGGCGACTCCAGCATCATGAAAAAAATAATGCAACAAATGCCATATGGTCCTAACCTTGTAGTACAAAAAATAGAGTGCAAAAATCACTTACTCCGCAATTTTTGCAACAAAATGAAAGCACTTGGAAAAAAAACCAACAACGCTAAAGGCTTTGTACCAGTTCATATAAGGAAAAAGGTTGAAGCAAACGTTTTACGCATGAGAAGAGCTGTAGTTGGAGCAATAAATTACAGGAAAGAGCAAGAAAACACAGTACAAAGTGATAAAATAAAAAATTTGAAAATGGACATAAAAAATACCGCAAATCATGTGTTTGGTGATCATAAAAATTGTGCATCGTACTATTGCAAGCCGGAGAAGTATACTGATGATCCAAATTTAGTAAGCGATCTTCGAGATTGTGGAATATGGACTGATATCCAACAATTCTTATTGTCTCTAATAGCAAATGCAGAAAGTCTTATTATTGACGTGACAAATAACACTGTGGAGCAATTCAACAACGTTATCGCCAAATTTATAGGTGGAAAAAGGGTAAATTTTACTACAAGAGGATCTTACCAAGCAAGATGTTTTGGAGCAGTAACTTCGTGGAATAGTGAATTGGCAACCCATTCAAGAATACAAAAGAAAATCCAAGGCCACAGTCCCGGCAAATACACGAAGCACTTTATAGAGAGAAAACGACGTTCGAAGGAGAATAAACAAATGTGTCGAAAAAAAAAACTAAAGTATAATGAAAATACGACAGAAAAAAGAAAAAAAGTTACAGGGCCCGATGAAAATTATGGTCAATTGGAATTAGAACCAGATATGCCACCTGAAATATTTGAAACGAAAAAAGAGGAATTTCTCAAAGAATTATCTTCAACCAATAAGGAAGAGCTCGAACGGAATACGGTAGGCCAAAGCAATAACAATCTGTGGGCAATTTTTTTTTTAATGTTCTTTATTCAGTAAAGTTTATACAATATTACAGAAAATGGGTAATTTTTTGGCCATCACACTAGGCACATGCCCGTGTTGTAGTGGCCAATTTTATGTTAAGTATAAAATAAGTTGAATGAAAAACAGAATAATATAAAAATAAAATAAAATAATTTATACATCTAAAACAAGTATGAAGTATAAAGAAATTAAAAATAATACAAAATATCTACATACGTTTAAGATACATGAATATAAAAATAAGTATGGAAAACAGAAAAATTAAAATAATATAAAAAGTATATGAAAGAAGATACGTATTATTGGATTAAAAATAATACAAGGAGCATGTATCAAAAAAAAATACAAGTACATTTGTGTAATTAAAAAACAATAAAAATATAATAAAAATACAAGTACATTAAGTACAAGTGTATTTGTAAAAAAATAGAAATATAATATAAAATCAAAGAAAGTACTATTTGGTAAGAAAGTATGGATAAGTTATATCTTGATGAGTGATTTGCATGTGCGTGTTATGGTAACATAGGTATATAGATATATATCAGCAATTTTTGTGTAAATCCTCGTTTGAGCTAAGGCTAAAAATATGTACTCAAAGAAAGACGTAAGCGGATAACGGCGTCTAACTTTGGAAAAATATATAAGCTTCGGCAAAAAACTTCAGTTACGGGAGTACTAAACTCTTTACTGTACTCACAATTCAAAGGAACTATGGCCACAAATTATGGAAAAGAAAATGAAAGCCTAGCAATAGAGCAATTTTCAAAAAAAACAAGTTTTCAGGTATCCGCTTGTGGGCTATTTATCGATAAAACCAAAAACTTTTTAGCGGCAAGTCCGGATGGCCTTATCGGTGAGGATTCTATAATTGAAATTAAATGCCCTTATAGTATAGCAAATATGTCACCAGAAGAGGGAATTGCACAAAAGATAATTGATTACTGTAAATTGGAAGACCATTCTTTAACATTAAAACGGAATCATAATTACTTCTACCAAGTACAAGGCCAGTTACATATTACTCGTCGTAATTATTGTTATTTTGTTGTGTGGAGTCCAAAAGGTTTGCTGTATGAAAAAATTGAGAGGGACGATGAAATCTGGCAAAAAATCGTTCCACTGTTAGAAAATTTCTACCACCAATGCCTTTTACCAGAAATAATTGACGGTCGCATACCAAGAAATTTACCGGCGAGGGAAAGGTCTGGACCATAAATTGTTTTAATTTCATTGTGTAGATGTTAAACAGTAATTTTTTTTACAATAAAGCGTTTAAAAACAAAAAAATATTAGATCATTGAAGAAGATTGAAAATGTCAAGTGATGTAGGAGGTATTCCCAAAAGTGCATTTTTCTGTAATAATATAACGTATTAAAAAAGTTAAATAAAAACTTAACTAGTTATGTGTATGTACCTAATATGTAGCACAATAAACAATATGGTGCCTCTTATACATAGATTTCAATATTCATTTGTATAATATGATATTATAATAACATAATCGATTCAACAACATGTGGTAGATGCATGTACCACTGAACATACGCTGTACCAGCATTCCATCAAACGATCAGTGGTGTATGTACTTACCATCACACATTTTCTTGTAAAATATAATTTTTTTGAAAAAAAAATCTAGAACAATATATTTAGTCAAATATAAAAGTTTTTTTTTGGTTCGGTAGTTGTATCTTAAAAAAAGTGTCCTATAAAGGGATAATATTATGTTGAGTACAACCTTCAAAAGTTATCAAAAAATATTTTAATTAATTTTTGTGTTCCATATCCAACTCGGCAATACGGAACGGAATCATCTCGGGGTCTGTCTGTAACAGGTGTTTTTTTTTCAATTTTTTTCCATTAATTTATTTGACGTAAACAAATTAAATTTGTCACAATAACTTTAGTAAATAAGCTCGGTAAGTATTGGCACACTCAAAATAAGTCACCAAACAGAAAAATAATTTTAAAAAAACATCGATAACTCGGGACATGACAACACTAGTGGACTAGTGTATCGATATAATTATTGAGAATGTCACATCACTTCGTTGACTGTATACGTATTCAACAAAACCCTCTCCGCCCCCCCTCACCCCCGAATACTGAGAGAAAGGGACACATGCACCTCAGCCTGATAATACCTAAATAAAATTGTCAAAATCGAGGTTTTGTAGTCCTCATTTTTCTACTCCAAAACTGAACCAATTTCCAAGATTTTTTTTACCAAATGTATTGGAAGAAAACATTCTATGTCTGTACCTTTTGCTTTTTTTAAAAATACATCGTCTAATTTGTATACTGAACGTTTGTTGATGGCGTTAAAAAAAGGCAATTTTAACAATTTTTGAAGGGTTATAACTCCTATAAAAAGTAACTTATCAAAAAAATCAAAACGTACCGACACGCTTGCGGTCAATATTCATATTATGTAAAAAAAATATTTTCTCTAGTGTCAAAATTCAGAGAGGGAAATGAGGAATACGTTTGTATGGAAAAAACACCACCCGGTTTCCTCTTAAGTTTTCAGTATAATTTTTAAGGTGAGTTTTAAATTATTTTATATTAGTATTCATGTTTCAGATTTTTTCAGGTAGTGAATTAAAAAAATTAACTCTTATGCTTTAACTATCCTATTGTTTTGTTGTTTTACATTTTTAGGAAGTATTGATGTTTGTCTAAGATTTCTGTTATTTTTAAAGGGTGCAACTTTATTTTCAATACTATCTTTATAAATTTGTAATATTGCATGATAAAAGTATAATGCACTTAATTTTCTGACATTAAATTGTTTGAATAAAAGTTCTGACGAATATGAGTAGGTTTTTTTTAATTGTTTTTATTATTAGTTTTTGTGATATGTAAATTGTTTGTGTTTGATTTGTATATGTACCGCCCCATCCTATAATGCAGTATTATATAATAATTGTTCTAAGTAATTTTTCGTTTAAAATATCTAAGAATACCATAAGAGAGGACTTGGCATACCAATAAAACATTCTGTCCAAACGGTTATACAAAAATGGAGGCCAAGATGGAACCAATATTCATTACTTATAATTTAACGGAATAACAACCAAGGAAACCACCGCCATATTCATACCCTTTGAACAGAATGTTCGGTTTTTTATTTTTAAATTTTTTTGTTTATTTATTTATTTTATAAATTCAATAATATTATTATTTAATGTATAAAAATAATATTATTACATTAAATAATAATATTATTGAATTTATAAAATAAATCAAAATTAAAATGGAGTTCTACAAAATACAGTTTGGCAAGAAAGTGTAGAAAATAAATGATGGCGCCACGATCGTTTTTTAGGTTTTAAATGGCAACACCAAGATGGCTCATAAGACAATGAATATAAGTTTTAAAAAACACTTCGTTCAAAATGCATATTTCATAATGTATTTTATTCTCAAAAATTTTGCAAAAAAACTATAATTTAATCGAAGTAAAATTACAATTTACTATAAATAAAATAACACAAAACAAATTATAAGTGGGCTTGTATTTCGTTATAAGGTAATAATAATAATATTAAAATAGGATGGGGCGGTATATATACAAATCAAAAACAAACAGTTTTCATAGGTATCACAAAAATTAATTATAAAAACAACAACCTTACTCATATTCGTCAGAACTTTTATTCAAACAATTTAAGGTCGGAAATTTAAGTGCATTATACTTTTATCATGCAACATTAAAAAATTTATAAATATAATATTCAAAATATAGTTGAACCCTTTAAAAATAACAGAAATCTTAGGCAAACATCAATACTTCCTACTCCGAAATGTAAAAAAAAACAAAAGGACAGTTAAATCATAAATATCTCGGAGTTAATTTTTTTAATTCACTACCTGAAAAAATCAGAAACAGGAACAGTAATTTAAAAATATTTAAAACTCAGCTTAAAAATTACAACGAAAATTTGTACTGAACAAAAAAAAATTAAACCAATATAATAACCCCCCCCCCCCCATATACACGAGTCCTACTTATTTATGGGGGTAAATCATCCGTCCGTGCCATTCGTCAAAAAAATCACTTTTTTACATAGTACGTAAAGAAGTCCCAACTTTAAGAACTTTACTAACCGTACTCAAAGAAGACATTGGAGTTGGTGGTAGCCGGGAAAATTTACGAAAAATTTTGCATTCCATTGGCTTTGTTTATAAAAAAGTGCAAAACAAACAGAACTGCACTTATTAAAAAAAAAACAAATATAGCGGCTAAAAGAGAGCATTACTTAAAAATTAACATGGATATCCGAAATTTACCAGAAGAACTGCAAAAAAATATAATTCAATTATTATAAGCAATAATTATTAGCCTGAAACACTCATCAACATTGAAAAAATCTTCCGAGGAAAGATAAATGCCGCCGACGGGACTTGAACCCGCGTCCTTTTGATATCCGGTCAACTACTCTACCAACTGAGCTACGTCGGCTTATTGCTTATAATAATTGTTACCCTTTGTGCTATGCATAAAAATCTTGTCTTAAACATTAGTTTACCAATTAAAAATAATAATAAATATAATTCACTTAGATGAAAGTTATATCCATTCATCCTACAAGCTAAAGAAATGCTGGCAATCTATATATGTGACTGGAGTTCAGCACGATATTTCAAAAGGTAAGCGCTGGATCATGGTTCACGCTGAAAGCCAAATGGGTTTTATCCCTCATGCTTTTTTCCTTGACGATTCATCTTACCGTTGATTCAGATTTACCTGTGTGTGGAAAATATCATTAAAATTATTATTCTATAGAAGGGAGTTTAAAAAAACACACTAGATAATATTCATTTAGAAAGAAAGACTGAGAAAACTAAGAAAAAAGTAACTTTTCTATGAGTTTAAAGAAGTTGCATATTATTATTATTTTTTTGTTAATTGAGTTATTCCCTTTTTCTTGTGGCCCAATATTAACTGTCAAATGTAAATGTCAAATTCGGATTTTTAAACATAACCTCAAATCAGATTGTAATGGTTATAATCGCTCGAAAATTGGCATAAATCTTGTAATACTAATGAAATTCATTAAAAAACGATACTAACGTACCAGTCATTTCTGTAGTTAGTTTGTAAACATTTTACAAATTAGGCATAGGAGCTTCTTCGCGCGATAATCGGCTAGGCAGCGTTGAAAACCCAGTATATAACTTCTCTTGCACCACTACGTATTGGTTTGTTCATTTTTATTCAATTCAAACAATGCACAGGCAAACAATGAAAAAACAAACATTAAACGAGTGATTTTCAGTGTTTTCTACACTTTTTAAGTCAGTAAAGCCAAGAGCCATACGAAATGTCATTCAGTGGCGGTTCTTTACAGGGGGACAATGGGGACAGTCCCCACCAGTTACACTCAAAACCTACTAAAGGAAATAACAGTCGATGCCGCCAAAATGAATGAATTCTTTAAACATAAAAGTAATTAACATTAGCAGAAATAAAATACAAACAATTATTCCGGATGATTTTAATAAGACCCTACGCGCGTACAGCGAACAATGTACGGCGCAAAAAAAAAGCAGGTCTATTTCTCAGTGCGCAGAATTACTGCGCACTTGGGGGACAATCCGAACTATCCCCATACTTTCCTTGCGTTGTTTCGCGATCGTATGCAACTGCGCATGCGCAGTAGTATGTGAGTTCAAGCATCTGCGGGGACAATCCTTTGGATCCCCATATAGAACCATTTGTTTACGGGCGGGAATCGCTCGCGTTCAAATTAGTTTGATAATAATCTCGCAAGGTAAAGCTTTATTTTTATTATATTTCATTGTAAATTGGCATATTTCTATAGACATTTTATATTATTTTGTGTTAAATATATCCGACTAGCATGATTAGACCATCAAAAAATTTTTTTGAGAAATTTTATAATATAAATAATAATAATAATATTCTACGGGGGTTGAGATTTCGGTACGTAAAAAAGTCGATCCCCAACACTAAAGAAGTGCTCGAGCCGCCACTGATGTCATTGACAAAACGAGTATTTCGGTGTTACCATAGTAATGAAAAAATTTAGTTCGAAAATAATAAATTTCTAGACTTAATTGCCAAACAATAAACTTAATAACAATAAATAAAGAATGTTCGGTATTTGAATCGGTGTGCCAAGTCTCTTAGGTATTTTGTTTAGTCATTTTTTTTTTGTTTTTTTTAAGTTTTCTTTATTCATTGAAAATTTTTTTTATTACATAGATTGGGGATTTTTCGACCACCATGCTAGGCAACATGCCCGTGTTGTGGTGGTCGATTTTCTTTTTCATTGGATTTTTATTATCTATTATATATATATATATAAAAATCAAAATATGATTGCTTATAAATATACATATATGAGTTGTCTATATGTTTTTAAATCATTCACCTGATTGCGATGAAACTTTGGGGATTTGATGTGCGCATGCCTGCGATGGTTTCTATATATAATAGTGAGCTCTGGCATTATGAAATTTGTATTCAAAAAATGCGATTGGTGGTACGCGAGCTGTTTGAAAACTGAATGTACCGGGACTGAATTTATGGAATGAGGGAGGGAGAGGGGAATTCAGGAGGGAAGTTCGCGGGACGGGGGAAGCGGGAGAGGGGAGTGAGGATAGGAAAGGCGGAGTGGGAACGCGTGAGGGGAAGGGGACGCGGGAGAGGAAGGGGAGGCGGAAGGGGAACAGGACGAATTGGAAAGGATACGCAGGAAAAATAATTTATTTATTGAGTGGTATAGCAACGCATGCCGGGAACTCGCTAGTAAAAGATAAAGTCTAGCCGCCCGCCACAGACGTTCTTCTTTATATAAATAGAGAAATCGAAAAAAACAAATGTATTTTGCTGTATTTAATAAAAATTGCAAGGTATATTTACGCTAATCCACTATTATCTCTCTTGGTTTGTCAAGATTAACAATAGATGAATCATAAATAATTGCGATAAATTAAAGATTTTAATTGATTCATCAAAGACAGATCCAACAATGCTTAACCATCCGTGAAAGAAGGTCAAACATAAATAAAAGGGATTTATCATTAACGAAAGGTCGCCCTTATCCAGAACAGGTCAGAAGCAAGATATTGCGGAGGTCATTTTGACTTCGGTTACGGAGTTCCTCAGTGAACTTTTCCGTTTTACGAAGGTACCGACCAAAATCAGTCAACGAGACCCTGACCTTGCTCTATAGTATGTTAGTGAATATTATGTCAAAGAATCAGTAGCGCAATTCAAGAATTTATCATTTTATCATTATCTCCAATTACCATAATGCTAGTGTGACACTAGCGTAAAAAAGCGCCAGCGTTTATTGGTTTTGCCTATTGCAGCATATCGCTCGCCATACATTCCCATGCGTACAAAATTGGATGGGAATGTGCGTACAAATTTGAATTCTCCTTAGTGACGGCCTCCGTGGTCGAGGAGTAAGGCTCATGGCTCGCAATCCGAAGGTCGCGGGATCGAATCCCAGCGTGTGCAAATAAATTAAATTTGATTAATTTGTGATATCATTTAAAAATAATATATGTTTATTATATTTGCAGCACGTTCCAGAATGGAAGATATCTACTCTCAGTATCGCCCAAGTGTAAGACCACCATTCAGAATTGAAACATTGCTTGAAATGGCTTTAGTCTTGTTTGGTGACCACATCTGAATAGCCAGATATTTTCCCATTATCCTCTTCCCTATTCCACTACCTTTAGTCTCATAACATATCACTGGCTCCAGACGGGAGCAACTGGGACTCTTGTTAGGTATTAACCCATTCATGACGAACTATTTTTTTTTCGAATTTCGCGCAGAAAATTCACAGAGTGGTTGGTTTTGAAAGTAGAATAAGAACGTTTTTTTCGGAATTTGAAAAAATCGTCTCCTCATCCCCCAGGAGCCTCGAGAAGGATGAGGTCCATATGGATCTTTCGGCAAATAACTAGTCAGAAATTTCATTTTTTCATCTTTATTCTTCAAAAAGTGTAATTTTCAACAACATTATTTAGTGTGATAGCCCTCGAAGCATTTCACGCATAGTCCGACCTTACATGTGATGCAACGGATGCGCTGCTTGCTTTTACAAGATGCACAAGACAGTTTTCCTCCCTTATTAGTCTCAGTTATCGGTATTGGCCCAGGATAATGGGGGACGGAGGTATCATACTGCATCGCCGTTTGACCTATTTTGGTGAGTTTGTCGGGTGCCTTGAAGTATTTCTTGATAGAATACTTCTCGCAGTAATGCTTTGATATTTCTTCACGGAATTCTAACTGCCCCAATTTAAAATTGCCCGTGGCTTTGCGCTTCAGAAGCCAGCAATTCTGAATGGTCACATCAATGGCCCAGGTAAAAATGGACCACCACCATTTCTGTTGGCGAACAGTAATGCGATAACATGCAACGTTTTGGTCCATTCTGTCAGTTCCGCCCATATTCGTGTTATATTGATGAATTGCATATGGCCTCTGTATACTGATCTTTTTTTGCTCCTTCCGTGAGTAACGGCTTGCTAGATCCAATGGATTCTATCCGTATTTTGTTGAAGCTACAGAACAAACAGCGTTATCAACCCATTGAGTAACGTAGATGGGGGTCTTGCCAAATGATGTCTGCGCACTTTCAGTATGTCCTCGAGAAAGCACACCTTTGTTGTATTTTGACATTGTTGCCTTCTTCTTGGGGATAGGAGATGAACTGGGAATCCGATTGTCTCGAATTGTACCTGTGCCATTGTATCCATAAAAATGCAAATAGTACAGCAATGGCATACCCGTAAAAAGATTATCAAAGTAGAAGTGATATGGCAATTCGCGCTTTTCCACTGGCAATTGATCGACCAACATAAGTAGTGGTGAAGCATTCAAGCCTACAACACCATACTCCTTTGGAATCCGGGGATTGCTGCCTTGGTAGATCTCAAAATTGATCAAGTAACCGGAGGGTGTATTTAGGCTTCACACTTTATATCCAAATCGAATGGGTTTGCCTTTTATGTATTGCTTACATCCATGGCGGCCATAGTATGGAATCATCGATTCATCATAACTTAAATTTTCTTCTGGGTGGAAGTTTCGCATAAACCGTTCAATAAGCCTATCTGTAAATGGACGTAACTTCCACATCCGGTCTGCACTATTGAACTGATTTGGTGAAGCAAAGTGTATCATTTTGTGTATCTGTTCAAATCTATCACTAGACATGGTGGACGCAATCTGCTTATTGTAGAAAGGGCGAGAGCGGCTCCAGTACAATCGAGTTGATGGAATCGGGCATAATCCCGATGTTATAAGTATACCCATGTACGCTTTGATATCCCCGACAGTTAAAGGTGATACTTTATGACTATTTTCAGGGTCTTGCTTGGTCTGATATTTGTTGGATTCTGTAACGATGAATTCGTACATTTCGTTGTCAAAATTTAGTTCAAATAATTCCACCGGTGATAAAGCAGCTACGTCGGTATAATTTCCTTCGGGAAATATGCTAGAAACAATTGGCGTCACATTGTTAGACTTCCATTGAAACATAGTTTTCGGACCAGGCATACGTTTTGGAATGCGATAAGGTGGTTCAGCGGGATCATTCACTCTGTCTCCAGTACTAACACGGCATCGTTTCAAAGGAGGCTCGAAAGAAGTGCTTGCAGACGCTTGACCGTGTGATGCTGAAGCGTCGAATAAATTTATGTCGAAGTCACTGAAAGTTGAATCCAAACGCTCGTCTCCAAAATGCTCTAGATTAGGGTTCTCTTGATCTGAATCATAATCGGGCGTATCTTGTCCCTTTTTGTATCGACGGCGATTTACGATTTGGCAATTAGAAAACAATTGCGCTCGAGAAATATTGGCAATTATTCCACCGTCATCTTCATCAGCTGAATCTGCTCCGGACAAATCACTCTCATTTGGCGGCTCCACATACACATCCACTACCTCATCATCCTCCAAATTCGTATTCGATTGTTCTTCAAGCAGTAACATCACTTCTTCAACAGTTTAGACCCCTAAAAAACACGAAAAAACAATGAAATCTGCGAAAAATTACAATTTATGTATAGTGAGATCTGCCGAAAGGTCCATATGGAGCCAAAAATCAAAACCTTCAATTCAAAGTACTCTCTTTGATACAATAAGGATTATTTTTGTAACAATATGTCTATAAATAGTTAGTAAATTTCATTCTTTACGGATCATAAACGGTTTTGGAAAAAAAAAATCAAATCTACACATAAGTTTAATGGATTACTTACTTCACTCGCTTTGACATTTTGAAAAATTTGCACTTTTTTTCAAACTCCGTTTATACACGTCTGTCCACGCCGGCACATGCAAACGAACTGAGCGCCTCTAAGACAAACGTGTTCGTACATGCTTGTAGACTACATAAAACTGAATTTCGCATCGCCATTTTAATA
The DNA here is from genome assembly GCA_917563855.2 of Limnephilus lunatus. Classification (NCBI taxonomy): domain Eukaryota; kingdom Metazoa; phylum Arthropoda; class Insecta; order Trichoptera; family Limnephilidae; genus Limnephilus; species Limnephilus lunatus. The sequence goes on along the minus strand of OU830594.1, from coordinate 29,151,514 downwards.
TATCGGCATGATGTGACTAATTGAGGTCCAACGCTTTTTCGAGGTCCATATGGCACCTTCGTCCTGAATGGGTTAACATAAAAAAGGACGATTATTTTTAAGTGCAACGGTGTTATAAATGGTTCTGTTTAATAATGTTTCCTGTCAAAATGTTCCCACTAATAATGTTCCTTGCCAAAATTTTCCTAATCTTTTAATACATTAATTTGATGTTATTACGATATATATTTGAGTTCTTTCCAATGTGCGACTATTAGCTAGGATCATTTTGGCAGAGAACGTTTTGACCGCGGACATTTTAGTAGGGAAAATTTCAACTGGGGACGTTTTTTGTGGGTCCTTTTGGCAGGGAACATTATTACCAACCACGATCATACAAAGTAATTTTTAATAAATATCCAGGGGTTAACAAGGTAATTCATTGGATTTAAGTGATTTTTGGGCACAAGATAACGCTAGAAACCGAAAACTATTCATTATAAATAATTATTATGACCCAACTATTAGTTTTTTGAAAAATCAATTTTGCGTAACGCAGAGAGGCATCATCATAAAACAATACAACATATTTACATTTAATGTGCATGTCCGGAAACCCGAGGTACTAAAAAGCGGAAGTGAGGAAGTGGATGGGTAATTGGTGTAATTTAAAACCTTATGAAAGTGCATTGACCTGCTTTTGTTACTTGTTAATTTAATACTTACATCATCAGAAATACACATTATTGAGGCAGTAATCCACAAAAAAAGATTAAATGATGTTAGAAATTGCAAGGGGCAATGATATGTTTCATCAATAAGAAGTGGCAAAGTCAACCAAAAAATAAATTATTTCGCTGAAAATTACAAAAGATTTTTTTATTATTCATTGTAAACACATGTTAAACGGCCAAAGCAGTTTGTTAGAAGGTCAATTTCACAATATCAATTAAAACAGTAAAGCACAAATATAACAAGAAACTACAACACAGAAAATAGAGATACAATAATAACGTGGATGCAATTTTTAGCTATAATTTGTTATAATGGTTTGTCTAGTTTGTAGTTAGAAGTAAGATTGTAGAGATATGTTATAAATTTGTACAGCGCCCTTGGGGTGGTTTTTCACAAAAGGCGCTACACAAGTCATCCAAATATGAATACAATTAATTATTAAATTATATTATAGATAATATAAAATAATAATAATTTTACATGAAAATGATTTCTTTAGTTAGCGTGTCTAGCTAGGGTTTGCCCATTGTCTTTTAAATCTTTAACCCTTGTTTCCCAACAAGTCGAAATCAAACTTCCATAGTAATTTAAATAACGGAAAGAATAAAATGCACGCACAAAGTAATAGGGGAAGGAGAAATAGTTCCCACGGCCCGGCGGCCGGCGGGGAGAGCCGTGGGAACTATGGAAGCTCCCCTCCCAAACTCTAGACACATACACATACACACTCTGGTGGTAAGTGCTAATATGTACATTTATTATATTATTGATCACCAGGGTCTTGTGATTATTCCCCACACGGAACACTCCGAACAGTGATTATTCCGTACCAAAAATATGTTTTTTTAAATTTTCATTGTCTGAAGGATTTTATTTTACAATGGCAAAACCGGCAGCAAATTATATATATATATATATTTTTTTTATATGAATGAATACCTCACAAGAGTCCCAGCTGCTCCCGTCTGGAGCCAGTGAGTCTATTGCATCACCAATTGGGGTATATTGTGAGGCTGAAGGTAGTAGGGAAGGAAGGAGATGGGGGAGAGGAAGGTAGGAAAGTACCTGGCTATTCACATATGGTCACCAAATACGGCTAAAGCCATTTCAAGCAACTTTCCGATTCTGAATTGTGGTCTTACACCAGGGCGATATTAAAAGTATCTTCCACTCTGGAACGTGCCGCAAATACACTATATATTATTTTCAATGAATTAATCGTGAAATAACACAAATTAATTAAATAATATTTATTTTCCCACGCCGCGATTCGATCCCGCGCCCTTCAGATTGCGAGTCAAAAGCCTTACCGCTAGACCACGCTGGTCGTCATAAGTGTACATGATAAATAAACAAAAACCAAAGTGTTTAGAAAATGTTTCTAGTTAATGGTCAAGATATAATTTTTTTTTTTAATAATAATTTTATTTTTTCAATGCATTAAAATTGTATAAGGTCAGTTATATGATTATACCTACAGACGCAGGCGATATTTTAAAATTATACAATTTAGCATTCGTTAGAGTTATTTTAAACAAAATATATTCCATATCATGATAGAAAACAACCGATCTTCGTGTACTCTCGAGGAGTTGCTAAGCGACCAGCTCTTGTTTATTTAGATACCAGAAACTCTCACGAATGCATTTATTGGCGTGTAGCCGTAAATGGATCAGTAAAAAATAACTTAAAAATAAAATATTGTAAACAAAAACTAAACATTACGGAAAACTTTGTAATAATAGGTATCTATTTTTAAACATTAAAAAAATATATATTATAAGACATTTTATTGGGCAGAATAATCAGCGTAATAATCTGAGACCGAAAATGTGGGTTCGGAGTTTTCCATGTGCGGAATAATCTGTTCGCAATAAAGATTTTAAAAAATGATGATCGTAATATTCCGAGCATCGTACAATATTATATTTTGTTAAGTGGTAATTATAATTAAGTACCCTCTGGAAGGCGGCTGGCCCGACCCGGCCCTGCAGCGGCTCGTGCGGGGCGGAAGGGTGGTTTCCCATGGTGTCTGCTGCTGTCTGCGCTGTGCTGCTGCGATCTGCGCTAGGCTGTACCACTAGTCCCGCGCCGCGCTATCGGACGGGCACATTGCGGGCAGATTGGCGAGCCTGGCCTTGAGAACGAGAACCGGTTCAGCGCGGCACATCGCCTGTAACCCCGCTCACTAGCGAGACACCAGCGCTGGCGTTATCCAACTTATGGCCCCGCTGGACACCGGCCACAGACCACTAATAAAGGCAGGTTAGGTAGGTTCTTCGGAGCCGTTCGCGGCTTGATGAGGAATTCTTGTTTCTCCACTTTATAAGGTATTCAGGTACAACGACACCTGGGCGTTAAATCTTCGCGACTGTCAACTATTCGTGGTTATTGGTTGTAATATTGTTTTCACTGCGCGACGCGGTTATAATTTATTTAGAACCTACTAGCACTTGGGTAGATAAAACAAATTAATTTATTGGCAAGGAAGGAGTTACATTGAAAAGTGTTTTACAAGGAAAATAAAACATATTTTCAATTTAAGATTGGATATTGGGATATACGAGGGACGTGTTAAGGAATACCGCTAATAGGACCTTTGTAACCTTCTCCCTCTTTCTCATAATCAGAAAGAGTTAACAACGGAGCTCTCAAAAGCATGATCATAAGCCGCATAACGTGTAGGATTGAGAAACGAAATTTTTAAATAATTTATTAATATACTAGCGATTACCCGGCATGCGTTGCAATAATGCCACTCAAAGAAATAAATTGTTTCTACTTGTGCGTCCTTTCCCATGCGTCCCCTCCCCCCCCCCCCTCACCAAAGTTTCATCGCAATCGAATGAAGAGTATAGGTAATAATTTCATAACGCCAGAGCTCACTATTATTCATAGAAACCATCGAGGGCATACGCACATCAAATCACCAATGTTTCATCGCAATTGGATGAATGGTTTAGGAACGCATAAAAGGGACAAACAAAGAAACATTCATTTTTATATATTAAGATAAAAACTAACAATGACACTTTGGTGAGTTGTTGTGCTCACGCCCGCGAAGGTTTCTATACATATATATAGTGGTGAGCTCTGAGAGTGAGGGGAGTAACGCGGAAGGGAATCGCGTAGAGGAGGGGTTCACGGGACGGAGGTACGCGGGAGGGTGGAAGGCGGAGAAGGTGAAAGGGGAACGCGGAAGAGAAGAGGACGCGGGTGGGGAACGGAGACGCAAGGAAGAAACAATTTATTTGCGGGCATTGCAACGCATGCCGGGTAATCGCTAGTAATTTATATAAAACCTAGGTAAATAAACTACGACACTAAACAATTGCATGATTCTTACAATATTACCTTTAACTGTATTCATCTACGAGGCAATGAGAAGATAATATATTGCGTAGAATTATCACGAAGTTAATAAAATAACATCTCACATAAAATGTCGGCTAGATAATTCCAAGAATGCAGCAATAGAAGAGGTGTGCAGCACGATGCACTTAGCTCACACACACATACAAGCAAAGGTAATAGATACGCGGTAGGTTCAGGTAAATAATTTTAAAGTGATCCTTATTTGTGTGGTGGTGTACTGGATGGATCAAAAATAATTAATTTTAATAATAATTTTGTTTTTGTTAGGAAACTGGAGAATGAAAAAAAAAACAAAGAAGATTGTCGAAATGAATCGCTGGATTTTTTTTTTATTTTGTGTTTTACTTTTAAATACAATTACAAAAAAAAAAAAAAAGTGAAACAAATTCGGACGGGTTGTTTCACAGAATTTGAATAATAATAATAGTTCGTCAAATTTCAAGTTCAGTTATGTCGATCACGGAAAGTTGAAATGCAATAAAGGACAAAATGTTAATTGTTCAGGAGAGCGAAGAAAAAAAAATTCTTTAAAAAAAATCGTATCTCCCATTTTAGTGGACCAATAGTTATAATTTTTTTTAATTATAAAATAAGATCTTTCAAAATTCCTAATACATTTTTTAATTTTTTATAACAGTATTTATTTATTTTTAATTTTTCAGAAATAATCGTCTCAAGATGCACGTCGTAAAAGACGCACTTATTTCCTAGAAATATTTCGACGATACAGATCGAAAGAGAAAAAAAAAACGGAGAAAAATTACAAATTTAACTCATTTTTGGATTAATTGTTCTTTAGAGCATTTCAAATTTCCGCTATCATTATTGGCCAGTTGTTTCACACGACTAAAATAATAACAGAAATTGAATCAAACTTTCACAGATCTTGAAAATTAACTTTGAAATTTGGTGAATTGTTCAAATTCAGTGAAACACCCGTACAAAATGAAAATGCAATTGACAAAAGTTGCGGGCTTGTGTTCCAAACAGGTTCGAAATTTTATTTTTGAAACTTTCGTTACCATCGGTGTGCACAAATAAATTCAAACGTGTCCCCTTTAAAATTATTTACCTATACTTATTGAATACTTATGAATTCCTACATACTATCCATTCATACTTTAAATTCCATTCGAAGCAAAATTCTTACAAATTTTTCCTGTGAACAGGTATGCTATTTGCAGCGCAACGACTCTAAATTGAATGGAAGGTACGATGCTATTCTTGTATGGATTCCTTTCCCGTCAACGGAGCTATAAAATTATTAAAAGAGACAAAATGACAATGACAACAGTTAGAAGACGTCGAGTTCATCGACCCACTAAACCTACGACCATTAACAAAACCCGAAGTAAAAAGGCAGTTATGCTTCTTATTCATAATTCATAATGGTGTTATTAACACAAGTGTTCAACTGCCGAAATCGAGTACGGAGAAAGTCCATAATACTATAGGAACGGCATGACATGAATACTGAATACCGCATTCTAGTGTAACTAAGTAGTACTTATATTTTAAAATTAATTAAACATACTAATTTCGGTTGTCGGTGCACGAGTGCGTAAGTAATGTTAAATATGTATGTGTAATGCGTTAAATTATTCAAGTTCAATGAAATTAAATTTTCAAAATTGGGACTACTATCATATCAGACAAGCGACAAAGTCATTTCAAAAAATATTTTACTAAAACGCGTCAGCGCGCGTGATTTTACTGAACTAGGTCCAGTGGACATACTCGTACTTTAGCGGCCCTTTAATATACATATTATTCTTTGAATGACTATCTTATTTATAAGCGGTGCTTTTTTGTTCGATTAGTATGAATATGATGTCGTAATTTTTCAAGATTATTAACACTTTATACTTAAATTTCTTCTTACATCTCATTATTTTATATGTAGATACTTTCAACTTCACAAATCCTACAATATAATATAGGGTGATTTTCACGGGTCTGCAGTAGTTTGTAATAAAATGTTGCCGTTGTTCTCTGAGAAGAAGCAGGTAAGTGGGTGACGTCAGGTGGGTGATGTTATCTCCGTGGGCAGCGGGCAGGCCCCTCTGGGTGACCTCAACTCCCCCCCCCCTTACCACATCATCTCGTCACCAAACCAACCAACATCCCTCTTCGATAAAACTTTATATAAGGTTGAAACTGTTAACTTAATCACACCCGTTTACTTTTATTACATTCCATACGCAGATGATACTGCAATGATACAAATGATCGTAACAAATTAATTTTAAATAATATATTCTACTCATTAATTATATAATTATTCTATCACCCTAATAGGTAGAAATGTTTATCGTTCCGATACCAATACTATAATCATTCACACATAGATTTAAAAAGCATCTGAAATATAACTTTAGTTATTTTTTTGACAGTAGGGTCTATGTAGGTCTAGTATGTAAAACGAATATCTAATAACAAGTTGAATTGGATAACTACCATGAGATCTCTATCACGTTTGTGTTTCCGCGGATTATGGACGGCGGACGCGCCTGAAATCGATGTTGACTACATATTTGAATATGATTATTTTATGTATTGGAATTCAGTATCTGCTATGACGAGCGCAGGAATGTGCCATGACTTCAGCCAACGAGCCAGCCTACAGACAGGATACAGCCGGCCTTGTCACTCTCACACCGCACCGGGCCTCCTAGTCTGCATCCCGCTCCCTCCTGCATCGCGCAGGATAGCAGGATGGACAACAACCAATGAATCACACTACAATACAACTAACCAATAATGAGATAACTTATGATGATTTTAGCCACATGTTACGAAAAAAAGTATTATAAGAGAGGTACAAATTTAGATCCTTGCGTTAAGCCTTGCGAGAACAACAAAGGCGCACGGGACACCTGGCCTAGGGCGCAGAAGTACGTTATTTTTTCCCACAGCGGTCTCGTACGTAGGGTCGGGAAAGAAGTAGGATAGAGCGAGGAGGGAGGGAGGGACAACGGTCGCTGCACCCGAGGGACAAGGAACGCGGTACAACACAACGAACGAGGAGTACTGTGTATTTACTTTTGATTGGTAAGTTTAACTGCACTGGACACTTTACTGGGTTCACGGCGCGAAGGTAAATAGACCGAGGAGACGGCTCCTGCGGCGGCCGGGCTAACGACGGACGAGACGACTGACTGACTGAGCGGTGTGCTGACTGCTGTGCACTGTGTACCCGGGGACCGGGGAGGGAGCCACGGTAACCGTCAGCGGAGCGCCATCTGGCGGGGAGGCCGCGGTGGGGGCCGCAACCAACGGATAGTGGAATTAATGTCAGATTTGACAGGAAAAAATATTATCTACAATGAAACACGTATTTTTAGACACTTTACTATTTGGGTCTGTTTCATCATTTGTCCATGGAATACTGTTTCGTTTACCAGCAAAGGCTTTTTTTGACGGTTTGACTAGGAAGAATATTTTTAGCAGGACAGATGATATTCTAATTATGTATTAAGGAAATGTTGTAAAGACATTAATTTTTATCTATATATTTTTTTAGGTAGTAGATAATATTATTAAAAATGACTGCAAACCATTAATACAATTGATAAAGAAAATTATTTAAAAAATCTGTAACCACATATATTTTTCTAAGTTTCATAATAAAATATTATGCAAGATTATTCTTTGATACTGAGACGGACTCCAAGGTCGAGGGGCAAGGTTCTCTATTATTGATCCGGTGGACGCGGGTTCAAATCCCAGAGTGCGCAAGTAAATTTTATTTAATTGATTTGTGTTTAAGAGTATATTATAGGGGCAGAATTGTAATTTGCTGAAAAACGGCTCTCTAAAACGGCTTAATACTACCTTTCGTGTGTCATTCTTAGACTTGATATTTTTTGTTACCAAATAATGGACTTTTATTTTTCAATCTGTTTATTTTTTTTTGTAATCGATGTAGGCATTTGACCATGAAAAATAAAAACATTGATACACCATTCAACCCACTTTTAAAACTTTAGTCTATGATTATCGCGTAAATAATGATTTTACACAATATTTTAAATTTAAAATATATACATAATACACACATCTGTAAAAGTACGGCCTCTTATTATCGTTATGATATCTGTGAATATTGATAATTAAATAAATACTTCATTTTTCACCAAAATCGAACACATTTCGTAGCTTCTATTCATTCCGGGCTAGAATCTCCCGTTGGCAGGTAGGGAATCTGTACGCTCCTCGTTTGACAGCGTATATATTTTGAAAATACGGGCGAAATGTTTTATTAATAGCTTTAAACATAGAATACCGACTCACTTGAACCACTGCAGTAAACTCAGTAAGCTACAAAAACAGGAAGTACTCGAAAATTCTCTTTTTTAGTCTAAGTTTGTCGAATTGTATTTTTTCAACCGCCATATTGTATAAATCGTTTAAAATATAACATTTCATGTGCGTTATACTTCCGAAAATGGTTTGTGCGATGTTCATATTGTTCCATGCGTGTGGCGACGGGCACGTTTTGCAAGTATGTGTGAGAATTCAATGCTGCGTACACACACACAGCTATAATATATGTAGCGTGACGTATTTCGGAATATCAGTATTAGTTCATTTGTTTGTGTCGTGGACATTCATTCACTCGTCGAACATTTCTCCGTAGGTACATTATGTACGCTGTGTTTGGTAGTAGATACAAAAATTACCTTATATGATTAGTATTAGTATTAAGTATAATAGACAAAGAGACAAGATAGGTAAACCCTACGTCATCGAGTATACGAATGAAACTACTTTGTAGTGATAATGGACGTTTATAAAACCTTAAAAAAGCTGGTCTGCCGGTGCGTCTTTTGGCAGGAGCCGCGCTGTCACGGAAATAGTCAGTGATTTTTTTCGAAAAAATTACGACATCAAAACAACGAGAATAATAAAAGTCGATTAGAAAATGAGAAAAAAGCAGGTCTGCCAACCGACAGCCTGGCACGTTCGCAGGCAGCCGGCGTCAAAGTGGGGTAAAAAATAGTAAATTTTACGTCATCGAGTACACGAATTAAACCAATGAATAACTATAGTCCAGATCATTTCATTTAAGAATTTCTTGGTCTGCCGACCAGCAGCCTGGCAGCTTTTTGGGTACGACTTTAAAAAAAAAATAATAATAATTTTTCTTTTTCTGAATTATTATTTTTATTTCATTATAGTTTTAAATTAGAATGCCATATTTTTTTTAAATAAGCCAAAACCTGCCGCGGTGCCCCTCACTGCTGTCGCGTGTCCATATTTTTGTACAAATTTATAATAATAATAGTCATTTTAAGATTGCCAAAATAGTCCATACTAGTTGGAAGTTCGAACAACCAACGCACCGTCGCCGTAAGAGCTGTGTTCATCCGTAAAACGACGTAAATTTCCGAACCTCGTCCGTTTCATATCGGTTTCGCATGCCCTGCTGCATCGATTACATCGAACACAAGATCGAAACTAACAAAAAACTGTAATCTAGATCATCCCATTCATGATTTCCTTGGTCTGCCGACCAGCAGCCTGGCAGTTCAAAAATAAAAACACCATAAAATCGACTCCAAATGTGAACCACGAGAATAATTACGAAGCAGAATATGTTTATAATAAACTGTTTTTATTCAATACATAACTACGAAATACATAATCACGAAACAGAACTTGTTTATAATAAACTTTTTTTTATACATTAAATAATAATATTATTGAACATTTAAAAAAAATAAAAAACGATTGTGCAAGACCACACGACTGAAATAAAATTTCACTTATCTTATAAAAGAACATATGACATTGGGGTGACATAGACGTTGACATTCCAGACAATTTGGTTTGTTGCATTTCACACAGTAGTACACACTCAGGCGTCTTTTTTTCGCTGGGCAAAAGTTGCCCCGTTTTCTTTTGCATGCTTCGTTTCCTTTTTTAATAACATTAATCACCGTTCGCATCGATCACTGTTCGCATCGATTACCGTTCGCATCACACTTTTCGTAACGCATTCACCAGTTTACCCCCAAGTGTCGAGCGTGCGTAAAGAAGTTTTACTTTTAAAAAATTATTTATACAATGCATAAATACGAAATACATAATTACGAAGCAGAACTTGTTTATAATAAACTGTTTTTATACATTAAATAATAATATTATTGAACATATAAAAGAAATAAGAAATTAAAATGGAGTTCTACAAAATAAACTTAATAACAATAAATGCACCACGAGATTCCAAACGTCGCGTCGGTAGTTTATAATGGGAGCTGCGCGAGTGTATACGAATGACGTGAACTATGGGAAAAAACCATCAACAAGCAAATAATGAAACATTCGTAAAAAGGATCATACTAAATATTCTACCAAAATAATAAGTTCCATAAATTAAACACACTTTGTTATTGGTTTGGTTTTTACTTCGATATTTAAAAATATTGTGCACGTCATAACATAACACAAGTTGAATGTTGAAGTTTTAAAATTCGCGATGGCATTACTACCGACATCTAGCGATGTAATAATTAATACATTTTGACAGTTTTCGAATTCGGCCGTGGCTAGTACATCCCTTTAACAATTTAATATTTTAAAATAACATAAGTTATATAAATTTGCGGCACGTCCCAGAGTGGAAGATACTATCAGTATCGCCCTGGCGTAAGACCACCATTCAGAATTAAAACGTTACGTGAAATGGCTTTAGTCGTGTTTGGTGACTAGATCTGAATAGCCATGTTCTTCCCCACCTTCCACTACTCCATATCCTTCCCTTCTCTATCTTCAGCCTCACAACATACCCCAAATATTGTCTCACTGGATCCTGGCTCCAGGCGGTCGGGAGAAGTAGGGACTTTTGGGCGGTATTCACATAAAAATACAGGATAATGTATTTTTTAATCATTAATTGAAAAAAATCGGAATAATCTATGGAAAACTAAGAAAATAAATTTTTTAAGTTGACTAAGGTAAAATAAAAAAAAATTAAGCGGCTATACGGAGATTTTATTTACGTAATTCAATATGCGACGACTGCATGTTAAGCAATGTTACTTAAGTATTTAATAAATATATATACTTCTTTTAATTGATACCAGATCCGAAGCATATACAAATACGAAAAATGTTGACGATTCCTGCAATACGCAGGTACATCTGGCACATGCATATTGGCAAAAAATCGCATAAAAGTTTCGGCACGTTCTGTCTCTCGCTGGAAATATCCGAGATGCACAGTATACGGCCGCATTAATGTGACCACTAAAGAAACTATAATAATCAAACCAACATGCAAGACTGAATTGAAATTTCTTAAACCCACAATGATTTTTTCACCTCATTATAAAAACACCGTTTTTTTACACACTGGGAAAAAATTCCCTCAGGGATGCTGTGTATGCTTTTGGGTATGCTGTGTAGAGAGTCTTTTTTAAGGAAAGAAAGGAGAGGACGTTCTGGGAAAGAAAAGATATGAGGGATGTGTAGGAATCTAGGGGTCAATGTGTACAGGAGTGAGGTACCGAATCCATCCCTAGTGACCTAAAAAAACCTCATATGACGTAATTGAACTAACTCTAAACATTTCTTCTTTAGAAGACCGTAAGAAAAAATTGTTCTCATTTGTTTCTTCAAAATTATTAATTGTATTGTTGATTCATCTACATTAAACTCATCCCTTTCAATATACCTTCCCGTAGACTCTTAAATAATGAACTGCTCTTCCTTAATCAACACTCGAATAAATTTGGATATTATTTACCGTTGTCCAGAATGTTTAGACTGGTCAACTCAAGTCAAGACCTTGATTTTTTGGGTATAAGTCTAAATGATTTTTGTCGGTCACTAAAGTCTTGACTTGACTTGTCAATTCTATTTTCTTACGATTATCTTTGATTTTTGTCCTTGCTTTCATAAACCATAATTTAATCTTATAATTAATTTTTTTTTTAAATTTCGTGTAATTAATTCTTAAATTGGACGTAAGTCGTTAATAAATAAATAAAACCCCACTCCATAAACCCGGGCATCCCTGCTAAGTCACAAAACGTAACGAACCACTTGGTGTGACCTAGGAATGTTTGTTATCCAATAAATGGTTCCCGGAGCGGTGGTACCCGTACTTATCTACCAAATTATGAAAGTAAGAAATTAATAAAATTTTGTATAGTGACAAGTAATTATGACAATATAAGAGGACAAGAATGTTTCACAGGCTGAGAGAGATGTGTTATTTTCTTCATACTTATGCAATCGTGCGATTCTATTGAACGAAACTAATTAATTAATTTAACCTGTCATGTCTATTTGTTCCGTTTTCGGAACAACTCATAAAAGTCTCATAGAAATCGTTGTCTCCCTTACTATCATGGTTAGAAATATGATCTAAACGGTGTTAGAAAGAAAAAATATCACAGATCTAAAAGTTAACCGCAAAATAATTCAAATGTACACCTTTATGAATCCAAAGTTGCCGACCGCAATTAGAAAAAAAATATCGGGTCCCCTCGACGTTGGCGATCACTCTGGGAAACGTATCTCTATCTAGCGCTGCCCGGAATAGCTCCTCCACACTTCAAATACCGGTCCACTCTCGTACATTTCGCAGCCAAGACATTTGTCTCCTACCACGCCCTCGGCAACCCTCAATCTTGCCTTTTAATATTTATTAATTATTTTTAAATGAAACGACAAAAAAGTGAGTTGATGATAAGGTTTATAATACATTTGCCAAATATATTATGTACGTATTTTTTTTGTTATTAATTAGTAATTAGAAAAAACGTAAGGTGAGCTATTTTTAAAACGTTTTTATGTTTGCGTGCAAAAATTTTATATTTCAAAAATTATTTGTTTATTTCTAATTTATTATAAATTTTGAAGCGTACTTCATCACCTTTTCAAAGCAGTTTTCAGTTTTCGGATACATTCAGAAATATTCCATTTATTTGGATTTTTGCAAAACGGAAATATTTTTGACCTTCTGACAAAACATGGTCGAGACCCGAGGGGTTAAGACACCGCATTCCGAATTTCGACCGAAATAATACAACAGTAACAACTTCAACACTAATACTAATATGATGACCAGTGGCTGTACTTTAGACAGTCGTCGTCATTGTGGGAGTCATAACGACATCGGAATTATAATATATTATTCATAGATCGAAGAGTAAAACTTTTGTAATGTAGGTACTTAGGTACAGTCATCCGGGTAAAAGGAATGAATAACTTTATTATTATTATTATCAGTTATTAGCATTTTCAGTTACCTACTGAGAATTAGAATTTAGTTACCGAAGAATAAAAAAAAAAACACAAGAAGGACATCAACGCGTGGTCATTCAAATATAATTATTTTCTTTCAAGGCGCATTGTTTTACTTGGGTTGGGCAACCAACAACTATACAGGGTGTTAAGGCCCGGTAGCAAGCGTTCAAAAAGAAGAAGGGGAGTTATCAAAGATATTGAAATATAAGGAGATGTGCTTTTCGTCGTCTTTACTAGGTGAGACTGCGCTTCCGGGTGTCACCGGTGTTTACCAATTAACGAATAAACTAAACGAACGAATAATAAACGAATAAACTAAACGAACGCTAAACTAAATGAACAAATTCTTTCCGTGTTTAAACTATATTGTTAACCAATAATAATTCACACCCTTAAAAAAATCAAGAAAATGAACAAATTCTTTTTGTATGCAAACTACGCGCATTAGGCCGTAGTTCGGCAACAGTCGCGCGGACATCATAGCATATCTCTTTTGTATTTGAATATCTTTGGGAGTTATGTAAAAACAAATGTTAGAGGGAGTGCGAGTAAAATTACCGATAACAAAAAAAAACTAAAAACATACACATATTTTATTAGAAAAACGTCACTGTCGTCTTACTTTTTATCGTTTCATGTAAAAATAATTAATGAAAAAATCACAAAGCTTCATAATTTTTCTCAAATTGGATTCGGAAACTTTGATTTCATATATCATGCGTGTACATTTTCATTATTTTAGGTTTGAATGTAAAGCGTGGTGTTTTCCGTTTAGATCATAGGTTCTCAACCTTATTTTGCCCACCGCCCACTTTGAGAATATTTTTTTGTCTGGCGCCCTCCATTTTTTTTTACTTATTCCGTTGCGAGTCTGAAACAGCTACTGCCACGATTATATTTACCACAACTTGTCTTTGGGGGGGGGAGAGGAAAGGAATGTCACGGAATCATTAATTAGATTTAAAATATATTAAATTATTGTTATGCAAAGTTAAAACAGTAATTCTTTTGTTTTTTAAGTACCGGGTTGCTAACTTCTTCCTTCTTGTATTTTTAATATAGTATCGATTCTTAATAATAATAATAATAATACACATAGATTACACAGATTATTAGTACCTACTTACGTGGTAGCGTGTTTTTTGTCAATTTTAGACCATATTTTTCATCTGCCCACGCCCTCACTGAGCCATCTCAAAGCCCCCTAATTTTATCTCTTCGTCTTCTACCGCTCCCTTGAAAGTCTCAAACGCCCACTGGGGGGCGTTATCGCCCACGTTGAGAACCTATGGTTTAGAGTTAAGATCATATTTCTCATCATGACAGTAAGGGAGGCACGACGATTTCTGAGACCTGTATGAGCTGTTCCGAAAAGCGAACAAATTACCCTGAAAGGTTAACCAGTAATTCCTTTGACATTATTTGAAATTGAATGAAATTTTGGTCACTGGTGTTTTTTATTTCATAAAAAACATTTTTAAAAATTAGTAGTTATTGGGAGTAGTTTTATTTTTCACCGAGTTTATTTAAGAAATCGGTCACCTACTTATAGAATATGTACATGAAAAACACTTTTTTTTATCATTTAATTACAAGAACTTTACAGTAGATACAGAAATGATATCCAATGATCTACAAAGATTTACAAATATCTTTTTTTAACGATATCCGGGATCCTGATGAATCCTAAACAAAAGCCTAAATCCTAAACAGAAGCCCTAAACAAAAAGACCCTAAACCTCAAGACTAGAAATATAACCAATACGGGGTGATGCTTGTCTAGATCTGGGTGGCGAATGGATCGGAAAAGATTGGTTGGGGAGTCCTAACCTATTCATCATTCCTGGATACATTGACCCCCAGATTTCTACCCATCCCTCATACCTTTTTCCTTCTCAGAACTTCCTCTCCATCCTTTTCCTAAAAAGAGCCTCCACACATCATCCCAAAAGCAGACAGGCCCTGAGGGTCTCCTGGGTGGAGATATTTAAAAAAAATGAAGAGCAGATTTAAAAATATATAATTTTTAAATCTACACCAGCGACGCGCTGATCGCAAAGCCAAGTTGAATATTATTAGGTTAGGTTAGTTTACTATTAATTCTCGTTAAAACATTACATAGTAAACAGAAAAACTAAGACTGCAGTTCACACGCGGTAGAAGTGAAACCTTCAGAAAACTAAAGTAGACAAGAGTGGGGAGGCTACGAAGCACCTCATAAAGAGGAGATCGATTATTCTATCTCATTCTCTCGCAGGCTAAATCCTATAGATGTATGTGTTTGTCCCTTTGAGTGTTGCTTTTTCGTTTCATCGAGTTTCAAATCAAAACGGCGCTAAAGAAGTTTTCACTTAAAAAAATGTTCATTCATCATAAAAATAAAATGCAAATATTTGAGGTTCAGCTAAATACAAACCTTTAATTTGTTTCTATATTAACCGTTTCTAATTTGCGGAATTATTTCAACACAGCCATTCTGTACTTGTCAACCAATTAAAATTCCAGGTACTATAAAATGACGTATCTTGCCCAACGGTGGGGTTTACCAATAGATACTTGGCATTTTAACGTCGGAGATTTGAAGTGATTCAACACGTGAAAGTACTAATAAACTTTTAAATATAATTAACAGGTAGAGTAGATAAGGAGTTGGCACAAAACATCGTGGAACGAAAATAACTCGTATTTTTATCAAATATTTAGACACTTTGACATTGAAACGAGTACGTTTATTTTAATCGTTTTTTAAAGATCCCCGGCATTCTAACACACAATAATAAGCAGTCGGTTTAGGGAAAATACGGTGTACCTTATTTTACTTACTTACATAAGATATAACCAAATGTCCCCGAAGCGGCGTGCAGAGAGGATGTACCGCCGAATAACAAAAGTATAAAACATATTTTCATTCAGATGCATTAAGGCGATCCACTAGTACAGGAAAAAATCGAAATCGGAATTCACGCCCTTTTATGGGAGGAGTTTAAAAATACTTGAGAAAAAGCTTTTGGAAAGGTTGGAAAAGATATTTGAGTTTTTTTTTACACGTTGATTTCGTAAAGGCCTGCAAAAAACATTAATTCCTTTTTTATGCATTGTTTATTGTAATAAAACGGAATTTTTAAATTGATTTCACGAAAATAAGCGGCGCGGAGCATAACACGTCTTCTCTCCGCTCCGTTCGGAGGAGTAATGACAGAAAATCGGGGCGGCTGCCAGTCGTTCTTCGGTGGACGGTATAAGGTTCACTTTGATGTAACAAATTCGTCGACTGCCGTATTGTCGCCGTGATGTCAAAAATACCAACGCGAAAATGCATATTATATTTTATTTTGTGAGGTTCGGGCGTAAATATCATTTTTTTTCGCGATAATTATATAAGAAACTGAATTTGCCACATTATGCAATAAAACCATATCCGAAAAAGTGTTTATAAGTAGGAGAGTTTTCAGTTAAAAATGTTTTTTATAGACCTAATACTTTATTTTTTTCTAGGCTTATTAAAAGACTTATTAAAAAAAATGACCGATATTTTTAAGGGCCAAGGTATGTTCTACACGCAGTATTTAATTGAAGCATCTATAATACTTCTAAGCGGTCAAATTTTCAAAACTAAAACATACGATTTTGTATGATTTTGCATCATTTAGTATGGCTTCATCTTAAGGATAAAACTACTTGTCTATATACTGTGTATGCCAGCATTTAAGTACAAAAAATCGACACTGTAAGAAAAATTATTTGATACCCATGCAAACTTATTATCAAAGATATTTTTGAAGTCGATTTTAGGTTTGAAATTGGTAAATAATGGACAAAAAATATAATTTCGGGGGGCCGAGTGTCTGGGATCAAAGGTCGGGTCACCGCCATAAATAGTATTTACTTCGAATAAGAACTACCAAAATTATCCTTGACAACATCAGTTTTTATTTTCTTAACGCATGTTTTATTGGCTGCTATCTGTATGTATGATAGCAAGATTCAATATATATTAGTAGTGCCGATATCGCTTCGATGTCGATATCAATTGTGTCTTGGTTAAATTCATCCATTTTTATTAAATTTGCGACATCTATTGACTTTTTTTTGCAAATCTAGGATCAATATTTAAGTTAATAAGTAAAACCGCGAGTTATAATATTTTATCACTGAAGACTTAGCGACTTTTAATTGAAAATTTGAAAGGGAAAAATGAGAAAAAGACACGGTCACATCTAGAAAGATGTGACCGTATCTTCTTCTCATAGATGAGACCGTATCTTTTTCTGATTTTTCTGTTTCAAATTTTCGATTGAGGGTCGCTAAAATTGTCTTCAGTGATTATGCTATTCTCTTCATATCTGGAAGGTACTTGGTTCGTAATATGAAACCTGATGCGGTCGTAATTATATTACATTTACTATGTGTTAATGAGTAATTTTAGGCAGAAGCAGGATTTACTCACATTTAACTAGATAGGTGCTTATCTAATTCAGCGATATTCGTTTTCTTACATAATATCACCCTCACGCATGCTGTATAAAACCGCCAAATTATTAATTGAATCCGACCACGCAATACATTTAATCACGTATACATCAAAATAAGATGAATAACGTACACAAATATTGAAATTTATTTTATTTTAGTACAAGGATATTTAACCCATCAGGCTAATTTGTTCGCTTTTCGGAACAATTCATATAGGACGGATAGAAAACGGTGGCTCCCTTACTATCGTAGTGACAAAACATGATAGAAACGAAGTTAGAAAGAGTAAAAACCACACTTTACATTCAAATAGAAAAGTTAACCACAAAATAATTTAAATGTAGACCATTATAAAACTAAAGTTTCCGATCGTAATTTGAAAAAAAATTATGAAACTTTGGGAATTTTTTATTCATTATTTTTACATGGAACGAGAAAAAAGTGAGGTGACAACGACGTTTATAATACATTTGTTCAATAAAATATGTGTGTAAATTTTATTTTTTTTTCGTTATCAGAACAGCAATTTTAGTTTGAAAAACGTAAGTTAAGTCATTTTAAAAACTTTATGTTTGCATGCAAAAATTTTATAATTTAAAAATTATGTTTTTTTTCGATTTTTTAAATTTGAAAGCGTATTATTTCACCTTTCAAAAACTGTTTTTAATTTTCGGATACGTTCAGAAATATTTCATTTATTTGAATTTGTGTTATTTATTTTATTTAATTACATTCATACAGCAAAATTACATAATAATAATATTTCAAATAACTATAGATTTTAAAATGTGTACAAGTATAACTTATAACTCTTTTTGCAAGTCATGCTTTAGAATATTATGAATTAATTATTTGCACAAAGCACTCTTATTAGGAGAAATTGCCTATTTGGAAAAAAAAATTATTTGCCTCCGTACACACTCTATATGAACGTGAATAAATAGTTTTGTATATAATAAACAAACTCAAAACTTCCAAGAAAAGCTTATAAGTACAATATTAGATTGAGTCAGCGATACAGATTCCCACCCACTCCTGATACCTTTTTCTTCCCAGAACATCATCTCCTTCATTTCCGCAAACGACAGTCCCACACAGAATCCCCAAAGATGACGTAGGCCCAGAATTATTCAGATTTTCTATTAGCGTTTCTCTATAAAATGAACAAGTTAATTTGTTTTAAAGATAAGTATTATTTGGCCTAAAGTTTAAGTTTAGATTTAAAATAAAACAATAACTTTGTAAACACCACTTTTATTTTTTATACTTTATGCCGACCGGGTTTCGCTACAACCGTAGCTTCTTCAGGGCAGTATAATACTCTACTAACATTAAGTTACATGTGTGTTAAAGATAAATAATATATGATTTAACAAAATGGGCTGGACTTCTCAAGTGAAGGAGGAAAAAGGCATAAGTATAGATGGAGAATTGGGAAGGGAACGGGCGTGTTCTTTGTCAATAGGGAACAATCTTAGCATGGGACTTTTATTTAAATCTTACGGAATTCAATAGTTCGTTTGTGTGAAAGCACTATGAAACAATACAATACACGAAAAGTAATTCCGCAAGCGAGAGAAAAAGCGGCAACGGGTCAATGGGGACATTGGTCGATCGCTATTGATGCCTCGGCGACGCGACCCCTTGACCTCAATCCTTAATCACCCCTCTGGGAAAATCAGTAGTTTCTGGACACCATGTACGTGCGATGTTATAATTTAGTTTGTCGCCTGTGCAAAATCACGTACGTAAAAGGCCACTTGCATCACATTTAAAAAAAAATCCATCTTCAATCTTTGTTATTAATTAATTTATTATTAATTAAATAAAAAAAATCCGGTTTAGGCAAATATTCTAAGACATTCTGTATTTTTTTAATCGTATTTTTGAAAATCTGGTGATTTTTTGAAAATTTCAATCCGAAAAATCAGATTTTTATAAACCGGAAAGACGGGACATAATTTTATGGGTGCGAAAAAACGATAATTACGTAGCCGAAAATCATTTTAAAAAAGAACGTTTTCCACACGAATAGCAATAAATTGTACGGGGTTCTCTTCGTAACATCTGTAAAAACACCGCCATCTTTATCAAAAAATCAAACCAAAGGATAAGTTCGCTTAGAACAAACAATAAATCTAGTGAACGTTAAAAGCAAATTCAAAAATTTGCCGGAAATCAAAGTGTTACCATAAAAAAAAAATAATCAGAGTGGAATTTTACAAAATTAAAGGAACATAATCGGAGATGGGACATTTTCACGTAGTGACGTCACGAGCTCAAATAATGGATTTATTTAAAAATAAAAAAACTATACATTTCTAAAAAAATTTACTAACATTTTCGTAATCTTAGTAAAAAAATCTATCCACACGATTTCGTTGTGAAATCCATGCATGTGGCCTATTAAATTTGGCGCTCGCAAAATATTATTTTTTTTATTTAAAAAAAAATAACTCCACGCATACCTTTACTAGTTTCAGTAAAAAATAGTGCTGGTTTCCCACTCATCTATTCTATGGTCTATTTCAGGGGTCACCAATTACTTTCACTAGGGGTCCGTTTTTTAAAATAACATGACCGTCGCGGTCCGGAATGTAAAAAGCCTAACCCCCCATCCTCCTTAATTGCTTAACAATTGAAATAATAAACTGTACTATTTGAATATGTGTAGATACAATATCAATGAATAAAAAAACGAATGGGTTCCGGAACATCATAAACAAATGTTATGAATAAAAAGAAGTACTAGTACCAAGGGTTTTTTACAATATTAATGAGAAAAATGTCATTTTTTGCCATGCACTATCCGTCCGAAGTTTAGACTAAAGTTTGTGCAGGCTAGTGTCATTAAATATTGGAGATGTTCATCGGTAAGTCTGCTCCGGAATTTATTTTTAATGAAGTTCATCTTGGAAAACGCTGCTTCACAGACATATATTGACCCAAACAAAGTGAGAAGTTTCAAGGTAATTTTAATTTTGGGAATTTATTAGCATAAACAAATTTTACCCAAAACTCTTGACAAGAAACTTCCTGTTTTTGGTGTTTTAAAACTGTATTTTCTTGGAAATCGAACATTTCCATTTAGAGAGCAGCTTTATTACTCCCAAAATTCATTGCTCCCCATAAACCCCATCATCAATTCATCATAAAATAACATTACATGTATTACGAATACAGTTATTTAAATAAAAAGTAATTAACCAATTAAAAATATACTTTGGACTAACCTCTAAAATGCGTTCATTAGTCCACGTTTTTTTTACATTAAGTTGAGAACTTTCATAAAACTCCATTAGTTTTCGTTCAAAATTCTTCTGGAATGCACTTTTGTTATCGTTATCACATTGCTCCATGTTCTTAATTTTATCTAAACAAACTTGCTCTTACTGTTAGACGCCATGATCAAATTCATAAATATACCAAACCACCCACATCAAATTATTATCGCACACAATTGTGACAAGAACGTAAATATAGCGCAGGCAGCGCCTCTATTGGTGCATTTTACAACTCTTATTTGAATGTGCCTAAGCGAATAGCAAGGCGGAATGTCGTACGTTCATCTTCGATCGATACGCCTGGTTGTAAATCTGCCTTTTCGTGATGTGCCTAACTTATATCCGGCAAGTTGTGAAATAGCGGCAGATCACGATGTGGCTAGGCGCATCATGATCCGCCTGATTTTACGATCGGCTGCCGACATATACACATCTTCCACGCCGAAACGGTAATTATATGAAATTCCCTCGATAGAAAAAAAATCACAAAGCATGATACGAAAATTATTATAAACACGTTTTTTCTGTCATTTTACGAATTATATGTATGAAAAAATCTACAGTGTTTCTTTAAAATGCTACTTAATACATTTATTTCCAAACCAAAGTTTTCGATCGCAATTTGGAAATAAAAAAAATGAAACTTTGGGATTTTTGATTAATTATACTTATGAAACGACAAAAAAGTAAAATGAATAACGTAACTATAAAATATTTGTCTAATAAAATATATGTTTTTCGTTATCAGTAATTTTAGTTGGAAAAAACGCAAGGTGAGCCATTTTTAAACGACTTCGAAAAGGAGGAGGTTCTCAATTCGACTTTTTTTTTAATGTTTGTTACCTCAGAACTTTCGATTGGGTGAACCGATATTGATGATTCTTTTTTTATTAGAAAGCTAGTGTGGTCCCATTTTAAATTGGTCCAGTTCTGACAATGGGATCAATGAGAAAACCATATATGTCTTAAATTTGCAATAAATATGTGCGCGACAAATGGACGAATAACTCAATATTACGCTAACCGATTTCGATAATTCTTTTTTTGAAGAAAAACTTCTTTACGCACGCTCGTCACTAAAAATCAGAAAATAAACAAAAAACGACTTAAAAAATTGCACTAAAAAGTAAAAAAATAATTTCGTACGATTGTTATTTTTGGAGTCGGTGTCAGCTAAGATCTCCACATTTCACCTATAACTGCTTATCTATGTAGTTACCTTGACTGACACCGACTCCGAAAACAACAATCGTACGAAATTATTTTTTTACTTTTTAGTGTATTTTTTTAAGTCGTTTATTGTTTTGTTAAAATTTTTGTTTATTAAAACGTTTTTATGTTTGCATTGAAGATTTTTATATTTAAAAAATTATAAGTTTATTTCGATTTATAAAATTTGAAAGCGTATTTTATCACCTTTCACAAACAGATTTTAGTTTTCGGATACGTTATGAAATATCTAATTTATTTGGACTTTCTGACATGATATGCCCAAGAGTTTAACAAGCACACCAGATCCAATTACGAAACAAAACAACAATTCGCAAAATAACGTTCATACATGTTTACCAAATACAAAGACATTTTCTCAAAAACTGATAAATCCTCCTAATCATGGTTTTTTTATCCCGTTAAGAATTTTTCCTCATAAAACACAGTAACTGAAAATCAGTCAAGTAAATACAACCATCAGATGGTAACAAGACACGCAGTACTAGTTAGTTAGAAACATGAAAGGGTATTGTTATAAGCTATAGCTAGTTGGAGAATTACGAAGGAATTCATAAGTCTATATTTAATACAATGAATCTTTGAAATACGTTATGTAATTTCTACTCCGCGTGATAACAAATGTGTTTCAATTTCATTCGATTTTCGTTTCCAAATGAGCAAAACTCATTGTAGGATGTATATTCTTTCTTGATGTCAGTGTTTTATTTATTACTAGCTAGTACCCGGCATGCGTTGCAATGCCTCTCAAAGAAAGTGTTTGTTTTTTTAGTTCTGTTTATTGAAGTGCTTTTGGACACACAATAATTTTTGACTGGTATTTACACGAATAAATCAGAAGGTTTTCCGACGCATGAGCAGGCTACACATAGCAGTCCGTGTGAGAAGCATTTCCAAATTTGCTTGCTATCCGCTACTATGTCTCTTTTGGAATCCCTCCCTCTGCTCCTCCTTTGTCCTCCACCCCTCCGTCATTCCCCCCTGTTTGTCCTCTCCCATGCGTTCCCTCCCCCTTCCTCCTTTCCACCCTGCTGCTGAACTACATGAAATACACACATTTTTAAAATTCGTACGCAATCTATTGTATATTTTTATACAAATTTCATAACGCCTAAACTCATCATCATAGTATACAGAAACATCCGCGGGTGTGCGCACAACAACTCACCATAGTTTCACCACAATCGGATGGATGGTATATGAACGCATAGTTGACCAACAAAGAAACATTCATCTTTACATAGTATAAATGAAGTCGCTCTCGCTGTCTGTGCGCTTAGATTTTGTAAACTACGCAACGGATTTTCATACGGTTTTCACCAATAGATAGAGTGATTCATGAGGAAGTTTTTTAGGAATATAATTTGTCAAGGTTTTGTGTAATTTGGCTGAAATATATAAATAAAGGGAGCGGACTGGCAAGCGGGCAGCGAGCAGTGGGCAGCGGGTTGGCAAGCGGGCGGTGTGGATTTGATTGAATAGATGGCATTGGTCATAAAGGTTGGGTAATGGCGTGGCGTTGTGATTCGTTAGCCACAGCAACGTGTGTCCGGGTCTGCTAGTTTTTAAATATAAAAAAAATGATTAATTCACCCAAGACCCACAATCCCTCCCCACCCGTGATAGGGGTTATCGGGTTTGTTATATTTAAACGTAAAAAAAATAATTATTTCCGATATTGGCGTTACCAACATAATAATCTATTCTCGGTTTCACAGAATGAAAGCCCTTTGAGGGAAGATATTAGAAATAGGATAGGGTTATTCTTATCGTCTCGGTGGGTAATTATTGGGAAAGCGGGAGAATTGTGAGTGCTTGTCTTAGATAACATATTATAATAAACCTCTCCAATGTTAATAACTAGAAGATAATTCATTTTCGGAACTCACTCTTGAAAAGCACATAATATTGCTCCGATATTGTGAGGTTCAATTAAGTGGGAAAGGGGAGGTAGGGATAAAACAAAGACGGCTAAAGCCATTTCAGTTGTGATTGGTGGTCTTTCACCAGGGCAATACTTCGAGTAAATACCACCTTCGACAAAAATACATAATCATATTGAGCTATAATAAATTCGGCATTAATTCCTGAACGCATAGACGTATGATATCTGTTCGACTACTAATACATACAAGGAGGGCTAGTATCACAATTTGGAAGAGTTTTCAAACTTTTTTAAAGCGCGACCCGCTTTTACTAATAAAATAAATTATATTATTTCCATAAATTATAATTATAATTACATAAATTCACCACCAGCTGTTTTTTAGGAATGATCAACCTTTTTAGTCGAAGTATTATTAATGTATCCATTATTATGATGTACTTATGCGGACCTTGGTGGGAGGGTATGTACAACATAACCTGGTTAACTTTTTTGTCGGTAGAGTCGCAAACCTGCTTTACATATTATAAAACAATATTTGTTTAATTAAACTATCAAAGAGGGTAAAAAAAAAGCCGCAGCTGAAAATTTTATATCCGCAATGCCAAAACAATGAATGATATCGATTTTTTTTCATTTGGAAATGTTAAATTTTGGCGGTTGATTCAAAAAGGGCAAAAATTGCCAGACAAAATTTTTACTACGTTCAAGGTCAAACCAGTAAATGGTGTTAGTTTATTTTCGTTTGTAATTACAATATTTATAAGTACAATATTTCGTCAAGATAATTTTTGTTATTTTGTAAAACGGAAACCTTTAAAATACATAAAACACAGATTTTAACAAAAAAAATCGTTGCAAAATTATTTAATTAAGGTCGCAAGTTAAACAATTAACAATTACAATTAATACTTATAATTTAATTGTATGAAATTTCCCCCGATAGATAAAAATCGTAAGATATACTCCAAAAAACATTATTAACACGTATTACAAGATATATAGGTATACGAAAAATTTCGTAATTCATTGTTTTTTTCAAATCCTTTTTGAGACATTTTCCGTGAGATTTTTGTCCTATTTCAAACGAGTCATGTTTTTAAGAATAGCGCGCTCCCTCTAACACTCGTATTTACGTATCTCCCCTTCCTCTTCTTTTTGAGCGCTTACTACTGGGCTTTAAGTATCCACTAATTTCAGTAATTTTTTTTATTTATTATACGAAAAAAACTTAATGTTTTGAGTAGCTGATTCAAAACTTTAAAAAGAAATTATAGTTTTTGGCTAATACCTTTTGCAAAACGGAACAGAAGCCTGTGAATATTTTTAGCGCAATTTTTTGATATTTTTTTGTAGTCAGTCCGAAAAGCAGTAAATGGGCTTGCGGACCGCTGGTTGCTCATCACTGTGTTAATGATGAGCAACCAACTTGGGTAGCCCACGGTGCATGGGCGGTAAAAAGATGATTTTTTCGTAAATGTTTTCAAGCAAATGATGATTGGTTTTTTTAATAAACTCAATAAGCTTACGAACCAACAGAAAAAAATGCAGACGCATCTGGCGCCAAGACCTGGACAAACATCACTCCATTAACCCGGGCACCCCTGCTTAGTCACCAAACGTAGCGAATCACTTGGGGTGACCTATGGCAGAGGCGTTGGTTATCCAATAAATGGTTCCCGAGGCGGCGGTACGCATACTGGCTTTTGAAATTGAATCGCTTGTCAAAATAAAGAAAGAAAAAAAAATTTCCAATTAAATTTATGAATGTCTCGTGACCCCCACTTTGAAAACCACTGTATACAGCACGGCTTGTGGATATTGTTCATGCGGCCAATCCGTGAACAACTATCGATGTATTAGTTTGACAGAATTACACAATAGGATAACTTGGCGGTCAGTTGTTTATTGCCGGGAACTCTGTATGCAAGACGGCGGAATTGGAAGGAGAGTTTTGTTGCGAAATTACTGTTACTGGCGTTATTTTTATTCTGATTGTTACTTTGAGAGGGCTTGTCTAGGGTATACTTGGTCGAAGCCTGAACGCCATCTATTTTCTCGTCGAATTTAATGTTTCAGAGACTCAATCTTGTCTGATTACGTCTAAAAGGGATCGAAATGAAAATCTAGTCTCCTTCAAAGGAAGCAATCTTCCGAACAGGTCCTCCATTGATATGATTGGTGTAACTCTAAGTGACCAGCTCAGATATGGGGGCTCCATCGAAGCCAGCGTTAAGTTGGCCTCTCAGAAACTGGGCGTACTGTACCTACAGGGCTCGCCGATACTTTAATAGTACACAACAACTGCTAACCCTGTACAAATCGCAAGTGCGCCCCACGGTTGAATTTGGCAGCATCCTTTGGTCTGGAGCCCCAAAATACATAAAAAACTCGACTATGTGCAGAAACGGGCGGTCCGTTTGATAGATTCTCCTAACTTAACAAACGGATTGCAATCGTTAGAGCACAGGCGTCAGGTGAGAATGCTGGCCTTGTTTTACCGGTATTACAATGGAAAATGTTCCGAGACGGAACGGTTGGGCTAATTGGGACATTTGTTTCCATTAAAATTTGTATGGAAGGGACTTCTAGTATTATAATATTTATTATATGAGATGCGTGGTGTGGATAATATAACGTAGAGCCAATGGATAGACAAATAAGCGGCAGAAGAAAATCAAGTGGATGCGGGACAAAAAATTACGAACTTCTTAGGATGTTATGGGACAACCAAGTTTAGTAAATCAAATATGTTATTTAATGGCATCATGAGAAGAATAAGGATCAAAATAATAAAAAAAGCAAGACAATCATGTACGGTTAAAGCAAGGAATGTTTACCACAACCTTCCACCAAGTATACCCTACGTCAATGACCACAACGGATAAACCTATCTACCTATACAATATTAAGGCGTTACATTATCTATGTTGTTAGAGATAGCTCGCCACAAATCCTTCAAACAAAGCGTCTTTCACTGTTTGTTTTATCTTAACTTGAGTCCTCTATTAACCGCACACCACATTTCTAATACTGTAAGATAAAAAATTTAATACTTTAAAATTTGCTAGTAAGACACGGTTCAATAATAACAAGATAGGAGCCAAAGGAGCTCAATCGTTCTCTTTACCGCTCGTTTAAAATTTTACCAAAAGGGTTACAACGAGTCTATTCACTCTAGGTTAGCTGAAATCGGAAGTCGACGGTATACAACGCGTCTCTTTGATTGAATCCTGCCAGAGATTTACCTGAAGATGCGCGGTTAGAACCGGAAAGCAACTTAACTCTCTAGAGTTAACACATTATCTTCCAGGGATCACATCTGCAGGGGGTGAAAATTAATCTCGCTCTAATAAGAGACGAAACGACGCGGAAATTAGAAAATATTCGAGATCGAAGAACTAATCAATATACGATCGGAAACAATAAGATAGTTTGTTACACTACCAATTTCTTGAATTCAGAAAAACAAGACAGTCGATGAAGACGCGGTTTCGTTTTTAAGTGATTGACCGAAACGGGTTTATTTTTAAGGTGTCACAAAGGTCAATCTTAGGTGTTGCTAACCAATCATCGAAAAGCATCGCTCTGTGGTCTTTTTCATTAAGATCGGGGTCGTTGAATTCACAATATTGATTGGACATTTACCCAAGTAGAGCTCTCCACGCTTCACGGTTTACGCTCCTTTATTAATTTAACAGAGTCGTGTATAAATAAGCAGGTGTCCATTATCCATTTTGTATTTCGGTAATAAGACGAATTCACCGATTAGGAAGTTTCCTGAGATCAAATAATACATTTTGGTTTTAATTAATGGGATCAAAGATAGAGGTTAAGTAAACTTGAATGAGCCTAGACTAGGGTTGTCACATTTACGTAATGAAAACTGGGAACGTTTTTCTACCTCCTTGAGTTACGTAAAACTAGACCAATATCGAACTTGGTTTATTCATTGATCGAGTTGTTTTTTTTTTGTCCTTGTAGTAGTTAACAATCCTAAAAAGTCGATTCAAATGTAAATCTGTCGATGACTGCATTCGTTTCAGGCGATTTTCTCAACCGCCGGGGTGAGATACTGGCTCTATGGAGGTACCGTTTGTCGTTTAAATTAATTGATTAAGGGTGCGGAATGTATATTTACAATGTTTAGACGAATTAATTACACTCTTATATACTCACTTTACCAAAGTCAATGAAGAAAATAGGATTTTAAAAAAAAAACGAATAAAAAAAAAGATAGATAATTATCAGCCTGAAACACTACATTGAAAAAATCTTCCGAGAAAAGATACTTGGTCAACGGGACTTAAACTCGTGTCCTTCTGATTTCCGGTCAGGTGCTCTTGACCACTGAGCTATGGCGGCTAATCTAATACCCGCTAAATAATTCAATATATACTAGTGTTTCATTCGACAATTACTTCTTATTACATTTTTCCAACTGAAAAAACCAACTTTATTTTTGTGAGAGGGGTATTGTTAAAAACTAAATCTATTGCTAGGTGGCGTCGAGACAAATTATGTTAACATTTTTTTGTGGTGAAATACTTAAAATTGTCAAATATAAATTATTATTTTTAATTGATAAACTAACGTTTAAGACAAGATTTTTATGCATAGCACAAAGGGTAACAATTATTATAAGCAATAATTATCAGCCTGAAACACTCATCTACATTTAAAAAATCTTCTTTGGCGGCAAGTATCTTTTCTCGGGATATATATACCTAGGGATGCGTCTTATTATTGAATTAAATAGTTCTTGTTTAGAGTTCTGCATACTGCATACCTATCCTGATAGCCCCCTGATCCTAGTTCGTTTAAAAAAGTGTATATTGTAGAAAAATACACCATATTTATTACAATAATACGATGTTGGCGACCGCGATGTTATAAAAAGAAAGAAGATCTTTTTGGGTCGGTTAACACCTTTGTGATTTACTGTCTCTTCAATTATTTTGCCCCTACAAATAATATACCTACGGTACTTTTGGTAACAAATTTAAGACAAACACTTTTCAAAACCACATACAACTTCAGCGTGTGTATGTGGAAAAGTCAACTTTGTTCGCCACTTTCAATCTGTTAAATAACTCATTATATGGTCAAATATGAAAACGTTGAAGCGAAATGAAAACGTTGAAACAAATATGAAACGATAACCGATACTTTTCGTGGAGTAATTACTACAACTAGGTTACTCTGAAATCGGCTTTGTTGGGAAATTGAATTATAAGATAGTAATCAATCTGATAAAGATTGTTGTATATGTTACCGTAAAACCCGTATTACGGTAAATCTTAAGATTTTTCAGTAAATCCTAAGATTTATCAATTTACGGGCTCTTATAGTAACATATATATATATACTAGAACCCCCCCCTTAATATTTAATATTTGTAATATATGAAAAATAAAAAAATTAATTAAAAAATTGTAAAAGGTAGCACGCGAGCTGTTTGAAAACTGAATGTACTGGGACTGAAAATAAGGAAAGCGGGAGGGGGGTTGGCGGGACGGGAGAGCGTCACATTTTTCATTACATTTTCCAATACCAGATAACGGGCACGTAGAACCGGTGTGATAACACATTCATCTATTTTATTGTGCCATCAAATGAAACCCCACGAAATCTGATTTCAAATACAATGAGTGATTAATAAATGAATGGCTTCATCGCTTCCCACTGATCAAACGACGATATAACGTCATAGGTCTTAGACACAACTTAATAGTTAGAGAATAAACAACGATTACTTCCAAGTATTCTATATTAAAACTAAATTAATTTAATCGTGTTGTGGGGTACACGTGTTACTGTACATAGATACACTATTGTCGTATTTCGCACTGGGAGGAAACTACGCGATGGGGAAGTGAAGCACGATCACGATATCGGACGATCCGAGCTTTTAAAACCCCATTGACAAATTAATATTTTAAACATATTTCCTTCCCCCACATCTACTTTTATCCTTTCTCTTAGGTACCCCCCCCCCCCTCGACCCCCACCGGAATTGATGTCCTACTTCTATTTTAACTTTAAATACTCTGTACTTTATTTAATATGTTTTATACATCCCTGTTGAAGGTTCAGGTTGAACCGAAACCAGTTGGTTAAAGATATATAATAAATTCAAACATTTGTTATTGTAATTATTATAACGTCAAAGTCATAAATAGTTCAGTAGTAAAATTCAAAACATAGGTATACATAGGTGCACAAAATGAACAAAACCATTTAAAAATGATTTTCACAAAAAAACATAATAATGAATATTTACTGCAAATCAGTGTGATTTCCGCTGTCTTGACCTCAACCGAACCCGCGAGACTGGCTCAACGAACCCCTGGTGTTCGATCGAACCCAGGTTAAGAACCACTGTGTGGTATTATCAGCGCTTGGCTCCTTGGCAAGTCGACGCCTTGAGCGGGATGCTCCAAGTGAGCCTGAACAGGACTAGCCCTGACAGCGGGCATGCATAAAAAAATAACGCCCAGCACAAAAACCTTCATAATACCTAGAAAGCCTACCTGTAGAGAGCCTCTAGTGACAGGTGCATATTATGTTCATACTACACGAATTCTTATTTATAAAATTATATAAAATTTGTTTCGTTTTTGGAAACCTTCACCGATGTATAAATTACTTTTCTGAATTTACACAATTAATTGATATCTCATTGGGGATAAGAACTTGAAAATAAATAATAATCATCCACATACACAATGAAAGAAAATATGCAAGATGGACGTCAGTGTCTAGCCATAAGGAAGATTTCGCTGACGCTCGATATTAATGGCCGAGCGCCAACTCCAACGCCAAATTTCTCGTCGCCGAACATTGAGAAAAAGGCTTTCATCGGTCTCTGAAAAACACAAATAGATTCACATCACAAGACGTTCTTCGTTGTTTTGATTTATTGATTCTGATCTGATTCACCTAACGATATGGAGCAAACAAAATACTCTCAATTTTATAGAACTCTAAAAAGATAAACATCCGTTGTGAGATTACTGATTACCCACACTACGTGTGGTACGGTATTCAATTCGATTTCGATTTGTGCTCGTGACGTATTTGTGGAACGTGCCTACTAGTGATGGAAGTAATCGAAAGATAATAAATAATGCGTATTCGCATACACTGTAATAAAATAATCGATTGACAAAAAATAATAATTTGCCAAAAAAAAACTAAAATATATTGTTGTTATTTTAACTTTCTCTGCTGATGGGTAATTGCATTTTGGGTTGATGTGATTAATTATCGACATTTACGAATCGAAAATGTATTTTAAAGTAAAAATGAATTATTATGATCGATGTTAGGATAAAGATACTGACTGATACAGACCAAATATTCAACAGTACTAGATATACGCCAATTACACGTTAAAATACTGCTAAACTACATTTTTGACCAGAAAAACAAATTTCAACAATCTCAAAATATCACTAACAGACCATTAATGGTTTTTGTGTTTAATTCGTAGAACTCCATTTTAATTTTTAGAAATTTAATTAAATTTAAATTTGATATGTTAATATCGAGTTCTGCAAGTATTTAAGAAAGTATTTTAGTTACAGCTGTTTCGACTTGTAAGGTCATTTTCAAACTGTGGTGAAGCCACGTACGGACGACTTATTTATAACATTTCAAATGTCAATTTAGATTAAATTTGCTTGAACAATTAGAAATCAATAAACGAACGAATGACCCCAACATAACACTTATTAATAAAGTAAGGAAAATTATTTATTCTCCACTACTTAGTATTTTTACCAAACCTAAACAATATAATGCACTTAAATGAGTCATAGAAATAACATCATTCTAAATCAATAAAGAAAACCCTTGCACTTAGTGCAAGTGAAACCAAAAAGGGAAAGATTCGGAATCCCACTTAATCACTCTCTCAATTAGTGTCTCTGCAAATTGGATTTACCGGTAATAAATCAATTTTGACACCTTCCTAAATTGACATTTGAAATGTTATAAATAAGTCGTCCGTACGTGGCTTCACCACAGTTTGAAAATGACCTTACAAGTCGAAACAGCTGTAACTAAAATACTTTCTTAAATACTTGCAGAACTCGATATTAACATATCAAATTTAAATTTAATTAAATTTCTAAAAACTAACAGATCAGTTAGACAATCGTACAAAAATAACATAAAAACTCCGACGGTAAATAAAGCTTTGGACCAGTGGTCGTCACACTTTTCTGGTCAAGGGCCACATTGGACAATTTGAGACAGGGCGCGGGCCGCACATTTCTGGAATTGGAGGGGAGGGGGGGGGGGGGGGGAGAATAGTAAAGACTGAAATGGTTTTTTTTTCTACGCAATGCGTGGGCTGCCTCTGGCAACATGAAGGGCTTATAATCTATTTTATACTAGATTTTATGTATTTTTATTTTTTTTTCTAATTATTTATTTTTATTTAATTTTCGTCGGTAGGTATTTGATATTTTTTGTATTTCTGGTTGTGCTTATTATTCTTTTATTAGAGCCCACACATGCTATACATAAAAAGAGAGCGACAGATATTTGCGCGGGCCGCACTTTGACGACCACGGCTTTGGACAAAGGCACTATAAATATCAAGCCATAAAAGCATTCAACAGTCTTTGAAAATAAAATAGAAGAAAACAAAAATAAATTCTTACTCAAAATTACAAAATGGATTAAAGAACAAAAAAGACAATGTTACCAAAATTTCATAACAAAATAAGAATAAAACACATAACTACATGTAACACTCAAAATCAATATAAAACACACATCACTCACAAACACACAACACATAATATATACCGATTTTATTTTTATTTAGGTAATAAAATAATTCATTTTACCTATAATTTTATCTTAATTATAAATTTTTATTTTTAGATTATTTTGTTTTATAAAATGGAGGCCTCAGCACAGGTGAGCTACCCACTGAGGCCGACATTGCTGAATTATATTTAACCACAAAAGAAGTACAGTGTACACCATTATAAAGCCAAAGTTTCGGATGGCAATTTGAAAAAAATAAAAATTTAACATTTTTCTTTATCAGTAAACTTAGTTAGAAAAAACATGGGTGAGCCATTTTGAAAACTTTCTTATGTTTGTACTTCAAAAATTATTATAAGTTTATTTTGATTTATAAAATTGTATTTTATCACATTTCAAAACTAGCTTATAGTTTTCGGATATGTTCAGAAATATTCCATTATTTGGATTTTATTGCAAAGCGGAAACATTTTGATCCCCTGACAATGTGGTCGAGGCCTGAGAGTTTAATAATATAATACATTTGTTTAATCGTTCATAGTGATTACCGCAACAGTTTTAACGGTTTCAGAAACATTAATTGGTTTCAGAAACAAGTAGGTTTTGTATCTGAAACAGTGTTTATAAACGATTATTTCTCGGTGAATACATGGTATTAAAAAAAATGAATCAATTATAATCGAATATGTTTGATTTCATTTTATTGCAGGCAACCCGGACGTTTGCAGATTTTTTTATTTCGAATATATACACGTTCATGTAAGTACGTAACCCGCCTTACTAGACGATGTATGTTCTGATGTGGGTTTAATTATAAAGGGATTAATCGAAACGATAATTTTTCATTCGAACTACGAAACAGATTATTTAAAAAATGATAAACCGATTTCTTTCATCACTAATGCTTACAAGTATTACTCTTATATACATATTTTTGGGTCACTTTATATTAAAATAATAATAAAAAAAAACACATTCCATTTAGCCTGAGTTCCAAAGATTATTAGATTACGACGATGAGAATTAAATTAGTGGGCGGATTTTTGCAAAGAGTCAATTGTTTTATAAAATAAACTATTATAAGAATAATACGAATTAGATTGTGTGAGAAGGTACTCACAGCATTAACGCCGAGTGAAATATTACGGGTATTTAAAACCCGCGTGGGTTTTCCATGGTTTACAGATCGGTGCTTCGATAAAATGGTGCCATTTTCAGTCTAAATTATCGGTTTCGTGTGATAACTTTTTAAGGGTTTAAATTTTTTACCGAATATTTGACTTTCGCTACAAAAAATGATATTTTTGCCCCTTGTTAAGCAGAATTTTGTGGAATAACGGTCCCTAAAAAATATGTTGGTTATCTGGATAATAACTTCGTGTTATCTAACGACGCAGCTATTTTGACTCATGGAATCATTCATATTGGCTCCTTGCACGCCAATAGCGATTCACTACAGTTTCACCTAGTCACCAAGAGCCGGTGGAGAACGAAATAAGAAGAACCATTCTGTTTCGAATTGCCGACGACGCAACAGCTCGTAAATCGCTACGCGTTCGCTTCCACTGTTCTTATACGAATATTTTGTAAATATAAATTATGATACGGATTTAATTGTTATAATAAACTTTTAAGTACAGTGTTAATACTTATTTGATTTATCACAAACGTGCTTCTCTTATCCCCCATAAAATGATCATCCAATTTTAAGAGATTGCCACTAAAAATCACATCCAAACAGACAACTGCCACAACGAGGCAATTGCCCCAATTAAAAATAAGTATTTTTTAAAATTAATTCCATACAGCTCAGAGGAGGAATCATCTTTGGGAACGTTGGAGTGAACCTAGGTCTCGAAGAGCCCTATAATTATGTTTTTTTTAAATATATCATGGAGACAGTGACCTTCTTCCCGTTTGCAAAAAAATTTCATCAATCTAGGAATAAAATTGTGGATTTATTTAAACAACAAACCTAAAAACCCACACCGGGACGCTCTTCTTCATACATGGTGTTAAGGGACTTACTTGACTTATGAAATTTCATCGATAGAAAAAAAGAAAAATATTAAAAACACATTTTGTTCAGTTATTTAACACGTTATAGGTATGAAAAAAGCATAGTGTATTTTTAATGATACCTACTTTAGACATTTGTCGAGAGATCTTTGCTCTGAGCCGTGTTTTATTAAATATTTTCACAATTTCTTATTTAATAATAGTCGTTTTTTAGCGCGCTCCCTCTAACATTTGTATACACATACGCTCTTTCAAATCATCTTCTGCTTCTTTTTGAACATTTATTACCGGGCCTTAAGACTGTTCATGTTCCTAAATAAATAAATAAAGAAAATAAAATAAACCTCTCTTGAGCCTCACAACATGCTCCAATTGGGGATGACACTAGCTCCGAAAAGTTCGGAGCAGTTAGGACTCTTACGCGCAATTCATATTCCACCACATCGGGGTTCGTGCTTGGGGTAAGGCCAATCGGGTCAGTTTCAATGTCTCGAAAACCCAAGCGTGTCTAATTTTGGTAAAGAGGAAGGAGATCAATGACTGCCTGGTGAAATTTGATGGAAGAACCCTCCCTAATAAAAAAATTCATGCATCCATTGAAAT
Source organism: Limnephilus lunatus (assembly GCA_917563855.2). Taxonomy (NCBI): domain Eukaryota; kingdom Metazoa; phylum Arthropoda; class Insecta; order Trichoptera; family Limnephilidae; genus Limnephilus; species Limnephilus lunatus. The sequence continues at coordinate 29,115,889 of OU830594.1, read as the reverse complement.
GCTTGGAGTAAGTATATCAGATCGGCTGAATATCGGGACTCCATAGAAGCCCAAGTAAATCCAGTTTCTAAGAAACTGGGCGTCTTGTATAGGAGATTCTTCATTGGGACCAGCTGCTAGCCCCATACAATTCTCAAGTACGCCTAACAATCGAATATGGGAGCCACCTCTGGGTTGGAGCCCCACAATACCTGATAAACCTACTTAATTCTGTGCAAAGGAGGGCGGTCCGTCTGATTGACAATGCGTTGTTAACAGACAGACTGCCAACTCTAATGCACGTACGCAATGTGGGCATGCCGAGTCTGTTCTACAGGTATTTTTATGGAGCCTGCTCTAAGGAGCTAGCGACATTGATGCCCGGTGCACCGGTGCACGTGCGTGAAACTCGACGGACGCGAGCGGAACTCCCGTTCACAATAATTATTGTTGGCTTCATGAGAACGGGTAGTTTCTTAGACTCGTTTTTGTGTAAGTCGGCTCGTAGGTGGAACGTGCTACCGGCATCTTGTTTTCCTCCTTCATATAACCCGGACCCCTTCAAGACCCTCATTAATTAATCCCTTCATACAGCCCCTACCCGCCTCATAACGCTGCCCAAACGGGTGGTAGACGTAGTTCCCCTGCCTTTACACTGTACAGACAGGGGCGCTCTTGGGAGATGTTAATAAATAAAAAAAATACGGTAGTGGTTTTTCCATTCATTTGCAATTCCACAATTCCGATATCGAGAATAGATTTAAAGATTCCGATATCGAGAATAGATTTACTTGAAAGTAGTCCATTACATTACTAATCAGTTCTGTTTGCGCTGGGAAAATACAGAATGAAGTCTAAATAATTTCTTGTCTGAGAACGAGAAATCATCTCATTCGTGGTAAAAGAACCTTGAAACTTTGAACATTAATAATCGATTAAAAGAAGGCTTTATAATATTAACGAAACTTGTGAATATAATATTGTGGGTGCCTTCTCTATTTATAATATTAAAGGGAAATCTTGCGAATATTAGAAAGTGGGTGTCTTTTCTATTTATAAGATTAAATGGAAATCTTGCTAATATTATAAAGTGGGCGTCTTCTTTATTTATAAGAGGGTGTCTTCTCTAGTTATAAGATTAAACGGAAATATTGCGAATATTATAAAGTGGATGTCTTCTTTATTTATAAGATTAAAATAAGGAAACATTGTGAATATTATAAAGTGGGTGTCTTCTCAGGGAAATCTTACGAATATTATAAAGTGGGTGTCCTCTCCAGTTAAAAGATTAAAGGGAAATATTGTGAATATTATAAAGTGGGTGTCTTCTCAATTTATACCTAATAATTTTATAATTTATAATTTACAACTGTAAAATTTCCTTTACTACTTACATTTTATAATTTACTGTAATTTACTATGTACTTACATTTTATAATTTTCAACTGAAAAATGTCCTCTACAATACAGGTGAACTCCTAGTGTGGAGGACAATATACTATACCTTTGTAATGTAAATATACTAAGAATAAATAAATAAAAATAAAGGGAAATATTGTGAATATTATAAAGTGGGTGTCTTCTCTATTTATACCTAATAATAAAGGGAAATCTTGCGAATATTATAAAGTGGGTGTCTTCTCAATTTATACTTAATAATAAAGGGAAATCTTGCGAATATTATAAAGTGGGTGTCTTCTCAATTTATACCTAATAATAAAGGGAAATCTTGCGAATATTATAAAGTGGGTGTCTTCTCAATTTATACCTAATAATAAAGGGAAATTTTGAAAATAACGTAAAGTGGGTGTCTTCTCAATTTATACCTAATAATAAAGGGAAATCTTGCGAATATTATAAAGTGGGTGTCTTCTCTATTTATACCTAATAATAAAGGGACATCTTGAAAATAACGAAAAGTGGGTGTCTTCTCAATTTATACCTAATAATAAAGGGAAATCTTGCGAATATTATAAAGTGGGTGTCTTCTCTATTTATAACATTAGAAGAAAATTTTGTGAATATAATAATGTTGTTATATTTACAAGTTTAAGAAGAAATTTTGAGATATGAAAATTAGGGGTTCTTCTCTATTTATAATATTAAAGGAAAATCTTGTGAAAATAATAATGTGGGTATCTCTACATGTACATATTATATATAAGATTAAAATAAAATTTTGTGAATATATTAATGTTGGTATCACTGTATACGTATAAGATTTAAGCGAAATTTTGTAAATATGATAATGTGGGTATATCCATATAAATTTTTTAAAAATCTTGTAAACGTTATAATGTGTGTGTCTGTATTGGTTCTACGACAACTCAACAAAGCGGCATTTCAAAAAAAAAGTTTTATAAGTTATAATTTTTTTTAAATAGCTCATTACCTACCTACCTAACGTAACCTATTCAACCATTTAAAAATCACTTAATGTTGTTGAGTTGGTCGGGTCACCGTCTCTATTTACAAGGTTTAAACGAAATCTTGTTAATAGTATCTCCATGTCTTACTCTGTATTGATCCAGGGCGAACCGATGAATCCGTACTGACTCAAGGAGCCAATGAAACTACTCGACTAAAGACTACACATTTTCCTGTTTTAAACCTGTTAGTAAGTCCTGCCTCGCGGTTAAATGTTTGCATATTCAGTGGTTAACACTTAACCGGGCAATAATGTCTAGTAGTTATAAAAAATCTCCTTTATACCATGGACCATGGCAAACATGTTTTCAACTTCTTCTGCGTATACAGATGATTTTCTAGATAACTAATTTGACTTGGGACGGATTGTTTCACAATATTTGAACATTTCATCAAATTTCAAAGTTAATTTTCAATTTTTGTAAAGGTTCTATTCAAGTTCTGTAATTATATATTATTGGCCAGTTGTTTCAAAAACTGAAATTATAACAGAACGTGAATAGAACTTTCACAAAACTTGAAAATTAAAATAGAAAAAAAAATCCCACTAGAATACCATTTTGTTTAGGAAGACTATCATTTTGTATACACATAAAAACAGTTTAGAATGAAGACACATTTAAATGCAAAAATACTAAAAAAGGTGTCAATTTCGTACATAAAAAACAGCAGTAAGCACCTTTGATCTTCAGTAGGGTTTGCAATCCCGCGGGATTTAGGTAATATTTGATCCCACCGATTTTCGGGATTCGATTGCGGGATTGAACCAAAAAAAATTACAGCAAAAACATGTTTTTTTGATTTTGATATCTCATGTATCGCTTCGTTTGAATTTTCTGCTGCTGGGCTTTGGTGCACAAAAATGTTCGTTGACGTGTGGGTGACATCAATATACTGCTGCGTGAAAGATCTTTTTAGGGAAAGGAAGGGGATAAAGATTTCCCTTCCCAGAACTTACTCTCCTCCCTTTCCTAAAAAAGATCTTCCACAGAGCATCCCCAAAGACGACGGCCCCGAGGGGATTTTTTTCCTCGGGGCCTCCTGTGTGGAGGTAATGTAAAAAAATCAATACTCAATGATAAAAATCCCGCAAATTCCATTTCTTAATTATATCCTGCAATCCCGCGGGATATGGAAGAGGTGTTTGATTTGCAAACCCTAATCTTAAGGCCCAGCACTTAAAAATGGTTTTAAAAATCACACTGTAGTCTCCTTCCTCAAGCAATATTACTAAGAAAATATACAAGATTTCCAATGACAAAAGTGTAATATTTTAAATTCTACGAACTGCATATAAAAATGCCTATAATTGGTACACTTTTAAAAACAATTTTCGACATTTTCGGTCGTTTAACCTAAAATTTCATTATCAAACTTTATAATTTCGGCTGTGCACGTTCTAAAATGTGTACGTAATTCTAAAATTTCAATACACCTACAAATTCTTATACTTTCAATATAATAAATATACAGAATTTATGTCCTTCTTTTGTTGGTGTTATCTGCCAATAAGCATGCGCGAGTCGTACCACGAATTTATGGAAAGGAACGAAGCAACCGCAAACGCTGCGAAACGCCGAACGCCTGCGGTTAGTTAGTTCCTTTCCCATAGTTCGTGGTTCGGCTCGATACGCACGCTACGATAGTATATATAACACAAAAGCTTACATTCCAAGAACTTTTTAAAATTGGAAACATTACACATTTTACGTTGTGATTTACACGTTTACAGATATAGTACATTTTCTTAGTATAATTTAAATGCTGATATTTAATTTTATTCGAAATTTTTAATGTGGAACAGTTTATTTTACAGTTATTTTTTTTGTGATCTTTAGAATTGTCATGTATAATTATATCAAAATTTACCGGAACGTCCTTTGATTTTATTGCAAATGGTATAACGTGAGTTTTTTTCACTATTAAGAGATAGTAGATTTATATCAAACCAGTATTTAAGTATGTTTATGTCTTCTGTTGCTTTTTGTTTTACTACTTGTCTTGTGATTCCACTTTCATTAAGTACTGTATCGTCGGCATAAGAGGTACTATACTACATGAAGTGACTGTGAGAATATCCCGTTTACATATAAGATGAATAATATAGGACCTAGCACAGTACCTTGTATACCTATATATTACATATAGCCGCATAAAAATAGGGAATAAAAGTCCATATGCGAGCTGCTGACGGAAGTAGCGACATCTTTTGGCAGATTCTTGAATTAAAAACCGAATTACAACGGTAGCTTTGCTTGAAATTTCACGAACACAGATGTTAATTGTGGCGCGGCTCATAAGGCGTGGCGTCGGACATGCAATGGAAGTCGGGTTCTGGAAATCGCGGTAAACTGGTGAAAAAAGCGGTAAACTGGTGAATCTACATCCCATTTGGAAAAAAAATTAAAAATTAAAAAAAGTAAAAAACACTCAAGATGCTTTTTTTACGGTTCTCTATCGTGCGTTGTACATTCGGATTCACTCAACAAAGTGGTATTTCAACACCCCTTTGAAGGATCATTATTTTTTTTTTTAAATAGCCCTTAACCTAATATAATGGAACCCATTTAAAAATACAACACAAACACACACACACACACACTCTTGGCTCTATAACCCCTGGTGGGTATTGGCCTCCTCAAGAGTCTTCCTCTACTCGTCACGGTTTTGTGCCAGCTCTCTCCAGTTAACAATCTCCAAGGTGGATAAATCTTTGAGGACGTTGGCGCTCCATCTTAAACATGGTCTTCCCAGGCTCCTTCGCCCTGTCGGAATTGAGTTTAGTAGGGACTTTGGTGCTTGATGTTCACTCATTCTCTCTACATGACCCAGCCACCGAAGTCTTCCCAGTTTAATAAATTTTATGACGTTTAGATCCTTAAATAGAGTATATAGCTCATTGTTATAACGTCTGCGCCTAAATCCATTTTCTGAAACCGGTCCGAAGATACGCCTCAAAATTTTCCTTTCAAAAACATCCAGTGCTCGCTCATTCCTTTTAGTTAGTGCCCAAGTCTCAGCTGCGTATGTGAGTAATGGTCTGATAAGTGTTTTGTACACTAATATCTTGGTGGTTATAATATATCTAATAAATGCGTCATCTGAAAATTAATTAAAACTGCAAACAGGCGTAAGTACGGATAGTTCTTACTGGTGTGCCGAAATTTTGCCCAATAACAGGCGCTAATATAAATAAATCAAATCACCCCATCTGAACAATTGTATAGAACATAAATCATAAATGCATGCGCGTAAAAAAGGAGTCTTGGACAAAGTAATGTCTCCTAATTCTGAGAAGAATAGTGGAAGGTATGGTGCCGATGAATCTGAGGATGAAGATGCCTCAGATGAGGTATCTCAATGCTTAGAAGGGACAGAGGTGGAGTATCCCTGCGTTTCTGGAGTGGATGTTCTAAATGAAGCCCAATCTCATTTGATTGCCTTGCAAGACGTCCTAGCTGAGAAGCAGACCAAGGTTTCAAAGGACCAGCAGCTGAGGGTTTCAAGGAGCATTTCTGAAGTCTTTAGATCCGTTTCCCAACTTCTTCTAGAGCGTGAGGCCTCGCGTGCTGACTTCGCAACTATCACTGCCCAACTAAGAGTCGCGGAAAGTAGGCTACGGCAGGAAACACGAGAAAAAAAAATGTTGAAACAGAAAATTATTCAACTAGAGACCGACCTCGGCCCTGTTATGCGTCGAGTAGCAGTGGCAACGGAGGCTAGCCTCTCTTTTGCGGACATCGTTCGTAATCAACAAATGAACTCTCAGGAACAACCGCCTATAACGATAAAATCTGGACATCGCGTTGGAGTACCAAGGCCCGCCATCTGCGTCTTCCCAGTAAACGCTGAAGCCACCATGGACAGCGATGCCACAAAAAAATGGTCCAAGATGTCATCCGACCGTCCGAAATAGGCGTTCGGATCACGGGCATGCGCAAAATAAGGAACAAGGGCGTGTTGCTCAACACGGCAACTGCAGGTGAGCAGGAAAAATTATTAAATGCCACTTGTCTTAATAATTCGAGCATACTTAAGGCCCGGTTACCCACCAAACGACTCCCGAGGCTGATATTTTTTAACGTGCCGAGGGCTTTAACTGATGCTGAATTTTTGAGGATCGCTCTAACGGGTATTCCCAATGTTCAAGACGTCGAGGGAACACTGGCAAGCTGCAAGCTTAGTCACTTGGCTGGCGCTCGTACAGGAGATACCTGCCATCGAGTATATGAGATGCCTGCTGCTGTGCGCAAAACACTCGTGGAACAGGAGAAAGTGTTTGTTGATTGGACTGTGTGTCGCGTCCGAGACTTTTTTGGACTTACCGTCTGCACTAAGTGCCATGGGATTGGACACTCCTTCAAATATTGCCGAGATGAAACTTGGTGTGGGCACTGTGGCCAAAAAAATCACACCCGCGAATCCTGCCCAAATGCCGCTTCCGATCCAGTTTGCGCTACATGTACCAGATTTGGCAAGCCTGCTGCTCATTCCACTGGAGACAGGGACAACTGCCCGGCCTATCAAGCTGCACTTAAAAAGGATCTTGCTACAATCGATTATGGAGTGTAACATACATGAGCATAAGTGCCTCACCATCGAGGATTATAATCCCGTGATGAACTGTCTACGAATAATGTACTTGAACGCGAGAAGCATCCGTAATAAGTTTGATGAGATCGAAGAAAAAGTTAGAAATTCGCTGTATATTGTGCACGTCCTCGTCATCACTGAAACGTGGCTCAACGTTGGAGAGGAAGAGTTTTACTCCCTGAGTGGTTATAAAAGTGTTTTTGCTTCTCGCCCCAACGAAGGAGGAGGCGGCGTAGCAATATACGTGATTGATACTATGAAGTGTGCAATTATTGAAAAATTCTCAAATGAAAATTCCTTTTTAGGTATAAGTCTATGTAGCAGTGATAGGAAACCAGTCAACATTTATGCTATCTATCGTAAACCTAACACAAACATGCAGGATTTTTTAATACACCTAGAAAACATACTGAACGAAAGTAGACAAGATACATTATTATTCGGAGACTTTAACATTGACGTATCCATATCCACACACTCTTCATTAAATTTTTGCAACATCTTAGAATCTTACAATTTCTCAATACACAACAAAACATTTCCCACGAGAGTTACTGATACAAGCAGCACCATTATAGATCACTTCATATCAAATAGGCAAAACATTCAGACTACTATATCGAATATTGATGATCCACTTAGTGACCATAACATACTTATTGTTGACTATAAGAACAACTTAAAAAAATGTTTTAATAATAGAACTAAATCCCGGATTACGAGACCTACCATCAACAGTATGTCAGTAAAATCCTATCTTCTTGATAACAAATTCACGATTGACTTAAGCAACTCAGAAGACCCCTTTAAAAGTTTCAATTATCACATTAAAAAGGCAATAGAATCAGGTACAACCAAACCAAAAACAAGATTAGGAAGACGGGAACAACTGAATACTCCATGGTTTGATTCCAAATTAAATTCCTTAATCAAAGAACGAAACCAGATTCACAAACAGTGGAAACAAGACCCTGGTAATATTACTCTTGTAACACTTAAAAAGAGATTGAGAAATACCATTACTAATTATAGGCGAAGTCTAAAACACAAATATTATGCGGACAGCTTTCAACAAAACCAAAATAACCCTACTAAAACTTGGAAAATCATTAACTCTATTCTATCAAACCGAGCACATAAACCAACCAACGAAATAGAATCCCTCATCGTAAATGACTGCGAAATTAAGGATCCGGATCAAATAGCATCAGCATTTAATGAGTTTTTCCTCTCAATAGGAGAAAAGTTAGCAGCTACCATTCCGTCATTTCCGGATGACTGTAATACCGTCCTTGTGGAACCGAAGGCTTGCCAATCCTTATACATGGCTAGGACAAACAAAGATGAGGTAATGAGGATCATCTCTAAAACAAAGCTGAAAGCAGCACCGGGACTCGATGGAGTAACACCATCAGTTCTTAAGGCTTGTAAAGAAGAATTAGCGGGTCACCTAGCAGAACTTTTTAATTGGTCTCTGTCCTCGGGAAAGTTTCCAAATGAATTAAAGCTTGCGAAAATAATACCTATACACAAAGGAGACTGTAAAACATGTATTTCTAACTATCGTCCTATATCACTTCTATCGGTATTTTCAAAAGTATTTGAGACCATAATCAAAAATAGACTCCTAAAATACATATCTGCGAATAATATCCTTACACCACAACAATATGGCTTTCGGAAAAATTCTAGTACTCAATGTGCCGCCTTTGATTTTATCTCTACCCTTCAACAGTATATAGACCAGGGTGAATATGTGGCAGCCATATTTATAGATCTCAAAAAAGCCTTTGATACGGTCAATCATGAAATACTCTTAAAGAAATTGGAATATTTGGGAATTGTTGGGAAGCCCCTAAATCTCCTCCGAAGCTACTTAGATGATAGATTTTGTCTTGTTGAAGTCAAAGGGGTCTCGAGTGGCTTAGGTAGAATCACATGTGGAGTGCCACAGGGATCAATTCTTGGCCCTCTGCTATTCTTGCTATATGTCAATGACATAACTAAATGTGGTATCTCTGGAAAACTCCAACTTTATGCGGATGATACTGTAATCTACTATCACAGTAAAAGCCTGAGTGACCTTGAGTCTCTAATGAATGCAGATGTCTCAATTTTAGCTAATTGGCTCCGTATTAATAAATTGAGCCTCAACATAAAAAAAACGCACTACCTAACATTCGGTAATAAGGATTATGTGTCCATGAATATCTCACTTGGAACTGATAAACTCCAAAATATGGAAGTTACGAAATATTTAGGGCTGTTAATAGACTCTAAACTCTCGTGGAATTCCCATGTTGAGCATGTAAAATCGAAAATTTCCCCAATTACCGGTGTACTGTACCGACTCCAAGGTCTTCTCTCCATATCTCTACTACGTGCCACTTACTATGCGATGATTCACTCCCATCTGAGTTATTTAGTTAGTATCTGGGGCACTATTACTAAAAAACAAATATCAGAGATACAGGTGATTCAAAATCGAGCTATAAGGAATATCTACCATCTACCGTGGGATACACATATCAAACATATATATTCAAAGACAAACATACTTCCTTTTACGGTTCTACCTAAATACAATATCACTAGTGCAATATTACAAATCATACATAGATCCTCACACACCAACATCAGACCAGCCTTTAATACAGACATACACCAGCACAAAACACGATCCCAAAATCAAATACACTTAGCATCATCTACCCGCACAACCAAATTTGGTATTAACTCATTACAATATATTGCATATAGACAATACAATGCATTACCTAATGAAATTAAGCAATCAGTACCTTACAAAAAAATATTAGTGAAAACGCTTAAAGAATATTTCCTGAAAATGTTTTTAAACCAGTAAATATTGGCTCGCCTTCATACATTTCTTTTTTTTATGTTTAATGTGTATGGATGTCTCTCAGTATTTTTAAAATCTCTATTCTTGACAATGCATTTTTTTTCCTTTCCAATATGTTGTATTTTTTAAACGTGTAATATCCGTGTAAAATGTACTTATTGTCTATCTGTCCTTCCCGTAATGAGTTTTTTTTTTCTCAACTCATTGGGAATAATGTGTTACTTGCCATGTTTTTGTAATACATTATAATTAAATAAATAAATAAAAATAAATAAATAAATAAAAATCTTGGTGGTTAAAAATACAACACCAGTCACTAAAAATAGTCACTTTTAAAGACTTTTCAAAGGAGTTGTTGAAGTTGACGATTCTGAGTTGTTCGGTCACCGTAGATTCGCCAGTTTCCCGATTGTACCATTAGTTTCCGAACACGGTGTATAACCTATCTATGTATCACGACCGTTTGTAAAACCTATCTACGATAAGTTAACGTTATCTACATTCATTATTCATACATGCCTAGCAGCGGAGGGCACTTGAGAATTCAGCGGATCCATAATATTAGATAAATATAGATACTTTCTGGGGTTTTATCAAACTCGGTGGTGAAACTGATTCCTAGGAAAACCACAATGAAAATTAAACGGTAAAACCAAAACAAATAAAATAGTAATAAATAACGAGGAAAATGTTTTACAAATGCTTGAAATAGCTGACATTATAGGTTACGAAAAGAAAAACCGACGACGCAGTGTTTTTTTATTCGGTTGCCAAATTTGTATGTGAATACCGTATTAGTCACTGAGACTCAATTTGGGAGGCGGGTATGGGTACCGCCGCCCCGGGAATAATTTATTGAATAACCAACACCTCTGCCATAGGTCACCCCAAGTGGTTCGCTACGTTTGGTGACTTAGTAGGGGTGCCCGGGTTCATAGGGTGAGGTGTGTCCGAGTCTTGGCGGTGGATATGTCCACCCACCGGATCGGAAAAGACTGGTTGTGGGAGACCTTGTGACCTCTTAAGCAGAATTCTTTTGGAACATTGCCTAGCACCTCAGTGGGAGGGATGGATTCATACGTCCGTCACTCCTGGACATTCTGAGCCCCAGATTCCTACCCTCCCCTTACAACTTATCGGGACTTCCTCTCCTTCCTTTCCATTATAAGACCCACAACACAGCATCTCCAAAGATGACATAGCCCCTGAGGGAAAATATTTTCCTCAGGGTATCTTTTGTGGAGTTATTGTAAAAAAAATATTATGGCAACCCTAATTTGGGGTGTATTGCGAGGCTGAAGGTAGTGGGGAGGGGAAGGAGATGGGGAACGTTTCAAAATGTTAATGTAAAGTCCGCTAGAGACAACTAAAATATTTCTCTTCTTCTAACACAGCAAATTTATTTTGTGGCACCATTTTAATTCAAAATTAATAGATATATTTATTTTTACCACGTTTATTATTTATAAAATGTTTCGTTAGCGATGCTCACTTCCTCAGACTTTACCTAAGAGGAATATAAACACTAGAAATATTTCGATTCTCGTGCCTGCAAAATTTACAATCGAGCGTCTTATTTGCGCGCGGCAAGTAAGCGAAAAAATGGTTTTTATTTATTTTGTGCATAATTTTATAAGAGTGAAAAAAAGTTAAAACATAGAAAACCTCAAAAATAGTCTTAGCCATAAAGGGGTATTTTTATAAAAATGTTTCTTGTATTACTTCATAGTTTAGTCAGGAAAAAACATTTTTTTTAGTTGTTTACGCTTATATTTTTTGTTATGTAAATAATAATTTTATTGTAATTCCAATACATAGAAAACCTAGTAAAAGCTTCAATTTATCCGTAGCATATTTTTGATGTTCATACTGTAAGCCAATTCGTCGTAAAGATTAATCTAAATAGTATCTAAATAGGATTTCACGTATAACTTCACCTTAAGGCTCCGTTACCGGCCCCAAAAAGAAGAAGATGGAGAGTTACGAAATTACGAATGTTAGAGGAGAGCGCTAACATTTACTGCGCCAAAATCGATGCAAAAACTGCGAAAATCTTTAATAAAACACGACTCGTTTAAAATAGAGAAAAAATCTCTTGGGGGCTGTCTAAAACAGTATTTAATGAAACACTGTGAATTTTTTCATACATATAACTTGTAAAATAACGGAAACAGATTTGAAAATAAAAAAAAATTGGAGTATACTTTGCGATTTTTTTCTATCGAGGGAATTTCATATAATTTGCGTTTCGGCGTGCGGAATGTAGAGATATTATCTTCAAAAATAACATATATTTTTTTAAGAGCTTAAAAACTCCAAATGTTTAAGGGAGGTTTGAAAGAAATCGGTAGAAATTCGGAGAGCGGCCTCTTAAGACCTGTGCCACGCGCACATCGATCAATTAATGCACACATTGCACACGCAGCTATAAAAGGTGTGGCTTGGCGTATTTCGGCATATCGCTCGCCGTACATTCCCAATGGGAATATAAGGCGAGCGATATGCTATATACATAAAAGTACAGCTGTGTGTGGCACCCGTCTAAAACTAATTATAACAATAGACTTAACGATGTCAATATAAACGTGGGAGTGGGCAAGGGGCAATAAGGCACAATTTACAAATGGAACAAATTCAATAATGGGTCATTTAAAAATATTTTCTGATTATTTATAACCAGCTTTTACCCACGGCTTCGCTCGCATAGTATTAGTGGGAAATTACTGGCATAATTATTGGCATAATTGTTATTATTCTTGCTATTTTGTCTAATAGAAAATTTCAAAATTTGAGAATGACATTTCGCAAATAAAAATTCTATTTTAGAAAATACTTAAATTATAGAAATTGAAATTTATTTTAAGTACCTACTCCCTTTATTAGTACTTTATTCATATTTGAATCCAGAGTAACCTAAAAAAATAAGAAAATGACAGTCCACTTCAAACGCTATGCTTTATAGCAACGTTATGCTTTTTGTTCGGAGAATAAACATTTTTAGAGATATGTAGATATTTACTACGACGCCAAAAAAGTACTCTTTTTAATCACAACAAAGCACTCTTTTTAAGCCTAAAATAAAAAAAAAAAAACACATTGTTTCCAAGGTAACAATTTGTTTGACGTTTGCAATAACTCGATTTTGTTAGGTACAGAAAATGTATGATACATAATTTCATAACGCCACAGCTCATTCATAACGCCAGAGCTTACCAATATATAAAGCCGTTGTTACTCGCAAATAATGTAGCTTTCGATAAGTGAAAGAATTTTTAAATTCCAGTCGATATTTATTGCGTGAAAGAGTAAGGACCATCCAACCAACCATCCATACAAACTTTCGCATTTATAATATTAGTAAGATAGTAAGATATTTAAATTCGAATTTACGCTCTTTCTAATTTCCAAGATTTCCAATTTATTACTATGTGGTAACTCAATTCCAAAAGTCAAAAGTGTGACTCGTCTCCAACAAATGATTGGCAAACTCCGGGAAACATGTGTTACTCATGCTCATGAGTTACAAACTCTCATATGTTCCTTTATCCTCATTTCAAAGTATTATGCAAAATAATAAACTTAAAAATTACATTCTAAATAATAAAGATAGAGATTTAAAAATGAAAAAATTTGCCATCTATAAATTGAAGTGTTAGGATTGTAGTTTCTTTTATATGTTTAGGTAAAACTTCGAGAAACTCATTCAACTTGTTCCCTTTGTAAATACTGGATTGCCTATCGCTCCCCTTCCCCCTTCCCACTCCCACATTTCCATTGACACCGTTAAATCTATTGTTATAATTAGTTTTGAGTAAACCCAGAGGAAGTGAGCTTCGCTCACGAAACATGTCGGTTTTTAATGAACAATAAACGTGGTAAAAACAAATAAATCTATTAATTTTGAATTAAAATATTTCTAATTGCCTCTATTTCGTGCTTGATAGATGATCTGAGCGTTGGAACGAGCCTGCTGGAAGACACATTTGCTTCGTGCAGACAAACAAAAGGTTGATGCAAAAATTTACATACATGGATGTTTAAATACATAGTAATAGCAAGAAAAATAACAAAAATAATTGGCTGAAAATGCATAAGGAAATAACAAACAAGAGTGAGTAAAAGGAAGAAATCAAATAGGTCCATAAACAAGTTATTATTGGCACCTCCTCCAAAACTGGACTGACGTTTTTTTTACTCGCAGAATTAGAAGAAAATATAATATGTCTGTACGTTTTGATTTAAAAAAAAACATTAACTAGGTTGTTTGCTGAACGTTTTCAAACCAGTCAATTTTAACGATTTTTGGAGGGTCCTAACTCCCATAAGAAATAACTAATCGCAAAAATCAAAACGTACAAAACGCTGCCCGGTTTCCTCTTAATCACTATAATGTCTGAGGTTTGTAATTAAACACAAAAAGCCGATTCATATATGAGACGTTTATTGACACTCTTAACAAGTTCAAGGTTATCTATCAAGTCAAGTGACAGACCTGCCAACTATCAGAATGTGACAGCTGATGTATTACTATTACCAACATAACATCCTTTCCTCCTTCCATTTTTTTTATTTTATTTTTATATAAAACGTCTTGCCATTTATCGGGATTCTCATAACTTGATTTTGACTTAAGACAACTTTTTTTTATTTGGTTAACATGAACCTTTTTCACCTCTCCTCTGATTAATTGAATTAAATACACCCATGAACTTAATTTTAATTTAACAGTTCCCTGAAACCATTTCATAGGACCTTTCACATGTCTTAAATAGACCAAAACATTATCATTTTCCTTAAACTCTTTCAATGTATTTTTTCTCGATTGTTTGACATTTTGTGATTGTTTATTTTTATTGACATGATTTTCTTCAGACAAAATATGTAGTGGTGTACGTGGCTCATATGAAAATATTTTAGCCATTGGAGATACACCCGTAACAGAAGTAGGAGTGGAACGATAACTATACAGACAATCTATTAGACGTTGAGCTGGCGACAAAAATTTTGAATTTTTCGAAAACATAAATTTAATTAATATTTTTTTGAAAGTTTGAACAGACCGTTCTGCTAATCCATTTGATTCAGGATTATACGGTGGACTAAATAATAATTTAATTGATTTTTCTTTACAAAAAATAGAAAATTCTTTGCACGAAAATGGAGGACCATTATCACAAACAATAGTTTTCGGAAAAGCGAATCTGGAAAAAACTTCACTTAATTTAGATAACAAATCCGAATATTTAGTATTTTTCATGTAAAAACATTCTATCCACTTTGAATATGAGTCGCAAACTAATAAGTATTTAGAACCTTAATCAAAAAAATCCAAATGGACTCTTTCCCATGGACTTTCAGCAATAGGCCAACTATGGCGCACATTTTTGTTAGCATTTTGTACAGACTGACACATTTCACATCTAGAAATAACATCTTCAATATCTTGATTAATACCTAACCACCATACATATGAACGGGCAAGAATTTTTGATCTGACTATATCAGGATGACCATAATGTATTAAATTTAGGACTTTGGACTTAAGAGATTCTGGTATTACAATTCTGTCACCAAATAAAAGACATTTTCCTTTACATTCCTCAGTATTGAATTGTTGTTTATTTGGTAAACGTGACATTACATCTGCTTGAGGAATTTTCAATCCTTTTTTATATTCCAATTTATAATTGTACGCAGACAATATTATAGACCATCTTATAAGACGTGATGCTGCTAAAACGGGGACTTTATGAAGTCGAAATTTTTGTGTTTATCAACGTTAATGGGGGGAGGGGGGGGGGGGGGGGGGGGCTTTTCCGAGACCGTGCTTTCCCCCGACCGTACCGCTCTCGCGAACGCTGATTATCATCTTTCATTTGCAAGTGCATGAATGGGATGCAACAAACAAATACCGCAAATCCAGCCAGAAATAGACAAGAGTTTGACTCATGTGCTTTCTGTTATTTTATTAATATATTTTAACAACTCTGATAATTTGAATTGCTTCTAAGTATGTACTGTGATGGAATCTCCACAGGACACAAAAATACCGTCCTGGGGGGGGGGGGGGGGGGCCCGGGCCCCCGTGCCCCCCCCCCCCTAAATCCGCCCTTGATCAGTAGGATTGGAATCAACGGTCGTGAGAGTATCTACTAACTACCACATTATTTGAATATTCAGGTAGTGAATTATTGATAAAGGGATTGTTGCTCTGGTATCCTGTGAGCCACCGATTGCAGATCTAAGCGTGACGATCTGAATATTGAATGATGTGTTTTGCGGTGATGCACGGCGGAATGTTGGCGACACTTTCGTATCAGGCCAAGATAAAACAAGTTATGGTAGTTTTATGGTCAGGGACTTCTTCCTATCTTAGTGGTTGTGGTCATTGGTCGATGTTCCTTGCCAGTTGTTATGCGACGCCATTTTTGTAAAGTTTACGAAGTCGACATTCTACACTGGAGAACATAATTTATTGTTATAAAAACTACAAGTAGGTACACGCAATTACAAAAATCTACGCAGGCATTGATTTGCATACATCTAAAGAAAGATTAAAAAAGAAAAAATATAATAAAATTATATAAAATCTCGCTCAAACAATACAAAGAGAGGCAAAAGACACAAATCGAGACACAAATAGTACGGTGACCAGACAACTCAGAAAGAAACCAACTCAGAAACACCTCAGAAAGGTCATTAAGAGTGATGATAAAAAAATATTAAAAAATGGTTAAATAGGTTAAGTTAGGTTAGGGTTACCGGATATTTTAAATTTATTTTTTCTTAGCTTTTAATGACCTTTCTGAGGTGTTTCTGAGTTGGTTTCTTTCTGAGTTGGCATGAAACCAAATAATACATGATATACATATAATTAGCGCAATATATATTTTTAGCAACAGCAGAACATTCTTCTGAATCCGTATAAATTATCGACGAAAATGTCCACTTCAGCCATTGACGTATGATATCCTTGGTCGAAGACTTCAGCACACTATATAGTCGACACATTTGGGTTAGAGGGCTGAAATAGGCGATAATATTTTTAAATGTATTCAGTTGAGAAAGTGTCTTACAATTTATTTCAATACAGCTAAGATATAATGTACGTAAAAAGATGGCCGTGAATTATTTTATGCAAACCACATTGAAGAAGGTATACTTACGTTATATCATAATAGGTATGTAACTATCTGAAATATTTTAAATTATTATTGTTCTCATTTACAAATCGGTTTCGCCCGTTATTTCTATTGTCGTATAATGTAATTATTGATTATTTTCATATTTCACTTTTAACGAACAGAAAATTTCAAATCACTTTTTTTCTAAGATATTTTTTCTCAAAATAATAAAAACGGAATAAAAAATATGGCTTCTATCTTTAATTTTGATAGGGGGCATCCATTAATAACGTGAGCTGTTTTTCCTCCAATCTAGACCCCCCCCCTGGACCCCCTCCCGTTCGTGCTCACGTAATTAATGGATGCCCCCATAGTTAAATGGAAATTATTTCAAAGCTCCGTGGTGGAAATGACTTTGACTGAGCTGAAAGACTCCAGATACTAATATCTACAACCTGTATGTCGGACGAATATCTACAGCTCAAACTGCTGACTAATATCTATGAGAACCAAAGTGAGGACGAATAACTACAGCTCAAACTGCTGACTAATATCTATGGAACAGGTGATGTCGACGAATATCTACAGCACTGGCAGAGGTTGGATTTGCAATTATGTATAGCCTATTGGCATAACGTAATATTGAGTTATATATAACCTAACC
Organism: Limnephilus lunatus; assembly: GCA_917563855.2. Taxonomy (NCBI): domain Eukaryota; kingdom Metazoa; phylum Arthropoda; class Insecta; order Trichoptera; family Limnephilidae; genus Limnephilus; species Limnephilus lunatus. The sequence continues at coordinate 29,098,239 of OU830594.1, read as the reverse complement.
TAACCTTACCTAACCTAACTTAACATAAATTAAGTTTTTTAAACTACATAAACTGTTTTTTAATATGTTATACATAATTGCAAATCCAAGCTCTGCCAGTGCTGTAGATATTCGTCGACATCACCTGTTCCATAGATATTAGTCAGCAGTTTGAGCTGTAGATATTCGTCCTCACTTTGGCTATCATAGATATTAGTCAGCAGTTTGAGCTGTAGATATTCGTCCTTACTTTGGTTCTCATAGATATTAGTCCGATATGTTCAGTTTTTGGAATTCCTGTAGATATTAGTAGACGCCTCAAGCTGAAAACAGTTGCGTTGGCCTAGAGCCTAGAATCATTGAGTTAAATCCTAGAATTTTCAGACAGAAAAAGCGTTCCAAATTAGCGAGGCTAGAGCTCTCCTTTTAACCTTTATATAGGGAATGTTGTAAGGCCAAAAAAAAATAGGAGGAAAAAAAGGGGAAAATGTAAAGAGAGTAATAAGCATAATTAATTAAATACAACTCAAATTATCTAAGCATTTGCATAAAGTTTTCCCCGAATCGCTTGGCAAATGTTGTTGCAACATTGCTATTCCATTTTCAAAACTATTTATTTCAAAATCAAAATGATAATACAAAAAGCACGAAGTATTAATTTCTGCATGGATTTACACTTGTTCCTAACAGAAACAAAGAGTATTTATAATATCTGCACAGTGGCAAAATTGCTATTCCATTTTCAAAACTATTTATATCAAAATCAAAATTATAATACAAAAAGAATGAAGTATTCATTTCTGCGTGGATTTACACTTGTTCCTAACAGAAACAAAGAGTATTTATATGAGGAGATTGAAGCCGAAACCAACCCTGACATTAGTCATGTATCAGGACACCAGACATTATCCGGTACCCAAATCGCCCTAAAAGCCCTACAGGATGCTTTGGCTGAAAAACCATCCAAAGTCTCCAAAGAGCAGCAGCTCAAAGTATCAAGAAACGTGACAAATGTTCTCGGCTCCGTTGCACAACTTTTGCTAGAGAAGGAAGAACTTAGAGGAGACCTAAATTCGGCCCTAGCTAACATCAAGGTCTTGCAGGCTGAGAAGAAAATGGCGGAAAATTATGCAAAGCAGCTGCTGGATAAAATCCAACAGCTTGAATCAGATCTGGGTCCAGTAATGCGCCGAGTGGCTGATGCTACAGAGGCTAGCCTTTCTTTCGCTGAAGTCACAAAGAAAAAACTCCCAGTGCCCCCACCACTCACTCGTACCAGCATCAAAATAGGGAAACCAAGACCATCTGTATGTTTTTTTCCAAAACTACCGGGGGTTGATGATAGCGATGGCACAAAAAAAATAATTAAGGACATCGTTAAGCCATCACAGTTAGGAGTAAGGATAACGGGAGTAAAAAATATCAAAAACAAAGGAGTCATTATCCACACTGCCAGCAGCCAAGAACAAGAAAGGCTTTTAAATGATCCTATTATATCTAGCTCCGACTTGCTGAGTGCCCGTCTTCCAATTAAGAGGCAGCCTAGAATAATATTTTTTAATGTGCCCCGTGAACTTTCAGACGAGAACTTCTTAGAGAAGGCCCTCTCCGGAATCTCTGAAGCTGGTGACTTCAAAGAGTGTGTATCCAAGTGCAAATTAAGTCATATGGCTGGAGCTCGAACCGGACCGTCTTGCCACAGAGTGTACTCGGTGCCTGCTAACATTCGTCATGCGTTGGTGCAACAAGGACGCGTATTTGTGGACTGGACCGTTTGCGGTGTGCGTGACTTTGTTGGACTTACAGTGTGTTTGAATTGCCAAATGGTCGGACACTCGCACAAGTATTGTAAAGATACCAAGAGATGCTCCCACTGCGGTGTAGAAGGACACGCGCGTGAGGCCTGCCCCGCTGCTGCTGCAGCACCCAGTTGCGCCACATGCGCACGTTTTGGAAAGCCTGCAGCTTCGCGTGCCCACCCCACCGGAGATAAGGATTGTCCGGCCTACAAAGCAGCACTATTGAAGGACCTCTCCACCATTGACTATGGCATCTAAGCATACCGAAATAGATGGCGAGGTACTTGCTGTTGATGCATTAAATATATTATATCAAAATGTGAGGGGTATTCGAACAAAGACTGTAAGTGTACGCAATAATATTTTAATCAATAATTATGACATTATTTGTTTTTCCGAAACATGGCTGAACTCAACGATATTTAGTGAAGAATTGTTTGATGATAGAAATGTAATATTTAGAAGAGATCGTGAGTCAACCAAATCTGTGTCTAAAGAAGGTGGCGGAGTTCTAGCCGCCGTTTCTAAAAAACTTCTTGTGTCGAGAAAAACGGAGTGGGAGAGTGACAATGAAGATTTGTGGCTTGTAATTAAGTCTCGTTCCAACTCGCTCATCTTTATATGCATCCTCTATATTCCTCCTAGTGTAACCGTTGATAATTATTGTAAACATATTGAAAAATTACAGGATCTGTATTTAAAGTTTTCAACTTCCAATTCGCAGTTTATTTTTGTTGGTGATTTTAATTTGCCCGAAATTAAATGGATACCTGACAATTCATTCAAAAATAATGTACTTTCCCCTTCTAATTATAAAAGCATGAAAGCACATAGTCTTGTCAATCTCTCATCAATTTGCAATTTGTATCAATTCAATTATGTACTAAATAGAAATGAAAATTTATTGGATCTTGTTTTTTCAGATAAAGTTAACATTGATATACATATAGCACCAGGCTTAACCAAATTGGATCAATATCACCCTTCATTTGAAATTATAGTGAAACAAAATAAAGATCAATTCTTAGAAATGAATAGAAGCGATTCAAAATATAACTTCAGGAAGGGAAACTTTGATGAATGTCGACAGGATCTATTGTCTGTTAATTGGATAACTCTCTTTAAAAATAAAAATGTGAATAGCATGGTAATCTTATTATATGAAAAATTGTGGGAAATTATTGACAAATACTTTAAAAAATATGGTACTCAAACAAAAAATCAATATCCTGTCTGGTTTAATCAGCAATTGATTGCTCTTCTTAAGAAAAAAAACAAAGTTAGACTTAAGGTAAAAAAACATGGTTATGAGTCAGATTATAGGGAATTCTCTTATTTAAGGAAATTTACAAAAAAAATACAAAGCGAATGTTATAAATCATATATCAACTCTGTCGAAAGTGGTCTGCAAGGTAACATAAATTTATTCTGGTCGTACTCAAAATCATTACGAAAAAATAATTGTATTCCTAAAGTAATGCATCTTGACGATATTTCCGCGAATGACGGTGAAAACATAGCAAACATATTCTCTAAATATTTTTCATCTGTTTATACCAAGTCGGAATCATCTACTAATGATTCAATGCCAAACATAACTGAACACAATCAAAGCAATTTGGGTAAAATACATATTAGTGCAGATGAAATAAAATGTTTTTTGAGTAAAATAGATCCCAGTAAGGGCCCAGGACCTGATAAAATTCCTCCTTTCTTTGTTAGTTGCTGTGCAGACTCTTTATGTTTACCGCTTTTTATAATTTTTAATGCATCCCTTACCACGGGAACTTTTCCCGATCTGTGGAAAAAAGCACACGTGGTCCCAGTATTAAAATCGGGAGACCAATCTTTAATAAAAAATTATAGGCCAATCAGTATACTATCCTGTTTTGCTAAAGTTTTTGAATCTCTGAAATATAAAAGTATTTTTTCACATTTTAAACCCCTTCTCTGCACTAGGCAACATGGGTTTGTTCCTCAAAGATCAATCAACTCAAATCTTTTGGAATTTTGTAATTATGTTTGTAATTCTTTTAATGAAAGATTACAAGTAGATACAATTTATACTGATTTCCAAAAAGCTTTTGATAGAGTTAACCACTCCATCTTACTAAAAAAACTTGAACAAATTGGAATACATGGAGACCTATTACGCTGGGTGAAATCATATTTGTATAACAGAACTCAATTAGTTCTTATTAATGGATACAAATCATCCCCTATAATTGTAACTTCTGGTGTACCACAGGGTTCAAATCTTGGCCCCCTGCTTTTTCTTATATTCATAAATGACCTTGGCTCGAAATTAAACTGTGATTATGCTTTTTTCGCCGATGATCTTAAAATTTTTCGTAAAATTAAGTCTGTTTCCGATCATCAGCTGCTTCAAAATGACCTCGACACACTCAATAACTGGTGTACTGTCAATGATATGCACTTAAATGTTGACAAATGTTACATTTTAAACTTTACTAGAAATAGAATTATAAAGGATTTTTCTTATGTTATCAATAATATTATTCTCAAAAAAGTTTCTTCAATAAGGGATCTAGGAATCACTCTTGATTCTAAATTCATATTTGATGTACATATTAACAACATTAAGTGCAAATCATTAAAAATGATGGGATTTATTCACAGAATATGTAAACCTTTCAAAGATCCTCAATCAATTCTAACACTTTACAATGCCTTAATTAGAAGTAAACTTGAATATGGAAGCACTATTTGGAATCCACATTACTGCAAATATGAAAACATTGTAGAATCAGTTCAAAAAAAATTACTAAGAATGTTATCCTTCAAATGTGGACTACACGACCATCTCAGATCATACGATGTACGTCGTGATTACTTCAAGATTGATACACTTAAAACTAGAAGGCAATTGACTGATCTAATATGTTTACATAAAATTATTCACGGCCATCTTGATACTACATTATGTCTTAACAGTATTGAAATTAATGTCCCCAATTCCCATTGTTTAAGACGCCATAACATTTTTCATATGAATACATTTAAAAATAATATCGCCTACTTTAGCCCTCTGACCCAGATGTGTCGACTGTATAACAAGATAGAGTGCGCTGATGTGGATATTTTCGTTGACAATTTGTACGGATTTAAAAAAAAAGTTCTAGCGCTGTTAAAAAGTACTAACTAATTATGTTGTGTGAATTGTCTTTCTATGCATGCTCGCGTATTTCATATGTCTTTTACCACTCATTGCAATGTGTTACTTGAGTGACCTTGTATATAATTCTGTATTTTTATTTGTGATGTTTTTGTTTTTCTAATTGTATTTATTTGTATTTAATTGTATGTAATTGTAGATTTTTATAATTGTGTAATAACTGAGTTTTATAACTGGATTGTTCTCATGTAAGTGTAAACATCTGTAAAACCCAGTATAAATAAATAAATAAATAAATAATATCTGCACAGTGGCAAAATTGCTATTCCATTTTCAAAACTATTTATATCAAAATCAAAATTATAATACAAAAAGAATGAAGTATTCATTTCTGCGTGGATTTACACTTGTTCCTAACAGAAACAAAGAGTATTTATAATATCTGCACAGTGGCAAAATTGCTATTCCATTTTCAAAACTATTTATATCAAAATCAAAATTATAATACAAAAAGAATGAAGTATTCATTTCTGCGTGGATTTACACTTGTTCCTAACAGAAACAAAGAGTATTTATAATATCTGCACAGTGGCAAAATTGCTATTCCATTTTCAAAACTATTTATATCAAAATCAAAATTATAATACAAAAAGCATGAAGTATTCATTTCTGCGTGGAATTACACTTGTTCCTAACAGAAACATAGAGTAATTTAATATCAGCACAATGCCTACTTATACTTAATGAGACTTGTATAACATGTAATTAGACATCAATGCAATGGTTTTGAATAAATACAATGAAATGGTTTTGAATAAATATTATTGTTATTGCACTGAGGCGATAAAAGCTATAGCAACCCGGTTCTATTTTGAATTCAATTTAAGATTTCAGCAATTGCGTACAGAAAATATGTTAATTTACCACATAAGAATATAATATATTATATTATGTGTATACAATATTACATAATATTTTTTTAAGACAAACATTTCTGGGTTACGAATAACCCGATACTATTTGAAAAAAAGTACTATAATATAACTTGAATTAAATAAATTGAACCAATAATACCTGGATGGGAACCCAATGCAATTGTTCACTCAAACACTAACCGGACGTTTATATTTAACAAGAATTATATAATTAAAAATGGAGATTTAAATAAGAAAACTACAAAGACCGGCCGATATAATTATAATGATATAAATAATTCATGAACAATTTGTGTTAACGGTCTAATTTTTCCATTTACTTTCATAATCCAAGAGTTTCTTAGGAAACCTTAGACGAACAGGAAAATATCTGCAAATGAGCCAATACTTGGCTGATTTATATAGCGCCGTTTTTGTGAGAAATCACCTCAAGTCAAATAAATAACAAACTTATGTACCCACACAACATAAATATAAAAATTTATTGCTCACTTCAGAAAATAAGTCCAAAGTGAACTTATTGGACACTTTCCAATGCAATTTAATAGATATATTTTTGTTGTTGTTGAAACGGTTGCGGTTAATTTCTGATTTTATGAAAAATTATTAACTTTTGATTATCTCCACTTATTTAAAAAATCCTTAACTCAGGTGGAATGTTTCTGGTAATGCTAGTTAACTAGTATTTTTAGCATTATTAACATATCATTGATGAAAGCTTTTTGAAATGTTGGCATTTCAAAAGAGAATCTTGTATATAATATTGAACATCAAAGTTATTAGCAGAAAGATTGAATGAACACTTTAGAATGTTACAACATCGAAGATGATCATTTCTAGTTACTGATTATCGCCCATGCAATAAAGTTACAGCTTAAAGCGACATGAAGTTTATGAAATGAGGTAATTCTCCAACGTGGGTAGTAATAATAGCAACCTCCATGGAATCCCAAATACCGTGGATAAATAATTATAATTCTTTCTTAATAAATTTGTAGGTTGCTGTGTGCATGCACCTCTAAATCTGTAGGCTGGCTGTTGTTCAGGCTGTGCCCAATGACAACAGCATGCCTACACAAAGGTCATCCAATATGGGACCAGGAATCCAACCCGGGGGGGCGCTACAGACCCACACAGAGTCCTACAGACAATAACCATCAATTATAAATATTTCGTAATTTTCATGAATTAATAATACTTTCCCCACTAAACAAAATCAACCTGGTAACAACTTTCGACTTAGGTGTGTTGATGGAGCGGGTATTTTAATATTACAAGAATTGCGATCCGCGTAAGGGAAATACGCTCACTTTCACATTTACCTATGAATATAATAAGATCATTTCATAATGTCAGTTTCAACACTATAAATTTACGTATAATTCTTCACTATACATATATTAATATTCCCATTAGAATACATTGTTGTGATTTTTAAAAACTACATATATTGATATGAAAAAATATTATTACAGAGCGAAAGAACTGTTCAAAATATAAATAATATAATATTTCTGTCCCGCATATTCTCGGTAGACACGCGAGGTCATCAGATGATACCGTCTTCCAGATAACATTTGTAGCAAAAATGTAACATACCTTTGGGCCAAAAAATTACAGGAATGACATCAGTTATCGAAGAATGACACCACCATAACACTGTACACAATATCACTCAATATAACAGATTGTTAAGTGATAACAAAATGACATTACGCGAAACAGAACACAGAACCGCCCGAAGAGAAAATGTGACGTATAAAAGCCAGAGCTGCCATACGAAATACGAATCTGTTTTAGACTTTAGACCAGATTTTTTAGCCGAGTAACAGTCAGCTGCGTCCACTACGGATAACGTTGCTCTAGTTTGGGGATTTGGGATTCTGGAAAAATAATAAATACCAGATTATATTATATTATAAGTTGAATATTAATGTCGTTAATTCAGAACTAATAATATTATGTACTTAATGATTTTGATTACCAATATGTTATATCTGTTGAAATGGTTTCTGTCAATAAAATGATAATGTTTAAAAACAAAGCGTTTGTTGATAATTTTTTAATAATCATAAACCTTAATATTTTATTAAGAGCACCTCAGTGAGTCAAAAAACGAACTACTGTATATTGAAACCCACAAAAAATTATTTGCTTACATAGATATTTTATTATAGTATTTTTTGCTTTGAATACAGAATAAGACTTTTGTTTTATCGCAGAACTTACAATAAAAAAACTGCAGATTTTTTTATTTCGAATTTACTTTTAATTAGCATTTTTTTCGCTTCCTGATTGTGAATACTTTTCCAGAGGTAAATCATTTTTGTATACTGGTAATACTTAGTTTGTTAAACGTCATTTAATTTTTGTCACTGACTTCACTTGTGAATTGTGGATTTTTCGTAATGTTTTAATTTGTAACTTAGTTTTGATGATTACCCTCGCATTTTAAGGGTTTTTCGTTTTACAAAATGTTTGTTATTTTTAATTATTTTATGTGTTACTAACCTATGTGTGCGAATCTCACGTATGTTCTGAATCGCGGTGCATGATTTGTAATTAGAGCCGCTCACTTCTTACAATGTCATGGCAAATGCGATTAAACCCCAGAGCGACACCAGGGCCTGGGAGTCCTGCTACTACTGCCCTCTTCAACACTTTAAGGCGGCTCAGGATTTCGAAAGGTAAACTCCCCTCCACTCCCCCTGTTTCCCTGTCAGCCTCATTTGGAGACATCCACCCTAACCGAGTGTTCTCTTTTTCCAGACACCTCCGCGAGCGGCACTGCTCCCAGGAAGGCGGGTCCAGCGTGTGCCGCTACGGGTACAACGGGGTGTGCGCCTCGCTGCCGCTGGACAGAGTGAGTGACGGAGACTACGAGCAGCATGTGCGGCGCCACCATGTGCTCCGCCCCGCGGCTCCCGTTGTTGCCTGGAGCGTGTACTCCGCTTCGCAGAACCTGCCAGCGGTGCTCAATGACCCTGGCCGCCCCAAAAAAACTACCTTTTTCACTGAGACATGGGGGGACAGTTTTGTAGAAAGGGCAGATATCCGCAGCAGTCCCCATCTTCCGGAAATCACACATGCTCACCTAGACCACTATATGAGGAAGCTGGGAAAGAAGTACCGTAAGCATAGCCGCATTGTGAGCCAGTGCAAAGCAGACGGGGAAGCGCAGCGACTTGGCCGCACTCTGTCAGCTGAGTATGATTTGAGCGAGATTCCGGCACTCTTCTTTGAGCCCAATCTGCCCCTGAAGGATGCCACCACCTTCGATACAGTGTTTGAAGGGTTAGGGGACTGGTCTCAGGATAGCCGCACTCCTTGCCGAGCCCTCCAGGAGCGTCTGAGCCATCTACTGGACATTGTGGAGGTTCAGATAGCCCGCCAAGTCTCCCAGAAGTCTGATGCTTTCTTCCACGCCATGCTATCGCACGACACCATCATGGAGCAGATGAGTTCGGCCATTAGTGTAGTCAAATCTCTTCGAGGAAATATCGGAAGCGCCAAGTCGGGCTTGGCAGATTCTCCTTTGAAGCTTATAAAGCTCGCTACTTTTAAAAATAACTCTTCCAGGGTTCATGAAAAACTAAAATTGATGTCAACCGTCCACCAAACTCAACCCATGATACAATTACTGTTGAGCACTGCTGACTATGTGACAGCTCTAGATTTGATTGGCACAACTCAGTCCATTCTCTCCAGAGAACTCTCAGGGGTACACGCTTTCCGCCACCTCTCCTCTCAGCTTAGCGAAATGGAGAGACTTATAGATAAAATGTTAACTACGGAATTTCGCAGGTTTGTTACAGCCGACCTTAACCGCCCTACGGAGGAAGAGTCCCGTCCCCTGGATGAGGACAAGTTTATGTCGGTCATCTCGGGGCTTCTGAGGCGGAAGCGATTGGAGTTTCTCGATATATACAAAGAGGAAGCCATCACCACCATCCAAGCCACCGTAAAGCAGGTGATGATAGAGGAAGCCTCGGGGCAAGAAGGGGAAGTGTGGGTGCGCGGGCAGGGGGAGAGTGGGGGTTGGCGTGGAGGAGCGGGGCTCTTGGGGGGCACTACCCGCCGCCTGCTCCCACTCCTGCACAGAGTTCTAGCATTGCGAAGTCTCGTTGTTCGAGCTTCCCTGGCCCCCGATGTGGCCCTTGCTGACGGAGAAGACTTCTTCAGTGAAGAAGATCAAAAAAACATCGAGACCAAACTCGGTGATTTAGTCAATTCCATTTGTGACTATTGCTTAGAAAAGTGTGCGGGTTTATTAAACAACGGAGAAAAGGAAAGCTCCTCAGACGGAGAAAAGTTTGCGGAACTCTCCACTAATGTGGAAGACTTCACCGCCGAGTGTGAAGAAATATCTGGCAGACCTTGCTCCATTCTCAGAAATGCATTTAAAAATAGAATAATTAGATATATTCAAAGGTTTCATAACGAAAGAAGAAACAAACTGACTTTACTCTTAGACAATGAAAGATGGAAAAAAGCCGAGGTTCCGGCTGAATTTCAAGCTATGGCGGATCACATATGTCAAGTTGGAGCATTTGGCAAAACGGAATCGCGGGATGGTGACAGCGAGAAGCCTCCCGCCTCTTTCCTCATCATGGACAAGGAGCCCTACAGCGTTGTGGGAGTAGCCCTAATGGCTATGCGCATGGTGGGGGAGTATTGTCGAGCCGGGGAAGACACCGGGGCGGGGGCCCCAGTGGCCGGGAGTGCGCTAGCTGAGCTGTTGCGCCTTTTTAACTCGCGCAGTTGCCAACTAGTGCTTGGAGCGGGGGCCTTGCAGAGCGCCGGGCTGAAGACCATCACGGCTACAAACCTAGGACTGGCCTCGAGGGCTTTGCAATTACTGCTGAGATTGTTGATTCCGGTGCGACATCACTTTCCCACTCTGTCAGCTGCTTACCTGGCTCTAGAGAGGGACCTGCGCAGTCATGTGGCGGAGATTGAGACCAAACTGGCGGCGCTGGCCGGCGGTTTGTTGGGCGCGCAGTTAGCGAGCTGGGAAGCGCGTCCCCCGGTGCCCTCGCAGCCCTTCCGCCACATCAGCCGCCATCTCCTCAAACTACATGAAGCCCTTGCCGGGGTGCTGCCACCCACGCAACTGCAGGCCGTCTACATCACTGTTCATCACAATTTCAAGGAAAAGCTGCGGGAGAACCTGGTTCGCCTGAACATTGTTGGCAACGGAGGTCCTCAGCACGGAGTTGTGACTTCGGAGCTAACATTTTACCTGCAGACTATGCTTACGTTGCGTGTATTACCCGAGGAAGAGCTGACTCTTCACTTCATGGATGAGATATGGCTGAAGTGATTATATTTAGGTGTAATAGAACTTCCAGACACTATATTTTTAATGAATAAACAATATACACTTTACGAGACTTTTACTTCTCTGTAGTGTCTTCCATGTCATGTGAATGCAATGAGAATCATTATCTCCAGAGATTGCTGACACTGATGAAGATCGAAGCATGGATTCATTTTCACTGTATTATAGACCCTACCTAATATTATATATATTATAATATATTTATTCTTCATTCTAAGCATAAAAAACATTATTATCAAATCCATTGTTTCAAGATGAAATAACTAGAAAGATGACAAGAATGCATGTGTATGGAGGCCTGAAAAGATAAGAAGACCATGTCCACCTTTTTAGGTATGACAAAAACGTTTTGTGGGAAAAAAATAAACCCCTAAATAAATTTCATTTCGTTGAATTTGTGAAAAAATAATAAGACCAACTGCATTTGTTGTATTATTTCAGAATAGAAGCGGACCATGAACATTTTTGGCTTTGTAATCTATTTTGTATAATATATTTTGTGTTTATATACTTGTAATATATTCAGAAACAGAAAATATACTGATACCAAACACAGACTGAAACCAAAACCACTCCCCTGCACTAAAAACACACTATCTAATTTATTTAATAATTATTTCAGGAAAAAACACTGCATAATATATTTAAAATTCAAAATTAAAAGATTTCTTTGTTTTAACCACTTTTAATGCCTATAAAACCGACACGTTTTGAGTCATACCCTATTCCTCAGGGTTTACTAAAAATTTTTAAATACTTTGTATTATTTGTATAATCAAATATTAATATGTCTAATTAAATGAAGACAATATTATCAAAAGTCAATCGAAAATCTGGAAACAGAAAAATGAGAAAAAGATTTATTTATTTATTTATTTATTTGTAAGAAACAAACAGCTTTTACATAATACATATACAGTGATAAATATATAATTGAACTGGAGTCAAGCCACAGAGGTTTCTTATGCTAAAGTACATCGGAGATGAAGTTTTATTATATTATAATTAATGTTGGGTTATAGGAAGAGGAATATAGGAAAAGGATAGGAGATGCTCACGATATATTCTCATATTAATAATCGATCGTACGCGTTACTTCATATCGATATTTCTTAAGGTTTTTACTAAAAATGTCAATGCTGTGAAATTTTGTATTATATTGTGCACATACACGAGGAATTGGGGAGTTTTTTCTAATGTTTGTTCTACAAGAGGGTAAATAAAATAAATCGGATTGCCGGGTTGATCTTGACGGAATATGAAAATTTATTAAATTGGTAAGTTCTGGTGAGTCCAGGCCATTGTTTAGAATTTTAAACAATAGGATTTGATCAAAAATTAGACGTCGTGTTTGGAGGGATTTGAAATTGTGAAATTTAATGGATTCGGTATAATTTGAGAAGTGTAATTTGAATTTATAATTTAAGTGTTTAAAAATTTTTTTTGAATTCTTTCTATTCTTTCAATATGGGCTTGGTATAAAGGAGTCCAGATCGGTGTACAGTGTTCCAAGTGCGGGCGAATATATGAGGTGTAAAGAGAATATAGAGTGTTTATGTTGTGGAAGGGTTTTGCTATACGAATTATAAATCCCAGCATTTTATTGGCTTTGTTAATTATTTCATCAGTGTGTTGGATAAAGTTTAATTTGACATCCATCGTTACCCCAAGGTCCCTGATATATTTTACTTCATTGATATTTTACTTCATTGACAAAAAGACGATTGAGGTCTTCTTGGAGTTTAATGCAGTCATTGATTGATTTAATAACTAAGTATATTTTTTTATCATCTGCATATGCTAGGTAATTAGCATGTAAAAAACATTTGTAAATATCATATATATACACATTAAATAATAATGGGCCTAAATGAGAACCTTGAGGTACACCGGAGGGCACAGAAAAGAAGCTGGACTTTGTTCCCCCAATTGAGACACTTTGAAGTCTACTCCAAAGGTATGAAGTGAGCCACCGGAGTAAGTCACCATGGATGCCTAACTGTTTTAATTTTTGAATAAGGATGAAATGGTTTACCTTATCGAAGGCCTTAGAGTAATCAGTGTAGATTACATCTACTTGGTTTCTTTTGTCCATATTGCTCGTTAAATATTCCGTAAAATTTACCAAGTACATACCAAGATATTGGCACCTCTGGGACCCGAACCTAGAACCTTTGGCTTTTTTTACTCTACCAACTGAGCTAATGTGTCCCTATCCGATTCGGTCATTTTTAACTGTATCATACTTCAACTAAGAACTTCTAACATTATCTTCATTTTCTTAACGCATATTTTATTGGCTGCTATCTTTATGTATGTTTGTAAGATTCAAACCCAAACTAAATGCTATCTAGATAGTGTCTAGTTTCGCTAATATTGTCAATTTGAGTTTTTCTCATAAAGTAAAAAATATTAATATGTCGTTGAAACCCTCAGCACAGAAGATCCTAGTGTATCTCTACTTGTAACAAAGATGAGTTTCTCAATGCAACTGCATAGTTAAAATTTAAATTGTTTTGAGCAAAAAGAAACAATTATACAATCGGTTCATTACCGTAATTTGGAAGGTAGTTATTTATCATTTTTTTGTATGTTTTAAAAAAGATTTTCCATATCCCCGAACCCATAAGCATGTGTTTTATTCGATTTTATTTATAATTTTACTAAAAAAGAAACATTTCTTCCAAAAACAACATACTGGTGACATGGTCTAGTTGTATTCTCACTGAAAAACTATGCTTTTAGAGAAACCTCCATTATATTCCAAAACGTAATCCATTAGTTTGTTTAAAATGTAATCTTTTTACAAATAGAGATAATAATAAATTAATGGCAGTCAAAAACTTTGAAGTGGATTATTTCAGAAGTGTTTTTTGTGACCTGGTCTACTTAGTTTTTTCAGCCCTCCATATTATAATGTACATCAGCGGCGGCTCGTCCCAATGGCCCCCCCCAAAATTATGAGACGACAATAAATCGTAATAATATTATAAAATATTATACAAATTAAAACATCTGGTCTTATTCTAATTTATTTGAAAATGTACTGCGAGATAGCGGCCAGCGGTAGCGGCATCTAACATCTCAAATGGAAGTTTCCTTTCCCACACATTTGATTTATCAAATGTTTCGTTATGATATCTTTGTTTCTTTATGCACCATGCAATAAATGAGCTGACACTGTCATATAGTAAAAATGCTGAAGACAGGGTGAGGGAGACAGCACAATGAATATAATGTGTTTGAAAGCGATACTTTGATGAACGTAGGTTGGTTTTGCATATTGTACGCTTGTCGCATGAAACAATTTACTATATTATGTAATTTGACTCTCGAATTCATGAGTTAGGTTACCTACAAATAAATACAGATAATATCAGCTTGTATCAGAAAATCTAAAGATTAGTCACACATATTTTTATTCAAATGATCTTTCACTTCTGGACCCCTATAGCCGCCTCTGATGTACATATTTTGCATAATATTGACTGCACCAAATTGAATTATGCTATTTTACTTTCTGACTAATCTGAGGTAGTGATGCTGATCTGGAGTAAAATACCTATACATTATTTATTGTAAAAAAATATTTCTAATCTCTCGTTCCATATCAAAACAAACCTTACCATAGCTCAACTTGGAGGAGTTGGTAATTAAACTGACATTTTTGGATGAGATAATAATTTGCCTTTTTTCTTAAATTTTTATGGTGGTCACAAGATATTTTTAAATACATACATCCATTTGAATTTCGATTTTTTTTCTTGAATGAATGCAAATCTTCGAAGTGAAAATTACCCCACTTCCCGACACCCAATCAAGCTGAAACTTGGCAGATAGACTCGTTGTTGATGAAAACGTATTCTATCAACTTTTGGTGGCACTCACGCATACGCACACGCACACATACGTATTCCTCTAAAATTGGATACAAAACGGCCCAAGAGATGGCCCGAAAATTAAAAATAGATCTATTAATGTAAAAAAACTTATTTTTTTTTAATTACGGGTTCATTTTTTACTCAATTAGTTTATTAATTTATATGAAAGGAAAAAATTTTCTTCGAGTCGTTTAACAAAAAATTATTGGGGTTATTTGGTTAGCGTCTATCGCAGTTATTCGGTAAATTTTATTGTTATTTCGTGAAAAATTATTTCTTATATGTATATTATCAAATGTAAATTTTGAGGAACATGTGAGTTAATAATAATAATGTTTTATTCCAGGATGTGGGGAGGATAGTGCAATCCCACACGTCCCATAGAGTTATACCAGGGGCGTAGCTACCGCCGTATCAGCCGTATAAATGATACGGGGCCCCCGGGCTACAGAGGCCCCTAACGTGTGCAAGCAAAAATTAGTAAAATGTTATCCACCATGTCACTTAATCTCATGCTTCCCGGGAAAAAAACATATAAAAAAAACTTTCATACGTGCCTATAGAGTTTTCAATTTAGAAGTAACAAAAGTCAAAAATATCAATCTCTTTTTTTCCCACCCAAAAGTTGGCAGCATCCTACATCGGTTATTGCGGGATTCCCACGCTTAAGTCTTTCACTTAAACGGGAGAATCCCGCAATAACCGATGTACAATGACAAACCAAGTAGAGCAATATTTACGCGTTTTATTTCATTCCGGTTCAAACGTTATTTATTACATTGTAATACATTACAATCTTGTTCTTCTGATTATTTATTGGTTAATAAGTTTGATTTGTGAAAAGAATGAGTGAAAGGAAAAGAGATTATCCCAGTGGAGCTATGAAAAGAAAAAGTAAACAGAAAAGGGAGGAGGTTATAAAAAAAATGCCCAATATTTCTTCATTTTTTCAGCACAGCTTCTTTGAGTGATTTAGATTGCAATGGTAATGGTACCGATTTATCTACCAGTAGCGAAGGGTGAATTTTGTCCTTTGAAAGAATAACGGCAACCTTCAATACATGAAAATAGCTGATCACGTATTGTACCGAGCAATAATAAGGGCCCCAACTAATTTTGATATGGGGCCTCTCCAAGACACGCTACGCCACTGAGTTATACATACATATTTACACAACAGATAAAAATAGAATAAGAAAAAAAACATATGCGATAATAGAAATAAAATAAATAATCAATTATAATGTAGGACGTGGTCTGGAGTGAGCTCGGATCCAGCGCTCGCTCAGGAGTTAGTTTAGCAAAATATTATTTGTATTGTTAGCAGCATATTTAAATATTGCCGCTTAACACGTTTGGGTTGCTCGTCCGCCGCCAGAGGTACTGCTATCGCCTCTGGCGGCCAACAAGGATACTACACCAGCTACGTCGGCCGGTAAAGGAGGAAACTACTAACGCTTCCTGGTTGGCAGCACTGGAGAACTACCAACAGCACGGACAGCGAACGGCTGGATTTACAAATGGCGGAACATAATCTTGCTGATTCTTGAATGTTGTCATTGTCAATTAACGTGGAGACAATACATTTCATCATAAATATTATCTTAGCGTTTTATTATTGCTAACAGTATATTAAGTTTGACTTATATGCATTAAATTATTTATACATTTTTTTTGATAGATGTTAGTGGTAGTACATGGTTAAGAACGATAATTAAAAAAAAAATGAATTCATGATAACGGACATTGTAAAAACACAGCTTCTTGTCGCTCTTAACCGAGGATATATTTTATACGTCCTAGCAACCAGGATACACGATACGTTAATATGCTCAGCATGGTATACCACAGATGTAGACTGTATGTCCAAGTTGTAGACTTGCCCTAACAGGGAATCCGGGTATCATTTCGACGAGTAGGAGACAAATCACGTGACCGTATTTTGGCACCAGGATTCGAAAATGTTTTGATTAAATTACGACATCGTCAGTGTGAAGAGCTTGAAATTACATTGAAATTACCAGACTCTTCAGCAGAGTAAATTAAAGTAAGGCCAAGGTTTGCAATGCAATCCACTGTGGTTCCTTTTTAAACGAACCCGAAGTGAGGTGGGTAAATTATAGACATTAATGTCTAACGAAATAGTGTAACAAAGTATTCAATCTTGGAAACAGGTGCCGAATTTTTGTTCACCCGATTTGGGATTTGTAGTTAAGTTTTTTACGCAGCCAGCAATTTACATGCCATTGTAAAAAGGACTAGTAATTTGTAAGCAGATTTTATTTTCGAGGATCAAGTAGTGATATTACAACGCCAGTTGCCTGTATACTGTCAGATTAATTTATTGACAAATCACAGAAAGAGATATGGTCAGGCCGCCTCACGTACTCCGTGCAACTTAGTTTGTTCCCCTTTCCCTAATTGGCTGGTCTGTCAATTTGAATGTCTATGCAGTATACATGAAACATTTATGTCAAATATTTTCTTGAAATTTAAATAAAATATTGCAAGGATGTTCAAATTATACAAAAACGTTCAGTTTACCAAAATTTATTAAGTCATAATTTAACATTAGGTAAATCTGTGAATTTTGTCAGTCATTGGCTACTATTTGTAAGAATATCACTATCCACAATGAAGATTGAGACAAGTCCTCCTTTTAGCGTATTAGATTTTTCAATGGGACACACTCATCTGGGTTCAATCCTTCTGCTAACTAAGTCCTCCATCGTTACACAAGAAGCATTTCCGCTTACAATGATGGAAACAGGAGATTTTCCAATATTGTTAAATTATTTTTGTAAACTGAGAGTTGTTCTTTTAAAATAAGATATCTATAAGTTTCTATAAATTGTTGGAAGATTCACTAGATTCAAAATGACAATCGTCAGTAAAAAAGGTATGAGTGCTTCAAATAAATTAGCAATTGACCATTTGTATTTTAATTTCGTATTCTTTGCCAAGCAGAACAAGGTTTGGATATGCAATTTGTGCGATGTTCCCATAATGCTGTCAAATATCAGTCTATTTTGAAGTGGAAATAATGCGAAGGAATATATTAAGAGGCCTGTGCAGCGTTCATGCGCCCTGATTTTCTCTGGCCGCGTTTAGAGATCCAGCCCGCACTACTGACGATGGGGTTCCCCCTGGTCATGCCCAGCGGAGACCCCATTCCGCTGAGACACTCCAGGATGGATGAACTCCCTCCCACTATTCTCCCAAACACCACAGCCTTACCATCCAGAAACGGCATGGCCCTAAATATGATGTTGAATATGCCACTTATTTGGTTATTGTGAACTTCCATGGACAGTACTCCCGGAACGGTGTGATCCAGAGTGAAGTTCTCCGGCTTCAATAGGTCTTCATCCATCTTACTTCCACCGAATCCATTATTCTTGGTCACATCCCCGACGCAGCAGAACATATCTGGGACTATCATGAAAACTTTGGTTCCTGAGTATGCTTCTCCGTGGGGGGTACCCTTACCCTTCACAATTTTTCTGAATATTTGGCAAGTTAGAGGACAAACTTTGTCAAAGAGTTCTATGACTATATTCCCCAGGTGGATTCCTCCGTCTGCGTTAAACTCCATCCAATATTTCTTGCGCGCACCGATATCTATGAACCGCGGGTCTACGATGCCTTTATCTATGGGTTTAAAGGATTCTAAACAGAAAGGAAACTTGCCCATGAGTTTGATGGAGTTGAGGGTCTGTTTCCACTCAGCGCTAAGCTGGGCAGCGTGGCAAGCTTGCGCATCTGTATGTGTGAGGCGATGGTAGAAGTTCTTATTGGCTAACATTATTTTATCAGCATGCTCTCTTCGCTTCTTCAGAAATTTTTCTAGAGAATGATTGTTTTGCGGTAAAAGCCAGCAATCTGTCCAACCACCATGTCTGTTGATCCGGTTAACTCTTATTAATAATTTTAAGTTTTCCATTAATTGTCTTTGAGCACCATAATTTTGTTTCTCCAAGATTCGAGATTTCATGTATAGTTCTGGTTGCATGTGCAGAGCCTTGGTGTCCACCCGACTGGTGACATCTCGAATCAGCTTCGTGTGAGCCTTCCATGCAGCGTACTGCACCTTATTCAGGACTGAAGGTTTCACTTCTTTCTTTTTTTTCCCCATCTTGGAACTTACAACTGAATCTTTACGATCTGATGATTCCATGACTTACTTCTAATATATTACCTTTTAAAATCAGGTTCACAAATTTGGTTTTTCTAAATAAGGGCCAAAGTAGAAAAAACTGGAAAAATGACCCTGTTATGATTTTTAAACAATCACGTGGCGGTTTCCTTGGTAACGGTATTTTGACAACATATGAAACAAAGTTGATGAAGATGACAGTTGAGTCAAGTTGAGTGTTCTGGGTGTTCAGCAGTGTTCAGCAGTGTTCAATATTCAATCTATTCTGACTGGTGACAATGGAAGAACAGGAAGAGACTATTCGTGACATCGCCATTAAACTCCTGGAGAATCGGATGAAGGCCAATGAAGCTTCTGGCGAAAGCTCATCACGATCTATTTTCATACTTGGACAGAAAAGCTGTGTGAGTTTTAACATTTTTTCATAACAGAATTTATTTTTTGTGATATTTTAGTACCTAGTAGGTACCTAATCACAACAAAAAGTGTTAAAAAAATATAATATTACAGTAGGTAGGTACCTACTTAACAAAAAATAATAATATCGATTAAAAAAATGAAATTTGCAGGTAGGTCTACCTACTCCATTGTTTCGATATATAGGTACAATAGGTACATACCTACTTAATTTCAATTTCTCAAAGTCGAATTATTTTATTGGAATCTGCTTTGGTCGTAAATAGCAATAATTTGTTTATGATATTTGAAGGGCAAAACAAGTTTGATGAACACATTCTTGGACAAGAACGAAAATCCAAAGGAAACATTAGGTCTGGAATACACATTTGGCAGAAAGAACCTAATAGGCCAGTTCGGCGATAAAAATATCTGTCACATTTGGGAACTGGGCGGACACATGCTGAGTACGGCCGATATTCTCAGCATACCCCTTCAGGCGCACGGCGTCCATCAGCTAGCCGTCCTGATAATGGTGGACCTGTCGCTGGCCGGGACCTTGCGGGGGGCCCTGGAGCAGGCCGCGGCCCGCCTGCAGGCAGCCCTGCAGGCCAGCAAGGAGGGACGCCTGCTCAGGCCCCCCGTGTCGGGAGAGCAGCTCTTTCCGCTGCCAGTCTACGTGGTTGGGGGGAAGTACGACATGTTTTCTGATTTAGGTAATTCTTTAATATAATATTCCTTTTAATTTGAGGTTCGCAAGGCCAAAAGTATTTATTGTTCATATTTTGGAGTATTTTGCCGTACTGAAGGGGTATGAGAATGTCATTGGGTATGATCGATAAAAAAGGAAGAAGCACAACTTGACATAACAGCCCCAAAATCACGCCACTTAATAGGTAGGTGCTTTAATAGGTAGGTAATTTCTTCTTTTTAAATAATTAATTAGTTTGCTCTTCTATTGAATCTATACATAGAATTCCTATTCATGGAATGTTGTACGGCTGTAGGGAAGAAAAGGAGAAAGGTTGGGGATGTACCTGAATTTTCAGAACTGTTCAATTAAAAGCCTTTCAACAAAAAATCACCATATCATAATCTTTGAATGGTCCGAAATATATTCAAAACTATTCTAAAATCTTTAATAAAATACTACTAGCAGATTACACGTATTGGCCTAATTGAATTTTTAATATATTTTTCAAAGAAAACAAAATTGGGCCTGCAAAAATGTTAAGTTGGTTTTATTCTTTAATATTTTATTTTATTCTTTCACGCCTAGTGAGATGGGCAATACGTCATTATTATAACCTAATGTAATATGAAAATAATTAAATAATATGGAAAATTTATCTTCGAATTATTTTTGGAAAATATTAAAAAAAAGTGAGCCTAAGCTTCGCAATATAATAAAGAAATTATCTACTTATGTACCTAAGATTTTTGACGAATTTTCATTTTGAATAGTAGGTAGGTACGTACTAGATATCTAGATGGAGGTCAAAGCAACGATTAAGACAACTTCATATTGCGGACTAGTGAAAGAAGATAAGTAAGCAGGTGAATCTCAACTAATTTCCCAAGTTGATCAAGGCTCTTACACTCCTGCACTTCCCGAAGAATTTTAACCAGCGGTTCCTGGGCATAGGCATTTGGAGTAAAAAATGAGGGTTGTCATTTTGCTGTCCGATGATATTTTTTTAAAATTAAAAATTAAAAAAATTTCACCCTATATTTGATCACTCCCAACGTCCCAACTCAAAAGCGATCTTCCGAATACAATATCATCGACTTAGCCACTTATATTCTTTTTTGATTTCAGATCCCACGTACAAAACCTCTGTGTACAAAATCCTGCAGAGTTTCTGTTATGTTTTCGGAGCAGGTTTGTTCTTCTTTTCCAACAAGGACCACACCCTGATCAAGAGGTCCAAGGAAATCCTTAACTTCGTAGGCCTCGGCTTCGGGGGCCCCATCAAGACTTCAGTCCAGGACATTGACAAGCCCCTCCAGATCAGGCCCTATGACCGGACGTGGGCCAAGGCACCAATGCGCTGGGAGGGCGCGGGGAGCACGGTGGGGGACTTGGCGCCCCCCAGAGACCCCTCGCTAGAGCCTGCGTATAGAGAGCCCCAGATTGATGCTCTGCGCGAGCATAAAGACAGGCAGTTGCAGTTGCTAATGGGCACTGCGGAGAAAAGCTATTTTTAAGGTGTTGTTCGAAAGTACCTATAGTTATAAGGGACTTTTTGAAATAATGGCATACAGAGCTCCGAGCCAAAAAGGCCCCCTTTTCTTTCATCATGAATTTATATTAATGGTTGTTGAAAAAATGGTTTATTCGGTTGTTTGTTAAAGATTATTTGCAAGGGGACATGGCTGCAATATGGAGAGGTTAATATTTATGGAGGATTTGTTTCCGAGGCAGTTTATGGACGTGTTTTTGTAGGTTAAAATTCCCTCGTAAAATGTTTCTGTTTTTAATAAGAAGATTTCAGAATCTTTGTGGAGTTGGGATACCCTTATCCATTTGGGAGCACCTAATGTTATGCTTATGGCTTTATTCTGAAATGTTTGAAGTTTTTTTAAATGAGACCCTGAAGTGTGGGCCCAGACTGGACTTGCATAAGTGAGTTATGTAAGGGTGCGTATAAACGGGTAGGTATTAGGTACTGCGAGGCTCGGCTCACGTTCATGTTCAGAAATTTATATGCAGCATAAGAAATTCGTTCCACAAAACAGAACACTGAAGAAAACCTATCTTGTTCTCTCATCATGATCTGTTTTGTCTGTGTTCTACTTTATTCTGTCACCGTAGGCAGTGGCGTAGCGAGCGGGGGGGGGGGGGGGGGGGCGGACCGCCCGGGTGCCACCCATGCTAGCTACGCCACTGACCGTAGGTAATATAGGCACCTACCTATTTGAGAAAATTTCACATGAAAGTGAATGAAATAATTCGAAGACACTCAAAGAAGGTAAATTTTAGGCATGGTCACGAATGGCCATAAAAGAAAAAAAAAATCAACCAATAAAAAAACATTTTTTTACTGTAATACATCTATATTCAAATGCTTTTTAAAACTTTTTTTTTTATTTGACCTAGATTTGAACCTTCCCACCCTGTGATTACAATCAACCGCGCTACCAACTCTATTTGCAAATGTCTTTTAAAACTTAACACAAAGAAGAAAAAAATTGGTTTGACCGAGATTTGAACCTTCCTCCCCTATGATCTGATCAACCACGTTACCAGCCGGGCCAAATCCCGAGTTGGTAAGACCGACATTTATTTGGTAGGTATGGTATATTAAGTGCTTTAATTTCGTAGAATTTCGGAAAAATTTGATAAGATGCTTTGTAATCGACATCGAGTCTATCTGCCGAGTTTCAGCTCAATCGAATGTCAGAAAGTGGTTTAATTTTCACTTCCAAGGTTCCGCTTCATTGGAAAAAACAGAAGTGAAATTAAAATAGATATATTTATAAAAAAAACTTTTTAAAAAAATAATCTAAATTCTGAATGCCCAGGAATACAATAGGTACTCACAATTACTTGCAATCAAGTGAATCGAATGCCTGAGTCGGGTCATTTCAAGAATTGTCATTTTAGGAGAAGTATTTATGAGACGGTGTATGAATGTAAATGAAGCAAGGGGTATGCAGTGTTATGTATACTCAATATGTTGGTGTTAATTCGTAATGTTTATCATCGCCCCGTATTCATGTTTGTAGACTACATCTCCACGTTTGTTGATTTCCTCATTTTCATGTTTGCAGACTTCATCTTCATGTTTGTAGACCTCATCTTCGTGTTTGTTAATTTCCTCATCTTCATATTTGTAGACCTCATCTTCATGTTTGTAGATCTCATCTTCATGTTTGTAGACCTCATCTTTATGTTTTTTGATTTCCTTGTGTTGTTGTGTCGGTTAATTTGTTTTTCATTTGTGTTGTTGTGTCAGTGTTAATCCTTTGTATAACGTTACATAATAACTAAATTACATACCTTATCTCTCAAATCTTTCATATGTCTTTCAAATTCTGTTTATAATGTTATATAATAGGTAGGTATTATTAACTTCTTACTCCTGAACAACTTATTTATAATTATTTACACATAAAAACCTTCAAAGCGTTAATAAATGAATAAGTTATTATTATGATATCCTCATCTTTATATTTACCTATATTAATAATTTAGGTACCTATCTATCTACAATCGTTTCGCATTGTGTACTTGTATTTTTAATTATAATAGAGAAGTCCAGTCCAATTTTTTTAATGAATAATGACCTAACCTTACTTAAATAACTGCATATATTAATTATTTTTTTTAATTTTCACTGTATATATATAGTTTTAGAGTTAGTTTTAAATAATTGTCAAAGTTTTAATTTTTTAAGATCCCTCGAAATCCACCATATCTATGATGAATTTTGTGACGTCATCTACTAAATAACGATACACGTATTTTATGATTTTTATGTTGGTCTCCTTGAATCTCACATAGATCTGCGCAGGCGCCGCCGGCCATCTTGTTTATTATTACGCGTTGATTGGTTTATTTATGGCGTATGGCGTCTATGGCGACGGCGAGATCAAATGCTTCGCAAAAATGATATGGTGGATTTTACTTGCAGTTTTATTCAATTCACTGTGATATTAGTGTTATTCAGCATAAGTACCAATGCTGGCGTTACTTGGTTTTTCAGTTTTAGTCCTATAAATAGTGTTTTGTTTGTGATTTATTTTCGTTTTACGATACGTTTTAGGTTACGTCTAAAATTTTTTTAATGACTTTTCCACGTGAATTTAATAAAACTTCCATAAAAGTGATATTATTTAAATATTTAATAACTAGCTTTTACCCGCGGCTTCGCTCGCATGGTATTAGTGGGAAATTACTGTATAAAGAATTTTCCCACGTTAATGAAAAAAAATTTCCGTGATAAAAAGTAGCCTATGTCATTTCCCATTCCTCCAATTTTCTCTGTTTAAAAAAAATCACATAATTAATATAAACAACAAATATCTATAAGACAAATAAAATTCTCGTACCAACTTGTTTTATTTTATTTTAATTTAACATATTTTGTTTGCATACAAATAAAATATTGAACATCTGAATCGAAGTAGTAACTTATTGAAACTGCGATATTAATCCAAATTTGGGAGGTGTGAATGGGTACCGCCGTCCCGGGAACCTTTATTGGATAACCAACACCTCTGCCATAGGTCACCCCAAGTAATTCGCTACTTTGGTGATTTAGCAGCGGTGCCCGGGTTCATGGGGTGAGGTTTGTCTAGGTCTTGGAGGTGGTTGACTGGTAAATATTGAACATCAGATTCCTTCCCACCCCTTAAACCCCTTTCCTTTTAAGAACTCTCCTCTCCTCCCTTTCCTTAAAAAAACCCTCCACACATCATCCCCAAAGATGACATTAGATGGAAAATTATTTTCCTCATCGTCTCCTATATGGAGCTCATTTAAAAAAAATTAATATATAAAACAAAGTCTGGTTAGTTACACCATTTATAACTCAAGAACGGCTAAACTGATTTTTATGATCATTGAGCTGTTGACGGCGAGCTTGGGACAGTTCTGGTGTCTCAGCAGCCCGTTGAGATGATAGATATTCAGCATGCTGTTGACGGCGAGCTTGGGATTGTTCTTTGACTCAGCAGCTCTGTGTGCTGCCTGAAACAACGCATGTTTAAGTTTTCGCACTTAAGCTTGTGGAAATGTCTCTTCAAGTCTTGCAACTTTCATAGCTCGAGCTTTATTAGAGCTTTTGCTTAGATTCGATTTACGCTTTCGTGGCATAATTGTTATTATTCTTGCTGAAAATAATTATGGTAGAAAATTTCAAAATTTGAGAATGACATTTCGCTAATAAAAATTCTATTTTAGAAAATATTTAAATTATAGAAATAGAAATTTATTTTAAGTACCTACTCCCTTTATTAGTATTTTATTCACATTTGAATCCAGAAAAACCTAAAAAAATAGTCCACTTCAAACGCTATGCTTTATAGCAACGTTATGCTTTTTGTTCGGAGAATGAACATTTTTAGAGATATGTAGATATTAACTACGACGCCAAAAAAGTACTCTTTTTAATCACAACAAAGCACTCTTTTTAAGCCTAAAATTTAAAAAAAAAACATTGTTTCCAAGGTACCAATTTGTTTGACGTTTGCAATAACTCGATTTTGTTAGGGACAGAAAACGTATGATACATAATTTCATAACGCCACAGCTCATTCATAACGCCAGAGCTTACCAATATATAAAGCCGTTTTTACTCGCAAATAATGTAGCTTTCGATTAGTGAAAGAATTTTTAAATTCAATTCGATATTTATTGCGTGAAAGAGTAACAAACATCCAACCAACAATCCATACAAACTTTCGCATTTATAATATATTAGTAAGATAGTAAGATGTAAAAGCCTTATGCATGTGTAAATAATACAAAATCGAGAAATCAACGCATTAATTGCGTAACACCGAATCCAAGATGTCATGTTTTTTCAGTTATTTTTTCGGAATCATTAAAATATTTTTTTATTCTTTTTAATTGTATGAACGAGATAAAAAGTGAAATGACAGTTTTATTCCAAATTCATAAAGTAAGAGGATTGTATTTTTAAAATTTTGAATTTTCCTAAAATTTTCGACTATTTAATAGAATATGTTTACGGTCAGCTGTTTTTTTTTTTTTTTTAAATCATACTACAACTTAAAATACTGCAATTTTCAAACACGATCGTATATTTATGTCAGATACAGAAATCTAAAAGGCAATTCTATTTAGTTTCTATGATTTCTAAATGCTTTTACGACATCTTGAAAAATAAGAAATATATAGAACATTCAAAATACTTTGGAAAAATTCCAAATTTCGTTCATACATCATTATAAAACAGAGATAATGTGTATTTATTTCCATGAATATTTTTTTAATTGGAAACGTTTTCACATCCGCGGCAGTTTGTCAATTGAATACAATTTTTACGGGATTTTTGCGTAAGGCTGTATGTAAATAAATGAATATTGCTTGTGTCATACCTACATTCCCATATAAATGACGTACAGTGATCAACATCGTGACGTCACCACACAGCATTACACAGCATACCAACTTGACGCTGTGTTTTAACGAGATTATTAAAAATGCAATTTTTAATATTTAAAAAAAAACTGTACGTTTAATATTATTAAAAAAAACGTATATATTCAGAATCAGCGTATATTGGTCTATATCAGAGGTTCCTAAACTTTTTTCTCATAGACCCCTTTCAAAATTTTACTGGTTTCGGTGGACCCTCTGCTTCTACCATATTCCCAAAACTCATTAAAAAATGTGAAGATTAGATCTAACGATGGAAATTTGCGTCGCGGCTGAGTTCCAACCTTAAATTCGGAGTGTGGTATAAATAAAAAGAAAAAATGTATATTTTCTTGTGTTCTATTCATTTTTATTTGGTCTGCGGGCATATTTTAATGCTTTCCCGTGGTCAGCTGTCTGTTTTCAGACTTCGAATCCCTCAAGATGAGCCCACGAAATTGGTGAAGTCATAACTTCCACGATGGATGGCTTCATCCAATCTATTGTTAAGGAAACTGGTGTGGGCTCAAAGCCGTGGTTCAGTCGACAATGCGCTGAAGCAGTGCGACGAAAAAACGCGGCTTACCGAGCCTACAACACATCTAGAACATCCGAAGACAGAACGGCTTACAACAAAATGGCAAAGGAAACCAAGAAAATCATAAATAAGTGAAAATTCCAGCACGACCTGCAGATCAGCAGAAAGCTGGTTGCGTGCCCGCTTGGCAGCAGAGCATTCTGGTCGCTTGCAGGCTCAATAGGTCGCAATTTCTGCTAATCCAGTCGGCCACCTCTTACCAGACCTGACGGCTCACTAACATACACCGTCACCGAAAGGGCTAACTTATTAACCCTCGATGACCAAGGTGCTGTCCCGACGTCGCACAGTGGTCCCAAATCCCAATCTAGCTAGACAAAAATATTTTTCCATGGTATATGATGCAAAAGGGTCACAATATAATTAAAAAAATACTTTAAAAAATTTACATGTATTTTAACCATTGTTACAGAATTTTCAAAGTAAAAAAAAATATTAATAAAATGTATATGGTAGAATGGTTCAAAAAAGTCTCGCCAATGTGTTTATTTTATGTAATTACCTGTAGGAGGGGTAAATGTTTGCCCTCCTCTCTTTGGCCTCATGTCGTATGTTAAAATATTGCCGCTTGGTGGTTAATAATAATTTATTGTTAATAATGAAAGCTAGGGCTTCCTAGGGTGAATGATTGGTTTGAAATTGTTATTCTTCATAATGTGTTTCATCTTTGTAGCTCGTTTATGTGAAAAGTCCGTCGCCTGATGAATAATTTTGGCAGCATCCCGCTTTCCATGTGACCTCAAGCTGGTTTGTGTAGCATGAGAGAGCTATTGTGGACTTCAGGAATTCAGAAGACATTTAATTTTTCTGGTTTTACTTTTCGAGGAACATAAATCAAATTCTTTTTCTGGCCTACCACGTGGCCCCTCCGCACACAATAACACAGGAAGAACAAAAACTGCATTAAGCCATTTTCTGTTTTTTTATTTGAATTTTAGCGTACTTCTTCAGACATCAATCCATTTTTTGTGAAATTTTAACAGAAATGAACCGATTTTCCTCTTTAATATATTATCTTCGAAACGTGTGAATTTTTTTTTCTTTAGTAAATTTTTTATATCTTCATAAATACACTCCCTTGTTTCAACACAATTCATCTTTGAAGTGCTTCGCTCTTCTAACATCTCCTAAATATCTGAACGATAGATCGTTGGAACAGGCTCTGTAAAAGACAAAAGAGCAAGTAGGCGCAAAAAAATTATATAAAAAAATATAGATAAAAAATGGTTTTATATGAAAATGATTTCGTTCAGAGGCACGATTGTGTACGATTAATTGAAAGTTTAATCAAACTTTGGAAAATAATTGTAAATATTAACACTGGTTTCATAATTTTTCAATTAATAATAAAAGCAATTTTGAATAATCCAATTATTTAATACTTAACTACATTTGAAAGAACATACCATATACTTCAATTTTTATCCTTACGTAATTTCTCTCCAATTTCAAATAACGCCACAAACTACCGAACAGCGTGCACACCAAAAAGCGAATGGCCGCCAAGCTGCCGATTGGTACCTCAAAAGTGTCGTGTTTAGAACGTTGCCACGAATCGTGCGTATTGTTTTAATTTTTTTATCATTGAGAACATAATACTACGGACTGTTTTCAATGCTGTGAGTATAAATTTGAACATAAATAAAAACATCGTTAAAATCTTTTTGTCTAGCTAGTTTCCTTTAAGGGAACTACTGTGCGTCGGTTCCTCACTGCGGTTTTCATATGAATAAGTTGAAGATCCGGCATCGGGAAATACTCTATGTATTACGAGGGCTTACGTTAATAAAGCTAGTGGGTCTGACGCAGTAGCGTAGCTAGCATGGGTGGCACCCGGGGTTGATAACGTGGTTGATGTCACCCCCCCCCCCCCCCCTACCTGCCCTGGTACTGCAGAGGCGCGCTGCAGAAATAGCTCCAATTTTGACGAAGCTTTTTAAAATGTCCCTGAAGTTTTGCTCTGTGCCCTCTGGTTGGACAAAGCGGCTATCCATCCTATTCCAAAGAAGGGTGATCGCTCCAACTCGGCCAACTACCGCCCCATAGCGATCACATCAGTTCTGTCTAAGGTGATGGAACGTGTGATCAACGACAAACTGCTCACATACCTCGAGAAGAACAAAATTATTAACAACCGTCAATACGGATTCCAGCGGAACCACTCGTTCGGTGATCTTCTCGCGTATGTGATGCATGTGTAACGGTTGCACTGGATATTTCCAAGGCCTTTGACCGGGTTTGGCATCTAGGACTTGTCAACAAACTGCCTTCTTACGGACTTCCCGCATCCTTGTGTACGTGGATTGCCGACTTTTTGAGGGAGAGGTCGATTCAGGCGGTTGCTGACGGTTTCACCTCTTCCTCATACTCGATAAACGCTGGCGTCCCACAGGGATCGGTTCTGTCTCCGACTTTGTTTTTGTTGCACATCAACGACCTTTTGTCATGTGCACCAATTTATTGTTACGCGGATGACAGTACAGTCCACGATAGCTTTTTGTTTGACAAGCCCCTAAAGGGCTCACAAACTCCAACGGCTCGGAGGGCTTTGAAACAAAGAATGGTCGGTTACCTCGATAGTTTTTTCTCTTGGGGTAAAAATAATCTCGTTGAATTTAATGTTTCAAAGACCCAATCTTGTCTGATTGCGTCTTAAAGGGATCGAAATAAAAATCTAGTCTCCTTCAATGCAAGCAATCTTCCGAACAGGCCCTCCATTGATATGCTTGGTGTAATTCTAAGTGACTAGCTCAGATATGGGGGCTCCATCGAAGCCAGAGCAAAAACCTCTCATAAACTGGGCGTACTGTATAGGACCCGCAGATACTTTATTAGTACACAACTGCTAACCCTGAACAAATCACAAGGGCTACCCACGGTTGAATTTGGCAGCCACCTCTGGTCTGGAGCTTCAAAATACCCTCGACTCTGTGCATAAACGGGCGGTCCGTTTGATAGATTCTCCCATCTTAACAGACGGATTGCAATCTTTAGAACACAGGCGTCGGGTTGGAATGCTATCCTTGTTCTACCGGTATTACAATGGAAGATGCTCCGAGGAACTAGCGTCATTGATCCCTTCGGCACCGGTGCATAGTCGGGAAACACACCAAACGCGTGCCCAACATATGTACACGGTTGACATTTGTCACATGAGAACGAGCTGCTTCTTCGACTCGTTCTTGTGCTCAACAGCTCAGCTGTGGAATGATTTGCCGGCCTCTGTGTTTCCTCCTTCCTACAACATGGGTCTCTACAAGACCAATGTTTATTCCTTCCTCTCCTCCAAAAAGACCCTCCACACAGCATCTCAGATGACATAAAATAATTTCCCTCAGGGCCACTTGTGTGGAATTAATGTAAAAAAAATGATAAACACTTAAATAATATGACTTCAATAGAATTAAATATCGAATATGCAATATAAGTTTTTACAAGTAACAATCGCTGACCTTCTTAAAATACATTTCTCAAAAAAAAAAATAAAGAAGGTTTTAAAAAAAGAAAATTGATGCTAAATAAACAGGCTATCTGATCCATACGGCGGCCTACAAAAATATTTCAAGCTCATGGAACAAAAAAAAAAGCAAAATTATAGCAAAATTATTTTTTCGCGGATTGCATGAGAAACGTAGCACCAAAAAAATTGCAGAAAATCCGAAAATTATAATCTTAAAGCTTCAAAATGCCTTTTTTACCGAAATACAGCCTGTCAAAAATCACCGAAAAATTTGGATATTTTTTTTCTCCCTTAATTTTTTTTGAGTTGTGTATTATCTGCCTTATTTAATAAGTAAAGCCTTGCAAAAATTATTTTCTTTACTATCGAAACCATATAAATTTTCGTGGACCCCCGTTTACAACTCGTGGACCCCCATTTTATCATCACGCCAACCTCCGTAGTCCAGTGGCTAAGACTCTTGACTCACAATCCGGAGGTCGCGGGTTCGAACCCGGCGTGCGCAAATAAATTTTATTGATCAATTTGTGTTATTTCACAATTAATTCATTTAAAAATAATATATAGTATATTTGCGGCACGTTCCAGAGTGGAAGATACTATTAGTATCGCCCTGGTGTAAGACCACCATTCAGAATTGAAACGTTGCTTGAAAAATGGCTTTAGCCGTGTTTGGTGACCAGATCTGAATAGCCAGGTACTTCCCAACCTTCCTCTTCCCTACCTCCTTCCCCTCCCCACTACCTTCAGCCTCACAATATACCTCAATTGGGGATGCCATAGTCTCACTGGCTCCAGACGGGAGCAGTTGAGGTTCTTGTGCGGTATTTATTCGCTGTAAAAAAAAAAAACGTAGACCCCCGTCGAGTCTGCCGTGGACCCCTGGGGGTCCACCTGGACCACTTTGGGAATCACTGGCCTATATGAACATATTTTTTTAAAGCAAAAATATTTTTCACTGTAGTTTCTTATTATTATTTTGATGAAATTATACAATTACTATTTGCCCTAATTGGTATACACATATAGAAAGAGACAAAAAATAACATAAAGAGGAACAGTGAGATAGCATGAAATAAATTTCACAAAGCATAACAGAATAAAGGAACAGTGAGATTTGTCTACGTCTACACTACATGTATTTTTTACACAGTGTATTTTTTATTAATTACAAAGTAATAATTGTTTTATTTCCTTATTATGCCAAACCAGGGAACCTTTAATGGATAATCAACACCTCTGCCATAGGTCACCCCAAGCGGTTCGCTACGTTTGGTGATTTAGCAGGGGTGTTCGGTTTCATGGGGTGAGGTTGTCTATGTATTGGATGCGGATGACCAGGACACACTGAACCCCAGATTCCTACCCACCCCTTAAAAACTTTTCCTTCCCAGAACTGTCCTCTCCTTCCTTTCCTTAAAAAACCCTCCACACAGCATCCCCAAAGATGACATATGCCCTGAGGGAAATTATTTTCTTCAGGGCCTCCTGTGTGGAGTTCACGTAAAAAAAAAAAAGCGACCGCTTCCTAAAAAAAAAAAATATTCGATTAATAATAAATTAGTCGGTTTCATGGTAGAGAAATTGTTATTTCACTAAATAAAGGTCAGTACTTCTAATTCACACCTTATAAAAAACATTGTGCATCGTATTTTTGGCAAATATTCCACGAGTGCGTCGAGAATGGTCTTTCCACTCCACAATCTAATATTTCTACATAATCACTAACCCCATTCCTACCCCATTATATTACCATCAGAAATTAGAATGCAGACATTTTTCTGACGTCAACGGTTATTTTTTACCGTGCAATTAAGCCCGGGACTTGAGCATTACAGGGGTCGTCAGATTAACATAACGTCCCTCCCCCTGGGCGGCTGGTGGTATAAGGCAGCCTGCAGAGAGACAAATTCACAGTAACTGATCAATGTGTGCACACGGTACCACTAGTCCATCCTTCGTCAGCTCGATTGCCTGATCTACCACCATCAGATTACAGCAGGTTTGTATCAAATTCAATAATTTTATTTAATTAAATGAAGACAATATTAGTGAAACTCAATCAAAATCTAGAGACAGAAAAATCAGAAAAAGATATTGGTTCCATTGGTACTCGAACCCAGGTCCCAGTGGAACCAATATCTTTTTCTGATTTTTCTGTCTCCAGATTTTGATTGAGTTTCGCTAATATTGTCTTTATTTAATTCAATATTATAATTTGAGATTTTACTCATAAAGTTAAAAATAAAAAAAATCAATAATGTTAATAACTTATAAACTTCTTACACGGGAAAAATTATATCACAGTGATTAAAAACCGTAGTGAAACGTGAATACCGACTGTTTGTTTTGGCGTAAGATTTTTCAGCAATTTTGTGTTTCTCATATTTGAAAAGAAAATGGCTTAATAATTTGGCAAGGCTTGATCTTGGGTGCAGTTTCTAGATGCGACCGAATCTTTTTCTGATTTTTTTGTTTCAAATTTTCGTTTGAATATGACAATTTGTTTTTCAAACATGACGCACCTAAATTTTGGAGTGAAAACTTCTTCACCACCGTTGTGATTTGAAACTAAATGTGACACTAAAACGAGAAAAATACATACATCCATAGGATTTAGCCTGCGAGAGAATTAGATAGTATAATCGGTCTCCTCTTTGTGCGGTGCTTCTTAGCCTATCGGTCTCCTCTTTGTGCGATGCGTCGTAGCCTTCCCACTCTTGTCTACTTTAGTTTTCTGAAGGTTTCACTTCAAATTCGTGTGAATTGCACACTCTTTTTGTCCTTATGGATGACGCGGCCTTGTTTATGACTGTGAGAACATCGATGAAAATGAATACCTAATGCTACCTACCTACAAAAACATGTAGTTTGTTTTATTGGTGACTTAACTTTTAAAACTTACACTTCGACACATTTTCCTGATACAAAAAAATCCAATAATCATCCCTTATTCCAAAAAATATTCAACTGTGATGTAAACATCGACTCACTTCAAACACGACGATTTTTGTAACATGACCAGACCATAAATTTATAATTTATAATGAAAATCAACAAGATGATGGACGTTTATTTTGAATATGTCAGAAGAATTTGACGGATCCTTTAAAAATTTATACTGGTCCGTGTATTTTTTTCTGTTTTTTTTTTTTTAATTTGTTTATTAATCTTTGAGTAATCAACATTTGAATTTTTGTTTTTTTTTTACATTATATCAAAAATACAAACAATTATAGATTATCTCCTTGTGAACGAAATTACAGAAAACAAAACAGGTACATAACGCAAATTAAAAATAGCATAAATTCATAACAGATGATATAATAACAGAAAAGTTACTTATGACATATATGAAAAATACTCTATATATAACTTATATATATATAACATTTTTATACGTATATTTTTTAAGCATAGATTTTCTTTTAATTTAGCGCACATCGGAACTCCACTCGTCGCAATCACCAAGTCCTCCTGCCCAAGTGATTTGGGGAAGGGGGCTGGGGGCAAGGGGCCGCTATGAGGCTGCTGGTACTGCTGGTGTTAGGGACCGCGGGGGCGCAGCTGGAAGGTCCGGGGCAGGTCGAGGAGGAGGATGCGGAGAGCGAGGCGGAGCAGCCTGGGGGGCCTCGCACGGCCTGGGAGAAGCCCGGCTGCCACTTGCTTGGTATTAACCTCTTACTAATGACTAATAAACGAGTTTTAAAATTCGCAGAACTGATAAACAACTATTTACCCTATAATCAAATAAATTTTGAAACACCTTTAATATTAAGGACTAGACATCGGATTATATGCTCTAACAAAGTGCCAAAATAGGCATGCAAATATGCACTAAAAAAGGACGAAATATGCTCTAAAAACTCTTGATATGCCTAAAATATGCACAATGCAAAATCAAAAAACCATTTTTATTTTTATACATTTTAATTAAACACGATGCAAAAACAGCGAAATATTCTCAAAATTATGTATAGTTTTTGTGACAGTGTTTTTCCAAATTTTCGAACAAAAATTTTTGATGTTTGTCACCGAAAACGACTTCTCTACGTCAACTGACATCATCCGACAATTTAAAAAATTTGGCACCATTTCTTGAGATACCTGTTTAGGCAGGGTATGTACCTATGACCTGTGCCGTTGATGTAGGCATTAATGTTCTTCATGTCTTTAAGACTCAGGTTTTTAAACAAAATAGCGTCTAACTTTTTACGAATCTTTTCTGATATTGAATTGGGAAGGGCGTTGGCGAGTTCAATCATTGTTTCCACTATTTCTATCGATTTAAATAGAGGAAGGTTTTTTTGTTTCCAATTTTTCTATGCCATCTAGTACCTTGTGGAAATGTGTTGAGATGAGGGCGAATGCGTCTTCAAATGCTATATATGCACGATTGGGAAAAAAGGCTAAAATATGCATTAACGCCGTAATTAGAGAGTTTTAATTTGCATATGCAAATGCATAAAATCCGATGTCTAGTAAGGACATTAGTTATTATTATTAATTATTTTTACAGCTCGGTTTTTTGTGAAAATCATTTCAAGGACTCATATGATAATATTTTTTCGTTTTTCTTTGTTACAACCTACGAATTTAATGCTACTAACTAATTATAATGTAAAGACAAACATGGTTGTTATTTATTTCTTGCATTTTACGTCTGACATTTCTCACAACTTATGACCGCGACCGCTTTTATAATTCCCGCGGTTACAAGGCTAAACGGCTTTTAAATAATGTTGGGACAAATGATGTACTTATATCAGCTTCTTACAAAGAAATAAAATCTTGCATCTCCCTCACTCGTATCAAAGAAATGCGATGCTGCTACACTCCCGTTTGACGTGCCGTGCCGTGGGAATTATAAAAGCAGCCATTCTGTTTATAATGCAAACCTATATTTACCGGAGGTTCCTGTGAATTTTCTTCCTTTATTTGATATTTTAGGTCTATAGAGCATTAACTATTAAATATTTATTTCTATATCCTATACTCAACGCGCGATAAGAACATTTTAAATGGATTGATGACGTTATTTTTATTTTGCTTTTACCTTCTTCTTCCTTGCGCTGTCCCAACTCAATGCCTAGGTAGGCTGTTGGGGTCGGCTCTTCTCGTTCTCAGGTAGTAGCTTTTTCGGTTCTGAGTATCGCCTTCATCCAGCCCGTTTCTCTGAAGCATTTTGGAGCATTGAGTCATCCAGGAGTTCTTTGGTCTTCCTCTGGATGACTGTCGATGAAGCTCCATAGACATTGCCTGCTTCACTGTGTGGTCTGATGGTCTTCGTCATATGTGCTTATTTTGCTTCTACCAATGTCTAGATATTACATATTTGGTATCACTTATCACTCTGTTAAAGGTTCCTGATAAACAATGAATTAATTCAAATATAAATTAGTTACCTCCTTTACAAAGTTCGCCCATTACACAGTGAGTGTGTTACGTTGCTTGGCACAGAAAAAGTTAATTGTTTTAAATAAACTTTATTGAAATAAATGCTAGTTTCACACGAGCGCTATACTATCAATGCGATATTTGGGCGTGGCCTACATCCCATATCGCTCTCTATACAATCCCGCAAACGTCTCAGACGAGGAAGATAATTTAATATAATATGTGCGGGCGTGGCTTATATGATATTCCGTGATCTGCTATATTTTAAAATGATGTTGCCCTTGAGGAGTAGCGGTCAGATAATTTAGGGAGCTGCCGTGGTCACGGGGCTGTCAGCTCACAAGGTGACAATCCAGTAAAAGGAAATTACATTTCTTGCCCTCTCCTTCCCCCCACACTTCCTCCCTTCCTCCTCCAAAGCCAAGGGGAGAGAAAGATTATAGTTTCCGTGCGAGACTAGATCATATAATCTAAATATTTAAAAAAAACATATAAAAAAAAAACAAATAACGAAATGGATCCTTACACATGCAATACATTACAATTTTAATACCCATTCACTTTACACTCTTTTAATTTAATCACCTTTCAGACAAAACATAATATATCTCTATTTTCTAAATTAGCGGCATTGTATGTACAAGATTAATTAATAAGTTAATTAATAAATAAATTAGTGTCATCTATATCTAACAACTCCTCAAATTTTTCATTTTCTATGAATTCTCTAACTTCTTCATCTTCTTCTTGTAACCCAATCTAACTATATATCATTTTCTTATAGAAGATCTTATATAAGATAAGAGCAGGCATAACATGATATATTTTTACATATTTTTATTTACTATCTAAGCAGCTTTGTATGTATGTATAAGACTGATTACTGTGACTTATATACCAATAATTCCTTAATAAATAATAACTTCTCTTTTCCAATAACTCTTTAACTTCATTGCCTTATTCTTATAATCCAAAATAACAACATGAACTCTCTTATTGTAGAAGAATCTGTGTGCATAGTATTAATTAGTGAATATTTTCAACCAATACTAATGAATGTAATCCGAAAACTGTAAACTTCACCCGCCATAACACAGGGTCATCCCTAACATGGAGGGTGAAATATCATAAAAAAACTATATGTACTTTCGATTTTTCATGTATTACATAAATAAAAATAAATAAATATTGAACACGCCCAAATACCGCATAAATTATAGCACTCGTCAGACTAGCATTATTCCGTCATAACAAAGGCAATGTCACAACAAAGGCATTGCAGCTATGTACCTAAACCATAATGTGTCTTGTGTTGCGTCGCAGGTCACAGCAGGATGATCAGCATCCCCGACTGCGCGCAGTTCTCGGTGACTACGAACGCGTGTCGGGGTTTCTGCCCCTCCGTGTCCTTCCCGGAGCTGCGTCCTTCCGCGCCGCGCCCCGTCACTTCGCTCGCTCAGTGCTGCAGCATCATGGAGGCTGAACATGTCAGGACCTACCTTTGATATACCTACCATTTACCCTTTAATTGACCACAAGGGCATATATAAGGGGGGGGGGGGAGTTAGGGGTTCAAATCCCCCACATCGGCCTCAGTATAGCATAGGAAAAAAATAGAATAGTGCTTGTAGATTACTTTCCAGGAAAAAACAACAATATTAACATCTCTTTCATCAATGTGACGTAAATAATACGTTGGTAAGTACAGTGTAAGTGGTAAGCACTAAATAGAGGTTCAAAAAACATTCTAATAAACTCAGCAACCCCCCCCCCTCTCTTTTCCCTTGCCCCCCTTGATCGAAATCCCCAGTGTGAATGCCATAGCTACGACATTGGACCTTGGTAGACAATCTTGCCACTGCGCTTGTATCTTCAGTCAAAGCCTTCTTTATGCCGCTAACCTACAACTTACAAAGGGCGTATATAATGGGGGGGGGGGGGGGGGTTGAGGGGTTCAAACGCCTCCCAATCGGCCTCGGTATTGCGTAGGAAAAAAAGAATAGTATCTACTTATAGATCGTAGATTTACATTCCTAGAAAATACAACAATATTATTGCATAATCTCTTTTATCGCGGATGTAAGTAATGTGTTTTATTTATTCACTCTTTTATACGCCTATGGGGCTTTTTCGTTGTGTACAACCTTCGACCAAGTATACCCTAGACAAGCCCTCTCATAGTAATAATCAGAATAAAATAACACCAGTAACAGTAATTTCGCAACAAAACTCTCCTTCCAATTCCGCCGTCTTGCATACAGAGTTCCCGGCAATATACAACTGACCGCCAAGTTATCCTTTTGTGTAATTCTGTCAAACTAATACATCAATAGTTGTTCACGGATTGGCCGCATGAACAATATCCACAAGCCGTGCTGAATACAGTGGTTTTCAAAGTGGGGGTCATGAGACATTCATAAATTTAATTGGAAAAAAATATTTTTTTACTTTATTTTGACAAGCGATTCAATTTCGGAGGCCAGTATGGGTACCGCCGCCTCGGGAACCATTTATTGGATAACCAACGCCTCTGCCATAGGTCACCCCAAGTGATTCGCTACGTTTGGTGACTAAGCAGGGGTGCCCGGGTTAATGGAGTGATGTTTGTCCAGGTCTTGGCGGCAGATGCGTCTGCATTTTTTTTCTGTTGGTTCGTAAGCTTAATGAGTTTATTAAAAAAACCAATCATCATTTGCTTGAAAACATTTACGAAAAAATCATCTTTTTACCGCCCATGCACCGTGGGCTACCCAAGTTGGTTGCTCATCATTAACACAGTGATGAGCAACCAGCGGTCCGCAAGCCCATTTACTGCTTTTCGGACTGATTACAAAAAAATATCAAAAAATTGCGCTAAAAATATTCAAAGGCTTCTGTTCCGTTTTGCAAAAGGTATTAGCCAAAAACTATAATTTCTTTTTAAAGTTTTGAATCAGCTACTCAAAACATTAAGTTTTTTGCGTATAGTAAATAAAAAAAATTACTGAAATTAGTGGATACTTAAAGCCCAGTAGTAAGCGCTCAAAAAGGAGAGGAAGGGGAGATACGTAAATACGAGTGTTAGAGGGAGCGCGCTATTCTTAAAAACATGACTCGTTTGAAATAGGACAAAAATCTCACGGAAAATGTCTCAAAAAGGATTTGAAAAAAACAATGAATTACGAAATTTTTCGTATAACTATATATCTTGTAATACGTGTTAATAATATTTTTTGGAGTATATCTTACGATTTTTATCTATCGGGGGAAATTTCATACAATTAAATTATAAGTGTTAATTGTTTAACTTGCGACCTTAATTAAAGAATTTTGCAACGATTTTTTGTTAAAATCTGTGTTTTATGTATTTTAAAGGTTTCCGTTTTACAAAATAACAAAAATTATCTTGACGAAATATTGTACTTATAAATATTGTAATTACAAACAAAAATAAACTAACACCATTTACTGGTTTGACCTTGAACGAAGTAAAAATTTTGTCTGGCAATTTTTGCCCTTTTTGAATCAACCGCCAAAATTTAACATTTCCAAATGAAAAAAATCGATATCATTCATTGTTTTGGCATTGCGGATATAAAATTTTCAGCTGCGGCTTTTTTTTACCCTCTTTGGTAGTTTAATTAAACAAATATTGTTTTATAATATGTAAAGCAGGTTTGCGACTCCACCGACAAAAAAGTTAACCAGCTTATGTTGTACATACCCTCCCACCAAGGTCCGCATAAGTACATAATAATAATGGATACATTAATAATACTTCGACTTAAAAGGTTGATCATTCCTAAAAAATAGCTGGTGGTGAATTTATGTAATTATAATTGTAATTTATGGAAATAATATAATTTATTTTATTACTAAAAGCGGGTTGCGCTTTAAAAAAGTTTGAAAACTCTTCCAAATTGTGATACTAGCCCTCCTTGTATGTATTAGTAGTCGAACACAGGCAGTGCGGTGATTTGATGACGTAGGAAACTTTGATGGCAACAAAAGTAATACTGTAACATTATTACGTTTATGAAAACGCTGTCTAAAAGACATATGTAAGGTCTATTTTTTTGTTGTAGTCAGATAGCTGACTACATTTTCAAAAATAAAGTCCGCGGTGTGTACTTTGTACAACATTCGGAAGTTAGATATTTTGCTGTTTGAAAAAATTAACTCCGGTGCGGACGGCTGGAACACAAATTGGTTTCGGTGTAGACCTTGTAGACCGATAAAAGGTACAACACAAAGCACTATGCGATCTAAACGGTGCAAAACAATGCAGGCACTTTTTCATAAATGGGCCGTGAGCCTGCTTTTGCTGGCTTCTGGGGTCATTTTGCATTTCACAGGGCGCGTCTAGATATCATACGTCAATGTGTACAACATAATGTTTACATTTTTGCACAACAGTTAGTAATAAACAACAGGTTTAGTTTCTTTTCACGTTTTCATTCGCCAGTTTTCAGTTTCCCGTCTAAACTTTCAGTTTTATAAAAATAAAGATTAATTTTCAAAGGATTGAATATGAAAACGATGTGAAAATTTGTTTGAAAAATATGAAAAATTACTTTCCTGAAAAACACAACGTGTACCTACTTCTTGAACCCTTATCAGAGTCATAAGTAGGTAAAAACTCTGTTCTGATAGCCCTGATTATCTCCAAATACCAAACTTATAATATGATGGGCGCAGTTTATACATTTTTTTAAATCTTGTCATGTATTTGTATGTAAACATCTTGTATTAGGTCTGTATATTTTTGAGCCCGTACCTTTTATTGTATTTTCCTGATTTTGTTTTTTATGCATTTCTTAGTCCATCTCATTTTAGTCCATCATGGAGGATACTTTATTTTAACTTTTTGACACCAAAAG
Organism: Limnephilus lunatus; assembly: GCA_917563855.2. Taxonomy (NCBI): domain Eukaryota; kingdom Metazoa; phylum Arthropoda; class Insecta; order Trichoptera; family Limnephilidae; genus Limnephilus; species Limnephilus lunatus. The sequence goes on along the minus strand of OU830594.1, from coordinate 29,057,194 downwards.
TACATAAATCAAATGAGTGGTTATAAAAATTCATAAAATCTCATAAGACATTTTTCTGTGAAATATTTGTAAAGTGATTCTTCATATATGTTGTGTCTGTATGTTGCTTCTGTGAAATGTTTTGTAAATTTTTTATTCGTTTATTGTGTCTACATATTGGGTTGAGTTGGGTTTAACTTCTCAATGAGTTTTGATAACTCATAGGACTGCAACTTCGTTGTATGTTTTATTTAATAAAAAAAAAAAAAAAAATAAATATCAAAAATAATGGAATACAAAATTTAATGGATACATCATTTGTAATGATTAATGATACTACCGTAGCATTTGAATACATTGATACGGAAAATCGTTAGTTGGTATTTACACATTGTGATTTGGCGCTAAAATTAAAATTTTATTTTTTAAAGCTTCCTTATCTGATGTATTTTAAGTAAACTTAGTTAGTACCTAATTCATTGAAATATTGCAGGTGACTGTGCAAACTTTGTGCCTTGAAGGGGAGAGGAACATCACTTTCAGATCCGCCACTTCCTGCGCCTGTTACCACTGCCGAAAGGACTGACATGAGGCCCCTTTAAATGACCAACGCTAACCATTTTTCGCTGCCTTCCTGCTGCTCATTGCGTTTTTGTGCTAAGCTTTCATCGAACCCATGTTTCCCCCGTTCTTTTCACTTAACTTTTCTTCGTGTCTCGTGTCTTCCACTTTCTACACCTTCTTGCTATCCTCTGACTATCCTTTTGTTGTCTTCTTGCCGAACACATTCCCCTTTAATTCCCTCTTCGAACGCCGATTACTCGACTACTCACCTTCCTATATAGTTCTCTCTCTCTTTCCATTGACGTTCAATTACTAACCTCACGCCTCACGCTGTCTTCTTGATAACCTCACATTATCCTCTGGCCAACCTCTTGCTGACCACTTGTTAACTTTTTGCTGATATCTCGCCAACCCCTCTTCTGACCTTTTGCCAAAATTTTAACTTATTTATTTTGATATTTTATTAATATCTTGATATTACTTTGATATCTTCATACTCTTTGATATTACTTTGATATCTTCATATTCTTTGATATCTTCATATTCTTTGATATCACTTTGATATCTTGATATTATTTGATATTACATTGATATCTTGATATTCTTTGAAATTACATTGATATCTTGCCAACTTCTGGCTATCCTCTTGCCAACATCTTGCCGAAACCATGCTTCACTTTCTTCATTCTTCGGCCGCAAGCTTTTCGCTTTCCTCCCCCTTTGCCTCTGTCTTGATATTCCCTTTCTTCTCCATACCAACCCCTCGACGAACTTGGACCGTACCTTGAACTGCCCTGATGATTCTACACTCCAAAACGACTTAATTTTATTAGTAAAGCGCATATTTTTGTCGATTGATATGCCCAGAGAATAATTATTTCATTATCTATTGTATTGTTGTTGTAGTACCTACACACTACCTAGATTCTAAATTTAACGATTTGAAATAGATAACAATATATTATGGTAAGTATTTATCTTTCTTGTGTTATTTTAAATAATAAAAAAAAACTATATTAACAGGAGGGCTCCCTCAGAAAGTCGATTAATGTATCTTATATGTATCTATGTATGTAAACATTTTAACAGGATTTTTTTGCATTGTAAAAAAGTAGTTTTAATTTTTTTATTGATGTGGCATTGGCATTTGAAAATAAAAATATGTATACGAGTGATTTTATAAAAAAAAAGTTTTATTTAAAACCAATCCATCACGAGCTACGTAGCTTTGATATATATATATATATATATATATATATGTGTGTATAAATATGTGTGTATGTATTTAATCTATTCCACAAAACTTTTCAACATTGAGCTCTGGCGTAATGAAATTTGGCTCGGCCAACGCAATTATATTCAGTTGATCTAAGAGCCAGCATCGACGTACGTTGCATCATGCTTGGCAAATATTATTAGTTCTTAGATTACTTCCACTTAAAAATAATAATTATAATATAACTAGATGGTTCCCGGCATGCGTCGCAATGCCATATTCAAAGAAATACATTGTTTCTCCCTGAATCACCTTTCCCGTACTTCCCCGTTCCCCTTCCAAGCTAGCTTTATTAATTATAGCCTGTATGTTATTCTGATATATGAGCTATATTATTGTAAAGTTTCATTAAAATCCGTTCAGTAGGTTTTGCGTGAAAGAGTAACAAACACACACACATATTTATACATTATTTATTACACGCCCCGGTGGGCTTTTAACTTCTGTTTTAAAAGTTGTTTATATCAGTGATTGGTTACGCCAATACACATACCTACACATACACATACCTACATAGCACGCATACATACTGTCACTGCTTGGATTGGTATTAATAATGTTGCAAATTCCTGTCCTACCTTGCTCCAAAATCCGCACCTAAAAATATTGTCACCACGTGCGCCAGTCTGTAATTAACCGCCCGCCGCAACATATCATATAGCCATTGTGCTCCCGCTATCGGTGAATCGCCACTATCACAACTCCGCCGTGTTCTATCAAAATAAACGAAACCCACGCATATTACTGTTTGTGCCTGTTGGATAGGGGAGAAAGCAGATAAGTGCATTGCCAGCATACAAGTTCTTTATCGCTTTCTGTGAGTCCTTTCCTTTCTATGCAGCATATGTTCTTCTCATTTCCAGGCAGTGACAGTAACACAAAATCAAGGTCCTTCGTCAGTCATTCTTTACACAAACATATCAATCCACTCTACAAAAACATTAATCTCATTCAGTGATATTGTAATTGTACTTAAAAATACTATAATATATATATATAAAATACTAAAAATTATTACAATATATAAAACATAAAATAATTGAAATTAAAACAACAAAAGTATAAAAATGTGATCAGAGACTAAGATTCCTCACGTAAACGGATGTTTAATGTAACAAAAATAAAAGAAAGTGTATTCATCTATTTGTATCTAGATAAATAAAAGTATTGGAATAAACAACATTTATATTGATTTTTTAAATATGAAACATATCTCCCCGACAAGGCCGGATCTATGGGGGGATCTAGGATCTGTTACCTTTCCTAGTTATATATTTTCCTATATTTAATTTAATGTTCCGTGTGACATTAAATTAAATATAGGAAAAATATATAACTAGGAAAAATAACAGTCGAGGCATTTCTTCATTATATAGGTCCCAGCAGCTTTTTCTCTCTGTAATCTTTCTTTTCTGCGAAAAAATCTGTTAGCTCGTCAAAGTCCGCCTCAAAAGCAGTTTTATTTTCAATAGCTAGGATCGCGAGGCCATGACGCACAGTTATACTCTAATTGGCAACTGAATGGGTTTTATTATAAATGCACCTATATTATTCCATTTTCTATTTATAGGGAATAGGTACCCCCCAAAAAAATCCCACATACCTAACACACGAGGAGCTAGTGACCTCATTTAAAAAACACTGGTATTCAAATAATCATACAGTCCTAAATCCTGAATTTTCTCACGCAACCAGACTTCAGGGGTGCTATATGTAATTATTTGCTGATCAGGAAAGCCCACAACTGTCCCGAGAAGAATTTAAATCCTGTGACGGTATTGCCAAGATGGGACTTGCGGAGGAAGGAAGGATCCGTTTGTGGGTAATACGCTGGTGCGGCATTTAAAACATTAGGTTAATTGCATATCGTAAGTCTTGTCGACCTGAAAGCAAACATAAGACCTCGTGAAGCGAGTTTTACGATTGTGATTCAGAGATGGAGGAACCCCGGCTAAGGCAGGCCACGAGGTAGATAGGTCCGTCTAAAACAGCCACGTGCCATATTCAATTCGGTAGAGACATGATAAGGGAAGATATGACATACCCCTTTTAGACTCGAGTTAAATTCAATCTGGAGGAAAATGGAATTCGGAGCAGTGCAGGAATCGTCATGAAGACTAGGTATTCTCCCATCTGGCATGAAGGGACCTTCTTAAAGCAAGGAACGCCCATCCAAGAGGGTAAAAGCCGGTCTCGAAGATAATCCTAGCAAGTGTAGTGAGAGAATTCTGGTTTGAATTGTCGTCCACCAATTTTGCTTGGTTAGTGGAGGAGCCGAATTTTTCAAAATATAATTTTTTTCTTCCACATCCATCCATTCCCTCCCCTTTTTCTCACCAATTTAGCGTATAATAACCATGAAAACAAATAATTTATGTTAGGTGAAGGATGCAGACAAAGGTCTTCAATTGATAAACGGGGTTCTCGAATGGTCTCATATTACATAGGTAAAGTAAAGTTTTTTTTTCTTGAAATGTCACAATTATAGACTGTTATCTTCTTTGCATTGTATTTTTCAATATAGCCGTGATAATATAGAGGAAATAGTAGTAAACAAAACGAGTAAAAATGAAATCGAATACTGACGAGGTTAGGACTGGGTTTGTTTATCAAACGCGGTCAAGGATAGGCAAATAAAAATAATTAAATAGATTGGAAAATTCTCACACCTTCTCTAAAAGAACCTAGGAGTTACCACACGCAAAACATTATCTTCTCTACATGTGTGTGCATATAAAATATGCATACAAATATAAATTCTAAAGAAAAAAAAAAAAATTTACTGTGATAAAACCACAGGGTTTTGAGAAAATTGGGGTAGATTTAGCTAGAAAATAAAAGAACCTACGGTTCATTAAAAATAAAACCACAACCCTGAGGTAGAAATAACCTGGGGAGGTTTAAAATCAGGACATCACACTTAGGGGTGTGACCAGTAGGACATAAGGGAAGAATTATGAATAAAGTTACGAGATTAGAGCTATGAGGTAGAAGCTTAGAAAAGAAAAATGTACAAGGGAGGTATCATCACACCGTTTGTTGAAACATTGGGGGAATAGAGAAGTCCAATCCATTTTTTTTATTTTTTTTTAATGAAAAATGACCTTCTAACTTAAATTACTGCACTTTTTTTTTTTAGAGTTAGTTTTAATAGTTAAAATAATTTTCAAAGTTTTAATTTTTGGAGATCCCTCGAAAACACCCATATCTATGATGAATTTTGTGACGTCATTTACTAAAATAACGATTCACGTATTTTATGATTTTTATGTTGGTTTTCTTGAATCTCAGATAGATTTGCGCAGGCGCGCGGCCATCTTGTTTATTATAACGCGTTGATTGGCTTATTTATTGCAAATGGCGAAATCAAATTCTTTGCAAAACAATGAATGACGTTGATGAATTTTACTTGCAGTTTTATGTTTTTGATGATAATTTTCGTTTAAATGACTGATTCACTGTGATATTAGTGTAATTCAGCATAAAGTACCAATGCTGCCTTTACTTTTTTTCAGTTTTAGTCCTTAAATAATGTTTTGTTGGTGATTTAGTTTCGTTAACGATAGGTTTTTAGGTTACTGACATTACATAATCAAAGGTTACTTCTGAAAAAAAAAATTATGACTTTTCCGCGTGAATTTAATAAAACTTCCATAAAAGTAATATTATTTAATAATGTAAAAGCCTTATGCATGTGTAAATAAATACAAATTCGAGAAATCAACGCATTAATTGCGTAAAACCGAGTCCAAGATGTCGGATTTTTTCAGTTATTTTTTCGGAATTATTATAATATTTTTTTATCCTTTTTAATTGTATGAATGACATAAAAAGTGAAGTGACAATTTTATTCCAAATTCATAAAGTAAGAGGACTGTATTTTTAAAATTTTGAATTTTCCTAAATTTTTCGACCATTTAATAGAATATGTTTACAGTCAGCTGTTTTTTTTTTTAAAAATTTCATTTTGAAACTTAAAATACTGCATTTTTCAAACACAATCGTAAATGTCAGATACAAAAATCTAAAAGGCAATTCTATTAAGTTTCTATAAAGGTATATGCTTTTACGACATCTTCAAAAATAAGAAATATATAGAACATTCGCTTGTGTCATACCTAAACTCCCATATAAATGACCCAAATGAATTACAGTGAATCACCAGTGAATCTTCCATCGTGACGTCACCATAACAGCATTACACAGCATACCAACTTAACGCTGTGTTTTAACGAGAATATTAAAAATGCACTTTTTATTATTTTTTTAAAAACTGTACGTTTAATATTATTAAATAAAAATTATATATTCAGAATCAGCGTTTATTGGTCTTTGTGAACATATTTTTTAAAGCCATAATATTTTTCACTGGAGTTCCTTATTGGGTGTGGCCAATCTTTGTCTAGAGGTCTGTGGTGAAGACGCATGACGAAGACGCACTAAACACTTGATGTCAAGATGAGTTCTAATGAGGAAGAGATTCTACATCAGGGAGAAAATACAGAATTCACAGATATTTATTTATCAGGAAAGATTTCTAATTAATATCGATTATTACAAATGTACCATTTCGTCCAAGAATTGAGTGAACTATGTAAATAATTACGTACACGTCAAAAAACGTCAAGTTCAGATACGGAAGAGATTCTTACAGTTTTAGCGATAAGATTGTAGTTGCTACGCGTAAGTATCAAAGAGAAAATGCAGATTTCAAGTTAAACCGTACTACCTCGATTTTGTTTAGGTATTTATTTATCAGGAATTAAGAATAGAATAACGATTTGGATTGGGCAATTTCTTCCGTATCTCTGAAATTAATTGGATTAAAAACTGGATTTAATTATTCTACACGTGCAAGAAAAATTTCACCAGCAAATCGAATTTGCATTACATTAAAGCTAGCTAATTTCTAGCTACTAGCATTCGTACAAGACCTAAATTTACCATTTAAGAATTTTAAAACAAATATTACCATAAACCAGGTGCCAGGTTGACTCAATATATACGGACTTTAGCAAGGCCTTTGACAAGGTGTGTCACAAAATATTAATCAATAAATTGGCGACACTTGGAGTTTATGGTAGCTTATTATTTTGGTTTGTTAGTTATTTGTCCAAAAGAAGTCTTAGTGTGAAAATAAATGGCACACATTCGTACAAATTTATAGCAACAAGTGGAGTGCCGCAAGGCTCCCATTTAGGGCCCATTTTGTTCATTATATTTATAAATGATATTGTTGATATATTCACAAACATAAACGTGCTACTGTTTGCTGATGACATGAAACTATATAAAGAGATCAACCACATTAATGATTGTATTACACTTCAAACTAATTTGACATATCTTTTTGAATGGTGCTCTATCAACAAACTAGCATTAAACATAAATAAATGTCAGTTCATTCATTTTTCCAAAATAAATAATCCTATATTTTTTCAGTATTCATTAAATGATGAAAATTTAAATTGTGTTAATGAAATTATGGATCTAGGCATTATGTTCGACAGTAAACTCACCTTTGTATGTCATATTAATAATATTATCAACAAATCCCTAAAGACTCTTGGCTTTGTTTTAAGAGCTGCAAAAGATTTTAATGATTTAGGCACATTTATTATGTTATATAAAACCCTTGTCAGATGCCAACTTGAATATAACTCTACGTTATGGTCTCCCTTTTTCAATATTCATTCAGACAACATTGAAAAGATACAACGGAAGTTTCTAAGGTTCATAAACTATAAATTGCGTATTCCTATACTAAACATTGATTATAATTACCTCCTGGATAAATTTTCTCTCTTGAAACTTTCAGAAAGAAGAATAAGCACAGATTTAATACTGTTACATAAAATACTGCATTACAAAATTGACTGTCCAGAATTACTTCAATTTATCAATATCCATGTACCCAAAAAATCATGTCGACATTTATTACCCTTTTACTTCAATAACACCAGGACACTAGCTTATCAAAATTCTCCGTTTCCTAGACTTCACAGTCTCGGAAATAAATATTCTAATCTAGGTGATATATTTCATCTTAAAACCAATCAGTATAAATGTTGCATATTCTATCACTTTTATTCTTCTAGACACAAATAGATTTACATAATTTCTGCAGTTTTTTGTTTATATTGAATGTGAGACTTCTTATCATTTTTACATATGTACTTTTTATTTTATTATGTGGTTTTGTTTTTATATTGTATTACGTATTTTCATTTCTCATTGTATTATATTTTCTTCATTGTTTTTATACTCAACTTATAAACTATAATGTAAAAGCCCATCAGGGCGTGTAATAAATAAATAAATAAATAAATAAACCGTTACATATGTTTATGGGCCCTCATAAAGTAATAGTCTTTATATTAGAATAAGTTAACAATAATAATCTAAACGAAAATATGAAAGAAAACAAGACAGAAAAAAGAAAAAAAGACAATGGTCGCAACTGGTACTAGAACCCAGACCTCTCCGTCTAACCGGGACGAGCGCGTTAACCAATTTCGCTATTGCCACCTTCTGTCAAACCGTCATATTTGTCAATCTCATATTTTCAAATTTTAGAATTAACATTATTATCAACTAATTATAATTCTCCATAATAGTCTTTATTTACAGGTACTTTACTTTATTTACGATAGAAATAATCATCCATTACGACAATACTTATTTACAATTTTTTAAACGCATAATTACGAGGCTCGCGGAGTTGACATAACCCCAAAAACTCATTCGATTTATTCTCCATTTTTGACCTCGTTGCGCGGCTGCTGTAAAAAAATGAACTATTATCCCCTGCATTCCCCGCTTCACCCGGGGGGAGAATGTTTTCCGCCGGCCACGGAAAGCGTGAACATCGCATCTGCAAATAAGAATTGATCAAAGCTAGGCCCCCGTAGTCAAAGTTTATAGTAATGTTTAAGCAAATGTTCATGGTGGAGGTCGCAAGAGACAGGGCTTTAGTTACATCTCGTCTCTCACATAGACTGTAAGATAGGGCTCCGGTCAGTCCGTGGGTAGCTGCTATGTCAGTTATGTATTATCTTATCATGTATTATTCTATGCAGTGGGTGCTTGGCATCGATTTGCCGTGAACTGCTAGGGTCGGGTATCTAGAGGGGGGAAGAAGCGGGAGTCCAGGGGTAGTGAAGCCAAGTTCAATATAAAATCGACCAACATAACACGGGCATCAGCCTGGCATGATGGTCGAAAAATCCACAAATGATGTAACCATAATATGCAATGAATAAAGAAAAAAAAAGATTCGGAGAGAGGTAGCCGGGGCAAGCAGACAAAGGTCCGTGGTAGAGTCTGTGGAGTGAATTGGAAAGGTCCGCGCACCTGTATTTATTTCGGACCCCTAATCCATATTCCCGGCGCTGTGGTGGGTTTGGACGCAACTCGTTTTGCGTGATGTGATGTCCGATACGATTTACGTAGCGAAGTTTGTAATATTTGTAGCTATTGTCCTCTCCGTGCTCCTGTCAGCCGACCTCAACAATCTCTCTCCAGTCTTTTTATTAAGGTAAAAAACAAAAGTAAGATAAGTCCCCGGTCCAACAATGTTCAAGGGATTCTTAAATATGTTGCTTATCTCTAAATGAAAATTATTTATTATCTTTTAAGGTTTTTGGAGTTTGGCCTACTTTTTAGTGTAATTTCTTGGTAAAATTATCGGCCGAACTCTCGTTAATCTAACCTAAGTATAACACAGATTACATACATGGATTATAAATTTAGCAAATATCGAACCTAAAAGAACCCGGGGTTCAGCGGTCTACGTTCACAAGGAAAATAGAAAACGAAGATGGCCGTAAGGAAACACCCTCGTCTTCTACTTCCCCGGCAATCCGTCTGGCACAGTAGGTATACATGTGAAAATAATTATTTTTGTAAAATTTGCACTGTATTTATTAGTGTTAACATTGCATTCTGTAAAATTATTAAGGCGGTTGCACAATACATAACGCACCATAATAAATCTTCCCGGTGCGTTTTATTTTAAGTGTAACTTTCACTTAGGAAAAAAAAACAGTAAGATATTTATAATAATATAAATATGGGGTACAAATATGTATTTATGAGTAAAATATTATTTTCACATAAAAATATGTGCATTCATGTATTGTTCATAAAAGTAAGTTGCATACAAATAATGAAAAAACCATTAATATTTTTCAGATTAACATAATGCTTATGTTCTTAATTGCAGTAAAACTAAGTAAATTAAGTGTTGGTATTCATTGAAAAGCAGGTTTATAAATCAACACAAAACACAAAGAAAACTTAAAAAAAAAGAAGTTTTGACTTTCTTCAAAATATCAGCGTCTTCGGGAGATAGGCGATGCTGTGGATGTATTCATTGTCAAACCTCTTCGAAGCGCCGCAGTAGCACGAGAGCATTTTCAAAAATAATTCGAGCATGTGTATAATTAATATTTGGATATTAATATAAACTATTTTGGCATTAAGTGTTTGTGGAAAATATTTAAAAAAAATTTAATTTAAATTTATATGAAAATGTGGTGTAAGTCGCTATTTAAATTCTTTCAGAACTGCGTAATAAGAGTATGCTGACTGCAACACCTGGAAAAGTAAAAAAATACACTGAAAATAAATTTGCTTAAAAATGATAAAGTGAACCTCCCTGACTGTCAAAAAGGAAGCAAAACGCGATTGGAAATTAAGTGAAAAATTAAATAAAAACATCGCAAGTTTTTGGGTGACATCAATATGGGAACGATCGTAAGTGAATCTCATAGAAGCGCATGTGAAGAATTTATTTTTTTTACATTATCTCAATCAACAATCCCACAGGTTCAATGTCATCTTTGGGGATGCTGTGTGGAGGGTCTTTTTAGGGAAATGAAGGAGAGAAAGTTCTGGGAAGAAAAAAGATATAAGGGATGGGCAGGAATCTGGGGATCAATGTGTTCAGGAATAACGAACGTATGAGGTCAATAAGTCTCCCCCAACTAAAGTCTCTCCCGATCCGCCGCCAAGAGCTAGACAAACCTCACCCCATGAACCCGGGCACCCCTTCTAAGTCATCAATCATAGTGAACCGCTTCGAGTGACCCATGGCGTTGGTGAGTTATGAGTGTTGGTTATCAAATAAATGGTTCCCGGGGCGGCGGTACTCACACCGCTTTGACTCCGCCTCACGTTACTTGAAAAAAATATACGAATTGGCCCAAATTTATCTCACCGAGGAGGAGGGGGGGGGGGTCTAGATTGGAAGAAAAACTGCTCACGTAATTAATGGATGCCCTCTTTCCAAATTGAAAATAAGAAAAGGAACGCTGTTTGGTTGGGTTAGGTTAAACGGGCATACACAGCACATTGCGTCCGTGAGCATGTCGACACATTGAATTGTTGCCGTCGGTATTTTACTTCTGTATAATAGTTATATACCCGATAAACAATGAAAAGATAAATCGGCAATTTTGTTGAATTCCAATGTGAATGAATTAAGATCGATTTTCTCTTACTTCGGGTGAAATTCTTCAAACTTTTACTTTACATCAAAATTATCGAGAATCTTTCTTGAACAGATAATCAAATAAATTGGCATATTTGGGGCCTAGGTTATACAAGGTGGTGCAAAAGTTGTCACCAGATGTTCTTTGGCTGTATTATTTTTATGAATGAAAAATTTTGGTTCTGCTTTTGGATTGTGTTTATTGATGTCTTAATTTTTTTCATCAAAATCATCACCTTATGGGAAGATGCCATATTTTTTGCAAATGGTGGCAAATGTCAGTACTGCTTTGACATTTGTGAAGTAAACAAATACAAAATACACGTCAACAAGACATGAATCGTTGTACTCCTCAAGAACGCAGAAAAATTGATGAGATTTTTTTGCGTAATTTTTCGTCGGTGGTCGTCAATTCTGGCGGCGGTCACTTGACCGATATCATTTTCTCGACTTAATGGAAAAATCATTAATACATCAAATACGCACATGTTGCATTAAGATATGAACTACCTCTTCCTGCAATTATTCCAAGAAGCTAGATTGTTAGAGATGAGAAAAATTTACTGTATACAATGTTTAAAATATATATTTTCTCGAAATATTATTTTTACAAAAAAATTAAAACCAATTTAGTAATAGGTTAAATAATATATTTGAAGTTCCACTGTGTAAAACTAGGCTTGCGCAAAGACATGCGCATTAAAAAAAAACTTTTATATTTTATACGGTGCTCCAGATTTTATGTCAGGGTTAAATCTTTCCCAAATGAAAGACTAAACCCTTCCACATACTTTTCCACAAATGATGATCTAGTAAATTCACACAATGTAAGTGCACCATATAAAGTATAATAAATACAAAACAATACAAGAACAATATGTTAATCCACCAGAAACATAATGGGAAAATATTTCACCGACTCCAGATATTTTCATATCAGAGGGTTCGGCTCTGGTGAAATCCTAACTGGTCCGATAAATCCTACTGATCCCTCAATATAAATATTTAAAAAATCTTTCGTAATCCTACATGTATTTAAAATGACTGACTTTTGCATTTTTATACATAAATTCTTTTACAAATCTAATTTAATAATATTATTATTAAATCAATAAAAACATTTTATTTGCAAACAAGTTACAATTATTATTACGCGTGACAGCTGTTTCGCCTTTTTTTTTTTACAGTGAATACCGCACAAGAATCTCAACTGCTCCCGTCTGGAGCCAGTGAGACTATGGCATCCCCAATTGGGGTATGTTGTGAGGCTGAAGGCATTATCAAAATGTGGTCATGCCACATACAGACAATCTATTTATACTATTTCTGGAAAGATATTTACTATGACTCATTTCTAATTTCTGATTAAAAATGACTGAAATTATTAATGGTTATTATTTTTCCAATTACTGTAATTTCCCACTTCGACTGAAAGTCGCTATTGTGAGTCATTCGCAAATGCTGTCTCATGGTTTTCTTTTCAAGTATAATTAATTATTTAAAATTGGTTTTGAATATATCTAAAAGCGGAGAGTGTATTATATTTTTTTTTGTTCATTTATTAAAATAGCTTTAGGATTATTATTATGTTTGTTAATTTCCAGCTGCTCTAAAAAATTAAGTTTACGTCCTTTATTTTGAACGTGTAAAGGAGTTGGCTTATTATCATCGCTAAGTGAGTGATTCTCATCTAGAAGATGTTTGGCAAATTGTGATTGAATTTTATTATTATTTTTAAATTTATTTATTTATTATTTATGTTTATAATACAGAGACAGGTTTTTAAAAACAAAAGATAAACTATAAAAAATAACTAGTACACGTCATAAAGAGTATACAGATAAATTAACGAAAGATTATACATTACAATAAAAGAGAAAGTTTCTAAGTTGTAAGTTGTAAATACATGACAAAATGCAAGATACATAAAAATAAAATGGTAACAAGTTTTTACATTGTGGATTAATATAGAAATATATGAATAAATGCATTAGCCCCTCTGTGATGCTCCTTAAATATCAAAATATTCTACATAAAAGTATCGTTCAGGTATTTCTTAAATAATGGTAAACTTGTGTTAAATACATCGATATTAGAGGTGAATTTGTTTCCTAATGTGTGAAGTCGAGAAATAGGTGCATGTATGTGGTAGTTCGTCCCAGAATTATTGTTGCAGAATAATACGTTTTGCCTGTTGCTCGATTGGGTACCTTGAAATCGATAAGATGCAGGAGTTCGCAACAATCTAATTCAGAATGAATAATTTTAAACAAAAAAGTTAAGTAATTTATTTTTCTTCTGTTTTCTAGGGAATGCAATTTAAGTGTATTTGGTAAGGATGTGTAGTTAATGTGTTGAATAGGTATGTGTAACTTGAAGTTAATAAATCTTAAAAATTTGTGCTGCACTCTTTCGATATTTTTTATATGAATTTGATAATATGGGGACAAAACTATGGAATTGTATTCCAACAAGCTGCGTACGAGTGACAAATATACGATTTTTATAACTTCTAACGAGTTAAAGTCTTTGATTGTTCTAATTATAAATCCTAGTGTTTTCATGCCTTTGTTGGTTATTTGTTGTATGTGATTTATAAAATGTAATTGCGTGTCACAACTCCAAGATCTCTAATTTCATTGACTTTTTCTAAGATTTTGTTATCTATTGTGAATTTGAAAGATAGTGGGGTCTTTGTTTGACAAAACGTTAGTGTCTTACATTTATCGATATTGAGGAACAAGTTATTTGTGACACACCAATTTTGTAATTTGTCGATGTATGACTGTAGGATTAGGCAGTCACCTATATTGGATATTTCTTTGTATAATTTGATTTCATCGGCAAAAAGCAGAACTTCTACATCGTTGAAACAGCTTATGATATTAAGAAAATGATGGGGCCGAGATGACTCCCTTGCGGTAGACCACTAGTTGCATATAATAACTTAGATAAAGAATGTTTAATTTTAACAAATAAGATTCTGTTAGACAATAATTTGAGAACCAATCCAACAACTTGCCTCTCAGTCCTAATCCTAAGGCATACAATTTACTAAGTAATATTTTATGTGATACTTTGTCGAAAGCTTTTGAAAAATCTGTGTAGGTACTGTCAACTTGTTTTTTTTTGTAAAAGATTCTGTAATATAGTTATGGTAAAGTAACAGGTTGGTAGCAGTTGACCTACCGGAAACAAATCCGTGTTGGTTTTTATCAATTACTTTTAATATTGATGGATAAATTAAATCAAGAACAAGGGATTCAAAGATTTTCAGGAGCGCTGATTGTATACATATAGGACGGTAGTTTTTAATGTCTGAGTCGTCACCTTTTTTGAGAATCGGGTAATATAACTACATTTCCAACGGGTTGGAAAATGTCCAGAAGAAAGTAAGTGGTTAAATAATGTGGTGAGTGGACCTGATATTGCAGATGCGCATTGTTTGAAAAATATTGGTGGGATGTTATCTGGGCCTGCAGATTTGTTAGGGTCAAGTGAAATGATTCTATTTAAGCATGATTCCTGTGTAATGGTGTAGTTCTGTAGATGTATTGTGTTTTGATATGTGTATGATGGTACGTTGTTATCTGATATTTCACCTTCGTATACACTTTGGAAATGATCCGCAAACAAATTAACAATATCAAAGGTGCTATTGGCTATTTTTCCATCATAATGCATTGTGGGCGGGTAGGCTGTACTTTCATTGTTTAATTTTTTAACCAAATTCTAAAGATTTTTTGTTCCTAGCGCAGTTTTCTCAACGGAGGTGATGTGTGCTTTGTAGCATAGTTTAGATAGTGTTTTACATTTCTTTCTTGTTTCTGAGAAGTTTGAGTAGTCGGTGATTTGTTGAGTGAGTTTAAAAATTTTGTGTAGCTGTTTTTTTTGTTTCAGTAAGAGTATAACGACCTCCGTAGTCCAGTGGCTAAGACTCTTGACTCACAATCCGGAGGTCGCGGGTTCGAACCCGGCGTGCGCAAATAAATTTTATTTGATTAATTTGTGTTATTTCACAATTTATTCATTTATTTATTTACTTAATTATTTATTTATTTAAGGAACATAAACAGTCATAGTAACAAAATATACATAAGAGGATGGCAAAAAAAACAGACCAATTATTAATGTTCACAGATAGGTATTTAGAAACATAAAAGTAACTGAATGTAAACTAGAAAATTTAAGAAAAACAAAACTAAGCAGCAATTTAAAAAAAAATAGTAATACAGATGTTAATTCAACAAGTGATAAACATGTTATACACAATAATAAAATAATTAAAACAATACTTAAATAGACTGCGAAATAGGTATTTGGGTTGAGACGGGTAAGGGGAGGAGAGGGATAAGGGAAAGTTGCCACGCAAGTAATATAAAAATATTAGGTACAATAAAATTAGTCATGAATATGTGTTATTCGCACCTACATAGAATGTAATACAAAGAAATTCTGTAACGACAGTAACTAGCAGTGAATATGTCAGCAAGTGTGTCTATATGTGCAAGTTTATTATTATAGTATTTACATGTCCTTTGTATAAATTCATTTTGGTTGGAATTAGTGTTGCATCTATCAATGTAGAAAAGGGAATTTTGTCTGCTGTATCGAGTCGGCGTGTGGAAATTTATTTTATTTAGCAGCTCCGGGCCGTCAACTTTTGAGTTAATAATTTTGTACAGAAGCATCTGATCAGCGACAAGCCTCCTATTGAGCAGTTTCGAGATTCGAAAATGTTTCTCGATTTCGTCGTAAGAATTGTATATGTTGAATAATTTAAAATTGAGGAATTTGAGAAATCGCTCCTGAACTCTTTCTAACCTGTTAACATAAACAATATAGCGCGGGTTCCAAACCTGTGAACAGTATTCCAGGTGAGGACGAACATGTGAATTGTACAGAATCAGATAAGTCTTAGTGTTTTTGAAAAATTTGCATGTTCTCAGTACAAAGCCTAGACTCTTTGTTGCTTTGGTGACAATATTATCAATGTGTTTATCAAAGGTAAGTTTAGAGTCCAAAATAACCCCGAGGTAACGTATATAATCTTTATTTGTTAACAGCGATCCAGAAATGGTGTATTCATGCAGTATTTTTATATGGTTACGTGTGAATGTGACTTTGCAACATTTGGAAATATTGATAAAAAGCTTATTTCTGAGACAGTAATCCGTCAGTCGATCAAGATCTTCTTGTAAACGGACAGAACAGTCATGGGAGCTTATAGGAAGGTATATCTTCATATCGTCGGCAAAAAGTAAAATTTTAGCGTTATGAAAACATGTCGTAATATCATTTATATAGATAGAGAAAAGCAAAGGACCCAAAATGGACCCCTGAGGCACACCAGAAGTAATGATTTTCCAGATGGAAGAAAATCCACCTACTGTCACAGCCTGGGACCTGTTTGTTATGTATGAAGATAACCAACGAAGAAGATCTCCATGAATACCATGATTAGCAAGTTTTCTAAGCAGGATCCTGTGGTTGATCTTGTCAAAGGATTTGCTATAGTCAGTATAAATTGTATCAACTTGCACACGTTTATCCATAAAGGCAGACAAGAAATTTATAAATGTTATAAGATTTGTAGCAACAGAGCGACCTGCAAAGAATCCATGCTGAAATTCGTTGATCGAATTCTTTACCACAGGGAATAACTGGTCATAGACTATGTTTTCGAACACCTTTGAAAAAATGCAGAGCTTGGAAATGGGTCTATAATTATCTGCTTTGCACTTAGTTCCCGATTTATGAATTGGTGTGATGTAGGCTCTTTTCCATATATCTGGAAATGTACCAGTCTTAAGCGATATATTATTCAGTATTGATAGCGGAATTGACAAATGATTTGCACACTCGGTAATGAACAGTGGTGGGATACCATCCGGCCCAGCACCCTTGCTGGAATCGAGCCGTTTTAAATATTTAGATACAAGATCAGCATCGATAAAAACTGATCATATCTCACAAACCTGATTAACTACGGAGTCGTGGCAGGAAGTCCCCAGAGGGTCAGCCGGTTCATAGACGGAATGAAAATATTCAGCAAATAAATCACAGACTGCCTGGCCACCCTCGGCTGTTAAATCCTTAAGATTTAATACGCTAGGAATAGATGCTGATAGTTTTTTTGATTTAACATATGACCAGAATGCCTTGGGATCTTTAGCGATATTCTCTTCAGCATTATTAATAAAGTCTTCATGACACTTCTTAGCCATTTTTTTCTGTCTGGTGCGTAGCCTAGAAAAAGTAATGTAATCGGAAGGGTTCTTATAAGTAGTATATAATCTGTGAAATTTCTGCTTTTCGCGAATAAGTTTTATTAATGATGAGCTATACCACGGGGGGTAGGAATGTTTACCAGAACGCCTCAATGGAACCTTATCAGAGATCAAATTATTAATAATATTATAAAAATGTGATAGTGCAGGATTGACGGAATCGGTTAAGTTAAGTGTGTTCCAATCTACTTGCGCCAGGCTGTCTCTTATGTCATCGTAATTAGCTTTGTGGAATGAAGGCCTTTTAATTGAGTTTTCCTTTATGACCGGGGGTTCAACAAACTCAGCAGTGATAATGATGGATTTATGGTGAGTATCCTCAGGAACCAACGGATCGTTCGCGGGAGCAACGCGGGAAAAAATTCGGTTTATGGGCGAAATTCCTAAAAAATAAAACTAGTTATTTTTATACTAACTTTGGGCCGGGGAATCCGAATCTGAAAGAATTAGGTGGGGGCAAGCAAAAATAAACGAATTACACGACTTTAAAAATTTCGATACACAAACAATCTGCAATGAAATAATGACACATCTTTTTATGGGCGATACTCCGAAAGAAGAAATTTAATTATCTTTATACTAACTTTGGGCTGGGAAATCCGAATCTGAAAGAATTAGGTTACACTCGGCAATATTAACTGAGTTAACAAATGTACAATTTTGAATTCACAAACAATATAAAAGGCCATTTTGGACGCTTTCTGACAATAAATATCATAGGAAAACCAAAGATATTACATATTACCATATAAAATTAAGTGTTGCCATAAGCAATAATATCAATAACGTAAAACTTTCGACACGATACTTCCTCACATGATAATTCATCACATAACTCACATTAACCTGATGAATTATGACTATCTCAACGACCGTATTCTTAGACTAAAATTGTGAAAATTCGTAGTCTTAAAAAGTTGTGACGTAGACCGGTCACCAATAGCAATGTTATTATATGAATCAATGTGAATAGATAACAGGTTTGTGTAACATGGTTTGTGATAGAAAAGAAAGTGCCCCCTTCGTAGCGCCTACTCGCGTCAAGGCAAGAAAACATCCCTTTTTTCAAGTAGTTTAGCGGCTACGCTAGGTTTGTGTAACATGGTTTGTGATAGAAAAGAAAGTGCCCCCTTCGTAGCACCTACTCGCGTCAAGGCAAGAAAACATCCCAGTTTTCAAGTAGTTTAGCGGCTAAGTTAGGTTTGTGTAACATGGTTTGTGATACAAAAGTGAATAAAATTTATTAAAAAATAATAACTGAAATATATAAACATGTTTTTTTACGTTATTGATATTATTGCTTAATGGCAACACTTAATTTTATATGTTAATATGTAATGTCTTTGGTTTTTTTCTATGATATTTATTGTCAGAAAGCGTTCAAAATGGCCTTTTATATTGTTTGTGAATTCAAAATTGTACAGTCGTTAACTCAGTTAATATTGCCGAGTGTAACCTAATTCTTTCAGATTCGGATTTCCCAGCCCAAAGTTAGTATAAAGATAATTAAATTTCTTCTTTCGGAGTATCGCCCATAAAAAGATGTGTCATTATTTCATTGCAGATTGTTTGTGTATCGAAATTTTTAAAGTCGTGTAATTCGTTTATTTTTGCTTGCCCCCACCTAATTCTTTCAGATTCGGATTCCCCGGCCCAAAGTTAGTATAAAAATAACTAGTTTTATTTTTTAGGAATTTCGCCCATAAACCAAACTTTACCCGCAACGCGTACCGAGAAATTACAGAGAACGAGATCGAGAATTCTTCCTAACGTATTTTGAACACCATTATATTGGTGGAGGTTACAGTAATTAATATTATCGATAAATGTTGAACTTGAAGTATAGTTGCAAGGAATCATGTTTACCTCACCCACAGGAAGAGTCCAGGTAATATCAGAAAGGTTAAAATCTCCCATAATAAGAAACTTGTCGTTAGGTTGATTCAAAAGCTTAAAACCTAGATCATTCGAAAAGGCGGAGATTCGAGCATTGAAGTTGAAGCTTTTGGACAGGTAGATACAACAAAGATGAACGCTAGTAAATCCATTGGCACGTGGGATGCGAAGACTCACCCAAATGTCTTCATCCGTAGAACACCACGAGTAATTACAAATAGCATTGAGTTCCTTTTTGACAGCCAAGAGCACCCCACCACCCATTGTTACACCTTCGATACTTCTGTCGCGTCGGAAAACATTGTATCTTGAGTCAAAAAGCTCCCCATCTAAAATAGAATCAGTAAGCCAAGTCTTTGTTATACCAATCACGTCATAATCACCGCTCGTAACACTGCGAAGAAACGTGTAATTTTTTGTTCTCAGTCCACGTACGTTCTGATAAAAAATACTTAGAGGCAGGGACTCTTTTTCAGTTTAGTGTCAATAACAAA
The DNA here is from genome assembly GCA_917563855.2 of Limnephilus lunatus. Taxonomy (NCBI): domain Eukaryota; kingdom Metazoa; phylum Arthropoda; class Insecta; order Trichoptera; family Limnephilidae; genus Limnephilus; species Limnephilus lunatus. Next base: position 29,037,202 of record OU830594.1, on the reverse strand, counting down.
AATATGCAGAGAATGTGTGAACATAATATGAGGTGTAATATGTATAGACACTTGAAATATGGCCAAGTATATTAAATATAAAAAATTGAGTACAGAGAGTGAGAATATCTTGCAGTTGACAGGAGTTGAGAACAGGAAAATATAATAAGGTAATGTAGTGCGAATGTAATAAATAAATATAATGGTTATGCGATGACAATGTGAGATGCGGGATAGGCGGGCGTGTGGAGGGAGAGGGAGGAGTATGCAATAATAATCGGATGAGCAGTAGGTATTTTCTTATGTTATTTTCTGGAGGTCGTCTTCCCTCGTGACTAAAAAAGCTGGTGAATTTTCATTTTTTCTCACCAAGATCTTGCAGTCCTTTACCCAAACAAATTTAAAACCTGCTTCCCGTGCTTTGCTTTTAACCTTTGAAAGCAGAATTTTGTTATTAATTGTTAGGTGGTTGTTGACATAAATTGTAGTTTCTGGTCCAGAATATTTCAGGTCGGTGCTGCTTATCTTCCTGGCCTTTTTGGATAAAGCGAGAAATTCCTCTTTCCTCCGTCTACTCGCAAACCGGAAGATAATTGGCTTAACCTGGGTCGTCTTGGTAGCCACTCGCGTCACAATGTCTACGTCTTCTGGCTGTAGCGCGAAACCAATCTGCTCGCCTATTTTCTGGGCTATACAGAGTAAGTTTTCCCCTTTCGTTAATGGAACGTTCTTAATCTCCAGATTTTTCATACGGGAGGGCTGATCCCGCTCATCCAATTCGTACCTGAAGATGTCCATATTGTCCATGCTCTTCTTAATTGACGCAACTTCCGAAACTATCTGGTCGACGGTCTCCAGTCTCTTCTCAACCACCTCCACCCTCTTTTCCGTATCGGACATGGCTGCTAGTGCGAATTCGAGGCTCTTCTTTATGTCGGATATCTCACCCCACATTGGCGTAATGCGAGTGAGCTCAACATCGATTTTATTCAACTTCTCCATAATCTCGGTCAGAGAACCAGCTGGTACCATCTGCGACGACGACGCAGGAGTTGCAGCTGGAGACCCACTGCGGGCTGCATTTCGTGTGCACGGCTTCATACTGTTGTTTATAGTTTAATGTAGCTAGTTCAAACTTGTGGTCTTGTGAACTTTGTAAGTAATTGGAACACTACGAAAAACACTTTCACTCTGTTGTTTCTAAAAGAGAAAATGGCAAAAGGTGGAGGATCTTTGTCCCTGTACAAATAGTGACTAGTATAGAGAGGTAATGTTTTATAAACTTTGTTTTTAATTGATTTTGCGGGAGCAAAACAAAAATAAACAGCTGTCACTTTGAAGTATTGTTGTATATTTAAAATAATATATAGTATATTTGCGGCACGTTCCGGAGTGGAAGATACTATCAGTATCGCCCTGGTGTAAGACCACCATTCAGAATTGAAACGTTGCTTGAAAATGGCTTTAGCCGTGTTTGGTGACCAGATCTGAATAGCCAGGTACTTCCCAACCTTCCTCTTCCCCACCTCCTTCCCCTCCCCACTACCTTCAGCCTCACAACATACCCCAATTGGGGATGCCATAGTATCACTGGCTCCAGATGGGAGCAGTTGAGATTCTTGTGCGGTATTCACTGTAAAAAAAAAAAAAAATAAAATAAATAAAAAAAAAAATAAAAAAAAATAAGGTATGTGGAGAACCAAATTGGATATGTTTTGAGTTTTGGTGTATATGAGGGGTCATGTGATTTTATATTTTCAGAAAATGTTTCATAGAGTTTTTATAGTATTTGTTCGCTATCACTGTTATTAGTCAAGAAAGTCCAATCTGTATTAGCGAGTTGGTAGTTAATGGAATCGTAATCGGCATTTTTGAAGTTGAGTGTTGTTTGTTTCAGTGGTGGTTTGTTTGTGTACATATTTATTATAATGTGTAAGGGGGGGTGATAATTATCCACCGGTACGAGCTGATCGTCTGACATTTCAACACACAATTTAGAGCTGTTTGATAGGGCAAGATCTAGAAGGCGATCACATGTATTAGGTACAAAATTGTGTTGATGCAAATTTAAATAGTTTATCATATCTATCACTGCACGTGCTGGGTCGTTAGAATTTTCGTTAGTAATATAATCATTGTCACTAGAGTTCCATTTCAAATTGGGAAGATTATAATCGCCGACGATAATTATTTTCGATGTAGGATTTTTTGACATAAGAAATTCGATGTCTTCGCAATGCTTCTTGTAGGTTTGTCGTCGGATGTTTGGATGTCGGAGTTTGGTGGTATGTATACAGTTCCAATGATGATTTTTTCCATGGGAGTAACAATTTGTACAAATAGTTGCTCCAGTGAGGTATTTTTCGTGCTTAGTTTTTTCACGGATATATTTTCCTTGATTGCAATCAAAACTCCGCCTCCTCTGGATTTGGTACTGGATTTTGGGTATCTGTCACGGCGAAATATCTTGTGGTTTGTAAAACCAAGTTCAGGAGATTTTATTTCTGGAACGAGCCATGTTTCAGTAAGGATAAATATATCATGTCCGTGTAAAGATACCGTTACTTTAAGCTCATGCAGTTTTGTACATGATGTTTGTTTTGTAAATGATCGCATGAGTTATTTGAATCTAGTATTAAAGGACCGGCCAGTTTGTCCAACATAAACAACGTTACATTCGTCACACTGGAGTTTATTAATGCCGCTATTTTTTAGTTTGGGTGTTTTACTTTTTGAGTTTTTAAGAGATGATCCCAAATTATAATTAGTGCGGAATGCAATGTCTAATCCACAATTTTGAGAAATTTAGCAATTTTATTAGATGTACGTTCGGTAAATTCCAAACACGCAAATTTATTATTAGTTTAATTATTAATCGCTGGGTAAATTGTGTTAAGGTTAATTTTGTGTTTTTTATGACCAAATATTTTATCAATGTCTCTACCCTTGAAGCCGTTATTTTTTGCAATGGATAAAATTATATTTTTTTCTTTTTCATATGCTTTATTGTCAAGCGGGATGTTAGTAAGTCTGTGTATCATTGAGTGATAAGCAGATAATTTATGTGACCATGGGTGTAAAGATTTAGAATTAATGGTCGTATCGGTAAACGTAGGTTTACGGAAAATTTCAAATGTATGTAAGTCCAAAAAATTAATTTTATTATTACACTCTCTTTCAACCGTAAAGCAGATTTTTGTTGAGTAGAGATAAATTCAAAGGTGTTCTAATACTGTATTTTTAAGTTGGCAACACTGGCCGTGTGTGGGGCTACTCTTGCTGTTTCCTGTCGCACAAAGAAGTGTATTTAGTTTTTTTTTCTAATAAAATAGTAATCCATAAAATATAAAGAAATCTTACTTATTTTCAATGAAATATAACCAGATTCCAATAGGTTATGGGCCCAGGAATAATTATAAATAATAATTTCAGTAAAAAAAAATTAAGTAAAGAGCAAGATATTAACGCGAACCATTCGACACATTTGTGCTGCATAAAATCTATAAAATGGAGGTCGCCAACTCGATAAAAATTGAAAATTTCGATGGCAGAAACTTTAAGCAATGGAAATTTCAAGTTAAATGTGCATTAAGAGCAAAAGGATTAAATGTTGATTCAGTAAGACCGCAAGAAGCCAGTTCGCAAGTGCAATGGAATAAATATGACGGCATGGCCATGTTTATCTTGACATCATCAATGGATTTGAATCAGATATCACTAATAGAAAACTGCGAGACTGCAAAGAAGGTCATGAATAAATTAGAAGCTATTTACAAGCAAAAATCTGAATTTAATAAAATGATGATTCATGAGAAATTTTATCAGTATTCTTATTGTGCTAATGATACGATGGCACAGCATGTCTCCAAAGTGGAAAGCTTGGCAAAGCCACTGAAGGAAACTGGTGAAAAACTCAGTGACACAGCAATTATGACCAAGATTCTGAGTACACTGCCACCAACATACCGTCCGCTTAGACAAACATGGTTGTCACTAGATCGAAATAGTCAAATAATTCAAAATTTCACATCACGCTTAATAGATGAAGAGGGAAGTCTTGCCAATGACACATCTTGTAGTGAAACTGCACTTGAAACTACAAAAGGAAATTCTAGAACAAGGAATGGAGATAATAAGAATAATTCAATTGTTCAAAGAAATTCAAGTCTAGATTTACATGCTACAATTATAACAAAAGAGGTCCATTTGCAAGAGAATGCAGAAAACCGAAGAAAACATACAATAAAAATCAAAAGCCTCATGATATGTTAGCATTCAATGCGGAAAAATATTCTTTATCTATGAATGGTGAAGAAGCTTGGATTTTGGTTAGTGGAGCATCAATGAATATGACATTCAGACGTGACTATTACCGTGAACTGAATGAGTCTCAATGTCATGACATTGACAAATAAGTTAAATTGGGCAATAAACAAAGCATTAAGGTATGCGGCGAAGGCACTATTTGAATAAATAAACTAGTGAATGGAAAATGGGAACAATGCATATTAGAGAATGTTCTATATGTGCCTGACTTACGAAGAAACCTGTTCTCTGAAGGAGCTGCCACCAGGAGAGGTTATGTCATAGTGAAGAATATTGAAAAAGCAATAATAGTAAAGAATAATATAGTTGTTATGTGTGCACAAATAAGAGAAAACAATTTGTATGAGTTGGAAATCAAAACAGTAATACAAGAAAATTGCAATATTGTACAAACCGATGTCAAAATATGGCATGAAGGATTAGAACATTTGAATGTCAAGGAAATTGAAAATATGAGTAAAAATAGAACAATTCCAATTAAACTTACTGGAAATGAAAATTTCATTTGTGAAGCATGCCAATATGGCAAGCAAACAAGATTACCCTTTTTTTAAATCTACTAGAGGCCCATCACAACCTTGTGAAATAGTATATATTGATATATATGGCCCTATTGAAGAGCTTTCTGTATCAGGTATGAAATACTTTGTTTAATTTAAAGATGGAGCTACTAGCTATCGCCATATTTACTTCATAAAATACAAGAGTGAAGTGTTTCACTGTTTTATAAAGTACAATGCAATTGTGAAAAATAAATTTCAACATAATGTGCACATTCTACATACTGACAACGGTAGTGAGCATGTAAATCAAGAATTCAAGTCATTTCTAGATAATAATGGGATAATTCATGAGCGTACAGCGTACAGCCCCATATACCCCACAACAGAATGGAAGAGCGGAAAGAGAGCTGCGTACCATTATGGAAAGTGCAAGAAGCATGTTGTATGCTAAAGACATTCCTCTAAACTTGTGGGCAGAAGCTGTGTACCGTGCAGTATATCTATTGAATAGAAATACATCAAGTCAAACGGGAAATGTCACACCATTTGAACTCTGGTGTAGAGTGAAACCTAATCAACAACATATAATAATATTTGGTTCCATTGGATATGTTCATCTACCAAAAGAAAAAAGGAAGAAACTGGACAAGAAAAGCATAAAAATGTTGTTAGTTGGATATGAGCATGATAATTACAGAATGTATGATCAGAGTACAAGAAAAATTACAGTGTCACGGGATGTAAAATATGAAAAAAGTAGTATACTAGAGAAAAGACTAAACTTGTCAGAGATGAAAGTAGAAGAAAAAGAACAGTCAATATTGACATCCCCAAAAAGAGAGTTTCAGGATCAACAAGAAAAAGAACCCTCAATATTATCATCCCCACAAAGAAAGTTTCAGGATCAACAAAATACAACTCAAATCTCTTCAGACGATAGTATGAAGAGTATTGAATACACAGATGACACTTATTATCCTCCTAGTAATATTAATTTAGAAGAAATGGAAAGAAGAAATATCACATTACGTCCTAGACGAAATAATAATATGGAAGTAAACTTGACTGAATTAGAAATTCCTAACAGTTATGAAAAGGCAATTAATAATATCAATTGTCATAAATGGAAGAAAGCTATTTCTGAAGAGTTACAGTCACATGAAAATAACAAAACCTGGATAATAACTGATAGAACTGAGAAGAAGCCCATTACATGTAAATGGGTGTTCAGCATAAAGAAGAATAGAGAAGGAGAAATTGAAAGATATAAGGCAAGACTATGAGCTCGAGGCTTTACTCAAGTAAAAGGTTTGGACTATAATGAAATTTTTTCCCCTACTAGCAGGATTGACTCCATCAGACTGTTACTTAGCATGGCCACCAGAGAGGACCTGCAGATTTTTTTTTTACATTAACTCCACACAGGAGGCCCTGACGAAAATAATTTCCCTCAGGGCCTATGTCATCTTTGTGGATGCTGTGTGGAGGGTATTTTTGAGGAAAGGAAGGAGTGAACATGGGTCTTGAAGAGACCCATGTTGTAGGAGGGGGGAAACACAGAGGCCGGTAAATCGTTCCACAGCCGAGCTGTTGAACTCAAGAACGAGTCGTAAAAACGACCCGTTCTCATGTGACTAATGTCAACAGTGTACAAAATACAAGTAATGAGCATACCAATTTCCCATATAGAGAAGCAGTGGGAGCATTATTATTTTTAACATCTGTTTCTAGACCTGACATAGCATATGCTGTTAATGTTGTAAGTAAATATGTCAATGATCCAGGTCCTTCACATGTAACTGCTGTGAAAAGAGTCCTGCGTTATTTGATTAATACAAAAGAAATGTCCATTGTTTATAAAACTAATGTAGATTTAGTTTGGCTACTCTGATTCTGACTTTGCAGGTGATTCGGATACTAGAAAATCTACTACAGGCTACATTTTTTTGATGAATGGAGGTCCTGTTAGTTGGTCAAGTCCAGAGATGTGCAAAATGGGTACCCAAAACCATTTGAAATGCAAAATGGAAATGGGTCAAAACTTTTCCATTTGAAAATGCGAAATGCAAAATGGTTTTTAGAAAAGCATTTCAAATGCAAAATACCTATTTTCAACTGCATTGAAAATGCAAAATGGTTTCTCAGGTCAAACGAGAGTAAAAACTAACAGCCTTCTACCTTCTATTAAAACAATTATTGAATTTTAAAACAACTTTATTAATTAATAATGGCTATCAACTTGTGGAAAAAAAATCATAGATACTGATACGTACTGTGTAAAAAAATCTTGAATTTGAGTGGAATGTAATAGTATCTATTATTAACTGAATAATGTCATTTTTAAGGAATTTTTCTTAGGGCCATCATCATTTGTGTAGTAACTCTCAAGTGAGGGGACATTCACCTGTGAACAATAAAGAAATACAGGATAGTGAGATAATATAATATGAGGTTTTTTAGTGCGCACCCATTATTTGACTATAGATTGTCACAGAAAACTCCATTAAAGTAGGCGCACTAGAAAACCACATATATTGTCTATATTATGTAGGTGTATTTTAAATATATACATAAATTATCTTAACTTTCTTTACCTAGTTAGTGGTCTTCATAAAACTTAGCCATTATTAGATTTAAGAAGAACAAGCTTCTCAAAAACATCATCACTCATCTTTCTTCTATGCGGCCTCATGATCATACCTCCATATGAAAAGAGGCGTTCAACTGGTGCTGAACTCGGAAGACAAGTATTGCATTTGATGAACATGTGCCTAACAGTAGGGTAGTCATGTAACATTTCAAAATCGGTTCTTTTGTCTTGAAGGTATTGCAAGGCTTCTAAATCCGAAGTTCCTGCTGTTGCTGCGGAAGAATCGGATGAATCTTCATTATCTTGGAAAAAAAATAGGATTCATCCTGTACAAGACAATTATTTCCACTTTGTAGAGTTACATTAGATTTTTTGGTACTTTATTTTAATTTCCTTATTTGTAGTAAAAATACTGAACGGACTCTGTCCTTTTGTTCTTTAGGAGTCCACTTCATTTTAAAAAGTGGATGCGACACTGTAGCGCAAATTGCATCATTCGCACTGGAATCTAGAATAAAAAATCTGTGAAATCGTTTTGTTACGCTTTCTTCCAATTTTTCAGTGGCGGAAACATTTCCATTCTCAATGCTGCCAATGCTGGTAACATCTTTAAAGCAAATACTTAATATTTGTGGTAATGTATTGACATCCCTCACATCCCTGAAAGAAAAAATATGCAGTATTTGGTTAAAATGCAGTTCGTATATATATTTATATAATGAGATAAGACAAGCAATGCCATACAAATTTTCAATCTAAACTGTCCTCATATTGGTCTTCACTTGTATCATCGGCCGGCGATTGTATTTAAATTCTAATACTGAATAAACTAACATAGCATTCTATAATATTCTAGCATATTGATTTTCTTTGAAGCGTGCATACCTAGACAGTTCAATATAATAATATTAATTACAGTACTTACATGATAAAACCAAAAACACCACGACCATAAATAAACCAATCATACCACGACCACGCAATAAATGAAGACGCGAAAAAGAAACAAGTTGAAACAAGCTACAGTTTAATCAAAAGTTTGACAGATTACGAAACCGCAAAAAAATTACGCGGGACTAATGTTGCCAGCGTAAAAAAATAGTAACTTCTATCAAAAATTTAATATTACAGCGTCTGCTTGGCAGGGCTCCTACCAGGGAGCAACTTGACAGACGTTAATGTTTCTCATATCGAGGTTAAGGACCAATGGACCGACAGAGTGAATATAGTAGGAAGAATGTTGCAAAAATGCATTTAAAATGGAAAATGCACTGAGAAAAGCATTTAAAATGAAAATAGAAATGGGTGAAAAGAAAAACCATTTAAAATGCAAAATGGAAAATACCCATTTTGCATTTCCATTTGAAATGGATTTATTTGAAATAAAGCACATCTCTGGTCAAGTCGTAAACGGTGTACTGTGGCATTATTTACAACAGAGTCAGAATACATGGCTGCTAGTGAAGCCACTAAAGAAATATAATGGCTTAGAAAATTATTGTTTGATATTGGGGAGCCACCAAACTCTGTCACTTTGAATATAGATAATCAGAGTGCAATTAAATTAATTAATAATCCTGTATTTCATAAGAGAAGTAAACATATAGATGTAAGATATCTACTTCTACTACTCTACTATATAAATAAATATATATATATATATAGTAGAGTAGATATTATTATTATTATTAAATTATATATTATTATATTATTATATTAAATTATTATACACATACACTATATAAAGAGGTAATATTTGTTTGTTTGTTTGTTTGTTTGTTTGTGTGTTTGTTTGCATCGTATAGGCTCCGAAACTACTGAACAGTTTTGAAAAATTCTTTCGCTGTTGGGAAGCTACACTATCCCTGGGTGACATAGGCTATATTATATTTTTTTTAAAAATCGGCATCCTTACTAAAACTTCAATAATGTAACCCAGGGTGTAAAAAAATTACCTAAAATATTCTTTAAATCGCGTGCGCTGCGAAAACTATTGATGATAGAATAAAATAATGTACTACGACTTTATAGAACACATCATTATTTACAAAAAAAGGTCGCGACAGCATATGTCTAATTCTTTTATTTTAAAAATGTAATTTAAATTTCGCCGCTTGAAAAGGCTCTTTATTAGTATCTTGGTTTTAATCCTTATCAAAATAAATTACTTCATATTCAAGACAGCTTTAATACCTTTATTTATCTTTTTGAATTTTTCAATTCGGATATTTAATTAGAAAGATATCACGAGTTTAAAATTGTTAGTATTAGAAAAAAATTTCGGCTACGGGCCGGGCGGGAGAGGAGTCAAGAAATGCAGTGCCAGGGGGGTTGGCGGGACGGGGGAGCGGGAGAGCGTAGGTGGGGAAGGTGGAAGTGGAACGCTGGAGGTGAACGCACGGGAAAGGACATGTGATGAGTAACATTTTATTTATTTGAATATGGCATATATTATAAAAGAAAGTCCAAAAAAACGTGCAGCTCGCAAAAACTCAGAAACGAGTCCCGGTTCGATCAAGGGAGTTATATGGTGTGGTAGATCTCTATCCCCCTAGGGAATAAGGGTATCCGTTTTTACCTAAAGGGCGTGCTTTTAAAGATATAAGGGCTGAAAGTTTCGCCCTCTTGAAATTTCTAGAACAGTCTTCCGGAAAGTTCTAGAAGGTTCCATAGAGCTGTAGAAAGTTATGGAAGGAGTGGCGGAGTATGTCATGGAATGATCAGGAATAGGGAATCGGGAACATCATTGTGCAACATTCCAGATCACTGTCTTATTGTTCTGAGCGAAGCCGGGTAACCCAGCTAGTAATTTCATAAGAGAGAATGTTGAAAGGAAAATTGTTAATATTAAATATATAGAAAAGCTTTGTCTGTAAGCAAGTTTAATTGTATTAGAGATAAGATTTTGAAAAATACTTATATACTTGTGTCTTGCAGTCAAATATTTATATGATGCTAAGATGATTAGATTTTGAATAGGTTTAAAGTTGTTATGATAAATGTTAAGTAACCCCTTTGAATTTAAGTGGGAGTGTTGAGTAGAGATAAATTCAAAGGTGTTCTAATACTGTATTTTTAAGTTGGCAACACTGGCCGTGTGTGGCGCTACTGTTTCTGTTTCCTGTCACACAAAGAAGTGTATTTTGTTTTTGTTCTAATAAAATAGTAATCCATAAAATATAAAGAAATCTTACTTATTTTCAATGAAATATATATAATCAGATTCCAAATTCCTCCATTGATGGAGTTAGCTAATGTAACAAAAAGGTCTAATTGTCTGTTGGTACCTTTCCAACAGATCAAAATGTTGTCAACGTAACGCACATAGTAAATTATGTATTTGCTAAAGATTGAGTCTAAATTTTTATTTTCAATATACTCCATGAATATTTCGGCAAAAAGAGGACTCAGCGGTGACCCAATGGGCAAGCCGTCGGCGTCGTTTTGTTGATAGAATTTATCGTTAAATATAAAATAGTTGGTCTCTAGGCATATTTTAAATAGGTCTAATAAGTCTTTTTTAATAACTGGGTTTATGTTAGATTTGTCTAATATATCTTTAATGATTGTAAGGCTCTCTTGGATAGGGATATTGCTAAAAAGGTTTACGACGTCTAAAGATAAAAATTGGCAGTTATGTGGGAGATCTAAGTGTTGAATTTTATTTATAACTTCCAGAGAATTTTTAACACTATGTTTTGGAGAGAATTTAGTATAATGTTTGAATAGAAAATTAAGTTTTTTGGCGAGTAATGTTGTTGGGGCATTTATAAAGAATACGACTGGTCGGATGGGAATATTTACTTTATGAATTTTGGGTCAGCTACCAAGTTTAATTAGTTAAGTTTAAGTAGTTATCAAGTTTAATTTGTAGAACTCCATTTTAATTTTTTATTTCTTTTATATTTTCAATAATATTATTATTAAATTAATAAAAACAGTTTATTTATGTACGGGCACACAGTTTATTATTTCTCCTGCACTGTACGAGCAACCCAAAATTCACATAACTGCCAATTTTTATCTTTAGACGTCGTAAGCCCTTTTAGCAATATCCCTATCCAAGAGTGCCTTTTAATCATTAAAGATATATTAGACAAATCTAACATAAACCCAGTTATTAAAAAAGACTTATTACCTTAAGACCTATTTAAAATATGCCTGGAAACCAACGATTTTATATTTAACGATAAATTCTATCAACAAAACGACGACTTGCCCATGGGGTCACCGCTGAATCCTCTTCTTGCCGAAATATTCATGGACTATATGAAAATAAAATTTTAGACTCAATCTTTAGCAAATACATAATTTACTATGTGCGTTATATTGACGACAATTTGATCTGTTGGAAAGGTACCAACAGGCAATTAGACCTGTTTGTTACATAAGCTAACTCCATCAACCGTAAAATCTGCTTTACGGTTGAAAGAGAGTGTAAAAATAAAATTAATTTTTTAGACTTAACAATCGGTAGAGAAAATAATAAACATACATTTGAAATTTTCCGTAAACCTACGTTTACCGATACGACCATTAATTCTAAATCTTTACACCCATGGTCACATAAATTATCTGCTAATGATACACAGACTTATTAACATCCCGCTTGACAATAAAGCACCAAAACTGTATAACTGTATTATATATTAACTATAAACTGTATTACACCAAAAATGTATAACTTGTCACTTGAAATGTAATTTTTCATTAGTAAATATTTCTGGAATCAGTATATAATACCCATGCGGAAACCTGTAAATGGTGCAATTAGTGTGACTCATTTACTATTATGCTCTGTTATTAATGTAAACTGTTGGTCTCCCAAATAAAATAAAATAAAAATTAAATTAAATTAAATTAAATAATACTCTCTATAAGACTACAGTATTTGAATCTAAAAATATGTCCTCCTTCAGCAAATATAAAAATGTAATAAAGTCTTGGATAAATACCGTTGATACAAATATTTACTTGCCATAACATCTGACCTGCTGTAAAATCTGACCTGCTGTCACACAAAATTTTAATCTTTTTTAACATGTCATTTGAATTGTAATTCAGTTAACTCTATTTTGATTTTTTGGTTATTTAATTTTATGTTTTTAATATCTACAAAGATAATGTGTATATGTGAGTAAAATTTTAACTGTTTTAAAAACACACAAATATACCCACGAACTGGCGATGCTTAGGTATGTGGGATTTTTTGGTTAATCTGCTAATTGTATAATTCATTAACTTTTTAAATGTTTATATATAAAAAAGCTTGTAGTATAAAAACTGTGCAGTGCCGAAGAAATATTAGAATATAAATAAATTGTTTTACATTGCTTAAGGTCTTGTGGTTAAGGTCGTTAAAGGGACCTCCAGAAGTTTTGAGGGTACTTTGAGAAACCTGTAAGGCCACAAGAATCAACTTTCTTTCCGGCGGATCCATTTCTGGCCAGGGGGTGCAATAGAATGCAAAGGTTATTTCATCACTCTGAAAATACAAATACAGGAAAAAAATATACCATAATTTGAATTAGAGTTTTAAAAAGAGTGTTTCTAATTTTCTCTTATTTAATAATTAAAAAAACTAAATTTTCCTCTGAAATTTTGTAAGTAGGTACTTAAATACCTACTTACGTAAATTATGTTAAAATTATAAATAAGGAATTAACACAATTTATCCAATGAAACGTCATATTTCTTTTTTCAAGCATTCTTCAGAGGGTAGAGTGGTGATTGGCTAAAAATTCGATACGTGGGCGTAGCTTGAAGTCGACATTGATCTACTGGGAGATTTGAATTAATTGCAATACAAGTGGTAGTGTTTTACTTTTAGTGAAAAAGGCCCATATGAGCTAACCTTGTTAAATGCATTTTCTACGAACCTTTGGTGGGAAACACAATATTGTAAAAATGTGGATAAGAAAGTCCAAATAAAAATGACGATTTTACATTTGAAAAAAAATCATTAGGTACCACAATCTTGAATCGGAAACGGAACGAACAAACAAATTCAGATGGCAGACTAAATGCAAAAGGTCAATTATGATTCATCGCAATAAATACAAAAATTTATTTCGTTCTTTGAATAAATGAGATTTTAATACAACCGAAGATCCTTACCTTATTTTCCACCTTTTGTCCAAAGTAACAGTATATGCATATTTCAGCAAGCTGGTATGGCAAACCAATCAATACGCCAGCATCCTTAAAATAATAATAAAATTGAACATTCATTTAATTTAATTGTAAGTAAGTATATTAAATTAGTAGGTACGTTTTTAATATGTACCTACATATTATATTGGTTTGACATAATGGTGCATTTCCGTCAACTTTTTTTAATTATTTAAACCGTATTCACTGTCTTATCAGACGTTATTACTTGATATAAAAGAATTTAAAAAATAACATACAAATATTTTTTTAATCGTCAAAATGGGCCGAATTTCTACTGTTAAGTACTGACATACAATTATAAATCAGGTGATGTCACCATTCACCATAGTCTCTGCATAATTTTAAGCGCCCTTAAGGTGATCTTTTCACGAAAATGGCGCTATAAAAAATATCGATAATTATTATTATTCTCAATCTATTGATGAAAAAGTCTCGTTTGGGTTGAAATAACGTCAAAGCCAAAGCAAGTGATTCACATCTATTGCTTCCTTTTTGGTGAGGTGGTGGGCAAATGGGAAATTTTGAATTCAAGTCTTAAATTCGTATTGTTTGAATATAATTTATATAGTTCAACGGCTCCACTGTGGAACGATTTGCTGGCCTCTGTGTTTCCTCCCTCCAACATGGGTCTCTTGAAGATCCATGTCCACTCCTTCCTTTCCTCAAAAAGACCCTCCACACAGCATCTTCAAAGATGACATATGCCCTGAGGGAAATTATTTTCCTCAGGGGCTCCTGTGTGGAGTTAATGTAAAAAAAAGTCTCGATAGGTATTATTGATACTTACGTCTAGATTAATCAATGCAACGCAAATACCAGCTGTGCTAATTAACAACTGTAAAAACACCATCCAGTAGAATGAATTACATCGAAGTTCGTTGACGCTGGAAGTCAAAATATAGTAAAAAATAGATATTTATACATATTTTTCGTATTCACGCTAGCGTACCTAAGGATCTTTTTTTTTTTTTAATTTTTTTTTTTAAATTTTTTAATTTTTTTATTAGCAATTTTTTTTGGTACATTTAACAAGTAAATACATAATAACAAAAAATATATATATAAGTAACAAAAAAAATCCCACGAAGGCGAAGCCTGTGTGTGGGTATTATATTATGTGGATAACAGTGGTAGTTAAAATAAAATTTAAAATATATATATGTATTGTTAGCAGCATATTTAAATATTGCCGCTCATCTGCCGCCAGAGGTACTGCTATCGCCTCTGGCGGCCAACAAGGAAACTACACCAGCTATGGCGGCCGGTAAAGAAGGGAACTACCTACAACACGGACAGTGAACTGCTGGATTTACAAATGGAGGATTGCGGAACATAATCTTGCTGATTCTTGAATGTTGTTATTGTCAATTAATGTGGAGACAATATATTTCATCGTAAATATTAACCTAGCGTTTTATTATTGCTAACATCAGAAGTGGGATTCATAAAAGCAAATGTCAATTGGCTTTTGTTTCGTTCACCTGACAAAAACTCGTGTTTTGTATACAAACGGCGGCCATCATAGCGTCTCTCGAGTTAGTTTACTGCGTTTGATGTTTGATGCCAGTGATTTAATGACAATCTGTGAATCGTACTTCTGAATATATTTAACACCGATAAAATATTAGACTTCTGTTGTGAATTTACGTAAAAATGCCGCGTAATTACAGTGATGACAGATGCATTGATGCCCGATGTCGGAGGAATGCGTGGATCGTGTTTCCGCCGAAAGGACGCATTGCAAATTTTAATTTGGTGCTTGAAAACTCATTTGTGGTTCAATGGATTTGTCAAAAAGATCTTTCCCTTTCGTGTTTATCATAGTGAGCCTAATTTGATGATCGAAGACATTTGTCCAAAATGTCAACAAACGGCTGTCAAATAAAGTCGCTAGCATTATGCTGAGCGCTTAAACTGAAATACATGGTGAATCAGAGAAGCTGACTTCAGGTCCAGAAGATAGCAGATGGATATGATCTCTTGATGGAAATTGGTGAAATGTTCGGAACCTCAAAATGTTTCAAAATTACGATGCTGAAAGTTTGCGCGGCGATGTCAGTCTGATCTTGGTAGCCGTCTAGCTGACAAAAAGGGATCAATATGATGATTTGCTTTTGAGAATGGACATCGCAGATGCCTTATTGCAACAACTAAAAGGAAATATGTTTGCGAAAATTAAAGCCCGTTTATGTGTGGCGAAAAGAAGTTGTAATCATGTTGAATTACTATTATGCCGACTATCTATGTCAAAACCTAGTATTATGGTTCGAAGTTATTTGAAATGGTTTGGAGTTAATCGAAATGGTTTGGAGTTAATCGAAATGATTCAAAGTGGTTTGAAATGATTCGGAGATAATCAAAATGATTCGATGTTGAATGGTTCGAAGATATTCTAAATGGTGAACACCTAGAAATGTCAGGTGTGGCGTTCTTTGGATTCTTCATGATGAGATTGGACATCGAGGTGTTAATCAAACACTGGCTGCCGTCCGGGACAAATACTGGTTTCCATGGAAGAGGAATGTTATCACAAAATATGTGAAAAACTATTTTAAATGTTGGTTGGAAAATGAGATACTGGGCGATGTGATATGTGAGCCCGGGGTTTTTAGAAAATGGAGATGTCTTTTGCTGTTGCGTTGAGCAGGTAGATCAATTTACTATGATCTTTCGTGAAGAGCGTGAACGGAATGCTGCGTGTTATTGCTCTCCAGGATGGCTTCATGAAAAAAACTGCCGATTAGAGGCAGAGGCAGAAACAACCACGAAAGTTGTCATCATGACAATTTTGGCGATGGCGTACCTTTTTGGGGTGTCACGGGTGCTTTTGATGAATATCAAAAGCGGCAGATGAAACGGTTCATCTCGAACCGATTCATAAACTCACAGGTTGATGAGTGGCAGGACCTTATGGTCATACGTGCTGAGATACGGGTGCTTTTGATGAATATCAAAAGCGGCAGATGAAACGGTTCATCTCGAACCGATTCATAAACTCACAGGTTGATGAGTGGCAGGACCTTATGGTCATACGTGCTGAGACACGGGTGCTTTTGATGAATATCAAAAGCGGCAGATGAAACGGTTCATCGCGAACCGATTGATAAACTCACAGGTTGGTGAGTAGCAGGACCTTATGGTCTTACGTGCTGAGGCACGGGTTCTTTTGATGAATATCAAAGGCGGCAGATGAAACGGTTCATCTCGAACCGATTCATAAACTCACAGGTTGGTGAGTAGCAGGACCTTACGGTCTTACGTGCTGAGACAAGGGTTATTTTGATAAATATCAAAGGCAGCAGATGAAACGGTTCAATTCGAACCGATTCATGCTTTTTGATGCAGATCAAAGGCGGCAGATGAAACGATTCAATGCGAAACGGTTAATTAAACCTTCGTATCGCTTTGGCGATACAGTTTTGATACGGATTTCTGGGGGAAATCCGGGGTACAGAAAGTGGAAAGGTCGATTTCGGAGTTTGCCTTATAAGGTGGTAGAAGTCTTGCCGAACGATCGTTTTGACGTTTACAAAAGTTGAAAGGTCGGTTTCGGAGCTTGCCTTATAAGGTGGTAGAAGTCTTGCCGAACGATCGTTTTGACGTGTTGGGTAACAGACCCAATGGCAGCACTCACATAGTGATGGTCACATATGAAAATATGAGGAATTGACCGGATGAACAAATTTCTGCAATGGTCAGGAAGGGCGAGCAGGGTAATCTGTTTGTCAGTACCATTGTAGGGTTGAAAAAAAAAATCAATCCCTCTAATATCTTTTTTTATTTTCTTTTAGCTTCCTGCTTTGAGGTCAAAGCAGTGGTCAGTATGGCCGTGTTAGCAGCATATTTAAATATTGCCGCTCATCTGCCGCCAGAGGTACTGCTATCGCCTCTGGCGGTCAACAAGGAAACTACACCAGCTATGGCGGCCGGTAAAGAAGGGAACTACCTACAACACGGACAGCGAACTGCTGGATTTACAAATGGAGGATTGCGGAACATAATCTTGCTGATTCTTGAATGTTGTTATTGTCAATTAATGTGGAGACAATATATTTCATCGTAAATATTAACTTAGCATTTTATTATTGCTAACAGTATAGAGGCTATAGAGATCAATCAACATGATTGATTTTCACAAAGGGTAACAATTATTATAAGCAATAATTATTAGCCAGAAACACTCATCAACATTGAAAAAATCTCCCGAGAAAAGATAAATGCCGCCGACGAGACTTGAACCCGCGTCCTTCTGATATCCGGTCAACTACTCTACCAACTGAGCTACGTCGGCTTATCTCCCACCCGCCAAATAAATCAATATAGTTTCATTCAACAATTACTGCTTATTACATTTTTTCACCTGAAAACAACCAACTTTATTAGTTTAGCAAGTTTACCAATTAAAAAAAAAAAGATTGATTTTACTGGAGTTTATTTTTTTATTTTTTAATTTGGATAAATACATATTTCAATAATAAAATATTTAAAAATTTATATCGCATATTTACACCCTTACAAAAATACATTTACATTTCCTTTTTTTATTCTAAATATTCAGTACGACATGGAATATTTTAGCAATTTGGAAGCTGTTAGTTTGAATTACAGAAAAAAATTACTCAGTTCCAAATTATTTTTTATCCAGATTTTAACATTTTTTTTTAAATTCG
This sequence comes from Limnephilus lunatus, assembly GCA_917563855.2. Lineage (NCBI taxonomy): Eukaryota > Metazoa > Arthropoda > Insecta > Trichoptera > Limnephilidae > Limnephilus > Limnephilus lunatus. Next base: position 29,018,960 of record OU830594.1, on the reverse strand, counting down.
TTCAAATTTTGACACATGTTGGTGGAGTGAGGTAGGGAATTGAACAATTTTGGGGCAATATAATTAATGTGTCTTTGGGCCAACCTGGTTTTGCAGTGAGGCACTGTGAACACGCATGTGTTATGTCTCTGGCTAGAGCGATTTGTGTTTTTAGTGAAATTGTTAGGACGAGTAAATATATATTTGAGACATTGGGTACAGTAGATCCGCCTTAGTTCCATAATTTCGGTTTCTTGAAATAACTGATTGGTGGGATATGTCTTGGGCTTTTGGTACATTACCTTAATGATGGACTTCTGAGCAATTTCTAATGGTTTTACATGGTTATCGTATGTTCCACCCCAGGCGATTATTCCATAGGAAATGGACGAAAGCACCTGTGCGTCGTAAACAAGTTTCATGGTTCTTGTACTGACGATATTGCTCATACGTTTGAATATGTAAATTAAGTATCTCAGTTTTTTCTATATGGTAAGTCCATTTGAGTTGGCTGTCTATAGTTACACCTAAGTACTTGATATATTTTCCTAATTTTACATCTTCGCAGTTTGAGCATGTCTCAAAGTTTCAATTAACATTATGGAACTTCAAGTTAAGGTTATTTTTAAGGGATGACTTATGGGAATTATAAAGGGAATAAAAATAGTTTTATCATAATTTAGGCTGAGAAGATTTCTATCTAGCCAATCTTTGACTGTTGCAATGCATTTATTGGCTTTACTGATTGTGTCTTCCCACGTTTTACCTTGTACTGTGATTGCAGTGTCGTCGGCAAAAGAGAGAATTTTACCTGGTATCACAATATTGCACAGGTCATTGATGTAGATTAGAAAGAGTAGTGGTCCTAAGACAGTTCCTTGAGGAATATCAGACAATAAATTACTACTTTACAAGATGACCATTAGGCCAGGGTTCACATACGCTGCACCTATTTGGGGCAATGTAGCTCACACACACATAAACAAACTACAAAACCTGCAAAACAAAGCCATTCGACTTGCGTTGAATGCGCCGAAGTGGATCAGGTTTCCACTCTTCACAACGACACAAACATTCCTCTGATAAAGGATTTAATCGTTACACATTCTGAAAAATTTTATGCAGGATTAGCCGCACATGAAAACCCCACCATAAACTCTCACGCTACATATAGCGATAATGAAAATTTTAAATACACTAAACCCAAGATAAGGAGTGAAAGGAGTAGAATCCTACATCAAGTTGCAGTATAGTTTATTAAGTTTCATTTTCCCAAAAACCACTTTTAAAACAAATTCCATGTAAAATATCATTAGATAATCCATTAAATCATTTTTTTAGAATCAGTAAACTCATGTTTAGGAACTCTGAAAATAAATAATATCCAAATCCAAAAAAAAATATTTAAACTGTATTACCAAAAACGATTTTAAATAATGAATAATTGAAAACACGCGCGAAACCCAAGGTCAGAAACCATCTTATCTAGATCATTTTTGGACAAATATTAACATAAAACATCTTCATAAAATAGAAACAAATGTACATTTACGAAGACGAAATAACAACGCAAACAAATAAAAAAAAAAAATCACAGAAGAAATCACATACAAAATTAAATCTGCAGAAATTAATTGAATATTTAAAAAGCGAAAATGGATAATTGTAACAGTAATCAATTGTGAAGAGGTTGAAATATGGTCTTAAAACATTTTATCCATGAATATAGAAAACTCTAAAACTAAATTCGTGAATAATTCATGGTCTATTAAAACCAATCAGAGAAAAAGTAGGATTTACAAAAAATATTTGATTTCCAAAATGACAAAGAATTGGATACTAATTATAAAAAAATATTAAAACAAATTAATACGCTTAATTAAAATCAATAAACATTAACCACTCGGACCCATAAGCTTGTTTTTACGATAATATAACATTACCAGACATATTTATTACGTATGCGGCGTACCCGATATATTAATATTGCAGAAATAAAATAATAAACTCTAAAAACAATCCAAAAATAATCTGGCACACAATTAACTGTGCAATAGAAAACAAACAAAATAAAGTTCAATCAATGATATTGAAGATAAATATAACGTAAAAAATAAATGCCGAAGAAAATCATTTTTTTCAACTCCTTCGCAAAAGTTGCCACGCTAAAAAAAGAAAACAATATCACAACCAATTATTAAAGATAATATACTAAATCTTAACTCACATTTTCCCCTCCCTCCTTCCGGATTCCTGTCCTCCTCCCGCCGTTTATCCCTACCACTAAACTAAATGAAATACACACGTTTTTCTGCAACTCGCGCGCATTCTATTGCATTTTTTGTAGAAATTTGAGAGCTCACCATTATACACAGAAACCTCCGCGGGCATCCGCACAACAAATCAATAAAGTTTAATTGCAAACGGTATAGAAAATAATTTCATGCAAACTTAATTATCTACTACAAAACAAGAACAACTTGAGCAAATCTTCCTACAAGTGAATGTTGCCATTAATAAAAAGATTATTGTGGGCTGTATTTATATCCCACCAAATTCAAGCAATGAAGTATACAGGTGCCACAGCGAGGAAGTGGAAACTATATAAAAAAGGAATCCTAGTGCAACATTTTATTGATTATTATTTATTATAATCTGCCTCTTGTTTGATATTATCCAAATGTTGTGATTTAAATTATACTTGTAATAAAACTGTACTTGTAAATTAAGTAATAATAAAATTGTAGATGGAGACGAGGGTATATTTAGAAACTTCAAAATTGAAAGTATGAAAGGAGATGAGGTTTATAAATATTTAGAATATCCGCAATCAAATAGATTAGATCATACTAGTATTAAAAATGATATTAGGATTAAATTTAAAACTAGGATCAAAAAATTTTTAAAATGCAATCTATCTACTAAAAATTTAGTAAAGGCAATAAATACTTGGGCAATACCTCTATTAACTTACTCATTTGGCATAATTAAATGGTCAAACACAGATTTAGATAGCTCAGAACGATTAATTATATGAGTATACTGCTTTGTTACATATGAGTATACTTTTTTGTTACCTTTTTATAGTAGAGCAAAATAATCTCTCTCTCAAAATGGTGGGATGAACTACAGGTTTCTCCCCGGTAAGGTTAGGTTTTATTTGTAAATAAAAAGAGTACAATTCCATATAACAGAAACCAAATATATATTTAAGAAAAACAATTAACAAAGCAAGAACTGCTCATTGAGGAATAGAGTAACAAATACCCTTAGACCTAACCTGTAAAGGCGACAAATTGTCTAGTAAATATACAGAAAATTAGCTTACGTGTGGACCGGGACATGATTGCTAAATAACCACTAAAACTCGATGACACTTTAATGAACGTTTTTACACGTGCTGATGGGCTGCAGCCGTGATCCCGTGGGGAAGTCTCCAGGTAACGCGTACGAGGGTCGCATCCGAGGAACGCGTGCACAAACCGAAGACTCGAAAGGATCGAAGAATGGATCGCATTCGGGGCTCCCACAGACGCAGCAGGTCCCACGCTGATGGCCAGGATTGCCGACTGAGGAAACCAAGGAATCCTGGGTATTTGCCAAGTTCAGGAAGAGAGCTCCGTTAAAGAAATTCTACCGGGAATTTGCCACAACTACGCTTACTAAAGGCCCAGCACGACTATAAAGGTGCTCTCGCGCGTATATATGACGCCGTACCAAAGAGAATTACTTCGATTATCCTCAACACAACATGGCGAAGCCATGTGTGGGTCTCCACTCCACACAACGACCGATTACGCCGGTTTAGCTTCGACGGAACGCGCTGATAAAAATATCATACTTAAGAATCTGGCTCGCGGATCGCAATATTAAAAAAAAATCAAAGGGATTATCCCACGTTAAAACTCCAAAAAAAACTATCGCTTAGGTGACCAGTCAAATATCCGTCGCGCTCCCGAACGGCGGAAATTCAAAAAGTAACCCCGCAAACTCTTGAATCTAGTTGCCACACGCAAAAATAAAATAAACGGCAAATCAACAATTAACGTAAGCGGACAGGTGGAGGTTTATTAGGTCAGGAGAATAATTATTAGTATATAATAATTATTATGGTGGCAATCTACGTTAACAAAGTTTAATTGCCATCATCCAAATTCAGCTATAGAACGAATAAATTTTCCTAGAAATTTAGGAGGTAGAGATATAGTCAAGATAACATCTTTAAAACATAATCAGGTAGAAATGCTAAGATTTTTTTTCCATAGGAAAGCTGATAGTTCAGAAATGCACAAAATAATTTGCAAGGCAGATAGAAATATTTCGCCATTAAATTTATACGACGAGAATGCCAGCATTCTTATAAATACCAACCAGGAATTATTAGATTCCTGGTCAAATAAAATTCTTCACGCAAAACACTTCAACTATCTCAACCAAACATATGTTGACAAACTTTCGTCAAACAAATGGTTGAGTATTGGAGAGTTGAGCGCGGAAATAGAAGGATTTATGCTTGCCATTCAAGATAGAGTCATTAATACTAAAAATTATAGAAAGCATATCATCAAAGATACAAATCAAATGGATGATTTATGTAGAAAATGTTTGGCTTTTCCGGAAACTATAGAACATATTATGTCAGGATGTTCTGTATTAGCGCCGTCCGAGTATACATTTAGGCACAACCAAGTTTTAAAAATAATTCACCAAAGTTTGGTAACTAAACATAACTTGTTTGACTGCCGTAATGTACCATTTTATGAATATGAACCAAATTCATTTTTAGAAAATGAATTTTATAAAATTTATTACGATAAAACTATTCTAACAGACAGAACAATTAGTCATAATAGACCCGATATAGTTTTACATGATAAAATTTAAAAAAAAAAAACTTATATCATTGATGTCGCTATTCCAAATTCTTGTAATATTCAGAAAACTTTTTCTGAAAAAATAAGAAAATATACAGATTTAGGAAATGAGATTAACAGAATTTGGCATTCTCAAAATATTACCATTTATTATTTCGGCTACTGGCATTATACCTAGCTCTCTCATTCAAAATTTAGGCGTATTAGTATTTAAATATAAAAATGCAAAAGTCAGTCATTTTAAATACATGTAGGATTACGAAAGATTTTTTTAAATATTTATAATGAGGGATCAGTAGGATTTATGGGACCAGTTAGGATTTCATCAGAGCCGAACCCTCTGATATGAAAATATCTGGAGTTGGTGAAATATTTTCCCATTATGTTTCTCGTGGATTGACGTATTGTTCTTGTATTTATTATACTTATATACTGCACTTATATTGCGTGGATTTACTAGATAATCATTTGTGGAAAAGTGTGTGGAAGGGTTTAGTCTCTCATTTGGGAAAGATTTAACTCGGACATAAAATCTGGAGCACCGTAAAAAATGTGTGACATTATAAAGGTGTTTACTTAATTACTTCATTTTTAGTTACATTATGTGAGGGGGGAGGAGAAATATAGGATAAGTATTAAAAGGCTAAGGACGCGAATATATAGGGGGAGGGGTAGATTAAACTTCCTAGTTTGAGTACTACTAATAATATCTTTTATTAAGAGCGAATAACCAGCAAATTTAAATTCAGATTCCGACGTCAGCGCTACACACTCGCTAGCGGGCATTTTTAGAACTAGAGTTTGATCCGCTCCAAGCTTGGTTTCGAGATATACTAGCTCACGCGCTAGGACTGTATAGACGCCACAGTATGGGTCAGATGAAGATGTTAAATTCTCGCTTTCAAAATTTTGATGAGTAGTAGTTATTTGTAATTTGTATATCGAAGTGCATAAACATAAATAGTTACAAGTAAAATGCGTAAACCCAGTAGGTATTAAGTAGATACCTTTATGAATAAACAATTTGTTATATTCTTTTTAATATTTTGTTTTTAATTGTATTTTACGGCCATTAGATATCTCAGTATCGCCCTGATGTAAGACCACCATTAAGAATTGAAACGTTGCTTGAAATGGCTTTAGCCGTGTTTAGTGAACAGATCTGAATAGCCACCTTCCTCTTCCCTATATCCTTCCCCTCCCCACTACATTCAGCCTTACAACATACCCCAATTAGGGATGCCATAGTCCCACTGGCCCCAGACGGGAGCAGTTGGGACTCTTGTACGGTATTAATGAAAAAAAATTGTAAAATTTAGTTTGATTGTAAAAAGTTACTCATTTTAAAATATTTATTTGTGTGCATATTTGTTTATTTTATATTTATGTGAATACCGCACAAGAGACCCAAATGCTCCCGTCTGGAGCCGGTGAGACTATGACGTGACTATGGGGTATATTATGAGTCTGAAGGTGGTGGGGAGGGGAAGGAGATGGGGAAGAGGAAGGCGAGGAATTACCTGGCTATTCAGATCTGGTCACTAAACATGGTCATAGCCATTTCTAGCAAGTTTCAATTCTGAATGGTGGTCTTACACCACCCAGGGTGATACTGAAAGTATCTTCCACTCTGGAACGTGACGCAAATATATTATTTTTAATTTAAATAATTGTAAAATAACCCAAATTATTCAAATAAAATTAATTTGCCTAAGCCGGGATTCGATCCCACGACCTTCGGATTGTGAGTCAAGAGCCTTACCCCTTGACCACGCCGGCCGTCAATAGGTAGTATCAGTAATTTGGAAGGCGGGTATGGGTACCGCCGCCCCGGGAACCATGTATTGGATTATCAACACCTCTGCCATAGGTCACCCCAAGTGACTTGTGTTGACAAGTGACAAGCAGGGGAGCTCGGGTTCATGGGGCGAGGTTCGTCTACGTGGAAGTTCGGATCAGGAGAGACCGTTTTTTTACAATCGCTCGACACACTGCCTATCTCTACTTTGGGAATGCTGTGTGGAGGCTCGTTTTAGGGAAAGGAAGGAGAGGAACTTCGGAGAATGAAAAGGGTATTAGGGGTGGGTAGAAATCTGGGGGGTCAGCGTGTCCAGGAGTGCGGATGTATGGGGCCATCCCTCCCACTGCGGTGCAAGGCGATGTTCCGAGATGGTAAGGCTGGAGAAGTCAAAGGGACTCCCTCAACCACTTTTTCTAGATTCGACCTGCCATGCAGCTGGTGGGCAGACGCATCCACCGCCAAGACCTAAACAAACCTCACCCCCACGAACCAAACGTTGCGAACCACTTGGGATGACCTACGGCAGACGTGTTGGTTATCTAATAAATGGTTCTCGGGGCAGTGGTACCCATACCCGATTCTCGTGTTTGTTATTTTTGTAATACGAAAAATGGATATAAAAAAGGCCTACCCTCCCACCCCCTCTCAACCCCCCCCCCCCTAAACGCCCCTCCCCTCACCCCCTCACCCCCCACCTCTAACACCTCTCCACCCCCCGGCTCCTTTACCCCCCCCCCCCCCCTCAGCCGCCCCTTTCATCTCATCTCAACTCTCCTCCAACCTCTCTCCCTTGGGAGCTGTTGGACTCTTATGCGGTATTACATAACAATATTTTTTTGGAGCATTTGGGACTCTCGTGTGGTATTCACAAACAATAATTTACAATATATATATATATATTTTTAATTTAGTCTGCTTTAGAGTCAAACACGACTGAAGTAAAACTTAACAAACTTATAACAATAAATTTAAAAAAAAAACGTGCTTCTCAAACGGACAGCTGTATGCGACCTGCGGACGTGTCGGACGAAAACACAAAAATTTATGTGAACCTATTCAAAAGCACTTCAACAAACAGAATTAAAGCGCACAAACCGTTTCTTTCTTTGAGTGGCCTGGCAACGCCCGCCGGGTGTCCGCTATATATAATGTTATATAGTGCAGGCGCTTGCATTATAATGCAGTTTTCCGGGACTTGGGATGGAACCATTACAGTTTAGTTGACCCCGAGGTTATAGTGGCCTTGCAACGCATGCCGGGTACCCGCTGTATTTAATGTTATATAGTGCAGGCGCTTGCAATATAATGTAGTTTCCCGGGACTTGGGATGGAACCGTTACAGTTTAGTTAACCCCGAGGTTACATTGGTCTTGCAACGCATGCCGGGTACCCGTTGTATATAATGTTATATAGTGCAGGCGCTTGCAATATAATGTAGTTTCTTGGGACTTGGGGTGGAACCATTACAGTTTAGTTAACCCCGAGGTTACATTGGTCTTGCAACGCATGCCGGGTACCCGTTGTATATAATGTTATATAGTGCAGGCGCTTGCAATATAATGTAGTTTCTTGGGACTTGGGGTGGAACCATTACAGTTTAGTTAACCCCGAGGTTACATTGGTCTTGCAACGCATGCCGGGTACCCGTTGTATATAATGTTATATAGTGCAGGCGCTTGCAATATAATGTAGTTTCTTGGGACTTGGGGTGGAACCATTACAGTTTAGTTAACCCCGAGGTTACATTGGTCTTGCAACGCATGCCGGGTACCCGTTGTATATAATGTTATATAGTGCAGGCGCTTGCAATATAATGTAGTTTCTTGGGACTTGGGGTGGAACCATTGCAGTTTAGTTAACCCCGAGGTTACATTGGTCTTGCAACGCATGCCGGGTACCCACTGTATATAATTTATTTATTTATTTACGGAAAAATAGTCCATTAACAATAATACAAATAACATGCGTTCGTTAAGGCCCGACCCGCCTAGCAATCGATCACCGTTCGCATCGATTACCGTTCGCAGGACATTTTTCGTAACAATCATCACTTTTCGTAACGCATTTACCAGCTTACCCCCCATGTGTCGAGCGTGCGCAAAGAAGTTTTACTTCAAAAAAATTATTTTGAAGCTGTTGGGACTCTTGTGCGGTATTCACATAAGAATAATTTACAATAAAAAAAAATTTCAAAATTTTCATAAAAATATTCAATGAACATGAATTTTTGCGTTCGGTAAACCCTGTAGTTTTTACAAACACGAAACAATGAAATCGTATTATTTGTTTCGTTTTAAATTCGTCATTTCCAAATATTACGATACAGAGCGCCGCGGAGACAACCGCCGGCTGCCACGTTTGCGGGCAGAGTGAATTCTCAATTCTCGAGTCGTCGAGCTATAAGAAAAATGGTAAAACGCGAGCTGTAAATTAATTAATATTAATTACTTCTTATGATTATTTTTGAATCAAAATTTTTATGACTTGTCAATAATGTCTAAGCAAAATAAGTATTTAAAAAAATCTTGAAATATATTAGTTTGGAAGTACGCAAATAAATACACAAACTGGCCAATTTACGTCAAGAAACACATGTACGTATATATTTTTTAATGATTTTATTTAAACTAAAATTAAAATTCTAAAACATACTTTTACCAGATAATGTATGGATTTATTTAACTGCATGATTATATGATTTGAAATTGGTATTGTATAATACATGTACTTTTTTGAAAATATAACAAATCTGCCAACGAACTATGGTATAACCTTATTATACTTAAAATAAACATTTTTTCTCAAAATTTAATCCATAACTTTACTAGATAAAAGAACAATCTTTCAAAATCAATTTATAATTTTTTGTGGAAACGAGTCAATAAGTCTAAACACTGATTTAAAAATGACATATTTCTGGTTTCTCTGGTAATGTCCTCTTAACAAGTTTGTTTGTGCCGGTTACATAAGTGACAGCTCGGCGAATTATTTTAGTTGGGAATTGGGATTATTCTATGACAATGAATTGTTCCTTTCTTTTTCGGATGGCAGAATGAAATAAAGTCGCGAGTGAATTTATAAACCGCATATAAAACGCAATTAAAAATGGCATCGTGGAATGCGGTATTCGTAGTGAAGTAATTTTATAACACAGTGAACAACATCGTAGAGAATTCATCTCAACTTTACTTACCGTTAATACCTTCCTTTCTAAAATACTAGGGTAGGCTGAAAAGTAATGCACACAACATGAATAAAAACAATAGCAAGAACGGGCAACAAGTACATTAAAGTACAATTCTTAAGCTTCAAAATCATATATTTATTTTTCAACATAGTCACCGTTAAGGCGTAACAACGCGTAACAAGTTTTTTCATAACGTAATTGAAAAATTCTTCCGACATTTCTCGAATCCAGGACTTCCTGCCTTCACCTCATCGTCCGAGATGTAATGATTACCCTTGAGGTGTCTCTTGAGTAGAGTAAAAAAATAAAAATCGCAAAGTGAAAGATTGGGGGAGTGAAAATGATATGGAATCGGTTCACAATTTAGATTTTGCAGAATCTCAAATCATCGGTGTTTGTTCTCGTCTGTGAAACGGCGTGGTACCCATCTTCCACCGATTTTACAGTATCATTATTAATTAATGAAGCCGACGCATTTCTTGGATATTCCAAAATGGTTTGTTATACGCTTTTTAGTGATTCGCCGGTCATTTTGAATCGAATCGTGGACGGGGTTGTTTATCATCTGTATAAATGATCGGACGTCCGCTGCGTGTTTTATCAACAATTAATGCTTTTCCAGGCTTACAATCATACAATTTTGCTACCCATCTATTTACAGTAGACCTATCAACAGCATCGTCACCATAAAAATCCTTTAAACGACGATGAATCTCAGTAGAAGTCACTTTTTCAACAGTTAAAAATTCTATAACAGCAAGCTGTTTACCTTACCTTGACATAACACTAAAACACGTCTCCACACTTCCGCTTCTCAAAATACACAGGATGAATTCAACGATCTCAAACTTACGCGTACATATAGAGGAGGAATGTCACTTCCATATTCCACCAGTAGCACTTCTGAAGATCATTTATAAGCATGTGTGCATTACTTTTCAGCCTACCCTCGTAGTTTGTTGCCGAAGAACACAGAATAAATTTGCGTGATAAGTTCTTTTGCCGAAACAAAGTTAAAAATAAGTTAGTTATAATATATTAATATCACGACTGTTCATGTTCCAAATAAATAATCATATTAAAAAAAAAATTAACTCCAATGTACCTTTTCAAAATCATGTCGTGAGTTCAATGGGGAAAGTGATCCAAAGGTAAACTATTCAAGAATACCCTACAATTTACCGAACCAAGCTACTTTTTACAAAATCCAAACGTTCCCGACTGCCATTGTACAGCACAACATAAATATACGATAGTGTCATAAAGGAGTGATGTTTTGTAAAGCTACGACCACAATTTTTGACAATTTTCAATCAAAATACACAAAAAAGTGGATAAAACAAATTTATTTATAAATTTTATCCGTCGTTTTGCATAAGAAAATTATTGGAAAGCAAAGTTTATTACCCTGATATCGGGATTTTTTCATGGATTACCTACCTTTCGAGATGATCACCCCCTGTAGGTTTGTGGAATCATCTGGAAAAATTGTGTTTACCACAACATAGGGAGATAACCAGAAGCAGAACAAGAAGAAAGAAAACGGGAAGAAAAATTGGAGCAGAATGGAAAGGCTCTGGGGCTAGGGTTGAATGGCGAGAGACTTAAGCCAGTGGGAAGCATTGGTGAAGGAACCCAATTCCCACCCTGAGATGTTATGATGATGAGGAAAAGTTTTATGGAAATCAATAGATTTAATACTTACGTCAAAATGGCCGCATGTCGTTGCATAACCCTCTTCAACGACTTTCTGAGTTCATTTTTATCGAACCCCCGTTCATATTCAATGTGAGATATTTGGTTAATCAAAACATCGATGTGCGCATTGATGAAATCGCACAAACTTATGAAAAGGCAATTATACATCGCCGATGACAAACCCATGATAATAAAATTGAAACTTCGAGTAACTAAATTAGGTTTGAACATGGGGATAATTATTTCGTCTACCCCAAAAAAGTTTTTGTAAAATATTGGTAACAAATCCATTAAAAAGAGAAGTAAAACGGAGAATCCCAAAAATGGGTAAATAAATTGAAATAATGGCTTCGTTTTATTTTTAATAACTGTTTGGTACTCCTTTTCTTCCGGTGTAAGGTGATTATTGAAGTAATCCATCACTTTTTCGAAGGATTGTCTGCAGAAGAATAGACTGCAGTGTTTTCCGATGGTGTTTATCATATTGCTTCCGAAAAAGATGACCAATATTTCATCCCTAGCTGTATCGTAGTGCTGGAAAAACGATATGATTATACAGATAATAACAAAGTTGGTATGCATTATGATGCAGGTGGTGCTGATTACTTTCTGCAATCGAACTCTTATTTTGTAAGGATTCCAACCAAGTAACCACAAAGGATACACTAAGAATTTGTAACAGTCGAAGTAGCTGGCACCCATTTTTTTGACGTTCTTTAGGAGTTATAACACTGAAATAGCCGCTGGTAGGAAAGTTTTCAGCTTTTATACCCTCCCGGTAAGCGGAATTTAGTAATAATAGTCCTGCAATGCCTCATTATCTACGGTTTTTCTATTCGCGCTTTAACGTATACGCGGATATTTTTTTTGTTGGTTATTTTATATGGTCATAATATTTTTACATTTAATATATTTATATGCAATTGTTATAAAACTACTGTAAATTGAATATTCCATTACACACGAATTAAAATTTGACTTCACAACATTGAGACATAACCAACAAAAAACTGCAAGACATTTTGATCATCACTGTGGCGTAGCAGGTAAAAAACCATCGCGGTATCTCCCTCGTGAAATACAGGTATTCAGAATTGAAACGCTTTTGAAAGGATTAAGCTATTATAAGAGAATAAAACGGAATACCAGCAATACCAGCTCATAGTGGAGTGGAGCTGGCAACACGGTATCGCTTCCAAGTGAAAAAGCACACATTTCATTACTAACAATTACACATCTGTCGGATCTGCCCTGATGATGGACACTGCAACTCTGTCCGAAATATTGGCTAAATAAGGAGGTTGCGCAACATGGCATAATACCCCAAAAACAAATAACGAAAATAAAAAAAGACGTTTATAATTATTATTCGTAAGATTTCATGATAAAAACACTTTTCATTACGCCAGCTGAGTGACACTCCCAAAGAAAGAAGGCTGAAGCATAATAGTTTTTCACGTTCGTTAGAGAGGGAACTGCAAAACACTTGAAACTTTACGACAAACAAGAAGAAGGTCACTTGGCCTGTACGTGATTTCAAAAAACTTACCCCACCTTTCTTTTCCACCCCTTAAATCAGAATTTTGACGCTACTCGATTAATTTTTGAACATTTGACGTTAAATGTTTATTATATTTATTTATTTAGAGAAAAATAAATTACGGTATACTTAGCTATCCGGAGGACGCGTGTTCAAATTCCGTTGACTTTCATTAGATTTTTAACCGTAAAATTGTGTTTAAATAATGATATTAATATATTAATCTTATCCTGCCGAAGAAAACATAGTTTTCGAAACATGTTAATAATATTGATTGTACAGTGATTTTTACATAGTTATTTGTTTTAATTTAATTAAATACATGACAATAAAAAATAATTTTAAAATTTTCTATAAATTTTCATTCATGATTTCATACTGACTTCTATTCTCAATATGAGCGATTGATAAACCGTGCTACTTGGAAGGAACTCTGCGACACGTTATTGCTAATGAAAGGGTAAAGGTATGACTATTTTATTACTGTTTTGACAGTTTGATTGCACATTTGTAGCGGCAGTAACTGTTGCAGCCGTTTATTGGTTTTACATCAAAGGAAACCTCTCTACAATTACCCCATTAAGTATAAGAGAAAATAATAATAAACAAAGAATAAAATGGCCCTTGTTTGTCCGTACTGCGAAGTTTCCCAAGACAAGGTGTACACGTGTACACGCGCGCAGACTATAAAGGGAGTGGGTTACAAACACGACCTTGTATAAATATAGAACTCTCGCCCTGAGAAAGAAGGTTGTACATTGTACATGATAGGTGTAGCTATTATGGGGGCTATTAGCAATAGGGTAACCGACGAGTTCATCGAAAATCAATTCATCGAAAGCAACGAAAACGAGTTCTTCAAACCGAATTGAAAACCAATTCATCGAATAATCAATTCATCGAATCGCCAATTCATCGAAAAACATTTTTTTTGTAGATATTAGAGAGAAATGCTGAGCGGACCAGGAAGTTTAAAAAGCAGTTGAATGACTACACTCAACTGCTTGTATAACTATCATACTTGGTCTATTGACAACACTGTGCTACAAAATTGTCAAATTAGGTTAGGTTAGGTGAGGTTAGGTTAGGTAAGGTTAGGTTAGGTTCCAAGGTTAGGTTAGGTTAGGTCCAAAGTTTTATTATCAATTTTTTATAAATAAATTTATTGTCAATTTTTATTGACCAATTTTTTTTTTACTTCCAGGTCCGCTCGGCATTTCTCTCAAATATCTACAAAATATTTTTTTTCAAAGAATTGGCGATTCGATAAATTGATCATTCGATGAATTGGATTTCGATGAATTGGTTTTCGATGAACTCGTTTTCGATAAACTCGTTTTCGATGAATTTTGCTTTCGATAAATTGATTTTTGATGAACTCGCCGTGAATCAGCAATAGTTATGAATATTATAATGAGAAGGTAAACCTATGATGTATATAGCATTCAAATAAAAATGACAATAATATTCTTCTTTATTGTTAAAGGTGCGCGGGCGGCATGGTGGCGTGGATTTGAATTGTATGCAAATCTACAGTTTTATTCGGAGAATGATAAAATTTCCCACTTGACTTTTCGAAACCCCACACCTTTTTCACCCCCATCGCATTTTCCCACCCTAAAAGCAGCATTTCGATAATTTTTGCAAAATGTGCGCACTAGACGTTCAAATTAAGAGGAAAATTAATGTCTACAACTGATTTCGGAAAACTCTACATATTGCCCGGGCAACGCCGGGGACATAAAATAAATATCATCTTTATTAATATATAAGGAAGTCACACAGTGTGGATTTGTTTTATACGCAAGTCCGCAATATGAAATTTATCCCACTTCAAGGGTCATTTCTTACATGAATATTCTAAAAACTACCCCCATCCCCTTTTCCCACCCCATAAAGCAGATCTTTTATACTACCGGTTGAATTTTTGAACTTTTGACGTTCAAAATTAATTTCAAAAAATTCAAATCTTTACTTATTTAATTTCAAATCTTCACTTATTTCGCGATTGATGAAACTTTGCAAACCCTTTGACCCTCAAAATAAGAGGAAGGTCACTGCTTACATATGCAATTTCATAAAACTACCCCCACCTTTCCCGCCCCTTAAAGCAGAATTTTTAATGCTACTCGATTATTTTTTTTAACATTTGACGTTAAAAATAAAAGAAAAACTACGGTATACGATAGCGATCCTGGGGACGTGGGTTCAAATCCGGTGTTTTTTCAAAAAAATTATTTGTTGATTTGTGTTTTCACGATTTAATCATTTAAATTATATAAGGTATATTTGCGGAAGGTTGGAGACAGAAAAACACTTTCAGTATCGCCCTTCCAGGTCAGGTACTTCCCCCACTTCATGCTTAAGCCGTGTTTGTTGACTAGATCTGAATAGCCAGGTACTTCACCGCCTTCCTCTTCCCATCTCCTTTCTCTTCCCACTTACCTTCAGCCTCACAACATACCCCAATTGGTGTTGCCGTAGTCTCAATGGCTCCAGCCTTATATATATTCCTCAAATCACAGACGCGTGTCAATAATATTTGATATATGATGAGCAATTGAAAATTGCTTTCCTTATTATCCCAAAACTTAGTATTTGGAGATGTCTAACTAAGGGGAATGTGGACGAAAGGACACGCAGGGAGAAACAATTTCTTTATTTAAGTGGCAGTGCACTATCTAACATTTTTTTACGCATGCCGGGTACTATATACCTAGTTTATTATAAAAAATATGATGAAATATAAAATAAATAACCAAAAATACTTAAATAAAGCATTTGGATGCGTCATTTAAATTACATACCTATTTATGTCGGAACGCAAATTACTAGTTTGTTAATTAAAATTACTAACCAAATAAAATCTTTTAGGATATATTATTATATGATACATATTTTGTTTTATTTTTCATTCTTTTAATGCAAATGGATAGGCATGATATTATTTATAATAAGTAATTATAATTAACTTTTTCTTAAATGCAAATTTTCTTCCAAATTTGAATTCTTTAATTACCTTTGTAGCATTATTTAAAACAAAAAAAAATAAAAAACAAAAAAATTTAACAACAAAAAAACGACTTAAAAAAATGCACTAAAAAGTAAAAAAAAATAATTTCGTATTCTTCTACAACTTAATAATCAACTCACTTTTTCCACTCATCAATATGTAGGTACGATTGTTATTTTTGGAGTCGGTGTCAACCAAGATAGGTTGGTCGCACGTGCACACAAGCACATCACACCTATAACTATGTATTTTTTCTTTTTTAAACAATAAGATTTTTTTTTAAATAATAAGATATTTGAGTTCCATTTGCACAAATCGAAGTGTCACCCTAGTTCTTTTGAACTTACTTTGCTTTTGGCAGGTATAAATTTTGTTACAAATCATTCTCAAATTACCCATCCGGTCTAGTGACCAGATGGGTAATTAGTATGTAATATTAGTGTTTTGAAAGTAGTGTATTTATATTGCGTTTTGTATGTAAAATGCATCCTCAAATTATAATTATTAACCTCAATACAGGCATTAGTCCTAGTGAGGTTAATTTATGTAAAAAAAAAAACAACAACAAAATGTATGGTGAGAATATATATAAATATAAATAAAAATAAAATGTATGTAGTTACCTTAGCTGACACCGACACCAAGTGAAGTATTTTCTCATGTTGGAGAGGGTTCAGATGAAATTTCTGAGATTTCTCTACCTGAGGGAATATGGTTACTACCCGTGACTCTGCCCTACCGACTCTTGGGCACTCTCGGTATGAATAAACCATCTACGATGTTTTCGTTATTCGTTTTTGGGGTGTTGTGCCGTGTTGCGCTACCTCCTTCTTTAGCCAATGTTTCGGACAGCGTTGCAGTGTTCATCATCAGGGCACATCTGCGATGTGCTCATTATAACACATTTCTTCAGACTGATTTAATGTATTCTACTCCCCAATTGAAACCAGAGAAATGTTTTCTTTATTGAGTTGGGTAGTTTGTTAACAAAAATATAATTATGTGAATTACTCCACAGAAATGAGATAGATCTATGTTTTAAATATTCTAGAAACCCTTGAAATACATGAATAAGTAAACAGGAATGAAATCCATTTACTTAATAAATAAAATATAATTTAAAAAAAGTTTAAAATAGTTTTGTATAAGTATATAATTACTTGAAGTGGAACATGTTTTAAAGTGTAGTACCTACACTTTAAAACGTTAATTTAGTGTAATACCTACACTTTAAAACGTGTTCCACTTCTGCATTGATCACTATAATAAATAGAAACCTTAGCAGGCGTGCGCACAACAACTCACCAAAATTTCATCGCAATCGGATGAATGGTGTTGACACACATGCTGGATTATTAACAAAGATAAATTCATTTGTATGTATATTTAACTAATTGAATTGTGCTTCCATTTGGCTTATATTTGCAGGCCATTTTTGAAAGTGAAACTGGTACCTATGCGTGTTCTAAAATTATGAAATTGAATTTTAGCACATTTTTTAGATATATTCTAGATCCCGTGATTTTTCACAGATGACAACTAGCAATTAGGTAGATATAGTAAAAAGGCACCGAATAGTCATCATAATAATATTATATCTGCATTTTATTTATTAGTTTAAAAACTAACACCGAACACAAAACAAAGATACAATGGTGTGATTATATTCCTATGAGAAGGTAATAGTTTAGATTGATATATGCAGTCCAGTGAATGAGTAGTTTAGTTTTAATCTATGACTCGAGGGCTGGAGTGTGGGCAGGCAACCAACCGCACGAGGTGGTGGATGCCTTGCACGTCCGGCACCGGCACGCGGACGGGCGAGCCACGGGCAGCAGGCGTGCCGAGGGCGCGGCCCCCTCGTCGCACGTGTCAAGCACGGCCAGCGCGAGCACGCGCGCGCTGAACCCGCATACGGGGTGGCGGGAGCGCTTCCAGGGGAAGCGCCATTCTGATATCTGGAATTAATACAAAAATAGCAATTTTATTAAAGTAATCTAGCTATTGTAATATAATTATTAACTTGTAGATAAAAACCGTTAGGCCCTGCAGGCGAGTTTTTGATAATCAATTTAGTACAGTTCCCTGATATTAGAGTTTTACCCCTATGTACGTAAAACAGCAATTATTAGAACGTTTGCAAAAATTAATTTTTCCCGAATTTTTTTTTGGAAAATTCGAAAATCTTAAAATTTGGCTAGAAATTTTTTATAAAAACTTTTAGACGTAGCTTTTTGATTTAGTTATTTGAAGTTTGAAAACTTTTCATGTTGGAATATTTTCGATCCTAGAAAAGTTTTTTTTTTAATTTCTTCTCATTAAATCGGAAAATTGGTCGGAAAACTTTTTTGAATATTGATATTCAATGATTTAAGATATTATGTGGTGTTTGGTGATTTTCGAAGAAGGGAAATTTTAATTTTACTGCAGAAATTCTTCCGGGAAAATTTCCGGTTAAGAAAATTTATCGGAAAATGGGTCGGGATTTTTTTGTGCAAACATTTACAAATATATCTTTTTAATATTATGTAACGTTTGGAAACTTTTTATATTGTAAATATTTATAGAAAGATTTTATTTTTCTGAAAAAATTTCTTCTGCGTAAATCGGAAAATTTACGGTTAGCGACTGCAAGAATCTTTTAGTGTTTTATTGCCTCCGTGGTGGAGGGGTGTGTCTCTTGACTAGCAATCCGGAAGTCGCAGGTTCAAATCCGAGGGTGCATAAATAAATTCTATTTGATTAATAAATTTTATTTTACAATTGTGTCTCTAAATTACTCAAAAATAATATATTGTGTATTTGAGGTGAAGTCATATTTTTTTTTTTCATTATCTGGTTTAGTTAGATAAAATGTAAGAGGAGCCATTTATAATTTTTTTTATGTTTGCTTAAAAATTGTTTAGATATACATAAGAAAATATGAGTTTATTTCGAATTATAAAATTTGAAAGCGTATTTTATCCTTTTAAAAACAGTTTTTAGTTTATGTTCGGAAATATTCCATTTATTAGGATTTTATTGGAAAGCGAAAATATTTTGACCTTCGGTTTGAAGGGTTAATAATAAATTGTTATTGAACTTTTTTATAAAAAAGAATTATTAGTTACTTAGTATAAAGTTTAAAATACTAGTAATGTATAGATAAGGTTGGCATAAAGATCTTAAATTACAAATTGACACGTTTAAATTAGCAGTCGGTGGCGTTCAAGGTTCGTAGAAAATAAATTAATTTTTTACGAACCTTGGGTGGCTATATTATTTACTGTGGATACAAAAAAAATAATTTAAAAAATAGCTCGATCGCCGGCAAAGTTAACTGTGTTAGTTACTAGGCAGGTATTTATGTATTTTTTAATAGTACCTAACTACATGAAGATCGAAATATTTAAAATCACTTGTAGGTAAGCATTAAGTACGTACTGCAGACAGTTATTAAAGAGATATACACTTTCACAAATCCGGGAGTAACCTGTGTTTATAAAAATTTAAATTTTCTCTTAGCGAGCAGTAGCGATTTTTTTTATAAATGAACTGTCAATTTCAGCACCACAGGGTCCACAAACTTACAATGTGAATTTTTATCACATTTGTAGTCGCTTTGGGGGAAAACTTTTTTGATTTGAACTTTCGTAGTAGTAAATTAGAATTTTGTGTTAAAATTTGAAAAAAATCGGTCGCTATATAGGGGTTAACATCAGCTAATACATTTAAAAAAGCGTCGAACAGAAGCACCAAAAAGTTTTTTTTAACACTTAAGTAGCAAATAGTTTATTTATAATGCCCTTTTTAATTTTAATTGTGATATGGATTCACCAGTGTCCCGCTTGTACTATGAGTTTCCGGACACCGTCGGTATGTCAAACAAAATGTTCACCTCGTGCGAGTCACACCGTCCGGAGCAAGCCGCCAGCGTCACGACTCCCGAGCAGCGCCGTCCCTCGCTGTCCTGCCGCTGCACGCTGGTCCGGTACAGGCGGCGCCGGCAACCCAACTCCCCGCCCCCGCCCCCGCCTAACGCCCCCAGGCCCTCCGCCCCCTCCACCAGGGCGGCCAGGCCCTCCGGGGGCTCTGAGGAGCAGTGCACCGCCCCCAGGACGCATAGCCACAGCAGGGCGTAGAATAGACCTAAAATGGGGAAAAACACTCAATTGTATATATTTGTATTTGCATGATTTGCATGATGTCTTTAAATCTTTGGATGAACAAAGAATAACGGGATTTTTTTTGTGTGTAGTAGGTATTATTTCCAAATTTAGAAAAAAAAATGTGTGTTTATTTGTTGAGCTTTTTTTACGTGTTGCAATTTATTAGAGTTCTCTCGATCACCATACTAGGCTCTTGCCCTTATCGTGGTAGTCATACATAGATTATACATATACAAGGTCGTGCTTGACTTGCTTACCAGTGCTTCGTGACATTATTTAAAGTTAAAAATACAAATGAAATTTTGGTCTCCAATGACATTTTTTTTTGCAACTTATAACATAAAAATCATCCTCTCTTCTATCAAGCGTTATCTAAAATTTCCTCTCCTCCATCCAACATTTCATCTCTTCTAATTCTGAACACGACTCCAATCTTCCAAATAAATCTGAAATTTGCTCATTTAAATAAAATTAATATATAATTTCACCTTTCCTTTCTCTGTTATTTTAAATGATGGCTTTGAACACCCTTGAAGGGTGAAAGCCAGAAATAATAAAATATAAAATAAAAAATATAAAAATTAGTAGGTATTAGACAGGTACGGTCGGGGTGATGGGCTGGGCGGCTCCTCGGCGGAGTGGCCAGTCGAGAAACGTGGAAGAATTTTTTAATATTATTTTTGAAGAAATAAAAATCGAATAAAACATCAAAAAGTCATCGCAGACTTTCATTTGAATTTTTTACTCCCGATAATGTCGGGAAACACTGGTAAAAGTAAGTCCCTTAACACTCTGTGTCACGTAATAACTGTAGTCCTAACATATTGTGTAGAAACAAAATATATAAATCAAAATAATATTAAACTGAATATAGAAAAAAAAACTCTTAAACAATTATTAAAAATATAGTAATACATCCATAAAAAATTGTTTTTTTTTTTCATGGCTTTTCACCCCAAAGGAGTGTTCTGGCTTCTGGTCAGTATCAAGTGAATGATTTTGTGAGTGTTTTTGTTAAATTATAAGGTAGGTTAATTATGGCACCCGTCTAGAAAAACAGGAAGAAATAATTATGTTCATATTTGGATTTAGTGAAATGAAAGATATCAAAAGATATTGGAAAAATATAAAATGATACAGATTGATTTTTTAAACAGTTGTAGGGGCTCATGTAACCTTTCAAAAAGCACGCAATCATATTATCAATTGTTCAATAGTAAAAAGAAAGTTAAAAAATATTTCTCTACTTCCAAGTATCAATTTTTTAAATCTTTTTAGTGGAACGTGAAACACACGAAAAGCAACGTACTAAATAAACCAACATTCGCTCATTTATTTTTTAAATAGGTACATTTGCATCAGAATTAAATCAGACTTGCGTGACGCAATATTTCAAAATATGGCACGTATTCATAAACAATTAATATTGAAAAATCCATCGATAATAACTTTTTATCGATTAGTATTATTTATAACATGGGAGTTTAATTATATCACTATTAGATACTTATGATTATTATTGATTCGTGGAAGTTTTGAAAGCGCCTTTGACATTGTGGTCTATAAATATTAGATATTTACAAATAAAATTATCCGTATTTTACAAACAAGACGCTTCGGACAAAACAATAGCATTTTCATGTGTACCACTGTACCATTACAATAGTTACAATAGTTACTGTGCATTCCCTGTGAGCGGTTATATAGGTACTATAATAAACTAAAATAAAAAAAATAAAAAATATAATATCTAGGTGATAGAAAGACTGTTTAAATGCAGTTTTTCAGATCCCCGATCTTTTTTGCTAGGTACCTACCAAGAAAACTAGATTATTCGAAATTTATTATTGATTATTGCTTATTAATGTTATTTTTCATGAAAAGTTATGAGTTGAGAAGATTGAATAAAAGTAATTTTATATAAATATTTTTGCTTTTCGATGTGTTGAAAATGCAAGCAATGAAACTCCGAAAATATATATATTCCCCATAACTTCTTTAATAATGCTAGCTACTATACTCTCTACACACTTTCTTCCTTTATATTATTATTACTCATGTATTCATTAGTTAAAATTAAGAACCGTTTTCAACACAGGCGAAATTAATAAGATATTGTATGGACAATGGATATACGTAGGTATTTTAACAATGAAAACTTTAATTTAAGGTGGCTAACTTATTACATTTTTTTAACTTAATAAATGAAAAAACAAATACATCTTATAACTTATAACTTGTATCAACATATAGGTAGTGTGCGATTTTTAATGTGATATTTTAACAGTATTTGGATCATGGGTCGCAGTGAAAGATTCACATATTATATTTTTCAATTAAGCAAAACCATTATAATAAGTACCTCGATCCATTTCTTTGGTCCACCAATGTGTTCAGGACTAGGTGCGGATCCTTGAGGGACTCCGCTAGATAAAGAATATTCTCGAGGGTTTGTTACCTTTATAGCTGAAGGCTTGCGTTTTAAATCTCCCTGATATGACCACACCAGTCGAACAATGCTCAATGGTAGACACCTTTGTGAAAACATTTTTCCAAATACTATTCTTTATTCACTGCAGAATGAAATTTTTTATTTTTTCTTTAGCTAACTTTGTGGACAGCCTTTCAATGCCCATCATGAGAATGACAACTAATGCATACAAAGCGGTATCTGCGCTATTTGATGCACACCATGAAAACGCCTTCACGAAACGTGAACTCAAGGGGTGTGCAATGTATCACGATTACCTCTAAAATCTATCTCTCTTGACTGAGAATCTTAAAAATAATTGTTGTAAATTTTCAACAATCTGTCAAGTAGGCAATATGTTTCTAAGAAATCATCTCAGGATTAGGATAAATGGTAAAATCAAATTTACGATATATTGACTAGTATTTCAATTTAGTGATTTTAGTTACAAATCGACAGTATCAAAATCTCTCCCCCCCCCTTCATACGTACTTTCAGGAATTGAAATACATATAATAAAAATGAGTAGGTAGTAATAATATTAATGTTTTTATTTCAGCGTCCAGCGTTGCGTATAAAACAAGACTACATGTAGGCACATAATACAAAAAAAACTTTGATATAAGAGATGAATATTATACTTTAGAATAATCAAAATAAATCCATTATTTTTAATATCTCTTTACGAACCGACCTTCTTAAAGTTATCACTAAAACAAATATGAAGAAAGTAATAGGAAGCATAGAAGTTGTGTGCATTGTCTTCCCAACTAGTTTGCACGCAGTTCGGTGAGTGTGGACACACTGTTTAGGCAGTTGGCACTTTCCATAATTCTCCCCTTGTCTGGCTAATGTACCGCGACAACCGTTTGCATTAAACGAGTTATTTTCAATTATTGCTTTCATTTGCGACGTTGTGTTTTAAACTGCAATCATTAAAATAAATATCTGTACACACCAGCTGCCTGGAAAATTATCTTCATGTTATAAGTAGGTACTTGAAATTCAATACAGTTGAAAGCAATATTCGGTTCACGAATAAAATGAAGGAGAAATAACTTTATTATGTTCGCGAATTATCTTTCGATTGAGTTCCTTCTATCTGCCTCCACTTGACCTGCTGCCGGTGTGCGGTGGCGGAACAATCTCCCTGTAGATTGAAAACATCACACGCGAGGCACAGTAAAACAGTTTGGAAACTTAATAAATTATTTATTTTAAAAAAAAGATTTTCCACAAACTACTGTATCTACTATCTACCTACATATATATTTATGTATATGCACAATGCACACAGTAGAGCAGAGTTATTTCGGAGATCAGTCTTCTGTCGCCGATGCTGTCCGGCAGCTCGGCGGGCGCGTCCCTCTGGGGGAGCAATGGGGGCGCGGGGGCGGAGCCCCTAACCAACCCTGACTACGGTCCTCCGGGCGGGGGCTCAGGGTCAACTGGCCACCGCGGAATCCGGCAGAAGCTCTATCTGGAGCGGCACTCCCACCCTCGAGTACCTCTCGATCGGCTCGGGCCGGAGGCTATGGAAGTCTTCGTGAAGATCTAGGATGTCCATGGCGCAGATCGCCTCGCTAAAGGCGCCCGCGAATACCAGACTCCTGTAAGCGTGCGCCGCGTTGTTAGGCGTGAACTGTATGTTCCAGTTGATGGGGGAGCCCTCCGCTCCCGCCATCCTCATGCAGAGGGTGACGGCTCCGAAGCACGCCGCGTTGGTCGGGAAGGCGCGCAGCAGCACTGAGCCCAGGCCACGGGTCAGGAAGCCGTACCCCTCGGCCGCGATGCTCTGTCTCACGCAATCCACTGCTCCCGTGTAGCGTCTAGGCCCGTCCATGCCGTCTGCCTGCACACGGGATTTCACCACGTCCACGGGGAAGGACACGAGCCAGGAGAACACTCCGGCCAGGCCTCCCGCCATCAGCGTGTGGAATATGCCAGAGGGCGAACCGTCCGGAGTGCGGGTCAGCAGCTCGTAAGACAGGAAGTAGGTGGACAGTCCAGGGGCGTCTCTGAGCGCCGTGAGCCCCAGGCCGCGGAACAATCCTCGCGGGCCCTCCGCGCGCGCTATGCCCGCCAAGCAGGCTATGGGCCCTTGGTTGCCCCCGCCCAACTGAAGGCGGGTCTTGGCTAGCTCCACAGGGCTGCAGATGAAAGACTGCGCCAAACCAGCGGCGCCTCCCGCCACAGCGGAGCTTCGGAGGGAATCGGGTTCTGGGAGTCGGCGCTGCACGCTCCCGTATACTCCAAACACCACGGCGTTCACCCCGGCCACACCTCCCATGGGGCTGGACAGGCCTCGATAGAGCCCCCGCAGGCCTCCCTTGGCGGCCAGATCTCGCAAGCAGCCGATGGTGCTGCTGTAGGGTGAACCGGGCATCTGCATGTGCACCTTAACCGTGTCGAGGGGATGTCCCACTAGAACTCCAGCGCACCCTGAAATAACGAGAAAGAATCTTTAATATAAACTTAATCATAAAGTGTATCTTTGGGGAAATTTTAATAATATAAAAAGCTTGAGTATAATGGTAATTAACATTTTATTTGAAAATAAGATCTGATTTTCCAAGAGTTTTAAACTTTGAACTTCGGTTGTCTCAAAACATCGGTTTATTTAACATATTATCTGCGCTTTGTGCTCAGCCATCAACATATATTTTTTTTATCTTTTCTTGCTTTGGCCAGTGAGCAACAGTGAATAATAATTATAAATGCGATTAAATTACTCAAGAAAGTGCCATATTGCGCCAGAAATATAACAATTTAATTAAATTCAAATATGTATGTAATATAATAAAAATGCGAAACAAATAATAAGATATTATAATCACTGGCGGTCGCGAATCTCATTTCCGAAAGGTCACATTATCAGAGTTCATTCGGAGACGCAAATTTATTATTTATGAAAAAGGGTATTGGATACTTACACAAGCAATTATTTTTATGAACTCTGATTTGGCAGCACTAAATATAATTGTAAAGTGAAAATACTGATAATTAATATACAGGTGGCCGATTATTACATGAAATATTGATACCTAATGATTTAGAAGAATTTGTCAACCTTAAAAGACAGCTGTATGTATTCTTCGGGGTCACCAGTCTCAATCAGTGGCCAATGTCAAACGCAATGCTCAAACAACTACCACAATTTTCTTTAAAGGAGGTGTGTAGATGCAAAGGCAGCAATCTCCAAAATATCGAAAAAAAAGTTATGAATGCAGTTCCATAGAGATTCAAATTGTGCATCTAATAAGTTCATTGGTTAGTTACAAACTCAACTTATTCCCATCAAAATCCGAGTTTGAAAATACGTCTTAAAAGCAAAGGCAGCAATCTCTACGTTCTTTTCAAAGCAAACGCAGCATTCTCCATTTCGGCCAATCAAATTCATAGGAAGTGTCACGTGACAATATGGCCGCTCCATACTAAAATGGCATTTGGTACTGATTTTTCTATGTCAGTTTTTGATGTTTTGAAGTATGTAAAAGTGTGTTTGGAATAAATATTTTCAATAATTATTAAAGATGGATTATCACCCGACCCTAGCATTATCAAAAGACACCCGCAAACCTATTATTAAGTCTGAAAATTGGAAACGAAATGTTACAAAAATATCAAGAAATGTAGCTGTCACATTTCATTTTGGCTTGGAGGAAAGCATTATAACTCACTAAAATATTTAAGATAATCTATTTATTTTTCACTTTTGCACTTTTTATATCAAAAATACCTAGTATCCGTTAGATAATAATGAGAAGTAAGTATTTTTGTTTGCAAAAATGGAAAATAATGTATTTTAGTAGCTATTTCATTAAAAATCAGACAATTTGACATCTTTTCTTCATGCCATATTTGATGTTTTGACGGCCTCCATGATCCCGAGGTAACACTCACAATCTGAAGGTCGCGGGTTCGAACCCGGCGAGCGCAAATAAATTTTATTTGATTAATTTGTAGTATTACACAATTAATTCACTTTTTAATAATCTTTAGTATATAAATATATATATTTTTATATGAGGTCCACACAGGAGGCCCTTTCCTCAGGGCCTATATCATCTTTGGAGATGCTGTGTGGAGGGTTTTTTTTAAGGAAGGGAAGAAAGGGAGTTCTGGGAAGGAAAGGGGTTTTAGGGGTGAGTAGGAATCTGGGGTTCAGTGTGTCTTGGTCTTCGGCCTCCACAACTTAGACAAACCTCACCCCATGAACCCGAGCACCCCTCCTAAATCACCAAACGTAGCGAACCACTTGGGGTGACCTATGACAGAGGTGTTGGTTATCCAATAAAGGTTTCCGGGGCGGCGGTACCAATTCCTGCCTCCCAAAATATTTGCGGTACGTTCAAGAGTGGAAGATACCCTCACTATCGCCTTGGTGTAAGACCATCATTCAGAATTGAAACGTTGCTTGAAATGGCTTTAGCCGTGTTTGGTGACAGGTAGCCGAGTTTGGGGACCAATAGCCAGGTACTTCCCCATCTTCCTCACCCCATCTCCTTCCCCTCCCCACTAATTTCAGCCTCACAACATACCCCAATCGGGGATGCCATAGTCTCACTGGCTCCAGACAGGAGCAGTTGGTGACTCTTGTGCGGTATTCATATTAAAAAAATATATATATTTTGACATAATAATATTAAAATAGTTTTTCAGGCTACTTTTTATTTTCCTCATATTATACTCTTTTCTTTCTCATATTAATTTTTGCTTAACTCTCTGAATTTTAATATTATTCAGAATATTATGTATCATATTTTCTCATATTTTTGCTGCACGCATAATAACACCTGTTTTCTAGAAAAAAAATGTTCAATAATATCTTCAAAAAGTTTTTATTTGCAATTACCCCTTATTGAGTTATAAAGTATTCTTTGAAGCCAGTCAACACAAAACAAAGATGGCGGTTTTTTGGGAAGGTTTGTAGCAAACACAGCAATCTCCAATGTTGTATGAAGCAAAAGCAGCAATCTCCAACACTTGGTAGCAAAATCAGCAATCTCCGGATTAAAAAGTTATTTATCTTTTTATAGGCGTGCATTAAACAAAATCTGATGATGCAAATATTCTGTGATATCAAACTGCTATTTAATGTAATTTTTTCAGCGTTCAGTGAAATCCCATTTAATATGTACAAGTTTTTTGCCTTTTTCTCAAAAACACAAAAGTGGGAGATTGCTGCCTTTGCATCTACACACCTCAAAGGATAATCAGGGTTTATTTTCTTCAGTGGTCATGACCAAACACAATGTAAATAAATTAAAATTTAACAGGGTACAAGATTATCTCCTTCAAGCGGTCAATGTCAAACAAATATCAATTTGACGGTTGTTCAGAAGTTCAAGTAGATTTTTATTATCAAAGCGTCGCGCTCCAGTGAAAATAAGTGTGAAGGTGCTTCCGTAATAATGTTGTTTGTTAGTGAAAAACAAGCAATTTATCTCCTCCAATTTTCGTTAATATTACTTTAAAACTTTCATATTGCATGTATTATATATTTCTATACCCGAATACTAGGTAGTAGGTACAACTACTCTTTATCTGCAAAGTAGCGTGTTGCTGTGAAGTAGAAAGCCTTCCATTATATTTCTTTTCAAGTAGGTGCTTAGGTGTAGTTCGAGCAAAATATTAGAGTCGGTGAGCTTTGTGTGGATGCTGATAACAAATGGATTGCATGTAAGTTGAAATTGGTTGGGGTTGTTGACTTATCAACATTATGCTGATGAATTGTAGAGATTTCGAGTGGTTGGTCGCTTGATGGTTGATGAAGTAAAAGGTTCGATTTGAGTAGAGTACTAGGAACCATCTCTTGTATAACGATATGTCATATGATGGATGAGACGATGGTGGTAAGGAAAGAAATGGTTGGTAGGGTCAGCTATAATTGGGGAGGTTAGTCGCTTGATGGTTAAATAAGGGTTGAGTTTGTGTTGAGAGGTGTATGAACTCACTTCCAACACGATGGGCGGAGAGGTGATAGGTTGAGGTGAAGGGGTAATGGATGATAAGGTAGACATGGGTGGAAAATTGAGGAGTTTGGTGGCTTAGTGGTTATTGGTAGGGGCGTTGTAAGAAGGTCAGATCTTTACTTTCGACATGTAAGGGAGTTGTGCGGTTGAGATGGTAGAATAAATATTACGTGAGGTTGGTTGCTTGATGATTTAAAATGGGGTTGTGTCATCACAGTAAAATGGTTAAATAAGATAAAAAAATCATTGGACCTGCAGTAGGAATTGAATTCGCGGGTAGGGTTATAATACATCCCCACAGGAGTATGGACGAGAGAAGGAAGTACATTGAAATGGCGAGTATTGGATGATGTTGTAGATGGAGATTCGGAGAGGTTGATTGCTTTCCATGATGACAGGAGTAGGAGAGTGACGTCCAATAAGATGGTGATTGAGACCAGTAGATAGTAGGTTTGCGGAATTTTATAGGTGGGGTGATAAGCACACCTCTGGCAAGATGCTCTTTTTGAGAGGGTAGAATTGGTAGATTTGAATTGGTAGGTTGAGTGATGGGTTTAGCAATATGTGGGTTATTGGATTTGTTGGTTGGGTTGACAGACTCACCTCCGACACAGCCGGCGAAGAAGTCGAGTGCCATCTTGTAATAGTTTTGTGCGTTGAAGTAAGGGGGAGGTGAAGGCAATAGCGCCACAGGCTGGATCTCACTCCCTCTCTCCAAGGCTCTGGCTCGCTCTCTATCCCTCTCCCAGTCTGGAGTTGGACCTTCAATTACAAAACGAAACTTTCAAATATGATTGCCAAATTATTACATACATTAACTACAATTCAAATCGGTGCGAAAACTGAAGTTAACGAATGTTTTGTAAAAGCACAAACTAAAAATATACGCCGTAGCTAACCTAAACCTAATGTAAAATAGGACATGTATTCTTCCTCAATATCGTCGTGCATATTGTGATATATCCTTTATTGAGGGATGCATGTATATTTAACAACGTTTAGTACATAATGAAAAGTATTTATTATTAACTTCATATAAAATTCAAGGTGTTGTTCAGAGCCGGCCCTGAACTAAATGACGCCTGGCGCGTGTAAAATTTTGGCGCCCCTTGTCAAAACCAGTAGACGCTCGTAGGTGATCACTATGAACAATATTAGATGATATTCATTTTTGTGTTGCTGCGTTTTATAATAAAAATCTCAAGGGAGGTGTGCCCGGAGCGAACTGCTCCAATTGGGCCCGCCTAGGGCCGGCTCTGGTTTCATTGGAATATTTCAATATTACAAATTTGGTGGCAAGAACATTGTTGTAGTATCCACAACAATTAACTACTTACCTTCAAAAACATAATATGAATTTGAATTTATACAGTCATGCTGTAATATACTCAAGTATTTTTAAATTATTGAGATGAACTTGTGGAACTCATTATTAGGTCCTTTTATCAAACGGGTTGAACGCTTCGAAAGATTTAAAAAAATGTTCAATTTAAATAATTCATAACAGCATTAAATCAATAGTGATTAAATAAATAAGTTAGGGTTATATGTAGCAATATTTCTTTACGCCCATAATATGTGTTAGGTACTCCCATAATTTCCGAAAACATTGGTTTAAGCATATTCAATCTTAACTTAGAAACCAGTGATAGAATTCCTTATTATACTATAATATACATTATATGAATTTAGCAAAACAACATATTTAGTGAATTAACAGAAATTATATAAACCTATATAAATAATTATTTTTAAAAATTGCTACTGCCATAATCGAGGAGGGCTAGTGTGGTAGAGGGCTAGCATGTAAAAAACTATACACAATACTTATTTTTTGAAGAAAAAAAATATTTTCTTGTAATTTCTTTTTAAAATCAATATTATTATATGATGTCAAAATTATTTAAAAAAATCTAATAATTTAAATAAAAGTAATAGATTTGGGAATCATGTAGTGCAAAGAAATCAATGTTATTAACTCACATATTTTTATATATTAACATTGACTTAACACTTACAAAGAAAATACTTCTTAGCACAATTGCTTCTAAACCACGAAAATCACTATTCAAATCACTTATAAAAATAATGTCGCAGAACCGAAGGAGCAGAAAATACGTCTGCTGAGGATGTGTTGCGATATTACTAATGAAGCAAAATAAATAATAACCGTAGAGGGAATCAGCAGTGTCCGGAGTTATCTGCAGGTCAATCCCCGTGCCCCCTTGTGCCCCCTTGCCCGCCAACCCCTGTCCTCCCAGCCCCGGGCCCCCTTGGCCGGAGCCCCCGCGCGCTATGGCTACCGCGAACTCCCTCATGCTGTAGCTGTAGAGGCTCCCTCGACCTGAAATAGAACGTCATAGTTAGTATCGCCAATCGCCGCAGATAGCTACTTTAATTACTACTGCGGATCTGTGTTGTTGTTCCGAATACTCTAACAGGCAGTTAGGGGTGGACTCGGAAATAATAACACACCGTAATTTATTATTATTTGTATTTTGTATTGTATGTATTGTAGGATGTACCTACTCATATTAACAACAGATCAGTGCATGCACAAATACATTTATAAACCATCAATTTTTATAGATTGCTCTGAATTTACTCTGATGGACTCAGGACAGTTGTTTTACAGAATTTAAACAATTAATCAAATTTAGAAGTTAATTTCAAAGTTTTGTTGAAGTTCTGTTATTATTTCGGTTAATTGACCAATAATGTTGCAATAACAGAAATGAAATTGAACCTTTACAGAACTTGACAATTGATAAATTGTCAAATTTCAAGTTCTGTGAAAATTATGTAGTAAAGTTCTGTTATTATTTATTTATTGGGCTGGTTGCTTCACAGTAATAACAACAGGTCTGAATAGAACGTTTACAAAACCTGAATTTAAAGTTTGATCAATTGTTAAAATTCTGTAAATCAACCCGTCTTAGGAGCCAGTTATTTCACAGAAATGCACATGTGACAAAATCATCAAATGGTAATTCAACGCCATTTCGCTTTTTTGACATTTGAAAGTCCCCATTTAACGCCGGTTCTAGGTGCTTTACAGTTTTTTATATTTCCATGTATTTTTGTATTTAAATATTATTATCCTGTATTTACATCGAATGTAACAAAAATTTTCACAAAACAAAAAACAAAAACAAAAAATGTCCCATGTTAAAACCTGATTTAGAAGCATCATTTTCAGACACTTTTCCACATAACATAGTTGTTTTGCCTAATACCTAATATGGGTGTAACGTAAGCGTTTCATGAGTAGATATAATTTTAGATTTTCGCGGCTAAAAGTATTGTAGTTAGGGAATGCAATCCCGGTAAACCGGGATCCCGAAATACCGAGATCCCGCAAACATTTTGCGGGACTAATCTCTGTCGAACGTTTTGTGGGATCCCGCTGGACTGGCGGGATTACAGAGAAGCGTAGTTCATACGTGTTACTTGGCTAGAGTATACGGACACGGGTAACAACGCAGTGGCCACTGCTCCTGCTGAAGCTGATGATCCTTACGTTGACTATGACGACACTCCTCTCGCTGATCTGGAGACATTCGCAGCAGCAGCAGCAGTACCAATGTCACTTCAAGACGAACTCGAACTTACTTTGATTAGTATGAAGAGTTCAAGATCAACAGCCCAACAAAATAAAAAAAAGGAAATGAATTACTTCGAGTCCGGTGGATTAAGGCACATACCATCAATTTACTTACAATGCGCTAATTACTATTGTGCCAACCAGCGTGGAAGCTGAACGAGCTTTTTCAGCCGCTGGCTACCTTGTGTCCAATATCAGAAGCCGTTTATTAGACGACACAATTAATACTTTAACTTTTTTACGGAGCTATTTCCAAAATAATGTTTAAACTTATGATGCTTATTGTACAATAATATTGTTTATCGTGTGAACGTTATTATTTAAATTTATGTCTTATCTTATTATTTGCCAATTTATGACTTAAACTTTACCTATGTCTAACTAAAGGTAAATTAATAAACCATTTAAAATGTCCCAAAGAACTTGTTTGATTAGGTATAAATTTAAAACTCTAAAAACAAGGTTGGTAGATCGAGGTATTAGGTCTTTATTTTACGATTGATTAGATATCTAAGTCCACCCTGCTGGATCCCGCAAATACCTGGATCCAGCGGGACTAAGATTGATCAGTCACGCAAATACCTGGATTGACATGGTCTTGCGGGATTGCATTCTCTAATTGTAGTGATGAATTTGGGGTGCCAGTGATTTATTTTTATGCCATGTTGCGCTACCTCCTTCTTTAGCCAACGTTTCGGACAGCGTTACAATCTACCCCGATACTGGACACTGTAATGCTGTTCGAAACATTGGCTAAAGACGGAGGTAGCGCAACACGACCTCAAAAATAAATCACTATAATTTCATGAAACAAATTTGTTGTGTTGTACCTGACAATATTTTCATATATAATAATAACAAAATAAAAAAGCACGATTCAACACAAAATGACCCTACATAGTTGTTTTGCTTTAATATGTGAACAAGGATATACAAAATATCAGGGGCTCTAGCACGGTGAAATTGTTAACTTTACAATATAGGATCGACAAGCATAAATTATGACGATTTTATATCGATGTCCCTAGCACAGTTTCATCGTTGACAGCCGAATCGATATTGATAGGGAATAAATAAGAAATCGATATACGCTGGCAACACCAAAGGTATTTTCTATGAATCAAAAGCCAAGCAATTACGTAAAAATATTACTAAATTGAAATACTGTAAGAAATTGAATTGAAATACTAACCTAAAAATGCATTGGCATTCCTCATTAACTTTTTGAGACTAAAAGGGAGTTAATTAGTTAGTGAGGTCTTTATTCATATTTCAACCCTTTTCTTTTCCAAAAGATCGTACGGTATAAATTGATTGCGTTTAGATGCATTATTTAATTCTATGCATCACGTATACGACTTCTTTAATTTCTAAGTTTCGTTAAATAAGCCAGTAATTTTGCATAACTAACGACATAACTCAAAAGTACCTATGTGTACATTTTTAGTTAACCGGAACTTATCTAATACTAAGGATGCCGCGCTAAAATCTATCGATTGGAATATGTGTTAAGAGGACATTACCAGAGAAACCAGAAATATGTCATTTTTAAATCAGTGTTTAGACTTATTGACTCGTTTCCACAAAAAATTATAAATTGATTTTGAAAGATTGTTCTTTTATCTGGTAAAGTTATGGATTAAATTTTGAGAAAAAATGTTTATTTTAAGTATAATAAGGTTATACCATAGGTCGTTGGCAGATTTGTTATATTTTCAAAAAAGTACATGTATTATACAACACCAATTTCAAATCATATAATCATGCAGTTAAATAAATCCATACATTATCTCGTAAAGTTATGTTTTAGAATTTTAATTTTAGTTTAAATAAAATCACTAAAAAATATATACGTACATGTGTTTCTTGACGTAAATTGGCCAGTTTGTGTATTTATTTGCGTACTTCCAAACTAATATATTTCAAGTTTTTTTTAAATACTTATTTTGCTAAGACATTATTGACAAGTCATAAAAATTTTGATCGAAAAATAATCATAAGAAGTAATTAATATTAATTAATTTACAGCTCGCGTTTTACCATTTTTCTTATAGCTCGACGACTCGAGAATTGAGAATTCACTCTGCCCGCAAACGTGGCAGCCGGCGGTTGTCTCCGCGGCGCTCTGTATCGTAATATTTGGAAATGACGAATTTAAAACAAAACCAAATAATACGATTTCATTGTTTCGTGTTTGTAAAAACTACAGGGTTTACCGAACGCAAAAATTCATGTTCATTGAATATTTTTATGAAAATTTTGAAATTTTTTTTTATTGTAAATTATTCTAATGTGAATACCGCACAAGAGTCCCAACAGCTTCAAAATATTTTTTTTGAAGTAAAACTTCTTTGCGCACGCTCGACACATGGGGGGTAAGCTGGTAAATGCGTTACGAAAAGTGATGATTGTTACGAAAAATGTCCTGCGAACGGTAATCGATGCGAACGGTGATCTTAACGAACGCATGTTATTCGTATTATTGTTAATGGACTATTTTTCCGTAAATAAATAAATAAATTATATACAGTGGGTACCCGGCATGCGTTGCAAGACCAATGTAACCTTGGGGTTAACTAAACTGTAATGGTTCCATCCCAAGTCCCAAGAAACTACATTATATTGCAAGCGGCTGCACTATATAACATTATATACAACGGGTACCCGGCATGCGTTGCAAGACCAATGTAACCTCGGGGTTAACTAAACTGTAACGGTTCCATCCCAAGTTCCGAGAAACTACATTATATTGCAAGCGCCTGGACTATATAACATTATATACAACGGGTACCCGGCATGCGTTGCAAGGCCACTGTAACCTCGGGGTCAACTAAACTGTAATGATTCCATCCCAAGTCCCGGGAAACTACATTATATTGCAAGCGCCTGCACTATATAACATTAAATACAGCGGGTACCCGGCATGCGTTGCAAGGCCACTATAACCTCGGGGTCAACTAAACTGTAATGGTTCCATCCCAAGTCCCGGAAAACTGCATTATAATGCAAGAGCCTGCACTATATAACATTATATATAGCGGACACCCGGCGGGCGTTGCCGGGCCACTCAAAGAAAGAAAGGGTTTGTGCGCTTTAATTCTGTTTGTTGAAGTGCTTTTGAATAGGTTCACATAAATTTTTGTGTTGTCGTCCGACACGTCCGCAGGTCGCATACAGCTGTCCGTTTGAGAAGCATGTTTTTTTTTTAAATTTATTGTTATAAGTTTGTTAAGATTTACTTCAATCGTGTGGTCTATAGACTCTAAAGCACACTAAATTTAAAAAAATATATAGTATAAATTATTGTTATGTGAATACCGCACGAGAGTCCCAAATGCTCCAAAAAAATATTGTTATGTAATACCGCATAAGAGTTTAACAGCTCCCAAGGGAGAGAGGTTGGAGGAGAGTTGAGATGAGATGAAAGGGGTGGCTGAGAGGGGGGGGGGGGGTAAAGGAGCCGGGGGGTAGAGAGGTGTTAGAGGTGGGGGGTAAGGGGAGGGGGGTTTAGGGGGGGGGGGTTGAGAGGGGGTGGGAGGGTAGGCCTTTTTTATATCCATTTTTCGTATTACAAAAATAACAAACACGCGATTTGGGTATGGGTACCACTGCCCCGAGAACCATTTATTAGATAACCAACACGTCTGCCGTAGGTCATCCCAAGCGGTTCTCAACGTTTGGTTCGTGGGGGTGAGGTTTGTTCAGGTCTTGGCGGCGGATGCGTCTGCCCACCAGCTGCATGGCAGGTCGGATCTAGAAAAAGTGGTTGAGGGAGTCCCTTTGACTTCTCCAGCCTTACCCTCTCGGAACATCGCCTTACACCGCAGTGGGAGGGATGGCCTCATACATCCGCACTCCTGGACACGCTGACCCCCCCAGATTTCTACCCACCCCTAATACCCTTTTCCTTCTCCGAAGTTCCTCTCCTTCCTTTCCCTAAAACGAGCCTCCACACAGCATTCCCAAAGTAGAGATAGGCAGTGTGTCGAGCGATTGTAAAATAAACGGTCTCTCCTGATCCGACCTTCCACGTAGACCAACCTCGCCCCATGAACACGAGCTCCCCTGCTAAGTCACTTGGGGTGACCTATGGCAGAGGTTTTGATAATCCAATACATGGTTCCCGAGGCGGCGGTACCCATACCCGCCTTCCAAATTACTGATACTACCTATTGACGGCCGGCGTGGTCAAGGGGTAAGGCTCTTGACTCGCAATCTGAAGGTCGTGGGATCGAATCCCGGCGTAGGCAAATTAATTTTATTTGAATAATTTGGGTAATTTTACAATTATTTAAATTAAAAATAATATATTTGCGTCACGTTCCAGAGTGGAAGATACTTTCAGTATCACCCTGGGTGGTGTAAGACCACCATTCAGAATTGAAACTTGCTAGAAATGGCTATGACCGTGTTTAGTGACCAGATCTGAATAGCCAGGTAATTCCTCGCCTTCCTCTCCCCCATCTCCTTCCCCTCCCTACCACCTTCAGCCTCATAATATACCCCATAGTCACGTCATAGTCTCACCGGCTCCAGACGGGAGCATTTGGGTCTCTTGTGCGGTATTCACATAAATATAAAATAAACAAATATGCAAACGAATAAATATTTTAAAATGAGTAATTTTTTACAATCCAACTGAATATCACTATTTTTTTTCATTAATACCGTACAAGAGTCCCAACTGCTCCCGTCTGGGGCCAGTGGGACTATGGCATCCCTAATTGGGGTATGTTGTAAGGCTGAATGTAGTGGGGAGGGGAAGGATATAGGGAAGAGGAAGGTGGGGAAGTACCTGGCTATTCATATCTGTTCACTAAACACGGCTAAAGCCATTTCAAGCAACGTTTCAATTCTTAATGGTGGTCTTACAGCAGGGCGATACTGAGATATCTAATGGCCGTAAAATACAATTAAAAACAAAATATTAAAAAGAATATAACAAATTGTTTATTCATGTAGGTATCTACTTAATACCTACTGGGTTTACGCATTTTACTTGTATCTATTTATGTTTATGCACTTCGATATACAAATTACAAATAACTACTACTCATCAAAATTCTGGAAGCGAGAATTTAACATCTTCATCTGACCCATGCTGTGGCGTCTATACAGTCCTAGCGCGTGAGCTAGTAAATCTCGAAACCAAGCTTGGAGCGGAACGAACTCTAGTTCTAAAAATGCCCGCTAGCGAGTGTGTAGCGCTGACGTCGGAATCTGAATTTAAATTTGCTGGTTATTCGCTCTTAACAATCGTAAACCATGCTCGCAAATATTTATAACTGACTGATATAGGGTTTTATCGATCTTCAGTTCCTTTAAAATAATCATAATTAGTAGACATGCGTGTTCAAAAACAATGCGTTCCACATTTTATAAAAACATTCTCACGTGTTACCTTTATCAAAATAATATAATTAATGAGGTTCAATGAAACTTTGTAAATTAATTAAATCACCCTGACACTTGAAGCAGAACGTTGGCACTCGTGACTGCTCGTGACGTACTGACCTTTTGACACATCAATGATTTTCATTTGACATAATTTGAAAATTGATAACCAACTGAAAAAACATTCGAAAAAGATTTCGCTTTGAAATATTTTTGGAAACCAAAAATAGTTCTGACCTCGTTTGATACGGCATCGACGGATTATCTAGAAATAATCTCAATAAATAAAAAAAATGTTACTTTTAGTCCGTGGTCGACAAAATAAATTAATTATGCACGTTCAGAAAATCACCCAAAAAAGCTGAAAACTGTTCATATGCGAGTTAAAAAAAAATCTTCGTCGGTAGGTGCTTATTCAAAATTCGAAGTAAACCATTTTTTTTTTAATATTAAATTTATATTTTAACGATGAATTTGCTTTTAAGAGTGTAAATATAAATAGTATCTAAAAATATTAGTAGAAAAATAATAATATAAAAATAATAATAATATCAAAAGTTTTATACAAAAAAAACCGAGGCCAGCATTTATTATATTTTACATTGTTGTTAATAACAATGATAACAAGTATTTCAAAGCAAATTGAAACATAAATCGTTTGACAAAAAACTGGACAACGAAGTAACTAGATCTCTGAAGAACTTTACGAGGATTTATTTTTATCTTTAAAATAAACATTACATTTAACATTCTCTGAATTGGCAAGGGTAGATAGTTAGAAGATACAAATATGTTTTCTTTATAAATAGGTTTGTATAAAATCAATAAACTATAAAAAAAGAAAAATATATATTATAACAGGTACAGAAGAATGATTGTACGAATTCATTGGTAAAGCTCTCGACCTCGACTAGCAATCCGAATTTTAATTTGATTGAATTGTATTATTTCACAATTTGGCATTTAAAAGAGAGCCTTACTTTGCCCTGGTGTAAGACCATCACCATTCAGAATTAAAACGTTGCTTGAAATTGTTTTAGCCGTGTTTGGTACACAGATCTGAATAGCCAGGAACTTCTCCGCCTTTCTCTTCGCGACTGCTTCCTCTCCCCACTCCTTTAGGCTCATAACATACCCCAATTGGGGATGCCATAGACTCACAGGCTTCAGGCGGTGGGAGAGTTGGGATTCTTGTGCGTTATTCACATTAAATAATTAAACTAAATTAGACTAATAATTTATTATAGTGACGCTGTGTGTGAGAGCTATCGTAAAGTTTGTCATACGAAAATAATATATTCAGGCAAAAGTTGGTTTTAAGAATACAAAATCTACTTTCATGTATTTTTCAATATTTTTTTTAAATGCTGGAGTGACCTTTATGTAAGGTACATCCATCAAACTCAAGAATCAATATTATAATATGACCATAATATTATAATATAACTTTTTAATTTTTTAAATTTCAAGTTTCGAATCCGCAACCTTCTGATTTATATGTAAAATGCGTTAATATGCCTTGGAGATCATTGTGTATAGAAGTGTAGGTATTAAGTGCAAAATGTTAAAATTAATAAAAAAAAAGATTTTTATATTTAATAGTTCTATATTATTTAATTTAATAAATTGTAGATTTTTTAAATTTATGAACAAGAACTGCTGTGTAGGCAGTTTGATAATGACTTAAAAAGGCGAAATAGCTGCCACGCGCAATACAATACGCACATCATAACTAATGGAGTTCTGGAAATTAAACTTCATATCAATAAATAATGTCAAATACTAGATTTTCATTTTTATACCTATGCCAAAAAGCCCACGGGAATGATGCGATCAACGAAACACATTACACCAATCGATAATTAATAGACATTTCATATTCATACTTTTCGTTTTATTATTTCATTTTCAACATTTTCGGCTTTCTGTGGTGGTAGTAGGAGATTTTCAAATATTGTTGGGTTATTCGTAACCTGGGAATTTTGATTTTTGTCTTTCTTTTAAAAAAAAAGAAAAGAAAATACTTAAGTACATCTTTTCAAAAATGCTCGTCTGACATATTTTTATTTCGCTCTCTTTTCTTAACATGACTTGTTTCAATTACTTGTTTCCCTTGATCTTGATACGTCTTTCTATGACGTACCTGTCACCCTCTTCCATCGGCTCGTGCGTCATTATATATTTCAGAGAAAACGCATTTCTTTTCTTTCTATTCATGACGATTTAGCATTATTTTCGGATCTTCTCAATAGCAATTCGCTCATACATTTTTTGTAAAATGAACTTTGCATCTACATTTAAAAACTTTTCTTTCGGATTGTTGATGTTGTTTCTAGATTGATGATTGATTGCTTCATATTACAATAATATTTTAACGATATATCTACAAACGAAGAGAAGAATTATTGAGGATCTACTTTTCTCTTGGGTCTAAGTTGAGCGTACCCCGAAGAGGCCTAACTCAGTGTTGCGAGATGCATGGTGTTTATCATGTTGTCATGGTTTTTTGGGTCATTTATATCACCATGTTTTTTTGAAAATATCACATCGAACAAGGCACGGTTTTTTTTACACGTTTTTCAACCTGATTGGCAACATATTTAAAAAAACTCTACATTCGATTTGAAAACTGAAACTGTTCACCACGTAGGGGAATTTTGATATAAAAAAAAATGAAAGCTAATTTTATTTTCGATTTTTTATGGAAAATTTTCATTGTTAGTAAAAAAAAATAGAAGGGGGCGCTTTATAAAGAATCCCTGCCATAGTGACTGGATTTTTTATGTTTAGTTTTTCTAATATGTTGTCAAATAGGTTGAAAAACGCAGTTTCGAGAAAAACGTGTTCAAAGTTTTGCTGAAGGATAAATAATTCCACGTTCAAAGTGTTTAAAACGGTTTCATATAAAATGCTGTTTCTCCATCACTAATACGTAGGTATTTAAAAAAACCATTTGGTGAGAACATCTTTAACAAATTTCAGATTTTCAGAAAATGAAATAGAAAAAAATGCCTTATTTTTCACTGTGTCTTTGTACCTTAAAGCCTTGTTTAGGAATTGATCGAAGGAACATGGAAGCGTTTGGAGACCCCCCAGGACAAGACAACTGAATAAAAAAGCTTGTTAAATTACTTCAGTTTCTTAAACTAGGGGGGGGGGGGGGGTCCGCCACTGCTTTTGTGTGAGAAACGATTTTTCCTGAATTCAGGAAAGTAGTTCATAAATTTAAGTACGGATTCACACGTTCACAATGTCTCTTTATCTAATTTTTATATTTCTCAATAAATAATATGAATAAATCAATAAAATGAAAATATTATTATATCAAGTTACTTTAATTATGTACCTACATAAAACTAATGTAAAATGCAGAAAAATAAATTATTGGAGTAGTGGAAGAATTTCTTCTCCCACATCTCATGGATCTAAAGAGACTTACCTATTTAAAAAAAAGGTATTAACATTTTTATTATTATTTAATATAAATGGAGATTAAATAATCCATAAGCCGCCACGTTTTTAAGCACAGATTATGGAAATCACAGTTCATTTCAACAATTACTACAAGAAACAACTATTTACACAAAATATGTTAATAGGTTCGTAGTTAAGGTAAACTAAGTAATTCATGCGTATTTAAAATGAAACCAAAAGTCGCAAATGTCAAATTCATACAAAAAATGGCGGCAATGGAGATGTTTTATATGAGAAATGTTTAACTTTGATTGAATGAAAATAGAATTTTAATGCATACTTTTCCGTCTAATCGATGTTTCTTTTGGTAATTAAGTTTAAAGGTAGTGTACTTTTCAAAATCTATGCCTATTAAAAGTATAGCGGCAGGTAATGGATTATTTATCCGAATGGAGTTCTACATATTGAACTTGATAACAAAGATACAAATTGAACTGTAAAGAAAAAAAAAATAGGACAAAAATTCCTAATATTCGAAGCCAAATTATACACAATAATTTTAATAAAGCATTATAATTTGCTTAGTTATCGTTGTTATTTTATTTAAATTTTCAATTAAACCATGATTTATTGCGTATTTTTTTTCCTTTCAAAACACTATAGAACATGTCTTTTGTGTTGTGAAAAACCCAGAAACTTGTTTTTTTTTAAATTTATTTTTGAGACATGACATCACTGGTGTCTGTCTACATTGTAGGCTACGATACAACGCTCTATCTATCTCTCTATTGGGAAATCCCCTGGTTTGATGTTTCGTTACACTAGTTTAGAGTGCTCCTTTACTCAGCAGGAAAAGTGCTTGTGAAGGAGTATTTTAGCTTATAATCTATCATGTTCTTAACGAATGTAGGCTGGATAATGACATGTTTTTTTTATTACCTAATATTATTTATATTAAATATTTTTTATTATTAGAAAAACTGTATTTTATGATATATTAAACCTATTTAGATCCTTCGTACGTGCAACAGGATTCCATGACAGTTGATACCGACAATTGACCCCCATGCTGGCATGGTCGATCGATATAGGTTTTATCGAAAATGTCGGTAACTTGTCATCGGTCCCGAGCACGACTGCAGTTCGCTAACGAACGAACAACAGTTCACAACGACTAAGGGTTCCCAATTTATTTGGCGTTAACTGTTATTTGTTCGTAAGCTGCCTGTAGTCAAGCTCGGGAGCGATGACAAGTTAACGACATTTTCGATAAAATCTATATCGATCGACCATGCTAGATACCCTGTTGTACTAATATACGATGTGCAGTCGGTTTATGGAAAATTCGGTAAGTATAGACCCAGAGGAAAGGATGTGCAGAGAGGATGTAGCGCCGAATAATAAAAATTATAAAACGTATTTTCATTCAAATGCATCGAAAAATCTGCTTTTCTAAACTCTCTGTTCCTGTATTCCAGCGCATAAGTACAAACAAATCGGCACTGTGTATAAATTCGTACTATTGCGACTATTATTAACGCTATTTTTTATGTCTATTTTACGTTTGAAATTGGTAAATAATGCACAAAAAGTATAATTTCATAGTAAAACATCATTTCGGGGGGCAACTGTCGGCGGATCAACTGTCGATCACCGTGCGACAGTTAACGTATGAGATATAACTTCACATGAATTTCACACTAATTCTCGAAAATATATTTATTGCCATAACGGTGCGTATAAAAAAAATGTATAAATCAATATAAGGCACTCACATTAAAAATATATATTAAGCTAAAAAGTAAAAGAGGATTGCACAAAACTTTTATGTTTATTATCGGTATCATCTTTTTCAAGATGATTAAAAACTTAATATTAGAGCGCAGTTTAAATTAATCTTATGCCAAGAATGATATTCTATAATAATAACATGCATTAAGTATTTATTGTTATTATTTAGAAATGCATGCTCTATTATGTTTGCCTTTGGATAAAATTAATTTATCATGAGAAAGGTCAATGATCATTTTTTGATGCGATGCATTTTCATGTGAAATAAATCAAAGCAAACCCAAAAAAGTATTGTTTGTTGAATATCCAGGGGAATGAAACAGGTAAATATTCACAAGTCACTACTGCTGTAGTTCCGCACCGAAACAAGTGAGGTAATGAACTAGCAGTGGTTTGGTTTGCAGACCTTGGAGGATGCTTCCGATATTTACTTCCGCTTGTAGAATAATGGATCAAAGCCAAGTGTGACGGTTGCAAACGGGTCAGAGTTGCATCGTGCCCCTGTAATGAAAGCAAATAATGCATAACATTCATATTGTGAAAGAGATATAATTTGTAATATTTTATGTTAGTTTGATTTATGTTCTATAGGTGCAGTGCATCATTAAAACAGGTGAGCCAATGAAACGAGACTATTTAAAAAAATCAGAAAACTTTCAATAAATGATCTTTCGGTACAAGACGATGTTCCGAGAGAGTACGGCTGGGGAAGCAAAGGGACTCCCTCAACCATTCTCTCC
This sequence comes from Limnephilus lunatus, assembly GCA_917563855.2. Taxonomy (NCBI): domain Eukaryota; kingdom Metazoa; phylum Arthropoda; class Insecta; order Trichoptera; family Limnephilidae; genus Limnephilus; species Limnephilus lunatus. Next base: position 28,975,332 of record OU830594.1, on the reverse strand, counting down.
TGATCCGGCCTGCCATGCAGCTGGTGGGCAAACGCATCCACCGCCAAGACCCGGACAAACCTAACCCCATGAGCCCGGGCACTCCTGCTAAGTCACCAAACGTAGCTAACCACTTGGGGTAACCTATGGCAGAGGTGTTGGTTATCCAATAAAAGGTTCCCGAGGCGGCAGTACCCATACGCGCCTCCCAATTTCTTTTAATGTCTGGATAGTCCTTTGGAGGTTACTTTAAAACACTTGTTGTTTTTAGGTACCCAAGATGGTGTGACATGCCACACAGCACGAGTGCCAATGTGTTTACTAAGACGGGCATTAATTTTGTTTTAATTAAGATGTTTTATTGAATGTTTTCTGATTTTTTTAAATCCAGGCGAGCCAATAAAACGGGACGATTTTTTAAATTTAGGCGAAGTTTAGTTGGCTAAATTAAAAAAATATATATAACTAATAATTCCGTTTTTAATAAAGCATAAACCGGTGAAATTTCCACTAATTAAAAATTATTTTTACCACATAAAACTTCTTTCGGTTCTAAAATGTGCAATTGCTCAAAAAAAATCATAAAAAAACTCTTTTTGACAAGCAACAAATAACTGCATAAGTTAGATCAGCCACTTCATTAGAATTATGTTACGTAAGTAATCTAAATAATCTAAATGTACGAGTATTAATCCCGGTGCAATATTTAGTTCAGGCATGCCCAACCTGCGGCCCGATTGTAGATTTTTTGCGGCCCAAAATGAAATCTTCGGATTTCTATGTTTTGGATTTTAGTATTCATGCAAAAAAAGAAAAAAATCGTTTTAGTTCATTTATCACATAGATATATATTACATCTCGTGAAATTAGAACTGTCTTATTATAAGACCTAGGACTCTCGATGGGGTGTTTTGATTTATTGCTTGAAAAGTGCCAGGCGCATAGCCGCACTAGGAATTTATTTTCGGAATCAATTCCAACCAGTATATGTATATTTTCCGCACTTTTCTCGAAAAATCGAATGCAACTGACCTGATTTTAATAAGTGGAGGTGAGTGCAAAGGACACACATAGGCTCATGTATAGCCAGTTTATGCCTTCTAGCTTTGAAAGTCACGGTTTCACAATAATAGCATTTTTGAACACCGGATTACCCGTATTTACCGTTATTTACCTGTATTCATGGACGACTAACTGCCCCCTGACTAACCCTGCCCACCCACCCCCGAGTGGCCCACCTAAGCTCAGTAATTTTTTTTGTCACTAAACGATTTGGGTTGGGCACCCCTGTTTTAGTTAAAGCTTTTATTTAGTTAAAGAAAACATGTTTCTCAAATCAGTGATATTAGATTCATCACGTGAAATGCAAAAATGTTTATATTTAACATTGTAAATTTATGAAACATTCCATGCTTTGTAAGCGTTAACTAGTAAGTATCTAAAATCAAATGTGTTGAACTAAAAGATTATGTAGTCTGGTTATAGATTACCCCCTCGGACTGGCCCTGTGGTATATTGCAATCTATTCTGAGTAAGCACTAAGCACGGCTAAGCAGAAATAAAATGTGCATAACATAACACTTGACTGACGAGTGCATGTCACGAATCACGATATACCGTGTGACACCACCTGCGTAAAGATTTTAAATTAATATTTTATTAGTGATCATCATATTAATTATTTTATTAGTGACCATCACAAAACCTACAAAGGTAGATTATTTTGAGGAATTCGCAAAAACTTATTCCGTATTTAGGTAGGTACTTATTACATTTTTACGCGCCGGTTCAGCGTTGGTATAGTTAAGCCGGTGGCAAGTCCGGTTTAAATCCCGTGCGATATAACATACTTTCCTTTAACTAATAAACCTGTTTTAAATTTTACACAACTTTTTTTGAAACCGTTAAATTTACAACACGTTAGTAAATTAGTAAGGGCCATCCATAAATTACGTCACACGAATTTCATGATTTTTCGACCCCCCCCCCCCCCCCCCGTCCCTGTCACACATCGTCACATTTATGAGACCCCCTCCCCTATATATGACATATTTTGAAATTTTCAGTTTTGCGTTTTAATAAATTAGATTTTTACATGTGACGTCACAGAGCTGATGAACCCCCATACCCCTTATCACACAATGTCACACTTCTCTACTCCCCTTGTGGCTCTCTACTACTCTATGGATGGCCCCTAAGGGGGTTTGAAGTTTTAAGCTCTTAAAAAATTACATGTTTTTTTAAGATAATCTCTGTTCAGACACAGAGCTGAAAAAATAATTATGTGAAAAAAAATGCCCCGAAAATCTTAAAAAACCCGGTCACGGATTTATGCTCTATTTTAAATAAGTCGTGTTTTATTAAATACTAGCTGGGTTACCCGGCTTCGCTCAGGACAAATAGAGAGTGTTTTGGAATGTTGCGCAATGATGTTCCCAATTCCCTATTCCCGAACATTCCATGACATACTCCGCACTCCTTCCAGAACTTTCTAGAGCTCTATGGAACCTTCTAGAACTTTCCGGAAGACTGTTCTAGAAATTTCAAGAGGGCGAAACTTCCAGCCCTTATATCTTCAAAAGCACGCCCTTCAGGGAAAAACGGATACCCTTATTCCTTAGGGGGGATAGAGATCTATCACACCAATACACCATATAACTCCCTTGATCGTACCGGGACTCGTTTCTGAGTTTTTGCGAGCCGCACGTTTTTTTGGACTTTCTTTTATAATATATAGCTGTTTCCCGGCATGCGTTGCAATGCCATATTCAAATAAATAAAATGTTACTCCTTGCATGTCATTTCCCGTGCGTTCCCCTCCAGCGTTCCACTTCTACCTTCCCCGCCACCGCTCTCCCGCTCCCCCGTCCCGCCAACCCCCCTGGCACTTCATTTCTTGACTCTTCTCCCGCCCGGCCCCTAGCCGAAACTTTTTTCTAATACTAACATTTTTAAACTCGTGATATCTTTCTAATTAAATATCCGAATTGAAAAATTCAAAAAGTTAAATAAAGGTATTGAAGCTGTCTTGAATATGAAGTAATTTATTTTGATAAGGATTAAAACCAAGATACAAATAAAGAGCCTTTTCAAGCGGCGACATTTTAATTAAATTTTTAAAATAAAAGAATACTTATTGTGGCATAACCATAATAGTTAGACATATGCTGTGGCAAATCTTTTTTGTAAATAATGATGTGTTCTACAAAGTCGTGGTACATTATTTTATTCTATCACCAATAGTTTTCGCAGCGCACGCGATGTAAAGAATATTTTAGGTAATTTTTTTACACCTTGGGTTGCATTATTGAAGTTTTAGTAAGGATGCCTATTTTTTTTGAAAATATAATATAACCTATGTTACCCAGGGATAGTGTAGCTTCCCAACAGCGAAAGAATTTTTAAATCGGTTCAGTAGTTTCGGAGCCTATTCAATGCAAACAAACAAACAAACAAATCTTACCTCTTTATATAGTGTATAGTAGATAGTAGAAGTAGATAGTAGATTTGCACAACAGTCGCTTACGCCTAATAATCGTTTTTTGATGCAGGCGCGATCGTATTTACGTAATATCTGCCTTTCAAAATATCTTCAGTAATCTGCTTCTTTATCACAACGCTTGTAACGGAGCAGAGGGAATAACCAGACAAAACTGTAAAAATGTAAATTTTTAGCATAATTAGGTTATACCACTGAGGAAGGTGGGTTATACCATAGGTCGTTGGCAGATTTGTTAAATTTTCAAATAAGATTTTGTATTATACAACACCCATATCAAATTCAAATATCTATGCAGTAAAATAATAATGTTTTAAATGTTGAGAATATTTGTTTATTTTTAGTAGGTATCTACAATAAGGTTTTATGGTGGCGCGTGTACGTGTTTGTGGAAAATTGATAACGACTTTACTAATAAAATAAAAACCCTTCCCAAGCCTTAAACGGTGTTTTAATTAGACATTGAATATAGACGGTACAATTTCTATTTCGAATTATTACTAATAAAAAAATCTTTAAGTACGCTGCGAAAGAACTGGCAACATTGCATTTTGGCAGACTAAAGGTGGGTGGTTTGGTATATTATATTGCGCGACAATGAATCCAAAATATCAGAATTTTTGCTTATTCTCTGGGAAGAATCCTTATTATTTATAACTGACTGTTTTTTTGCAGATTACTTACATAAGAGCAAAGTGTTTTCCAAATTTCAAAATCTCGATATTTTTTCAACATTTCGAAAATTTTTCACTTCGAAATTAAAATATTTTTAATTTATAAAAATATCAATGCATCTTTGAAATATAAAAATCTGAGTGATAATTTTATCTAGTTTCTAAAAGGTATTTGTTTTCACGGCAACTTAAATTTTCCTAAATCCGATGAGAAATTAGGTATACAACAGATTATACTTTAAACAATCCTATTTGGCTGTTTAAACAATGTATATCTTTCCATGAACTATTTTAATATCAGTTTTTATTTCACATTTCTATTAGTAGGGTTTTTATATACTCGAATGTTTATCATTTGAATAAATTTTTCACCCCATTTATTAGTAAGAGTGTAAGAATTTTTTTAAATTAGCTCCACACAGGGGGCCCTGAGAAAAATAATTCCCCTCAGGGCCTCGGTAATCTTTGGGGATGCTGTGTTTAGGGTCTTTTTAGGAAAGGAAGGAGAGGAAGTCCTGGGAAGGAAAAAGGTAGGAGTGGGTAGAAATATGGGGGTCAGCATGTCCAGGAGTGACGGACGTATGAATCCATCCCTGTGAAAGGTGATGTTCCGAGAGAGTCCTGCGGGAGAGGTAAAAAGGTCTCCACCAACCAGTTCCTCCCGATCCTGTCCGCCACGCAGTGGGTGGACATACACAATCGCCGCCAAGAGCCGAACAAACCTCACCCCATGAACCTGGGCACCCCTGCTAAGTCACCAAACGTAGCGAACCACATGAAGTAATGGCTATTGTGTTGGTTATCCAATAAATGGTTCCCGGGGAGGCGGAACCCATTCCCGACTTCCAAATTAAAATTGAATTTACTTGCTTCTTTGAAAGTAATTATTTCAGTACAATAAAATACTGCTTTTTCAAACGGATACCGATACTTGTAACGGATTTTGACGCTCGGTGATTTTATTTGACCCATTCAGCGAAAGCGTGATTCCAATACGATAAACATTATCTATTATTTAAGTTATTTGGTAAATTGCCAATGGAGATTAAATGACTAACGAGGTACTAACTAGGTACGTAGGTACTTACTCTCGATTTCAGAAACATAGTTGAATAATTGGTTTTTGTTTTAAATAGTCGTGGCGTGCAGTCCAAGTAGTTCGCTACGTTTGGTGACTTAGCAGGGATGCCCGGGTTCACGCTGTGAGGATTGTCTAAATCTTGGTGGCGGGTACATCTGCCCACCTACGATATAGCGGGCCGGATTTGGAGAGACTGGTTGAGGGAGACCTTTTTATCTCTTTAGCAGGACTCTCTTAACCTATCGCCTTGCACCACGATGGGAGCATCCCTCATACATTATTCCTTCCTATTACTTTCTCTCCTTCCTTTTCCTACAAAAACCCTCCACCCAGCATCCCCAAAAATGACATAGGCCCCGAGAGAAATTGTTTTCCGCAGGGTCTTCTGTGTGAAGCCTGTTAAAAAAGTTCATAAATATTGAAAAGCGTAAAAATTTAAAAAAAAAAATTTGAAAAAAATGTTTATATTCAGCCAATCCTAAAAAAAAGGTTTCTATAAGTTGTGACCTATCCTCGTACATACATAAAACATAAACATTTTTTTTTAAAGAAATTACTTTATACCAATTTTTTATATTTTACATGAACACCGCACAAGAGTCCCAACTGCTCCCGTCTGGAGCCAGTGACACTTTGGCATCCGCAATTGGGGTATCTTGTAAAGCTGAAGGTAGTGGGGAGAGGGAGGAGATGGGGAAGAGGAAGGTGGGTAAGTCCTGGCTATTCAGATCTGGTCACCAAACACGGTTAAAGCCATTTCAAGCAAAGTTTCAATTCTGAATGGTGGTCTTACACCAGAGCGATACTAAAAGTATCTTCCTCTCTGGAACGTGACGCAAATATGCTTTATATTATTTTTAATATATACATCTTCTTCCCCTTGTCCTATTCGGGTCGGGGACCCATTGCATCGTCCCTGTCTTGTGCTGATTGTTCGGCCTCTGTCCATGGTAAACCCATCCTCTCCTCACACACTTTCTGGAGTTGCCTCGCCCAACTGTGTCTGGGGCGACCCACTGGACGTCTACCGTATACGTATCTTCCTCGGAATTCGGTCATCAGACATTCTTAGTACATACCTAAGCCGCCTGAATTGCGATTTTTCTCTGAAGAGTAACAGTAGTTCAATGTTTAGATCATCTCGGATCGTCAAGTTTCTTATAAGATCCCATTTCGTAACCCCTGCCACTCCTCTCAAGTACCTCATTTCGGCAGCTTGGACTCTGGAGCATGTTCGTTCATTTAGCATCCATGTCTGGTGGCCGTAAGTGAGCGTCGGGCGGTATACCGTTTTAAACACTGCCATCTTTGTCTTGATGCTGAGCTCGGCTTTTCTTATTACTGAGGTGTAGAGAGGACGCAATACACTGCTTGCCGCACTTATTCTTCTATCAATTTCTCCGTCTTGTCGACCATCGCTGGAGAATTCGTTAATTTTTTAATTTATAATTGTGAAATAACACAAATTAATCAAATAAAATTTATTTGCCACGCTGGGATTCGATCCCGCGACCTTCGGATTGCGAGTCAAGAGCCCTACCCCTAGACTGCGCCGGCTGTAAATTAATTCAACAGGGCAAGTCGTGGTGACGATCCTGGCGGTATCTGGGTGCCAATGTGTCCAGCAGCGACGGACGTATGAATCCTACCCTCCCATCGCGTTGCAAGGCGATGGGTTGAGAGAGTCCTGCTGAAGAGGTAAAAAAAACCTTTCAACCGGTTCCTCCTAACCTGCCCGTTGCACAGTAGATGGAAATACGCATCCGCCGTCAAGACTTAGACAATCCTCACCCCCCATGAACCCGGGACTCCTGCTTAGATCCACTTGGTATGATCTATGATAGAGGTATTGGTTATAGGTGTTGGGTATACGATTACGCATGGTTATGAAAGAGCACAGCAGAACAGAACAGATATAGGAACTTGAGTAGGTACCTACTTACCTAAATCTTACCTACAAGGTTTAAAAGACTTGGTTCTTTATGATGATCACAAGCCTCCCTTTATTTACACCCCGATCTTTCTCTTTCCATTCATGTAATTCAACGTCCTCGCGATTTTCTCCAGACACCTATAACAGGTAATAGATGTTAGTCTTCTTGCAGCTATTAGTCTTATTTTTCTTCTAATATGACAAACCTCCAATGCCATTTGACCAAAGATGAGAGGACTTGTTTACGGAGTTATCGTACAGAGGGTTCACTCCACTTTCAGCTAGCTACTAGAGGGAGAGAGGCACGTCGATGTTGCAAGACCCACTGCCGTATGCCATCAATTGGCTGAAAAATTCCAGCAATCCTAAAAACATAATATAATAAAAATAAGCCTTTTTATTCTGAACTTCTGTTAGGCATGAATTCTAGACATGTTCTTGATTTTTATAATATATCCCGATGCTGAGTTTGCCTCTTGGCATAGGTCTCCTCTAACATTATTTCTTCGAGAGCTTTTTCTGGCTCATATAGGCTTTCTTCGGTTCTAAGGGTTCTCATATTTAAGGTTGCAATATTTAGTGTTTTGTTTCTTCTTGTGGTTAGAGGGAGGTGGTCTATATCTCCCGCGGCGACCAGACGAATTGGGAAACTTTTTGTTAATTGGTTTTGATTGTTAATTCTCGTTGGTATTACGAGTAATATCTTTTGTTTCCGATTTTCCTTATTTATTTTCCTTAATTATTAGTTTTTTGGAGCATTTAGTTGTGAGTCAGAACTTGCTCGGTTGACATAATTCAGTGTGTTAGGTCTGGTAGTCTGGTGGTCTTTCGTGCTAGTTTTGGGTAGGGATTGGGAAGAATTGCTCAATATTTTGTTTTTATTTACTTTCTTTTGTGCTGATGACTTGGGAGAATCCAAAGTTCCTCTTGTTCTCTTTTCGCTAGTGTTAATAAACTAGCTTTAACTAGTAAACATAATACCAGACGTCAAACCATGTACGAAATGTGATGGATTATTTGATACCATCCTGCCTGGCCTTAAATTATGGGTTATCCATTGACGTGCTTTTTAAAAAATGTCTCGGGTAATAATAGTTTTAAGTTTATAGTTGATGACCTCTCTGACCCGCGAAGAGAGACCAGATTTGGCTATCGGGGGGGGGGCTATCTTCCAATGTCTGACGCAAAATGTTCACCAGTTTGATATTATGTAGTACCTACCTACAAACTACTCATCAACAACATTCAATGTGTAACAAAACACACGCATCATTATTCTTATTAAAAATGGCACAATCTCTTCTCAGAGATGTTTCATCATTAATTGCGAGCAATTTAATGATAATATCCATATACAAAGTTTCAGTCGTTGTTCATTTGATTAATGTTTTATAAGTCCCAAGCGCCATCATTTAATACATAGAAGAGGGGTAATAAATAGTAATAAATTGATTATTTAATGTCATTTATTTCACACTGCACGTTATTGTGAGGTTCAATATTATGGCATCAAGGAATCACTGGGTTGCGTCAATGCACAATTTTCGATAAGAATCGATATTAAAGTCACTGAGATACCATAGGTGTGATAATTGGACAGGTTACTTCAATAGACTGATTGTTCATTTGAGTTGTTTATAATACAACAACACCGTGTTAACCAACTCTGTGTTATTTAAATAACAACACAGATTTGGAGGGTGACCCAATAGTTGATTCCCTGACAGTCCATTGACGTGCTTTGATACCATTCTTCAAACTTATTATAATGTAATAATGGTTCATGAAATCATAGAAACGCAGGATTATTTCTATTATTTATATTTAAACTTTCTTGAATTTAAAACACCGAACGTATTGGAAAAAAAAACAGTTAAAATGAATTATTTAGAAAGAATAGTTTTTATTCAATATTGTTGAACAAAATAAGGCGGCTACAGCAGAAAGACGTGTCCATACGTTTACAATGGATTCCATCTCATGTAGTAGGAATACATGGGAATGAAGAGGCGGATTTGTTGGCAAACGAAGCATGTGTGAACGGAATCATCTACGACTAGATGCCAGATGCTAAAGATTACTGCGAAAAAATAAATTCCATATGCAATAATATGTGGAATGATCATTTTGAAACGCTGCCTACTAATAAAAGCTCCAAAACGAACCGTTTAAAAGACCAAGGATCACTGAGGTAAATCTGAAAAGATCGGAAATGAGAATCATTTTTAGATTACGGTTCGGACATGCACTAATGGGATGAATATTGTGTTTGATAGGCCTCTCTGATTCTTCAATTTGCTCGATATTTGAACAAATGAAGATGTCGAGCACACATTATCGAAGTGCATTAAATATGAACGACAGAGAGTGACAATACTAATGACCATGAACTCACCGTAAGTTCAGAATTTAATAGCCTCAACCGAGTTTCATGCCATATCGAGAATAATGAAATTTATTAGATCATGTAAAATGGAAAATATTTGAAAGTGATTTTTTATACTAAATGAATATAAAAGGACTAAAAGTACCTTTTAAACAACATTAGAGATTATAATGATAATATTATAATTTAAAACAGATAAGGCAAAAAATGACAACATTGTGTGAGTCAGGAACCTCGATAATATATGACATTAAAAAAACAGTTTTTTATTAGATAGATTGGATTAGTTGTTAGCTACGTGCTATTGGCATATATTTATTATAGGTATTATTGAAGGAGGTTTGTTTCCAGAGATAGCTCTGATAAAGGTTATCTCATTTCTATTAGAAACATGCTGTAAAATTTAATATACAGCTGATATTCTAACAATATTATTGCTTTCTATATTTGTATTGCTGTATTTGGAAGAAAACAATCAGCAGTGGAAAAGTTTCCGATATGAGATATATTTTCATATGCCGACTAGGCACATAACCTACTTACATAAACACTTTCCTAGTTACTATAAGATATTAAAATATTACGATAAATATTATGTCTTTTTCAAAATAAATAACTGATTTTTATTTTCATAATATTTTTATTTAATAAAATTAAGTTAGCTCATATACAGGGTGTTAAAAGAAATGTACTTGACTTACTTCCTAGGTGCCGGAGCCCGGCAAAAGCAGTGTTAAAGAATCGTGCCTACGCACGGTAAGAAAAAAGTAGTGCCATTCAATTCATTTTGCCTGCGGATATTACCTCTGCTAGGTTAGTTAAAGACAAAAATAAAAATGTCACTTTATCAAGTATGGTATTGTCTAATGTCTATGTCTTGGATTTAACAAAAAAAAACTTTTTATTTATTTTAGTTTGATGTTTGGAGCCGATTCCTGACATTATTTGCAGTAAAAAATGTAAATGCAGTTTTAGTCCCCAGTGACTTTTTCAATGTCATTTAAAAAAAAAAAAACTTTTATTTGTTGCCACTGGTCACCGAGTCTAGTAACCACGGCCCATGGCCCATGGCCCACCCCTAACTGCCCAATACCGACTGATTTTTTTTATGTTTTAGTTGAAAAAAAATCATCAAAAATGTCACCGGGGACAAAAAATTCACTTACATTTTTTACTCCAAATAATGTCAGGAATCACCGATTGAAATAAGTCAAGCATGTCGGAAGATTTTTTCAATGTAGATGAGTGTTTCAGGCTGATAATTATTGCTTATAATAATTGTTACCCTTTGTGCTATGCATAAAAATCTTGTCTGAAAAACGTTAGTTTATCAATTGAAAATAATAATTAATATTTGACAAGTTAAAATATTTCGCCAAAAAATGTAGACATAATTTGTCTAGACGCCACCTAGCGAGAGAGAATTAGCATTAACAATTCCTCTCTCACAAAAATAAATTTGGTTGTTTTCAGGTGGAAAAATGTAATAAGCAGTAATTGTTGAATGAAACACTAGTATATATTGAATTATTTGGCGGGTATTAGATAAGCCGACATAGTTCAGTGGTAGAGCACCTGACCGGCAATCAGAAGGACACGGGTTCAAGTCCCGTTGGCAGCCTGTATCTTTTCTCGGAAGATTTTTTCAATGTAGATGAGTGTTTCAGGCTGATAATTATTGCTTATAATAATTGTTACCCTTTGTGTTGTGCATAAAAATCTTGTCTGAAAAACGTTAGTTTATCCATTAAAAATAAAAATTAAAAATCATATACTTAATAATCAATTAGACATATCAAGTAGTCCAATTTTAGGTCTGTTTCCAATAAACCCTTAAAAAATATATATATTTCCCAGTGCTCTTTACCACCATGCCAGTTGATGCTTTGTTTCTCAAGATTTATTATTATAATCCATTAGTCTACATCAGGGTTTCCCAAACTTTTTCTGCAATGGAACACTTGGCAACCCCGTAAATTTTAACGGAACACTTGGCTTTTTTTTTGGTTGGGTAAGTTCGGTACAAAGCATTATTTTTAGGGTGAATGGCGTATTTCAAAAATTTCTAATAGTAAAAATTTGAAAAAATGTTATTAAACACATTATTTATTTAGTATACAAACAAAGAAATGTAATATAAACAAAAAGTTAAATAAATAAAGCACCTAACGACCTTGACGATTTTGAATCCGTGAATTACATATCTTCTTGAGATCAGGCACAATATTGGTAAGTCGGATTCTAATATCTAGAGTGGCATCGAGCCTGTTCCTGCAAAAACGGGCTGTCCGTTTGATAGATTCTCCCATCTTAACAGACGGATTGCAATCTTTAGAGCACAGGCGTTGGGTGGGAATGCTATCCTTGTTCTACCGGTATTACAATGGAAGATGCTCCGAGGAACTAGCGTCATTGATCCCTTCTGCACCGATGCATTAGTCGGGAAACACGCCAAACGCGTGTCCAACATATGTACACGGTTGACATTTGTCATATGAGAACGGGTCGCTTCTTCGACTCGTTGAACGATTTGCCGGCCTCTGTGTTTCCTCCTTCCTACAACATGGGTCTCTTCAAGACCAATGTTCATTCCTTCCTCTCCTCAAAAAGACCCTCCACACAGCATCTCAGATGACATTGGCCCTGAGGGAAATTTTTTTCCTCAGGGCCTCCTGTGTGGAGTTAATGTAAAAAAAAGCATAGGTACTTAGAAAATCCCGCTTCGTATAAATAGGTTGAAGAAAATGGAAGTAAAACAATGATAGATTAAACATTGATTGATAAATTGGTATGCTATTTTGACAAACTCGCCCAGAAATCATTTAAAGGATGATCTTTTTATTTTTGTTTCAAATTAGAGTCACTAATTAAATCAATTAGATTTCCATATTCACTTCACTGACACTTATTCACTTGCGCTTAAGCCTACTGATTTAGCTGTCCCGGAAAATGGATTACATTACGAACCCAGGAATCGTCCTTACCAGTTTTCGGAAAATATTGCATAATAGTTGTTTTCAAGTTATGCAGGTTGTTAATGCTTTGGAAACCTCTTAGGGCCAGTTGTTTCGGAAAACCTGAACAATCGTTCAGATTTTAAAAATGTAACACAGTCATTCCGTTGATTTTTGTCAAATCAGAATTGGGTTGTTTCAACTTAAATTTAACGTTCGTCAGATTTGAAAATTTCACACAGTGTTCCCAGCCGAATCGGACAATTATAACAGAGAATTATTTTTTTCGGAGACCCGAATTATTTTTACGATGGCAACACTTCGTATTTATGTCAGCGGCAAGCGCGCAGCTGCGCATTTCTTCGCGAAACTTGACAACAAACTTTTACCGCCATTATCGACGCTTGTTATTATTTGTTGTCTCAATTTTGTAAACCTATATTACAATGGATCCCAACTTACTGTGAGTATTACACACTATTATCTCTATTTGCCATAATAAGTATGAATAAATAGTAAAACACATTGTTATAAGTTATAACCGTACAAGTAGTTGGAAAGCATTTTTTTTTGCTTGTACCTGTGTGAAGTTTCACTGAATTTCGTTTTTCGTACATAAACGAACAAAAAACATTTTAATCGAGAACATCTTTATATTCTTATTGGCAGTAACCCAATGTTTTTAATCGTTGTGAAATGAGACACTTGAACTATCTACAAGCGTTGAATTTTATTACTTCTGGAATGTTCGATTCCGCTATGGAATGAATCATTGCGGAATTTTTTATGTTATTAGATTAGTTTATTTCAGATTTTTATGTATTACATGTGTATTCTGCCACTTTAACGTTTTATGTATGAATATTACGGTGTTTTCAAATAATTACCTATGCTTCATATGCGTATTTAAGTTTATGTCTGAGATTTTTTGTTACGATCTTATACTTAGAAATGTTAATGTGATTTCAGAAAGGGAGCAATTTTTCTGCAGCTGAGTGCGATCGATTTGAATTGTTGGTAAGGAAATATAGCCGACGCAGTCAGCTTCCAACAGCGAGAGGCGACGTGACACACCATTGCAGCAGAATTCAATGGCGAAGGCTCCTTCTACCGTTCTGTCAAGCAGCTCCGAGCTCCATTTGTACGTGAAGCGTGGGTCAAGACAGGTTGAAATCTTTTTCTTAATTGATATTACTCTGCTGTTAAATTAACTGTAACATTTAGAAATTGGTAGCGTTGAATCATTCAATTCATGTAGAATGAAGATGTTTATCAATTGAGTTTTAATAATGCTTCAAGGACGGTAGCAGAGAGATTCAAGAGCGCATAAAGACTGGCGGTGGAGCAGCAGCAGTGAAGGAGGAGACCACTTTTATGCGGAGCATAATGGCCACGTCAATTGACAGTCTCCCCAGCGTCTTTGACGATGATGTCGACACTTAACTGCTGCAGGAACCGGGGGTGGAGGCAAGTGTTATGAGCGACACAACCGAGGTGTATTGTGGTTTAGACGGCCATGTTTCTATTACATGTAAGAACTTACAATGATTCCTAATGTATGGGTTCTCCATTTAAGGTATAATTAATTAATGCATTTTTATGTATTTGTGCAGTTATTGATAATATTTACATGATATTATGAATGTATGATTTTGCCAATTCAACTGATTTTTTTTTAAATGTAGATTATTGAAATAGGAAGAAGCAATATTGAAGGCCAAACCATGCTCTTGCAAACCACCATCTATCTACAAATCAAAGAATTTAAAGGTATATGTATAGATATCCATGGATATCCAACGTTGTTTTCAATAATTTTTCTCTCTTTTTCATGTGCACAATTCTTATAAAGTATTTTCTTGCTTAAAATTGATATTATTACCTATCCTAAAACATTTTTAAATGTTACATCATGTGCTAACTACAATATACAATGTGCACGCACAACGGTAAACTCCAGTAAGGCCACAATTTTCATTTCTTTCTTTTTGTTATCTGTAAACTAATAAATATGCAGATTGTATATGTTAAAATTGTTTTTTCTGCTATGCATCTTTTAAATGCTACGTGACCTGTTACTTGTGTGGCGTATATATATTTTTTCTTTTAAATGCTTGTTAATTAATGTTAACAAGGTCCATGAATCATTCGCACTAAATCACTAGTGCATTCAAAATAGTCTAGCGTCTGGAGTATATTACGTTCATTATATGTATAAAGATGTTTTTTTGTGGTAAAATACTCTCTCTTTCGAGGGAGTAATTGCTGTAATTTGACTTTTTTATATACACTTTACTCACTCTATACATATATATGTAACAATTTGAATTTTTATGCAAATTAGTTAACGCTGCAGAGTTGGTTAATTCGTCAAAAACAAACTATTTTATTATTTCCCCAGTCCAAAGCCTACATGGCATAGAAATAAATTCACTGCCATTGAAATTTTCATTTATTCCATAATAAAAATTTTATTAGAAATTTCTAATGTATTGTTTTACTAATGGAACAGTAAATATTTACCATATTATGTAATATATTAAAATATGTGCCCGACTTTTCTGTTGATTTTTCGCTATTTACTGTTGGTACCTATATTTATTTCTCTTTTCTTTTAGCTAGTTATATTATTTTGTTCCTCTCTTAAAAAAAAGCCCCAAGGGCGTAAATAAAATGAAATATATTATACACGTTGGTAATATATTTATTTATTTAAGGCATCAGCAACCAAGTATAACCTGGTCGAAGACATATATAATGTAATAATTAGATGGAAGAATGCTGTTGCAGTTGCTGTCAGCTCGTTCGCATTTAATAATGATTTAACACATTTTAAGGTTTAACGTCACGTACATTATAATCTACGCATTCACAGATGATGCCAATCAAATTATTTTAGGTTTTTAATGCTTCTTGCATTAATGTTACGCTTTAAAATATTAAGGTAAATTAATTGTTCGCGCCCGTACATATATAATTAGAATATAAATAAATACTTTTGTCCATAAACAAACCCAAATCTTTCAAGGCTGAAAAATACAATATTGGATTGAGTCACCGATACAAAATGGAATTTTTCAGCCTTAGAAGATTTGGGTTTGTTTATGGACACAACTATTTATTCGTATTAAATATGTACAGGCGCAAACAATTAATTTATCTTAATATTTTAAAGCTTAACGTGCAAAAAGTATTAAAACCTAAAATAATTTGATTGGCGCCATCTGTGAATGCGTAGATTATACAGATGGCGCCAATCAAATTATTTTATGTTTTTAATGCTTTTTGTATGGTACGCTTTAAAATATTAAGGTAAATTAATTGTTAGCAATCGTACATATTTAATTAGAATATAAATAAATAGTTATGTCCATAAACAAACCTAAATCTTTGAAGAAAGGCTGAAAAATACAATATTGGATTGAGACACCGATACAAAATTGAATTTTTCAGCCTTGAAAGATTTGGGTTTGTTTATGGACAAAACTATTTATTTATATTCTAATTAAATATTTACGATCGCGAACAATTAATTTACCTTAATATTTTAAAGCGCAAAAAGCATTAAAAACTTAAAATAATTTGATTGGCGCCATCTGTGAATGCGTAGATTATAACGTACGTGACGATTAACATTAACATTTCCAATACTATTTATATTATAAACAAAGTAATTTACTAGCTTTGTAAAACATTAATGAATAAATTGTTATAAATAAATAGAAGATTATATCATTGAAGAAGAAGATAACACTAAAATAACCTATAGCCTTCAAAAGTTATAAAAAGAGAGTTATTTTTATGAAAAATTAAATAAAAATATTGAAATGTTGATTATTTTAAATAAATATATTATTTTGAAAATCAAACGGCTTTTTATTATATCCTCTCTTGTACCGATTGTGCGTATGTGTCTCTCCAGATGGCAGATGTTATAGAAAGTGCTGAGATTTAAGCCCATCATCCCAAGGGTCGGTAAGGAATCCACATAAACCCAGTGCTGTAACAGTGTAACACCCTCGGCAGTAAAGTATAGTTGGCTAAAGTGAGTCAACGGTTTGCAGTGCAGTGTGCAGGCTTTTACAGCACTCGATTTATAGTACAGAAAGAGGTAAGATAAGACTATATATACTTTATAAAGGGCAGGATTTTACTATCTATTTGTCTATCCATCTGGCAAAATATGAGGAAGACGATTCGAAGAAATGCCACATAAAGGCCTGCCTTATTAATGTCAGTTACAGGTTTATGTTAATATGCTAGGTCATGACTCCAGTTCTCAAACTATGCAATTTTCTTTGTGAGGGTTGAACCAGTTATATAGAATGTCATGATGGCGCCAGTCCTTCATTCTCTACTGTGACTCGAAGCACTGTTTTTAATATAGGTACTTAGCCAAAAATCATGAAGTACATAATTATTTATAATTGCAATCCACTAACAAACTCAACTTCTTTTATATCTTGTATGAAATCGGAAGTTGACCGAAATCAGAACCTTCAGTTGTCACCACGTACACCTAACAAAATCTCTATGTTCTCACAAGAAAAATGTCAATCACAAGAAAAAGATTTCTTTTATTATAAATTATTGTAGACCTATAAATTAACACAATATAAATATAACCGGTCAGTGGTTGAGTGGGCATAGCGCTTGGGTCCCACCCGGGCGTCGCATGTTCGATTCCTCGGCTGGCTAAGTCCTCCATCACAACACAAGCAACATTTCCGGCTTTCTGTGGTGGTAGTAGGAGATTTTCAAACATTGTTGGGTTATTCGTAACCCGGGAATGTTTGTCTTTCTTTAAAAAAAAAAAAAATAAATAACATGGCAATAGATTGTGATATCATCGGTTTACACGAGAAATAAGTTTGTATTTTTTTCAATGTTTTCACCAGTGTTTACGTCATTTTCAATCTCTAAAACCAACGATTTTCGACAATATTATACGTTGAAAAGATATCTAAACTTCTTCCCACAAAGCCATTTGCTATTTTGCCATACTGAAGTTTCGATCGTTGTGTTTTATTTGCGTTATAATATGCAAAAAGTCGAGCCATAATCACTACTTTCGGTAGTGTAGAGTAAAGCATACCTGCCCGCGGCCGCGAGCTGTCAGATAGTAATTTTCCGAACTTCTGCGCATGTGCCGCCCATCATTTCAGATGTAACCCGCGGATTTTCGCCGGTTAGAAAATCTGACGAATCCTTCAGATTTGGCCTGAAATTTCATTTGACGGACGGTGAAACAACCCAAATTTCGTTGATTGACGATTTTGACGGTCCGTCAGACGTGATTTTTTCCGAAACAACTGGCCCTTCTTAAAAATTCAAACATTCACGTAAGCACCATGCGCATTTATAGTTCGACTAATTGCTAACAAGGATGTAAGACTGATTGATTCTTATTTTATTTTACTTCCAGGTAAAGTCGATATCGTAAAAATGTATGGTTTTAAATTTCGTGAAACACATGCAGATCCGTCATCTCGTTGTTATTGTTTCCACATCGCACAGATGTTCATATTATTGACTTGATCATTAATTCGCGATATTTTTTTACTCTGGGGACACTTTTCATAACTAGTACTTTCCTTAGATATTAGCTAATCCAGTAGTCCGGCTGGCTTAAACTGAGTGACTTTTGTGTTGGGAAATGCGCAGTTGTGCATTTAAGCAGTGATGAACCTTAGTTTTAGCTTAGAAGTTGATTAGTAGGATTGGAAACAACGGCCGTACAAGACGGGTTATCAATTTGGGAGGCGGGAATGGGTACCTACTGCCGCCCCGGGAACTTTTATTGGATAACCAACACCTCTGCCATAGGTCACCCAAAGTGGTTCGCTACGTTTGGTGATTTAGCAGGGGTGCCCGGGTTCAAGGGGTGAGGCTTGTCTAGGTCTTGGAGGCAGATTCCTACTCACACCACCCTTTTCCTTCCCAGAACTCTCCTCTCCTGCCCTTAAAAAACCCTCCACACAGCATCCCCAAAGATGACATAGGCCCCGAGGGAAATCATTTTCCTCAGAGCCTCCTATGTGGAGCTCATGTAAAAAAAAATCTACCTGTTTGCTAATCTGCTTTTTCAGTGTGACTTTAATGTTAGTCTCACACGAGAGCCATAATCTCATTATATACCTACTTATGTGCCGCTCGTCATTCATTCCCATATGCCAAGCACACATTATATTAAAGAGTGAGTAGGTACCTAGACCTACTGATGGTACATACAGGTACATGGATACTGCTTACAGGTAACCTTTCTGTGCGTCCGTGCTTACTTTTGCAGTCAATTTTTTATCTTTTCTATTGTTATGATGGAGTTAAGTTTGCTACTCGTAAAGGCAGCCAATTCAAATCATCTTCTCTAAATTTCTATCGTGGTCTTGTTTTCTTTTCTATTTTGTTGTAACTTTGTTTATTGCTACTATTGTTTTGTATAAGTTGAGCCCTCGGCTCGTGGCGGTAACTGCACAAATAAGAAGTGTTCAAAACCAGAATGTTCCAGATTTCTCTTGACCTTTGCCCTAATTATCTGAACGACTTGTGTTTCTCCAAGTTGTGACACATTTGCTATAGGCCACTTAACATTATAATACATACTAGAAAAGTCTCCCGTTTAGACTTGAACGGAAACCAATTCCGCCACTGAGTTAGTATCTTTTGGCATGCGCTCTGTCTCTCTTACATCGCCCGACATCGAGTATCGCCATTCCATTTGACCGAAATAAAAAATTCTTACAAATGAAAAACGTTATTTGTTTAAAACCACTTTATTTTATTTACAAACGTCGACCGGTTTCGTTTGTTTTCAACCTTCATCAGGACATAGATATATGGTCCGACTGGTCTGATCACAAACCAATGCACACCACTTTACGAACTACAGGGCTACCTACATATACTACAAGTTCTTCAATAGTAGGAGATCCATGCAGATGGCGACCCAAAAGTCAAAAACAAGTGCAGTCCTACTCCAGATACGTCCAATTATCAATAGGTCAACTTGAGATAATTCGTGGAACCGACATTGCAATTGACAGCACGATGATAAATGAAAAACAAATCGATGATCTATATAAAAACATTGTACAAGTATTACGTACCTCAGCAATATCTGCGTTTAATATAGAGAGAAGGCCTACGACTGGACGAAGATGGAAGACTGTGGCTGGTTGGAATGAGAAAGTTGCCTTACATTATGAAAGATCAAGAAATGCGCACATAAAATGGCTGCAGAACGGACGACCCACTAATGGTCCCATTATGGAAGCTCGAAAGCAAAGTAGATCGTTATTTAAGAAAGAATATAAAAAATGCCAAAGAAACTTCGAGCAGAACAAAATGGATAAAATAGCAAATAGCCTACAATGCAAAAACTTTTCATCTTTTTGGAACAAAACTAATGCTATATTGAAAGC
Source organism: Limnephilus lunatus (assembly GCA_917563855.2). NCBI lineage: Eukaryota > Metazoa > Arthropoda > Insecta > Trichoptera > Limnephilidae > Limnephilus > Limnephilus lunatus. The sequence goes on along the minus strand of OU830594.1, from coordinate 28,955,405 downwards.
AAAACATACCGCACCGACCAATATTGATGGAAAATCTGAAAATAAAGCTATAGCTGAAGTTTTCAGGAATACTTTTTGCTCCGCACCAGTTCAACCACAAACAATGGATGAAGAGTTTTATACACCATTGCATCAATCAAAACAACAGCCGTCCATTGTCATCTCTCCTGAGATGATTCAGCGAGCAATACGCAACGTGGCAGGAGGTAAATCTGCTGGTCACGATGGACTTGTCATAGAACATGTGAAGCATGCGGGGGGATATTTGACAACACTGCTCGCCTCTCTCTTCACTGCCATGGTTGGGCTTGGGCACATTCCGAAAGAACTGACCAAAACCATTATAGTACCGATCCCAAAAAGTCGCCAACTAAACCTGACATCCTCCGTTAATTACAGGCCCATATCTCTTGCCACCATAATAGCAAGAATATTTGAAAAGGTGATTTTAAATTTAACGGAAGACAAGCTCATTACAGAGGATTCCCAAATGGGCTTCAAAGCTGGGTGCTCTACTGATACAGCCATATATAGCATGAAACTATCAATAGAATATTACAAAGCCAGAAAAACATCGGTATATGCATGCTTCCTAGACCTAAGCAAAGCTTTTGACATGGTTTGTCATGATAAATTATGGAAAAAACTGACGGACCGACAATTACCACCACAAATTGTAAATATATTGAGTATATGGTACAAGCAACAGGAAAACTTCGTCAGATGGAATGACAGCCTGTCAGAAGCAGCAAAATTAAAGTGCGGCGTTAGGCAAGGAGGCTCAATGTCCCCAGTGCTGTTCAATGTATATATGGACGAACTTAGTAAAATACTGAACAAAACAAGAATCGGATGCCACGTTGCCGGAGTATGTATGAATAACATAAGTTATGCAGATGACATGGTCATACTAGCCCCATCAGTAAGGGCAATGAGAAAACTTCTTGCCATATGCCAAGCATACGTCGATAGTCATGGTTTGATGTACAAAGCCAAAAAATCATCATTGCTGGTGTTTAAAGCAAATACTGGTCCTACTGTCATTCCACCTATTCTCCTCGGCGGAGACACTGTCAAAATCTGCAAGGAAATAAAATATTTGGGGCATGTCGTCACTGATGACCTAAATGATAAAAATGACATAGAACGCCAAAGAAGAGTACTCAGCGTTCGAGCCAACATGCTCGCCAGGAGATTCAACAGGTGCAGTTCTCCTGTGAAGAAGCAAATATTCCAGAGCTACTGCATGAGCTTTTACACCAGCGAACTTTGGACAAGATACTCACAAGGCGTCATGAACTCACTTCGAGTACAATTCAACAACGCATATAGGGCGCTATTCGGCCTACCTTGGCGATGCAGTGCCTCGCAGATGTTCGCAGAAGGAAGGGTACATGGGTTCGCCGCCTTGATGCGCCACAGAATAGCCGGGGTGAGTCAGCGCTACCAAAGATCGGAGAACACTCTCGTCCAGGCCGTGGCCCAGTGGCAGGGCGCGCCTCTTCACCAAACATGGAGAATACATCTGAAGCCCCCGTAGTAGATATACGATTACGTACTAAATATGTAGATGTATATATATATATATATATATTTTTTTTTTTTTTTTTTTTTTTTTAATCTTTTTTATGTTATTTGATTTTTTATCTGGTAAATCCGTGTTATTTAATGTATACTTTTTTATGGCTGACAGAGTATTGCACCCACCGCTCTGTTCGGCTGAAATAAACATTATTATTATTATTATTATTATTATAAACTAAAATAATTTTACTTTTAATTAATTGTAAATACAAAGAAGATAAATTAAGCCACAAGCCGACAAACTTAACTGCAACGATTGCCCGGCAATATATATGTATGGGTAAAATCGAACGTAACGAAAAATATTAGAGTAAAAGAACAAAAGAGCACAGGTTTTTCAGAATTTGCTGACCATACGCTTAAAAATATAGGAGTCCAGGTAATACATAAAAATAAAGCAGGAATACGCCTTAATAATTTAGAAGTATTAGAATTATCAAAATCAATTAAAAATAATTGCCAAATTCTAAACCAATAAGATTTTAAAATTGTTCCCTTTCTCCTTATGTAACCCCCACCCTTCCCAAACCCCTCTAACCACCCCTCCACCAACCAGTCTCTGACGTTCTCTCCCTCTCTTATAGCTTTCACTTTATCTTCTGTTTACCTTATAATCTTCCTCTGCACTGTAATTTAATTTATATATATGCCCTGATGAAGGTTGAGATCAACCGAAACCGGTCGAAGTGTATAAATTAATAAAATAAAGTGCTTAAACAAAGAACATTTTTCATTTGTATAATGTCAATCTACAAAGTGTTTACTTTCTTCGATGAAAAATTCATAATGATAAAACATGGTTTTCTCTTCGAAATTTAAGGAAAGGATGATCAAATTTTTAAACACTCCCACACCGCATTTCTTGTGATTTTAAGATTATAACCATGTTGAACAATACAGTCATGAAGGTTATGTATAAATAGGGGAATTTACTCTCGGTAATTTTATCTCAATCATGCTCTAATCACGTGTTTCCAAACATGTTATAAATATGTTTGGAAAAATATATTATACGGATATATTAAAAATATATTATACGAAATTCATATGCTTATTTATTCAGTTGGCCACAGATTTCAGGGAAATTTGATGGTTTAGTAGCAGTAGCCATTTTAAAATATTCAACGCACAATTATTTTTGTCGCAGCAATAAAAACTACAAACACCCTACCTTTGCTCATAGAGCAATGAACGACTTTGGTACTGATTTATTACTAGTAAAGTTATCTAATTTTCTTGATATGGTATCGTCTTTATTACGCTTTAAGTATAATATTATATATACTTTTTAATGTATATAAAAGTAGTAGATATGACTTTTAATAAAATATACAAAAAAATATTTTTAAAGATTCCGGGTTCATGGCACCTAATCATTTGCATTTGTTTTTTTAATAATGTCTATTTAAATTTCACTTTTGTTTTCTTGATCGAATGAATGAATTCCGCGGAATATTGAAAGTGGAAATTAACCTACTTCTCTCGGAAAAAACTCCGAGATAAACTTATGGAATTTTTTTCATGAATATTAACCCTGGAACGGTCGAGTGGATAAAATATGTAATCCACTCATGCAAAATTAAAGATTCCTCAAAACGGGTGGCGCGAATAATTTTATCTTCCGTGTACTTTAAGTTAGATAACTCACGGACGCTTTCAGCTCAGCGCTGGTGTCGGGAACGCATCGGTTGTGTTACAGGAGCTCCGCAAAGTCCATGGTCTACCTGTAATCCGCGCAACCACTTACGTAACATATTTTTCGTAGACAAAAAGTGTATGCAAAAGGCAAAAAAAATATTTTTTCCTGATCATTCCATAATATATATTAATATATATTATCTGCTCAATAATCAGCAATTAAATTAATATGTATGTGAAATTTTTTATTATTTTTTTATATCAACAAAAGTGAAAAATGTAATTTAATTTAAGATATAAGGACGTCAACAACAGAAATTTTTAAACAGTTTGATGTTCCAAGCATACAGAAAATCTATGCCAAAAACATTCTAGTAGGTACATCACCTCAAAAATGATTCAGAGGCAGACACCTCACATGCTCATAAAACCAGAGCCAAACAAACAGAAGTGTAACTCTTCGTTTGGACAAAGAAGTTCTGAATTTTTAGCAGTAAAGTTTTATAACGAACTCCCACTTAGTATCAAACAAATTAAAACAAAAAATTTATATGAAAGACATTAAATGTTGGCTGAATAGGTAGGCCATTTTTAAACTAAAAAAAATATGTGAAATAATTTAGAATTATTGTGTATTTATGTTTTAATTTTATAATCTAAGCATTGTATATTAGAAATAAGCAATATATATTAAACATAACTTTTATATTTTCACAATTAACCAAAACATAAATGGCCTCTTTTTTTTAAACATTTTTTTTGTCACTATATATTTATTATTATTTACATTTGTATATGAAACATGTTACATAGGTATACATATAAAATAGAAATTATATTCATAGTCCTCCTCACTGGGAGATCCTGTGCTGAGGGGGACTATGCTTTGGATAAGTTATCAGCGACTTCTATGGTTTAACTACATGATTTGGATAAGGTTTTCCAGAAACTTCTATGACGATGTTTTAAGTATGCTAGTAAAGTAAATAAGCTAGTAAGTTCATTTTCCGGAACTACCGGAAAATGAACTTACTAGCATACTTAAAACATCGTCATAGAAGTTTCTGGAAAACCTTATCCAAATCATCTAGTTAAACCATAGAAGTCGCTGATAATCCACGCGACCACTGGCGTTACTTTTAATAGCGCGACCACTGTAAGATTAAGTAATAAAGTAATAATGCTCTATAATTTACATTGTAATTAACTTTTGCACTTAAGGCTCAGTTCCCGGCCCCAAAAAGAAGAAGACGGAGAGATATGAAATTACGAATGTTAGAAGAGCGCGCTAACATTTACAACGATAAAATCGATGCAAAAATCATGAAAATCTTTAATAAAACACGACTCGTTTAAAATAGAGCAAAAATCTCGCGATAATTGTCTTAAACAGCATTTAAAGAAACGCTGTGAATTTTTTCATACATATAACTTGTAAAATAACTGAAACAAACGTGTTTATAATAATTTTTGGAGCATACTTTGCGATTTTTTTCTATCGAGGGAATTTTATATAATTTGCGTTTGGGCGCGACTAATATCTAGATATTAGTAGACTATTCAAGAATAACACATATTTTATAAGAGCTTAAAAACTTCAAATTTTTAAGGGAGGTTTGCAAAAAATCGATAGAAATTCGAATACCGGCCTCTTAAGGAGATCCAATAGTCCAGGAAAAAATCGAATTCGGAATTCACGTCCCTTTACAGGAGGAGTTTAAAAATACTTGAGAAAAAGCTTTTGGAAAGGTTGGAAAAGGTATTTGAGAAAAAAAATTACATTTTTATATTGTAAAGGCCTGTAATAAGCATTGTTTATTGTAATAAAACGGAAATTTAAAATTGATTTCAAGGAACCAAGCGGCGCGGAGCACAAGGCGTCTATTTCCCGTCGCGGCCGGGGCGCAGGGATGTGATGCCCAAAAAAATTATTTCCCTAGAATTCGAGGTGAAACTTCCCTAGAATTTCCCTAGATTTCGTGGGTATTACCTTAGCAAATCAAAAAACCCGCGTCGGGGGGGGGGGGGGGGACAACTCAGTTGCAATTGAAATTTTAATTGCGTTGTTTCCCATTGCCCCGAATACAAAAAGTTGCCTTTTATGCTCATTAAGGCGAATCTGAAGGTTTTTTTTATTTTCCAAAAAATATTTTCTTATATTAACTTATTTTTTTTATATTTTCTAAAAAATATTTTCTTACTATTAAAAATTTTTTTTTTTATATTTTCTAAAAAATATTCACATTATTAAAAATATCGTAAATATTCATATATGGCCAATTTGATCGAAAATTTACCATAATTTAAAAGTATGTACTTTACCACTGAATTAGAAACGAAATTCCTTATAAAAATCACTTTGCAAAATAAAAATCAAACGCAATCACTGAAACTGAAGAAAATTTTTTGTAATAAATACAGATAAAAACGTAACTTGAAACCAAATTTTCATTTTTTCCTCATTTATCTTTTTAGGTACATAATATCATTTTGAGTAGTCAGTGTTTTTAAAACAACATTGCTTGAATGTAAGTACATCAACAATATTTAAGATTCATGGGAATTCCAAAAAAACTACGACCAGCAATACCAGTAATATTGTCATACGTAATTTTTTTTTTGCCAGAGTTCAAAATTTCCCTAGATTTTGTGCTGATTTCCCTTTTCCCTAAAAAAATTTTTTCTCCCCTAGATCTAGGGAAATTTCCCTAGACATCACATCAGTGCCGGGGCGGAACTGACACAAAAATAGATCTGTAGTCTGTAGTCCTTCGGTGAACGGCAAAGGGTCCCCTTTTGAAAATTCAAATTCGTCGACTGCCGGCCGTATTGTAAAATAGCATCGCGAAAATGGATATTTTATTTTATTTTACGAAGTTCGAGCCTTAATATCATTTTTGATTACGATAATTATAAAAGTAACTGAATTTGCCACATTATACAATAAAACCGTATCCGAAAAGGGGTTTATAAGTAGGAGAGTTTGCACTTTAAAGTATTTTTATAGACCTAACACTTTATTTTTTTCTAGACTTATTAAAGGACTTATTAAAAAAATTACCTACATTTTTAAGGGCCAAGATATGTTCTACACGCAGTATTTAATTGAAGCATCTATAATACTTCCAACCGATCAAATTTTCAAAACAAAAACGTATGATTTTGTATGATTTTGCATTTTTTAGTATGGCTTCATCTTAAGAGAAAACCGGGCGGCGTTTTTTCCGTACAAATGTATTCCCTAATTTCCTCTCTGAATTTTGAAACTAGTGCAAATATTTTTTACTATAATATACCTAGATATCGACCACTAGCGTTTAGGTAAGTTTTGCTTTTCTTAATAAGTTAGGTACTTCTTACAGGAGTTAGGTCCCACAAAAAATTGTTAAAATTGCATGGTTTAAATTCTTTCAACAGACGTTCAGTGTACAAACTAGATAGTATTTTTAAAAAATCTAAATGTACAAAACATATAAAATGTTCTTCTAATAAGCTGGCGAAAATCTCTTATAATCAGTAGGTGTATAGTTTTTTAGAAGTAAAATGAGATTCGGGAAAGTTTAAGTGACAACAACAGTTATGTAAAATACTTATTCAAACTTCTCGGCGACCGGGTTTCCTCCTAACATTGTAAGTATTTCTCCAAAATAATATTTTTTACTTTGAATCCTTCAAAAGTCAGTATTAAGTTTTCGTGATTAGGTTTTTGTTGCTCTAAACCAGTGATGAGTAACGCCTTGTGCGGCCCGCGAGTCGCGAGCCCACCCTTTGTGGGCCGCAAGCCTCTTCGTACTTCCCACGTGGATTGACGGCTTGCAATTGACGGCTTTACTTCATATATATTTATCGCTACCAGCGGCGTTCCACAAGGGTCACATTTGGGACCAATTTTATATTTGTTATTTGTGAATGATGTTCTTTCTATTTTCAACGATGTCCAAGTCTTAATGTTTGCAGACGATATGAAAATATATAAAGCTATAAAAATATTAATGACTGTCAAACATTGTCTAATAACTTGTTTAAACTTTTTGTTTGGTGCCAAGAGAACCATCTACAACTAAATTTAAGTAAATGTCTTATTATGAGATTTCATAGAATAAAAAATCCAATAATTTATGAACATTCCATTAATGATGTAGTACTAACAACTGTAACCGAGGTGAATGATTTAGGTGTAAACTTTTATCAAAAACTGAAATTTATAAATCATATTGAAATTACATCAAATAAAGCTTTGAAAATGTTGGGTTTTGTAATAAAAATTTGCAGCCAATTTAAAAATATTCAAACCATTAAAAAATTGTACATGTCATTGGTTAGGAGTCAAATCGAGTACAACTCGACAGTATGGGCACCTAGTTATGCTAGTCATTCACTCACGATAGAAAGAATTCAAAATAAATTCTTAAGATATATTAATTTCAGAATGGGTATTACAAGGGAGTATCAACTATGATTATCTACTATGTCAACTTAATTTATTAAAAGTATCCGAACATAGAATAGTATATGACCTAACATGTTTACATAAAATCATAAATTCAATAATTGACAGCCCAGAACTATTATACTTGATTTATTTTGACATACTATACTTGATTTATTTTGACAATTCAACATCGAGGCACTATCTACCATTCTATTGTGACAACTAGAACACAGAATCACAAATGTATACCCCTGTTCGCCGTATACAAAATTTGGCTAATGACTCTAAAGATGTTGTTGACATATTTAACACATCATTCACCAAATATAAACAAGTCATAGTAAAATTTATATCAGAAATAAGAACCACAAATTTAATAATTCCAATTGCTTAGCTCTGCTTCGAAATATTTTACATGTATTGCACTTTTCCCAGTCTACAGTTTTTCCATCTTGCATGGTGGAGTATTTTGTTTTTATTCCAATTAGTTTTTTTACTCTATTTTTTTACTCTATTTTTGTTTTAGATTTGGTTATGATTTTGATTTTGATACTGATCTTGATTTTTATTTTGATTTTGATTTTGATTCTGATTTTGATTTTGATTTTGATTTTGATTTTGATTTCGATTTCGATTTCGATTTCGATTTCGATTTCGATTTCGATTTCGATTTCGATTTCGATTTCGATTTCGATTTTGATTTTGTTTTTGTTTTGTTTATGATTTTGTTATGCACATTTAGATTTAGATGTTCTTTGTTTTAAAAATAATGTATGTAAAAGCCCAGCCGGGCGTGAAATTCCAAATAAATAAATAAATGGCTAAATAGAAAATTAAAAAAATTTGTTACAGAATATTCTCCGATTTCTGTCACAGATTTCTGTCTTTCTTCAAAGTTTTGAATAAGCCCCTAAAAATACAAATATTTCATCGAAAAAAAATCACTTTTCAGGGCAGCGCTTTTCTTGTTGAAATCTATGTTTGATGTATTTTAAAGGTTTCCGTTTTATAAAATACCAAAGTTTAAGGTCCAATTAAGTTGACTGATTTTTTTTTACTTTCCCTAGTCTTTTTTTTTACTTTCTAAATCAAAAGGTGCCTAAAATTTTAGGAAGGTATTTTTTATATGTTCTTTAATATTTTTGAATGATAAACATCGATAGCCTTGGTTTGACTTGTGAGATCTTCTTTGTTCCCAAAATTGTTTCTTAAAAAATTACCGTTAAAAAAATTCAAATAGGTTTGCGACAATACCAACTGTAAATTATCAATAACAACCTACATGTACCTACTCTTCCCTCTGCGGCTTGCGAACAAATTGTAAAGTGGATAAATTGGTCCTCCGGATAAAAAGATTGAATCCGCACATTTTTATAGCTCACACGGGAGGTCAGGAGGAAAATATTTTTTCCAAGGGGCCTATGACACCAAAGGGGAAACCTTGTAAAGAGGAAGGAGCGGAAGTTCTGGGCAAACCTTGCCCCCATGAACCCGGGCACCCTCGCTAATTCTTTAAACGTAGCGAACCACTTGGTGACCTATGGAAGAGGTGTTGGTAAGCCAATGAATTGGTACCTACAACCAGTGGCGTAGCTAGCATGGGTGGCACCCGGGGCGGATAACGTGGTGTCACCCCCCCCCCCCCCCCCCCCCCCCCCCCAAGGTGACAGACGCAAATTTCAACGTCATAAAAATTGGTCCGTCCTAGCTAGTCCGGCTAGAGAATTGCGCTCTTGGGGGTAACACTCGGTCGAGTAGCACCCCCCTATCGGGTGGAACCCCCTCATCGGGTGGCACCCCCCCATCGGGTAAAACACCCTCACTACGCCACTGGCATACACCCACCTCCCTCATTTCTCGTCTTTGGCTAAATAATCTGCAGTGAAGGGGTGAAAATGGAGTAAGAACTCTCAGCCAAATCCTCCCCTGATCCTAACTGTATAAAATAATATTAAAGTAGGTACAGAAGCAATACGTATTCTGTGTGTTATTGCGCATATATTTATTATCCTTGTGATATATTAAAATGTTTATTGTAAACACAATGCAGAAAAGCGGTTTGAAGTGGTCTTATTTGCGTAAAAACTAGTTACTGAAGGAAAAGAAATTCGCTCCCAAACTTTATTGCGTAATTGATACAAATAATCATGATTATTATTCGCTATAATGCCCTTGCTCCGTGTGTCAAATGAGTTACTGTAAATACGAGCACTTACATGATTTTAGTGGGTTCGTGTTCGTAATATTTCCCGGTTCGATGTTATTTTATTTTTTTAAAATAGCTCCCACAATTCACATTTCTTACAATTTGGGAGCCGCCCCGGGAACCATGTTTATTGGATGACCAACACCTCTGCCATAGGTTACCCTAAGTGGTTCGCTACGTTTGATGACTTAGCAGGGGTGCCCGGGTTAACGGGGCGAGAGGTTTGTTCCTGCCGTGTGCCGTGTCGTGGGCAGGATCGACAGAGAGTTGAAGGAGGTATTTTATCCTCTCCAGCCGGAATCTCTCGACCCATCGCCTTGCACCGCGGTTGGAGTGATGGATTCATACATCCGTCACTCCTAAAACACACCGAACCCCAGATTCCTACCCACCCCTCAGTCCTTTCTACTTCATCTCCTTCCTTTCCTTAAAAAGACCCTCCACACAGAACTGCCTAAGATGACATAGGCCCTGAGGAAAATTATTTTCCTCAGTGTGGAGCTAATGTAAAAAAAAGCTCCGCACAGGAGGCCCTAGAAATATAATACTCCTCATGGCCTGTCATCTTTGGGGATGCTGTGTGGAGGTTTTTTTTTTTTAGAAAAGGTAGGAGAGGAAGTTCTGGGAAGGAAAAAGTACGAGGGGTGAGTAGGAATCTGGGGTCAATGTGTCTAGGAGTCTAGGAGTAATGAACGTATGAATCCATCCTTGGAATTGGAAATGGGTTGAGATAGTCCTGCTGAAGAGGTAAAAAGGTCCCCCTAAAGCAGTCTTTCCAAATCCGGACCGCTATACCTATCTACTTATGGTTAAAAATTCGTTTTGCGTGTACAGCAAATTTTTCAAGGAAGTGAATTATTTTTCGCAACCCCTTCGAGTTACTCGACCCCCCTTCTTTCTCTTCCCCCCCCCCCCCTCCCCAATCCAATCTGAACACAATAAAACAAGTGAAAGTACCTATGTTTCTAACTTTCTCTTATTTAATAAAAAAACATCAAAACTCCCTCCGAAATTAAAAGATTTGTAAGTAGGTACTTAATACCTACCTCCTTAATTGTAAACCTTTTTTATTATTATTATCAAAAATACAAATTTCCGTTGTGTGTCCTGCGACTCTACTTCAATCAATTCCAGAACTTGGATTTGCTAATGTAAGTATCATTTTGAAAATTGGAACTATGCATTTGAAGAATTCAAAAAGCGATAAAGTCCTACCTACGTAGATAAATGTATTATTTATTAAAATTTGGCGTCACGAGCTCAAATAATGGATATATTTATTTAAATATAAAAAAAACTATACATTTCTAAAAAAATTTACGTAATCTTAGTAAAAAAATCTATCCACAAATTTTTTTCCAAGTCGTTATGAAATCCATGCAAGTGGCCTATCCGCGCTAGTTCATAATAATTTTGAAATATGACAAACATTCAGAAAGACGAAAAATGCGTCAGGAAAAACTTTAACATTTTTTATGCACATTTTTTATAATAAATCAATAATTCCGTTCCGCCAGAAATATATTAAATTACACGCAATAATAAATAATAAACTAAAATTACCAAAGACTTTGAGTTCGAGATTTTGATATGATTCCAAATTCGACGTCCGAATGACAGAAACACGTGTAAGCTTATAAGAAATTAAGAAAAGGAAATCCATTGCTGAAAACAAATATTTCAATGCTAACTAGAAATGCTCCACGTAGGTACCCAAAAGTACCACTGTATTTTTCTTTTAATATTTCAGCCAATTTCAGCCCACCCTGCATGAGACATGAGAGCGCCGTGTTGGCGTATAAATTTGGAAAAAAATATTTACAGCGTGAAGATAAAAATTCTAATTAATCTGCCGCGATAATAATATCGGACCACGGTTTCGGGGCATCGAAGGCCATACTCAATTAATAATTAATTAAACAAATATCATTCATCTGACATTCGTCGTTTGACGTTTCTACGAAAGTTATATCATGAGGTTGGTACCAATGCTCAATGAGTGGTCTGCGCATGGCGGGTTTTCTAGCGGGAAAGGGTGATGGAAGAGAATATGTTAAAAGGTTAAAGCAACGCCACGGTTTTGTATATTTATTATTTAAAATGGTGCCATCTTTTTTATGTAACTGTTTTGCTGAATCAGCCGGTCTATACTAGGTCGCGTGCGCGTTTTTCAGGGTGACAAAAATAGAAAAATAATTATAATAGAAAATTTGTGGAAAAGCTGTGAACAGCGGATTTTGCGAGCTTTTTCAATGGCTTGTCCCTCTGCGCCAATCGTCTCCAGAGTGTGATTCTGATTAATTTATCGTAAGTTTTGTTTTTCGCAAGATAAGCTCTCGGGCCGTGATTGGTGAACGATTGATTCCATTATCAGTGGTGAATAACATGAAATTACTATCTGTGTTTTATTAGGAAAATAATCAACCAATAATTATTATTGTTCTTAAAAATAAACATCATAATATTATCATACAAATTACATGCAGCAATTAGCACCTAAGTGGTTATGTAAATAAACCTTCGCTTGTTAAATAAATAATATTACATCTTCCTAGCTACGAGATGGATTTTCATAAACATGTTATTATTTATTATGTTAATATACACACATATTTTCAAATTCGCTTGAAACTTACAAACGATGCGGATTATGCTACCAGAGACACTAATCTGATATATTTATATATTTACCAAACTAAAAAATGACATAAATGCGGAAAACACGTGACATATTCTCTGAATTAACTTATAATGTGCTAGGTCGCTGATATCTTGTTATTTCTGTTATGAGACACAACATTTTTACGATTTCAATAATTAAATGAATGAACTATAATTAGATTTTGCTGTAGGTAACTAAAAATGTGGTGGTTTTCTAATCAAACACTTATCATTATTATTGGTTATCCAGTAGGACTTTGATTAGGTACCTACTTATCTAAAATAAAATCATATTACAAAAATAATTATATAGATTTATTTTTCTTTATTCAAACACACTACCCCTGTGTCTACCTATTTCATAGAAAACAAATATTTTTATTTTTTGTGTTTATTTTGTAGAATGCCATAAAAAAATATTATTATTATTATTGAAATCATAGAATCACTTCGATTGTTAAAATTATTTTTGGTATGCATATATTTTTAATCTTAAAAACGTAAAAACTTTGAAATAATACAGGCGAATAGGCGATATAGGCGAACGATATCCCCGATACAAGCGAACCCTAGTGGGGTTAATAATTAGATGCTAAAAATGTATTTAAATTGTGAAGAAGTAATAAATAAATATATAAAAATATTTTTTTATTTACTTCCGTGACTTTATTATACCTACCTACATCGTTACAATACATTCGGAATGCAAAATACATAGCTACTAGAAACTAATTACATAATTTATGTGACATAACAATGTTTTTTATTCAAACATTGTAAACATTATTCATTACCTACCTAGGTACTTACATCATATTTTTATTTGATTATTTGTAAAAACTGGATTCTTATCTTTTAATTTATTATATTGAATGATTCTTTAGCTGTTTACTTGTAATTTTAATTTTAAACAATTATTTTTCATGGGATATGGGATGCAGGTATGGATACTGCCGCCCGGGAATAGGGACACGATATCGATTAAAAAGTATCGATACTGTACTCATGAGTAGTATCGGAAAAAAGTATCGTACTCGTAAAAGTATTGAAACAAAAGTATCGATACTTCAAAGTATCGAGTCCATTTCGTAGAGCCTGATTTACAGCTCTGACCGGGCTAACTATGTATCAACCCCCCCCCCAATCTATTTTATCAAGTATCTATTTAAGTTAGAAAACGTAAACGAGACGTAAACGTCAACGTCTGTGAAATGAAAAAAGAACAATCAAATTTAAGCATGTATAATCAATACTAAGACTGTTTTTTTATGTATATAATAACTACAAAACTAAGTAGTTAAATAAATAATGAAACCCAGCTGCCCTGTTAAAACACGAACTAAAAAGTAAAACCAAATTTTTGCAATACATTTTTTTCTCTACTTTGTGTCTTGGTAGGACAGTCGAGACATTTTAGTGTATTAAATTATTTACGTGTATTTATTACTTTACCAGTTATCGATATTATTTTTTCTTATCACTCTTCTAGACGTGGAGGCTTCAGAGTTGACATAGGATTTTTTTGGAACAAAAAATCGTATTAATTTTAATAAGTACATAATAGATTTTACAATGAAAAAATGTAATATAATCAACATTTTAATCATAAAGATATAAATCTGAAACAATCTACAAATGTGGCACTTTTCAGATTTGTTTTCAACTATATGGTGTTTTTTAGTAACTAAATGTTTATATAACAAAATAAAGTTACTTTTAAGTTAAGAAAAAACATAATATTCACTTAATGTTAACTTAAACCAAAGTTTTTGCGAAGCCTGTGAGACTCCACGTCCGTACGTAAAGCACATATATTTAAATTTTCCATTCTTCTTCCGTACAATCACTTCAAAATAAAAGGTTATCAAGCCGTTTTGGCGATAGCTAATCAAATTTTGAAAGGTATCGATACTTGCCAAAAAGTACTCATTGAGTAAAAATATCGAAAACAAAGTATCGAGTACAAAACTATTGGTATCGAAAGGAAAAGTACTCAATACCGCAAAGTATCTATACTTTTTTTGTCTCCCTACCCGGGAACCATGTTTTGAATAACCAACACCCCTGCCATAGGAAACCCCAAGTGGTTTGCTACGTTTGGTGACTCCGCAGGAGTGACCGGATTCATTGTGTGAGGTTTTTCTAGGTTTTGGCGGCTAGTCGGTTTGCCCACCTACTGCATGGTTGGCCGGATGGGAATAGACTGGAAGAGGGAGACCTAACCTAGACCTTTCTAGCCAGACTCTCTCAACCATCGCCTTGCATCACAGTCTGTCACTCCTTGACACATTGAACCGCAGATTCCTACACTCATACCTTTTTCCTTCCCAGAACTTCCTTTCCTTCCTTTACCTAAAAAGACCCTCCATACAACATCCCTAAAGACGACATAGGCCCTGAGGAAAAAAAGTTCCTCAGGGCCTCCTGTGTCTATGTATATTTCATACCTTTTTCCTTCCCAGAACTTCCTTTCCTTCCTTTACCTAAAAAGACCCTCCATACAACATCCCTAAAGACGACATAGGCCCTGAGGAACTTTTTTTCCTCAGGGCCTCCTGTGTCTATGTATATTTCAGTCCTAATTTTTGGTGTTACGGCAATGCGGAAACCCGCTGAAAGTGTTGAAGGTAGTTTTTTACAAATTTATATCTTTTAGTAAAACTAAAAGGATGGATGGAGTAAGGAGCTTCAGGAAAATATTTGACTTGCCATTTAATGGGATAAGAAGTCAAAGGACATCCTAAACAACTGGTGCATGATTAACTTTAGTATATCAAATACTTGAGTCTGGTCATGCCAGGAGTCAAAATAACTTGTAAGGGTGTATGAATGTGATTGAAGCCAGGAGTGTATGCTAACACAGAGTTGTATGGTGTTTCATCCTGCCGAGCTCTGCATTAAAATTACGTGATTGTTTAGTTAGTTATCTCAGTTGAAGTGATACAGTTAAAAGATGGAAGTTGATATGGTCGAATTAGCTCAGTGGTCAGAGCACTACCCCGATGAGGCAGAGGTCCTGGATTGAATCCTAAGAATCTTTTTCTGTCCTTTCTGCTTCACATTTTTCGTTTGAGAGTTGTTAAAATAATATTTAACGATTAATTATTTTTATGTTTGTTGTTTTTGAGGAGTGACAACACAACTGTGAAAACACATAATGGAGCAGCAGGAAGCTCTCCTGGCTGAGGGGCCCCCTTCTCCTCGACCTCCATCACCCACCCTACCGCCCACTGGTACTCAAAATTCAATAAATAGATTAAAAATTGTAATGAAAATTAAAATTTACAAAGAATTTTTGAAAAGAACACCGATTGAGAATTCATTTTTTCATCAAAAAACCTGAATTTTCATTTTATTACATTGCATAAAGACTATAATTTCCTAATCAACGCTTTCTATCAAATTAAATTAGTTACTTTTTCTTTATTGAAAGCAGCCGAGCGATTCTATATTTTTTGTGGGATCGTTATGAGATAACGGACATGATCTCCTGTCAGATTTGTGTGATTTATTTGCTTTTTCTATTATTAACGTACATTAAATGAATAAATAATCATGCATACTTGCAGGAATTCATGTTTAAAACGATCTAAACTAAAATATGTGACAGTTAATATGTAAAAAATCACACAAATCTGACAGGAGATCACGTCCGTTATCTCCTAACGATCCCACAAAAGATCTAGAATCGCTCTTCAGATAGAAAAGTTTCAACACCATCTGCTATTTACTTTTGAAATAATCCAACAGATGGCAGCAGTCATATATAATTTTCCTCAGAATTTGAACTATCAAATAGGTACAATATTTTAATTGCATCATTGATAAAATAATACCTGATTTACTTGTTCATTAAAAAAATCAGGATTGTAAAAAGGACCGAAAGATATCGGTCATAGTCCATCACTATTATCTATAGATACAGACTTTAACTGTTAATTGAACTATAGTAATTGAACTATAGGGGTCAGTTCAAGTTAATTAAATGTTCAGGAAAGTAATAATAATAAAATAATATTTCACCAGTTAGTAGCTGAGTGGACAAATGCATCAGGTTTTCTATTTGGGTTTCCCAAGTTCAATGCTCTGCTCGCTAAGTCCTCCATCATTGTGAATTAAAATATTGTGAGATTATTCGTAACCCAAGAATATTTGTCTTGTTTTAAAAAAACACCACTTTAATAGTGTCCCCAGCCTCAGGAACAAGGCGATAAGTGTGAACAGCTTTATACAAACCTATGAGCGAGCGAGTTCCGACACGATTTTTAAACAGACGCAGTGCGCTGGACATTCTTCCGACAAAACGTATCGGAACCGTTTTTTTAATCTTGTCAGACATGTGTGAACAGCTGCATATAATCTCTACAGCCACTAGGGCATCCAATTTTTAACCAGAATGATGTCTGATTTTTTAACAGAAATGGGAATGGGCACTAAAGCTTGCTTAAATAATAAAGTGGATGCAGCAGGAAATGCCGGAAATGTAGAAAATGCAAGAAACACAACGTATGAAAAAATTTACAGAGGATCGATTTAATACTGGACTTCGCAACACTTTTATCAATATACCTAATTAATGTCAAAAAACCCTCTTGAACATTTGATCTTGTAGTAGGTAAAATTAGTTTAATTGTGTATTGCGTCATGCAGGATTTTCACAACGAATCGCTTTTTGTCTATAGAAGGAACGGGAGAACTCTCCGGAGACTCCAGCTCTGCGGGATCCGGGGTGGCCCTTGGACCCATGGACCAGGTGTCAGCGCAGCTCATCAACAACATAACCATGCTGGACTACCGCTCCCTCGGGAACTCTTCGCCTCTCATTCTCGATCAGGTAACTATCTCTTCAATATTACCTATTATTAAGCTGGTAATACATTATTATTGTGTTCTGTGAATCTTTTACGCAAACTAGTAAATAGTAAATATTAATTCTAATAGTATTAATATTTATTATAAAATTGTTTAATGAACTAAAGTACTATTTACATTATTTACTCCAAATATGATCAGAAAATACGTCCATTAACACCCTGTACACGTTAAGTATACTGTTGGCGTATGCAAGCACCATTGAGCCGCATTGCCTGGACAAAATTAGGTTTTATCAATATTTTTCTACTAAACATATATAAATTTAGGATGGAAATGAATAGCCAAACATCGTAGTTTATTGACTTAGCAAGTTATATATCCCACCTAAGGGATAACAGTGGCACAAGTAAAAAAATGCATTTTTGAGTTAAGTATGCAGAAATGTTCCTGGATATCTATTCTATCTTCGATAAAAACAGCACAATTCTTAAAAAAGTTATTGTGGCCTAAGGATATATGTTTTAGTTACATATATTATTATATTTTACCCAAATTCAAGAAAAAATAGTGGCACAATGATCATTGTACCACTATTATAATATTAAACCTAATAAATATGAATATACTGCTTTTCAACATTTGGAAAATAAGTTTTTTTATTGGTTAATAAACTGTTTTAATATATTCAAACGAAATATTCAAACTGCTCTCCTGGAAAAGGAGGTTTTTTGAGTTGTGCCATTGTTATCCGCCGGGTGCAATGTATAAAAACACTCAATTTAATACAGAAATTAGTAAGTAAAAATGATAGATCGAAAAAGATGATAATTTAGGGAAATTAATAATTAATAATTTTTTAAAAATCAGTGGGTATAATATTGATTTTTATTTCTATTTCTATGGTTAAAGTGAAGATTTTAAGTACATATATATATATATATATATTAATAAATTTGATTAAATATAAATTAAGTATAATAGTAACTGAATAATTGCAATTGTTATTATCGCATTTGTGAAAGTTTTATAAGAATGAATGACACAAGATTCCGACACTATCAATAATGGCTTGTTCCAAGCGCATAGTTTTTCGTTAAGTTGGCAACACTGCGCGTAGTTTTTGTTTGTGCCAAGCATTTTGATAGTCTACAGAGGAAGCTTATGGCTTGTCTCAAGCATTGCGCAATAATCTACGCGCTGGCGGCGAGCTTGATGCGAATTGATATTTTTTGGAAGTAGACAACTCATAAACTTATAAATTTTTAAAATTATTTATTTGGCTTTCACCCATTAAGGGTGATCTTGGCCATTTCTTCAAATTAATTACATTTTCGAAACAATCGCAGAATCATAAAATAGGATTTTTATCTCATTTGAAATAACGTGTCTGTTTTGGAGGATTAACTTCGCTTGAGACTCTTCTCCAAACTCCATTTTAATGGGGCGAGTTTTGTCACTGCGTTTGCCCCCTAATCTGTACAGTTTTATATTATTGGAATTTAAAGAGGTGACTTTGTTTAAAATACCTGCGACACGATTTGTGTCATCAGTAATGCATTGTGCTTGAGTCGTTGACTGGCTCTCAGGAACATTAAAAAGAATTACATTTTCGGATCTTGTTTTTCTGACTTCAAGGGACCTAGCGTAAATTAGGGGCGTTTGATAATATATAAAATGAACATGTTTTTTAATAAGGCGCTAAATGTATTTATATTTAAAATTATCAACAGTGTTTGATAAAAATGAATTTATACTTAAAATTATCATCAGTGTTTGATAAAAATGTATTTATATTTAAAATTATCAACAGTGTTTGATAAAAATGGCTTATGAAAATTCGTTTGCAAACATGAATTTTGCCCAAAAAGTCTTGACTACAGAATTAAAAAGTTTTTCTTGCAAATTTGCAAGGTTTTTGCCCTCTCTACAAATCACTTACAATATTGGAAAGCTCCGATCAGACCGGTACTAAAATTCAATATTTAATTTATAGGAGGAAATGACCAAGGCAGAAGTGCTGGCAGGAAATGTGTCAGGTGGGAAGCTGCCAAACTTCGTGACCTGGAACTGGACCATGATCCGGGGGGCCCTGTTCTGGGGTGTCCTGTCGGGGCTGCTGGCC
This sequence comes from Limnephilus lunatus, assembly GCA_917563855.2. Lineage (NCBI taxonomy): Eukaryota > Metazoa > Arthropoda > Insecta > Trichoptera > Limnephilidae > Limnephilus > Limnephilus lunatus. Next base: position 28,935,947 of record OU830594.1, on the reverse strand, counting down.
TGTCTGGCCACCGTCGTGGCGCTGGTGGCCATGTTGCCTCGCACCTGTGACCCCCAGCTGCCCTGGTACCAGGGTGGCGTCTTCTATGAGATCTTCCCCGCCAGCTTCCAAGACTCCAACGGAGATGGTGTCGGAGACCTCCGGGGACTCGCGTCCCGAGTGGACTACCTCACCAGTCTCAATGTCAGGGCTGTCCGTCTTAACTCTATTTTCCAAGCGGAACATTTCCCAGATCGCTACAAAAATGTCACGTCTCTACTTAACATAGCCGCCCCACTTGGAAATATGCAAGACATGTCTTACCTTATAAATTCTTTACACAACTGGAATATTTCTCTTATTCTGGATCTGCCCATGTATCCATACATAAACCGCTTGGATGATGTTGAATCAGTAGAAGATATTACAAACTTAACGGAAACAGTCCAGCAAACAAGACTCAGAAATGTAACGAAGAGTGTTGTCCGGGTGGTAAAAGATGACCACATAGCCACAGCGATCAGGTATTGGTCCTCAAATGGGGTGGATGGTTTCTACTTAAAGGGAGCTGAACATTTTGTGGATGATCCGAATTTTTCAGATCACATAAAGTTGTGGAAAAAAATCATTGGCCAGGAAAAGGTTATCATTGTCAGTTATGAAACCCTTCAAAAGGCGCAAGGTATAGCATACAATACGTTAATGAACAAGGCTGATTTAGTTGATGTATTTTTAGATGTAACAAATGGCACAGCACATGTCAAGAATCAAGTGGAAGGCGTCCTGAAGGGAGCCCTCTGGTCCAAGCCCGGGGCTCCGTGGGCCCACTGGAGTGTTGGCAACGTGGACTCCCGCAGACTTTCTTCTTCCCTCACCCCTAATCAGACCATCGCTGTTCTGCTCCTGAACATAATGCTACCTGGTACACCAAACATCTTCTACGGGGATGAGGTTGGACTACGAGAGATCTCTGAGCCGGAAGAAGACTATCATGAATCCAAGCACATTCATAACCTCGTTCCCATGGCTTGGCCTGAGGGGAGCCGTCAGTTCTCCTCGAGAGGGGTGCTGCCGTGGGCCCTCGGAGGGGGTGGTGGGAATGCGGCTGTTGCCTTAAGAGATCTTGTCGCCCTGCGCCCTCAAGCACCTCCAGTGTACCTTAATGCTGTTTGGAAAGATGGGGCGGGTTTGCCCAATGCTCAGTTGAGGCGATCTGGGAGCATTCTGGTGGTAGAGCGCTGGTATCCCCGCAGAAACACTTTCCTTTTATTGGTGAACTTGGAGGACAAGGGAGTGAGTCGGGACTTGTCCAGCTGGTACTACGGTGGTGTGCCGCTCGTGGCCACTGACTCTGCCCTGCAGGGACAACAGCTGGTCTTCAAGGAACTCTCCCTGAGGCCTGCAGAGGCTATGGTTGTTAAACTGGAGAAATAAAACAACCTTTCTTTGTTCGAGCGTTATTATATTTATATTAATACTTCTAAATGGTATACAAGAATACATCAGCGCTCTGGCCTGGCACTGCCGGCCCATCGTACTTCGTATAAATAACATACAATACTAAATAACTTCTACGTTTGTCACAGTCAAATTTACAATTGGAACGTTCGTGATATTGAAATTGAGCAAATATACGACGACCTATCTTAGTTTAATATTATTTTTCGATTTACTTACAAATAGGAATCTCACATATGATACACTAGTTCATGCGACCGCAGGGGGCCGCGGGTGGGGATCGGGCACGTAGGTGTTAGCCGTAGCACGCGGTGAGGGCAAGGGCAAGGCTGGCAGCGCGTCTCCAGGGTGACGGTGGCAACCGCGCCGCTCCTTCCCGGTGCCCAGCCCCGCCGCCCGCCCAACCCCCACTCCCGCTGTGCCGTGTCGTGGCATCACAAAGGCCTTGGTCTGCTTCAGTAGGGACTTGTCATTGCACAGCGCAGCTATGAGGGGCAGATCTAAGTTCTTGCTCTTTTCCCTCAGGGTCTTTATATCGATAGGGCCCGGAGGGTCGGGAGTCAACCGTGGCGGATCTTTCGGTCGGGGCTCGGGCACACGGATTGCCGGAGGTTCTCTTGGTGGGGGACGGCGGGGGTATGGTGGGGGAGGTGGAGGCAGGCGACGGGATCGCGGTGCTGAACCCAGACTATTTAGAATGTTGTCATCGGACATGGTCCGCCCAAAGGGTGGTGGCGGGGGCTCCCGACGCGGTGGCGTAACGCAGGGTGGTAGGCGCACGTAGGTGTCTGACAGAGCCTGCGTAGAGCCCCCGCGACACATAGCACCGCGGGGACACGCTGCAGCTAGCTTGCTGTCCAGGTAGTCTTGGTGGCTGATGGCCGGATCTTGCAGAGGGTATACAACATAGTCCACGTCACTGTAAAGTTGTCTTCTGTACTGTTCTATTTGGGAGCGTGCTAACTGACTGGTATAAACCGTGAGGGGTGGGGGAGGGGCCGCTCGGATTCCTTCGGGACCTATGGTGGAGTGTGTACGTAGAAGGCTCGAGGCGGGGAACCTAGCGGGACAGGCTCGGCCCGGGTAGGGTGGGGGCTCGCGGATAGGAATTCCTAGACGCAACTCACGCAAGCTCGTCGATATTTCCTGGTCAGCGAATGGCACTGGTTCTTGGGGTAGACGATGATCCGCTTCGTACGGGGGAGGGGGGCGAACTCTCGTGGATAAACTATGTAGAAAACTTCCATCGACGGCATCAACGGCGTCCACAATGTTCGGTAAGGAAAGGAGATGCCCTTTAGCACTATCAAATCTCTTGGGCGGCACTGGGGGTGGAGGGGAGTAAGGTCGGTCTGAGTCGGGGTAACCATCCTCGGAGGGTGCCGTGTCCTCGTGCCCCGCGAGGTAGCTGTGGCCAGTGGGTCGCAGGAGTGTCATGTAATCACTCTCCGAGTCCGCCGGAGCGGGCGGGAGCGGCGGCGGCGGATAGTCTGCACGCCCCACAATGAGATCACTGAGCTCCTCGGCACTGAGTGGTCCGTGCTGCCGGTCTGTAGGATCACTGCCGTCCCCGCGGAAGGATCCAGTACCGCTCGCTCCTGAGTCAGCCCGATCCCTGAAGGGGGGAACCCCATCCACACTGTCCCCGGACACATAGCTACCGTCATTGTAAAAGCTGGCGCAATCAGAAGCCACGGAAGCGCGGGTTGGCTCGCCGGTTTGGCCGTAGTGTGCGCTGCCGTCCTCGCTTCGCAGCACGGCGGCCGAAGAAGCCATGGTATAAACTCCGCTGGTTTCGCTGACATCCGGAGTGATGAGCGCTTCTGGAGGATCCTCGGTCAGCGTCAGCGTCGGTGGAGCATCTATCATGATCTCGGGCTCATCCTCGGAATGCACACGGTCGCTGACGATGCCGGAGGTAGTATTGGAGCTGGCACTGGAGATGACGGAGATTCTCTGCTCATTCTTATCTCCGTCACGTGGGAGGGTACCCCTCCAAGGATCAGGACACTCCACCGCGGCCTTCATGGAGAAGCGGTGTGTTTCCCTGCACAGAGTGAGTAGCAGCTTGCTCTTCTCATCCTCCGAAGAGTAAAGGGTGATGCGACTCTCTCCGGCGCGAATCTCGAACTTCTTGCGGTCGAAGCTCAGTTTACCGATGCACGGCCAGGGGAAGGAGGCGGGGGGGCGGGATTCGGGAGCCACGGTGAGGCCTGCGGCTCGGACATAGAGGCGTACTGAGCCGGGTTCGGGCTCCCGCTTGTGCGCACGCAGTCGGTAGCAGTGCGCATTGAGTTCATCTACGGCGCAGGCTTCGCGCAGGAAGTCTCTGTCGTGCTCGGCCTGCGCCAGGCGGGTTCGAGCGGTGGTGGAGAGCCCCACGGAGCGCTGCGCGGCCTCCTGACGCAGGTGGCGCGCGTACAGCCCCCGGGCCCCCACGCCCAGCGCCCCGGCCTCTGCAGCCTCCACGTGGAACTGCACACGCATGTGAAGCTCCAGCAAGGGCCGCCCATTACCATCGAGGCCCTAAAAAAGAACAGAAAAATTGATTAGATTACGTAGACAAGCTATTTTTCTGATTCCATTGGATTATAAAACCCTTTATTTTACCCATAATTTTAGAATCTTCCTCAATTTGGGAAAACAGAATAAGTGGCAGATAGTAGAACATAATTGCTATGACAAACATTTGATGGTCACACAGTCTGTGCAGGGTTAGGTTAGGTTAGGTTCAATTGACTAGGGAAAGTAAGTAGGTACTTACGTGTGTGTGAGATGAACGCCAGCTCTTGGGGGCATATTTGGATAGTTTGCTCTCTAGTTCGGGGAACAGGTAATCTCCACCTGAAACAATTTGAAAAACAATGATATGCGATTACAAAACATTTCAACTGCATATAAATCGGAAAAGTAATCATTTCAACCAAACGAAGAACAATAAGAAATATATTTTTGTTGATAAGTAACTTTTGTGTTGAAAACTTGTTAAAATAGTATAGTATTTAGGTAACTAGTTAATGATGACATTTTGTGTTTGATAAATAATTTCATCGGATTGACTTGAATGCAAAGCATGCCATCTTTTACATATCCTTCTACGAAAGTTGGTAATGCAGTATTGGTGACCGGACAACTCATAATGAACTCAACTCAACACCTCCTTTGAAAAGTCATTAAAAGATGAAAAAATGTATAAAAAATTAGTTACATAGGTTAGGTTATGGGCTATTTTAAATTTTTTTTCACAGCTTTTAATAACTTTTCAAAGAGGTGTTGAATTGACTTGATTCTGAGTTGGAATGGAACCGTTGTATTATACAGATCTCAAAATGTTAAATTATTTTAAGCACAAGTATTATGAAATATATCTCTTAGGTATGTATGTACGAGGGTAGGCTGAAAAGTAATGAACACATGCTTGTACAGCGCGAACAAAATGGCCTGAACAAGAAGCGCGTCAGGTGGAATATGGAAGTGACATTCCTCCTCTGTACGTACGCGCAAGTTTGATGTCGTTGAATCCATCCAGTGTATTTTGAAAAGTGGAAGTATGGAGGCGTGTTTTAGTGTTATGTCAACGCAATGTAAACAGCGAGCTATATATTCATGGACATTTAAAGGATGTTTATGGCGACGATGCTGCTGATAGGTCTACTGTAAATTGATGGGTAACAAAATTTCATAATTGTGAGCCTGGAAAAGCAATAATTGTTGATGAAACACGCAACGGACGTCTGATCATTGATACAGACAATCCAAACTCGTCCCCGATTTGATTCAAAATGACCGGCGAATCACTCAAAAGCGTTTCACAAACCATATTGGAACATTTAAGGAACATGTCAGCTTCATTGTTGAACAATTAGGATACGGTAAAATCTGTGGATGTTGGGTACCACGCCGTTTCACAGATGAGAATAAAGAGCGTTGATTAGAGCCTCTGCAAAACCCGAAGTTGGAACCCAGTCCGCACCCTTCTCACTCCACCGATCATTCGCTTTGAGATTTTTATTTTTTCTTCTACACAAGACACACCTCAAGGGTAATCATTACACCTCGGACGATGAGGTGAAGGCAACTGTCAAGTCCTGGTTACGTAATGAAAAAACTTATTACATGTTGGGAGAAATGCGTTAGCCTTAACGGTGACTATGTTGAAAAATAAATATATGATTTTGAATCTTAAGAATCGTACTTTAATGTACCTTTTGTTCAATCTTGTTATTTGTTTTTGTTCGTGTTTTACAAGCATATGTGCATTACTTTTCAGACTACCCTAGTACTTTTGTTTCACTGTTACCTACCCACACATAATTTTATTATTTATTAACATAATATGTATATAATGTACAATTTATGGAAAATAAACATTATTTCCCTAAATCGTTATTTTAATACTCCTAAATTATTATTGATCGTTATCTCTGGTACCTATCCGGTTATTCGTAACCAGGGGTTGTATATCGACGGCCTCCGTGGTCGAGGAGTATGGCTCTCGACTCGCAATCTGTTGGTCGTGGGTTCAAACCCTGGTGTGCTCAAGAAAATTTTATTTTATTAATTTGTGTTTTCCCAAATAATATGCAGTGTATTTGCGGCACGTTCCAGAGTGGAAGATACTCTCAGTATCGCCCTGGTTTTAGACCACCATTCAGAATTGAAATGTTGCTTGAAATGGCTTTAGACGGTGACAATAGCCAGGTACACCCCACCTTCCTCTTTCCATCTCCTTCCCCTCCCCACTACAACATACCTCAATTGGGGATGTCGTAGCCTCACTGGCTATAGACGGTTGGGAGCAGTTGAAACTTTTGTGCAGTATTCACATAAAAAAATATTAATGTCTAGGATATAAAAGTATATTTTAATTTCGTAAATCACCCTTGGGGGCATACATTAATTACGTGAGCTCAAAGGGGGGGAGGGGGGGTCCTGCAAAATCTCACGTCTACTTGAAAAGAAGATACGAAGTGGCCCAAATTTATCCCACCAAGGGGGGGGGGGTCTAGATTGGAAGAAAAACTGCTCACGAAATTAATGTATGCCCCCCTTTAAAATTAGCCAATTGTTATTACATAGTATTATTATTATTATTATTATAACCTAACTCATCATCTGAAAATATAATTACCTATTCGTTATTATATCGATAGCGGAAATTTGTAATATCGTGAAGGAAAATAAATCAAAAAATTAGTTAAATATGTCTTTTTTCTCCGATTTTTTTTCTCTTTCGGTCTGCGACAGAGAAATATTTCTAGGAAAATAAGTGTCTTTTATGACGTGCATTTAAAGAGATTTTTTTTTTCTAAAAAATCAAAAATAAATTGAATACTGTTATTAACGAAATTTACAAAAAATGTTAAGCATTCTAAAAGATCTATTCAAAATCATTGTAAAATTAAAGTTCATTAAAAAGGAGACATTATTTTATGAAAAAAGTATGTAATTCGCACGCGGTAGAAGTGAAACATTCAGAAAACTAAAGTAGACAAGAGTGGGGAGACTACGAAGCACTTTTTTTTATCAATGTCAAAGATGATTTTTTCGATATTTTTGTCTTCGAATTCCACTTTCGAGACACTTTTTCCTATACATTTGGTCATCTTATTAGTTAGTTGTTTTCTTCTTCGGAGTCGCTAGTTGTCGCTTTTTTTGCGTTTTCTGTGCCTGTTCATTTTGGAGTGGTTTGAAGATTGGATATTGATTTTATAAAGATAATTTTTTTTTGTTGGATTTCGCAGGATTCGATCCTTGTTCCGCTGAATGTCTGGCCGCTAGGGTTCGTCAGGCGCTTTATACCACTAGACTGACTAGACCCAAGGAGACTTGCGTGGGACCATATCGTATTGTATTGGAACTGAGTAGGTATCCACCCGTAAAATAAATTAATATTTTATTGCTATCTCATTCTCTCGGAGGTTTCACTTCAAAAACTTTCTTTTTGCTCTCATGAACAATTAACATTTTGTCCTTTACAGTTACAGCATTTCAAATTTCCGTGATTGATATTACCTATACATATATAAATAAAAATAATGGGTAGGTTTCTACATCGAATGGGAAACGAATATTTCTGACTTATATACTTACTATATTATATACCGCTATTTCCCAGATACGTGCAAATAGTGTTCATCGTGTCTATAAGCCTACATTTATCATGAATTTATTGATTTTGATCGGAATTTTGAATGTTTCCTCCCTTCAATGCCTACAGCAGTTTGGTTCTAATCATCTTCAGATTAACATACTCGCCTTCACGAAATTCCACGGTGATATTAAAGAACGTATAACGATAGGTTTGTACCGATTTCCGATGTTCTCCAGGTGTAAACTTTGCGCCCGAGGAAGGTTACTTGCGGAGATCACGGCTCACGGCTCGCGGCTCGCAGCTCACGGCTCACGGCTCACGGCTCACGGCAGGTGAGAAAAAGCTTCAAGAAAGTAAACGACCAAAGCGCCAATTTAATAAAAGAAATGTCATGATTACCAATGTCCTGAAAATAAAGATCAAACCGAGCAAAAGGTAATGAAACTAAATTTTTCTTATATTCTCTAACGGCGGCTGTGGGCTGATGAACTTTTCGGCCATCCCAATGACAGAACTAACTAACCATCACGCCATTTCTCCGCAGGGGTAGTCAGAGAGGACGGACCACCAAACAAATCGATCTTGGCACATACTCTTTGCCTCGTTCACATTCATACATCGTTTCATAAACGCTCTTCTATTATTCCGACTCTTCACATGGCCCGACTCAAGTATCTCATTCACTTGGTCGTGCCATGTCTTCCTCGGGTGTCCCCGACTTCTTCTACCATTCAAATTTGCGTCATATATTCTCCTTACACTCCTTTCCTCGTTAATTCGCTCTACATACCCAAACCATCTAAGTACCTAGTTTATAATATTTGCGCAGACCCGTGAATAATTACGGAATTGCGTAGGTACTAATTTCTCGTCGAAGCATGTTCCACCCCATGAGCCCCGAGCACGGATTCGGTAGTTTCCGGTCGTTTGGCGTTAGAGCGCGGCGGGTCAAATTGGAGATAAAAAAATAAAACAATTTTTTCACTTCTTATCTGATCTAAATACAATAATCAGTTTAATAGTCTGAATTTCCGACAAATCAGTACCAATTTTGAAAATGGCAATTGAAACAATTTTCTACTTAAAAAATTATATTAGAGGCAGGTAGTTTTATCGCTTGTTTGGATTCTTCAAATAAAACACTTCCAATTTGGAAAATTCAGCTTAAATTCGCAGCAAAATTCTGGAGTTATTGAACAAAGAGAGGCACAACCGAAATTATATTTTTAATTTAGGTAATACGATTCCTTATTTAGGTTGCTTAGCAAAGACCCAGTAGGAAAATGAACCCGCAATGAATATCAATTTGATCAATCCAGTGTTGGTAGATGTTCAATAATGTAGCGAGGAAAATAGTCTCTGTGAGGAAGTGTTCGTTGGGAAGAAGGGAGTACATAGCTAGGTAGATAAAGAATGAAGATGGCGCGGTAGAGGCAAGAGGCAGTGGTAGGCAGTAGGTAGGCAGAGGTCTGAGGTAGCACCTGAGGAGGGGAGTGAAGAGGCCGGGGGGAGGGACGGGGAAGCAGGATTCCTGCGCGAGATACACGGTATAAAAAACGAGTGAGGTGAATCAAACCACATACTTTAGTTATATTATTCGGAGGCGGGCCCGCCTGGGGCAAAGCCGGCCGCGGCGCATTCCCCGCGCAAGCAAATATCTAGGGACCATCACCCCACCGCACCGTCTATAGGCTTTATCACAATACCAGTAGCCAGTAGCCACTAGCCAGTGGCCTGCACATAAATATACCAATCCCGGCCTGCAGTCAGCAGTGGCCAGTGCCCAGTGGCCACTAGAAATAATATACAAGGAACTCCTCTTCAATTTAAACGATTTTCAGAATAATCAGCAGCCCACATCCAAAACGACTATTCATCAAATAAAAGTACCTACGCAGTAACATTCAAATGCAATGCCTCATCCACACTTTTACCATGACGTTTCATAATGTTAGTGAAGTTACGACTATAATACAGTACAATTTAGCATGCAGCGCGCACATCAACAAAAATAGTGGGACATGGTATTAGCAATAGCTCCTGATTACACATAGCGCAGGCCTTTATCATTTTTGTATTTACACTTACAGCCATAGCAAAACATTGATTTACTATGTTAGGTAGATCTCCAGGTCCTAGGGCCTAGAGTAATAATACCTATTCCCGAGAAAACGCAGGGTTTAATATCAACGGGTATGCATATATTACCTATTTTACTCCTAGGCCCTGGGCTGATAGCCGGTTGCCGACTGCCGGTTGCCGACTGCTGGTTGCCGATTCCGCCTTGCCAGTCACGATTTAGAATTTAGACAAGCGTGATAAATATCGCTAAAGAAAAGGTAGGTACCTATACTTTAAAAACGCAAGCATGTTAATCGATCACTAAAATAATATGTGGTCGCTGGCTTCCAACTGCCTACCTCTCTTTGAGTAAAAAAGTGTTAAGGGGACTCCAAAAAGGTAAAATTGTGCGATCTATTAACAACGTAGAGCAATTTTATGTACTAGTTTTATGTATTGTTCAAAGACTGGATTTATGTATTAGATATTTTCTACATGATAAGGGAAAAACACGCTTCAAGGAAGTATTTTTAGCTCTTTTACCCGAGACCATGTAAATTAATATTAAGATACCTAGTACCTACCTGTACCGGAGTGGTAGTTATCTACTCTCAGTAGGTAGGTATCGGCAGGTCCTGGTAATATACCTACCACCATTCAGAATCGAAACGAAAATCGAAATCAAATTCGCACTCACCGAGGGATTAGGTACTAACAACTTTTAAAGTAATGTAGGTAAGTACTAAACGAATTGTAAAAATTCAAATGACAACTTAGAATCTAATTAGGTCTCAGTTAGTTGTCATCGTACATCACCAGCAATCATCGTATAATACCTACAGATAGATAAAAGATCCTCCGTCGAGTAGTAGTTACCTACATAAATTAACAAGTAGTTACCTACATAAATTTGATTGTCATTTCGAAAAATACATCATTAGGCTTTTTGCTCTTTGGGACGATCATTACCTATCGAGGAGATGCACGATGCACGATGCACACAATAGATAGAACATCAAATTACTAAATAATTGACCGTTGAAACATACGAAGGTACCTACCTCGGTCTGGGCAGGGAATTACTAGTAAGAGTGTAGATATTGTGTGTAGATAGGTATTTATAATAGTTGTTCAAAAGAAGGATAAAAGAAGAAGAAATCAATATACATAGGTACATAATATCTTTATGTTTGAAATTTGAACGCGGAATGAATTTTATAATAATAATAATTGGATGATTTGTAAAGCGATTTTTGTGAAAAGTCACCTCAAGGGCCTTTATATCTCTGACGATATTTTTACTTTATGGTTATTAAGTAGGTAATATTATGTTAGATATATTTTTAGGAAATCTTAAAAATATTGTTTTCATATTTTATTTGTATTCGGTGTTTGGGATGAAATTAAGAATTCGTGTAACTTTTAATACAGGTATTTTTAATGAGATTCGTGCGTTGATGCTCAAGCTGTTAATTCGCGTAGTTATCAACAATAGGTATATTAATCGTTATTAATACAGTTTTTCGGGAGAAAACAGTTTTGGAAAATTAGAATGACCGAACTGTCTTGAATCTGAAGACTGGACGATAATGGACGTGAATTATAAAGTGCAGCAGAGAATGTAGTTATTTGTGGGAAGCTTGACATCTCTGCCTACCCCTGAGAGGCTGGATGTGGTGGTGGTGAAATGAATTTAATAACGGTGGACGTGACGTCAGTGACGATGTATATTTTGAAAAATGGCGGCAGGCATGGAATTTCGCTCCAAAATTATATCCGATAACGATAGATTCTAGAATCCAAAGACCATGTCATAGGTCCCCTAAATTAAATTCAAAACATCAATAGACAATGACGAAATTTCTGACTAATAAAATATCTTCAAAACGTAAATAATAATATATTTGTTTATCTTTAGCGGTCAAATCAAACCAAATATAGAAAGAACTGATAATAAGGCATTTGGGTATTTACGAAAACAACAAAATAATTGGTTTTGAAAACAGATAAATAAAAATAAAATAGTATAATTTTATTGCCGAATTCCACAGCTGAAACTTTATGGTAAAATATGCCAACACCAGACAGCAGATGCAGAGTATCCACCGACCCACTAGTTTATAGTATATCGTATCGATGATTGTAACTCGGCATTGTTGAAAAGACAGAATTGTTGAATTACAATACATTTCAAGGACATTACGTCTTCTATTTACCAACATTGAATGGTATTACGATGACGCAACGCTGCTTTGCATAGAGAAAAGTAAATAAGAGAAGGAAAGGAAATCAAATAATGCAGTAATGACGGATTATGGATTAGAGATCACGCCACCACAGAATTGACTGTCATCTCATACATTTTATACTTTATACTTCGTGATTAGGTCATAATTCCGTCTGCACGCCACGGGATCACGTGTTGAGGGCAGGGAGGGGGGAGGGGGGTCGGAGCGCGCAGGGGGAGTCGGAATGCGCGCGGGCAGGGCCACATTCCAATCCCCCCCGCGCACTCCGCCCCCCCACCCCCCGCGACCGACACGGCTACCAGTGTTACGGCCGGGCATGGCGGCGCGCGGGAAAATCGTAAACAAGTTCCCGTCTCAATTCTCAATGCGCTCTCCGGAAGGAAGACTAACTTCATACTCTGTCAACTCGTCTAGTTATTATTATACAGCACAGCGTTACAGACTAGAACTGATGCTTGATGGTAACTAGATGTTTCCATCTATTCCTTGGATGATGGCTGTTTGCTGGATGATGGTTTGATGGTTGTCGGTGGTGACTGGTAGATGGTGGCCGGGTCTAGGGGAGGGGGAGGGAGTGGGGGGCGTGGGTCAGGCAGGAGGTCGCCAGGGCCGGTTTCCCAAATCTCCGTGACGTCAGAGTTCATTGACGCTTTCCTCGCGACAAAACGCGCAATTTAATTATTACTTCATACGAGTTGAAACTTTCGGCAATAATAAGGATGATATTTACCTATATTATCGTTGAATAGATTATTATGTGCTACCATATCTATCAGATAGCAAACATCATATCTTAGTTAGGTGCCTATGTATATTATTGTAGAATCTATCATAACCCCACATAAATGTCGTAAATACATAAATGTACCTATATACAGTTAACCTTCTTCATGTTATACTCTATAGCGTTCAACTTTTTAGGCATGTCTCCCTCAAATATCCACAAGTTTTGTCGATTCTTGGACAACAAAATGCAACAAAAATGAGTAAAATACCTACTTATAGGTAGGTACCTGACTAGAACACAAATTCTCAATTTTGGTACGTCCGCAATACCTACCTATAATATTGTCGTTAAAAAAATGTTGTCCTTATTGAGTAGGTAAGTACCTACTTGATTTATATAAAATGGGCAGGGTTTGGATCACGTAAACAACCGTAAAAAACTGAATAGAATTCAGAGCGAAATTTATAACTTGCGACAAATATTTCAGAATGTGCCGTGGTGTAAAACTATGAAATACCTAGGCCTAACATTAGATTCAAGACTCACCTGGCGCCACCACATAAATAATAAAATCAAAGCAGCTACCAGAGCCTTACACTCACTATTCCCCATGATGTGCAAAAATAGCAAGCTTGCAATGAAAAATAAATTATTAATTTATAAAGCAATCATCAGACCCATATTCACTTATGCAGCCCCAATTTGGGAAAATGCATCCAACTCCCATATGAAAAAACTGCAAATCCTTCAAAATAAGGCCATTAGGCTAGCCCTTGGCGCTCCTAACTGGATGAGGTTAACCCAAATCCACAAAGACTCTGAAATTCCAATGATAAAAGATTTCATTAAAAAACAAGCCGAACGTTTTTACACCGGCTTTCCCAACCATAATAACAACTCTATTAATAAGCTCGCCCGGTATGACGAAAGTGTCCGAACAAAATATAAAATGCCCAAACAAATCCTCCGGAAGGATTAAATAAATAGCAGCCATCTCCCGCTCATACTAACAACTAACTTAACATTACATTGTTACAAGTTACCACAATAATCATTTTCCATCATTATAAAGGAGCTAGAGCTTGTAAACCAAGCTAATTACTCTATTTGCCATTCTATCAAAGTCAAATATTTCAGAAAGGCACATTCTTAAAAAAAATAACAGAAACTTTATTTCAGGGCTGGCCTGTAGGAATCTAGTCCCGAAATTCCATAATTATTATGATATAGGTATTTTCAATATTTTGGAAATTTAGATCTGGTGTCTTATTATTTTATTTATTTATTGATGGTTTATTCCCTATGACTTAATCCTATTGGCCGCGAAATATACCCATAAAACCTTAAGGTCTTCGAGAGAACAAAAAACGATAATTAAAAAAAATATGTGTGAAAAAGACTGTGCCGAAAAAAACATCATACATTGTCGAGATTCTGAGCAACATGCCTACCTACTAGAAAATTTAAGATTAGTTTACTCTTTTTTACTTATCCCGAAGTAATCTTCAAATTTTTAGCACTAATTGTGAAAAGTAAGTCAAGTAACGTAATTTAGCGTAGTTGAGTAATGGTTGTCCCCTACTTACGAGCACTGAATACACAAACAAAACTAGACTATTTCCCGACACAATGAAACGTATGATTTCCGCCGAAATACGGTATTCGCCGGCGTGACGTCCACATGACGTCACTCCCACGCTCCTAGGGAAGTGTGTCACTAAACAGCAATAATGGTAACAAGTTGCGAGGGGAAATAATAATGTGTACTAGTATGCATATGTTGTTTGATATAGTTTGGTGCTCGGTTGAAACCAAACCCGTCTAATGTAAACATAACCAGCCCGCAGAATAGCTAGTCTATGGCGGTATCAGTGGTCAGGGCATAAATTTTAATACCCTACGACAGGGGTCACCAAATGGTGGACCGCGGCCCGGATCCGGATCCGGACCGCCGACCTATTTTGTGCGGACCTTGTGTTAATAATACAAAATATTTTACACATGTAACTTGATATATAATTTGATACTGTTTCCCGCGCTTAATAAAGCTACTCTCCAGATGGAAATGATCGATTTCCAAGAAAATACAGTTTTATTACACCATAAACAGGAAGTTTCTTGTCAAGAGTTTTTGATAAAGGCCCCGAAAAGGGCGTCAATAAATAAATAAAATTTATTCGTGTTAATAAATACCCCGAATTAAAAAAAAATTGCCTTGAAACTTCTCACTTTGTTTGGACAACATATGTTTGTAAAGCAGCATTTTCCAATATGAACTAAAAATAAATTTTGGAGCAGACTTATCGATGAACATCTCCAAGATTTAATGACAATAGCCTGCACAAACTTTAGTCCAAACTTCGGAATAAAATGTCATTTTTTTCATAAATATTGTAAAAAACCATCGGTACTTCTTTTTATTCATAACATTTGTTGTATTTAATATATAAAACAAAGTCGGGTTAGTTACACTATTTATAACTCAAGAACGGCAGGGCCGATTTTGATGATCTTTGATTTGTTGGATTTGTCTCCGATCCGGAAAGGATAATAACTATAAAAACATCACAAAAATTAACGAAAAAATATAGTTATTAAGAAAATAAAATTCCCGGTACATTTTGTATGGAACGAATTCTCGTATTTGAAAGAGCTGCGGGCATTTTGTGATAAGTACCTATAATATTGAACTGTGCGTGAATTCCAAAAATTCAAAAACGTCAAATGTCAATGCCCTGACTGTTTTGCATTTGTTCTTAATCATATAATGCTGCCCCTCTTTCTTACGCACTAAATGTCAATAGTCGAAAATGAGACAAACGGTGAACGTATGTTTGCAAATCCTCCAAAGGAAAAATACAATAATTATAACAAATCTCTGAAATGAAAGGCATTTTTTTTTCATTTTAAAATAATTTATCTCACGACCTGTCATCTTAGGGGATGCTATGTGGAGGGTCTTTTTAAGGAAGGGGAGGATAGGAAGTTCTGGGAAAGAAAACAGAATGAGGGGTGGGTAGGAATCTGGGGGTCAGTGTGTCCGGGAGTGCTTCCGTGTGAATCCATTCCTCCATTTGCGGTGCAAGACAATGGGTCGAGAGAGTCCGGCTGTTAAGTTCAAAAGGCCTCCCTCAACCAGTATCTCTCAATCCGTCCCGCCACGCAGCGAATGGGCAGAAGCATCCGCCGCCAAGACCAGGAAAAACCCTGACGGGCGACCCTGCTAAATTACCAAACCACTTGGGATGACATATGGCAGAGGTGTTGGTTATCCAGTAAATGGTTCCCGGGGCGGCGGCACCCGTACCTGCCTCCCAAATTCCCGTAATAAAGTGAAAAATAAGAAAATCACAAAGAAAAATCCATACACAACGACATCTCTGATACTGACAAAAACAATATACTGACCGCTGCGCATCGATAATTGCTTCATTGTGTAATTTTTAATTTGGTAAAAAAACTGAATTTAATTCAACAGTTATTGATACTGGGGCGGTACGAAGTTTGTCGGGTCCATTCCGGAACCCATTCGTTTTATTTGTTCATTGGCGCCCTTGAGGTGATTTTTCACAAAAACGGCGCCAAACAAGTCATTCAGTTTATTATTTCAATTGTTAAGCCGGGAGGGGGGGGGGGGGGGGATTTAGGCTTTTCCCTTCTGGACCGCGACAGTCATGTTATTTAAAAAAAAACGGACCCCTAATAAAAGTATTTAGTGACTCTTGCCCTACGATATTAGTACCTACCTACAGCTATAAGTAGGTATCCCATTTTTACATTTGAATGCATGTTTGAGCCTTTTATTGTGACGGGTATACCCGAAATTATTTTACCCGCACCGTACACGTACCCCCCCTCCCCTTCACGAAATAAAAGAAAACTTCGGTTGAAAACTAATACCTACTCCAAATTAACCTTCTTCCCCACCCCATGGAATTAAAACATTAAATTATTGTTATCAAGTTTTTTTTGTGGAACTAAATTTTAATTTTTATTTCTTTTGTATATTTAATAATATTATTATTTGATCTATAAAACAGTTTTTCATAAACAAGTTTTGTGGTGTAATTATTTTTACGCGTGACAGCTGTTTCGCCATCTGAAGGCATTATCAAACTGCTGTCACGCGTAATAATAATTACACAGCAGAACTTGTTTATAATTACCCAACTGTTTTTATAGATTAAATAATCATATTATTAAATATATAAAAAAATAAAAAATTAAAACATTTTGTTAAATATCAGGTTTTTCAATGTTTGGAGAGATATGTAATTACGAATGTTGGAAAGAGCGCACTTATACATATTTAAAATGATAAGATTGAAGCGAAAATTGTGAAAATGTTTAATAAAACATGACTCGTTTAAAATAGAGCAAAAATCTCGTGGGGAACATCAGAAATAGCGTTTAAAGAAACACTGTGAATTTTTTCATACACATAAAACTTCTAAAATAAGTGAAATGAACGTGTTTATAATAATTTTCGGAGTATTATTTGCGATTTTTTTCTGTCGAAATTCCCGAAATAATATTATTATCTTCAAAAATAACATATATTTTTGTAAGAGCTTAAAAACTTCAAATTGAAGGGAGGTACTCGTACCTATGTAAGAAATTGGTAGAAATTAGGGTAGCGAGAAGTACCCGGGGCGTTGCCCGGGCTTTTTTCTGTTTTCAGGGGTGGGAAAAGGGAATGGGTGGTTTTCAAAATCCTACATCAACAGTAACTTTTCTCATCTTTTGAAGACCAATTGTACAAAATTTCACCAATCTCTGAATAAAACTGTAGATTTTAATTAAAAACAGTGTTGTGGTAAAAATCAAATTTGTATGTAAACTGTTGATTTCCCTAAAATAAAATAAACTAAATCAAATTAACCAATGACCAAAAAAAACACCTTCTATGTTCAATGAAATTAACTTAATTTAATGTTGGTTCCTTCCCTTCATAAATAACCAATTCTGAACACTTATAATAATAATAATAATATATCTTTATTAAACAAAATTTGCAAGATTTATAATTAAAAAAAACTTACATATTCAGTGTTAATATTTACAATGGTTTATGTAAGTACAAAAGATTAACAACAGAAGATAATATAAATATGAACAGTAGGTACCTACTTGAAGAATAGAAAATACATACTTATAAATTAAAGTTTTTCGTAATCCGCCTCACTAGGCTAGCCTGTATTGAGGCAGTAATTTTTAAGTCAATTTATATTTCTTATTAACATGCCTACACTTATATTAAAATATAATCATACAATAGATTGGTTGCATTAACAATAAATTTTGAATAATAACAATCAGTACATTGGTTTAATTTCGAATTTGGGTGAGCGCGCCGGTAAAGGCCCTATCATTATTTATTTTATGTATGAAGAATACCAGTTTTTGGTTTCCTGTATCGACTCTCAATGAGTTTAACATTTTATTTTAATGAAGATTTTAATTTAATTAGACATTTGAATATTATCCTTAGCAATGTTTTTTTCATTCCATGGGATGAAGAATAATTATTGATGGTGCACAGTGCACAACCTCTCCATCCCATAATACCATATGTAGCAATTGATTTAAAACGTGCAAAGTAAACATCTTAGTGTTTGTAGGTTAAGAATAGATCTGTGAGAGTGGAAAATGTAACATAATTTGCGGAGCCTTTTGGTTGTAGAATTGATAAGAATATTTCGATATCTTGAATGTTGGAAGATACGGGCTAAAAAATTTTCATGCTAACGGGTATGGGAAAACCTGATGAATCAAGAAGGGAAAAAAATGTTGCTTGAATAACTCAGCACTGTTATGGGGAGTTTTCTAGGCCTACTCTGGGAGACAAAACTTTGGATTTTGTCCCAAACGCATCTAGTATGATCTTCGCGGGAAATTTGAACCGGTATTGGAATGGATTTTGAAATTAACAGAACTAAAACTAAGAATACAGTGAATCCAAGTACATTTTCAAATTTAAATTTACAAATACATTACATTTATTATTTAATTAATGAAAACAATGTTAGCGAAACTCAATCGAAAACCTGAAACCGAAAAATCAGAAAAAAGATACCGTCACATCTGGGACTCGAACCCAGGAACTATGACTTGCCGGGCCAGTGCTCTACCAACTGAGCTAATGTGTCCCTATCCGATTCGGTCATATTTAACTGTATCATACTTCGACCAAGAACCACCAACATTATCTTCATTTTCTTAACGGTTCGAGTCCCAGATGCGACCGTATCTTTTTCTAATTTTTCGGTTTTCGATTGAGTTTCGCAAATGTTCGCTTTATTAAATATTACAGTTTGAGGTTTCACTCATTAAGTTAAAAATAAAAATAAGTTACATTTATTATATCAGTTGAGACCAAAGATATTCAAATACACAATATCTTTGGTTGAGACGTAGCACTGTCTAAAAAAATATTTATTGCTATTTTTAAGTAACTGAAGTTTAACTTAAAAATATCTACCTCAGAATAAAGGTGGTTTAAGAGTGTAATAATTGTATTTTGTTTTTATTTATATCTAATACTGCGGTTAATATAGTGAGTAGTGGGATTTCCCTTGACACAAAGCCGGAAATGATAACAAAAAATACTACATGTTTACATAAAATCCATATAAATGTTTTTATTACTTTGATGACCTATCAATCTAAAAAATATCAACAACAATAGAGCGGCAAAAAACTACATAAATCATTTCAAAGCTGTGATAGATACCTGATAGTGGACAAGTACAAAAAAACACTATTGGAGCACGACACACAACTGTGTAATAATACGTGCTTGTCGATTTAAAAAAGGAACATAATTTCCAAATAAAAAAATATATAAATAAAACGTGCTGTGATGATTCACAGTTTCAACGTTCAACATGCTGCCGACAGGTGTATTTCCTTTTCTAGAGCGATCTACATAATATACATTCTTTGCATACTTAAGTTGACAAGCTGACAAGCTGAAAAGCATTGTGGTGAAGTAGGTATTTCTCAAAGCAAACAGCATCGTATGTTTTTCGCAATTTTTGAATAATTATCGTAAAAGCTGTTCTTAATTTGAATAAGGTAAAAAATGGATTAATTTTCTCACCCAATACAAATAAATGTTATTTTTGTAGTGGGTGAGATAATTTTATACTCTATCTTTTAACTGCGCGTATATGTTTTTCTTGGTGGATTTCTGAGCATGTGATGTTTTACAAATTGTAATAATGTTTGTAAACATACATACCCACAATTTTTTAATAATAAAATTAATCAATACCCTGCTTACAGTCGATCGGTAGGGGCTAATATAGGTAGAGTCCCATGACAGAAGATGATGTAACGCGAGTTTGGAGAACCGAAAAATATAATATATGTAATGGCAATATATTCCATTTAAATTTGAATCCTGTAGTGTCAGTTGGAATACTTGGAATGTAATTATCAATTGTCACTTGTTTTATTTTCTATTATTTTATTATAAATAAACATAAATGTCGTTTCTTTGTTAAACTTTGCAACACAAGTGTTTTATTTATAAATCAATAGAAAAGAATTAAATCATATTATAAAACGACATTTTTCGTAACCACAAATGGAGAAACTTCAATTTGAATTTACGCTACTACCTGGAGGCGATGGCAAGTCAAATATTATTAGCATTACAAAAATAGTCACAAGTGATGAAAAAGTGTTTACAATACCAGAAATGTTACAATCCGCCAGCCATCACAAGGAGATTATGAAAAGTGGTGCTTTTGGCAAAGTAAAAAATAGTTTAAAAAAAAGATACCAGGTTAGAAGAGTCTGGGTAACAATGACAGAAGAACTAAAAAAACATATGTAGACGAAGATGGAAACCTACAGTTCGGAGACCAATACCTCGAAGAATTGGAAGAAGAAAGTTTACAAGTACATCAAAAAGAAGATACACTGGGAAGATTGATGGTAAAATTAATGGAAGATAAGCAACAGAGCCTCAAAAACATTGCTGAGAATTTTGTTATAGAAAAATTCTGTAGTAAAAATACAAATGCAAGCCAGTGGATAGAAGTGTTTGAAAAAGAATGTTTACGATTTGATGTGACCAAGGATGAAAAAAAAAATAGAAATACTAAGATTGTTCATGGATAAAAGTTGTGTAGATTGGTATAGTTCCATGATTATTAAACTAACAATGAACTCAGAGTGGTCAACATGGAAAAACAAATTCTGTGAATCATTCGCAAACAAAGGATGGAACCCTGTCACCTACGCACTATTATTTAGATACAAAGATGGTTCTCTGTTGGATTATGCTATGAGAAAAGAAAAACTTCTATTGGATATGAGAAGATCAATCGACACCGGTACTTTGATAGATCTTGTTGCTTCCGGACTACCAGAATTCATACTTAACAAGATCGATAGAGAAGGATTACAAGATACTGTGGATTTATTTAATGAAATAAACAAGTATGAACATATGGTCAACAAAAAAAGATTCATGAATAGGAGAACATTTGGGAATGCAGAATATAATAAAAATGAGGATAAAAAGCCATGTAAAATTTGTGAAAAATTGAATAAGGGCACTCGTTACCACCCTGAAGCCACATGCTGGTTCAAAACAAAAGAGGATGAAAAATTTAAGAGAAATGCCATTAAACATGTAAACAATTCAGTGATAGAGACTGAGATAAATGAAAATGATCAAAAAAACTAATAGTAACACCATTAATCAAAGTCAAACTATTACTAAATGATGAATTAAAAATATACGGAATTTATGATTCGGGTTCAAATGTTTCTCTAATTAATTCTAAGTTTTTGAAACTAAAAAGAAAAGGAAACAATTTGAATGAAGCAAATTTAGTAACGATTAATGGTGTTAAAAAAACGAGTGGTTTGACAACGTTGAAGATTAAAATTTTTGAATTAGAGAAAAATGTTGATGTGTACATTATTGATGAACACAATTTTAAGTATGATTTTTTGATTGGATTAGACATGATAAAAGACTTCAAACTAATCCAAAGTGAAGACTTACAAATATCACAGAAAATCTGCCTGAATAATACAAATAAAAAAGAAGAAAATTCTACAAATATGAAAACAAATACTGAATTTAAACATTCTGAAAATAAGAACATTATAGAAAAACACCAAATTAATTTTAATGAACATGTTAAAGAAGAAGATTTTAAAATAACAATAAATCATTTAAATAATGATCAAAAAACAGAAATAAATGAACTAATAGGCAAATACACATCAGTGTTTGCGAAAAGTAAATACGATGTTGGTACTGTTAATGGATATGAAGCGAAGATAGACTTATTGGTGGATAAATATTGTAGTAAGAGGCCTTACAGATGCAGCGTAGAAGATAAAAAGGAAATAGAAGAGCAAATAGCAAAATTAATAGACAATAAACTGATAGAAGAGTCGTACAGCCCATTTGCTGCACCTGTCACTCTAGCATTTAAAAAAGAAGAAAACAAAAGATCCAGATTATGCATAGACTTCAGAGACTTAAATAAAATAGTAATACCTCAAGCTCAACCATTTCCATTGATTGAAGACCTAATGACAAAGACCAGAAATTGCAAATTTTTTTCAACGCTGGATATAAACTCAGCTTTTTGGTCTATTCCGTTGCGGATTGAAGACAAAAAAAAAACAGGATTTGTAACACAGGAGGGGCATTATCAGTGGACCTGCCTACCTTTTGGATTAAAGACCTCTCCGGCAATTTTTCAGAGGATATTAAGCAATATATTGAGAAAATATAAACTAACCGATTTTGCTGTCAATTACATAGATGACATACTTATATTTTCAAAAACTTTTGCTGAACACATCGATCATTTAACAAAGTTGCTGAATGCAATCAAAACTGAAGGTTTTAGATTAAAATTTACAAAATGCACATTTGCATCAGACATGGTAAAATATCTGGGTCATATAATTCAGAATAATTCAGTCAAGCCAGTAAAGGATAATTTGATTACAATAAAGAATTTTCCTATTCCAAAAACACAGAAGAATGTGAGACAATTTCTAGGAAAAATCAACTTTTATCATGAGTACATTCCGAAGAGTGCAATAATACTAGATCCTTTGCATAACTTACTAAGGAAAAACCAAAAGTTTATTTGGACTGATAAATGCCAAAATGCTTTTGAAACGATGAAAAACCTATTATGCTCACAACCAATCCTGGAAATTTTTGATCAAGATTTACCAATTAATATATATACAGATGCTTCTCTAGAAGGCCTTGGAGCTATTTTAAAACAAACACAGTCTGATGGAAAAGAAAAACCTGTAGCTTACTTTTCGAAAAAACTAAATGGCGCCCAGAAAAAGAAAAAAGCAATTTACCTAGAATGCTTAGCTATAAAAGAAGCAGTGAGATACTGGCAATACTGGTTGATAGGTAAACCATTTACAGTTTATTCAGATCACAAACCACTGGAAAACATGAATCTCAAATCTAGAACCGATGAAGAGCTAGGTGATTTAACATATTATCTTTCTCAATATGACTTTAACATAAAATATGCTCCAGGAAAACAAAATTTGGAAGCTGACTGTCTAAGCAGAAACCCAGTGCTGGAATCAAATGAAAATACAGATGAGCAATTAAAAATTGTCAACTTAATAAAATTAGAAGATATCTTAAAAGATCAGGTAAAAAATGAGAAGATACAGTGCAGAAGAGATAAATTGATATCGAAAAATAATGTTTATTACAAGAAAGTAAAAAAAAGAGAAAAAATAATTCTATCAGAAAAATTCAGCATAGACTTTATCAGAAATGTTCATACAGAACTAGGTCACATAGGAATTACACAAATGCAAAAAATGATAAGCTCATGGTACACAGCAGAAAACATGACAAATAATATAAAGAGAACCTGCGAAAGTTGTGCAGTATGTTTAAAGAACAAATCAAGAGGTGAAAATAAATATGGATTGATGTCCCACTTGGGTCCCGCAACAAAACCTTTTGAAATATGTTCCATTGATACAATAGGCGGTTTTGGGGGTTCACGATCAACAAAGAGATACTTGCACCTGTTATCAGATCATTTCACGAGGTTTGCATATATTTTGACGTCAAGAACTCAAAATACCAATGATTTCATCAAACTCTTAAACTCCACAGAAACTAATGACATTGGCATGATACTCTCAGACCAATACCCGGGTATCAATTCTAGAGAATTCAAAAAATTTTTGGATGAAAAAAATATTCCAATAATTTTTACTGCAGTGAACTCACCTTTCTCAAATGGATTAAATGAAAGATTGAACCAAACGCTGGTCAATAAAATTAGATGCAAAATCAACGAAAATGACTCAAAAGTAGCTTGGACAACTATAGCGCATAATTGTGTAAAAAACTATAATGAAACGGAGCACACTGTTACTGGATATGCGCCACAGTACCTACTTGACGGCACAGATGTTACGATTTTGCCAAATGAGTTAAAACTTAAGAAGACCGGCATCGATTTGATTCAAGAGAGAAAAAAAGCTCTAGAAAATACTATGAAGTCACATAATTACAACAAGATAATTTACGATAAAACCAGGAGACACTTTGACTTCAAAGTTGGTGATACTGTTTTTGTGGAGAATGGAAACAAACTTAACAGGAAGAAGCTCGACGAATTGAGAATCGGACCATACAAAATCATAGAAAAATTATCAAACTCAATTTACAAGATAAACACTGGTGGAAAAAAATTTGAATCAAATTTTTTCCACATCTCGAAGTTAACTCCAGCACCTTTATTTATGAACCATGAAGAGGACATCGAAGATGAGTGAAAAATTTGCAGTAATTTTCTTTCCAGGGGGAGGGGAGATGTAATGGCAATATATTCCATTTAAATTTGAATCCTGTAGTGTCAGTTGGAATACTTGGAATGTAATTATCAATTGTCACTTGTTTTATTTTCTATTATTTTATTATAAATAAACATAAATGTCGTTTCTTTGTTAAACTTTGCAACACAAGTGTTTTATTTATAAATCAATAGAAAAGAATTAAATCATATTATATATATATTATTTTTAATCTGCACAAAGTATCAGTAATATGTACCAATCATATTCAGCTTGCATTTAACTGACCAACATTGTATTGTAGTAAAATAAAATGGAACATTCTAAACTAACCAGCGCAATTTCTGGAGTTCCGGAAAAAATAATTTGTGTGGGAAAGGAATTTTTGTAAAAAATGGTTGTGCATTATAACAAGGGAAGAACAAATCCAAAATTATGCTAAATGATGTGTGAGATATAAGTGTCGCCTTGAGGAGGAAATCTTCACATTTTTTACATTCTTTCTGAGCTAATCATTTAACGATTCGATAACTACTATGCACTTCTCTTCTCCTTGATTTATCTAAACTAATTCACAGGTCCACAAACATGAACATTCTTTATTCATGACCCCAACTTCAACATTTTTCTTCGGCTACCTTCCTAGTACCTAGTCAAAACTTCAGGAGGACCTCAAAACTCAGCTTCGTCTTTCTAAGGTGTCCAAACAACAACTCTAACCCCTTTATCATACACGATGTTATGCACAATACAACAGCAAAGGTTGCATCTGGCTTTGGCGTGATTTCTGGAAGATTCCGATTTCAGTTTGGGAAAAGTAGGACTTCTAAAATTGTTCGTAGGATCTTCACATGGATATTTGTAAAATAAGAACTTCCAAGGATCTGTGGATTATCTTCGCAGGATTGATATCCAAAGGACCCGTACCAAGGATCGTTTTAGGAATAGGATCTCCTTTCTGGAAAAGGATTTAATTACATAGGATCAGCACGTTCGGGGATTCGAATCGTCTGAACAAGGATTTTGCTAGATCGTATGATGTTTAGAGCGAGAACTTACCACAGAGTACGGCTATCCCAAAGATGTCTGTGTCTGTGACGCCGTGATGGTGCAGGTGCGCCACGGCGTGCTGGCGTAGGTCGCGCACGCGCGCCTTGGCGTCCAGCAGGAGCACGAGGGGCGCGGCGGCGGGGGGCGCGCGCAGCGACACGAAGCGCGCCGCCCCCGCCAGCCTCGCGGCCGGGGCGGGCGGGGGCACGCCGCACAGCGCGCGCATGCCACCTCATAGCACCACCTGGAACACGATCACACACCACATCAGTCACCTTCTACCAATATCACTAACTTACTTCCTTCTCAATTCCTCAGGGTCCAGCGCAGGCATCGTAGTTATAATAAGCGCCAAACTTTAATGCCGAACTGACGTTGATACAGAAATCGTCACAATAGGCGAGTTTAAAATTCGGAAAGCCACATGCCTCCTCACACATGCCTTTCTCTGTCGCACGTATGTTTTACTCATCTTTCTCTTTCGCTTATGGTCATTGTAAAGTCAGTAAAGTGACTGTACATGCACGAGAATGGATCGTCTCAAGTTCAGGTCGGTATTTAAGTTTGGCGAGGCAATAATTCTTAAATGTTCGATCTCACATCAGATTTCCTCAAGGGCGCCTCACAGGACCACTTGTAATAAACACATCCGATACCCCTTGTCGGCTACCATTCAGGCAACAGATCTTAAATAGTTAAAGTCAATCTCAAAGCGGAGAGCTTGAGGGTCACCTCTTGGCACCATCTGGAATAAACACATCAGATAGGTACGAAACCCTTCAGGCAATATCGTAAATGGTTAGTCGATCTGACAGCAGATTATTCCACTGGGTCTAGAGCGCGGTTATGACCACCACCTGAATCGAACAATTATTCAGGGTCTAGAGTACTCTATAGTAGCCATATATTAGCACACTTAACAATCTAGTAAATAGTGACAGGTCCATAACACTTGTTGGAATGTCTGACACATTATTGAAATGCAATATCATATGTATAATATACCATATTAGGTACTACAGACGAAATAATCTGCAGAAGGTCAGAGTGAATGCGGAAGTTAGATCATATGATTCTGCAGCTGCGAGATATTTTATTATCTCTTCGTTCTGCGTCACGTGTCGTTCGTGAAAAAGTGAAGGATTAGGATCATCCATTGATATCAAGTGAAAATAGGAACACCTTTATGCAGCTTCTGATTGCTCCCTTCTACAAAACCTCTTGTAGTACCTACTGATGCATTGCTTCCACCACCTACAAAATCCATTTCATGCCCTAATACAAAGTCTAATAATAATATTGAAGATAATAAATAATAACATTCTTCCTGAGAGACAATATGGCTTCCGACCGGGTTAAGGTACCGAAAATGCCATTGGCAATCTGACTAAAGTAATTTCTAATACCATCGATCTAGGAATTAAAAGCATCGCGCTCTTTCTGGATCTGGCTAAAGCTTTTGATACCATCTCGCACAAAATCCTTTTGAAAAAACTACAGTTTATAGGTATACAGGGGCAGTTACTTAAATGGTTAGGAAGCTATCTAGAAAATCGGAGCCAAAGAGTTAATATTAGTGGTACTCTAAGCGATCCAGCCAATATCGATTTTGGTGTGCCACAAGGAAGTACTTAAGGACCGATACTGTTTAATATCTATATCAATGACCTTTGCAACAGTAACCTTGCCGATCATATCGTCACTTTTGCTGACGATACGGTCTTAATATTTGAGGGCATAAACTGGTACGAAGCGCATAGAAAAGCAGAAATTGGAATAAACAATGTCAAATATTGGCTAGACTATTATCTCCTGCAATTAATCATTACCACTTATTTTATTTAAAATCTGACGTTCTAAGTTTTTAAAACCATATTGAAATAAAAATAATAATAAATATATTGAAAATAATTTTTTTAATTAAAAAAAAAAAAAACTTTAAAAAATCGTACACAAAAAACTGCCAGGCTGCTAGTCGGCAGACCAAAGAAATCATGAATAAAATAATCTAGACTACAGTTTTCGTTAGTTTCGATCTTGTATTCGATGTAATCGGTGCAGCAGGGCAAGCGAAACCGATATGAAACGGACGGGGTTTCGGAAATTTCCGTCGTTTTACGAACGAACGCTGATCTTACAGCGACGGTGCGTTGGTTTTTCGAACTTCCAACTACTATGAACTATTAGGCAATCTTAAAAGGACTTTTTTTTATTTTTTTATTTTATTTATTTATATATATATATATATATATTTTTTTATCACAAACAAGTCCTGCTAAGCCAATTGAATTGGCTTGTCAGCAGGTGCTTAAAATTAAGTTACATATCAATTTTAAGTGTTATAATTTTACATCTTATATCTACAAATTCAACATTATTCATACAAATCAATCTAAGTATAAATATTTTTTTTCCGATAGCCTATTAATATTATAAATTTGTACAATAATATAGACATGCGACAGCGGTGAGAGGCACCGCGGCAGGTTTCGTAAGTGGTTTGGCGTCGAACGGCTCACCTGATGGATGGGTACACTCGGAACTCTAAAATTATCATTATCGCTTATATTTTTAAAATATGGCAATCAAAGTTTTTGAAAATATAATGAAATAAAAATAATAATAAAGATAAACGAAAAATTAAAAAAAAAAAAAAAAAAACTTTAAAAAATCGTACACAAAAATTTGCCAGGCTTCTGGTCGGCAGACCAAGAAATTCTTAAACGGAATGATCTGGACTATAGTTATTCATTAATTTCATTCGTGTACTCGATGACGTAAAATTTACTATTTTTTACCCCACTTTGACGCCGGCTGCCTGCGAACTTGCCAGGCTGCCGGTTGGCAGCCCTGCTTTTTTCTCATTTTCTAATCGACTTTTACCATATGAAACCATTCCCGTTCGTGTACTCGATGACGTAATTTTTTCGAAAAAAATCGCTGACTATTTCAATGGCAGCGCGGCTCCTGCCAAGAGGCGCACCGGCAGACTAGCTTTTTTAAGGTTTTCTAAGTGTCCATTATCAATGAAAGTAGTTTCATCCGTGTACTCGATGACGTAGGGTTTACCTATCTCATCTCCTGGTCTATACGCATTCTTCATTTTTAGTCTTCATTTATTCTTTTTCTCATAAGTACAAAATTGTGTATTTAACTAAAGCTTCTATGAGGAATTCAATTGCAACACTTTTTTCCTTCTTTAAATAAAATTTTATATAATTAAAAAATGTAAGATAAAATTATGATATGAACTAAATTTGTCAATAGGCCACTTACATCACATTTAAAAAAAATCCGGTTTCGGCAAAAATTCTAAGACATTCCGTATTTTTTAATTATATTTTTGAAACCCTGGCGTTTTTTTGAAAATTACAACCCGAAAAATCAGACTATTTTTTATAAACCGGAAAGACAGGACATAATTTTATGGGTGGGAAAAAACGATAATTACATAGCCGAAAATCATTTAAAAAAAAAAGTTTTATGGTGATAATTTGTAAGGGGTTCTCTTCGTAACATCTGTCAAAACACCGCCATTTTTATAAAATCGTCAAACCAAAGGATAAGTTTGCAGAGAATAAACAATAAATCTAGTGAATGTTAAACGTCAAATTCAAAAATTCGCCTGAAATCAAAGTGTTGCCATATAAAAAAAAATTGTGTGGAAAATTACAAAATTAATAGAACATAATCGGAGACGGGACATTTTCATGCAGTGACGTCACGAGCTCAAATAATGGATTTATTTATTTAAAAAAAAAACTGTACATTTCGGAATTTTTTGACTAACGTTTTCGTAATCTTAGTTAAAAAATCTATCCACACGATTTTTTCTAAGTCGTTATGAAATCCATGCAAGTGGCCTATTTGACTGGCCTAAAACAGGACCCATTCCTATACTATAGTTGGCTAGTCAAAGCTTCCGCATATGTTTATTGTATAATTTTATGTGAAATAAATTATTATTATTATTAATATTACTTAGTATGAATTAGGTTTTCCATTTTACTATTTCTATTAATTTCTCGTTACAATTCATTTGCATTATCATATCATGACCACGATTCTAGGCTCACGCCCGTATCATGGCAATCGTATATTGGCTATATTACGAGTATTACAATGTAATAATAAGAACAATAAATATAAATAAATAAACAAAAATAAAAACATACATAAATCATAACAAAAAAAGCTGTAATCGAAGAATGATAACAATAGACATTTCAAAGAAAGTGGAAATAAGAGGACTCAAATAATCATACAAATATTTTTTATCAGACTCAAATAAATAATAGAATAAGAACTCCATTTTGAAAGAAGTCAAAATTACAGAACTTATCACAATTTAATAAACAACTTATCTACAAAATATTACTTATTGTATAGGTATAGAGCGATGAACAGCTCCCAAGAAATAGCGACCAATGCAAAATAATATTAAAATTTTAAAAAGAAGTAATGAAATATGTAAGACTTATTTTTAAATTCATGTAATCTTTAAAAAAAAGTTGTGTGAGTTTGTAGTGATGTTAGAAAAATACATAGGCTACCGACCTTTCACGAGCCAAACTAAAACTGAATATATGTGTTGATGTAATGTCAGAAAAACAAAATTTCAAATAGAGTCTCATCTCTCAGAAAAAAGCCAGAACTAGCCATTAAAAGATAACTAGTGATTATTTCATACATATAGTCGTAGGATGCAACTATACAATATGTAAAGACATAGGTAATAATAAAACGTTACACGAGAACTTAAAAAAGACGTCACAATTATAAGAGATTACTGATCTTTTTAGTGACGCAGTAGTTGACCCACATGACGTAAATTGACCTTTTTGGCAATTCCGTGACTCAATGAAATAAATAAAATTTGACGCACTAAATTTTCTTAGATTTTACTGTGATAACTAGTCAATCGTTCTGGAATTTCCAGTAATCAAGAGACTTTGATAGTAAAATTCACATTGGGGAACTTTAAGAAATGGCAATTTTAAACAGCAGAGAAAATGGGACGTACTGACTTACTTTAACCAATGATTTCCTGACATTATTTGAAGTAAAAATGTAAAAGAAAAGTTAGTCTCCACTCCAATGACTATTTTGATGTTTTTTAATTTATTTTTTTTAAACTTCAAAATCAAACAAAAATAATTCTTCCACATATTAATACTGGTCACTCTGCCCAACCTCCCACCCGACCGCAACTACAGATTTTTTATGTTAAAAAAAAACATTAAAATGTCACCGAAGACCAAAATATTATTTACATTTTTTAATCCAAATAATGTTAGGAATCACCGTTTAAAATAAGTCGAACACATGCCTTAACATCCTGTGAATGCATTTATAAAATTTTCTTTATTCATAAGTCTTTCATACAAATATTTTTTTTATATGATAATAATGCCTTTATCATATTTAAATATAATGCCCTCCACGTGCAAAGTCGTGTCTTTCTCAAGCATAAACTTTCTAATAAAGTGTGTTTTTCGGAAGTGACCTGCAGGTAAGTATGTTTTTGTATCTATCTGTAAATAATAAAATTAAATAGAACCTAGGAATTCATAATGAATTGTAAAGCGCCCTTGAGGTGATTTTTCACAAAAACGGCGCTCTACAAATTGTCCAATTATTATTATTTATCAGAGAAGGCTATACTTTCGTGGATTGGCCTATTTCAGCATAGCGCTCGCAATAAATTCTTATTGTATTGAGAATATATCGGAGCGATAACCGAGCTACCTTTATCGACTAAATATACAGCTACGAGTATAGATATAGAGATGCTATAAAGACACATATGAATAAAAATATTAATCAATAAAAGAATTAATAAATTATTAAATTAAAGATTCTTGTACGAATGGATGATGTTTGTGCCACACGCAGCTATATAATATAAATTGGCATATCGCTCGACGTACATTCCCAATGGGAATATATCGCGAGCGATATGCTGAAATAGGCTGTCACAACTTTTATAGTTGTCTGTGGCACCCCTCTGATACCCACAATCGAGCCTTCAATGCAGATTTGACTGGAATTCGAAGAGTAGGTGACTCTTTGGTTTCGCCCCGTGAGAGCATATGAAAATAAATTCAATTCCATTATTTGATTTTGAATTTGTATCGAGTGACCAATTATTATTTATTCTGGCCAAAATGGCTCGACTTTTAATCACGAAACACTCCCAAATTCTCGTGTTCTTCTTTAGAATTATTTTCCCACAATACATAATAATATAACGAAGGGCAAAATTAAAATAGAGAAAAACTACCGTTTGCCCAGTGCCCTCAATGGAGAGTTATGTGCTGACGGAAATAGGGAAATGGGAATTGAATAGGTGTTGGCAGCTTGCGTGGCATAGCGGTGAAAGCTTTGGCTTCTAACCCGAAGGACGTGGATTCAAAACCCAGCGAGATGCAAATTGAGACTAGTTTTTGGAAGAATTTAGAAGAGTGTAAGATACAGCCAGTATCGCCCTGGTGAGAGTTCACAATTCAGCATTGAAACGATGCTTCAAGTTTTTAAACTTTTCCTAAAAGCGCGTTTTGGCGGGAAAGCTGCAGCGTCATGTGTGGATAAGAGGGGGATGGGGCTACCCAGAATCCCGCGGGAAGGAGGACGACGGGAAATGTTACTTCTTCCGCGAGCGGGATGGGGCTATCTGGTCAAGGGTTGGTGCGAGGGAAACGGCAGATTTTATAACGTTGGGGTCACACCGGCCTGCAGGTAAAGCGGGATAGTGCGCTAAAATCACGACAGGGCACCATATAAAAAGATAAAACGAGTCGGTCCATATGCTTTTCCCAGTTCTTACAAAGATACATTTCTTTTGCTTCGGTCGTCAGAATAGAAACGCGATTTTTCGCCCCGCGGATGGACATGTTGAGGCCTCCGAAAAGAACCAGAAGGGGCTATCCCTATCTAATCTCAGCAGAAAGAGCGAGAAACAAGAGTGCCGAGGAATGCTGTGTGGCGAGCCGTGACGTCACATAACATGGCCGTCGCAGCTTTAATTTTGGCGCCCAAATGTTGTTGTGATGTAGAAAGCGGTGACAGCGGACAGCGCCCGCGAGAAATTTTAATATGGAAATGGCCTCACGTCCCGCGCAACTATATTCTAACTAGCCCAATCTATATTCTATCTATATCCTCCATTCCTACATTATGTTCTCTTATCAATGGAGAAGTACTTATCATAAAATCAAATAAAATCGCAACTATGATGTTGTTCTCAACATAATTATATAATATAATTAATATAATATAATATCTAACTTACTAGGGAACTTACTACTCTTCCCGGTTTCCCTATTCTCAATAATAACACTCTCATTATTAAAATTTATCCCGGAAAACAGAAGACATGATCCTGTTACGAGGCAATACTTGAGACAAATGCCCTTTTTTTACAATAGCTCCACTCCACATAGGATGTCCTGAAATCTTTGGGGATGCTGTGTGGAAGGTCTCTTTGGGTAAAGAAAGGAGAGGAAGTTATGGGAATGAAAAAGGCATGAGGGGTGGTTAGAAATCTGAGGATCAGACGTTTATATCCATCCCTCCCATTGCGGAGCAAGGCGATGGGTCGAGAGAGCCGGCTGGAGTGGTCTAGATTAGGTCTCCCTCAACAAGTCTCTCGTGATCCGGCCTACCACGCAGTAGATGAGCAAACGCATACACCACCAAGATCTGGACAAACTGCTCCCCAACGCATTTGAGGCTAAATAACGTTTCAAACCAAAACTATGTTTTGTTTTAAATTATTTTTGGCTTCCACCCTTCAAGGGTGTTCTAGGCCATCATTTAAAATTGCGGAGAAAAGAAAGGTCAATTCATATATTAATTTCATTTAAATTTGCGAATTTCAGAATTATATGGAAGATTGGACTCGAGTTTAGACTTAGAAGAGATGAGATCTGTTGATACGATACTATTGTACCACCCCAGCCAGGAGCACTCCTGTCCCGGTGAGACCGGTACACCAGGGGGCACTGATTTGTTAGAACTTGGAACACGTGCTCTGGGGATAGGGAGGAGGTTGAATTTTAATCGACCGGTATACATGGAAACCTAAGAAGCCAATATTGGAATTTAGGATGGGCAGGAATAAAAGAATGGATTGAGCGTTAATATATTCCCTTCTTTAGGCCTTTCTTCTTCTTGCCTCTTATCGGCTCTTCTTGTGTCTTCTCCTCTATTCTCAACTATTCTTGTCTCTCCTTGGCTCTTCCAGCTTCTTCTTGGATCTTCTTGAATCTTCTCATCACTTCTTGCCTTTTCTTTGATCTTCTCTTCTCTTCTCGCCTCTTCTTGGCTTTTCTTGTCTGTTCTTTTCATAAAATAATTTATGTCTTTACTCTTTTAACTGTGTCAAACGATCCTTTCGAAGAATTTATGTTGTTTGAAAACGATGGCATCATACAAAAATCATCTGCTGTTTCTGTTGCAAAGATAATATGACGAGGAATGTATGTTATTAATACCCACAGTAAGAATTATGATTAAGTACCTACCTACCTATCCGCCGGCATTGTAATAACTGCATACATTACGTATTGTTATTGAGATGGTTTATAAAACAGGAAAACAATTATTGAAAACAGATCCAAGATCCTATCTGAAATTAGATAAGTACCTACCTACTATTCCCTATTGATTATTATTCTTCCATCTCATTGCTGACGAGAGTCACGCAATCTAAACATAATAATATGTAGGTACTGCACTGTCCTTTCCGACAGCCAGAGGCGAATCTACGTATTATACTATTAGCGGTTTCCCACGGGCCTACATATATTTTAGAGTTTTATAAACAACTAGCAAATTCCCGGAATGCGTTGCAATGGCAATCAAAAAAGAAGGTGTTTGTGTTTTAATTCTGTTTATTGAAGAATCTTCCGCCTTCCCCGCCCCCCCTCCCGCTTACCAATCCCTACTTCTCGTTTTCCTCCTCCCATCTCTACCTGCCGCTAAACTATATGAAATACGCATCTTTTTCAAACAACTCGCGATCCACCTATTGTATTTTTTTACACAAATTTCATACCGACAGAGCTCACCATAATATATAGAAACCTTCGTGGGCGTGCGCACTACAACTCGACAAATTTTTATTGCAATCGGATGAATAGTATAGAAAATAATAAGGGGCAAAGAAACATATTTTTTTTGTAAATAGATAACTTGTGTCTTGTTCTCTTTCATATTTTCGTTTAGATTATTATTGTTAACTTATTCTAATATGATATATTTCACTGATGGGAATAACCTTCAAAAAAGTATAGAAAGAAAGTTTTTGTTATAAAAATTAGATAACTTGCTGTTTATTATGTTTTTTTAATGAGGCTATTCGAAAAAAAATCGGCACTGTTGATGAATTATAATTTACAAAAGGAAAAATAAGTAGTAAATAATTTCTGGTTTTGCCATCGATCAATATTTGCATAAAAACTTTAGCTTTCTAGATACTCTTACCAATCCAAACAGGGAGAAAAGTAGGAACCTGCAGTCTGCAGTGCATTTCTTACTTACTGGGGTATCCCATTAAGCAGAATATTTTGTGAAAATGTTCGAACGGTAAAGCTCTGGGGTCATGAAATTCGAAATTTAAATCTAAAGACAAGACCCCACATTCTCACACAATTCGGAAATAAGCCCAAAAATCTCGAAAAAAACCTAAACCTGCTTTAGATTGAATTAAAAAAATGGATTTCTGAGAACTACAAATTCTCTTCCATCAGTTTATCCTTATAGCCTGATTTGTTGAAATATAACTGGTGTTGATTTCCCCAATACAGCTACTGCCTTGGGGGAAACATTAATACGAATAATGAAACATCGCATCGTGTGGGAAGTTTTGAATGAAGGAGAAATACGTAGTTAAAACTTCAAGAATCGCAAGGAAAAATGTTTGTTTTTTGGATAGTACTACCTATATCTTAACCAAAAAGGAGGAAAATCTGATTTTTTCTGATGCGGCAGCAACACATGAATAGCGAGCTTTGATGTCTGAAACTTTGAACAGCTTTTCTGAATGGAATTTCTAGAACAACGCTATTCATAGCTCGCAATGAAGCTAAAAAGAATTACACATAATCTTTTTTTATTGTTGTAATTTCTTAATAAGAAAACTGCCGGAGACAATGGTACCTATCATAGAAATTCATTTTTGGGAACCTACCTTGTGAGGCTGAAATAACGCGGGAAGGAGAGGCGAAGAGGAAGGTTGTAAAGTACATGACCATTCAGATCTGGTGTGATCGTTGTCTTATAAGTTCTAAGAGCAAGAAAATCGGTACTTTCTTTAGTGAGTGGAGCATAAAATTGGTAGGGAAAGGGCCATTTTTGAGTTGGACACAAATAGGTCTACGAAAGGGTCCCGAATGGCCGAATAAGATCCCTACCAGTCCATCCCGGGGTCTGCCGGTCACGCTACCAATAAACAATACCGTCAGCTGGGGTGAAGCGGTACCACTTTTCGTATTTTTTTTTTAATGCCACAAGCTTTTTTTATAAAAAAAAATATAATTAAAATAAAAATGCAGATGGTAATTAGAGAACCTTTTTTATAGATAAACTAATCTTTAAAAGTAGTTCTATTAATACAAATTATTATTATTGTGGATGATTTTTATAGCGCCATTTTAGTGAGAAAATCATCTCAAGGGCGCCAAGTTCGCCCGCTCTTGAGGTGAAGTGCACAACTGTATTTATTTAGCTCTATTTTCATGTTTATTCGTTTAAAAAATCACTCCACGCCATTAAAAAATGCAGAATGGTACTGTGTTTTTGTTTTTTTGATGGAAAATATGGAAAAATAATTTTTTTGATTTATTAATAAATCAAAGGTAGGGGAGACCGGGGACAGTAGTACCACGGGTCAGTAGTACCAAGGCGAATAACTCCCTAATTATAATAGGTACGTATACTATATGTCATCAGGGGATAGCCTTTATGCGTGCGGACAAACGTCAGTAGCCCGCGAGACATAGTGGAACCCGGACGTTCGCAATCGGAAGAAGAAATTTTTGAGCCCTAAATCGTAATTTTTTCGATTGCGTTCATTCTCTAATATTACAATTACTATGTTCTGTTTATTAGTATTTTGCTATGTACACATTTCTTTGGACACTTGAAATTATTTTAGGACGAGTTTTGAAGCGTTCTAGAGTAGGGATTAACCAAAAATTTGCGTTTTAATTTAAAATGACCCCTCGGGGATGGTTGTACCAATTTTTCCGGGGACGATTGTACCGGTACAATCGACCCCGTGCTACAACTAACCCCGAGGTTTTTTTTTAAAGATTCTGTGAGCACAGCTCTCAAGTCATAAATGAATGTTCGTCCGTTATACTTTCAGAGTCCAAACCCCTTTCATTTTATGGATTTATGTTAATGTTTGTTTAATTACCATGTCAATGATCTCTACCTTTATAATGTTATTAATTAATAATAACATATTCATAATAATAATTTTATTCTTGCTTCTTAGTTTCTTAGACGTACCTTTATATGTTATTTAATACCTACTTATACTTTTTTTAGTTATTTTGTTATTTTGCCAGCATTTTTGTTATTTTATGTTTGTTACTGTGTTTTTTTGTGATAAATTTTATATTTTCATCACCAAATCATATTTGAATATATGTATTTTATGGTTACAAGTTTGTATTATAATTATTTAAATTTTAAAAAGACTGTAATATGTAGGTAAAAGTTTGAGCCCGAGTAGTTAATTGTTCGTTGTATATTGTCATAGAAAATGAATAAATATTTTTATTGCAAAATGTATATAATATATATATATATATACATATTTTTGGGGACAATTGTACCGCGGGGACAATTGTACCACAGTGTTTTCATACAAAATTTTAATTATTTTTTCTTCTCTTTTTCTTGAGTTTTAAACATGCTACGGTATTAATATATATTTGTATTGTATTTTTATTATATTACAATAGTTAAGATCCTTGGTAACACTTGAACTGACGAATTCTATAAGAGTTTTCTTGTGGTCAGATAAATGGTGTATTACGTTCAATGTAATTGAAATTTTGAATAGTAATTTTATAAACTAACAAACAAACTGTTTTTCCTAACCGAAATTATCAAAATTGAACACATTTATCGATAAATTCTGTGTTTTAATTTAAATTCCGCTACTGGTACAACTAACCCCGGGGTAGGGGTCAGTTGTAGCATTTCCCCCGATCTGTCCATGCGCTTATAGCTTAATTTATA
Source organism: Limnephilus lunatus (assembly GCA_917563855.2). Taxonomy (NCBI): domain Eukaryota; kingdom Metazoa; phylum Arthropoda; class Insecta; order Trichoptera; family Limnephilidae; genus Limnephilus; species Limnephilus lunatus. Next base: position 28,898,239 of record OU830594.1, on the reverse strand, counting down.
TAAGATTTAGAAAAATCATAGAATAAGAATTTGGTAGACAACTAAATTATCTGCCGTTGAGTATGAGCATTTTTTTCATAAACATTATACCTAAGATGTAGAAAATGGTAAAAGTCAAATTGGTACAACTGTCCCCGGTCTCCCCTAGACAAAATTCGCAAAAAAGTAATAATGCAGGGATCATACTCGTATTCACAACATTTCGACCTCCCAGTTGTTTCACGTACGTTCGTGGCATGGTCGGCTCCACCAAAAAAGTTTTTTTTATAAATGACAGAATGTATATTTTTCTAAAAGCAAAACTATAACAAATATTTTTTGTACTTAGGTAAGATATAAGCGAACAAAATAATCTTAGAAAACAATATTCTTTTCGTTCTGATGTGCAGTAGTTATAAAATCAGATGTATTCTGAAAATTAAAAAAATCTTATATTTTACGCGAAAATTATTTTGCACAGAACAACTGACCACTGCATAGGCAAACCTAAATTATTAAGTATTAAGATGAAGCCATACTAAATAATGCAAAATCATAAAAAAACGTAGGTTTTTGTTTTGAAAATTTGACCGCTTAGAAGTATTATAGATGCTTAAATTAAATACTGCGTGTACAACATACCTTGGCCCTTAAAAATATCGGTCATTTTTTAATAAATCTTTTAATAAGCTTAGAAAAAAATAAAGTATTAGGTCTATAAAAAATATTTTCAACTGAAAACTCTCCTACTTATAAACACTTTTTCGGATATGATTTTATTGCATAATGTGGCAAATTCAGTTTCTTATATAATTATCGTGAAAAAAAATGATATTTACGCCCGAACCTCACAAAATAAAATATAATATGCATTTTCGCGTTGGTATTTTTGACATTACGGCGACAATTACAAAAGTGTAGATATTTTAGGTATAAAAAAAACAGAGTGTGCAATTCACACGCTGTAGAAGTGAAACCTCCAGAAAACTAAAATAGACAAGATTGGGGAGACTGCTTTAAATCAACGTGAAGAATGATTTTTTCCATATTTTCGTCATCGAATTCCTGCGCACCCTTTTCCTTTACATTTGGTCATCTTGTTAGTATTTGTGTTTTCTTCTTCGGAGTCGCTAGATGTCGCTTTATTTTGCCTGGTCATTTTGGAGTGGTTCGAAGATTGGATTCATTTTTTTTTTTTTTTGGATTTCGTAGGATTCGAACCTTGGTCCGTTGAATGTCTGGCCGCTAAGGTTCGTCAGGCGCTTTATACCATCAGACCAAAGGAGACTTGCATGGGACTGTGGATTTATCTTATTATATTGGAACCGAGTACCCGTGAAATAAATAAATATTTTGTTGCCATCTCATTCTCTCTCAAATAGTGAATCCTAAAGATGTATGTGTTTGTCTCTTTTTAGTGTCGGTCGCTTCCGTTTCATTGAGTTTCAAATCACAATGGTGCTAAAGAAGTTTTCACTTCAAAAACTATGTATTTAAAAAAATTGTTCGACTGTTAGTTTGCCATTTGGCCGCCTGCAAAATTAACTGTATCAAGCTGTAGTAAATATCATAAGTACATATTAAAGTTACTTATGATGTTATCTAATTAATAATAACTACATCAAATTCGTGCTAATTTTTTAGGAAAACTGAGTGTGTGACGTTTCGTATAGGCATAGCAACTAAGTTAGGGTCTGAAATTATTGAGACCGGTCATGTAGGTAGGTACCTACTCGTAAAGAGCAGGAGTACCTACTGCATTGATTAGGAAAAAACACTGATAAACTAAAGAAAACTTAAGGTTTCGGATTCAAAAAGCCACCAGAAATTGTCAAACATGGGACTTTGGAAAGAGGCCTTCTTCCAAAGATAGACGTCAGAATTCTTGTGGAGACTAATAATATAATAGAATGGACGTCGTAGAGGATATGGCTCATTGTTGTAGGAATAATAAATGAATGTGTAACTGAGATGTGGCGTGATTTGTGTATATTGATCGAAGTGCGAGGTATTCTATCTTCTATCTCTGTCCACCCCTGCAGTAAAGTTAAGTAGTTTGTTAAAAAAATTACTTAACTTGCAAATTTTGAAATACTAGTATTAAGAAGACCCGTCTCTTGCGAGCTCCGCCATTGACTTTTGCCATGACAATCCCTCAAACATCACTATTAACATGATAAATATTGAAAAAAATTGTTGTGTTTCGAGCTTTCCATGCGCGATGGAATCATCCCTCATACCGGGTGAAGCGGGAAGGCAGGCGGGGCCCGGCGGGGGGGGGGGGGGGTAATTATATTTTTTATGTGCAATGAGCGAGCTTAAAAAATCCCGAGTTTAAAATATTATTATACCTATACATAATATATTTGATAATAAAATTATAATATAATAACAAATATTATGTTTCAATCGAGAAACGCGGGGAATATTCTCCGCGCGGGAACGTTAACGGATGCGTTACTTGTATTTGTACAGCACCCTTGAAGTGATTTTACACAAAAACGGCAAATTTCATAAACAGCCATACATTTTTATTATTATATTTAAGGCTTTTTGGTCTTGTCGGGATCAGAATATCTTTCACATCAGAACTCGACGTTTTTTTGACGTCTACGTAATTATTTACGCACTGGAAATTTTTAAATGGTAACTTTAGGTCCTGCTTAAACGGAAATCTTTCCTGAAACATAAATATTTATTAAAATATCTGTGTTTTCTCCCTGATCATTTATGTAAATGTCAAACGTCAAGCTTTCATTGCGAACTTCGCCCTAATCTTTCAACCTTGTTTCAACAAACGGAGGAGACGGAAAACAAAAAATGTTGATAGTAATATCAAAGCAATTGTTAAAGCCTTTAGCAAGAAACCTGCTTTTAGTCTCCCGTATGCGACAGATGGAAAGGTTTTAACGGAGTAACCAGCGGTATTTATACCTTTACACAAAGTTACAGGGTTTCAGATAACTTTCAAGATAAATTTGTGAGCAGAATGCAGCAGAGGAATTTGGTAATTCAATACGTCATGGGATCTCCTGGTACCTGTTGGTGAGCGCAGTCCCCATGTGCACATGACACCCCATTTCCCTTGTGTTGTGAGGGGGTGTCGAGCTGATCCCACCAGTCTTGTGGTGTCAGATTCCCGCACGTGACTATGGATCTGCCACTGATAGCTCAGTTGCGACCTCTATTTCTGTTAATTGCGTAGTTTTTGAGAAAGGTCGTCAAAGTGAATGGCAGAAGAAGTCGAGTACCTACGCCCCATGAAAACATAGGACGATCAAGTGAACTTGAGTCGGATCATGCCGAGAGTCATATACATAAGTATATATTTATAAGATGATATATTGTAAATTCGAGTGAAGCAAGGAGTATTTATAGGTATGCCAATACAGGTTACTGAGTTGTGGCAGTTCATCCTCTCTGCTTACCATTTCAGGAAACGGCGTGATGGTTATTTAGTCAGAAAAATTATTTTCATACTGTGTAAAGGGGTCGGAATGCATCATTAGTATATTTACATCTGTTGTAGAATGCGCATTGCGTATGCAGTTATTCGACCAGAAACCAGATGTCATGATAATAAAAATAATAAATCATTTTATTGTTAAACGCCACCTTTAAATGACGGAAGATTATTACTTCGGTATGACTGCCTATTATTATGCAAGTACTATAGACAAATTCGTAAATCACCTGTTGATCACACCGAGGTCAAGGTTCAAGGTCACCTTAGTGATAAGTGTGATAACTTTGTCGAAGTGTGGTGAATTATTCACACATTACCATGAAAACAAAATATTTTAATTTTATTCAAAAGCTCAACTGCTTGTAGCCAGTGTGGCTAAGGAATTTCCAAATTGAAGAATGTTATGTATTTAATCGATTTATATCTGGCTAAACGGTAATCTTGTTGAGTAATTAGAATTATTGCCGGTGACATGAAAATTTCGCGTTATTTTTGTAGAATTTTTAATTTATTTATTGTTATCAAGTTTAATTTGTAAAACTCCATTTTAATTTTTATTTATTTTATATATTCAATAATTTATTAATAATAATAATTTTATATATTTAAAATTATTGAATATATAAAATAAATAAAAATTAGAATTTTTAATTATAAATCCGACAATTGTCATTTTTTTCAGAACTTAAAATATATTTTTAATATCGCTTAGGTAAACACGTGAAAATTTCGTTGAATACATAATAGACCTCATATTGTGGATTTTCGTGTCAATTCGTCACCACCAGGGCAATGTTGACCGAGTGCTTCAGCTCTTCGGAATAGACATTGGGTACCAAGTGCTTCAGGAGAAGTGATGTCGTCTCGCAGAGAGCTGGTGACTGGTGACAACACCCTCACTAACATTCTAACATAACGTCATATGTCTATGACTGGTATTGTCAATTGCAGAAATAACATCATCGATATAATGTATAATACCTATTTGCACGAATTACTCAAAATCAATAAATATTTTCGTGATAAAAATATTGGTTTCATTTATAAATATCTCATCTACTTATAAAGGAGATTTTTTGAAGTATGTACCTACCTACTTACAACTATGCAGTAACTATGGAGTCGTGAAATTTAAACAGCTTTTTTGTATTAAATGTACTTGACTAACTAAGCATCACGCGCTTTCCCCGCGGTGGTTAGGCGGAGAGAACGGACCGCCAAGCAAATCGATCTTAGCACACACTCCTTGGTTCAATCACATTCATACATCGCCACATAAATATAAAAAACCCTTCTGTTATTCTGACTCTTGACATGACCGACTACTGAAGTATTTGATCGTGCCATGTCTTACTCGGGCATCTTACTTTCTTCTTTCATCCGCTCTACATGTCCAAACCATCACGCTTACATCAGCGTTGCATTCAACGCGGAGCTCCACATTTTTCACATGGTGGCTTTGCCATCCATTTGCCTCAGGGATCTTATTTCTACAGCAGTCAATGTAGGTATAGCTGTATGTCAAAATAATTTCCATCATGAGCTACGGAGCTAGATACCTACATATTAATTTTGATAGGTACCTGCCTACCTATTTTATCGCTTTTCTGAATCGTTCCCACAATAATCTCAACTCTAGAGATCATCGAGCCGGTTTTACGCAGTGACACACTATCAAAATTATTATTTTTAATTATCATGAGGTACCTATAATATAGGAAGGTACCTTATAATATATTACATTTAATAATATATTTATATAATTATATTAATATAATTCTCATAAGACCAAAATTCCACATAGGAGAAAATACTAAAGACAGGCTGCTTCACGGAATTTGAACAATTCATCAATTATTTTCAAGTTCTGTGAATGTTCTATACAAGTTCTGTTATTAAATCATTATGGGCTAGTTGCTTCACAAAATAACAGTAACAGAACTTGAATGGATCTTTCACAGAACTTGAAAATTGACTTTTAAATTTGATGAATTGTTAAAATTATGTGATCAATGGAAACAACCCATCCGTTGTATTGGTAAATAAATTCTTGTAAAGATAAGTAAGCATTTCGTTCTTTGATAGCACCGTAGATAATTGTCGTCTTCTTGGATTTGGCGTATTATTTTTATTACAATGATTAATACCGAGAAAAACAACAACTGATGCAATTTCTTCGGATTTCGGATCAGACCGCGATCAAGCTTTTAATATATAATAATTCTACATTATTAATAATTATAATTCCAAATCCACATCTGCGCATCGTCTCATACATACTCTTCTATTATTCTGATTCTTAACATGGACTGACTCCAGTATCTGGTTCACCTGATCGTACCGTGTCTTCTTCGGGCGTCCCCGACTTCTTCTACCATTCACATTTGCTTCATATAATATTCTCCTTACACTCCTTTCTTCGTTCATTCGCTCTACATCCCCAAACTATCCAATCGTCTCTTTCTTAATCTTACTCATTACGCTTACATAAGCCTAGCATTTTTTGCAGATCTCCACATTTCTCAGACGATCGTACATATCATGGTTTTACCACACATATGCCTCAGGGATCTCATTTCTAAAACATTCAGTCTACTTTCATCCTTCCTCTGCCAGTTCCATGTCTCACAGACATACATCAGGTTAGGTACCAGCACTCTATTGTGGGCCGCTATATAGCTTCGCTTCCATGGTCATTTTTTTAGCGCCAACCGCTTTCAGTCCTCCAAATCGGGTTAGTTAAACCATTTATAACCCAAGAACGGCTGGACCGATTTTTACGAATATCAGAATAGCCATTAAAACATTGAAAAAATTCACGAAAATAAATTATGAAGGAAATTATTTTCCTCATACATTTTGTATGGAACGAGTTCTCATTTTTTTTAAAAGCTGCAGGAATATTGTGATACGTATAAAATTGAGTAGTGAGTGAATTCCAAAAATTCAAAAACGTCAAATTAATGTCAATATGCTGATTGTTTTGCTTTTCTTCTTAAACATATACATATATGCTGCCCCTCTTTCTTACACACTAAATGTCAACAGTCGAAAATGGGACAAACGGTGAACGTACTATGTCTGCACCCATCCAAAGGAAAAAAACAAAGAAAATGAAACGCAATTACCTTAAACAATAAAAATATATAAATTCGTAGACAACGCCATCTCTGAAAATGACAAAAACAAAACACGGACAGTTGCGCATCGATAATTGCTTCATTGTGTAATTTTTAACTTAATAAAAAAACTGAATTTAATTCAGCTAATAGGTAAGTTAACACAACAGTCATTGATTCTGAGGTGGTACGAAGTTCGCTGGGTCAGCTATTAAAATAATATCTAAATTGTGAAGCGCTCTTGAGGTGGTTTTTCACAAAAACTGCGCTCTACAAATTATCCAATTATTATTATTAATTCTCGTACACACATACATTTTTTTCTGCAGTTTTTAAAGAAATGGGGATCCTATAGTTTGTTTAGAGTTAAGAGCCTCGGGGAAGGAAGATTCCTGCGTGGGAAAATAAAAATCTCGGGAGATATCAACCCGAGTAAGCAGGTACTTCCTCAGGATGTAAAAGAGATCGGTCCCCACCTGGTGTTGCTATGTAGGTACCCACCTATCGAAATACCGGGGCTGGGGAAAATCTATTGAGATTGAAAATATGTCTACTAACTGGTTGGAGTTTTACTGGGTGCCTACGGAGTTATGAAATAAAAATTAAAAAGTGCACCATCAACCTTTGGCGTGGGTAGGTACTGGGTACAAGTACCTATATACTCCCCGCATTGCTCTAGTGAAAGACGACAAATCAGAATCCAAAAGTTGTTTTTTTTTACGTTAGTTCCACACAGGAGGGCCTGAGGAAAATAATTTATTTTAGGGCCTACGTCATCTTAGGGGCCATCCATAAATTACGTCACACGAATTTCATGATATTTTGTCCCCCCTCCCCCTAGTATGACGTCACATATTATGCAATTTTACATCTAAAAATAATCAAGACAGTTGTTAATTTTTTTTTTCATGCGACGTTACAGAGTTGATGACCTCCACCCATACCCCTCGTCACACTTCTCTACTCCCCTCCCCCCCTTACGATGTGACGTAATTTATGGATGACACATTAGAGAATGTTGTGTGGAGTGTCTTTTTAAGGAAAGGAAGGAGAGGAAGTTCTGGGAGGGAAAAGATATGAGGGGTAGGTAGGAATATGGGAGTCAGTGTCCAGGAGCGACGCATGAATCCATCCCTCCAATTGCGGTGCAAGGCGGTCTCGATCTGGCCCGCCACGTATCAGGTGGGCAGACGCATCTGCTACCAAGAGACAAACCTCACCCCATAAACCCGGGCATCCCTGCTAAGTCACCAAACGTACCGTGTGACCTACGGCAGAGGTGTTGGTTATCCAATAAATGGTTCCCGGGGCGGCGGTACCCATACCCGCCTCCCAAATTAAATATTGGTGCTTCTCAACCCTTCTCCTTCACTTCCCCACTCCCTTCAGCCTCAGAACGCGATAATCCCACTGGCCCCGGACCGGCTGGCTCTCTTGTGCGGTGTTCGCATTAAAAAAATACTGGTAAGATTATGGAGGTTTTCAATTTATTTTACGCCTACCTATCCAAGTATGTATGCTTGCCAACAATGCCAACCCTTTGGTGGTGCTCTGGGAAAGGTTTAAAGAATAAGGAGTATTGATAGGTAGTAGGAACCCATGTGAAGTATCTATGCTGGTCATGGTACTCGTAGCTTTGTGAAATCTGTATGCCGCATGAAGTAAATAAAGTACAGCAGGTATATTCCGGTCAGTATTTAACTAAAGTCACTTATAGAATACCTATGTTAATTATTTTGTGCACCGTGCACAAATGCGACAATCTTTTTTTAACGTTATTATTACAAGGTACCTATATATATTTATGTGAGGATGTAATATGTGTATGTAAGAGTATGTTTGTATATATATATGAACATGTATGTATATATGCGTATGTTTATGGGTAAATACATGTGTGCATGTATATTATCACGGAGACCGGACAACTCAGAATGAAACCAACTCAGAAGCACCTCAGAAAGGTCATTAAGAGTGATGATAAAAAAAAAAGTTAAATAGGTTAAGTAAGGTTAGGGCTACCGATTATTTTAAAATTATTTTTTCATAGTTTTAATGACCTTTCTGAGGTGTTTCTGAGTTGGCATGGAACCATTTTCACAATCTAATCCTTGCACGTCTTTTTCTCCTTTCTATTTTCCATTATGATTTTTCCAGTTTTTAGCATCATTATATACTAGTAGGTATACAATATAATAGTATTACCATATGTTTACACTAGATTCGTACAAAGTAACTATACTCCATTGATCACCATAATAAAATAGGCACCCGCCCTATGTCTTAATTATATAACACGTATTCTATAAACTAAAAAAAAATAGCAGCACGCAGGAGGCCGTAAGGAAAATAATTCCCCTCACGGCCTATGTCATCTTTGGAGATGCTGTGTGGAGAGTCTTTTTAGGAAAGGAAGGAGAGGAAGTTCTGGGAAGGAAAAGGTGCGAGGGGTGGTTAGGAATCTGTGGTTCAATAATAATAATAATTTGATGGTTTCTAGAGCGCCGTTTTTGTGAAAAATCACCTCAAGGGCGCTGTACAACTTATTAAGAATTCTTAGGTTCTATCTAATTCTACTATTTACAAATAGTAGATATAAATAGTACAAATAGTATAAATAATATCAATGTGTCCAGGAATGACGACGTATGAATCCACCCCTCCCACTGCGGTGCTCTCTCAAGGAGAGAGTCACGCGTCAAAAGGTCTCCCTTACCAGTCTCTCCTGATCCGATCTGCCACGCAGTAGATGGGCAAACACATCCGTAGCCAAGACCTAGACAAATCTCACCCCATAATAATAATTGGACAATTTGTAGAGCGCCGTTTTTGTGAAAAATCATCTCAAGGGCGCTTTACAATTCATTATGAATTCCTAGGTTCTATTTAATTTTATTATTTATAGATAGATACAAAAACATACTTATCTGCAGGTCACTTCCGAAAAACACACTTTATTAAAAAGTTTATGCTTGGGAAAGATACGACTTTGCACGTGGAGGGCATTATATTTAAAATACTGGACATTGCATGACTTTTCCTTTGCTACCCTCATCACTGTTGGATTTATATTTATAAGAAGATTAATGCTAAAGTTGAGTTAATATTTATTTGAAAGACAAATTCTTACAATTATCCATAATTGTAAGAATTTGCTTTATTTTTACAAAATTATTTATTTACTATGTCGCAAGCCGTGAAGCTGAAGGCGAAAGGTTTTTTTTTTTTAACTTATGGATACGACTGTCTGAAAAGATGAGTTTTTAGTTTAGCTCTAAATTCCGCTGAATCTGTGATCATTCTTAACTCGTGTGGCAGTCCATTCCAGGCTTCAGGTCCTGACACTCCGAAAGCACGCTCACCGATTTTAGTATCTGGTGTGCGCTTTGGTTCCTTCAACCTTCCGATAGCTAATGTTGCTGCTGACCTGAGGGTTGATTGTCGCGAATTGGAATTTTCTGGAATACACATTTCCGATAAGTAAGCCGGAGCCATTCTGTTAAGGGATTTGAATACCATCCAGCCGAAACTGGATTCTTTCAGGACACTTGAGCCAGTGAAGATTTTTGAGATGCTCCATTGACGTAAAGAGATGCTCAGAAATATTGGAATATTTAGATACGCCGGTGATGAGTCTTGCCGCAGCGTTGAACACAGATTGTAATTTGTTGACTTGATATTTCGACGTGAAATCTAGACGTGAAACAACATACGAATTGACCAGTAATTTAGTCGCCTCTGTTGTCAAGTTTCTCCGTACTGCTTTAATTTGACTTAGTTGAAAGAACCCCGTGCTTACAGTTCTGTTCACTTGAGTTTTAAGGGAGAAGTCAGCGTCCAGATTGACACCTAGTAGTTTTATGCATATTTTTGGAGTGATGTCACTTCCTGAAATGGTCATTGGGGAGTTATCAATATTATGCCGACGTCTGCTTGTGGCTGTCTAGAGAAACTCAGTCTTTGCAGGATTCAGTTTCAATCTATTTGAGGTCATCCAGCGCGTGATTGCTTCTAGACACTCAGTTACGCGAGTTTTAAGACTGTCTATTTCCTCTGGTAAGCAGTAGAAGTAAAATTGCTGGTCGTCAGCGTAGCAGTGAGATAGAAGACCAAATGATTCTATAATTATAGCGACATCATTAGTGAAGAGGATGAAGAGAAGTGAGCCCAGGACAGACCCTTGGGAAACTCCAGATGAAAGGGTTGCATATTTCGATTGGTTTTTCCCCACTTTAACGGCTTGTATGCGGTTGACCAAGTAAGATATCAGTCAGTCTTTTACACCGCAGTTTCATGGGAACCCCCTGCTAAGTCACCAAATGTAGAACAATGGCAGAGGTGTTGGATATCCAATAAATAGTTCTCGAGGCGGCGGTATCCATACTTCCCAAGGGTCTATTTGTGAGGTTAGATCACTTTTATTTTAGATGTTGTGTCATTCTGACGGTTCATCCTAAAAAACTAAACCTTTTCATAGTAGTAGGTATCGGTTTTCCGTTGTATTTTAAAACATCTTGTTTTATTCGGTGGGTGGAGGCTAAATATACCTACTCGTATTTATAATAATTTAGCTACAGTACCTACCTAATGCGAATAATTTTCTAGAGATTCATTATTTTCATATTTCCCATAGAAAAACAGCGTTTTTCTTATTTATTGACTAGTCTGCCTTTCTATGCAAGTAATATGAGTAATAGTTAAATTCATCGAAATTTTAGCTGAAAACGCATTTTATACAAATTAAAATCAAATCGCTTTCTGAATGCAACATACAAGTCAACAAGAGCATTTTTTCTTTTCCAGTTTCATCTCAAAAATGTTAACGTAATAAAATGAGGTGTGAGTAGTAAGAATAGGACTTCTACACAAGGTCAATTTCGTTCACAAAAAAGTCAAAGTTTGGAAAGCGTTTTGTTACATTTAGTTGATTGTTAAAAGCTGCTGAATCATATTGGTTTTTGCGTACTACACATACATCCATACAAACCACACATACATCCATACAAACCACACATACATCCATACAAACCTTTTTATATAATATTAGTAAGATAGGTAATTTGATAATATATAATATTGATCACCATTCTTATCCCTTGCCTTGTTTTGTTATGAAAACAATGATAGTTATTGGTAGGTAGGTAGGTACCTATTTAGTGTATTTCTGCCTATTTGGAAAAAAATTAAATGGGCGCTAAAAATATTCCTTATTTTAAACTAATGAGACGCATGAATCATGCGAGTGAAATTTTATTTAAATATAATCCATAGATAAGCTTAGGAATTAGACAGGCATATATGTAGGATTTAGTGACGCGGCATAGAAAAATGTTATTACGTAACCTAACCTACATAGTTCTTACTTTTGTTTTAAGATGATTCATTTTTTTTGTGATTAAATACATTCATATTATCTACCTGATGTGAAAGAAACGTGAAAGATAGAATAATAATAAAAGCATGTACCGATTTACATAATGATCCAGTGGGAAAAAGTATTTATTATTATTGATATGCCATCAAATTATCTTCTCTACTCAGGGTAGAGAAGATAATACAAATTCTAGAAGAAAAAAATATTCACCCTATCGGCATTTCCTCAAGTTATCATTCATTGATATGACAGGAAGAGATATAATCGTACATTCCAACGTGCCTACTTATAAAAAATACGGATAATTTTTTTTAATAACTCCATTTTGCATCCATGCTCATTTATTACCTAAATTATTTGGCGAAATATTACCATGGAATTTTGCTGGGGCTGAAATAAAATTTCCTTAAATCACCCCTCGACGCGCGGTCAAGGAGGCAACCCGGATTCTGTGCGAAATTATAGTGCAAAACTTTCCTTGATTTCAAATCGGTTATTATTTTTGGGATGATTTTTGTACGGTTTTTGCGAGTAATAATAATATTTCACACGTAATGAGGGTTCATCAGCATTTTTTTTACAATCGATGCAAAAAATCTGTCTTGTCGAATTGAGTGACAAATTAGTACATGCATACAAAAGTAGGTACCTAGTAGGTACTTACCAAACAATAAAAAGTTGTTGTCATAGCAAATAACAATGTAAATATAATACAAAAGTAATCCGATGAATTACAACGATACTGTTAACCAGTGGCGGCTCGAGCACTTCTTTAGTGGTGGGGATCGACTTTTTTACGTACCGGAATCTCATCACCCGTAGAATATTATTATTATTATTATATATTATTAAATTTCTCAAAAAATAAATTTTGATGGTCTAATTATGCTAGTCGGATATATTTAACACAAAATAATATAAAATGTCTATAGAAATATGCCAATTTACAATGAAATATAATAAAAATAAAGCTTTACCTTGCGAGATTATTATCAAACTAATTTGAACGCGAGCGATTCCCGCCCGTAACTTCGCTAACAAATGGTTCTATGGGGATCCAAAGGATTGTCCCCGCAGATGCTTGAACTCACATACTACTGCGCATGCGCAGTTGCATACGATCGCGAAACAACGCAAGGAAAGTATGGGGATAGTTCGGATTGTCCCCCAAGTGCGCAGTAATTCTGCGCACTGAGAAATAGACCTGCTTTTTTTTGCGCCGTGCATTGTTCGCTGTACGCGCGTAGGGTCTTATTAAAATCATCCGGAATAATTGTTTGTATTTTATTTCTGCTAATGTTAATTACTTTTATGTTTAAATAATTCATTCAATTTGGCGGCATCGACTGTTATTTCCTTTAGTAGGTTTTGAGTGTAACTGGTGGGGACTGTCCCCATTGTCCCCCTGTAAAGAACCGCCACTGCTGTTAACAGAGTCAAATGCTGGGATTGTTAGTTTCCAAAAACACTAATTGCACAATCGGCAGTTGAAATGTTGGTGTGGTTTTCATTAGGAAAATAAAACATGTACCACATTTATTTATTTTGGTAGGGACGTGTCTTATCACCTATATACATAAAACAACGTTTTCTGAGGAAAGAAAGGATTACAATTTTCACAATGCTCACGATGAGGTGATGGTTTCATGAAGATAATTAAATATGGACAAAGTAGTCTGCATTATATACCTACTATAAAGTTTATAATATAAACAGTATTAATTACTTATAGAGTTGGAATAAATGCATTTATAATCGGGTAAGAATTTAGGGTGCGAGAGGAATAGTAGGTATTAGGTATGAGTAAGAAAATTACGAGAGAAGTATTATTGTAGAAGACTTGTAATTTGGAGAGAACTGGTAGATTCAAATAAGATTTTAGCTTAAAACTAGAATGAGGGTTGATAAATTAAAACCCTATTAAGTACCTACCTACCCCAGTGAAGTTACTGGTAATAGCATGGAATGTAATTATCTGATTAACGATTCAAATTATAATGTTATATTATTATAATGTTCATTCGTTCTAGATTCTAATGATAACACTCGCAAATTTGAAAAAACACAACCCAATTAAGTGTATTATAAACGCATCATTGGATACAATATTACTCTCACAACGTAGGTATGTTGTGTTTGGCTCCACTGTCAGTGAAACCAGTGCTTTCCTAGTTATGTTCAAACTAGAAATAAGTGAGGCTGTGATACATTTTTAAAATGACACGAAACGTTGAATTCAAGAGCAACAGGTGGCGATTGTTTTTAATTGTGATTTGTGATCCATGACACTCTGCCTGTAATAGATAGTTAACATGCAGCCCGTAGACAGAGCAGGGAGTAGGGGGCTCGAGTGCTATGTAAGGCAGGGGGCAGGCAGTCCCGGGCTCGTATCCCGTCCTGCACAGGCAGAGGGAAACCAAAGTCCTGTAGGCAGTGAAAAGTGTGAGCACTCAGTCCGCTGTCGTAGCTCTACCTTGCCAGTGGCGGTGGTAACATTATCACAGGAGAGCGTAGGTTGGTCGGTCGCTTTAGTTATGAGGGAAGAACATACCGGGGCAGCTATTCTCAGGTAGGACCCGAGTGTCGATGGGGTGGGGCGGGGCGGGGCGGGGCGGGGCGGGCGAGGAATGCGGCCAGAGGTGCTCACTCACTGCCACTGCTCACTGCTCCACTCACTGAGCACACTACGCGCACGTACTACTCGCTTGGTAGCGGCTGGCGAACTGGCGAGCTCTCGAACTCTCGAGCTGCGAGCTGGCGGTGGCTCCCCTCCCCGCGCCCGAGGCCGGGGGACCTACCTATACCTACTCTGTCAGTACCAGTACCAGTACACGAGTACCTACTACCCAGACCCGGTACCTAACTACTGCCTAGTGCCTACCCGCGGAGAGGGGGATCAGCATCCCAGGAATGTGCCGAACATGAAATCGGAACAATCGATGAATGTATGCGCTCGAATGTGAAGGTCAGGCTGTGCCGGGGGGTGGGGGAGGGGTCGGCCGCGGGGACCCCTCGCTGGCCCCAGTCCTCAGACATTGCGGAGGCTGCCCCGCTACATGTCACGCTGCCAGATCTCCGAGGGGCAGAGCGCCACACGTCTCAGACCCCACCGAAACTATCATCTTTCCATCTTTGCCCAGTCATCTGACTCACTTCTGTAGGCCCAATATAAAACAGTTACCCTTGTAGGAACCTACTATACCAATTATTATCTGAATCAAATTAAGCTTCTAATGTGTTACGAACTTTCCATCCCTCAATATTTTTATCAATAGACAACTTAGGTACCTAATAACCGGACGCTTTTTCAAGACAAAAAAGTTAACTTTTAGTAGGTATTGTATTTATTAAAAAAATGCTAAAACAATGTTTACTGCAATGCATACTTTAAAGTAAAGTCCTTTGAATATAATGGTAATATACTACTATACAATGCAAAATCATGTGATTTTGGTTTGAAGAGATCTCATAGAAATATTTTGGATGCGTTAATTAAATAGGTAGGTACTGCGCTTGGAACCATCTTGGAACACGTATTTCGTATTTGCCTTTGAAATAATTGAGTAGGTAGTTACTTTTTGATCACTCTTTTTAGAAGCCCAGAAAAATAAAGTATCAGGCCTGTGAAAACTGCTTTAAAACGAATCAATTTTCGGTTATGGTTTTATTGTATAGTGTAGAAAATTATTTTTTTAGAAAATAATAGAAAAACAATTAAATATTTCTGCCTGAGCTTCGCAAAATACGCGCTTTTTGGCAAATTTGTTTCCATGAATAAATCAAAACAGGTGATAAACGGGAATTTAAACCTTATCGCCATTTACATAAAGAGTGTTATTGTTAGCGGTCTGATCCTGAATTTTACTAGACGTTCATCACCTAGAATCACGGAAAGATCTACACTCGAAATAGGTAAGTAGGTAGGTACTTATTTAAAGTGTTATGACGCGACATGCCCATTTCATCATAAATAAAGTGTTATCTAGGTACATATTTCAACTGTGATTTTAATAGAGTACGAAAATAACAATAATATTTGAAACATATATTGGAAGATAAAAACATCGAAAATTCTCTAATCACCCGGTTGTGGGAGCTCCACTATAATGGACTGAAATATTCAATAACCAGCACCGCATCAGAAGGTTTTACAAACAGCTAATAATATTAAACGTTTTATAAAAGGGGAAAACCATTTGCAGGCCTTGGGGTTATCACGACCATTCGAATTATTTTGCATTTTGATAACTTACCTGCTACCTTCACCCAGAGCCTCATGAGTAAAAAAATGTAGAGAGGAATGTCGGTACCGGGCGATATTAAAATCGTCAGAAAAATAATACGAGTTATAAACCATAATTTAATTGAATAAAATAAATTAAACCAGCTTTTTGTACAAGAAATAATATAGGTAATTTTTTGAGGAATGCTAAAGATAAAGACCATAAATTGACTAATTCCGGAATATATAAACTCAAATGTAATGACTGTCCCTCATTTTATATTGGAAAAACAACTCGTAATTTTGAAATTAGAATCAAAGTTGAAATTAGAATCAAAGAACATTAATAATAATAATTTTTCCGAGTTCGGTAAC
Source organism: Limnephilus lunatus (assembly GCA_917563855.2). Classification (NCBI taxonomy): domain Eukaryota; kingdom Metazoa; phylum Arthropoda; class Insecta; order Trichoptera; family Limnephilidae; genus Limnephilus; species Limnephilus lunatus. The sequence continues at coordinate 28,881,704 of OU830594.1, read as the reverse complement.
CATATCATTGAAAATAACCATAGTTTTGAAAAAAATACGGGGATAAATATTCTTCATATCAACCAAAAAGGAAAATGCTTAGATAACTTAGAGGCCTTGGAAATAAAAAAATCTCTTAGAAATAATAAATCCATTATAAACAAACATTTTTTTTTTATCTTATGGATATGTTCCCCCACCCCCACTCTTAAATAATCCCTAGCCACTCCTCCACCTTTGTCATAATTTGCACAACACTTTGTAATAATATATTGTACCCACCCACTATTTTGTAACTGTCAAATCAGTAGGTATATGTTTGTCCTGAGGAAGAAACGGTCGTTCCGAAACCGGTCGGCTTCAAACAAATATACATGTGGTTCAAACAAAGTAACATTGTTTCATTTATCTATAATGGATTACCACAAAGTAAATAGCTACATTCAAAAGAATAAAATAAAGTTTTTTTTACATTATCTCCACACGGGAGGCTCTGAGGAAAATAATTTCCCACGAGGCCTATGTCATCTTTGGGGATGCCATGTGGAGGGTCTTTTTAGGGAAAGGAGGAAGAGATAGTTCTGGGAAAGTAAAAGGTATGAGGGGTGGGTAGGAATCTTGGGTTCAGTGGGTTCGGGGTGAAGGATCAAGCCCTCCCACTGCGGTGCAAGGCGATCTTCCGAGAGAGTTTAGCTGGAGAGGTCAAAAAGTCTCCCTAAACCAGTCTCTCCGGATCCGGTCTACCATGCAGATGGGCAGACGCATCCACCGCCAAGATCCGGATAAACCGCACCCCATGAACCTGGGCACCCCTGCTAAGTCACCAAACGTAGCGAACCACTTGGGGTAACCTATGGCAGAGGTTTAATAATAAAACGAATATTCTAAAAATATTTAAAGATTTTTTTTTCAGTTTTCACAATTTTTAAAATTAAGTTAAATTTGAATTAGGTATTTACCTAATACGGTAAATTATCGCATCGATGAGCGGTTGACATCCGTTTTATGTTTATCATCTAGATCAGTGATGATCAACCTTTTTAATTGAAACCAACTTTTCCATTTCAAATTTATTCGCGGGCCGAGGGGGTATGGGGTATGGTACATACAGCTGGACATGGTTAACTTTGCGTTTGGTGATTCACAAAAATATTTTGTAAGACCGTAATTTTCTAACAAAACTTTTATAGAATGCAATAAGGAAGCGTCGCAAGCGAAATTTTTATATCTCCAAGGCCAAAACAATAAATGCCGTCTATTTTTATCATTCTGAAATTTTAAATAACCCAAAAAAGTACTTATTTGCTATTATTTAAAATTTTGATGGGGTGATTTTTATCATTCGGAATTTTAAACAAAATCTATTCAAGAAAACTTTTGGTATTTTTTAAAAATGGATTCCTTTCAAATGCATCAAGCATCTCAACAAAAAAAGCTGTTCTGCGAAGGTAAATTTTTTTATGTAAGAAATATCTTATTTTCTAGAGCGACTGATTCAAAACTCAAGTTTTTCGCTGAACTCTTTTGCAAAACAGATCTGAAACTGTCAAATATTCTTTATCACAATTTAAAAAAAAATTTATTTAGACAAGTAGGTACGGCTCGTGGGCCGAACGAAATGGGCTTGCGGGCTGCAGGTTGTTCATTACTGTTCAAGATTGTTATTTGGTACATCGATCGCCAGTTGATTAGTCAGACATCTCCAAATACTATGTTTGAGATAATGTGAAAAGCAATATTCGAATACTCACTATAAATGAAATATTATTTAGACATGTCTGTGTTTTACATATTATATATGCTATAAAATAACACCGGGAGGCATAACGGTCTGGTACATTAATTAGGATGACATTTTTACATCAACATTTTTGTTTAATTTACTCAAGTTTTTGTGCATTTTAATTGATTTGGTGGTGTTTATGTGTAATACGGGTTTTGTACCAGGGTAGGTATACTTTTACATATAACTGCATGCTCAACTCAAATTTCGATTTATAATATTTCAAATTAAATAAAAAGAAAGACAAACATTGCCGTGTTATGAATAACCCTACAATATTTGAAAATCTCCTACTACCACAACAGAAAGCCGAAAATGTTGCTTGTGTTGTGATGGAGGACTTAGCCAGCTGAGGAATCGAACACGGAACGCCTGGGTGGGACCAAAACGCAATGCCCACTCAACCACTGACCGGTCAAATATGTCTAATTAATCAACAGGACGATCGATGTGCTAAAGAAATCATATTAGATGTAGCAAGAAAGGATAGATTGTCATTAATTTATTTTGTAAGGCTTTATACACCCAACTACTATTTATAAATGCGAAAGTGTGCGTGTTTGTCCTTCTTTCTCGTCACAATGGAGCGACCGATCGACGAAATTTTTTGTATAGGGTTAGTTGGAAGACCAGAGTACCTAGCATGGTCGATTGATATAAGTTTTATCGAAAATATCGGTAACTTGTCATCGCTCCCGAGCACGACTGCAGGCCGCTAACGAACAACAACAGTTCACAACGACTAAGGGTTCCTAATTTATTTGACGTGAACTGTTATTTTTTCGTTGGCGGCCTGTAATAGTGCTCGGGAACGATGACAAGTTACCGACATTTTCGATAAAACCTATATCGATCGACCATGCTAGATACCCAGGAAGTAACACAGGCTACTTGGCATAGGAAAATTCTTTGTCATTTATTTCTACATATTACCACGCCACCAAAGCCGTGGGTAAAAGTTATAATATTATTTTGGGTGGGCTAATTGCCTGTGAGCAAAATTTCTATCAACCAACCAGTACAACAATACTTAGGCCCGTTCACATATCCATTAAAAAAACGGATGTGGTTCTGTTTAAAAATTAGGTTGGAGAGGATATTTGGAGCTGTTCACACATGCCCAAAACGATTAAAAACCGGATCCGGCTTGTTTTGTTGGGTGGATGGCCAGCACAGCTCTCCCGTTTAAAAAACGTGTCAGAACTCATAGGTTTATATGGAGCTGTTCACAGTTGACGGAAAGTCATTTCGGTGTGGGCCTCGCAACACCCCGCCTGATCCCGGTCAGTCGCTAGGAAACATGCAAGCAGAGTCTGCATGATTATTTGTCATTCAACAGAAGTGTGTACGGGCCCTTACACGTTTCTGTCATCTTAAGGTTTATTCTAAACTAACAAACATTCGTTCTTCTGCCACTCTGGCAAAATCCTCTTGATGTAAATGTTTTTGCCTACTGCACCTAAAATGTTTTTTCAGTTGGTCTAAACGCCTGGTAGAGCAGAGTTCAGCTGTATCGAGAAATCTTTCGAGCAATTTATAAAAATGTTTTCAGCTCGCTACTGAATTTGCCTGCATACTCATAACTATAGCTTATTGTTGCACTCAAATGGATTGGAACCAAGAAGGTATACAATTGATATAGATTTATCGAGAGGGAGTGGGATCCCACTATTAATACTTACAGTGGCATGGTCTAAATCGTGGGTCGGCAACCTTTTATTGTAAAAGAGCCAAATATTTTATGTGGTGATTAATGCGGGCCGCACTTGGGTCCCATGTCATTACAGTAGGTATACCTGATATTAGGTGATTTAGCAGGGGTGCCCAGGTTCATGTGGTGAGGTATATCCAGGTCTTGGCGGTGAATGCGTCTGACCACCTGCTGCGTGGTGGGCAGGATCGAGAGTGACTGGTTGAGGTAGGCTTTTTGAACTTTCCAGCCGGACTCTCTCGACTCACCGCCTTGTACTGCAATTGGAAGAATTGATTCATAGGTCGTCACTCCTGAACACACTGACACCCAGATTCCTACCCACCCTTATACCTTTTTCCTTCCCTTCCTTAAAAAGACCCTCCACACAGCATCCCCTAAGATGACATAGGCCTCAGGGCCTCCTGTGTTGAGCTATTCTTAAAAAAAACTGCAATATTTGTGTACAAATATTTTAGTTTTAAAAATGAAACGCTTATTGTACTCATGTATTTTTACGACATTTATTGTAGTTAATAAAATCAATGAGATGTATTTGACTAGCTAGTTTTTTATTAGCTTGTATTTTTGAAGTAGAGTTAAGTGGTAATGCATCTTGCGGGCTGCACCAAGACGCCTCGCGGGTCGCATGCGGCCCGCGTGCCGCAGGTTGCCGACCCATGGTCTAAATCATTGGATGATCTGTAAGCACCTTTTCATCTTCATGTGTGCGTTGGTTGCCTAAATTATATTCCTTGATCTGTTAGCCCAGCGAAAATTTAAATTTCCCCTCTCCTGCCCAGCCATGCCTGGCTAGAAGTTTCCCCTCCCCCCCTCAGGCAGTTACTAAATTGGTATAGCTTTCATGTGTAGCATGAACAAAATACATGAGTCGTGGCGATGCAAAACCTGCTCTGGAAATTTCACAAAAAGATATATACATATTCACAAAAAGTGCTTGAAGTAAATTGAAAATAAATAAATTATTAATATTTTTCTCTAAACACCAAAAGAAGAATGTATAATTATGTTGATATTTAGCATAAAAGAAATGTTGTTTTTATATTCAAAGTATTCCAAACAGTTTTTGGTGTAATCTCCAGATTTCCGAAAAATTCCAGAGCTGGTTTTGTAACTCCACGACTCATATACTAGTATTCTGTGAACAGTGGACCTCGTGTCTAAAAAAAGTATGTTTCTAATTTTCTCTTATTTAATAAATCAAAACCAATTTGTAAGTGGTAACTTAAATACCCGTATACTTGTGGTTATAAACCATATATTTTTAAGAAACATTTTTTTTTATTTAAAAAAAGGAATTATACAATTTGTCCAAAGAAACATCACTTATCAATGAAAATTGTTTTTGCAAACTTTCTTCAGGCAGGTAGGTGCCATAATATTGAAATCACTTATATTTACGTAAGTATGATATTTACCGTGGGTAACTTGGCTGCAATAACATAACGCAACTGGAAGTTACACTACGGTTAATAAATAAAAATGCTCATGGTGTAGACTGCATAATAATTGTTTATTTTTTAAACAATGACTCTTATATTGTTAAAGACATGTAATGGCCATAAATACTTACAATATGAAATTAGGAAGCACATCTGTTAAATTGTGATGATTTGTGGAAATTTTATAATAAGGCAGGTACCCGCCTTTTTAATTTTGAAATTTCACACAAAATTTCAGTACTTAACTTCAATAATATTTTTTCTTTATCAATTCTAAACTTTCAGGGATTTTTTTTAAAAAATTTTATTTTTAAAAGACTCACCATCTACCAATACTGCTGAACAAATCACAACATAATACTTATTTAATAGATTTGAAAAAATATGTAGATAATAATTTCAATACATACATGTAAACACAGAGCCCTTGAAGTGATTTTTCACAAAACCGGCACTACAAATTATCCAATTATGTTTTATTTTTATATATATATTTAACCTCTCAATCGTGCATCTAAACACTAAGTTTAATCATATAACTTTTTTTTTTTCAGTTCAGTAAAAAAATTCTAAGACATTGTGCATTTTTTTATTTAATTAATGCTTTTTTTAAACCATAGTGAATTTTTAAAATTTCAATCTGCAAAATCGGAAGACTTTTTTTCTAATCAGCCGAGCGATTCTCTATATTATGTGAAATCGAGATAGATCTCGGGCGAGATCTCCAGTCAGATTTGTGTGACTTTCTTTGGCTGTTATTTGCTTTTTCTATGGGCCGATGTCAGAATTTCAGCTGTGAGCTGTCACATATTTTAGTTTAGGTCGTTTTAAACACGAATTCATGCATATGTGAAATATTATTTATTCATTTAACAGCCTTAGAAAATCACACAAATCTGACAAGAGATCTCGCCCGATATTTGTCTCGATATAGAATGAATTCGTGTTTAAAACGACCTAAACTAAAATATGTGACAGCTCACAGCCGAAATTCTGACATCGGCCCATAGAAAGAGTAAATAACAGTCAAAGAAAATCACACAAACCTGACAGGACATCTCCCCCGAGATCTATCTTGATCTCACAAAACATAGATAATCTTTAATGGATGCGAAAAAGATAAATTAATAGCCAAAAATCAGTTGAAATTTTTTTGTTGTTAGCCATTAAGTCCAGAAGTCAAAGAAATGTAGGAACTTCACTTCAAAAGTCAATGGATTAATTACAATACACAAAAAAAAACCAGTGTGGAATTTTAAAAAAACAAATAAAGAAAATCGTAGACTGGACATTTTGCAGTGACGTCAAGAGCTAAATATAAAGCATTGTTATACTTTTTTTAATTAATTTTTAGTAACATTTTCGATATCTTAGTAGAAATTCATTATAAAATTCATGCAATGGCCTATTCATAAATTGACCGGTTAGTGGCTTAGTTTGGGTCCCACCCAGACATCGTGAGTTCAATTCCAAGGCTGGCTAAGTCCTCCATCACGACACAAACAACATTTTCCAATTACTGTGGTGTAGTAGAAGATTTTCAAATATTGTCAGGTTATGTTTGTCTTTCTTTAAAAAATATACATAATACACATATACAAATACATAATTATATGCTATGAACAACTTTGTACTGTTATTTGACAAAATTATGATATAAGATAAATGAAAATATTAAGAACTAAATTAACACACTAAATTGTCTTAAAAGCGCACTTATATAATTAAAACTTCATTAACAAATATGGACGGTGTAATCACAAAAATATTTAAAAGAAGTCTCTTCTGTTGTATAGATAAAAATATTATAATAATCTCATTGAGTATATGTATATTATATATAAAGTAGCACCACAAGCTGTTCTACCATTCACTTCAAACCACTCCAAAATGAACCACTTTTATTTTACTGCTTTTCTCCTGTTCTTCATTTTCTGAAAGAGAAAAAATAGTTATTAAAACAAATATATATACAGTACAATCTCATTAATTCGGCACTATTAAAAACCAGAGGGTGCCGGATTATTGGAATGTTCGGATTACTGGATTATAGAAAAAAAACGTGGTCTACTATCTTTTGCTTTTTTTTCTTAAAGTCGTGTATATGTAGTAGCATGCCCAACACCATATTTTTTTGCCAATTTGCACATGTTTTCTCCACTATCTAAGTTCTTTAAAATGTCCATTTTATCTTTAAAATCTAGCGTCTTGTGTTTCCGTTTACTTGACATTTATAATTACATACTATTCTCACTTCAAAATAACAGGTAAATACATACGCACATGCTTATGAGATAAGTTTTGAGGTTAGACTTAGGCGTAGAGGGGCAAGGGAGGCGCGGGCGGAGGATGCCGGATTATTGTACCTATCGGTCTATTGAAGTGCCGGATTAGTGAGATTGTACTGTATAATTTTATTTTACTTTAGCTCCACACAGGAGGTCCTAAGGAAAAAAAATCCCCCCAAGTCTTATGTCATTTTTGGGGATGCCGAGTGATGGGTATTTTTAGGGGAAAGGAAGAAGAGGAAGTGAAGGAAAAGGGTATGAGAGGTGGGTAGGAATTCGGAAGTCAATGTGTTTAGGATTGACAAATGTATAAATCCGTACCCTACCATTGCGGTGCAAAGCAATGGGTCGTTCAAGCTCAGCTGTAGAGGTCTTTTTAAGGTCTATCTCAACCAATTTCTTCCGATCCGGCCCGACATGCAGTAGGATGGCAGATACATTGGCCGCCTCAGACAAACCTCACCCCATGAACCCGAGCACCCCTGCTAAGACACCAAAAGTAGAGAACTACTTGGGGTAACCTACAGCAGGGTGTTGGTTATCCAATAAATGGTTCCCGGGGTGGTGGCACCCATACCTGCCATGTAACCGCTTCCCGGGCGCATTGTTTTGTAAAATTAATTTTTGTATGTCATTAAAAAATTATCCAATATTTTTATTTATTGATTAGTTTAATTATTTTGACCCGTGTTTGTTGTTAGTCATTGTTAATTAGGAAAGCTATCTTGGGTTAACCTCGCTATCGCCGGTAGGCCATATATGGCCGCGGTAGAAATTTAAAAAAAAAAACTTTTTTGGATGCGATTTTGACCCTTATGCATAAAGAAATTGTATAAAGAACAAGGTCTGAATGGTTTGGGCCATTCTCGATCTTGACGTAACAAAAAGCCGCATAGCGCCTAGCCTCTCGGAATAAATTACAAAAATTATCTTGGCGACCTCGGCGTCGCTTCAACTGTCATTTTGTATGGGTAAACCAGTGTAAACTTTGAAAACGTAAATATTTTACATTTTCAAAGACGTACCAATGTCATAACTTGTTCGAAAACACCTTGGATTGTTTTTTTTCACGTAGGGTGACTATTCAGGTTTGTGTAGAAATAAAAAAATCTGTTCATTTTCGTATATTTTTTTACGATTTGTTTCCGGAGTGCGAAAAAGCTAATTTTGCGCGGTTTTTTCCAAATATGCCTGGCACTAGCCAGGTTAAAGGCTATTTGGGTCTTTTCATGTTAGTAAAATAAGATTAACCGTATTCTGTCAGTAGGTTGGAATATTTCCACTTTGCAATAAAATCCAAATAAATGGAATATTTGTAAACATGTCTGAAAACTAAAAATGTTTTTGAAAGGTGATGAAATACGTTTTCAAATTTTATAATTCGAAATAAACATAATATCATTTTTTTACATATAAAAATTTTGAATACAAACATAAAAAAGGTTAAAAAATGGCTCACCTTATGTTTTTTCTAACTAAAATTACTGATAATGAAAAAAAATAAAAACACACACATATTTTATTAGGCAAATGTATCATAAACGTTATAGAAGGACTTACTTTTTTGTTGTTTCATGTAAAAATAATTAATAAAAAATTCCCAAAGATTCATAATATTTTTTCAAGTTGCGGTCGGATACTTTGGATTTATAAAGGTGTACGTTTGAATTATTTTGCTGTTAACTTTTAGATATGAGTAAAAAGTGTGGTGTATTCTCTTTGGAACACCGTTTAGATCATATTTCTAACCACGGTAGTAAAGGAGACAACCTGAGCGTAGGGAGTGTGGCGAACCCATCGCTCAGGGAGTGGAAATAGCCTGCAATAGCCATCCCAAGCCAAGGTGTGAGCTACCGTGCTCAGGCTGAATGTCCTGGGGAATAGTGTCACGAACGGTGCCTCCGAGAAACAAGGTCGCATCTCGGAGTATTTAGACCTTACTCCAGCACTCGGGGCTCTGCTGAAGTGGACCTTCTATTTCCCTGGTCACTCGTGCGACAAAAAAAAATTGGACCATTCGAAAACAAGGGGCCTTTGGGGAACCTACGAGTGCTGAGGCCACTTCTGTGGACTTCCTTCATGGGGCCTTTAGGAGGAACCAAGAGAAGAAGCTGTGGAGAGGAGAGCTGAGGCTACCTCCATGAACTCTTCCCTTATGGGGCCTTCAGGGAAACAAGGGGAAGAGCACTCTTCCGGCTTGGGGCCTTCGGGGAACCAAGGAGGAGTGAAGTGGAGAGATGATGTCCTCTTCCCATGCGGAGCCTTCATGGAACCATGTAGGAGTGAAGAGGAGAAATGAGGCCATCTCTGTGAACTCATCTCTTGTGGGGCCTTTAGGGAACCACAGAGGAGTGAAGAGGAGAGATGAAGTCCCCTTCCCTCCTGGGGCCCAAGGTGGGGTGGACTCTTCCCTTGTGGGGCCTTTAGGGAACCAAAGGGAGGTAAACTCTCCGTCTTGGAGCCTTCGGGGAACTAAGGAGCGGAGAGGAGAGATAAAGCTTTCTTCCCTCGTGGGGCCTTCAGGGAACCAAGGAGCAGTGGGGAAGAGAGATGAGACCCTCTTCCCTCGTGGGGCCTTCAGGGAACCAAGGAGTAGTGGGGAAGAGAGATGAGACCCTCTTCCCTCATGGGGCCTTCAGGGAACCAAGGAGTAGTGGGGAAGAGAGATGAGACCCTCTTCCCTCGTGGGGCCTTCAGGGAACCAAGGAGTAGTGGGGAAGAGAGATGAGACCCTCTTCCCTCGTGGGGCCTTCAGGGAACCAAAGAGGAGTGAAGAGGAGAAATGAGACCTGGGAAGACACACATTGTGAAACCAGAGGATATAGCTTCATTTCCAATGACAATCCTGGTGAACTTTATAAAAGGGCCAGGGTTACTGTCAAAGGAATGAGGTAAAATAGGAGATAGCACAATGGGCCTATGGCCTAAGTGCTCACGGGAACTATGTATATGTAAACCGTCTCCGCTAATAATAATAAAAAAAAGGGAGACAACGATTCCTATGAGACCTACATGAGTTGTTCCGAAAAGCGATCAAATTAGCCTGAGAACTTAAAAGGTAAGATTAAAAATCTAAATTAATCAAAGAAGCGTAGCCAGCAGTGAGGCATGCGACTGGCAGAGGAAGGATTTTTTTTTGCAATAGTTCCACACAGGAGACCCTGAGGAAAATAATTTCCCTTGTTGCCTGTCATTTTCAGGGACAATGTGGGGAGGGCCTTTTTAGGAAAGGAAATTCTGGGAAGGAAAAAGGTGTGAGGGGAGGGTAGGAATCTGGGGGTCAATGTGTCCAGGAGTGAATAACATATAGACGATGTTCCGAGAGAGGTCAAAAAGTCTCCCTCAAGTATTCTTTCCCGATCCGGCCTGCCGTGCAATTAGTGGGTAGACACATCAGCCAACAAGACCCGGACAAACCTCACCCCATGAACCCAGACACCCTCGTGACCTATCGCAGAGGTGTTGGTTATCCAATAAATGGTTCCCTGGGCAGCGGAACCCATACCCACCTCTCAAATTGACATAAGGGTGTATATAACAAAATGGATAAGATTGAGTAAGGGACTCTTAGATGGTTCGGTCAGAATTCGAGTCAACAGAAGAGTATTTGTGAGACAAGAGTGTGAGTTGTGTGGCTGCCTATCCTCTGCCTGTTGTTGTGACGGTTGGTTAGTTTGTTGAAGAATGTAAGTGAACATGTATATGTTTTTACCAGGATGGGGTGTGAAGTCCTTGAGGTAGTCATGGTTGGGGTGACAGAGCGGCAGGCTATCCGCCAGCTCCCGCCGAGGGTCGGGGGCTGCGCCACTCGATGCGCTGCGCAGGGGGCGCCGCTCCTTGCGAGGAATCTCCTGGAATCAAAAGCAACAAAGGTAAACAAGCTATGTTTAAATGAACAAAGAAAAAAAATAAACACATTAAAATATCAAGTTATACGCACACCATTTAAGTTAGTCAATCAGCCAGAGATTGGAACATGATTTGTAGCTTGTATTTAATTTTTTTATGTGATAAAAACACAAATACCTATTTTCTAAAGCCAGCCAGAAGGGGTATAATGGTACCCCTGATGTGAGGGTATGTTGTGAGGTGGGAGGAAACATTAAAGGATAGGGGAAAATTGGGGAAAACCAAACATCCCTTTCTTGTCAATGCTTAGCATTTTAAGTATTGGAGTTATTAATTCCGCTATTTCATTTGCGAGTTTGATGATCATAAATATGTGATTTACAGGAGTCAGGTGTTCAAGCGCATTTTTTTCCATACAAATGTAATCCCCAATTCCTCTTTGGTACATTTAGCTTTTTTTGATAAGTTATTTCTTTTAGGAGATAGGGTCCTCCAAAAATCGTTAAAATTGTCTGGTTTGAATGCCACCAACAGACATTCAGTACACAAACTAGACAATGTATTTTTTAAAAAAGCCAAAGGTACAGACATATTTTCTTCTAAAACTGTTAGTAAAATAAAATCAGTTCAATTGAGAAGGAAAATGGGGAATACAATAAGAGCTGCAGTTGTCCCTTTTATTCAGTATTCGGGGGAATAAGAGTGACAGTGACAGCAACAGTATGATAAAATATCTATTGAGCAAATTTCTCAGCGACCGGGTTCCCTCTTTAGCTGATACTGGAAGTATATTATGATCAAAGTATGTATATTATGATCAAAGTATATTATGGTAAATACTGGAAGTATATTAAGATAAATAAATGAACACAGAAATTAAACTTTTCTACTTCAAGTGTGGCATTTCAACAAATAAGTTTGATTCAATATAGCGTGAATATTATACATGCAATATTAAAAACACAGACATCCAAATTGATAGACCTGCCCTACCGTAAAATCTGGGATATCATTTCAACGAGTTGGAGGTAAACAAACCACTTGATCATATTTTTGGTACCAGGAGGGTTAGAGAATGCTTGGAATAAACTACGTCATCTCAGCGCCGAAGAGCGCACATTGAAATAACCAGACCCTGCTCAGAAAAGTAAAGTTTGCAGCGCAGTCCATTGCAGAACTTTCTGTAAATATAAATTATTACCGGTACCACGGCAACAGTCACTGTATCCGAGAACTTGACTTTATTCTTCTCCCCGGGAGATTTGCTGGAATGGTTCTGAGCTGGGGGCGGGTGATCCCTCCGGTAGCGAGATACGGCTAAGGCTGACGGGGGCGGGGGCGCCGGCGGGGCCTGGGGAGGCGCCAGCGGGGTCAGGTCGGGGCGCAGCGCCTCGGGGGGCGCCGTGGGCAGCTCCTCACGGATGGAGCGCATCGCCGGGGAGCTGAGCAACCCTCGGGGATATACAGGGCTGTACATACTCAGGAGGTTGTCGGCCTTCAGGGACGGGAGATTCAGACGGGGCCAGTCCAAACGTAGGGTTCGTTCTAGATTTAGAGAGAAGAAAATTACATACAATTTGTCAAATCTAAAAGTTAACCACAAAAGAATTCAAATGTACACCTTTATAAAACCAAAGTTTCCGACCACAATTTGAAAAAAACTTATAAATCTTTGGAAATTTTTTATTAATTTTTTATCATGAAATGACAAAAGGTGGGTTGACGATAATGTTTATAATACATTTTTGTCTTATAAAATATGTGTTTTAATTTTTTTTCATTATCAGTAATTTTAGTTAAAATTGTAAGGTGAGCCTTTTTAAAACTTTTTTATGTTTGCATTAAAAAATTTATAATTTAAAAATCACGTGTTTATTTCTAATAATACAATCCCCTCCCCCCCCCCGGTGACTAAAAATCTAAGCCCCCCGCCGCTCATTTGTACCAAGCGTAGTATTTTGAAGCCCCCCCCCTGAATGGGTCACGTAGTATGGGTACGTTACCTAATAACAATTTGTCAGAAAAACTTTAAACAGTATCTAATTTTTTTATTGGAAAATAAAGAACACAACATAAAAACAAAAATTGAAGCAAACAAAAAAGCAATTTTTTCTTTGGTATTAATGAGAAGGATGTGCTTGCTTTTCTGAGCATAGTTTCTCAAAACGAGGTTTAGCACTAGCTCCCGCTCCCACCGGCAGCCGCATCATCACAATGTGCGTGGCGCTCACTTGAGTCGGTCCGCGGTCGCGTCAACATAGACAGCCAACCTATTAGCGTCTCCCACACGCACACTTCAGAGCGACCGAGTCCCGCGCCACTTCAGGCGCAGAAAAGTAAAGACCGATAGGTTTACAGCGCAGTCCACTGTGAGACTTTTCTGCGCGGCGGCCTGAAGTGGCACGGGACTTAGTCGCTCCGAAGTGTGCGTGTGGAAGACGCTATAAAGATTGCCTCACGACGCCCCTGGGATGATCTCGCGGCGCCCCGGGGCGTCGCGACTCACAGTTTGGGAAGCCCTGGCCTATATGTTATTCTGATTTATGAGCTATATTATTGTACAGTTTCATTAAAATCGATTCAGTAGTTTTTGCATGAAAGAGTAACAAACACACATACATCAATACAAACTTTCACGTTTATAATATTAGTAAGATTAGTAAGATATTGCTGTTAACTCACCATTCTCTGCAAGGTCCGCTTGAAAGAGATCAATGGCCGAATGTGTGGATTGCATAGAATGTGTCGGATGTACGGGATTCATGGAACGTGTGGGATTTATAGAATGTACAGGATTCATGGAATGCATAGAATTCATTGAAATTATTGGATGTGAGGAATGGGACGAATGCGTGGAATGTATTGAATGTGAAGAGTTTGTGGAATGTATTGGATGTGTGGGGTGGGTAGGGGGGCTGGGTTGCGAGGTGAGCTGCGGAAGGGGGGGCGGAGGCCTGCGGGGGGCCACGGCCTGGCGGGGCGTGGGGGGGGCTCCGTACAGGTCCAGGGGGCGCGCCACCGGGGGGCCCCCTTCACCCTCCGAACCACTGCCACTGGAGGAGGAGCAGCGAGAACATGAAAGGCGGGAACACGAAGAAGCTGGAAACAGTTAATCAAGTACATTATTTTGAAACAATATTATCATTTGGTTTTGTGTATTTGACACTTTTATAAAAACATTATTCTATCATTATGGAATGAATCAGTGGCGGTCGGCAACATTGAAGATTAAGAAACATAAGATTTATAAATACGACATTCATGATGTTGTAGCTGAAAATATAATTTTTTTTTTTCAAAATGAAAAGTTTTTGTATGACGAGTCCTGAAATTCTTCGTACAAAAAATAGAAATTTTGAATTGTTGGGACATTGTATCACTGGGTTCAATGAACTTACCGCATGAGCTGGCGGCGTCGTGTGCGTGTTGCAAGGCCTCTTGAGCCAGTTGGGCTTGCCCGCCTGCGCGCGCTGCGTAATGCACGTCCATGAAGAGGTCTGCGTGGCCAACATCAATGGCTAGACAGAGGGCCTTCTCAAGGCGCCCATATCTACAGGAACAATAAGTATCATATTAGACTAACTATATGGCTCCCCTGTTTTTACACTGTACTGAGAGGCGTTCTTATAGGGATTAACATAAAATTTTTAAAAAATCAATTACTGGGATGAGTGACATCTATTTACAAAATTAAATACCTGATAATTTTTACTACTATGCTCAGCGCTCGCTCACATGTATTTTTTTTACATAAATACAGCACAAGAGTCCCAACTGCTCCCGTCTGAAGCCAGTGAGACTATGGCATCCCCAATTGGGGTATGTTGTAAGGCTGAAGGTAGTGGGGAGGGGAAGGAGATAGGGAAGAGGAAGATGGGGAAGTACCTGGCTATTCAGATCTGGTCACCAAACACGGCTAATGCCATTTCAAGCAACGTTTCAATTCTGAATGGTGGTCTTACACAAGGGCGATACTGAGAGTATCTTCCACTCTAGAACGTGCCGCAAATATATGTACTATACAGGGTGTCCGGGGTAAAGTGCATTAACTTCGGGACGCGATTCTACATGATAGTATAAGTAAAAAAGATAAATAACTTTTTTCTAAATTCCAACTTTAAGGGGTAGTTTTGTGGTAATAATATAAAATTAGTCCGGCGTGTCCGGCCAGATTTATTATTTACCGCTGTTACGATACGGGCCGATCACAACCATACAATATTGCCACAATCGCGCCCGGCAGGGTCTCAGCAAGATCGTACCTCACACTAAGGATTTGTAGTAGGTACGTTTTTTTGTATGGGAAAAAAATGTTGGAATTTCAGAAAAAGTTATTAATCTTTTTTACTCCTACCATCATGTTGAATCACCTCCCGAAGTTAATGAACTTTACCCCCGGACACACTGTATATTATTTTAAATGAAGAAATTGTAAAATAATACAAATTAATCAATTGCCACGCCGGGATTCGATCCCGCGACCTTCGGTGTGCGAGTCAAGAGCCTTACCGCTGGACTACGCCGGCCGTGCGCGTGCTGGAATTTTTCATGATAGAATTTTAACCTTTATGCTTTGAAATATGTATACAGGATAAAATCAGAATCACTTGTGCTTAATGTCACTGTAGATTCAACTTTTCTATGTTGGCTTATGAAATAATTTTTTTTTCATAAAACGTCCCAAAAATTAAAATATTTTATTTAAATTTTTTATTTTATTTAAAATTTTTTAATTTCTTTTATATATTCAATAATAATAAGGGGACAAACTCTAGGGGACGCCCACGCCGAGAGTACCTGGACGACCTGCTGGTGGACGTGCACTGCTCATCATATGCAGAATTCAAAAGAGCCGCACAAGACAGGGAAGAATGGAAGAGAAAATTAGAGGAAATTGCTGCAAACCAATCCCAGGATTGAAACCAGAGAGAGATTCAATAATTTTATTATTAAATTAATAAAAACAGTTTATTTATAATCAAGTTCTGCTGGTAATTATTATTACGCGTGACAGTTGTTTCGCCTTCTGTGGCGAAACAACTGTTAAATTCAAATCTATGTTAAATTAAATGGCTTTCATTTAATTTAACATGGATTTGAATTTAACAATAGGTGGAAAGGAAGAATCATTAATGGTGAGTTTAGTTAAACTACTTTTAGATCTGAATGAGTTAAATATATTCAGATCTAAAATTAGAGGCATGATCTAAAGCCCGGGCAACGCTGGGTACTTAAGCTAGTATTAAATAAATGTGAGCAATTTCTAAAGTGTGCTTTATATTTTATTATAATATCGTTATTCTTCATTATGTTAACACAAAATTGCAAACGTATAATAATAATTTACCTAAATGCAATTCTAATTTTGAGATCAGTGGGTATCTATATTGCAATGAAAAAATATTTTTTTCACTTTAATGCCTTTTTAATTTTTAATAAAAATGTAGGTTACACAGCTTTAGATTAACACCATGGTTATTATATTTTTAGTATTGCCATTTGGGCAACAGTGGCGCCCTCATATATTTTCTACTCTTATTTGACAAACTGTATGTAGAAAATTGTGGCAGATGTGTTGGAAAAAGTGTATCGATCTAAAAGAAGTTTATGCTGAAATTTTAAAAAAGAAAGTGAAAAACTTGCATCTTTATTACTAATGCAGGTACTTATTAATCGACCCTCGTAAGTGAGGTTTTTTGTTCTTTCTTATCACTTTTCTTCGAAGTTCTGTTTTGTCATGGAACCCAAAGTATAGTGCAAAGGTAACCATACAGGGATCTCAAGCCCATTGCAGTAAGTAAGTAAAGTAATGGCGTACCTGACGAGAAGGTGGAAGAAGCGGCGGCACAAGTCGTGCAGATGGGGCAGGTGGTGGAGGCGCACGGAAGGGGCGAGGGGGGCCGGAGGCGCCAGGAATGTGCCCAGGGCTGCCTGAGCCACCTGCTCCCGCTCAACACTAAGTGGGGCCCTGCAATATGTGTACACATATTTAAAAGTCAAATCAAAGTGATGCAAGAGAGTTGACACACTTTGGGGGGGAAGAAAAGTTCTACCTTTTACGGCGGTCCTACTTAAATCCCTGGAAAGGCATTGCTGTCAAGTATTTTTTATACGAATATTGTGCACCAACACTCTTTGTAAGGGTCCCAACTATGTACAGAACATTGAAATATTTAAGTATTATAAATTCTTACGTATATGTGATACAAGTCTTCCACATCTTCAACTACTTGTCTTGTGGAAGAATATTTTATCTAAAGGAAACTTACACTTTTGGATATACGCATATTGTAATGAATTGTACCAAAGTGAAAACCAATTTACACATAAAACATCATTAAAGGGTCCAACACTGACTTTAACTTAGGTTTATGGTGTCCTATTACAAAGTAGGCTTTAATTTTGGACAATACTTTTATAGTCAATATAATTATAGCTACCAGTGGTGTACCACAAGTGTCTCATTTAGACCCAATTTCGTTTTTACTGTTTGTAAATGAAATTGTTAATATATGTATTTGATAAAGATATAAATGTATTGCTTTTTGCAGACAATTTAAAAATATTTAAAATAATTAAAACTGCTGAAGATTGTATCTTTCTACAAAATAACTCAAAGAGGTTAATTAATTGGTGTTCTCTTAACAAACTTTATCTTAAACTTTAACTGTCCTTCAATAAGATTTTACAGAATAAGTAACTAATTATTCATCTATATGAACATAACAACTAAACCCTTACCTCTGTCGAAGGAATAAATGACCTAGGCATAACTTTCGACTCTAAATTAAACTTTATATCTTGTATAAACACAATCAATAATAAAGGAATGAAAATGCTTGGCTTAATTCTTGGTTTGAAATTCCAGAAGTTTTAGTCTTAGTTCGTAGTTAAGTCGAATATAACTCCTCGATCTGGTCCCCCCATTTAAAAATAAATTCAGATTCAATCGAAAAAATTCAACATAAATTCTTAAGACACATTAAATTTAAACTCGGTATTCGCATTGAAAACATAAACAATATTAATTACTTGATAAAATAATTAAATTTATTAAGACTCTCAGATTGAAGAATTATATCTGACTTAATATTTATGTTCAAAATTGTAAATGGTAGTACAGACAGTCCTGATTTAATTAACCTCATTGAATATCTGAATTGATTTTCTCTTTACTTTTTTTCTTTTAGTAACACTACCCATCAAATGAATGTCTGTTTCTAGCGCCATGTTAATCCCATTATTAAAATGGCTCGATAAGTGGTTATTCCGCAGTTTTCTCAGAGGTGGTGGAAACATCCCATTAATTTTGTGAGTAACTTACGAGAAGAGGGTGTTGAGGAGTTGGTGCAGCAACGCAAGACAGGCGGCCCCCTCGGTGCCCCAGTCGGTGCCCCGGAGCTGTGCTAGAGCCCGTGCTTCTTGGCCCCTCCGTACTACCACGGGACGTTCCTAAACAAATAAAAAATTATTTCTCTGCAATGGCAGTTAATCTGGAAAGCTTAAAGCAGATGGTGCTGGTGTGGTTGGATATCATTTGCATCATATGAATGGTTGAGTTCCAATATCCTCCGTAATGAATTTAGATCAAAAAGTAGGTGTGAATGCCATCTGATGTGGTTTCGTAAACTGGTTATTTAATCCTTAGCACGGGAGATCCCAGTGAGGATATCATTATCTCTACATGTTACTAAGAAAGGAAGACATTAAATCAATAATCAGAAGACCATACTGTACTTACGATTATAACAGATTTCATAGGCATTACATAGTCCGATAAAACAAAATGTTTATTGCAAATGTGAGAATTTTTTATTGGTTTACATTTATGTATTTTTAAGGCACAATCCACGTTTTTATTAACTGTTCATCACTTGGAAACCTATACAGACATTCCCGAGGAGCATAGACACAATACAATGAGACATTTTTATTACTGTGTTATTATTATTAAACTTTTGTAAAAAAGACTTCCGCCATTGCATTGGAATAATGGCTGGCATGATATCCAACCACACAGGCGCCAACAGCTTTCAACTCGGCCTATCAACTGACCAAATAGTACATTAGTGAGTGGCATATTGAAAAATGAACAGGCTGCAAAGCAAAGTAAACAGACTAATTAAGTTGATTGTAATGGATATGTATTTTAAAAACGGTGGAAGAAGAAATTAGTGAGATAAAAGTAAAGAAACTATGGATACGAAAATGGATTAATACAAGAGATTAACTAGGAGCTACAAATTATATTCTCAAAGAAATAGCAATAGAAAATCCCTAAGAATACCTCGCAACTCGGAGAATGACTGAAAGTTGTTTTGATTTTCTGTTAATGAAAATGCTGTCACAAATTGTACATAAAAAAATACCTATTTAAGAAGTGCAATTCCCGCAAAACTGAAATTACAGGCAGCTCTCTACTTTTGTGCTGGATAACCAGACATCTCTTTTTACTTGGAAAATCAACTATAGAAGCTTGTGAAGCTATCTATGAGTGCTGTCCGTTATATAAGGTTTTCGAGGTGCTGCAGTCGCGAGGAACGATTTTATGCGCAATCCGGCAACACTGGCGTGTAACCTGGTTCCCATACGCCAAATCCTCACCACGTTGCACTCTCTGCGACGCTTAGTATCGGAGTATCAGCCGTTTACGATGGAGCTTCCACTTGCCGCACCCGCCAGGTGTGAATTACGCTCTGCAATTAGTTTTTTGTGAGCAAAGAACAAAACTCCAGTAAAAATTCATTCTCAGCTACGTGATGTGTATAGAAAACGGTGTATGAGCAAAAACGTGTGAAAATGCTGCTCTGCACTGCAATCATGAATCCCAAGATATGCCAATTAAATTATTTAGAACCCATGCTGAAGAATAGTAAGTTTTATGCTAACATTGATTACTATTATTGAGATATGTTATTATAGCCCGTTTGTTCCGTGCGGTTAAACACATCTATTACTTCTGACAAAGTATTGCCAACTGCATGTAATCTACATAGTTACAAGCAGTATCTAAAGGACTCAGTTCTGATATTGTTATTGCAATTAAAAAGAATTTTAGACTGAGTGGTTTTTGTTGGTACATATATGGAAGGTAATTAAGTTTAATACATCAGAGCCGTCATAAATTTTTTTTTAAAATAAAATTCAAGTCGTAAATAAATCTTCTATCTGAGAGTTTTAATAATTTAAATTATTTCATCAAGTGGTTGTAATTTATTGTTTCTATAGGTAGACCGAGTTTGTCTAGCTTGTAGTCTTTCTAGATTTTAGGCATGTATGGTAAGTTTGTACAGAGCCCTTAAGGTGATTTTTCACAAAAACGGCGCTATATAAATCGTCCAAATATTATTATTATTATAGTTTAGCAGCCTTACTCATAATGAAACCCTACCACAACGCTGTAGCGTCAAGGTAGCTACACAGGGGAGGGGGCCTACACTGCTCAGGGTAAAAATCCTTACTCATAATCATAAATTTTCCCAATATTGCTCGACAGCTGGATTATGGGTTATGATTTTTTTTTACAGTAATAACACTCTGCTCCAAAGCTGAAAAACGCGGTCAATTTGGCATTTCATGACGTGTTGCCAACTTCACGTTTATTCATACGTCAAAATATTATTCAACGAGATTGTTTTGTGTTTCGCTTTTCAAAAATAACTAATAATGGACATCATAAACAGTAATTCGGAAGGGGAAATAAAAAGTAGTAGGCGTAATAAGAATTGGGGTGACGTTGAAATGAGTGTTATAAAAAAAATAATAATAAAGCCTGTTTGGTTATCAATTTCGCTGATTTGTTTCACAAGAATGCAATTATAAACACTCGTTTCTACCCAATTATCGTATGGGACAAAGAACTTGGAGATCGGTAGATACTTTACCACCCTGTTTATTGTTCACATCCAAATACATGTAAATCTATATATAGATCTAAAATCTCCTTTCATAAGTGCCGCAAATGGATCGAACCTTTTTTTGTACCTTTTCCGTAGCCATGGTGCACGAATGCCGCGAAACAGTCAATATTTGCAAAAGTTCCATTTAAAACGTCAAGATTCTCATAAAAGTTCGCCATTTTGAAAGTTACAACGCCGTAGTACTGAGTTAACCCTGGTGATCGGGTGGTTTAAATTCTGGCAGCTACTACATCTCCCGTACAGCGACGGGGTAAGAAAACGCGCATGCGTGCGATTGACCCACCGTGTTGAGTAACAATTTCACCTAACCCGGTCTTGCTCTTGTGGTTGTATCTTATTTTGCGATTATGAGTAAGACTGAATACGTATATTTAAATGTCATTTCGCTCCAACAAAATGACATTTTTGCGGCAGCTAATGAACTCTACTAAAACAATGGGTTCGGACTTGTTTAGGGATTGAGCCAGTTAACAGTGAAATGTGGTGAGGTGCCCAAAAAATAGAACAAAATGGACTGACTTGACTAAACCACTGGCCAAACTGTTTGACTAAATTTATGTTGCTCGGACATGTTTAGCTACTAAATGACTCGCATCTCGACTAAATTACTAGCCTAGTCCGAATCAGCCTTAATAGGATAAAGGCGTGCTATTTTAACTCGACTTTCTGATGTCTTATCCTTAAGTGTCAATCGTACGATTAAAGAGTTCCATGACAGAAAACTTGAATCGAAAATATCATCATCGAAGTGATACATATTTTAACCCAATCTATTCGGCTGTCGCATATTCGATACATCGGTGGGTATCCCTGTAGGAGGATATCTCAAATCTGATATGAAGTTTCATTAAAACACAATACATGCATTGTGTCAAAATTGCCGCATGATGGGATAGATAGTGTTGAAACAGTTAAAGTTGTAAATTTTAAAAAAAATACTTAAGTATTTTCAGATGAAAACTGCGTAAACATTACCCGCTTTTAGTTCCCTATCTCGGTGAATAAATAACACTGGCACATAATTTTACGTCAAGTGTGAGCGTAGCCTTGCGGCCATAAAATACAATTGATATGGTTAGTATATTTACCATGGCAGTAGCAGCGGAGTAGAGCCTAAGGCAGCACATGGGCCCCCCTCTCAGTAGAAGCAGGAGAAGGCCGTCTCCGGGTAGGAAGCGTCCCCCAGCAGCCCCCGCGGTTCGATGGGAGTTCCACACTAGCTGGCTGAGCGAGGGCTCTTTCCTTCAAGAAAAAATTCAATACCATGGGTAGATCGTGGTCTAAGAAGATTTTTTTTATACTTTTCTAAACAAATTATGTATAGGTTTTTCAATTTTAGTTGACTTTATCACAGTACTCACACAGATGCAAATATTGGGATCGAGTTTTATGAAGAAAATAATCAGAGAAAATGAATGAGAGCGACGAATAAATGAATTGGTTCTGAACTAGTCCCAGGGCTCATAACAGCCATTTATTTTGAATATATGTAGAGCATGGCGTGCAAGTGCCGAATTGTTCAATTTTATTATTGCACTTCAAAAACTGGCTTGTTTTATGTTAAATTAAATGCATTCTAACTTGAAGTAGGGCCCCAGATCCAGCATTGTGTCGGGAGGTGCATGGTCCCCCGGGGGTGCCAGCCGCGCGGGGGCCAGAGCGGTGTCCCAGGCCTGCAGAGTCGCCCCCGCGCCTCC
The DNA here is from genome assembly GCA_917563855.2 of Limnephilus lunatus. Lineage (NCBI taxonomy): Eukaryota > Metazoa > Arthropoda > Insecta > Trichoptera > Limnephilidae > Limnephilus > Limnephilus lunatus. The sequence continues at coordinate 28,859,035 of OU830594.1, read as the reverse complement.
CACTACCACCCCTCCACTCCACCAGCTGCAGGCACGAGCCACCTGGGAGAAATGGTTTGAAATACAGAAAAAATGCAATACAACATACAAACTTACAATATGGTTTTGTCAAATTGGAGCCTAAATTACAAATTCTTAAAGTTAGCCTTTCCTTGTCAACTTAAGACTTTTATTTTTATATGAGTAACGCACAAGAGTCCAAACTGCAGTTTGGCATCCCTAATTGGAATGTATTCCAATAAGGGATTATTATTTGCACACGCCGGGATTCAATTTGGGAGGCAGGTATTTATTGGATAACCAACACCTATGCCATAGGTTACCCCAAGTGGTTCGCTAAGTTTGGCGACTTAGCAGGGGTGCCCGGGTTCATGGGGTGAGGTTTGTCCAAGACCTAGTGGCGGATGCGTCTGCCCTCCTGCTGCATGGCGGGCTGGATCCAGAGAGACTGGTTAAGGGAGGCCTTATGACCTTTCCAGCCGGACTCTCGACCCATCGCCTTGCACCGCTGGAGGGATGGATTGATACGTATGTCACTCCCACGATATACACTGACCCCTCAGATTCCTACCCACCCCTCATATCTTTTTCAGAAATTTCAGAACTTTCTACCCTTCCCTTCCTTAAAAAGACCCTCCTCTCAGCATCCCCTAAGATGACATAGGCCCTGAGAGAAATTATTTTCCTCAGGGCCTCCTGTGTGGAGCTAATTTAAAACAAAAAAATTTGGATTCAACCTCTGGATTCGTAGGAGGATCTTAACCACTGGACTTAGGTGGCCATCATTGTATGAGAACATTGTAAATTTATAGATCCGCAAAATGATGAAATCAATAAAGAGCTTACTTACAAAAGAGGCGGTGATGGTTGTGGTCAGGTTGGTGGCGGAATGGTGCAGCAGCACGGAGCGGTCACTGCAGGCCAGCAGCAGGCGCTCCTCGCAGGGGGAGCGGGCGCAACAGGTGGCGGGGGCGGGGGCGGCCAGGCGGACCACCGCCCCCGCCGATACGCAGCCCGTCCGGGTCGCCCGGAGGCGACGCCATTCCACTACCATGCCGCCCTGGAATACTCATTATGTTCAACTTGGTTAAAAATAAAAGATACATCCATCTTATCTTACTAATATTATAAATGCGAATGTTATGGATGTGACTTACTCTTTCACGCAATAAATATTGAATGGAATTTAAAAATTCTTTCACTAATCGAAAGCTACATTATTTGCGAGTAACATAGGCTATATATATTGGTAAGCTCTGGCGTTATGAATAAGATGTGGCGTTATGAAATTATTTATTGTACGTTTATTGGCAAAGCGTGTTGCTAAGTAAATGTTTGACGTGGGCTGTCATTTTGTTATTTGTTTAGGTTACTACGGAGATTTCTTTGATAGCGAAAATTCAAATATGAGTATTCTAATATGAATATTTAGTGTAGATACAAATATAAAATAGGTACTAATCTACATTTTGACCTAAGCCAACAGCTATACTAATATTATGAATGCGAAACGGAGCATATTTGATTGTTGATTGATTGGGGGAGGGGGAGGGGTAGTGCAGGGGGAGAGGGGGGAGGAGTGGGGGGAGTGGGGGGGGGGAGTAAGGGGGGGGGGGAGTGGAGGGGACGAATATGCGAGCGAAGCCGGGGGCAAAAGCTAGTCCATTATAAATGCGAAAGTGCGTGTGTTTTATATAATGGTAAGCTCTGGCGTAATGAAATTTGTATAAATGAAAATGTGTGAATTTCATATATTTTAGCGGCAGGGAGGAAAGGCAAGGAGAAGATGGGGTTCGCGGAGAGGGAAGAGACGAGGAATGGGGAAGGTGGGGAAGGTGGAAGGGCAGACGAGAAAGGACATGCAAATTACTTTGAATGGCATTGCAACTCATGCCGGGTACCAGCTAGTAGTATATAACCAGAAAACAGGCAAACAAGACATACTTTTTTACAGTTAACAATTTTTATTCTGTGAAAATTTTTGTCTCAAACCTCCGGTTTAAGATTGAGCAAATACAGTTAACATTTTTTTGGAATGAATAATAAATATGTAATTGAAAATGGAGAAAGTGAAGAAACCAAATTAGGAGTATTTAGACATAAAATTCTGATTAAAAAAAAGGATTATACAGGATAAAGTGTTTTTTTTTTAACCTTATATAAATTTTTTAAATTAAAATTTAATGAATTCCAAAAATAGTGTTTCGAGTATGGATTTACCTTTTTAGAAGTCTTTTGCTCTACAGAAAAAATGATATCATCGTGTATGGTGGAGAAGGAAACACACAGAGGGTCAAACTCTATTCGGTGGTAACAAAGTAGACTCATCTGTGATCTGAAACAGAACACAGAACCCAACTTATACATTTGAATTAAGTTATTCTTAAATATTAATCTTTTTTACACAGTCTATTTCACCACGTGGCACATTTTGACACAATGTATGTGTTTCATCCATAGACATAAGAATATTACTAGACCTGCCCTAAGTGATAAAAGTTTATTATTTCCCCCTCCTCATACCATTGGAACCGGCTGGGATCGAGTATGGCTTCGCGTGAATCTAAAAAATGTGACGTCATCATTCTTCTGCGAGCCAGCGTTGAGCACTCATCGGTGCATTTTACGAAATAACACGGCAAAAATAGTGGCTTGTGTTTTGAAAACGTGTAAAAATAGAAGTGAAAAAGAGAATAAACCCAATTGTCGTATTACATTCCATACGCAAGCATTATTTTACTTTATTTTAAGCTTATTCAGATCAAATAATATGATCGTTTTTGTAACAAATACTATCACTCGAGATACATGGCGTGTGCTCGTCGCTGTTTACTGAGGTAAGTAAATTATGAAACATTTGTAAAAGTGTCTTAACTAATACGGCAACAAAATATTGGACTTTGAAAATAGGCGACCTTTACTTTGCCGTATTTGGAAATCGCAAATTTGTTCATTACGCGGCGAGCAATTCGCGCTCCCATGTAAAAAGGTCTATTCATTCAAAAGCAGAGTTTACTTTTAAGAATTAAATGGTGATATTATAATGCGAGATGCCTGATATACTGTCAGATTGAGTTATTGACGAATCACACATCACCAAAGTCACCTTCCCGCTTTGAGTCCCGCCGTAGTTGGTTTCTACCCCTCACCTTTCTGTTCTGGTCTAGTAATATTCATATGTATATGGTTTCATCATAATTTGTGACATTTGCGTAAGGGAACTACGGGAGCAATCGATGGATCACATGTGTGACAGCTGCTTAAATAAGGATAAAGTGCAGTAATGCAGGAGTTGAGTTGTCACATGTAAAAAAGATCAACAACTTTCAAGTTCAATAAAAATCAAGTTCCGTTCTTTTCCTTTCATACAAATAGCCAAATCTACTAAAATCTCTATTTTCTTTCTTTTAATAAAAGTTATCAGATTGTGTAGAAGATACGATTAACATAATGAAACAAGTTCTTTGTGTAAAACCATTTTATCTTAATTTATATTCATTGACCGGTTTCGGTTTTGCTCTCTCTTTCTATTATGTTTACCTCTTAATCTTCCTCTGTACTTTAAGTTAGTTTGTATGTTTATTGTCCTGAAGAAGGTTTAGATCCACTGAAACCGGTCTAAGAATATAAATTAAAATAAAGTGGTTTTAAGCAAAGAACTTTCATTTTGTATGTCAAGCCACAAAGTGTTTACTTTCTTCGTTATGATACAATTAAATTTACTGTTGCAGTGTTAATCCAGGCTCGCTACGGGTGAATTGTTTCGGCAACAGTTTCGTCACTGTTTCAAAATCCATTGCAGTATATGGAAGTGCTTATACCTAACGACAAAAAATTAGGGTGACTTTATTTACTGCAATGGATTTTGAAACTGTTGCATGATAAGAGACATCCAAGTGCCTGAGTTAGGTTTAGTTTTAAGTGACAGTAGGTCCTTACCCGCTGAGTGTGTAGACATGTACGTTGGCATGGTCGCTATGGGGGCTCCAGGGGAACAGGTCGGAAGGGGAGGCGCGGCTCCACAGCAGGGCAGAGCCCCCCTCACAGCTGCCAGACACACCCAGGGAACCCCGAGCCCCCCACACGCCTCCGCCCGCACCTAATTCCACCGTCTGTGAGGATTAAACAAAACTCATATTGTAATTCGTAGACAACGCAAAGATTGCTGTTTCGATTGACACAAGGGTTCCCAACCATTTTGAGGTTAGGAGCTACATTTTACATCCACCTGGAAGAAGAATTATTGACCTATACATTCTACAATAAAAAAAAAATCCTAAGTGCCGGTCGAGAACATATATATTTGACAGTCATAGATCTTGACTTTCCAAATCACATATAGGTACATGTGAGTCAGCCGTGGTCAAAACATTAAAAGAATTTTTAATGTTACTTTTTTTTGGTTCTTTCTTTGACCATGAAACTGCTTCAACAGATAAGAACGAAACTAGCAAAACCAATTTGTCATACATTTCTTGTAAATTTAAAACATGGAAATAATAATCATTTTCAAAATTCACAATCGTAATGATTTGGATCAAACAAAAATTGCTCTACGAACGACTGGTTGAGAACTCTTGATTTAACAATTATAACTTTTAATAGCCCTCAAGCCCGTGTTAACTAAGGCTGTCAATCTGTGCCTCAATTGCTAAACATTTACTAAAGCAATTGCCGATCGGTTTACTAAAGCAGTTTTCAAAACACGAAAATAACTGGGCTTAGAAAAGTATGTACAATCGTTTTTCAGTGGTCAGCAGCATATTTGGTAAAATCTCGGCAACAGTCGGCAAGCTTCCAAGCCACGTCTCCCGATGTTTCTATTGATTTTAATAAATTAATAGTCCTCTAAAGATATGTGGTATTACATTACCTGCAGTTTGGGATCTCGATTGCTAAGTTTCTCGGGAATGGTGCTTTTAATAGATGGCCGGTCAAAGCTGACCAGGATGGCTTGCTTGTCGTTGTATGTGAGGAGGATGTGTGTGTCGGTGAGGAGAACTGCAATACACACACACACTATGCAACTAGACATGCAAGCTAAGCAGGAACTAAGATTATAAAACCAAATTTATGATAATACGAAGGGGTTTTTTTCTGATGGTTTTTCATAAACAGGCGCATGGTGCAGAGACAATAGCTAGCTAAGTTCTACAATACTAAAAGGGTACTTACTTATTATATACATATTTGTAATTATGTATTCTGTAATGTTTTGGTTAGATTCAATAGTTAAGATGTATTATCCATTCACAACCGGCTTCATACAAGCATGTGTTTGTCTTAAAAAAATAAATCTGTTTTTGGAAACAGAACCGAAGGAAGGATCGAATCTGAAAAAAGGGATATGTCGATGGGACGTGAGAGAGCTACTTATCTAAGGTACCTTCATGCTCAAGTGTTTCAACCAGTCAGGATCAGGATAGTCAACCTACAGGATCTTAGCGTCATTGATGTGGCCCAATATCTCTGTGGTGATGGTTATTATTGTATTTTTTGATCAAGAAAACCCTCAGAACTCTTAACAATTTTTAGTGGAGATATTAACCTGAACTATTAAAACTATCCTGAACTTTTCGAAATGTTTCCGGAACATAATGAAGGCAAAACGAAAATTCCAGAGCCCCTCATTATTAAAGGCAAAACAATTAAATTATAGTTATTTAACTGGTCAAATTTGTTTTATGGATCCAGACTTAGCTATTGATTTATTTATTTAAGCCCTAGTGGGCTTTTACAAGATAGATATATAAGTAATACAGTTGTGTTAGCAAATACATAGTATTCAATATATATTGATTTATGATAAATTTAAGACAAATTAAATTTATAGGTATAGAAAGCGAAATTTGTAAAAAGACATATAAAAACTAAAAGAAAATAGAAATATAAAGTGTATTCACTACGGAGTCGTGAAATCATACATTTTACTAAAATAATTATAAAGACTTCGTTTTGTGACTAATACGGAATCTTTAAATATGTCTACAGTATTCCCAAATTTATTGCCCAGAGCCCAGATGATGCATTCTATTAATAGGTGTATGAGCCTCATAATTTGTTTTGAAATTGTCACAGAAAAAGGTAGCACTTTGTCTCATATTTCTGGTCGTATGTAAAATTTTATTTTGGAGAGAATTTCAGGGTTGTTAATGCAATTATTAATAATTTTATTTAATAGTACAAGGTCAAAGATGATCCGCCTATCTGACAGCGTAATTATGTTGAGTTGTTTCATCAAAACGACATAGTTAATATTTTGAATTGGAATATTCAGCTTAAGGGTAGGGTTTGGAAAACATCGCTCCGCATTATCAGTAGCATCCGCATCTAGTAGCAGCAATACTAGAAAATTATATACGGGTAGTTAGAAAAATGTGTAAAGTTACTAGTGATTAAACTTTTTTTACTGTAATCTTACAAATTCTATAAGTTATACATGCTGCAACTTTAGTTAAAACGTTGAAAAAGGCCTTCGCGATTATCTCTCCTGAACCTGTTGTAAACGTTTTTAACAAAAATCCTTCCGTAATCTCAGAGTAAACATTATGTTAAAACACGCTATTAAATTTAAAGCACTTCAGTGTTTCTAGATTTTTATTGTAATTCGCCTAAACTTTCTGAATTTTTCAACTATCCTCCGCCATACAAAAATGTATGGCGGAATAATACGCCGCGCGATGTCTAAATGTCTATTGAATTTCACAGAATTCATTCAGTTGTGAGAAAGCGGTCACGGCGGGAGCACGCATATTTTTTTCGCGGCAATTTTGTTCGCTGTGTCTTTGATTTTTGAAGGAATCATTGAGGAGATAGGTGTTACAGAAACCGGGTAAGTAGAAATAAAATATATTTATTATTATCTAATAAATTATTTTTAACTTGATTTACAGATTTTATTTATTATTTTTTTTTTTAAACTTCAGGTACCTTCAAAATGGGTAAAAATAAAGGAAGCCTTGCTTACCGTGCCATAAAAATAGACCCACCCACTGGAAGAAAAGGAGAATAAGTTAATAATGTCAACATTTAAATTTTTTACTGATTTCTATCAAAGGTAGTTTGAAGGTGGACTGAAGTCATTTTGCATTTTGACATCTAAAAATTTCGGCATCCATCTTGAATTTCTCTAGTTATCTACCGATTTGGTTCAATATCAGAATTCTGGCGTTTAGAAGTGCACTGAACTCGAATCTAATGTCAAAATGCAAAATATCGGCATCCATCTTGAATTTCTCGTGTTCTCTACCGATCTGGTTCAAAATCAGTATTAGGGAGTATTGGCGAGCACTGAACTCGGATCTAATTTCCAAATGTAAAATTTCGGCATTCATCTTGAATTTCTCTAGTTATCTACCTATTTGGTTCAAAATCAGGATAAGGGCGTTTGGAGGTGCACTGAACTCGGATCTAATGTCAAAATGCAACATTTTAGCATCCATCTTAAATTTCTCTAGTTATCTACCTATTTGGTTCAAAATCAGGATTAGGGCGTTTGGACGTGCACTGAACTCGGATCTAATGTCAAAATGGAAAATTTCGGCATCCATCTTGAATTTCTCTAGTTATCTACCGATTTGGTTCAATATCAGGATTCGGGCGTTTGGAAGTGCACTGAACTCGGATCTAATGTCAAAATGCAAAATTTCGGCATCCATCTTGAATATCTTAAGTACTTTGACGATTTGGTTCAAAATCAGGTTTGAGGAGTTTGAGGTTCACCGAACTCGAATTTAATGTCAAAATGCATAATTTCGACGACCATTTTGAGTTCTCTACCGATTCCGTTCAAATAGTCACTAAGTTTTATTGAAAACAACGGCTGTCAGATCCATTGATAAATCGAATGAATTTCGATGTTGGGTAAATTCTGGGTTGTATTATTACAAATAAATTTATTTTAAATGTTTTTTTAGGAAAGTGTTGACTGCAATTGAAAACAAACCATATATGAACCAGAATTTTTTTCCACGTCAAAACACCATGAGATTCTATGTCACATTGAGTCAAAAACGAAGACGTCTGTAAAGGTCCAGGGGCTAAAAAAAGTCTATGTATCCTTGACCTTGCATAATATGATTTATAGTCTGTCGATCTGTATCAATTATGTTGCAAATAAATTAATTTTTTTATAAAGCAAGTGTATTTTTATTCCGTATTTTATCTAAATGCTGACCAGTTGTGCCTGAATCTAACCGAAATACACAGTAGATCGAGCGGCTGGCACGCGGCTCGCGGCGGCCGAGCTTGTTTGCAACTACCAAAAATACCTAACTGCAGTGAATGGGCAGTTTGACCCAGGCGCAAATGTCTCTATGAGCTATCCACGCTATTCCACAATATGATTCTTAGTATGTTAAGCTGTATCCATTATAGTAGAAACTAAATTTTAATTTTATAAGGCAAGTTTATTTTTATTTCGTAAGTCCGTAGTGTCTAGTATACCCACATCTCCTCTAGTCAGACGCAGGCGGCCAGCTGCGGCCGTGTTTGTCTACAAGTACAAGAAATACCTAACTGCAGCGTTAGCGCGGTTTGATACCTGGCCCTTAAAGTTAATAAATCTTAGAAATTTGTGCTGTACCCTTTCTATATTGTTGGAATGGATTTTATACATTGGGGACCAAATTGGCGAATTGTACTCTACCTGGCTTCTTACTAAAGAAGTGTACAATGTTTTCAAACATTCTAGTGACTTGAAACCACTTGCTGTTCTGCATATGAACCCGAGCATTATTATAGCTCTATTTGTTATTTCATTATTATAAAAGATCATTTGGTTTTGGCCTATTTCAGCATATCGCTCGCCATTCCCAATGTTTTTGTCTTTGCCAGCTACCTACTAGTAAGTCACCTGTTGAATGCCGGGCGTATTTAAAAAAACGCACAGTTTTTACCTTGTTGCTTTCTGGTCAAATATCCATATAAAAACAACGGAATTGCTTTTTTGCGATTGTTTTCTGTTTACCAGATAATATATCTTATTATTCATGTATATTACGTGATGCAATCGTAAGAGGTTTTTCCAAAATAGCTAATAACAAAAAAAATATATTTAAAATTCTCCCATTTTGGAAAAAATTGTCAAAAAATATAATCACACAAATATACCTAAACTGATTTTATTAATTCTACACAAATCTGAATACATACCTGACATAAAAAAACACAATTCAAAGGAGTTTGCAAATAAATAAACATCTTTATACGCATTTGAAAACATTGATTTTTCCGGCTATTGAGAGTTGCGAAAAAAAATAGAAAATTTTGTCTATTGTCCATGTAATTCGAAAATTCCTTTTTAATGAATTTTGCGCTTATGCACTTAGATTTACAGTGTAGTTTACTGAATAAATCATTTGATCTGGTGTGGACTTCGGGGCAACAATTTTCTGCTATCTAATATCTACTTATATCTAATAAGCATATAAGTACTGAGGTAATTTAATAAAACACAAGTGACAAAACAAAACATGAAAAGAGAATAGGTTAGGTGTGTTTTTGTTTGTTATTTTACTTCACATTTCTTCAATTTTGTTTTGTTATGGAATCATATTCTGATGAAGGATAAACTAAAAACAAAAACACGTACTTTAAAACAGCACAGAAGCAGGAGTGCAGGTACAGGTTGGATTGGAAACTACCTTGGCTGATGTTGGAGGAGAGCAACTTCCCCACCAGGTAGCGGTCATATAGCACCCGGGTGAGCCGGGCACTGGAGGGATCCAGCATGAGGTAGGCCAGCGTGCCCGAGGAGAAGAGCATCAGCAGCGTGTTGGGACCTGCCCAGCGGCACAACAGCGTTCGCTGGCTTCTCAGCAGCTCCGCCAGCTCCCGCAGCCGCCCCTTAAGCCCCCCCCGGGCCCTCCATGTGCCTCCGCGGGTCTCCGTCCAGCGCCGCTTGCCCTCCACGTACACCGACACGGGAGATGTCTTTTTACTTTCATATCTGCATAAAAATACACATTTTTGACACTGGCTTCAAATGCATTGCATATGGGATATTCCGATGCTCTGTAGGAAACTGACTTGCAAAGCGCAGGTATAAAGTTTAAGTTTAGATTTACGAAAATCAATACTTCGTTTGCATAAAAGCTCTATAGTTATTACTTGTTCTCTCGCTGGCAGTGATGTAAACAACACGAATATCAGGAAGGCCGACAGCACCTGAGTGTTACATTTTACATTGGAACCAATGCATTAAATGGAAGTGAAGCGTGACAGCCGGATCAGCGATGAGCGATGATCAATCTTTTTAGATGGAGGGCCAATTTATCCAATTTCAATTAGTTTGCGGGCCGCAGGGGGTAAGGTAAAGCTTGATATTGTTATTTGCAATTAGTGATGTTGCTAACCTATTTTTATTTTCTAAAATGCAAATTTTTTAATAAAACAATTATTGAATGCAACAAATAAAATGCCGTAAGTGAAAAATTTATATCTCCAAAGCTAAACCAATAAATTTAATGCTGTCGATTTTTATCATTCTGAAATATTAAATAAATAGCATATAAAAAAATACTTATTCACAGTTTTGGGCAACTGCTGATTTTTGTCATTCAGAAAGTTAAACAAAATTTAGTCAAGAAAACTTTGGTATTTTATAAAACAAAAACCTTTAAAATGCATCAAACATAGATCTCAACAAGAAAAGTGCTGCGCTGCGAAGGTGAATTTTTTTTCTACACGAAAATTTGTCTGACAATCTTTTTATTTTGGCTGATTCAGAACTTTGAAGAAAGACTGAAGTACTAATTACATCGGAGGAGATACAGGCACAAAATATGTTGGTAAAATTGCCAAATCCGCCTCACGCAACACGCAATTTTTTTTTTATCCCTTGATTTCAACTTGATTACTACAAGAAACAACTATTTACATTGGGGAGATGAAAAAACATGCACAATATAGGTTATTAGGCTTTTAGTTTGGATTATTTTAATTATTTATGCAATTTTACCATCATATATAAAACAAAGTCGGGTTAGTTACACTATTTATAACTCGAGAACGGCTGGACCTAAAATCCCTCGCACGTATAAAGAAAATGAAAAGCATTTTTTTTTTACATCAGCTCTTTTTTTTTATCCCTTGATTTCAACTTGATTACTACAAGAAACAACTATTTACGTTGGGGAGATGAAAAAACATGCACAATATAGGTTATTAGGCTTTTAGTTTGGGTTATTTTAATTATTTATGCAATTTTACCATCATATATAAAACAAAGTCGGGTTAGTTACACTATTTATAACTCGAGAACGGCTGGACCTAAAATCCCTCGCACGTATAAAGAAAATGAAAAGCATTTTTTTTTTACATCAGCTCCTTTTGTATCCTCCTCCTGAGGAAAATTATAATTTTCCTCCTGAGGAAAATTATTTTCCTCAGGACCTATGTCACCCTAGGGCAGTAGGGGGCCAGAAAGTTTTAAGATATTTCAGATGAGGGCCAGGAGTGCATTATGGCTATACTCCTGGCCCTTTACTGTACTGGCCTAATACTAATTTCATGGTCGAAAAAGTCTGTTCGCAGACATACGACGACCCTAATATCGCTATTATTTTAATCACGCCCCCGCTCTACAAAATTCAACTTGCTTGGGACCCGCATAGCAACGCAACACATGAACTACTTGTCTAGTCTAGAAATGGCTTCTTTTTCAAATTCAAATAATTTACTTTATACAGTTGGCTATAATAGCCCGCAATAATTATATTTTGACGCCGACGATCCTTTAAAAGTGTATAATAGGTATACTTATAATTTTGAAAGATGGTCAGCGGGCCGGATTAAATACTTTTGCGGGCCGGAGCTGGCCCGCGGGCCTTACTTTGCCCATCACTTCCCTAGGGGATGCTGAGTGTAGGGTTTTATGGAAGGGAAGGATAGGAAGTTCTGGGAAGGAATAAGGTATGAGAGGTGGGTAGGAATCTGGGGTCAGTGTGTCCGGGAGGGACGGACGTATGAATGGACATATGCGGTGCAAGGCGATGAGTCGAGAGGGTCCAGCTGGAAAGGTCAAAAGGCCTCCTTTAACCAGTCTCTCTCAATCCGGCCGGCCACACAGCAGGTGGGCAGACTTATCCGCCGCCAAGACCCGGACAAACCCGGTCACCCCATGAACCCGGGCACCCCTGCTAAATCACCAAATGTAGCGAACCACTTGGGGTGTCCTATGGGTGACGTATGACAGAGGTGTTGGTTATCCAATAAATGGTTTCTGAGGCGGCGGCACCCATTCCCCCTTCCCATTCCCGTAAGTGGAAAAGTAAGAAAATCATACAAAATATAAATCCGTACACAACTCCATCTTTATCATAAATCACAATCAATAATAAAAAAACTGAATTTAATTCAACAGTTATTGATTCTGAGGCAGTACGTAGTTCGTCAAGCCAGCTAGTACTAAAATAAAATTTAAAAAATTATTTTGCTTTGCTTTCCAAAATACATTCATTAAAGAACATATTATTATTAAAATACATATCAGGATTAAATATCATGTGTTCCCAATTATGTCCTCAGCGTGCGAACTGTACGCGGCGGCCGGAATGGTCTAGCGGTAAGGCTCTTGGTTCGCAATCCGAAGGTCGAAAGACCGAAATCCAGAGTGAAAGATACTCCTAGTATAGGGGGGGGGGGGGGCTTCTAAAAAATTGTGGCGGGCCGCCCCCCCCTCGCTACGCCACTGGGTGGATAAGAACTGGTTAATCATTTACTGAGAAAAAATGCCACAACTAGAAGGACGGGAAATGTTTACTATTGTGAGATACCTACGGTGCTCCAGATTCAGAATCTTGATAAAATGTAAGTAACATTGATAACTTTATAAATTATATTTAGTTATCAGAGAGAATAATTATGTTCATATTTACATATATTTTTTATTATTATTAATAAAGTCTATTTATGCACTGTAAAGTAAAGCGTCTCAGGTGATTTAAAAAAAAACAGTGCGATAAAAATTATTCAAATATTTATTAACATCGGAAATCAACTAACTGGTGGTAAATTTGTTGGTGAACCTGAAATGGGTAAATTTTTGAGATCGCTGGCAATGGTTAATAAGCACTTTTTTTGAAAAAATCTTTTGATTCACCTTAATTACATTAAAAGACAACTATTTGCATTGGGGGAAGTGGAAAATATTTCATTCTACATGGTTTGTGATACAAAAGAAAGTGCCCCTTTATAACTCCTACTCGCGTCAAGTCAAGAAAAACATCCCAGTTTTCAAGTAGTTTAGCGGCTACGCTAGGTTTGTGTAACATGGTTTGTGATTCAAAAGAAAGTGCCCCTTTATAACGCCTACTCGCGTCAAGGCAAGAAAAAATTTATAATGAAATATTTTCCACTTCCCCCAATGCAAATAGTTGCCTTTTAATGTAATTAAGGTGAATCAAAAGATTTTTTCAAAATAAAGTGCATATTAACCAATGCCAGCGATCTCCAAAAATTACCCTGAAATGTTTCAAAGTTATGAAACTAATAAAAAATCTGAATAATCAATGATCACTGTAGCTTTGTGTACATATTTGAATGTACACATGTTACAATAAAATAATAATCTTACTTGAATGCCCCGAGATCAGTGTATTTGATAGTGATATCCTCGTCAGTTGTCCAAAAATGGGTTTCACAAAGATACGTCAACATTATTACTTTGCTTACTTTCAAGCAGCTTCAAAAAATCAATTTATAAGTAGTACATAATAGTGGAATCACAATCAGATGGATAAAACTTTTGAAGTTTTATCGAAGTTTATAACATCGGCCCTCAAAAGATAAAGTAAGTGTATTTTTAAGATACTCTTTTTATGACACGACATTGTGTATTTTATTCGTTCACTTTGACTTAAAAAAACAAGCAAAATAAAAGTTTTCAAACATTATCGAAATTTCCTATTTAGGTATTTGGGTATTTGTCAAAATTTACAAAGCATAAATCATAGACAATATTACCGCTGTCATTATGGTGTTACTAGGTGAAAACACAACTTTTACTATACAATTTCTCTAATGCAACATTTATAAGACTTCAGGTTTCCAAAAAATAATTTAAAAAAATAACATTTTTTGGAAGAAAGAAACAGTTTTGTAGTAAACCAGAAAACTGTTTTTAAACATAGTTTTATTTATTCCAAATAATGGCAATGAAATTTTCTATTATTGTCTTTTGCCTTCTGATGCGTCAATCCGTCAAATTTGCGAATTTGTTCGAGGATGTAAACATGTCGCTCCCGGTGGGCCTTGTGTCATTTTTTATTTTATTGAACAATTGCTGGGCCTTTCCTGACCCTGGAAAATGGGACGTTGTAATGACCGAGGTAATTCTTATAACCCTAAACTGGTATTGATATTAACAGATCTAGGTTATTTGGAAAAATGTTAATAATTATTGTCACTTATCTTTATAGGCAAACGGTCGAGTAAGTATTCCGAAGTCAATGTATAAAGATTCGCAAGTATACATTCAAGGTAAGACTCAATAGTTCCTTATATTCAAATTATACCAAAAAAATTTTGTCTGGAATAATTTTCAATTTAGAATCTGAATAATATGTGCCATGTTTTGCAGTGACATGTGATGCTCCTCAGGACGGACTGAACATTTCCATTCAATGGTCTATCACCCAGGCCAGGTGTTGGGAGGACGTGTATCATCCCAGAGATAATGTGAGTACCTTCTTTGAATCTAAATGTAATCTTTGATCTGCCAAGATCATTTAAATTAAAACAGGTCATTTTAACACTGCTAGTCTTTGATAATTTTTTTTTTTTTAAATTTGATGTTTAATCTTTTCCAGTTAACAGGTTGATTTCCATTCCGACGAGGTGAAGAGAAATGCCATTTTTTTTTTCTTGCGAAATCGCAGGATATTGATGAATGGAAGTAACATAATGTTATCATGTGTAATTGGCACCCACATTCTCCCCTCATCATGCACAAACGCATGATCAGCAGTCAACCTGTTAAAACAAACAATACACTACTTATCTTGATTAACGATTAGAATTAATTTATTAGAAACGTATTGCCACATCAAATAATTGCCAGTTACCTATTATTTCGTGAATAATATACGAGGTCTGTTCCATGCACTATTTTTTTGTTAATAGGAAGGGCGGCTCATATCTCATTTTAATCCTTCCTTTTTTGAATCTGTGATGAACTCTTTCATAATATTAATACATGTTACTAAATTTGACATTATATTTGAAATTAACACTTACTTTGTTTGCACCGCTAATTTATTGATATATTTTTGGCCTACTGGCTTAGCTCATATCTTATCTGCTGATGATTTACTGCCTTGATGAAACTTAGCTATGTTTTTTTTTACTGCTTATGGCAACTTGTCTTAGAACGGGGAGGATAATATTATATTCTATTTTAAACCATCAAAACTTCCCTTATTAACGAGTCAAACGCCAATCGTGAGACCGCTCGAATATCATCTGCGGTGGAATTTTTCGCAATGCAACTTTAACCTTATTGCTTTGAAAACTGTATTGAGGACAAAACAGAATCGCTTGCGTTAAGTGTAGATACAATCTTTTTTTCGTGAATGTAGCCTCTGATAATCTAGAAAACTTTTTATCTATGCATGTCAAAATTTATTTTTGTTCCAACGGCGTCCCAAAAATGAAAATATTGGTATTAAAGGGGTTTTGTGGTTTTTTGTATTTCTTGGGCATTAAATATGTAACAATTTCTAGACATTTTGTTTTGAAGGGTTTTACTTTCCATGTACATTTGTTACTTAAATTTTAATTTTACTGGTACCGGTTTCGACACATACGCGTCATTCACTAGCAAACTTAAATCTAACTTTAAAATTCTACACAAGTATAAAAATGGTTAGATTTAATTAGGTGGGTGAAGTGGGAGGGGTGATTTTGGGGGAGGTGAAGAAAGGTGGGAGGAGTCAACATTACACGGGAACATTGTTTAAGGATGATTTACAGGTTGCTAATATTATTATAGTTATTACATTATAATCTATGTACGACTACCATGATACAGACAAGAGCCTGGTATGGAAGTCGAGAGAATTCTAATGAATAATTTTAATATGTAAAAAAGTTCAATAAGTAAATAGACCCACTGGCTTTGGACAGTTGGGAGCAGTTGGAACTCTTGTGCAGTATTCATATTAATGATTTCAATATTGAATAATAATGATTCTGTTTTATTCCAGCAGTACTACGGAGTGGACACCCCTGGTTCGGAAAACCGAACCCTGAAACACTTGGCGTTCACCCCCGTAGTTTCACCATGTGCGCATGGCGCCCATATCATACTTCCACCCGCCATCGTCACGCCCCCCAACAGGAAAATCATCATGGTAGGTTCTCTTCCAATCGTCAATCCAGTGGGTTAATAATCTATATCTGGGAATACACGGACTGCTACAGGGGTTAATGTTCGAAATACCCGATAGTAGTGATGTTTTTGACCAGGCACGCACCTATGACTTTTGTCTTACAACAGACAGTTTCATAATCCATTGCTGTAACTAAAAACAGGGGCGGTTCGAACAGTCAGCATTTCAGCAAATGCTGACTGGGCTCCTGCCTGTTGGGCCCCTCTGGGGACCCGTTGTGCGTCCTGCACCACACACATAAAAGTAGAAATATCAATCCATGCACTGCTAATGCATAGTTCTAAAATACCCAATATCGATGCTTATTTTAGAATCCCCGCATTTTACCCACATGAAGGTTCTCCCCAAAAACATCAGTTTGAACTGCGGAAAATGCAGACATTTTAAATGTATTCAAAGAGGACAAAAGAATTTTTGATACCTTGGTTTGTTACCCCCCCTTGAATACGTTTGCTGACTGCCCTTTGAATCTTAGATCTGCCCCAGCTCATAAGTCTCCCTAGTGTAATGTTGCTATAAACTCCATATTATATTGCAATGGATTTTGAATCAGGGATGAAACTGTTGCTTTAAGCCTCGATGACACACGGCGAGTTTACAAGCTACTATCTACTAAATTTAAAAGCGGGTGAATCGGCGAGTGAGATTGTCATGATGACACACAAAACTGTCCACTCGCTCAGTAGCTCGCGACATTTTTGTAGGAAACTGGACTCGCACGTAGCTGCTAGCGCCAATAGCGGAAATAACGTGAACTAATCCTTCAGGCAGTTGACAGTCGAAATCAGCTGGTTTTTGGCAGCCATATTGGAAACACAAATAAACCAATCACGAGTCGGCTTGTAGCGTGTAAAGTTGAGGACCTTTCAACTTTTTCCGTGGATTGTCAACAATCAACCAACAATCTGCTAGTTAGCAAGTAACACGATGACACTGAGCGAGTTTTTAGATAGTGAATTTCCGAGATAGTAGTTTGTAAACTCGCCCTGTGTCATCGACGCATTACAAAAGTCATCCGTGTTGCGCTTGGTCTTTGTGAAAACTATGCAGTAACCGCTTGAAGCTGTCGATATCAACTGCTTATAGTAATCTGTGTATTTCCTGCCTAAGATTCACAAATTTCCATCAAGCTACTAAAGGAGATAATTGCGCATCTGGGATTTACAAAATAAACTCAAATACATATTACATAAACATTAACCATCTTACTAATTAGATTCTTATACACCGGTTCAATATTGGTACAGTAAAGCCGGCCTTAACGCCGTGGTAATAAGTTTTTCACTGCTCCGACCTTATGCATCGCGTTATATTTACGCCACAGTTATTAGTAAGTGGGTAGGTGTTTTTCAGTGTGGTTTCAAATAACCAATCCTAGTAAATGGGTAGGCGTTTGTCATTTAAATGTGGTTTCAAATGGCCAATCCTTTGGAGGAAGTATGTATGTATGTATGTGCAAATGTCACTCATTATTTATTATTAAAAACGGTAATCAGTTAGTTCAAAGGTTAAATTTCTTTAAAATGCGTAGAAATTGCATGCGGCTTGATGAGTCAGCTAATTTACCACAGAAAATGTAAAATCTCACAGATTCTGGCAGTGTTTGAAGCGGCAAAACCACTAGAAAGAGTGTTCTGACATCAAGATTTTTTCTGTCAGAAATTTCTTGGTCAATACTACTATGTATTTCTAGCATAGCGAGTGAAAACTAAACTATATACTCAGCATGGCAATAAATGAAATAAAATAAATATTTTCCACCTGTAATGTCATTTGTATCTTGAGCTATAATGATCTATTAAGAGCGCATAACCAGCAAATTTAAATTCAGATTCCGACGTCAGCACTCCACACATCAGAACTCGCCAGCGGGCGTTTTAGAACTAGAGTTCGTTCCGCTCCAAGCTTGGTTTCGAGTATCACGCACAGCTAGGACTATAGACGCTACAGTATGGGTCAGATGAAGATGTTAAATTCTCGCTTCCAGAATTTTAATTAGTAGTAGTTATTTGTAATTTGTATATCGAAGTGCATAAACATAAATATATACAAGTAAAATGCGTAAACCCAGTAGGTATTAAGTAGATACCTACATGAAAAAACAATTTGTTTATTCATGTAGGTTATGTTGTTTTTAATTGTATTTTACGGCCATTAGAGTGGAAGATATCTCAGTATCGCCCTGATTTAAGACCACCATTAAGAATTGAAACGTTGCTTCAAATGGCTTTAACCATGTTTAGTGACCAGATCTGAATAGCCAGGTACTTCCCCACCTTCCTCCTCCCTATATCCTTCCCCCCCACTACCTTCAGTCTTACAACATACCCCAATTGGGGATGCCATGGTCCCACTGGCTCCAGACGGGAGCAGTTGGGACTCTTGTGCGGTATTAATGAAAAAAAAAAAGTAATATTCAGTTGGATTGTAAAAAATGTCTCATTTTGAAATATTTATTCGTGTGCATAATTTTTTATTTTATATTTATGTGAATACCGCACAAGAGACCCAAATGCTCCCGTCTGGAGCCGGTGAGACTATGACGTGACTATGGGGTATATTATGAGGCTGAAGGTGGTGGGGAGGGAAAGGAGATGGGGAAGAGGAAGGCGAGGAATTACCTGGCTATTCAAATCTGGTCATTAAACACGGCCATAGCCATTTCTAGCAAGTTTCAATTCTGAATAGTGGTCTTACACCACCCAGGGTGATACTGAAAGTATCTTCCACTCTGGAACGTGACGCAAAAATATTATTTTTAATTTAAATAATTGTGAAATAACCCAAATTATTCAGATAAAATTTATTTTCCCACGCCGGGATTCGATCCCACGACCTTCGGATTGCGAGTCAAGAGCCTTACCCCTTGACCACGCCGGCCGTCAATAGGTAGTATCAGTAATTTGGAAGGCGGGTATGGGTACCGCCGCCCCGGGAACCATGTATTGGTCTACGACATATGAATGTTCATTGTTATATTATCATTTTGTATGACTGTTTGTTTCCTAAATAAAAAAATAAAAAAGGCCTACCCTCCCACCCCCTCTCAACCCCCCCCCCTCTCAACCCCCCCCCCTCTCAACCCCCCCCCCTCTACACCCCCCCCCTCTTCTCATCCCCCCCCCCCCCTCCTCTCATCCCCCGCCCCTCACCTCCCACCTCTAACTCCTCTCCCCCCCCGACTCCTTTACCCCCCCCCCCCCCCCTCAGCCACCCCTTTCATCCCATCTCAACTCTCCTCCAACCTCCCTCCCTTGGGAGCTGTTGGAATCTTATGCGGTACTACATAACAATATTTTTTTGGAGCATTTGGGACTCTCGTGCGGTATTCACATCGCAATAATTTACAATATATATTTTTTTTTAAAACTAGTGTGCTTTATTTATAGTCTTTAGACGACACGACACGACTGAAGTAAAACTTAACTAACTTATAACGGTAAATTTAAAAAAAAATCGTGCTTCTCAAACGGACAGCTGTATGCGACCTGCGGACGTGTCGGACGAAAACACAAAAAATATTTGAACCTATCCAAAAGCACTTCAGCAAACAGAATTAAAGAGCACAAACCCTTTCTTTCTTTGAGTTGACTTGCAACGCCCACCTATATAATGTTATATAGTATATATATTGCCCGCTATATATAATGTTATATAGTGCAGGCGCTTGCATTATAAATTATAATGCAGTTTTCCGGGACTTGGGATGGAACCATTACAGTTTAGTTGACCCCGAGGTTACAGTGGCCTTGCAACGCATGCCGGGTACCCGCTGTATATAATGTTATATAGTGCAGGCGCTTGCAATATAATGTAGTTTCCCGGGACTTGGGATGGAATCATTACAGTTTAGTTGACCCCGAGGTTACAGTGGCCTTGCAACGCATGCCGGGTACCCGTTGTATATAATGTTATATAGTGCAGGCGCTTGCAATATAATGTAGTTTCTCGGGACTTGGGATGGAACCATTACAGTTTATTTAACCCCGAGGTTACATTGGTCTTGCAACGCATGCCGGGTACCCGCTGTATATAATTTATTTATTTATTTACGGAAAAATAGTCCATTAACAATAATACGAATAACATGCGTTCGTTAAGGCCCGACCCGCCTAGCAATCGATCACCGTTCACATCGATTACCGTTCGCAGGACATTTTTCGTAACAATCATCACTTTTCGTAACGCATTTACCAGCTTACCCCCCATGTGTCGAGCGTGCGCAAAGAAGTTTTACTTCAAAAAAATTATTTTGAAGCAGTTGGGACTCTTGTGCGGTATTCACATAAGAATAATTTACAATAAATTTTTTTTTCAAAATTATATAAATTTTGCATAAAAATATTCAATGAACATGAATTTTTGCGTTCGGTTAACCCTGTAGTTTCTACAAACACGAAACAATGAAATCGTATTATTTGGTTTCGTTTTAAATTCGTCATTTCAAAATGTTACGATACAGAGCGCCGCAGAGACAACCGCCGGCTGCCACGTTTGCGGGCAGAGTGACTTCTCAATTCTATGTCGTCGAGCTATAAGAAAAATGGTAAAACGCGAGCTGTAAATTAATTAATATTAATTACTTCTTATGATTATTTTTCGATCAAAATTTTTATGACTTGTCAATAGTGTCTAGAAATATATTAGTTTGTAAGTACGCAAATAAATACACAAACTGGCCAATTTACATCAAGAAACACATGTACGTATATATTTTTTAATGATTTTATTTAAACTAAAATTAAAATTCTAAAACATATGTTTACCAGAGAATGTATTGATTTATTTAACTGCATGATTATATTATTTGAAATTGGTGTTGTATAATACATGTACTTTTTTGAAAATATAACAAATCTGACAACGATCTATGGTATAACTTTATTATACTTAAAATAAACATTTTTTCTCAAAATTTAAAACATACGTTTACTAGATAAAAGAACAATCTTTCAAAATCAATTTATAATTTTTTGTGGAAACGAGTCAATATGTCTAAACACTGATTTAAAAATGACATATTTCTGGTTTCTCTGGTAATGTCCTCTTATCTGTAAACTCAAAGCCATATTACTTTCGTTTTTCTTCTATTTTTGTCAGTCTGAAAATGAAAACATTGATAAAGCAGTGTTGAGAATTGGGCAATTTCCAATCTTGTTTTTAGTAAAACAAAAAATAAATAATTTGGCTATCCCTTTATGTGGATGTCGCATATAATATCGCATCATGAGTACTTCAGTGTATTAAGTTAAAAAGGATGGTTTTGTGACTACGAACGTTTGTGTTACAGCGTTTGAAGCTACGAATGGTAAGGCTGGGTATAGACTCGTAAGTTTTTTCCTGTAAATGAAGCGTTTTCATGTAAGCGATTTATGGCCAAATTACCAATGTAAACAACACCAAAAGTCACTTAACGTAATTTATGGCAAGTTACAGAACTTATTCTTTCGGAAGTTTTTTGACAGGTCTAATTGCGCCCGCGCGAACTTCCAGCCTTCTTACAGCTTATAAAATCAGTTTGATAAGCTAAGAGGCTTACCGCAAGAAATAGTTTCGAAATGTGCCGTTGGGAAATGTCAAAAATTAAAAGAATCGTTTTCATAGGATTTTTTTCCTACAAAACTAGTATTTATTTCCACTTATTTGAGTTTTCTAGAAAACGAGCATCCTTCTATTCAATTATCGGTCCAATCCTTTCCAATCTTGATGTTTCCGTTTTTAACATTTACATATTTTAAATTTTGAATTCGAAGTCGGTTGCTGTCAGCAGATGTCAGGCAGCTGTCATTCGGATAAAACGAAATTAATTGCCGCCTTTGATGGCACAAAAGCGCGTGGAGAATTTTTTAATTAAAGCCAAAATCTATTTCAACACTTCATTTGGACCTTTTCGTCTTTATTGACAAAATCTCCTAAATTTGACGATAGCAGGTCGTTGTTGACAGGAAGCCATCTTACTGCAAATAAATTTACAGATGTAAACGGTCGCATGAGCATTTATATAGGTCGAACTTCCGTAATCATTAATTACCACAAGTCGGATACATATGTAAACGCTCCTGTGAGTGATCTGTCAAAATCTTATGTAATCCATAAATTTTAATTACGAGTGTAACCCTTGCCTAAGTGTAAGAACTTTTCATGAGTTTAATGCGATATCAAATTTTTTTAAATGCATTAAAGCACCAAAAATATACACCCCATTGATGAGGCATTACCATATTATATGAAAATAATTTAGTTAAGCAGTCAACTTCTTAAAATATGAAAAATATATATATAAAAGTGCTTTAATGAAATAACTCAATTAAAACGCATTTCAAATGTTATTTGAGTTACTATGTTAAAGCAATAAAGAAAGCAAAAAGTTCTGCATAGAACTGCATTATTAACTAAAAAATGATATTTTTTGACTTAACCTCTCCACGAGTATGGGCGAAACGGTTTGAGAAGTGAAAAAATGCCCAGAAGAGTATGGGGGAAACGTTTCGTCCTTGGCTATTATTCGAATACCGTCATATTTAATTAAACTATTTGACTTGTAGTGGCATCTATTGACACCTGCGCGTAATTTGTTGAAGTTTTGGAAAGTATACCTACAATACCAACTACACAGTTTTAGTTTAAAAATTCTTTTTGCGTCATTTAGCGGTTGTCAGAGGAAGGAAGCAATTTTTTTGTATGGACATGTTTTTTTTTCGATGTTTGTTTATTTTCGTGGATTGATGTCGATAATGTTTTAATTCAAAATATAATATTATTTTTAGTTGATCTATGATAATTTATAAAAAAATATTTAAAAAATTCATCAAAAAAGACATCCTTTCGTACAGTTTCATTCGCCAAAACTCACTCGCGGAGGGGTTAAGAGTGTTTAACCAGAGAAAACCATAAATATGTCATTTTTAAATTAGTGTTTAGACATATTGACTGTTTTCCACAAAAATTTATAAATTGATTTCGAAAGATTGTTATTTTATCTAGTAAACGTATGTAATAAATTTTCAGAAAAAATGTTTATTTTTAATATAATGAGGTTATACCATAGGTCGTTGGCGGATTTGTTAAATTTTCAAAAAAGTACATGTATTGTACAACACCCATTTCAAATCATATAATCATGCAGTAAAATAAATCAATATATTATCTGGTAAACGTATGTAACAGAATTTTAATTTTATTTTAAATAAAATTATTAAAAAATATATAAGTGCATGTGTTTCTTGACGAAAATTGGTCCGTTTGTGCATTTATTTGCGCACTTACAGACTAATATATTTCAGATTTTTTTACATTCTAATTTTGCTAAGACATTATTGAAAAATGATAAATACTTATGATCAAAAAATAATTACAAAAAGTACATAATTTTAATAGTTTTATCGTCACGCCTTTCAGCATTTTTGGATGCAGGTATAAATTAAAGCAACTTTGGAATGAAGTAAAATCGGTATTGAGTTATAATTTTAAAAAGCTGGTATGGAGAATACCTTATCTTTCTCATTGGAACCGCCCTGTACGATCGTAAGAACATCTTTCGGCGAAATGTGGATTTTCGTCCGCTGGCTGGTTATGCGCTCTTAATACAAAAAAGTATTAGTGGTGCAGTACGATCCATGAAGTTCTACCAAAACACATAAATTGTGTCAAAACGTGCCAAGTGGTGGGATAAATTGCGTTGAAAAGGTTAACCTTTATAACTCTGGAATTTTTCAATGCGTTCTCTCCCATACTGCACGTTTTGACACCATGCTTGTGCTTTAGTAAAACCTCTTGGATCAAATATATGTGTATCCGCTTACTGAGGTAACTAACCGCCAATGGATCACATACGTGACAGCCGCATTGATCAGGTTAATCAGTTTGAATTACTTCATTTTTATTAATTTATATTTTGATGAATGAAAAAATTACAATTCTCGCCTTTTGCAGACGGGTGACCAGCCCGTGTTCTATATCCCGGTGGACGGGGTGTACCAGCTGACCCTGGATGTGTCTCCCCAGCAGCGCCCCTCCTCCACCTCATACAACGTGTCTATCACCATCACACTCAAGGGGGACCATGGCTATCTCTCCGCTGTAGACTGGCCCCTGCTGCCTGTGAGTATTCTAACCTAACTTAACCCTATACGCGGTCGACGATCCACTCCCCTGACGAAATTGATCCACAATTCGACTCCTGAGGGCCTAGATTGTTTCGTAACAAAAGATAACCTCCAAGCTCACCACTGGGATAGTTAAGTAATAATCAGAGATGCCACGAATATCCGGCTACTATTCGGTATTCGGCCTATTCGGTTACTTTTTTTACTATTCAATACCAAATGATAAAAAATGCATATAAATTTAATATTTAACATTTATCTTCTTCACTCCAAATTTCATAATATTCCTAAATAGGTGATTTTTTATTAAATGGTTCCTATTCATAAAGTTTTTCGCGAACAAGCAGACGTGTTACACACTATAAGTAACACAATTTGATGTAACAATCAACAAATAATGCATGTTGTGACGCAACCTACTCGCAAATGAAACAAATACGTAGTTACCACACGCACTCCAATGATGCAGGTCGGAACCTGTCACCAACAAAATGTACTAAGTGTCGCCGAATATTCGGTATTCGGTATTCAGCAAAATCACTATTCGTGGCATCTCTAGTATTAATCCCTACCTCTTTCTCTTAAACGATGCATGCTTCAGAAAGATACACTATAAATGAGCTTACAGTTCCAAATAATAATATGTTAGTAATAATAATTCGGGCTCTTCCAGTTAGTGTTGGTGACCATTTTATAAATCCAATAGGAACTGGTTCCAAAAATAGCCCGTTCTTTGGATCCACTGTCATCCAGTGATAGCTAGTCACCGGGACGTGCAATGACGTCATATGTAATGTATAGCTGCGTCTATAGACGATTCTATTGACGATTTTATTGACGAATTCTTGAATTCGAAACTGAATTACAAAGGTGGCTTTGTTTGAAACTCCACGTATTCGGCGGCCGGCGTAGCGCAGCGGTAAGACGCTTGACTCGCGCACCGAAGGTCGCGGGATCGAATCCCGGCGTGGCAAATAAATTTTATTTGATTAATTTGTGTTATTTCACAATTTATTCATTTAAAATAATAAATAGTATATTTGCGACACGTTCCAGAGTGGAAGATATTCTCTGTATCGCCCTGGTGTAAGACCACCATTCAGAATTGAAACGTTGCTTGAAACGGCATTAGCCGTGTTTGGTGACCAGATCTGAATAGCCAGGTACTTCCCCACCTTCCTCTTCCCTATCTTCTTCCCCTCCCCACTACCCTCAGCCTCACAACATATCCCAATTGGGGATGCCATAGTCTCACTGGCTTCAGACGGGAGCACTCGAAGCCGGGTTCTGAAATTCAACCACGCAGACTCTACCCTATTAATACTGTTCGATTCAATATCACTTGAATATGTTTTTCCAAATATCTCTCGAGACAGGCAGTGTAAGGTCGAAGACTATCAGCCTATAGCATCCTGCACAAAGTGTGATTTATTTCTTTAGTAGTTCGTTTGTCTGTCACAGTTCTACGCCTGCATGTGCGGGGTATACGTGGGACTGGGAATGGCCTGGCTGGTGGTATGCGCGCTGCAGTGGAGGGACCTGTTGAGGATTCAGTTCTGGATCGGAGCCGTGTTGCTGCTAGGCATGCTGGAGAAAGCCACGTTCCTGGCTGAGTACAGGTAAATCATCTCATCTAACACAAGCAGTTTGGGTTACATTTAACCCTTTGAATGTCAGGAGACCATCTTTGTCCCAGCAGAGAGAGAAATATGTTCCAAACGCTGTTAGAAAGGCAAAACACCAGGCTTTATAGTCAAATCTACAAAATAACCACCGAGAAAGTAAAATGTACACCTTTATGAAACCAAAGTTTTGAATCGCAATTTGAAGAAAAAATAAACTTTTGAGAATTTTTTATTAATTATTTTTATATGAAAAGACAAAAAAAGTTAGGGGACAACTTTTATAATACATTTGTCTAATAAAATGTGTATGTGTGTGTTTTTATTTTTTTTCATAATCAACAATTTTAGTTAAATAAACATGAGGTGAGCCATTTCTAAAACTTTTTTATGTTTGCATGCAAAATTTTTATATTTTAAATGAATACATTTGAAAGCGTATTTCATCACCTTTCAAAAATTGTCTTTAGTTTTGGGATACGTTTAGAAATATTCCATATATTTGCATTTTATTGTAGAGCGGAAATATTGTGACCTTCTGAAAAATAAGCCAAATTTCTCAAGGGTTAAGTATACAGTTTCATTTAATTCTTCTGTGACCTAGTTGAATACATAATTTACAATCCATCGACATCACATATTATGAAGTTTTATTAAAACACGTACACTGTATTAAAAAGTGGCGCTTGATGATGCAAATTTTTACAAAATGTAGTTTACAAGATTTAAATCAATTAAATTATTCTATGTTACACATACTCTTTAGGCGCCATTTTATGTCTCGATTGTAAATTCGTCTAGAACAAAAAGTACAATATTACTCGATATATAGTTGCGATACAAACATGTTTAAACACACTTCCTATTGTTTACAACATTGCAAGGGTCGGGAGAGTGGTTTGTTTAACCTATCTGTGGCTTATTTAATTCTAAATGCCGTGACATGTTTAGTCTGAAGCATGTCAATCATTGTCCTAAAAGTCGCATATTTTCGAAACTTTGATCAATGGTAGCGGCCCCTAAAATTAATTTAAATGAAAAATAAAAATATATTTATGAATTTTTTGGCTATTCAATGCATTTACAAGGGTGTCCCGATACAAAAAGATGAACTTTTCCTTTTTGAAGCATATTAACCACCATGTGTGCAGTACAAATGTATTGTTATTATTATTTTGTGCACTGACGTAAAGATGAGAGTGTAATTATTACTTTTATTCTTAGAAGACTCTCTCTGAAACATCTCACACTTTCAATTTGAACATCTCACCAAATTGATTACCCATTCTACTAAAATCATAACCTTCTCTAAACAAATGATTTATCTTGTCCTACAGCTCCATCAACAACACGGGGGTTGTAGTAAGAGGAGCGGTGCTGATAGCAGAATGGGTCTCTGTGGCTAAGAGGACTCTGGCTCGTATGCTGGTCATCATAGTTTCCCTTGGCTTTGGAATTGTCAAGTAAATATACCTTAAATTGATAATTTTTGTATTACAGTTGTAAAATTGTTAAAAAAATTATGCATGTGTGTTAGATATCGAAGTGAACTATTTATAAGCTGCCTTAGCTCTAAAATAAGTCTTCGTTAGATGTTAAAGAATATCGTTACTTTCTTCATAAAGTGCATATTATTTGCTGCTTGTTTTGCGCGGTTTTTAAGTATCGTCTATAACACCGCATATCTCATTTTACACAGCTTTTCAGGAGGAACAAAAAACTGTTCAATTTATTAAGAGCCGTCTGTTTCAACAGAAAGCTAAATCGGGAACTAAATTTAAATTTTAACGTTAAATAGGACCGTACGCTGTTTTAAGTGTACTTTTGTTGAAGTAATAATTGTTAGTGTGGCCAGTCTAAAAAGCTGAATATTCCTCAAAATTATGTGTAAAAACACACCGCATTATTTTTGGTGCGGCTACACCATAATTTAAATTTAAACCAGAACAACTGTAAAGATATTCAGCTGTATTTTGTTTCGCGTAGTTGTAGGACCTGACAACTTTGTTCCTATAAACATATTTGTTTGAATATTTAAAAATAAATGACCACCTATTAAATTTTATACAATATTAATTTATTCAAATATAATTTACTTTCCGGTAGTTGTCATATCTCTTTGAATTTGATGTATCACAAATTTTACACGATCTTTCGACATGCAACATGTATCGTATTATCACTGGGTCAAAATTTTTTTGGTTTTCGCTGCCAGACATATTGGATGAGGAATTTAACGTCACTATCATCATCTTCTTTAATATTAATCATGATTGAGAATCAATTTTGAAGCACGCAATTTCATACCATACCTCTAACAGAACTGTAAATATGTCAAAATGGCGGAATAACTATCGGTTTTGAAAGTGGCATAAAACAGGCGGTTAAATTGATTGAAAACTCATTTTTGTAATATTTAACAGTAGCAATTTCTTTTATGCTTGCTTTTACTCTAGCACGTTGAAACAGGCGGCCTAGATAAAAATAGCACATCTTTGAAAAAAAAGGTTAACTATTATTTAGGGATCAGTAATTTTGAGAAGTCATTTTTTTTCATTAAAAACATATTGTTAGGTAACTTTAGTGTCCATTTACTCCCGTTGATGTAAACATTGTTCACGAAACATGTAGATTCTGTGTTATATAAATAAAATGATGGTAAACTAAGTTATTTTTCTTTTCAATAAAATATTATTATTACATTAATCATTTATTTAACCTTATTAGGCCCCGCCTGGGTCCCATGCTCCAGCGCGTGGTTGCTCTGGGTACCCTGTGGGGCATGCTGGCCGCCCTGGAGGCCTGGCTGCGACTGGGCGGGGGCCCCACCGCCACCGGAGACGCGCTGCTGGCCGCGGCCCCCCTGGCACTCCTAGATGCCGCCCTCTGCTGGTGGGTCTTCACCTCACTGGTGCATACTACGCGTACCCTCAGATTACGCAGGTATGACCATGAATCGCTTCTAATTAACTGTGTCCAGACCAGGCGCGGCCGGTGCCTTAAATATTTAGTGGTTCACCGATTTCATAAAAAACGTAATGTATGCATAGAGATATACTAAATGTATGTAATTTATATAAATGCACGTATCGTACTTATTTATAGAGAAGATCAATTATTCGATCCCTTTGCCGAGTTCATGCGGTTCTTTTTGATAAAGTCCACATTTATTATTGCATCACTCATTTTTAAAAGGGAAAAGAAATTCAATTGTACCTAAAAATATTGATACCAGAATAATTCAACAATAATGATAATAAAGGGATATTTTATAGAGCGATGTTTTTGTGTGAAATCACCTCATGGGCATTACAATTTTACTATTTGCAAGCAGATACAGATATACTCACCTGATAAACTCGTTATCCGATAAACACATTTATATTAAAGTTTATGCTTGGAAGATACGACTTTGCAAGCGGTGACACTGCATTGAAAAAACTTCAGAAATCATAAATATTTTGCTATTTTACACTATGGTTCATTTCTTTTGATATTACATCTATTGGTAAATTTTTGAGATCTCTGGCAACGGTTAATACGCACTTTTTTTTGAAAAAATCTTTTGATTCACCTTAATTACATTAAAAGACAACTATTTGCATTGGGGGAAGTGGAAAATATTTCATTCTACATGGTTTGTGATACAAAAGAAAGTGCCCCTTTATAACGCCTACTCGCGTCAAGGCAAGAAAAACATCCCAGTTTTCAAGTAGTTTAGCGGCTACGCTAGGTTTGTGTAACATGGTTTGTGATTCAAAAGAAAGTGCCCCTTTATAACGCCTACTTGCGTCAAGGCAAGAAAAAAATTAGAATGAAATATTTTCCACTTCCCCCAATGCAAATAGTTGCCTTTTAATGTAATTAAGGTGAATCAAAAGATTTTTTCAAAAAAAAGTGCATATTAACCGTTGCCAGCGATTTCCAAAAAATTACCCATCTATTTGTATTAGAGGATTAGTGGCAAAGAACGGAAGGTATTTATTTAAAAGACTCAACTTTCGGATATGAATTAATATCACAATAATGTTTTAATTTGCAGCATAGGATGCAAACATTGGAAACGGTGTCGTGTGTTTACTGACCCACTAAGCGTCGGTCGTCGGTGTGAAGTTAGCAATAATTAAAAAAAACGCACACAAATAAAAGGTTACTTTCTGCCAAAAAAAGCAAATAATAAAGTCAATGCCAAGTATGTAAATCCGCAGGAGTTTATCACAAGATAATATCGACCCGTTGACCCGAGGTTGCATTTTACAAGATAAATGTTATGATTTTACTTCATACTGTCCAAAACCTACATCGCTCGAGCCCTTCGTTCGGAATTCTTCGATTCTTCGTTCGGATATCTTCGCTGACCGTGCGGCGTACGGTCAGCGGTATTTTTCTTGATACGTTTTGTCAAAACCACGGTCCAGAGATGTTTCGTATGGGCAGCATATAAAATATTATTAGTCAAACAAGGCGCATAGCTAAAGCGCGCGGTTTGGTATGTACCTCGGTTTCTCGTTCCTAGCCAGTGTAAACGGCGCGCGGGTGCAACGTTTTTGCTGTATTTGTCTACAATATTTCATCGTTAGTCACGTTTTAGTAACATTTAGTATGTTATTAATTGCAATTTTTAAGATTTTTAAAAATTTTTGCTTAATTTTATAATTAAAAAACATTAAGTAAGATTACGATGAGCTGTAAATTGTTGTTCAATTTTGTTGGCGGTTCATTGCACGAGTGCACTAATGCACCAGCCGCGCCTGGTCCAGACCTTGATTGTATTCATTTGATTGTATGCAATTCTTTTCTTCTATAGATTCCATAGATGATGTTTCAGGATGTCTACAGGGTGTCCCGTAAGCTATGGATAAAATGGTGGGGTTATAGGGGAGGATACTTGCAATCAAAATGACCAAATGTGTTGTGGTCCAATTCTTAACTCTTTCAATATTATTTCGATTTTTGTATTTAAAAAAATACCCAGTATAGTAGGGAAGAGTATGGTACGTGGACATTTTACGCGCGATCCAGCGACATTGTCGTGTAGCCTGGTCTCCTAACGCCAAACACGCAACCGCCAGGTGTGAATTGCGCCATGTAGGGCCAGTTGTAGGCGTAGTCCAGTGGTAAGGCTATTGACTCTCACTCCGAAGGTCGCAGGATCTAATCCCGGCGTGGCAAATAAATTTTATCTGATTACTTTGTGTTATGATTACTTTGTGTTATTTCACAATTTATTCATTTAAAATAATATATAGTATATTTGCGGCACGTTCCAGAGTGGAAGATACTATCAGTATCGCCCTGGTGTAAGACCACCATTCAGAATTGAAACGTTGCTTGAAATAGCTTTAGCTGTGTTTGGTGAGCAGATCTGAATAGCCAGGTACTTCCTAACTTCCTATCTCCTTCCCCTCCCCACTACCTTCAGCCTCACAACATACCCCAATTTGGGGATGCCATTTACGTAAAAAAATAATATATATATATATATATATATATATAATTCGTTTTTTGTGTGCAAAGAACAATACCCTGGTAGACATTCATCCTCAGCTACATAAAGTGCACGGAAAACAGTATATGAGCGTAAAAGGTCGGTTTAGAAGATCTCGTCCCCAGTCACAATTGAGGCCAAGAATTCCCCGCAATCGATGTCGTAGCACTCAAGGAATTCGGGCTCATTTAACCCGTTGTTGTTTGTGATCTTTAATAAGCATTTTGGAACCCACATTGTGGTATCCCAAATGTTCTGTCAAAATCTTCTCAATAGTGGTCTTACTGATATGACCATACCACAGAGCTCCGAAAAAACTAATTACTGAGCTTTATTCACACATGGCGGGCGCGGCTAGCAGAAGTTCCATCGTGAACAGTTGTCACGCCGAGACTGAGCGTCACAGAGAGTGCAGCGTGGTGGGCATTTGGAGTCGCAACTCCATCAGTTGCTCCATCACTCCATCACGCGCGTAAAATCGTTCCTTGCGACCGCAGCACCTTGGAGACCTTATTTTACGGACAGCCCTCGTACATATATCGCACTGATGGAAAAATCGTACCACCTATATGTTAATATTTTTTTAGGTTAATATTTTTAGGTTAATATTTTTTGATACGTTGTAGGGCAGGCGGTGGGGTGCGCGTGGCGCTGGTTTTTGTAGCTGAAGGTTCGCGCATAATTTTGAAAGTTTACATTGATTTCTTGCAGTCATTTTATATATTTTAAAATTATCAATATTTTTTTGTACATTAGATCCACACAGATGACCCTGAGGAAAAAAGTTCCCTCAGGGTCTGTCATCTTTGGAGATTCTGTGTGGAGAGTCTTTAGAGAAGAAAGGAGAGGAAGTTCTGGGAACCACGTGGGGTGACCTATGACAGGGGTGTTGGTTATCCAATAATATTCCCGAGGCGGCGGTACCCATACCTGCCTCCCAAATTATAATATTTTATTTGAGTAAAGTAGGTTAGGTTAGTAAAATTACCCTTTTTTATATTAATTGTGGTTTTTTAATTGTTAATTTGATTTGAGTACATTGTTTCTATATTTTTATAACTTGAAGTGAAATGATACAAAACTGCGCTATTATGCACATATAACAATCCCTTTGTATGTGTTAATAGGAACATGGTGAAGCTAACCCTGTACAAACACTTCACCAACACCCTGATATTCGCCGTGCTTTCTTCGCTGGTGTTCATGCTGTACTCCATCAAGGCTCACAGCTACACGGATTGTATAACTGTAAGTTTATCTTATCACTTTCAGGTTTATCGTATTTACATTTTGTGTAAAGTGAAATGTATAGTGCGGTGTGTACTAATAAATCACGCCTTTTCTCCGCATGGCAAGAGACTTTCATTAGAGCACCTACCTTTACTTGCAGTCTAGCTATGATGTGATTAACAGTATGTACTATAAAATGAGTTTTCAGTTGTCGCCCATCTCAGCGACTGTCAAATCAGCGCTGAAACATGAAGTTCTGTTAATTGAGTCTGCTCCAGTTCTGCCTGTCCGAAAACCCTTTGATTCCACTTCCAAATCCTGATTTTTATGTTGTTGGTACTCTTGGCCACGGATAAAAATGCCTAACAACTTATACAACGCACTAGCAGAAAACTGTCCCAGTCCCATTAAAAAAAATCACATTTGACTCTTGACTTGGGCGGACCACATCTCTTCACCTTGTTTGCTTATTGTTTATCCAAAATCTTGTATCTTAATTGTTAAATGTAATTTATGTGCATATAATAATATTACTGTGTCTTCTATTACGTTGTACAATTGACACCACGGAATGGTACCAATATCATGTAAAGAAAATAAGTCAATATTATGAGCAACTAGCATTGTGGCATCTATTAAGTTTAATAATTAGTATAAATGCTGAAGGCTTGTTTGTGTGTATTTAAAAACCAAGGATGCCATCGGGTTTCTTCTAGAAAATCCGTGCCTTCAGTTCAGTAGAGCAGAAACTCATCTACACAGCATGGGCAATGTTTCACGACTCTGATTTTTGTATGAGTGTAATGGTTAAATAAAAGAAGATGGCTTTAAGAGTTGATATGCGAGGCGATAATTCAACTACATAGTTTAATCGGGGATTATTGATAGGAAATATTAATTTAAAGATTTTGGTTAGGAAACTAATTGATTCGAATGTTGATGTTTGCAGGACTGGAAGGAGCTGTGGGTGGACGATGCATACTGGCACGTTCTGTTCTCCGTGGTGCTGCTGGTCATCATGGTTCTGTGGAGACCCACCAACAATAACCAGCGCTACGCCTTCACTCCCCTCCTCGACAATCCCGATGATGATGACGGTGAGATAACAACACTAACTTGTAAAGACATTCCTCCGACATCTCGTGACTTCCCGTGACGACACATGTAACGGAAAGAGAAATTACAATGAAACTCTTTAACTTGTCGTTGATTTAAAGGCATTCTTGTAGTAGGTTCTACCTTGGTGTTGTTCTACGTTGGTTCTACGTCGAGGACATCCTAAGAAGACACACAACATTTATGTAGCTCGACAATCACTCCGGCCTAAAGTAGGCACATATTTTGTGTAGTTTAAAGTTAACATTGAATACCTAATATACTCTGACGTTGGCGGTATTTGGGCGTATCAGTTCATGCTTTTAACACCTTATCTCTGGGTGGTCAATGGGTTGTGCTTGGTGTTGCTCTTCGTAGATGAAACTTCGCAAAAAAATATTTTTTTTTATTATTTAATATTATTTATCTTTTTATGCGAGAGGCAGTGTGCTTAAATGGAACGTCTCTGGGTGGAGGTACCATCTCCACGAGTATAAGGTACTGAAGGGAGGCAGCAAGAGACCTCCATGACATCAAGGCATCGTCTGAAGGAAGACAGAATTCTGATAATGGATTATATCAAGAAACAGTATTGTATGGTTGTGCATAATCACCGATTTCAGTGGAGAGGTGTTTTATCATTCCTGACTTTTTATAATATACTTATTCTTCACTTTATTAATGTATTTGGTTATGATCTTTTTACAGAGGAAGAGGAACAGTTTGTAAGCGACGCGTACGGCGTGAAGATGCGCGGCTTCAGCGGGGGGGGAAGCGACGGCCCCGCCTCCCCCCCTCCGCCCTCTTCACGGGGCGGAGATGACCTGGACTTGCGCTGGGTGGAGGACAACATCCCCTCCACCGCTCTACCTGTTCTGGACTCCGATGAAGAGATCCTCAACACTAAGTTCGAAGTCTCAAAGATGCAATAGGCACAACCCTATTTTATTCCTTAGACCATATTGAAATTTGATTTTATTATCAAAGACACGTTAGTCATATAATCTGTTGTTCTCGAAATACAGACGCTTTATTCTTTGTATAATGTAAATTATGAACTTGGCGGTTTTCTTTTAATGCTTAATAAGACCATCAAGGACTTAGAATCTTCTTTCTGAGCGTCCATTTTGGAGCTGAGTATCTAAGAATTTCATGTTCGGGATAATGTCAAAGGTTTCCAACTGTGAAAACAAATCATTCAACAGTTTAATTTTTTATAATTTAATTTGCACTGAAGTCACGTCACAAATACATACCATGTTTAATTCTACATGATGTACTTAATTTTATGCAAAACCTCTCAAATTTATACGACACGTATGTTGGTTTCATGATGCGGGGGCCAGAGAAGCTCTTCCCTCGCAGTAAACTTGACGTGTATTCGGGGACCATCTGAAATGTTTCTCCTAGCGTTCAACTTCTTGGAGTGTTGGGCAAACTGCGTCATCTAGTAACATTGGAATAGATTTATAGATCTCAGGACAGGCTTCCTTTGATGCGGCCTCTGCTAATGGAACTAAGAAGCACTCGTTTGCTTACAAACATCCTAGAGTACTTGTCGGACATTAGGCAAACTGCCTCATCTGATAACATTGGAATTGATTTATATTTAGATCTCAGGGCATGTTTAATTTTCAATGGGACTACGAAGCACATGTTTGCTTAGAAATGTTTAATGTAATGTATTTAAATATAATATTTATTTTGGATTAAATGTACATAATGTGCTTGACAGCAGTTTCCCAGGCCTTACTAAAAGCAATTTGGATATTTTGGCCAGAAGAACTCTGCATCTTACATAATTCCAAATTATTTGTTAATTTTACATGTTTGAACATTGGGGAATATCTAATATATACTTATACATATTTAAGGATCACAATAAACATAATTTTATTATTATGAAAGTGTGAATACATAGTTATAATGTTAGTTAGATAGTTTTGGTATTTCAAATTTCTATTATGATTTTACAGTTGGATGTTGCGAATTTCTTTAAGTTCTTAAATAAAGTTTATCATTCACTCCGGCCTCTACTTCTGTCTAGTGAAAATGTTGATAAAGTCTTAATGTCAATACCTTAACCTTGTCTACGTGGTAGTCACATATGTGAACCATCGGTGGCTATCCCCATATGCCGTTTCACATAATGTATATGTCATTGTGATCCATGTTTTAATAAACGTCATACGGTTATGTGGTGATGGGATAGATTGTGTTGAATTGTAAAGGTTTAATATTGCTGTTAATTAATTCTTTTATAATAATACTTTCAAAATCAAAAAATTTCAGGGTTTCCAATTATGGCGGAAGCACCCATTATAATTTGTATATTTGAAAAATTTTATTAACTGGCCATTCAGCGCCATTTTGTTTTTTATATTTGAAAGGTCTTCTTTAAACGCCGATTCCAGGTGCATTTCAGCTTTCTATCAAATAGTAATAAGCTGACAAGATTAACAACATGATAGTTTTCCTCTTCTGCTGATCACAATTTGTTCAAAAGCTGAAACGGTCTTAGAATCGGCATTTAAACCCCCACAATCCGAATTTCTACTGGATTTATAATATATTTCTCTTGAAAACTTGTTTTAAGGTTTCTAAAAAAATATATGTTATTTTTTAAGATAAAATTTATATATTTGCAGAGCTGAAACGGTAATTATATGAATTTCCTACAATAGAAAAAAATCGCAAAGTATGCTCTGAAAATTATTAAAAACACATTTCGTTCTGTTATTTAACAAGTTATAAGTATGAAAAAATTCACAGTGTATTATTAAATGCAACATTTGTAGAGAGATTTTTGCTCTATTTTATCGAGTCATGTTTTATTAAATATTTTCGCTTATTCATTATCGTTTTGAATATTAGCGCGTTCCCTCTAACATACATATTTACATATCTCCCTTTTAAACCATCTTCTACGTTTTGAACGCTTACTATGTAGCCATAACGGGGACTTTTCAACTTTAAAAAAAAACATAATGGCGCGGAATGGCCATTTGATGTCAAGTTTACATATGAATTTATTTTCTTACATTATGTATTTTATTTTTTTAATTGTTGATTTATTATTTTAAGAAAAATTAATAATATTTTAGCTTGTACATGATTCATCTGTTGTTAATGTTCAAGACTGCAGCAAATGAACTATTCAGTATTATATATGCCTAAAGGTTTCTCTTATCACATATTGTGATAATATGTGTAATATCTTATGTTTTCAACTTTATATAAAATCTTAATATGTAGACTCATTATTCCAGAGTGTGATGAACGAATAACCGGGTAAATCTGCAATTTTTATACCAGATGACATCTATCTAGTGTCTGTAAAGAGCTGTTCGCACTGGGAGAGTAGTTTAGTCAAGTAGTGAGTATATTAGTAACTAAATGCGTCCGAACACCACAATTTTAGTAGAGTAGTTTAGTCAGCTCTTTAGTAGAGACAATCCATTTCGTTCTATTTTTTTGTAGCGACCCCGAACCCGTCGTTTTAGCAAAGTTCGTTTGTAGACAATAATGTCATGCTATTGGGGCGGAGATGCTACTCTAAAATTCTTTATGCTGCTATTAATCTCTTTTCCTGTCCATACTTTATTTATTTTCATCTCACTAATTTATTCTTCCACATCTTCTAAAATCCCGTCATCTTGCAACGCGCGGCTAACTAATGAACTCTACTTGAAAGTAATGCTATCCTTATTCTTATTTGTTGTTGTTATCCTTATTCTTCTTTTTATATTAAACTACTTATGTTAAAATGCGCCTGCTCTCAACACAGGAATTCCTAGTGAGACAGGCACAGTACAATCACCTATGTAACTTGATAAATAAAGATTATAATAAAAAAAATAAAAAAAATGCGAACGCTTTTCGGTGAGTCCAGTAGCAAGTTACTCGCTACTCGACTAAACTACTCTCCCAATGCGAACAAGCCATAACAGACCATATAGATAATAAAAATAAGGAGATGTGCCATGATCCATTATTAATATATGCATCTGTACACAGCTTCGCTCCGCCTTTTTTTCTACCTACATGCCAAATACGTAACTTTCTTTGGCTACGCCGCTTTGATAATCCATGCAGTTTGGTTGTAGCTCGGTGACATTTGGCATGCTTTCATGCCATATCTCCCCTTGTTTCTATTATATATACAGACCACTCTTCAAATGAGCCGTATACATAGTTGGTTTGCATTATAAATTAACTAGTTTGTGTAATGGACCAATAATTATATAGACAGTGACTCTAATTCCTTTGTTTCTCCTTATTATCACTACCTAATTTGGTTATTCAAATTTATTTCAGCAGAAACATTTGTTTTATAAAAAAAAAAAATTTAATCTAGTCATAAAATAAAATTTACGAAACATAACTAAAAAAAAAAACAATTTTGTGTAAAAAAAAATGTATCATCTCTGTATGTCCTTGTAAAAAAACGAAACTCTAACAAAGTTATTTAGCAGAACAGAACTATATTTTCGTCGCCAGGTGCTTAAAACCTCCAATTAGAAAAATAATATTTTACAGATGAATAATAATAAATAAAAAAAATTTAAGCAGAAAAATGAAGTGGACCTCCACATAACATTTTTTTGTTACATGAATACCGCACAAGAGTCCCAACTGCTCCCGTCTGGAGACAGTGGGACTAAGGCATCCCCAATTGGGGTATGTTGTGAGGCTGAAGGTAGTGGGGAGGGGAAGGAGATAGGGAAGAGGAAGGTGGGAAAGTACCTGGCTATTTAGATTTGGTCACCAAACACGGCTAAAGCCATTTCAAGCAATGTTTCAATTCTGAATGGTGGTCTTACACCAGGGCGATACTGAGAGTATCTTCCACTCTGGAACGTGCCGCAAATATACTATACATTATTTTAAAATTAATTAATTGTGAAAAATACAAATTATTCAAATAAAATTTATTTGCCACGCCGGGATTCGATCCCGCGACCTTCGTGCGAGTCAAGAGCCTTACCGCTGAACTACACCAGCCGTCAGTATTTATATTAATAATGAATATAAAGGTACACAATAAATAAAAAGAAATAGAGGCCTCCCTTAATTTTCTGGCTTAAAAATGCCTTTCTTCGCTCACTATTGTAAAATAAAAAAATGTTCACATTGGATGTATTACGCGCCCAGCGACATTTTGTATTACGAACATTACTATTGAAATAGTAATTACTGTGTTTTAATGTACAAATGTATGCTAAAAACATGTTGGAATTATGTATTGCTTTTATGATTTGGAATTTGTAAATAAACTTCATAAGCTTTAAAAAATCTTTAATTTAACATCAAAGTTAAAAATCACCATTTATTTCTACATACATATCGATAGTGGATTTTTGAAATGCTGTAAAGGACAAAAAATCCAAAAATGAGTTAAACATGTCAATTTTCTCCGCTTTTTTTTCTCTTTCTGATCTAATAGGAAATATAGAAATATTTGTAGGAAAATAAGTGCGTACGTTACTATGTACATTTTAAGAGGATTTGACAAACTTAGGATGGGTTGTTTTCTGAACAATTCATCAAATTTCAAAATTAATTATCATGTTCTGTAAAGACTCTATTCAAGATCTGTTATTATATCATTATTGGCCAGTTGTTTCACACAACTGAAATAATAACAAAATTTAACCTTATCAAAACTTTGAAATTGGTGCAAATTCTGTGAAACAACCCATCCTTATGTTATTGATTGTGAATTTTTCAGGTGTCTGTATTGTTAGCACCACATTCAAATTCTGCCGCCACAGAATTAAGTTTGCTGATTTGCCGCCAGAGGCGCTACTCTCGTCTCTGTCTGCCAATCAGGGATCTACACTTCGTACACAGAACCGCCGGCAGAGGCGCTGCGCACATCCGGGTCGGCAAGGCAGGGAGTGACGCGCTACCAGCGGGCATTCAAAAACTGAACGGCGCGAAGGAAGCACAAGCCAATACTTTGTTTACGTTGCATCGAAATATTATTGAGAATATTAGCGAGAATAAATCTATTTACAAGCAATTAACGTCTTTTCATTGATAAATTGCTAACATCAGAAGTGGGATACGTGAAAACCAAGTGTCATTTGCTTTTATTTCATTTGCCTGACTTTAAAAAATTTTGTTTGGTAAACAAGCGACGCCAAGCCGTTCGCCATTACGCGTCACCAAACTCGTTTTGTTTACAAACTTTTTTGTTGTTAATATTGGTGTTGTGACTGTTTAACCTTTGCGAGTGATTGGACTTTGGAGTAAGTGGTGATAATGCCGCGCCATTATAGTGAAGTTTTGGAGGAGCACATGACTCCGCCGCGTCGCTCGCGTTCCCGCCGAAACTCGCCGAGAAGCCGTGCCCATCGCGATCACAGATATCGAACGCGATCCCGTTCCCGATCAGGCTCACTGCCGAGAAGAACGTACCGGCGTAATCGGGACAGATCCGAAACTCCCGAGTTGGGATTGGTTCCCCATTTTAATCCTGCACGCGAAAACTCCTACGTGCTGGAATGCCGCGTGCCAATGGAGCGAGCGGCGCAAATTGTACCGAGCAACCCAAGCCCTGGAAGGGGAAGGCAGGGCCTGGTTTAACCTGTGGACGCCGCCCAGGCGTACTTGGAAGACTTATAGAGAGAACCTGGCATTATCTTATCCCCGGGAACCTAACTTCTTCGCGATGGTTGAAGATATAGTGAAGTATAAAAGCTGCCAAGCGAAGTCGCTTGTGATCTATGCCGGGCGCATGACCGGCATGATTAAGCGGCTCGGGGTGAAGCTATCGGAGAGGCAGCAAATGGATGTGATGCTGGGTGGCATCAGTGATAAAAGTCTGAGCGTCGTTCTGGAGAGCTGCGAAACGATGCAGTCCCTAGTGACACAGATGTCGCGTCGCTCGATGGCGGCGAAAATAGATGCGCCGGCGATAAAGCCTGCCCCGAGAGCCCCTAGTGGATCAGACTCCGTTAACAAAAAGTCGACTAAATGCTATAAGTGTGGACGCACGGGCCACAAACGAAATGAGTGCAGAAGTGCCGGTAGCAGTGAGGCTTCGCAAAGGCCCAAATGCAACCACTGCAAGAGGGAAGGCCACACTGAAGAAATGTGCTTCAGAAAGTTGAAGCCAGTGAATTTGTGTGGTGACAAATTATTGCGCATGACAACAAAGTGCGATATCAACGGCACCAGCATAAATGCCATTATAGACACCGGCAGTTCCTGCAGTTTGATGCGGGAGAAGAGAGCGAGATCCCTTGGCCTGCATTTGGAACCATCCACCGCGCTCATGAGTGGCATTAATGGTGCCATCGTTTCAGCAGTGGGGCAGACGACGTGCCACATCACTTCACAGGGAGTTGGAATACAAATGCAGCCCTTGGTGATGGACGACAAGGACCTGCCCGTCGACCTTCTTGTTGGGAGGGACATCCTGCACCACCCTGGTATCCAAGTGTTGGCGGACAAGAACGGGGTACGACTTCAGTACAAAGACGTGCAGCCCGATCACGTGGTTGCTGTGGCTGAGGTGACCGATCTTGCCACTGGAGCTCTAACAGAGGTAGGAGTTAAATTCCTTCACAGACTTATGAAAAACTATTGGGACCTAACGTCCTCCTCCCTCAAAGATATCGGATGCTCCAAAATTGGCAGTCTGAAGATTGTGCTAGATTCGAAGGTGCCCATCTTTGTGAGACCTCGTCGACTGTCGATAGTTGAAAGAAACACGGTAAAAGCCATGATCTCGGAGATGATTGAGGCCAACATTGTTAGACCAAGTTCATCACCCTACGCAAGCCCAATTCTACTTGTCAAAAAGAAGGATGGCAGTAATCGCCTATGCATCGATTTTCGAGCTTTGAATGCGGTAACGGTGAAGGACCGTTATCCTTTACCAAGGATCCAAGACCACATAGACACTTTGGGAAAAGGTGTATATTTCACTAAATTGGATCTGAAGTCTGGTTTCTATCAAATTCCCATTGAAGAAGAATCTATTGAGAAAACTGGATTTGTGACTCCCGACGGACATTATGAATTTTTAAGAACACCTTTCGGTCTTGCTAATGCCCCTTCGGTATTTCAAAGAACCCTTAGTAAAGTTTTGGCCGATATGAACAATGAGGTACTTGTATTCATTGATGACATAATTATTCCATCGGAGACAGAAAAGGAAGGCTTTGAAAAGCTGGAAAAAGTGCTTTTACGTCTCAAGCAAGCTGGTCTTACCTTAAATTTGGCAAAGTGTGAGTTCTTCCAAACTACTATTAACTATTTAGGCAAAGAAATATGCGCTGGCTCTATAAAACCAAGCAGCGCAAAAACAGAATGCCTTGTTAAAGCCTTGGTCCCTAAAACTGTCAAACAGCTGAGGCAATTCATTGGTCTTGCTAGTTACTTCAGGCAGTTTGTTCCCAACTTTGCAACTAGGATCGGAGCTTTGTACGATTTATTGAAGAAAGATGCCGATTGGAGTTGGACTTCCAAATGCAGCCAGGCATTCGAAGATATAAAAACTGTTCTGACAAATAGACCTGTTTTACAAATATATAACCCAGAAGCTGCTACAGAAGTCCACACGGACGCTTCTGCTAAAGGACTGGGAGCGATCTTATTACAACAAGGTCAGGACATGAAAATGCATCCCATAGCCTACTATAGCCGTCGTACATCTTCGGATGAATCTATGTATCACTCATACGACCTCGAGACATTAGCTGTGACGCAAGCCTTAAAACATTTCCGCGTGTATCTGATCGGAATCCGATTCAAAGTGGTAACAGATTGTAATGCAGTTCGGGCTACGATGACTAAGAAGGATATTAACCCACGTGTGGCACGGTGGTGGATATTTTTACAAGATTATCAATTTGACATTGAATATCGTGCGGGCAAGAGAGTAGCACATGTCGACTACTTAAGTCGAAACCCTGTATGTTTGACATACGAATGGACTACCCAGGAGCAGCTTTTAGATATGCAAACAGCTGATCCAGAAATTACAAACATAAGGAATATCCTGAAAAGTGGTATTGAGTCAGAAGACCGTAAGCAGTACTTTATCGACTACGAGATAAAGGAAGACAGAGTTTTCCGTAAAACGTCAATCGGTTCGAAGTGGTTCGTACCTAGAAATGCCAGATGGGGCGTTCTTCGAATTCTCCACGATGAGAGTGGACATCAAGGTGTTGATAGAACACTGGCTGCCATCCGGGACAAATACTGGTTTCCGCGGATGAGGAATGTTGTTACGAAATATGTTAAAAACTGTTTCAAATGTCTGGTTGGGAAAAGTGATACTGGTCGAAAGCCCGGGGTATTACATCCCATTCCCAAAATAGAGACCCCTTTTGCCGTTGTGCATGTGGACCATTTGGGACCTT
Source organism: Limnephilus lunatus (assembly GCA_917563855.2). NCBI lineage: Eukaryota > Metazoa > Arthropoda > Insecta > Trichoptera > Limnephilidae > Limnephilus > Limnephilus lunatus. The sequence continues at coordinate 28,815,727 of OU830594.1, read as the reverse complement.
TTGTGAAGAGCGTGGAGGGGATGCAGTATGTTATTGCTCTCCAGGATGGCTTCACAAAGTACTGCTTTTTAGAGGCGGTGGCAGAGACAAGTACGAAAGGTGTCATAAAGGCACTTTCGGCGATGGCTTACCTTTTTGGGGTGCCACGGAGACTTGTTTGTGATCGAGGTACAGCTTTTACCTCGAAGGCCATGCGTGCTTTCTGCGAGGAGCATGGCATCAAGCTGACCATAAACTCTGTTTTATTACCGAGGGCTAATGGTCAGGTAGAGCGACTCAATAGGACAATATTGAATACGCTGAACTCCATCATCAGAGATAAACCCGAAGATCAGTGGGTTGAGGCTCTGGCAGCAACACAGCAAGCACTGAATAATGCAGTCAACAGAACTACTTTGAAAACTCCAAACGAGTTATTGATGGGCTACAAACCCTCTGCATTGTGCGAAGCTGTGTTGGTAAATAATCTCACGCAGGCTGGTGAGAGGCAGGACCTCAAGGTCGTACGTGCGGAAGCACGGAAGCTTTTTGATGCAGATCAAAGGCGGCAGATGAAACGATTCAATGCGAAACGGTTCATTAAACCTTCGTATCGTGTTGGCGATACGGTTTTGATACGGATTTCTAAGGGAAATCCGGGATACAAAAAGTTGAAAGGTCGGTTTCGGAGCTTGCCTTATAAGGTGGTAGAAGTCTTGCCGAACGATCGTTTTGACGTGTTGGGTACCAGACCCAACGGCAGCACTCACAGAGTGACGGTCACATATGAGAATATGAGGAATTGGCCGGCCGAACAAATTTCGGAGTAATGGTCAGGAAGGGCGAACAGTGTAATCTATTCGTCAGTACCATTGTGGGGTGGGGCTGAACACGTTTCAACCCTCCTAATTATTATTTTATCTTTATTTCAGCTGCTGCTTTGAGGTCAAAGCAGTTATCAGCATGGCCGTGTTAGCACCACATTCAAATTCTGCCGCCACAGAATTAAGTTTGCTGATTTGCCGCCAGAGGCGCTACTCTCGTCTCTGTCTGCCAATCAGGGATCTACACTTCGTACACAGAACCGCCGGCAGAGGCGCTGCGCACATCCGGGTCGGCAAGGCAGGGAGTGACGCGCTACCAGCGGGCATTCAAAAACTGAACGGCGCGAAGGAAGCACAAGCCAATACTTTGTTTACGTTGCATCGAAATATTATTGAGAATATTAGCGAGAATAAATCTATTTACAAGCAATTAACGTCTTTTCATTGATAAATTGCTAACAGTATGATATTATCGATCAGTAACTTGTTTGTTGTTACTAGATTGTATTTTTCATTAAATATGATGCAAGGTAAATCCATAGAGTAAAGTATTAACAATCACAATAGTTATTATCTACACGATGTCCGAAAACTGGTAGTACAAGCAGGAAACTGGTGAATCTCATAAAATTTGCAGTTGAATTCGTGGTACATATAATTTTTTTGATTTGAGCTTTCGTTTTCGAGTAAATCGAGTCTGAAATTGGAATTTTTTACGTGTATTGTCTTTTAAAATGTAATGTAATTCTAAAGTTCCAGCCTTCAAAAATAATTATTTTGTTTGATAGATTTATTATAAGCAAGTAATATATTTATTAGAAGCCAGTAATATATTTATTAGAAGCAAGTAATATATTTATTAGAAGCAAGTAATGTGGGGATAAAAATGTAATTTTTTCACAGCAAAGGTTTTGCTACTGCAAAAGGACTTTAATAATCATACTAAGTTTTCCAATGTTTCAAGGGGTCCCCATATAGATGGCGAGGATGGAGAATAGGGTGATGAGGAGAAGAGAAGAGCGGGGGGTGATGGCGGAGTTGCCTCGCCCGGGAACCCTCAGACTTGTGATCCCAGACCCGCCTCCCAGATTTCCATTGGATACGGACTGAATTCCATTTCCTAAAAAACACATTGTCATGATATTGTATTTTCATTTCTGAGAACTGAGACCAAACATTGCCAAAATTAGGTTGGGGTATTTCTTGGTCTTATCAGCTTTGATCAAATCGTGATCAGCCACAAAGAATGACTACTATGCTTTAAGGCTGATCGCAATTTGACAGAAAGCTGAAACTGACTTGAGAATCAGCGTTTAACCCCTAGGGGCCGGAGTCCAGTATTTGCAGTATTGAAGAATCGTGCCCATGCACGTTATGAAGCACTGCAATTGCAGCGTCGATATTAAGCATTCGTTTTGCCTTAGGACTTTACCTCTACTGAATTAGTTAAAGACAAAAATGTCACTTTGTCAAGTATGGTATTTTCCACATCAGGGGTGCCCAACCCAAATCTTTCGGTTAGCCATAAAATATTACTGAGCTTAGGTGGGCCACAAATGGGAGGGTGCAGTCAGCATTTGCTGAAATGCAGACCGTCAGATCTGTCCATGAAAACGGCAGATATTACTGTTAATTTTTACCGGTAATTCGGTGTCAAAAATGCAGTTATTGTGAAATAGAAATCCATGCACCTGGCACTTTTCAAGAATCAAAACCCTCATCGAGAGTCCGAAGTCTAATAACGAGAAAGTTCTAATTTCATAAGATATAATATAAATGTGATAAATTTACGAGAAAGATTTTTCCTTTTTTTGTATGAATACCAAAAACCAAAATATGGAAAGCTGAAAACTTCATTTTGGGTCGCAAAAAATCTTCAATTGCCGCAGGTTGGCCAAGCCTACGTGACGGTTTTATCAAAAATGTTTTTATTTTTTTATTTAAGTTTCTTGTCGGCCCATACGCGGGTTAAAGAGTCAAATAAATAATAAGTCAAGTTAATAATAGTTAAAATTCAATTGTCCAATTGAATTGTGAGCAGGTGAAATGTGACAAAGTTTGAAACACCCCGTCCTTAGTATCCACGGGATTTTTAAACGTTATTTATATATAGTAGGCGGCTGGCGGTGGCAAAACGAAGATTCCAGAGCTGCTCATTATTAAAGGCAAAACAATTAAATTATAGTTATTTAAACGGTCAAATTTGTTTTATGGGGCCAACAGACTTAGCTATAAAAGATCATTTGGTATTTGGCCTATTTCAGCATATCGCTCGCCATTTTGCCTCCGCCAGCCGCTTTCTATTTATCAACTGGCACGGAGAAAATGATTCCAACTGATGACATTTGCTTCTGCATTGTGCAAATAAATACCGGAAAGGACAACTACTCATCAACTAACCATCTATCAGAAATCAATAGAACCAAGCTAGCTAGCTAAGATCTCAGATTTTTGGAGGAATATCAAAATAAATTGACAAAAACTGAAATTTATGTAGCTTTCGCTCAAGGGGGATTGGTTTGTTTATGGCTCAAGGCCTAGAGCAATATAACCTAAATATAGGTAGCCATCGTTCGAGGCTTAGAGCAATGAGACTTAAATATAAGTAGCCATCGTTCGAGTGGTTATGCAAGCTAAGTATGTACATATATGTGTTTTTGACCGGTTTGTAGCCGAGTGGTCCAAATTTTTGGGTTTGTACCCAGACATCGCGCGTTCAATCCTCTGCAAGCTTAGTCCTCCATCATTGCACAAGCATCAATTTCAGTTTTTATTATGGGAGTATGGAGGATTCAAATATTGGTTATTCGTAATGCGGAAATGTTTGTCTTTCGTTTAAAACATGTAACTCTATATATATTGTTTTATGCCAATTTTCCTGCCCAGTACCCACACTGTCATTTTCGGGAGTCGAATTTGAATCTACTCTCAGTTCTTCTGAAATCGGTGTTGCCATAGTAATAAAAAAAAAGTTGTTCTTGGAGGACCATTGTATAAATACTGACCTATATTGCAGAGGTTTGCCGTACATGCCCTGAAGTATGTCTTGAAGTCATCATCCTCCACCATGGTGTTAAGGTGGATTGGGTTGTTCTCACAACCTCTGTAAAAACTTGCCACCTTTCCCGATGGGTTCTGGAAACATCATTTTTACATAAAATTCAATAAAGCAAGGTAATTTTCTCTAGATACTCATACTAACCAACTTTCTTGTAGCTTATTCAGCGTGTTGGCTCATTATGATTTATTTATTTATTACACGCCCTAGTGGGCTTTTCTTATAAAATTTTTACAAACTATTTGTATCAAAGTAAATACTTAAAACTTTAAACAATAAAGAAAAATATAAAGATAATGACAAAAAACGTTTAAACAAAACACAATACAAAATACATAGATAAAAATGTTAACAGAAACTAATAATCCTCACAAATTAATCTACAAAACAAAATAGTAGCAGCATAGAAGTTATTTGGTAGGTACATACTACCATACTACCAAATAACTTCTACACTCTGGTCTACTTGTGTTTTAAAGAATAAAAGTGATAAAATAAACAACATTATACTGATTAGTTTTGAGATGAAATATATCGCCCAGATCAGAATATTTATTTCCGAGACTGTGAAGTCTCTGAATCGGAGAATTTTGATAAGCTAGTGTCTTGGTGTTATTGAAGTAAAAGGGTAATAAATATCGGCATGATTTTTTGGGAACATGGATATTGATAAATTGAAGTAATTCAGGACAGTCAATTTTGTAATGCAGTATTTTATGTAATAGTATTAAATCTGTGCTTGTTCTTCTTTCTGAAAGTTTCAATAGTGACAGTTTATCCAGGAGGTAATTGTAATCAATTTTTTGTATAGGAATATGCAATTTATACTTTTTTGGAGGTGTACAGTAGGTACCTCTATGTTGGTTGTGTGTGTGGGAGGAAACACATTGGGAGTTAAAAGAATAACACGTCTACTTCAGAGCTAGTGCGTTTAATGACTGCTGGTTAGTCCCAGCGGTAAAATGTATTGCGACAATGTTGAGGTGGGGGTGCCTGTGACGTAGCCACTACATGCCTCCCCTCCAAGTGAGATGGTCACATATTACACGAACAAAATAGAATTAAAACAACATTGTCAAGAATTGTAAAACAAACACAAAAAGTATTCAAAATTTGCGAAAAATACATAATACATTTAAATATCGTAAAGGATACATTGTACAAAATATTTGTAATGGTGCATTAAAATTGTTGAAGATAAATCATATGCCATAAAACCACAAGCAATAAATAAAGTGTCATTATAAAACATAAGAATGATTACACACACAAAAAGGAAAAAATAATTCAAAATATTTATCACAAAATAGCACGAAAAATTTTAATTGTACACTTTTTTACACTGAGCGCATTCGCCTTTTAAACTATAAATGTACGGGATGTTGACGGGGAAAGTTAGCAGGAATGTCCCCTGCTCCAACTCGGCCTGATATCCTGTCCATGATGCTGGTCGTTATCCTGTTGCGGCAAAACTTCCACCCCATAAAGGCAAGGGCGATAAAGATGATGGTGCACACTAATACCAATGAGACCAATGATATGTGATGTGTTGTCTGGCTGAAGGACCCTCCACCGGCCTGGGCGATGATAACTTCTTCTTTCGTTGACTGTGCACCCATGATGCTATCTTGTGATCGTTGAAATTAGAAATGAACATTTTCAGGAGAAGCGTACTGGTTTTTTGATGGTTCGTCCGGCATGTGTAGCGTATTTTGCTGACGGGGTTAAGAGTACCGGTTCACTTTCCACTTCGGTTGATCGTCCTGCCCTGTCTACAGCTGACTCAGTAGTTGCCCTGAATAATGTTTGGTCAGCTGGTTTATTTTTTTCGGAAACATTAATAGGTTGATATATTGCCGGTTTAAGTCTATCGATAGACACGTTTACCTTTTTTGAATTTATTATTAAGCTAAAATACTTTTCCTTTCTTTCGAAAACCTCATACGGGCCCTTGTACGGTGGAATGAGAGCTTTCTTTACTTCGTTTCTGAGGAAAACATGGGAGCAAGTTGTTAAATCAGGGTGAATAAAAATGTGTCTTTGGTCTGTAGCGACTCTTCCCTCTGGCCATGATACGTTTCGGAAATGGTCTATCAGTCTTTTGTTGAATTCTGTATCATTTATTTTCGGCTTAGAAGGCACGAAAATATCTCCAGGAATCGCTAAAGATGTACCATACACCATTTGCGCTGGGCTGTAGCCTTTATCATCCTTGACGGCTGATCGGAGGCCCAATAGTATGATTGGTAATTCATGTACCCAATGTGCGTTACCTTCACATTTTGCCATGATAGCAGCTTTGAGAGTACGATGATAGCGTTCTACTTTCCCGTTGGCTTTTGGGTTATAAGCGGTAGTATGAATCTTTTCGATGCCGAGTCTCTTTACCAGTTGATTAAATAAGTCAGACTCAAACTGCCGGCCCTGATCAGTCGTGATAAAGGTCGGACAACCAAATCTTGAAATCCAATGAACAATCAGAACGTCAGCTATCGTTTCGGCGTAAATGTTTTTAACTGGAATCGTTTCTGGCCATGGTGTTTCTCTGTCTACCATCGTTACACAATATCGGTTTTCTTGTGAAATTGGAAGCGGTCCGATGATGTCGATATGCAAATGTTCAAATCGAGATACATCGTGGAATTCCCCAAGCGGTGCTATGGTATGCCTACTGACTTTTGCTTTTTGACAAAGTAAGCATTTTTTTACCCACACTGCTATATCTTTGTTCATTAAGGTCCAGAAATAACGCTGCGTAATCAAACGTCGAGTTGCTTTGATGCCCGCATGACTCATGTTATGAACGGAGGCCATTGCTTTTTCGCGGAATTTCATTGGTAGATATGGCCTTACACGTGCTGTTGAAACTTCACAAGTTATTGGACAATTTGAATTTGGCAAAGTAATCAGTTTAAATTGAACGTTACTCTGCTTTTTTAGCTGTTGTAATTCTTTGTCTTTACTTTGCTCGTCTGAGAGTTCTTTGCTGTCAAACAAGCTAGGTAAGGTGATTTCTTGAATTCGTGAAAGGGCATCTGCGACAGGGTTGTCACCACCTGGAACATATTTAATTTGAGAACAAAACTGCGAAATGAAATCTAGTGGCCTGATTCTTCGAGGTGTGTCGGATGTTGAAATTTTCTTTGTAAGAGCAAAAGTAAGAGGTTTATGATCTGTATATATCGTCAGCTCTCTTCCTTCCGTCATGCTGCGAAAGTGTTTGATTGCCATGTAAATGGCCAACAGCTCACGATCATAGGTGCTGTATTTCTGTTGGGTTTCACTCAATTTCTTCGAGAAAAAACCCAGTGGTTGCCAGCTGTTTTTGACTAGTTGTTGTAATACAGCTCCGACACATGTCTCAGAAGCGTCCGTCATTAGGGCTAAACCTGCGTCGAGAGCAGGGTGAAACAGTGTAGCAGTGCTTTTTAGACTATCTTTGCACTGTTGGAATGCCTCATTTGCAGATGCTGTCCATTCAATTCGTGTTTTGTCTTTCTTTTTGGAGTTGTGCAAGAATGCGTTGAGCTGGCCTTGCATTTGTGCAGCTTTAGGGATAGAACTACGGTAGAAGTTCACCATTCCCAGGAATCGACATAGTTCTTCGATAGTGCTGGGTTGAGGGAAATTGACAGTAGCCTTAAATTTTTCTTCATTAGGGGTAACTCCATCACTTGTCACGCAGTAACCAAGGAAATTAATCTCCTTTTTTCCGAATTCACATTTGCTTGCGTTAATTGTTAAACCAAATTCGTCCAAACGGGATAATACCTGTTGAAGGTGTTGTAAATGTTGTTCTTCGTTTTCTGACGCTATTAGTATGTCATCCAAATAAGCAAAAACGAAGTCCAGTCCACGAAATATCATGTCTATGAACCTTTGAAAAGTCTGACCCGCATTGCGGAGACCAAAATTCATTTTAGTGAACTCGTATAAACCGAAAGGAGTTAAAATTGCTGTTTTAGGAATGTCTTCGGTTGCAATTGGAATTTGATGATATGCCCTGCATAGGTCCAATTTTGTAAATATTTGTCGCTTGTGCAATGCGTAAGTGAAATCTAATATGCGAGGAATCGGATATCGGTCCGGGACTGTCTTGGCATTCAATAAGCGATAATCACCACAAGGTCGAATTGCGCCGTCTGCCTTATCTACAATATGTAAGGGATTCGCCCACGGACTGTTGGATTGTTGACAGATTCCGAGCTCGAGCATGTGTTCGAATTCTTGTTTGGCTGCTTTGTACTTGATAGGATTTAGTGGACGTACCTTAACATGAATGGGTGGGCCTGTAGTCACAATATGATGACAAATATCATGTTTCGGTGCATTTTTCAAAGATTCCGGTCTTGTTAACTCGGGATACTTCAATAATAACTTGTGATATGGGTTTGTTATGTCTACTGCGTAAATATTTTCATTTGAATCCTTTGTAATGGATGTATTGGTGGTTAGGGTTGTCACCTTGTCTACCAATTTCCTTCCATGAAGATCTACGAGTAGCTGCTTCGCCCGTAGAAAATCTGCTCCGATGATAGATTGTTTGACATCAGCAACGATGAACGTCCACCGGAAAGGTCTGCGTAGTCCTAGATCGAGAACGAGAGATTTTTCACCATACGTATTTATTTGGGTTCCATTTGCTGCATATAGTTTGTAATCGGTAGGTATTGATGAGTGAAATTTTCGAGAAGAAAGGACGGAAATATCGGCGCCTGTATCAATTAAGTATCTGAAACCACTTTTGCGGTCGGTAACACATAATCGAGATGTATTATCAACGCCAACTATCTCGATCGCGGGCGTCAATGTTCGTTTTTTGCCTTGTAAGTACATTGATCTTGACACTTCTGAGCCTTAGCACCAAATTTATAATGGTACCAGCACAGGTAGTTGGAATCCCCAGGCTGTGGTGCACGGCAACGATTTAGAGAAGTTGTCCGGCGGCCCCTGGAAGTCGAACGTTGTCGCTCGCGGCCTCGTGGTTCTCTGCGTAAGCTCGCTATTTCCAATTGTAACTTTTCAACGGTCCGAGTCAACGTCTCGATGGCTGAAGATGTTTGCTCTCTAACCTCAGCTACCTCAAAAGTTCTTGTAGTGTCTAGTATTTTGTCAGCTAATTGCGATAGCTTTTCCATGTCTTTCACCTCGCTGACCGTCAGAACGGCACGAACCGTCTGCGGAAGGCGTCCCAGCCAAAGAATCCTGAGCGTCTCGTCCGAAAGTTTATTTATCGCCAACTCTTTCATTCTTCGCAGGAGTTGCGAAGGCTTCTGGTCGCCTAGTTCCAGCTCTCCAAGGAGTTGTTGGAGTTGCTGGGCCTCTAACTCTTCATAGACCTGAAGGAGTCTGGTCTTCACCGCCAGGTATTTGTTTTCTGCCGGGGGATTGTTTAATATGTCACTGATTTGTCGCAGTTCGTTTTTTCCTAATTTCGCGACGAGAATTAGATAACGATTATCCTCACTAATTTTTTGTGGAGTCAAAATTGCCTCTAGCTGATGAAACCACAGTCGTGGCTGTTCATTCCAAAACTCCGGAATTTTGGTATTTATAGAAACCACATTCAACTCGGGTTCGGGGGCAGCCCTGGACACACTACTTGGGCTGAAAGCCATTGTTTTAGATGTCTCTGACTCACTTGTTGTTTAATGTTCACGAGATAATATTGCACTTTCTTATCACTCTATTGTTCCCACACACACACTTGTAGATCACGTCGGGGTCACCACTTTGGAGGTGTACAGTAGGTACCTCTATGTTGGTTGTGTGTGTGGGAGGAAACACATTGGGAGTTAAAAGAATAACACGTCTACTTCAGAGCTAGTGCGTTTAATGACTGCTGGTTAGTCCCAGCGGTAAAATGTATTGCGACAATGTTGAGGTGGGGGTGCCTGTGACGTAGCCACTACACTTTATAAACCTAAGAAACTTACGTTGAATTTTTTCAATGTTGTCTGAATGAATATTGTAAAAAGGGGACCATAACGTAGAGTTATATTCAAGTTGGCATCTGACAAGGGTTTTTATGTAACATGATAAATGTGCCCAAATAATTGAAATCTTTTGCAGCTCTCAACACAAAACGAAGAGTCTTAATAGCCTTATTGATAATATTATTAATATGACATACAAAGGTGAGTTTACTGTCGAATATAATGCCTAGATCAATAATTTCACTAACACAATTAAAATTTTCATCATTTAATAAATACTGAAATAATATAGGATTATTTATTTTGGAAAAACTAATGAACTGACATTTATTTATGTTCAATGCTAGTTTGTTGACAGTGCACCATTCAAAAAGATATCTCAAGTTAGTTTGTAGTGTAATGCAATCATTAATGTGGTTAATCTCTTTATATAGTTTCATGTCATCTGCAAACAGTAGAACGTTTATATCAGTAAATACATCTACAATATCATTTATGAATATTAAAAAGAAAATGGGCCCTAAATGAGAGCCTTGTGGCACTCCACTTGTCGCCATAAATTCGTATGAATTTGTGTCATTTATTTTTACACTAAAACTTCTAAATTCCAAGTTTTGCTAATTTATTCATTAATATTTTTTTTTTTTTTTTTTTTTTTTTTTTTTTATTATTTCATAAATTTTTACAAGTTACATAATACAGCCAATTTTTTAAACTACCATACTAGGCTATTGCCCGTGCTGTGGTAGTCATATATGATACATTATTTTAAATAAACATATAATAAAATATATAAAAAGGAAAGAAAAAAAGAACATATTTAGGGATAAATAAAATTAAATATAAATACTAATACAGATAAAAATATAAGAATTAGAAGAAAGCTGAGAAAAAAGTGTATAAAGATATTTAAAAAAAAGATTGAAATAAAAGATAGAAATAAAATTTGTCAAGTATTCTTCCCATTGACGTATGATATCTTGGTCGATGATAATGTTTATGTTCAGTTTTGAAGTTCTTTCTGCGAAAGAAATAGGAGAATATATGCGCCAGAGTAGTTTTTTTTTAAATATAATGTTAAGCTCTTATGTGTTTTTTGAAGAAAACACACCTTGAGACACACCTTGTCAAAAGCCTTGCTGAAGTCAGTGTATACTGAGTCTACCTGGCATCTGTTTGCTAAGGATTTAGATATAAAGTTTTCATATATTAGTAAATCAGTTAATGTTGATTTATTTGATCAAAAGCCATGTTGGTGGGGAGTTATAATTTTTTTATGTTTGTAGATATTTTATCGAGTACTATTTTTTCAAAAAGTTTAGGTATCGATGACTGGATACATATTGGTCTGTAATTTGTAACATCCGTTTTGTCTCCCTTTTTAAAATAGGTGTAAGAAAACTATGTTTCCATATATTAGGGAAACAACCTGTCTTTAATGATTGGTTAAAAATTAGACAAAGAGGAACAGATAAGCTGTTTAGACATTCTTTAATTAACACAGGTGGAATGTTGTCAGGTCCAGCACTTTTTCTAGCATCTAACAAATTTACATGCTTTTTAATATCATTAATTTCAATGTGTATTTCTGATATGTTCAGACTAAGATTCGTCGAGAATTTGGGAATTTCATTATCAGGTATATCCTTTTCATGGACAGATTTATAATAATCAGCGAATAAATTTACAATATTTTGAACACTACATCCAATTTTTCCATTGAAATTCATAGAAGTTGGGATACCCGAATTATTATTTTTTTGTGAATTAGTGTAGTTCTCAATTTTATCAATGTAATTTTTATAACACATTTTAGACATTTTACAACACTCCTTTCTTAAACATTGAAATTCATTATAATCACTAGACAATCTCGATCGCTTGTAATTTTTATGAGCAATTTTTTAATTGTATATTAAAGTGATCAATTCCGCACTAAACCAATTTGGAAAATTAACAATTTTATTTTGTCGGAGGGGCACAAAATTTGCAATAGCATCCTTTAGAATATCATAAAATTTATTTACGTTGTTATTAATGTATGTGTTTTCCAGAAAGGACCAATCAGTTGTATTTAAGTTTCCTTCCATGTGTCATCTATATTTAATTTTTAAGTTTAGTATACGTTTGATCCTGATGAAGTAAACATTGTTTACGAAACATGTTGATTGTGTACCAATAAAAGTGATGTAAACAAAGTTATTTGTCTTTTTATTAAAATGTATTTAAGTAATCAGAAATATTTGGAAAATTTGCTTTAAAGACGTTATAACAACACTTGACATTTTTATGATCATTATCGTTAACGGGGGAGATAATTATGTCCAGAGGAGGATGATAGGCGTCTACAGGTAATAGCTCTTCTAGAGATTTACATACCATAGCAGAAGTACTGCAGAAAACTAAATCAAAAACACGGTTATTCACATTAGCGATAGTGTTTAATTGTGGGATTGATAAGTAATTAGACATACCCAGTATCTCCCTCTCACTAGGATTAGCAGTAGACATATTGATACCAGATAATTGAGGGTCATCATGGTTCCAAGATAAATTTGGTAAATTATAGTCTCCTATTACAATAAGTTTGGCACTGGAGTACTTAAATCTTAAAATTTCCACATCTTCAACATGATTCATATATTGTTGTGGAGCAGAGGATGGCGGGAAATATACGCATCCTATTTATAAACTTGCCGGCATTTTTATTTTGAAGCATCACAAAAAGTTGTTCAACATCAAGATGTTTGTGTTTAATAATTTTAGAACACATTTTTTATTTATGGCGATAAGTACTCCACCACCTCGCATCTTCCTACTGGTGGACGAATTTCTATCAAGGTGATATACGTTGTAGTTAGACATGCCTAACTTTGCTGTGTTTATATCGGGGTCGAGCCAGGTTTCTGTCAATATTATGATGCTATGATGAATAGTAGGTCTGGATAATCTGAAGTTCTGTAGCTTGGTGCGCATTCCTCTCACATTATGGTAGTACATCGGAATTTGATGTTTAGAGGAGTTGTTTGTTAGTTTTTTGCAGTATTTTTAGCTATTATCCTCGGAACCGAATTGATATATTTTATGGTGAGGTTTGATTCACCATCCTTGATGCGTGTATCCAGTTCAGATCGTAAGTCCATCAATTGTTTTCGCTGAAGAAGTGTTTGGTCCTGGTAAATCCTTATGTAGTCTGGTAGTTTTTGTTTATTATATAATATAATTATGATGTAAAGTAGATAGGTTCTTGTTACTAATACCAAATTTGTAAATACCCAAAATTACATTTACACACATTATTCACAAAACCATTCACTTGAACACTCCTTTGATGTGAACACTGAACAGACATGAAAAAAAAGCGTTTACGAAATTTTGCATTGCTTTTTCTGTTTGAAATTTCTGGGTCAGAGCAACTATTTTCAGTTCCTGAGCTCAGTCTTGAAGTCAGCTTTGAAATTTCCAGTAAAACATATTGGCATTTTTTTTAATTGCTCAATAAGAACAAAAAAAGGCAATAGCAACTGGATTTAACGTAGCCAGATATGAAATAAATATATAAAGAAATGAGATATGACATGAGCCATTATGAGTATCGCCAACATCGTTCACCCATACTACTCGCCCCACCTTTGTTTCTACCTACATACCAAACTTATGAATTTGCTCCGCCGCTTTGATAGTCCGTGCAGTTTGGTCGTAGCTCCACGATAGTCCGTCAGCAACCTTTGTTTCTAACAGGTGAGCCAATGAAATGGAACGATTTAAAAAAATCAGAAAACATTCAATAAATCATCTTTTGTTAAATTTATTAATGGAAACATGATCTACACAAATGGAAATATTGTGTAAGCAGATAATCATTCATTTTTTTTAAATAATGTCTGAAAGGTGACCTCCACTTTATCGCACACATTCTTCCAGTCTCGTTCCAAAGCTCGTGTTGCACGGACCAAACGTTATCAAATATTAATACGCTTTAATGGCAAATGCGCATTGTTCACCTGACCGAGTATCCACGATAACTAACTTCCCATTCTCTAGATTCAAAACATTGATGGTGCAAGCCCGCCTCCCCTCTACTTTTTCTGCAGTGACATTCCCAAATCGTCCCATTTCATTTGTCCAGGTCACTTTGGGCAGCTTTGCAACGAGGCTGCAAGAATGTGTGCGACAAAATGGAGGCCACCTTTCAGATACTATTTTAAAAAAATGATCGAATATGCATTTACACAATATTTCCATTAGTGCAGATTAAGTTTTCATCAATAAATTTTACAAAAGATTTATTGAATGCTTTTGATTTTTTTATTGTTTCATTGGCTCAACTGTTATTAGCTGTGTAATTATTAAAATATCTCAATACCTTATATTCTTGCCTCTTGACAGTGCAGTACTTCATGGGGCATTCGATGCTAGAGGCTCCTGCCGTCACTCCAGCCGGATTGGTGACGCATTCATCCGAGGTTTCGGCAGCAGACATGGTGCACACATAGCATTTCATTCCTGGGTCAAACAAACAGATCCAAACATGATGACAGGTGACACAAACCCACTTCATTGGTTACCCCACTCCACATCGAGCCATATTCTATTTAAACCATATTTTTCTTCTTTCCACTTACTCAACACAAAACAACTGAACAGACTATGCAATAATTAAAATAACATGTGACTTGGCAGGGGTGCCCGGGTTCATGGGATGAGGTTTGTCCAGGTCTTAGCGGCGGATGCGTCTGCCCACCTGCTGCATGGCGGGCCGGATCAAGAGAGACTGGTTTAGGGAGACCTTTTAACCTTTCCAGCCAGACTCTCGACCCATTGCCTTGCACCGCAGTTGGAGGGATGGATTGATACCTTCGTCACTCCTGGATACGCTGATTCCCAGAAACCTACCCACCCCTCATACCTTTTTCCTTCCCAGAACTTCCTGTCCTTCCCTTCCTTAAAAAGACCCTCCACACAGCATCCCCCAAGATGACATAGGTCCTGAGGGACATTATTTTCCTCAGGGCCTCATGTGTGGAGCTAATGTAAAAAAAACGTAAAATCAAAAGTGGACATTTTAAATCGTAAACTTCACAAATATAAAAAGTCCATAAAAGAGTATATCTGTAATACTTCATGAGTATATGTATAACTTTTTTGTTAAAAAATAATTTGTTAAAATTGAAATTATTAGAAATAATTATTTTTTGTTTCTTTTTTTGTCCCTTATGCGGTCCCTAAACCACTCATCCGATTGCAATGAAATTTGGGTGATTTGTTATGCGCATGCCTGCAAAGGTTTCTATGTATATATAATGGCACAGGGGTGAATTTGGAAAATCCATGTTGCTCACATGGACAACTATATGTGGCCTGATCAAGCATCGGTAAAACAATAGATATTGTGTATCCAAAAGCACTTCAATAAAAAGAATTAAAACTAAAACACTCTCTTTCTTTGTAATGTTATTTGTATTGCTATTTGTAAAAAATAAATATGTTATTCTGTTATTCAGTAATGGTACCATGAGTAAGTTTGTGTTGTTTTATACAGGGTGTCCGGGGGTAAAGTGCATTAACTTCTGGAGGTGATTCGACATGATGGTAGAAGTAAAAAAGATTAACAACTTTTTCCGAAATTCCAACTTTTTTTCCCATACAAAAAGATGTACCTACTAAAAATCTTTAGTTTGAGGTATGATCTTACTTGCTGAGAGCTTGCCGTGCACGATTGTGGCAACGTTGCATGGTTGTGCTTGGCCAGTATCGTAACAGCGGAAAATAATAAAGCTAGCAGCACACGCCGGTCTATGCAGTATTAATAGTTTCTGCATGTTTACTGTTTTTGGTATCAATAAATGTAATGTTGTATTGATCTTTGATACTTCATCTCATTTCATTAAAAAATCCGAAAATACAGACTTTTAAAACAACAAAATAAGCCAACAGAACGATTTTCAATTTTTGTTAGATCCGACATTGTTCTTCGGGACCGTCGATTTAATCTGAGCTATTCAGATGAGTCTTATACCTAAAACTCATTTCAACAAACAATTAAACAAAGGTTACAATAATTATTGTGAGTTGAAAGCCCGCCAACAATAAATTTCAGTTTTATATTTTAATAAATACTCACCTAAGGTAATTTTATCTTTTTACCACAAAACTACCCTTAAAAGTTGGAATTTCTAAAAAAGTTATTTATCTTTTTATATCATGTAGAATCACCTCCCAAGTTAGGAGCGTTTAACTAGCCAGCGGCCGAAAATCCACATTTCGTCGAAAGACGTTCTTACGATCGTACAGGGCGGTTCCAATGAGAAAAAATGAATTACTCTCCGTACCAGCGTTTTAAAATTATAACTCAATATCGATTTTATTTCATTCCAAATTTGCTTTAATTTATACCTTCATCAAAAAATGCTGAAAGGCGTGTTGATAAAAATATTAAAATTATGTCCTTTTTATATTTATTTTTTGATCATAAGTATTTATCATTTTTCAATAATGTCTGAGCAAAATAAGAATGTAAAAATATCTGAAATATATTATTTTGTAAGTGCGCAAATAAATACACAAATGGACCAATTTTCGTCAAGAAACACATGTACGTATATATTTTTTAATGATTTTATTAAAATTAAATTGATTTATTTTACTGCATGATATGATGAAATGGGTGTTGTATAATACAAAATCTTTTTTCAAAATTTAACAAATCTGCCAACGACCTATGGTATAACCTTATTATACTAAAAATAAACATTTTTTCTCAAAATTTAAAACATACGTTTACTAGATAAAATAACAATCTTTCGAAATCAATTTATAATTTTTTGTGGAAAAGAGTCAATACGTCTAAACACTGATTTAAAAATGACATATTTCTGGTTTTCTCTGGTTATACGCTCTTAACCCAATAGCTGCCCAAACAAAAACATTATTTCTCTACCATACGCCAGCTATTTCGGTGTTTCAATACAAATTCATACAGGCGATTTACATCGTATGGTGTAAATGGCAGTTCTGGCACAGATCGTTCGTACACCTATAGATGCTAATGGCAGCCGTTGGGTTAATACACTTTACCCCCGGACACCCTGTATAATGTTAGTGTTTATGATAATGTGTGTTACTGTTGATTTCGCAAAGATTAATAAATAAATAAACAACATACGTAAAATAAATACGTACATAATAACGTACCTAAATTAATCCGATCTATGTGGATGTCGCTTATGTCGCCCATGAAGGTTCACTAAAACAAGTAGGTGCGATATAAAAGCCAGCATTCTAAAGGTTAAAGATGCCGTAGTATAAGGACCATGCATCTAATGTCTAGTAACAAAGAGACTACATGAGAGAGTGAGAAGAAAGGGCTTTAAAAGTGTATGACCGATTGTCCAATGACCGGTTGTCTTCGTCACCTGTATATCAGTACCGTCTGCTCTATATCAGTGGTTCCCAAACTTTTTGTGACCAAGGACCACTAGGTATTACATTAATTTGTTCTCACAGGGGCCACAAGGTACAATAACGATAAACTGTTAATCGCGTAACTAAACGCGTCCTTGCAATTACGTACTATCATTTTCCAATTCAATGTGCTCTTCTTGGACTTCTTCAGTTACCTTTCCATCATTAATACCAAAAGAGTTACGAATCAGCTTTTGGATACCTTTCGATTCGGTTTTTGTAGTAAAGGAATAAATGTTTCGTGGACCACATTTTAGATCTACCGGTTGGGAACCACTGCTCTAGATAATACAGTCTATTGACTATTATTTCACCATCCCAAATCATAGTATTAAATTATTACACATTGCGGTATTAAAATTTAAAAAAAAACACACACGTTAGACCTTATTGATCTACATATATTTTTTTTTTTTAAAGAAAGACAAACATTCCCGGGTTACGAATAACCCAACAACGTTTGAAAATCTCCTATTACCACCACAGAAAGCCGAAAATGTTGCTTGTGTTGTGATGGTGGACTTAGCCAGCCGAGAATTCGAACACGCGATGGTCGGGTGGGACCCAAGCGCTATGCCCACTCAACCACTGACCGGTCGCTATTATTTATATTTGCATATATTTATATCTGTATATATATATATATATATATATATTTGCTATTATTTACATACTATCAAATATCTTAAATCTACAGATAATTTCACTCACCGGGTATCACACTAGAGCCAAAATTAATCAATTGGCTATTCAAATTATTTAATTGTTATTTTTAACTTTTACCAACGCCTCTTCTTAACCTTTTCTTCTCAACCTATCCCATCACGTGGCACATTTTAACGCAACGCAAGTGTTTTAGTAAAACTTCATGATGTATCACAATGGCAACATCAACTTACAGGGATAACCGCCGATAAATCAAATATGCAACTGCAGCATAGATGAAGTTAATTATAATTCACTACAATGACGAATAACCCCCATGTATCGGACGTATTATCGGGGAAATAGAAGACGAGGAGTGTTTGCTAAACTTCCTCGTTTTCTAATTTCCGGTCGCTCGGCGGGCACCCTTCCTCATCAGCCCGCATTAGTTGTATGGTAGCGGGAGCGGGGGGGGCTTGGCTATATACGCTAAACTGCCGTACCGTTTCCCCTTCCGCTTCCCGCTACTACCTCACAGCCGACCAATCCGAACGCAGATTATCGTTTGGTCGGATATGTGTGGCAACTTATGTTTTGATATTGTTATATGTAATGTTTATGTTTTAATTACAGGAGTTCAGCCTATTATTTGGACTAATAAATGATAATGAAAGATAGGCCGAACTCCACTTTGCATAATTATGTAGTTAATAAGAAATAGTGTAAGTCTTAGTTTAATTGATATATTTGAATCCCCCTGAACATTGTTGGGCCGGGGGACCCGCGAACATTTTTGTATTTGTATTTTCTGGAATTAATAAACATGCTGGAGAGAGGTGGTTTTGGTCGGCAGAGAGAACATAGAAAAAAGGGTAGTTCCAGAGGTCGCAACGCCCGTCACGCGAATCGTGGCGGAGGTTATGACCTACGAAACACACATTTGAACGCATAGGGTCGCACCGAATCCTCTTGAGGCAGGATTTTTTGTATAAATAGAGGTGCGACCCGGGAACGAACGCATTCCAGTACCCTTAGCTACCCTTTTCTCTCTGCAAACCGGACCCATCTCTCGACGGAAATTCACAAAAACTCAACTGTTTATTTCATGAGACCCAGCGGCTGCTATAGACTACCCGGCGCCCTATTTTACAGTCTGTGTGAGTGGCGGAAACGTCTCTTACACCCCACGAATAATAAATTAACTATGTATTATGTTTTGTACACTTAAAAAAGTAATAAATAAATTAGAATTTAATGAAAACAAATAACTTTGTAAGCACCACTATTAACATTATCGACGTGTTTCAAAAACAATGTTTTCTTCATCAGGATAAGATAAGGTAATTTTTGGAAATCGCTGGCAACGGTTAACCCTTTCTCATCCGAATTAATTTCTTTAGATTTAAAAAATATTTAACATTTGATTATGTGTACTGGCATTATTTGAAAATTTTCTGAATTTTTTTTTTCTTTTTTTTTCTAATAGTTTAGGAAATATTTCACGTTGTTTTAAAACAACTGTGGTTGCGAGAGGTAAATAATTTGTCAGTATGAAGAAAAATGAAACATTTTTGTTATCTTACAAAACATTTTATTTTCATGTTACATTCACTCTCGTTAGGACTTAGAACACATGCTCTGGGGATGGGAAGGAGGTTGGAGTTTAATCGACCAGTATACATGGCAACCTAATAAGCCAATATTGGAATTTAGGATGGTCAGGAATAAAGGAATGTATAGAGCGTTATGATTTTTTTCCTTGGTTTTGTCTTCCTTCTTCTTGCCTCTTCTCCGCTCTTCTTGGATCTTCTTATCAATACCTGGCTGTTCTTGCCTATTAGTGGATCTTGCCTCTTGTCTCTTCATGGCTCTTCTAGGATCTTCTTGTCTCTTCTTGGCTCTTATAGGATCTTCCAGTCTCTTCTTCGCTCTTCTTGTTTCTTCTTGTGTCTTCTCGCCTCTTCTTGGATCTTCTGGACTCTTCTTGGCTCCGCTTGGCCCTGCTTGGTTTTTCTTATCTCTTCTTTGTTTTCCTTGTCCCTTCTTGTCTCTTCTTGCTTCTTCTTGTTTCTTGGGACCTTCTTGTCTCTTCTCTGCATTTCTTGACTTTCCTTGTATCTTATTATCTCTTCTTGTCTATTATTGTCTCTTCTTGGCTCTTCTTGCTTCTTTTTGGATGTTCTCATCTCTTTTTATTTCTTCTGTCTCTTCTTATCTATTTTTGTCTCAGCTTTACTTGTCTCTGATTAGCTTTTCTCGAATATTCTCATCTATTCTTGTTTCTTCTTGAATGTTCTTGTTTCTTTTTGGCTCTTATTGGATCTTCTCGTCTTTTTTAGTTCTGTTTTCTACTTCTTGTCTCTTATCGTCTAATATTGGCTCTTTTTAACTCACCTTTGCTTTTAATGCATCTTCT
Organism: Limnephilus lunatus; assembly: GCA_917563855.2. Lineage (NCBI taxonomy): Eukaryota > Metazoa > Arthropoda > Insecta > Trichoptera > Limnephilidae > Limnephilus > Limnephilus lunatus. The sequence goes on along the minus strand of OU830594.1, from coordinate 28,795,405 downwards.
TTCCAATGTTCACCCGTTGTTGGCTCTTCTTGGTTCCTCCTACCTTTTCTTGTATCTTATTGTTTCTTTGAATCTTTTCTTGTCTATTCTTGCCTCTTCTTTTCTCTTCTCGTTCCTTCTTGGCTCTTCTTGGTGTTTCTTGAGACTTCTTGCGGAGTTTAATTCATCTTCATACACGGCAACCTAATATGCTAATACTCGAACTAGGATAGGCAAGAATAAAGATTTTGATTGGGTGTTGTTTTCTAAGTTCTGTCATTTTCTTGCTTCTTCTGGTCTTTTCTTGCCTATTATTTGCTTAACGCCATTCTATTCATTTTTGTCTCCCAACTCCACGTCGAAGACGTCTCCCATCAATTGGAGGGTTATATCCATTTCGGTCAAAGAACGAGACATTTTCTGCAATAAGATTAACATAAAATAACATATAAAAGACAATGATACGTCTTCCGGTAACTGGAGAGTATATTAATCTATTCTTATCATCAAAATATATAGTGTATTGGAAATAATCAGCAAAATATTTCGAAGTTGTTCTCATCTGTCAGGTTTGAAATACAACCTCTTACGACCAGTGTTGTTTTAGAACAACGCAGTACTTTGGGATGATAAAAACATATGTAATGTAAATATTTTTGTAATATTTTACTTATAATATGAAAGTATGTACATTTTTCTATAAATACAAACAAAAAAATATTATGAAATCGATATAAATACCTTTTAACTTTTGCGGAAACATCTCACTTGTATGACAGAATTCCAAAAGGCGCGAACGAGGAAGTTTGTTAGCGGTATTAAGTATTAAGTAGGGATATTCGATATACATCGATGCATCGAATTCACTCGATGTTTACTATACGATGCATCGAATCAATCCGATGTTTTGAAAGTCTATTGATTTACTCGATGCATCGATGTTTTTCCATAAAACATCGAATCAATGGTAACCAGCTAATTATTTTACCTATTTTTACTGTTTTAGTTGATCTTGAACAATTTAAAATTTAAAACATCAAACCTTTATCTTTTTTTTGATGTGTGAAGCTATTTGACTGTTGTCGGCGGCTAAAAATAATTAGAAATTGACATTCGCACTATTCGCAGCACTGCGGGAGAGAGAATTTAAAAAAAATTCGTTTGTTTTGTCTCTGATCTACTCTGCTTTCGTCTCGGTGTTCAATTTTGAATAAAAGCGTTAAATCACATTTGTTTTTAGTTGTGTGGTGAATGTGTAGGAGTGTAGGTACTTACTACAAAACGAGATTGGATTGGATTTGGATACAATATATTGCTTCTATTAAAGTGAAATCTCATCGTTTCATTGTGAGTTCGATTGGACAGGTAAGTAAAGTAATAAAGTAAGGTTAGGATAACTCATTTATCCTATGCATTTGCATTTTAAAATTATTTGTAATTAAAAAAATATATTGTAATGCTGCATTTTTTTAAATCATTTGTTATTATAAAAAAAATATTTTAACATTTCCTTTTATTTTTTCAAAAAATGTAGTTTTCATGAAATATTGTTTTTTCGCTTAGTTACTGAACATAGATTTTTTGATAATTCTTTAACACACGCCGACTATAGCTTTGTGATGCACTGTTAGAAAAAGTACTCGATTTTGTGAAAACATCGATGTTTCTAACCGATGCATCGGAAAATATCGATGTATAATCTCGATGTATTTCATCGAATCAAAACATCGATGTATTTTCTAAGTGGACACCCCTAGTATTAAGTATGCACACAGTGGACCCAACACAACGAAAAAAAATAGGGTTGCCAGAAGAGGTTCACTTAATCAATTCAAAAAAGTCACAAATAAATAAGGCCAGTACTTACTTCACAAATAATTTGCAAAGTTCGCGTTGTTTTAAAACAACTCTGGTTGAGAAAGGGTTAATATGCACTTTTTTTTGAAAAAATCTTTTGATTCACCTTAATTACATTAAAAGGCAACTATTTGCATTGGGGGAAGTGGAAAATATTTCATTCTAAATTTTTTCTTGCCTTGACGCGAGTAGGCGTTATAAAGGGGCACTTTCTTTTGAATCACAAACCATGTTACACAAACCTAGCGTAGCCGCTAAACTACTTGACAACTGGGATGTTTTTCTTGCCTTGACGCGAGTAGGCGTTATAAAGGGGCACTTTCTTTTGTATCACATACCATGTAGAATGAAATATTTTCCACTTCCCCCAATGCAAATAGTTGTCTTTTAATGTAATTAAGGTGAATCAAAAGATTTTTTCAAAAAAAGTGCGTATTAACCATTGCCAGCGATCTCAAAAATTTACCGATATTAATATAAATATTATTATCTTATCCTGACGAAGAAACCATTGTTTTTGAAACATGTCGATAATGTTGATAATATAGTAGTGCTTACGAAGTTATTTGTTTTCATTAAATCAATAATGACGCCACAAAGTATATTTGCGAAGTTTGAAGAAATAAATTAGAACTTCACTATTATTCATGTGCATTTAATCTGAGATATTCAGATGAATCTTATACCTAAAACTCATTTTAACAAACAGTTAAACAAAGGTTACAATAATTATTTCGAGTTGAAAGCCCGCCAACAATAAATTTCAGTTTAATATTTTAATAAATACTCACCTAAGGTAGCTTTTATCGCTATCAAATAGAAAAATAGGTACAAAACTTGGGCCATTTTGTATTTTTCTTTATTTAGTAACAATATGACATCCAAAATACAACTGACAATATTGTCGAGTTCCTGTAATTAATCTAATCTGTTAGATTATTTTTTTAAATGATTATCTTATCTGTATTATAAATGAAGGAATTTTGATTGTCATATTAGTTTTCACTGCGATAAGTTTTATCATCTTCATTTCCGTTCTGGAAAATTGGATTAATATCTGCAATAAAAATCATTTTTCATCGCGGGTTCCAAAATCCATAAATAGTCAATTCCGCTTAATTGGTATACCGGTTTATCGGGACTGTCAGTTATTTGGGCCAAAACCCAAGGAACAGAAACCAAATAAAGAAAATAAATCTAATTTACTTTGGTTATCTGGGACAACATTTCGTTTAATTGGGAAAAATTTTCATCCGAAGTCGATGTAAAACATGTCTCATTAGACGAATTTTGGTTAACCCTAGAAAGATAATCTACGTCTTTGCGACATAAGCGTAACGTAAATAATACTTTGCGAGTACATATTGCTGACTTTTTTCATTTCGCAACGTAGTGCGCTGTCTATCTCAGTTAGTTCAGTTGTGTTCAGTTGCCAGGCAGAATTTATGCTGGACGGCTGTGTCACCACCGTCACCACGGCATGGATTTCATAACGACTTGGAAAAAATCGTGTGGATAGAATTTTTTACTAAGATTACGAAAATGTTAAAAAAAATTTTAGAAATGTACTGTGTTTTTTTTTAGATAAATAAATCCATTATTTGGGCTCATGACGTCACTACATAGAAATGTCCCGTCCATAAATTGCCATAAATATACCAAACCATCCATGTCCCGTCTCCGATAATGTTCCATTAATTTTATAAAATTCCACAATGATTTTTTTTTATATGGCAACACTTTGATTTCAGGCGAAATTTTGAATTTGACTTTTCATTATTCACTAGCATTCACTAGATTTATTGTTTGTTTATGCGTTAAGAGCGAATAACCAGCAAATTAAAATTCAGATTCCGAGGTCAGCGCTACACACTCGCTAGCGGGCATTTTTAGAACTAGAGTTCGTTCCGTCCAAGCTTGGTTTCGAGATTTACTAGCTCACGCGCTAGGACTGCATAGACGCCACAGTATGGGTCAGATGAAGATGTTAAATTCTCGCTTCCAGAATTTTGATGAGTAGTAGTTATTTGTAATTTGTATATCGAAGTGCATAAACATAAATAGATACAAGTAAAATGCGTAAACCCAGTAGGTATTAAGTAGATACCTACATGAATAAACAATTTGTTATATTCTTTTTAATATTTTGTTTTTAATTGTATTTTACGGCCATTAAATATCTCAGTATCGCCCTGCTGTAAGACCACCATTAAGAATTGAAACGTTGCTTGAAATGGCTTTAGCCGCGTTTAGTGAACAGATATGAATAGCCAGGTACTTCCCCACCTTCCTCTTCCCTATATCCTTCCCCTCCCCACTACATTCAGCCTTACAACATACCCCAATTAGGGATGCCATAGTCCCACTGGCCCCAGACGGGAGCAGTTGGGACTCTTGTACGGTATTAATGAAAAAAAATAGTAATATTCAGTTGGATTGTAAAAAATTACTCATTTTAAAATATTTATTCGTGTGCATATTTGTTTATTTTATATTTATGTGAATACCGCACAAGAGACCCAAATGCTCCCGTCTGGAGCCGGTGAGACTATGACGTGACTATGGGGTATATTATGAGGCTGAAGGTGGTAGGGAGGGGAAGGAGATGGGGGAGAGGAAGGCGAGGAATTACCTGGCTATTCAGATCTGGTCACTAAACACGGTCATAGCCATTTCTAGCAAGTTTCAATTCTGAATGGTGGTCTTACACCACCCAGGGTGATACTGAAAGTATCTTCCACTCTGGAACGTGACGCAAATATATTATCTTTAATTTAAATAATTGTAAAATTACCCAAATTATTCAAATAAAATTAATTTGCCTACGCCGGGATTCGATCCCACGACCTTCAGATTGCGAGTCAAGAGCCTTACCCCTTGACCACGCCGGCCGTCAATAGGTAGTATCAGTAATTTGGAAGGCGGGTATGGGTACCGCCGCCTCGGGAACCATGTATTGGATTATCAAAACCTCTGCCATAGGTCACCCCAAGTGACTTAGCAGGGGAGCTCGTGTTCATGGGGCGAGGTTCGTCTACGTGGAAGGTCGGATCAGGAGAGACCGTTTTTTTTACAATCGCTCGACACACTGCCTATCTCTACTTTGGGAATGCTGTGTGGAGGCTCGTTTTAGGGAAAGGAAGGAGAGGAACTTCGGAGAAGGAAAAGGGTATTAGGGGTGGGTAGAAATCTGGGGGGTCAGCGTGTCCAGGAGTGCGGATGTATGAGGCCATCCCTCCCACTGCGGTGCAAGGCGATGTTCCGAGAGGGTAAGGCTGGAGAAGTCAAAGGGACTCCCTCAACCACTTTTTCTAGATCCGACCTGCCATGCAGCTGGTGGGCAGACGCATCCGCCGCCAAGACCTGAACAAACCTCACCCCCACGAACCAAACGTTGCGAACCGCTTGGGATGACCTACGGCAGACGTGTTGGTTATCTAATAAATGGTTCTCGGGGCAGTGGTACCCATACCCGATTCTCGTGTTTGTTATTTTTGTAATACGAAAAATGGATATAAAAAAGGCCTACCCTCCCACCCCCTCAAGGGAGAAAACACAGAGGACGGCAAATCGTTCCACAGCCTAGCTGTTGAACTCAAGAACGAGTCGTAGAAACGACCCGTTCTCAACTGACAAATGTTTGTACAAAAGTCGCGCGCGTTTGGCGTGTTTCCCGACTAAGCATCGGTGCTGAAGGAATTAATGACACTCTTCGGAGTATCTTCTATTGAAATACCGGTAAAACACTTTTTAAACTCCCGATTGTTAGTCAATCCGTTCTTTATGCTATGGGTGTATTTCAACATCCTTTCTATAAGCTGTCAATATCAACACTCTCTTAAGGGTGAATTGCCTATTTAAAAAAAAAAAACAAACTATCCATTATAATAAATAAATAAATACTCACAATAGGTAGAAAATTCGGCTAAATTAATGCAGCTACTATTCACAGGTCCGAGTGCCGAATGAAAATGAAATCAAAAATATACTTTGTTATTCTATGAATAGTGCTTTTGACAGCTTGCCGAGGAGGATGTTGGAATACCCCATTTGTCCAATGTGATTTTTATTTTAATTAGAAAACTAACTAATAAACCACACCAAAATACATAAACATAATTTCACGGCAAGATATAATATAATATCGCACATTAGAAACAAAGGGCCACAAGTTTAATTTTATCGAGATACATAACTATTAAAATTCATTTATAGCGCTTTAACTTAACAAGCTGCAAGAGCTAATTTGTTGAACAAATGTTTAAAAAGATATGTATCTAACTCCTTCGATGCCTAATTGACACTAATGTTAAGATACTATTCCACATATTATGAGGCTGAAGGTGGTAGGGAGGGGAAGGAGATGGGGGAGAGGAAGGCGAGGAATTACCTGGCTATTCAGATCTGGTCACTAAACACGGTCATAGCCATTTCTAGCAAGTTTCAATTCTGAATGGTGGTCTTACACCACCCAGGGTGATACTGAAAGTATCTTCCACTCTGGAACGTGACGCAAATATATTATCTTTAATTTAAATAATTGTAAAATTACCCAAATTATTCAAATAAAATTAATTTGCCTACGCCGGGATTCGATCCCACGACCTTCAGATTGCGAGTCAAGAGCCTTACCCCTTGACCACGCCGGCCGTCAATAGGTAGTATCAGTAATTTGGAAGGCGGGTATGGGTACCGCCGCCTCGGGAACCATGTATTGGATTATCAAAACCTCTGCCATAGGTCACCCCAAGTGACTTAGCAGGGGAGCTCGTGTTCATGGGGCGAGGTTCGTCTACGTGGAAGGTCGGATCAGGAGAGACCGTTTTTTTTACAATCGCTCGACACACTGCCTATCTCTACTTTGGGAATGCTGTGTGGAGGCTCGTTTTAGGGAAAGGAAGGAGAGGAACTTCGGAGAAGGAAAAGGGTATTAGGGGTGGGTAGAAATCTGGGGGGTCAGCGTGTCCAGGAGTGCGGATGTATGAGGCCATCCCTCCCACTGCGGTGCAAGGCGATGTTCCGAGAGGGTAAGGCTGGAGAAGTCAAAGGGACTCCCTCAACCACTTTTTCTAGATCCGACCTGCCATGCAGCTGGTGGGCAGACGCATCCGCCGCCAAGACCTGAACAAACCTCACCCCCACGAACCAAACGTTGCGAACCGCTTGGGATGACCTACGGCAGACGTGTTGGTTATCTAATAAATGGTTCTCGGGGCAGTGGTACCCATACCCGATTCTCGTGTTTGTTATTTTTGTAATACGAAAAATGGATATAAAAAAGGCCTACCCTCCCACCCCCTCTCAACCCCCCCCCCCCCTAAACCCCCCTCCCCTTACCCCCCACCTCTTACAACTCTCCACCCCCCGGCTCCTTTACCCCCCCCCCTCTCAGCCACCCCTTTCATCTCATCTCAACTCTCCTCCAACCTCTCTCCCTTGGGAGCTGTTGGACTCTTATGCGGTATTACATAACAATATTTTTTGGAGCATTTGGGACTCTCGTGCGGTATTCACATAACAATAATTTATAATATATATATATTTTTTAAATTTAGTGTGCTTTAGAGTCTTTAGACCACACGATTGAAGTAAAACTTAACAAACTTATAACAATAAATTTAAAAAAAAACATGCTTCTCAAACGGACAGCTGTATGCGACCTGCGGACGTGTCGGACGACAACACAAAAATTTATGTGAACCTATTCAAAAGCACTTCAACAAACAGAATTAAAGCGCATAAACCCTTCCTTTCTTTGAGTGGCCTGGCAACGCCCGCCGGGTGTCCGCTATATATAATGTTATATAGTGCAGGCGCTTGCATTATAATGCAGTTTTCCGGGACTTGGGATGGAACCATTACAGTTTAGTTGACCCCGAGGTTATAGTGGCCTTGCAACGCATGCCGGGTACCCGCTGTATTTAATGTTATGTAGTGCAGGCGCTTGCAATATAATGTAGTTTCCCGGGACTTGGGATGGAATCATTACAGTTTAGTTGACCCCGAGGTTACAGTGGCCTTGCAACGCATGCCGGGTAACCGTTGTATATAATGTTATATAGTCCAGGCGCTTGCAATATAATGTAGTTTCTCTGAACTTAGGATGGAACCATTACAGTTTAGTTAATCCCGAGGTTACATTGGTCTTGCAACGCATGCCAGGTACCCACTGTATATAATTTATTTACGGAAAAATAGTCCATTAACAATAATACGAATAACATGCGTTCGTTAAGATCACCGTTCGCATCGATTACCGTTCGCAGGACATTTTTCGTAACAATCATCACTTTTCGTAACGCATTTACCAGCTTACCCCCCATGTGTCGAGCGTGCGCAAAGAAGTTTTACTTCAAAAAAATTATTTTGAAGCTGTTGGGACTCTTGTGCGGTATTCACATTAGAATAATTTACAATAAAAAAAAATTTCAAAATTTTCATAAAAATATTCAATGAACATGAATTTTTGCGTTCGGTAAACCCTGTAGTTTTTACAAACACGAAACAATGAAATCGTATTATTTGGTTTTGTTTTAAATTCGTCATTTCCAAATATTACGATACAGAGCGCCGCGGAGACAACCGCCGGCTGCCACGTTTGCGGGCAGAGTGAATTCTCAATTCTCGAGTCGTCGAGCTATAAGAAAAATGGTAAAACGCGAGCTGTAAATTAATTAATATTAATTACTTCTTATGATTATTTTTCGATCAAAATTTTTATGACTTGTCAATAATGTCTTAGCAAAATAAGTATTTAAAAAAATCTTGAAATATAAAGTACGCAAATAAATACACAAACTGGCCAATTTACGTCAAGAAACACATGTACGTATATATTTTTTAATGATTTTATTTAAACTAAAATTAAAATTCTAAAACATAACTTTACAAGATAATGTATGGATTTATTTAACTGCATGATTATATGATTTGAAATTGGTGTTGTATAATACATGTACTTTTTTGAAAATATAACAAATCTGCCAACGACCTATGGTATAACCTTATTATACTTAAAATAAACATTTTTTCTCAAAATTTAATCCATAACTTTACCAGATAAAAGAACAATCTTTCAAAATCAATTTATATTTTTTTGTGGAAACGAGTCAATAAGTCTAAACACTGATTTAAAAATGACATATTTCTGGTTTCTCTGGTAATGTCCTCTTAACTTATCATTTGGTTTGACGTTTTGACAGACCCCATACATTTTATCCTTCTGTACCTGTTTTAGAAGTATGATGATAATGGTGCGTATTTAATCAAAAGCAAATTTTATAATACATATATTATTATTATTATAATTTACAAGTATATTACATTGGATTTAGTAATATATAGACGTTGAACATTATAATGACTAATGATCAATAAGATGGATCAAGGAAAAAAATATTTATGAGATGAAATATTTTTGGTATGCCTCGTTATTCTCCTATGCCAGAGGTTCCCAAAGTGGGTGCCGCGGCGCCCTGGGGTGCCGCGGACAGATGTCAGGGGTGCCGCGAGGCGCCCTTGATGTCTCTACTAAGAATCAAAATTGACATGAACGAATACAAACATTTTATGGAATGAAAAATCACCCGCGTGGCCGGTCCGCACTCTGGGAATGGATTGGGTGGGAGGCACAGGAGTGGGGATACGGTTGTGGTGCTGCGCTTGCAGCGGCCGCGTGCCGCATTCACTCGTAGTTTTTTCATTCAAGATTTCATCATTCAGGAAAAAACTACAAGTGTGGAAGAGAAAAATGGGTGATGATGGAGGCAAAGATTGTTTTTCAATAATGCAATAGTACATGGCCCATAGCGGAGTTAAGAGTCAGCAAGTTCAAATAACTTGCTGACCCTTTTCACAGAGCACCTATCACAGTTAACTGACTGGTTTGCCAAGTACTTCGCAGAAGACCATGTGGAGAAGTTTGTATGGATCCAAGATCCATTCCGTGCTCAAGCTCCCCAAGATTTTACTACGCAGGAAGAAGAAGATTTAATTGACCTCTCGACCGACAGCAGCCTAAAAATGAAATACGCTTGTTTGGATTTGACGGAGTTTTGGATATCAGTCAGAAATCAGTATCCGATTCTAAGTGGAAAAGCTGTAAGGGTCCTCATTCCCTTTGCTACTTCATATCTGTGCGAAGCTGGATTTTCAGCGGTTGCGGTTATAAAGAGCAAATATCGCTCAAAAATAAATGTGGAAAAATAAATGAGGAGTAGTTTGTCTGTTAATTGGATTGTCTGTTAATTGGATAACTCTCTTTAAAAATAAAAATGTGAATAGCATGGTAATCTTATTATATGAAAAATTGTGGGAAATTATTGACAAATACTTTAAAAAATATCGTACTCAAACAAAAAATCAATATCCTGTCTGGTTTAATCAGCAATTGATTGCTCTTCTTAAGAAAAAAAACAAAGTTAGACTTAAGGTAAAAAAACATGGTTATGAGTCAGATTATAGGGAATTCTCTTATTTAAGGAAATTTACAAAAAAAAATACAAAGTGAATGTTATAAATCATATATCAACTCTGTCGAAAGTGGTCTGCAAGGTAATATAAAGTTATTCTGGTCGTACTCAAAATCATTACGAAAAAATAATTGTATTCCTAAAGTAATGCATCTTGACGATATTTCCGTGAATGACGGTGAAAACATAGCAAACATATTCTCTAAATATTTTTCATCTGTTTATACCAAGTCGGAATCATCTACTAATGATTCAATGCCAAACATTACTGAACACAATCAAAGCAATTTGGGTAAAATACATATTAGTGCAGATGAAATAAAATGTTTTTTGAGTAAAATAGATCCCAGTAAGGGCCCAGGACCTGATAAAATTCCTCCTTTCTTTGTTAGTTGCTGTGCAGACTCTTTATGTTTACCGCTTTTTATAATTTTTAATGCATCCCTTACCACGGGAACTTTTCCCGATCTGTGGAAAAAAGCACACGTGGTCCCAGTATTAAAATCGGGAGACCAATCTTTAATAAAAAATTATAGGCCAATCAGTATACTATCCTGTTTTGCTAAAGTTTTTGAATCTCTGATATATAAAAGTATTTTTTCACATTTTAAACCCCTTCTCTGCACTAGGCAACATGGGTTTGTTCCTCAAAGATCAATCAACTCAAATCTTTTGGAATTTTGTAATTATGTTTGTAATTCTTTTAATGAAAGATTACAAGTAGATACAATTTATACTGATTTCCAAAAAGCTTTTGATAGAGTTAACCACTCCATCTTACTAAAAAAACTTGAACAAATTGGAATACATGGAGACCTATTACGCTGGGTGAAATCATATTTGTATAACAGAACTCAATTAGTTCTTATTAATGGATACAAATCATCCCCTATAATTGTAACTTCTGGTGTACCACAGGGTTCAAATCTTGGCCCCCTGCTTTTTCTTATATTCATAAATGACCTTGGCTCGAAATTAAACTGTGATTATGCTTATTGCTTTTAATAAATAAGTTGTATCAAGCCTTATTCCCCGGTTTGAGAAATTGTGCAGCGAGCTGAAGGCTCTCCCGTCGCACTAAACGGTTTTTGTACTTGTATTATACATATTTGCATTTTCTTTGTAAGTTTTCCTATCAATAAATGCACTTATTCATTTTACGAGTTGTATTATTCAGTGGAGTAGGTTCTCTAGCCACCCCCTCCCCCCCCCCCCCCGGGGGGGGGGGGGGTGGCTAGAGAATTGTGGTCTTGGGGGTGACATTCGGTCCCAAGGCTACCACAGATAGACATTATATGACAGGGGTGCCGTGAGAAAGTTCAATTTTTCTAAGGGTGCCGCGACTTGGAAAAGTTTGGGAACCCCTGTCCTATGCCATTCGTGTGGAAAACGTTCTTTTTTTAAAAATGATTTTCGGCTATGCAATTATCGTTTTTTCGCACCCATAAAATTATGTCCCGTCCTTCAGGTTATAAAAAATGGTCTAATTTTTCGGATTGAAATTTTCAAAAAATCGCCAGGGTTTCAAAAATACGATTAAAAAAAAACAAAATGTCATAGAATATTTGCCTAAACCGGAAAAAATATTTAAAAAAATTGTGTTGCAAGTGGCCTATTGTCATCACTGCAAACAACACATGAACCATAAATATACCAAACCACCCACACATGAACCATATTGTTTGCTGTGATGCCAACTTCGATGATATCATACGTCAATGGATGCCAACCATAAATATACCCGTCGGCGGGGGTTTTTACACCGCCACACCGAACGACAGAGGCCCGCCCTCGCTCGGAGGGCGCGGACAACACGGCGTTAAGGAATGATATACTAACTACTAACCCCAAATGAAATCGTAGATATGAAAATAGCGGTCGCGTAGAGTGAAAAATTTTGTCTTTGGTCTCTATACGGGAATCGGCCTGAAAAAAGATGTTGTGTATTGTCAACTGAAAATGGTAAAAGTCAAATAGGTACAATTCTGTCCCTTTCGGTCCCTGGTCTCCCCTACTACAAAGTGTTTTTTTGTAACTGCATATCGCGTGTCCCTATTTTGGGTAAATATTCCCCTAACTGCCGCACTTTTAGGCACAGATTATGTAAATTACACTTCGTAAACTACTACAAGAAACGAAGAAACAACTATTTACACCCACAAAATAGGTTATCATGTCCAAGTAATTCATGCGTATTTATATTGAAACAAAAAACAATCGCAAATGTCAATCCATACAACAACAAAAAACAATGGCTGCAAAGGGAACGTTTTGTAAGAGAAATTTTTAAATAATAAAATGGTCTTTAATGCATCTTTTACCATCTATGAAAAGAAGTGTAATTTCCATAATCTGGCACTATTAAAAGTGCGGCGGTTAGGGACACATTTGTCCTGTCCTGTCCTCCATCACGACACAAGCAATATTTTCCATTTACTGTGGTGATAGAAGGAGATTTTCAAATATTGTCAGGTTATTCATAATCCGGGAAAAAATCCAATTTTGTAAATACTTACCCAAATAAAATTTACTTACTCACGCCGGGATATGAACCCGCGACCTCCCGATTGCTAGTCGAGAGCCTTTCCCCTCGATCACGGAGGGCATAAAAACATTGTTTCGAATACTACCAAAAAAAATGAGATTCGAAGCTCGATATGTAATGACATCACTATTAAAATATTTTGACAGAAAAAATAATTTATTATATCTGTGGAATGAGACGTAATATAACCTCAAATCACTTATTTTCAAAATTTCGTAAATTGCATTGACTTATTTACTGAAATTATTATAAAATGTCTGTCAAGAGACCGGTCAGTTGGTTTTTGACCGAAACAGGGAGGAAAACGACCTGCATAGCTGCTATGGCTGCGGGCACCGGCGCCCTTCTAATTAATTTTGTCCCCGAAACTTTTTTATTGTCGAAATATATCGATGTTGTGCATTTATACAAGTGAGATAATAAAGTATACATAATGTAATATTGATTCGAGTAACTTTCTCCTTTGTATTACGTGTTAATATACCAAAATAATTGTGCATTCTAAAACTTCCCTTATTCCTTATTGCCTTTCTCTCTTTCCGTACATCACAAAATGGAAAAACTATTCTGAAATCATTGCATTTCGTTGCAGAAAGTTCGCAGCCGATAACATATTAAGAAGAATGTCTATGGGAAATAACATTTTTAATAAATAAGGTGTTTCATTTTAGGAGCGGTATGAAGCAGGAAGTGTCCCCTGTTATTAAGGAAAGATTTAATAAATGTGTGGATATTTTGAACATAGGAGGTTTACAAAAAACTCTTCTGCAACCGTTCCATGTTTTCGGATATGATTTATTCCATGCAGGTAGGTGGCTTTTTCTCTCTATCAAGGGACTTGTTAACTCAATACCACCATTCAGAATTGATACATTGCAATGGCTTTAGTTGTGTTCGGTGACGAGATCTGACTTGCCAGACAGTTATTTATTTTATTTGTGCATCAATATCTAATTCATTGCAAAAGTACTGTTGATATAGTGAGTATGTAGTGCTAAAAACCTTGCAACTCATTGTTTTACCAAGCGATTTCAAGTAGGTACTTACTGACAATACAATACATGCCGAGCGTGAGATTCCGGCACAAATAGATTGCATTGTGTCAGAATTTTACTATCAGGTCCGACCATGTGGAGGTGCAATTGGAGCAGGTTGCTCCGGGCACAGACTAGCCAAGGCGCTGATTGATGATTGATGATGAAGAGTTTTTGGAAGGCCAAAGAGGTTAGAGAAAAATGTTCATCGGCAGTGTTGATATACCGACTACGAAACAATTCGAAGTCTATGAAGAGAAAATGAAAAGATTTTAACAAATTAAATGAACAGTTGTGATAAGAAAAAGATTTAGAATTTGTAGACACTTTGTATCATTGTCTATAATTGCGTATCATTATCTTCCATCTTAACTTCAAAATCATTTTCTTCGGTCGCAAAATCAAGTCAGCTACTTAAGACTAATAACACCACCTTTCCGACAACCAGCAATTCTCCGTCTTTTACAGTTCTCTCCAAGATCTGTGACAGGTTCAGGATATCGGATCGAGCTGGAGCAGCAATCGCTTCTGACGTCTTAAATGATTTCAACATAATCACGCAGGATAATACTAATAAAGTAATAGACAAAAATAGACTGCGTCGCGGACGTCTGCGTACCAGATCTGTACTCATAAAAGCTATGTGCATAAAGTAAGTGGATTATTTTTTTATGGTCGAAAGGACAAAACCTTAGCTAATATAAAAAAGATACAAATAATATAAAAGCACAGTACTTTAAGAACACGTAATCGTGGAATCAGCTCTCATATCTTGAGGCATATTATGTCTAGGTCAGGCACTGCCAAACCAATAATGGAATATTTTGCTGGTCAAAACATTTCACTCTTCTATTTAAAAGCATATGGGTGTGACGGCACAAATTTTAATACGGGAACAACTGGTGGTTTGATTCAAATGATGGAGAAACACTTGATTGGACCGGTACAGTGGCTGATCTTCCTTTTTCTTTGCAACGAGCTGTTTCTATGCCATTCGATTATGAAGTTGGATGGTACAACTACGGAACCTCAGGGGTTTTCTGGCCCCGTAGGTTCGACTCTTCATAATTGCCATAATTTACCAGTACAATCTTTTTTTAAATTGATGTTGAGTATTAAACATCAAGATTTAAGCACCGATCAAAAATACTTGCTTGATATTTTCAAAGCAGTTTCCAGCGGACGTTGTCATCCTGATATTGCCAGAAGAACCCAGGAGCGATTACTAGAGCGAGTCGAATCCCACAACTATATATTGGAAGCGCAACGCCATCAGAAAATGTTGTTATGTTATCCAAGTTTATCATGAGGACGTACGTTCCTATGTGGTTTGTGGGTCGTGCAAAAAGGTGCAAGGCATTTTTTTAGCATGATTAAATATATTTGCGCTATCTTCCGGACGAATTAAAAGCAATAATTAATCCTGTGATACAGCGAAGCGCTTACTTCGCTCATCCTGAAAATGTAATCTTGTCAATGATAACAGATGAATCACCTACCATCAAAGGACTTGAAACAAGGCATTTATTGAAAGCCAGAGAGTTATTTCGGACAGAAAACTGAACATTTAAAGTACCCACATTGAATTTTGATGCAAAATCCTACTTTGATATGATATCTTGGCAAGATATCACAATCACACATCCTCCCATTTTGGAAAATGTAACGGAAGAAGAATTAGAAGAACTTAACCTAACTTGAGTCAGCTCCATTTTCATAAACTTTGACAGGTTCCCCTTGTCTTACACAATCTTTAGAATGTTGTGTAAAGGTTGTGACTGAAACATCTTCGAAAGTGAGTGTCAAGAAGAACAGGGAAGGTCTTATTACTACAACCATGAACTCCAAGAAAAATATGCCAAAAATTGAAACAAAACGTGATTTTCAACCGGAATAATTGATCACATTTAATTCTTCATGATTGATGTAATAATTATGACTGTAATTTTTAATGCAGTAACTACTTTAATAGTAAATAAATTGTTATTGTGAATTTTGTAATTGTAGGTAACTCTTACTTTACTACTTGGGAATAATTCTCTGACACAAAAAAGAGCTGATGACCTTGAAACACCTGAACAGATTTTCATAAATTGTAGCTAAGAACCATCTCGATCACTTCAGCTTTCAAACAAAAAAAACGCATCATAATCAGCTCATTCGTTTAGGAGCTACGATGCCACAGACAGACACGTCAAACTTATAACACCTCTCCTTGGGTCAGGGGTTAAAAATAGGCTTTATTGGCAACAAATGTCTATTTTGATTCTCCCTACACTAATCAAATGTAAATTGTTTCTTTGTTTTAGGTGTGTATTCTTCGAGGTATGGAATCTCCATTGGGATTCCTGACAACTTCAATTTCAATTCCAAAGAGGATATCGACAAAGATGCAATACAGGTAAAATTAACATATACAAATTTCGTACTTTTAAATCAAAAGCACAGCTTTTTGTGTTAGTCCCTCTCTCTGTAGTTCTCACGAGGACAGGACAACACTGTCTTGTCTCAGCTCCTGACCTCCTAGCGCAGCGGTTAGAAATAAGTTTTGATGGCGGGCCGTATGAATGTCAATTTTTTGGGGGTACATGCGGTCACTCATTTGCCTGCGAGCTTGCTCAGTCAGTGTGCTTGTGACTGCCTGTCTGTTCGCCCGTCGTCATCGTGCTTCTTCTGCCATTTTATCATATGACATCATTGAAGATATCAAACAGTATTAATGCCCTAGGATCTGTGTGTGGTTGAATTTCAGAACCCAGCCACGAGTTCATGTCGACGCCACGCTTAACGGCCGCGCCTCAAATAACATCTGTGTACGTGGAGTTTCACACATAGCTACCATTGTAGTTCAATTTCTAATTCAAGAATTCGTCACAAGATGACGCTACTTTCGTCGGCAAAACGCAGAGGGATGTTCCATTCCTAGGTATATGTTCTACGAATTTGTGAACCTGGAGTATCTCCCGAATTTCGGAAGATTGACGTTAATTCTCAGTTGTATAAAGCGGCTGTATATTACATGTGACGTTGCGGTACTTATTTGCGGTGACTTGCCATCACTGCAATCACTGGTTGACAGTGGATACATGGGCTAATTTTGGAACCAGTTCCTATTGGATTTACAAAATGATCACCAACACTAACATGACGAAGCCGAAACAAAAGCCGCCCGCAAGGCCTAGCAGTAACTTTTAACTAATTATTGTACAACAGAATATTATTCCAATTATGGTATTATTTAGTCGCCATTTCAGCATTTAGGTAGGTGACTCTTCCATTATAGTTTTAAGGCATTTAACAGTCACTTACATCCAGATAGCTTCCAAGTTCATTTTAACAGTGCCATTTCCCTCGTCATGCTATTCTTTGCCAGGATGTCGGTTCTGCCATTTAGTATTCTGAACAGGTCATGGTATCGACTCCAGCTGTAGTGGTCTGGTACATATAAATCATAGCATCCCAAGAGGAATGGGCTATCGATGAAATTGTTCTAAATTTTGAAAGACATAATAGCAAGACTTGCTTTCCGCCTAGTTTCCAGACACAGAACCAGATTCCTCAAGTAAGTCAATATGGTGCATGAACCTTGTATAGGTTCCATGCGTCTGCATTTAGACTTACTTGAGGAATTTCTTCTGGATTTGCTCCAACATATCAATGTACTTCCGGTGGTATGGTGCCCAAATATCACTTATGTACTGCAGCTTGCTTCTCAGTATGCCATCGAACAATGCTAGCACACTTTCTTGGTTATTAACCTTTTAAATGCCAGTAGGTAGAAGTGTAGCTGTGTACAGCAGGCCGTGAACTTTTAATCAAAATAAATCATTTTTACATCTTATTTAAAAAAAAAAAAAATCAAAAAAAAAAAAATAAAAAAAAAACCAAAATCATCCCAATGTCGTCTCTGTGTTCCATATTTTAAATTAATAAAAAACGGGACATATATACGTATGATACAGAGGCTCAAAAAGAGCGAGTAAACTCGCTATTTTTCTATGGCCGGCCTGCTGGAAACGACCAAGGATGCGAGAAATCTCGCTCTTGGCACAGAAGCGGTTAAACTGCTTGCATGTCCTGATGATGAACGCAAGAAGACGTATATAGCGTTGAACAATGGAGATATACATTGACTATGTTTGGGGCAAGGCAGGGCCCTGGACAATGAATAGCATCGACAAGAAAAACCGGGGAAATACGATGAACCAGCAACAACTGCAAGACTCGCTCCACATTACCTGTACCACAAGAACTCCTGACTTTTGCGAAATGACAGAAAGCAAGAAATGTCATTTTTCTCATTAGATATGTGTGAGCTTATGCATTATATTACAGTGGAGCCTTGATAATCTCAACTAATGAAAAACAACACCTCTTTGGACTCGCGTAGCTTTCGGATTTTAGTATGTTAGTTAGAAAAATGAAAAGAAACAGCTGTTTGCTCAGGAAAATTATATTTAATGAACTTCTAAATTTGCTTAGTCATAAACTGATCTATTTCATTCTGGCGGGTTATATTAAAATTTATTGACCAAGAAAAGATTTTATCCTTCAATTTACGGCACACTTTTTCACTATGGTTAAAGTTTTCGTTTTATAACCTAACACAGTGTGAAGCACAGAGTAGCGAGAACACGGTGCAGGAACTCAGTTAACCACCTTGGTATAAGAAAAGAGGGGTAGTTTGGCAGTTCGGACTACAGCGACATTCGGATTATTGAGGCACTACTTATGAATAAATAATAAAACTATTTTACGAGTTTGCTTTCTTATAAGTTAACTCCGCTTAGGACAGTGAGTGGCCAGAGACCCGCAGGCTGCCGATCGCTGTCCTAGTATGAACAAAAGTTTTGAGGACAGGACAATGGACCAAGACATTGTCCTTGAAATAGACCGAGCGAGCTAACAAAGGCTTACATGAACAAAAGTTTTGAGGACAGGACAATGGACCAAGACATTGTCCTTGAAATAGACCGAGCGAGCTAACAAAGGCTTACCCCCGCCACCGCGCACGTTGAACTACAGTTGAATTGTTGTATTATCCCATTGTCCTGTCCTGCACGGTCAAGACTATTCACAGAGCTGAGACAGGTGTCGTATTGTCTTGTTTTTTTTTTTATGTGAATACCTCATAAGAGTCCCAGCTGCTCCCTTCTGGAGCCAGTGAGACTATGGCATATCCAATTGGGGTAAGTTGTGAGGCTGAAGGTAGTAGGAGGGGAAGTACCTGGCTATTCAGATCTGGTCATCAAACAAGCTATTATTATATAAAGCCATTTCAAGCAACGTTTCAATTCTGAATGGTGGTTTTACACCAGGGCGATACT
Organism: Limnephilus lunatus; assembly: GCA_917563855.2. Classification (NCBI taxonomy): domain Eukaryota; kingdom Metazoa; phylum Arthropoda; class Insecta; order Trichoptera; family Limnephilidae; genus Limnephilus; species Limnephilus lunatus. The sequence goes on along the minus strand of OU830594.1, from coordinate 28,776,192 downwards.
GAGAGTATTTTCCACTCTGGAACGTGCCGCAAATGCACTACATATTATTTTTAAATTAACTTATTGTGAAATAACACAAATTAATCAAATAAAATTTATTTGAACACGCCGGGATTTAATCCCACAACCATTGGATTGTTGAGTCAAGAGCCTTGCCCCTAGACCACAGTGGCCGTCATGTCTTCTGTATTGTCCTCATCTGAACCCTGCTTTAGTTATAAAAAAATTCAACCCCATTTTTCATGTGAATTCTCAATTTTAATTTTAGAAATAATATCACTGGTAAAACCAATTTTAGTGGCCCAAATTATGTTGCTACAAAATTATCTTCTTGTAATTCCAAGAAACTTAATACAATTATACCGACGGTCCTGAAGAACAATGTCAGATGTGCGATTTTGTAGGGGAGCTGTTTAGAGTTTCATTTCTGCAGTTTTTGAGATCAAGAATTGTAGCAATATAAGAAAAATGTACCTATATATTTCATTTCATCCAAAATTCCGAAAACTTAGACTTAAATCAACAAAAAGAAATTACAACGAGCCCACTGTGCTATTTTCAATTTTTTAGTAAATCCGATATTGTTCTACGTGACCGTCGATATGCTTATTTGCTGCAATGATGACATAAATCGGATGTAAAAAATATCCATGTAATGACTTATTTGGGCAAAACTAACATTTACACTTTCCTTTTTACTAGTAGGATATAGTCGAACTACCGAAATTTGACACGCCCGGGAACCATTTTTTGGATAACTAACACCCTAATGTAATAGGTAACCCAGGTGGCTACTTTACTATCGAAATTTATTTCCCCATGGCTTCCTGTGTGGAACTAATGTAAAAAAAAATATATTCAAATTTGCTTATTTTGAATTGTATCTTCATTGCAGCAAACAAGCAAAATCATTTTCTGATATAATTTGAGATTTTCAGTCCCAAAAGTATCATGATAATTTTTTGTGGTATTACGCCGTGTTCATATCTGTCCTGATGATGAGATACTGTAGCATTGACTAAATAAAGGTGGAGGAAACACAACATGCCGTAATAACCCAAAAATTAATCATGATGAAACCACTTTCTATTAAAGCTTCCACTAGAAATAAAAAAAAAAGTGTTTTAGATAAATTTGAAGCCTGTGAACTGGACATCAGAAGCCGGCCAGAAGTTGGAGGAAGCTCTCGTATTACCTGAAAAGGTTCAAATGTTCGGGATATGCAGGGAAATTTTGATGACCCAAACGAGGCACCTTTTCATCAATTCATTATGTCCTACTTTCATCATTCTGGGAACTTACCTGGGCACCAGACACCTAAACGAGAAAATGAACTTCTACGCTAGACCAGTCGGCTTACGTATGGTGGTGTATACCCTAATCTCCATATTCAGCACAGGACTCTACTTTATGGTCAAAGATGTCGCACAGGTTCACTACGAGACTACGACAGACGAAAAACTTGCCGATCTCGGTCCAGAATTTATCGAGGGTGGAATTGAATTTTATGATAAAATTTTGAAAAGAAATATGGCTCTGCGACACTTCTTGGGGAAAGAGGGAGAGAAGTTGTATTCCGTTAAAGGGAATGAAAACTTTCTCCTCAGGCATAAGAGGGTGCCACTTACAGCTAGGAAAGAGTATTTTGAATTGAGACTGCAACAACTGCAAGAAAAGAACACAGATGAAGGTGTTGCATCATAAAATGTGTCAAAACATTTTTTTTCAAAGGAGTTAGAACAGAGACGATTTTGAGAGGAAGTAAAATAATATTAGTTTTGTCTGCTGCCTTTATTCAAATAATGTCCCCCTAACAGGATATGCTACAATTTTTCTAAGCTATAATCGCATTCAGAGTAAAACCTTTATTTTTTAACTGCAAATCAATATTATTGACTTTTTTCAAGGGAATCAAACTTACTGCAATCAATAATATAAAAATGCATTATCCACCTATTTTATATTGTGAAGATATTAAAGTTGGGAAAAAATTCTTGATTAACTTCTTTTAAATTAATTTTCACCATGTGCCGGCTGATTCTATTTTTGTAATGACTTTTTTTATTACAAAGTGATGCTCTTGTAAATCTTACCAGATGTTTATAAAAATAGTATATAATCCAGCACATGTAGATTCCCCAGAATAGCTAGTTATAATCAAAGAAACGATTGTTTAACCGTTTCCTAAAGATATGCCGGTGTTAAAGAGGTTAAGGGGAAAGTATGCGCGGCCCATTTCATACAAATCTTAGATTTGAGATCAAAATACCCAACCAAACTGAAAAATTATTTTTGAAATCAAATAACTCATACAGATGTGAGCTACTTTATTTATTTTTGCCTTAAATTATAAGATATAGGCCATTAAAGGTTTTAGTTTTTCATGATTTTTGAGGCAACTTAGGCAATTATTTGCGAGTAAATGAAAACATTAAAATAATTTTACTATATTCGCGCCGAAATGGGCCGCGCATACGTTCCCCTTAAGCAGGTTTTTTATTGATGGTACATGGTTATGTATGTGTGTAGTGTTATCTAGTTTCTAATCAATAAATTCGATTCGAAGAAAATCCTACCACTGCTCTTTTATTTTTAAGCTGTATTTCTGCAATATAATTTATATTCTATAAAAGTAGGCAGGTTATATCCAAGGAATGAGTTCTAATAACTCTTGCTTAGCAGGCTCTCTCACGGGTCGGTAAGTATTCGCCCTAAAGTGGTTGCAGGGGGAATGCGTAATACCGAGAGCGCTCCATTTCATACATTCCTGTGGGCACCTACACAGAGGACGAAGCGGCACAGGAGCGGGGACGTGTATTCCCACCACCTGCATTCTTAATGCACCCGGTTATTGCCGTTAGATTCCTTACAATTATGCAATTTAATTCTGGGTTAAGTTAAATTCAAACCAAACATTTTGCTAACTATTAAACAGGAACTCTGTTAAAAATTCTGCATCAACATTATGAAGTGATTTTTAGGTGTTTATATGGCCAATATAAAATATTACGCATCTAAGTTCGCATAAAACAGAGATATTGATTTGAAGGGATATACAAATCCTATGTTATTGTAACTGCACCATTTCCATTGAGACCAATAACTCTATAATAAGCTATACTGGTTTTAAATCCTCTCCTAAGAGTTTTAAAAATGAATTCAAGTACAGATCCTCCATTCGCAGGACAAGGACGTATACGCTTACTACCAGAAATCAGGGATATTAGTCAGCAGCAGGATTAGGCTTACCATTCTCTAGTCACCATACATACCAATCCAAGGATCTGTTTGTGTATTTTCTTGGTGCCCGGACTATGGCAATGGAGGAAAACTTAAAAAAATTCTGATATTTCATGTAAATTTATTTTCGAATTTACAAGTTATTGGATACCTAATTTTACTATACAAACAAAGACGCCGGTTTGATCATTGTCACTTGCCGATCTCCAACAGCGGAATTGAGGAGCGTGCGACAATTGACGGGAAATTATCGAGTATTCAAACATAGCCGGGGAAAGGATTAGTGCGATTCTTTCTCAAGACAAACTGTATTTTTCTATCCATGTCCTCGTTGTAGATAGATTTACATATCTCATAATTGATGCGACGTCTCTTCTGAAAGCAAAAGAGGACTCGGTAAGTCTAATTTGCCGTACGAGATGTCAATGCAATGCTCGTAAGTAATCTGACACAGCTAAGGGAACTAGAGAAGCATGCTACCGAGTGCCTGAACACCACAGTACCAGTACACAGGAACATAGATAATCTGCTCACAACCCACCTGAAACGGCTTTTCATAGAAACGAGTGCGACGGAACTGATCCAGTATCCCTTCCTTTCCTAATATTCTATTTAACACTCTACACGCTTCTTCTATGTTATTATTTTGTACGAACACTGTTCGCGCGATGAAGGGGAGGTGTCGCATCTTTCAGGCCTAGAATATAATAGAAACTTTGAGGGTGTGGGCCTTTACCATGACACTATACAGACAGTGGAACAAATCTCATCTATAGCAATAGGATAAGAGGCCATTAAAGATTGAATACAAATTAATAAGTTTTCTTTTGCAGAGAAGTGTCGGAACTTTATATTTATATTAAATAAAAACTATATGAACAGAACATGTTAATTAAAGATACAAAAGAATAGAATGAATACAGTTGAGAGAACATTTACCACTCCAGTTGGCAGCTATCTACGTATGGTTAGCCAGACTAGAAACTGATCCACAGCTCTGGCAGGTTGGTTGTAAAACCAAGAGTTAATACATAAACCTGTATACCTGGTGAGCTACTCCTCCCACAGCTCACTTGAGAGAGGTGACATACATTGATCCAAATCTAGTACTATACAAACCTGGAGAAGCCAATGATTTGCCCGTTGGAGACTGGCTAAATTAGAAATATGCACTAGTTTACCACAACAGACATGGACAGGACTACTAATTTATAACACTCCTTACCAATGTCATCCACTTAACACTTGGGTCACTTCACAACTTTTTACCTGGTTTTAATTCATTGTCAAATACACTTTTTACCTGTTTTTAATTCATTTTCATACACTTTTTACCAGATTCAATGGATTTTCAAATACAATTTTTACCTGCACCAGCGACAAACCAAATCGGGCAATCATCGGTGGCAATAGACAAATTATTATATATTAATGTTTCTCCATTGTAAGATGCACCCTGAGAAGAACTGGGAAGCAATAAATTCTCTAAATCAATGGCAATATATAGATTTGTGGTTTGTTGACTGAAGAAGTTAAGAGTATTGCTTTTCTTTGACATCAGGATACATCTTACGTCCTTACATATAAACTTTATAAGTTAGAAATAATTAATTAGTGATTGAAATAAAAATATATAAAATTACTGCCAACCAAAGATTTTACTTACAATTTCTGGATTCTGATACTTACAAAATGGTCATTTAGGCTTGAAATATTATATACTTATCTGATAAATCCACATATTGTTAAATCTCCGCATTTCCCAAATGCCGCTAAACTAAATATTCTACAATAATTAGAGAAAGTATACAAACTTTTCCACTGATCACTTTTGGTAATCGCGTTATACGAAAATCACAAAACATACTTACTAGTTCATGATTGTTATTAATGCAAAATTAGGAATATCAATAATGTAATAGTTAGCAATGCACCACTGCCCACATAACTCTGTGCGCAAGAAGCAGTGGCCCAGGGAGACCAGAGACCAGTGACCAACAACTTACAGGATCTTCCATAGAATTAGGGAATAATTACATCAAGGGACATCACTTGTGTGTGCTCGCTCATAGTTACAGAACCAGAACATGGGCTGCACTTAAGGACAGCTAATAAATGGCTGCAATCATAGTGCTGAGTGAGAACTCTACTGTAGTAATACAAACCTCTCCCCAGATTAACATAATAAATACAACAGTAATCTTTCGATCGAACTGGACAAGCTTAATACAATTATTTTTTAGAAAAAACCTTTAGATTCACCTTAATAACTGAGCCCTTGCTCGGAATAATGTTGTATCCAACAATATTCTAGTTTCGAGATAAATTGAAAAAACGAAACCAGTTATATTTCTTAACATTTTATATTTAAAATACATAAAACATACAATTCTTAAGAGTTTTAATTGAAAAGTCGTCTAGAAATACAATTAATTTTTAATTTTTTCATAGGAAGCAATTACTTTGTGGTTAGACATTATATTATAAAAATAAAACACAAACACTTTGTATTTAACCACGAATTTATTATTGCATATATCGACCGGTTTCACTTCGACCAAGCTTCTTCAGGATATAAATAATAACTCAAGCTAACTAAGTTATTATTTATATCCTGAAGAAGCTTGGTCGAAGTGAAACCGGTCGATATATGCAATAATAAATTCGTGGTTAAATACAAAGTGTTTGTGTTTTATTTTTATAATAATTTTTAATTTATTACTTGAATTTAGGCTAAATTTGTGGAATAATGTTGTATATGATCAGGGGCGTGCACTCCATATAGGCATATAGGCATATACGCACATAAGCACTGCCTACCCTGACGTTTTTGTAAAACATAAGCATGTAAATAATATTAAAATTTGTTAAATTATTGCTTAATATACACACTTACAAAAAAAAGCGCGAAAAAGCTGAGCAACTGAAACTACGCGAGCCCCACATCAAACGGCATACTACAAACGTATAAACGCGGCATAAACTGTCTAAGCAGGAATTATTTCTGACTAGAGCTAACTTCATACAAGACATAAATAATTCAATGTTTTACGAAATGCACAAAGCATAGAGTAGAACTGTCGTTTTAAATTTGCTTCTATGAGGTTTTTTTGTTAGTATTAAGCAGTTTCTAGAACAAAATTAGCAAATAGCAATCAGTGACGATAAAAACATCTGTTGTTATGTACTTATATCAAATAGTTGTCCTTCATAAATGCTAATTGTCGGTTCAAAAACGTTTGCCGTACTTTAATTTTGAAATTATCTGATAGAATATGGAAATTTTAACCTGTGAAACTTGTTGTATTTTTCTACTGCCTACCCTGATCAAAAACTTTGTGCGTGCCCCTGTATATGACCACTTTCACATACAACGGTATTCCACAAAATGTTTTTTTTTTACTCTTCCTACCTTACAGAAAGCACCATGCTCTTCTAACATAAATGTATAAATTTCATATGTGTTTTTGAGCTTAAAAAGCCAAAAAAACAATATGAATAAATGAAACCATTTACCTTCTAGATATTGTCTTGAGATCAACATACAACATTATTCCACAAAACTGTTTCAACGCCTAAAAAGCAGGCTTAATAATATTTTTTACATTACATTCTTCAGCCCCTTGGCTTTGAAAACTTTCTAGTTGAAGCCATAAGACATTCGTTTTCTCCATTTATTCCCATAAATTAAACCATACGCCGTGATTTTGATGAATGGCGTTATACAACATTCTTCCAGAAAACAAACTTTAAAAGGATATCACAGGCCCAAAAAAAATTTCATTATCATAATTCCTACCTTAAAAGATGCGTATTAAAAATCTCTATTCTTGACAATGCATTTTTTTTTCCTTTCCAATATGTTGTATTTTTTAAACGTGTAATATCCGTGTAAAATGTACTTATTGTCTATCTGTCCTTCCCGTAATGAGTTTTTTTTCTCAACTCATTGGGAATAATGTGTTACTTGCCATGTTTTTGTAATACATTATAATTAAATAAATAAATAAAAAAAAAAAAAAAAAAAAATATGCCTAACATTATTGCATCAATAACTCAACATTGATAGTTTTGTTGGATAGAACATTATTCCGGGCAAGGGCTCAACTATAAACAACTTTTTGCATTCGGGGCGAAGAAAAATAATGCATTCAAAATTTCAATTACATAAAATGAAAATTTACTCTCGCATCAATTCTCCGTCATTTACAATAATTTCTATCATTTTGTTATGTTGGTATTTCCGATATACTACCGTAACATAATGAGGAGCTAGAAGTTATGTTACTACAACGTAATCTATGCGCATTAGGTAAGCACTAGTTTGTCAAAAAACTGAAAATAAAATGAAAAGGGCTTTTCAGGCAAAAGAATTTTAGGTATTAGAATAATTACACATATCCGTTAGACAAACCTGCTTGCCTTACAAACCATCCAAAACCTGGAATGTATATTAAAATAAAATTCTTGTGTTTTTATAAAAACGCATCATTTCATGCATCCGCATGAAGTCAGCCACGTACTAGCATCCAGGCCTGTGTATAGCATCAGGAATACCAACATAACAAAACGACAGAAATTATTGTAAATGGCCGCAAATTGATATGAGAAAGTAATTTTTAATTTACGCAACTGAAATTTTGAATGCATTATTTTCCATTGTCCTGAAAGCAAAAAGTTGTCTTTTATAGTAATTAAGGTGAATCTAAGGATTTTTTCTAAAAAATATTCATATTTAGTGTGTCCAGTTCGACCGAAAGTTTACCAATACAACTGTTAGGAGAACTCACAATCGGTTGAGTTGATGACAACGTTACACTATATAAAATAAACATATTAGGTGCAAACTCAATAGTCCTCTCCTTCATACTCTCCGTCTTCCTGGTTCTCGTTCTGGTAGTGGCCATTGGAACCGTCAGGTTGGAATTTCTTTTCATCTTCCTCATTCTCAAATTTAACATTCCCACCATCTACGGGATACTGAGTGGAGTAGTCAGGATAGTCATCCACAGGCTCTTCCTTGATCTTTATCCTTTCCTCCTTGACCGTTCCATCCTCTCTCTTTTCCCTGCGTTCCCTTCTTCTCCTACGGTCCCGATCCTTGTCTTTATCCTTGCCATCCTTGTCTCGGTCCCCACCGCGGTCTCTTTCCTTGTCCTTGTCAGTGCGATCTCGGGAGCGGCGGCGCTTTCGGTCTGCACGGTCACCACGATCGCCTCTCTCTGAACGGTCCTCACGAACCTCAGGATCGCGAGAGCGGCGCGTTCGGGGACGGCGCTCGCGGGAGCGGGACCGAGAGCGGCGGCGCGGTCTTTCCCGATCCCGGGACCGACGTCTCTCAGGCTGATCCGGAGCAGCGCGGGCTCCACGCCCCTCACGCTCGTGCTCCAGGCGATAGCGCTCGCGCTCCCGCTCATTGTCCTCGCGTCCCGAGTGCTTAATGTTGACATCGGGGCCTCCTCGCCTCGTTCCACCCAATCCGCCACCTAGTCTTCGTGGTAACCAGCCTTTCACTGTGCGGGCGCGCTCCACGTCGACTAGTACTCGTCGCCCATCGATCTTCTTACCATCGGCGTGCTTGTACGCCGAGTGCATGTCCCTCTCGTGCTCGTACTCAATGAAGGCATAGCCACGGGGCTTTCCATTGACGCTGTCGTGGATGACTACGATCTTCTTGATGGGCCCGTAGCCCTCGAACTCCCTGCGCAGCTTAGACTCCGAAGTGTCGTAGTTGATGCGCGCCACAAAGAGTGTCTTGAATGCGTCTCCGGTGCATCCTGTCGTCGTGTTGGGATCCCATACTGCGATCTCCTGCTCCAGCTTGTAGGCCACCTGCTCAGCACGCTCCCGGCGCCTCCTCTCCAGTCGCTCCTCGCGAGTCTCTACCCGAGTCGGGGGTGGAGTCTCCGTTGGGTCCTCGAAGAAATCGAGGAACGCCCCAACCCCCAAGTACCCTTTCTGCTTCTTTTCATGAGGAAGCTTGTTTGGAGGCGGTAGGAAAGGTATGGAGTCTCTGGGCGCGAAGAGCGCTAGCAAATTCGGAGGTAAAAACTGCGTCATTATGCCAATGAACAATCACATTCGTTCAAACACTTACTGATTACTACGCGTTAAATCCCGAACAATCCATGGCTCAGATGACTGCTACACAAACATTTAAATCGCAAGTTTATATTTGATAAATAAAATACAAACCTTAACTTTACTGTAAAACGTTCTGCAAAATACTATTATAACTATAACCTACCACTTCCGAAACGCCATGAAGTGCTATAGACAATAACGGAAGTCAGAAACGAAACCTTAACCATAGAGATCGTAGTAAAACAAAACAATATTCCCGATTCCCGTTTACATTAGGCTCCCCCACACGCACACTTCGGCGCGACCGAGTCCCGCGCCACTTCAGGCCGCCGCGCAGAAAAGTAAAGACTGATAGGTTTACAGCGCAGTTTACCGTGAAACTTTTCTGCGCGGCGGCCTGAAGTGACGCGGGACTCGGTCGCTCCGAAGTGTGCGTGTGGGGGGCACTATTTTTTCGAAAGATCGATAAAGCATTGATACTCGTATGTTGCTGAAATAATAAACAAAGGCAAACCGTTTTGTAATATCGAAGTGTCGGTTTTATGAACAGTTTTTAATGCGGTGACATCTGGGAAACAAAATAACTAAATATAAAGATATTATTGGAGAAGATAAAACTACAGAAACTTATCGAAATTATAATTATAACATTGATGAGGGTAACCTTCAAAAGATTCAAAATCAAAAGTAATTATTGAATAAGGATTTAACATTTTGCCACAGCTGATTAAATATATATATAATATATATTTTACTTACTCCGAAGGGAGACGACACAAAATATAATTTAGTTTCTAACATAAATAAACTACCCACGTCCAGGGCCGGATTAACCATGTCGGGGCCCCTAGGCAATTCATGTCTCGGGGCCCTTTACCAATGGTGGACTAACGGCGGGGAGTGGCGGCCCACCCCGGGCCTCCAAACGCCCCCTTGTTCCCTTGATGAAATCCTAAACAAGGCTTTAAGGCACCACGACACGATAAAAAAAAATGTAAGTTTTTAAATTTCATTTTCTTAAAGGTGCATTTGTTAAAATTGCTCTCACTAAATGTTTTAAATAAATTCGAAATATTGACGGCGATAGAGTATATTATGTGAAACCGTTTGAAACAGTTTGTATGCTGAATTATCCATCGGCAAAACTATGAATGCGTTTTTCACGAACCTTTTTTAACACGTTTTCAACCTGATTGGCGACATATAAAAACTATACATCCCATTTACATGCACAAGTCTCAAACTGTTCGAAAATCTAGTGTCTATGGCACCACGTAGGGGATTTATGATGTCTAAAAAAAATAAAAATTGTGGACCATCGAATTTTATTTTCGATTTTTTATGAAAAATTTTCATTTCTTAAAAAAAAATAGAGGGGGACCCTTTATAAAAAAAATCCCTAAGTGGTTCCATAGTGACTGGATTTTCTGACAGGACTTAGTGCGTGCAAATCGGATGTATGGTTTTTCTAATATGGTGTCAACCAGGTTGAAAAACGTAAATTCGAGAAAAACGCGTTCAAAGTTTTGTTGAAGGATAATTCAACATACAAACTGTTTCATATAAAATGCTGTATCTCCGTCAATTTTACGAATTTCCTTAAAACATTTGGAGAGAGCTGATTAACAAATGCATCTATCAGAAAATGAATTTAAAAAATTACTTTTTTTTAAGTGTCCTGGTGCCTTAAAGCCTTATTTAGGATTTGATCAAGGGAACATGGAGGCGTTTGGAGGCCCCCAGACTCAGAAGCCCGTGTGAACTGAATAAAAAGCTTGTAAAATTACATCAACTTCTTAAACTAGGGGGGGGGGCTCATTCTGCTTTGCCGCCCCGGGCCACTGCACTTTACCCTTTCTAACTTCCAAAATTTTTTTTTTTTCTACCACAACGTAATTTTATTAATAATTAATCTGTTTTTTAACTACATCACAAAGGTATGCCATCAACCCATTCAATAAAAAAAATTAAACGAATAAAATACAATACAATAACTCTTTATTGCACATAAAAGGACACATTCATAAAAACAAAAATATAAAAAAAAAAAAAAAAAAACAGTACAATGAGCAGTCTTATCACTAATGTGATCTCTTCCGGACAACCTTGGTACGAAGAAAAAACAAAGAATTTTAGCAAGCAGATAGGTATAAACTAAAGCTTGTACCACATTTATATTTTAATTTATAATTAGAAATAAAAGCAAAAAAAAACTCAAACAAAACAAATGCCAAAACAAACCACACACGGCACCTACAATCACATCCCCATTGATACTAAGTAATGCTGCTAATGAATAGATGGAAAGTTAAATACAACTAAGTTTAAATATTTATTTTAATTATGGACTTTTTTTATATTTTGTGCATGATGTGAACATTAGTTATTGGGTTATAACCTAATTATTATAATTTGTTGTTTTCTTTAATGCATGTAATGTTATTAACCTGTAAATGTTCTTAATAAAATAAAATAAATTAAAACATCTTGAAGGCTGACTTTTTCCAAAATCGGTGCCCGAGTTGCTCACTAATTGACAGTAAGTACTTGCTCACCATTGACGCAAGTCATTTTTTCTCGGGGAGCGGGGCCCCCAGCCGATGCGGGGCCCCTAGGCAGTTGCCTACTCTGCCTAAAGGATAATCCGGTACTGAGGATAACGTATGTATATGAATAAACATACAAATAAATACTCGCAATAGGTAGAAAACGCAGCTGACTTATCTTCCACAACATGGGCATCAATTAGCCTAGTGCGGTAGTCGAAAAAACACAATAATCTGTAAAAAATAAAATTTTATGAATTTTAAAAAAATATGTAGGTTTGAGTACCGAACAGTAAACTCAAGACTTTACAAATAAATCGTTAATGGTAAATCGGAATACACGTGATAATTAAACAAGGAAAATATAATATTAAAATTTTATTGTTAAATAAAAATTACACATCAATTATTTATTGTCCTACACAAAATATGGCAAATATTACAAAAACATAATAATTAAAAAAAATACTGTACAAAAATTATATAACTGGTAAAAGTTACACTACTATTTTTCTTTAGTAAAGTGTAAAATATTATTTATTATCATAGAAAATGGCATAGTCATCAATCCAAAATAGTTGCAGCCCTGTTAATGTTCATATAATTAATATTATTTGTCTTGATCGATAATAATACCATTACAATCAGGTTTTATCATATACATATTTTCAAAATGAATATGATGTATTATTTACTGTCTACAGTATTACAATAATATTCCATTCAATTCCGTGCTGAATAATTAATTACATTTGTGTACTACAAAAAAAATGCAGTTATGAGACTACCTTCTATTTTGAAATAACAACATACATATATTATGAAATTGTTAGGCTATCTACAAAGTAAATTTTGAATCTAGAGATTTGTAAAAAGTGATTTGTTAAAACTTTTTGTAATTCTGCGAAATAAATTTATATTTTAGTGAAAATGCCTAGAAAAATAAACAATAAATATAGTGACAAAAAAATAAATCTTAGGCAGGAAATTATTAAATTGTAATAATTAAAATGCATCATTGTTAAACTTGAAAAAAGGTTATATTCCAGATTTCAGCAAAATGATTTTTTAAACAAAATATTTTTTTTTCTTTTCTTTACACAGCAAACTTATTTTGTGGCATCATTTTAATTCAAAATAATTTTGACTATGAAAACAACATTTATGAAAAAAATTACTGTAATATTTTTTTGTTATAATTCAATATCGTTAGGAAAAATAGGAATACATATTATTAATTGTTCATTCATATAATATTATGTTGTTTCTAAACTTCCACAGGCCAAAATGAATAATACACATTTTAAAGATAATTTGGCCGTCTCGTTAATACTGATACACTGCTGTTAATAGTACAGCTGCCCCCAATACACTAGGGGTATTATTAATAACGTAATATTTATTTATATAGCGCAGTTTGCACTCAAGTGCGCATTATTGATGTGAGAAACACATTTTATCTTTTACAAGATGTCTTGCTAAATATATGCTTTAATTGGTTTCAGAGATCACCATACTTTTTAAGGGCACCTTCAACAAACAGACAAGGATCGATAATTAGTTTGATTAGCTTAGCTTAGCAAAAACTGAGTTGATCGAGCCTTAAAATCTATTCCTTGGTATAAAAATATATCAAGTGATTATTTGGAACACCCGGGTAGTTAATATTTAAGTGCTAAAGAATGGCTCTATACAAATATTCATGCTATTAAAAATTACTTGAATCTGAAAAGCTGTGAATCACTTTGGGCTACAGAAATCTTAATAATTTTTCAGTCATAGTTGTAGAAATTAAGCTTAAAAGTTAAATTTTATATGTATGCTCAATAACATTATTCTTTACACAAGCCCATGGAATAGAGCAGTGGTCTTCAACCTTTTCGAGCCGGCGTACCCCTTGACTCTTACTACAAATTTGTTGTTCCCCGTACCCTCTATCTATCTTTTTTACACGTGTAATGAAAGTGGTGTATCATTTGTAATTTTTAATAATTTCTTTATTATGTGCATGATTTAATCAATCAAGTCACACAAACACAATTTACACAATTTTATACAGAGTGTAACACGATTTCAGGCATTTTTAACCGGTGATTCTAAATGCGTGCCATGTTATTGCGTACCCCCAATTTGGCTTCACAGGTTGAAAACCACTGGAATAGAGAAATACAGAGAGTTAGTATTATTTTTAAAAAACAAATTATTTTGTTTTTTAAGTTACAAGATCATATCGATAACGGATTTGAAATGATGTAAAGGACAAAATGTTAATTGTTCAGGAGAGTTTATTTCAAAAAATCATATCTCCCGCTTTTATAGACCAGTAATTTTATGAATTTTTATTATAAAATTACCATTGAATAGATTTTTCAGAATACTACCATTTTTTGTAAATTCTTTAACCACTCGGACCCATAAGCTTGTTTAAATGACAATGTAACATTACTAGACATATGTATGACATATGAGGCATCATACCTGAGTTATTATTAACAGAATTTAATTTATTTTTAATTTTTCAGACAAAAAAATCTCTTAAAATGCAGGTCGTAAAGGACACGCTTATTAACAAATATTTCATCAAAGCAGATCAAAAAAGAAAAAAACGTAGGAAAATGACGTATTACATTAATCCATTTTTGGATTTCCTGTCCTTTACAGCATTTCAAATTTCCACGTCGATATTTTTTAAAAAAAGTCAGGCAAAGATCAAAAAGTACCTAAAGCACAAAAATGTCCAGTTGAAACAAAGCTACTTGCTTTAAAATCTTTCTTGGTCACGTTCGATATAACTAAACTTTCAAAATAAAACATAATATTATTATGTAAATTAGAAAAATAATTAGTCTTATATTTTATTATTTAGTCAAAAGCGTATGGATACAAAATGTATGGGCCGTGGCTCTTGGAAATACAATGGATAGCTCTTTTTATTTACATCATTTAATTTTATGACGCAATGTACAAACATCAGCTGCAGACACGAAGCAAGAGCGGAGCGCTCCTGAAGCACATTATTATTAATTAAAAGAACTAATTTCTGTGATGTGAAATATTCTTGTGTAATGAACTCAAATTTGTTTTGAAATGATCAAAACTGGTACTGATGATTGTTTGAATCCAGACAAAAGATAATGTAGACCCACCTACAATCAAGGAAATTGAATGTTTATTTAATTAATAATTTGAAATGGGTACTTCTTTTGCTTAAATTTTCGACAGATAATTTTTGTTTACTAAAGTTGTTCATTTGTAAGGTAAATTTCTGAGGTCTCTCTAATTTATCAACAAAAAATGATCACAATATTATAAGGAAAATTGAAAATATTTGATTTTGAAAGGCAATCGTGAGGCTAATATTTTATAAATACGTTTAGCTTCACAAATCCTACAATTACAATATCCCATGATTTTTTCCAGGGCTGGGCTAGTATAACCATAAAAGAATATTATTTTCTCACTAGCAGTATGCATCTATGGCTAGAGGTTTGTACTCGTATTTTA
The DNA here is from genome assembly GCA_917563855.2 of Limnephilus lunatus. Lineage (NCBI taxonomy): Eukaryota > Metazoa > Arthropoda > Insecta > Trichoptera > Limnephilidae > Limnephilus > Limnephilus lunatus. The sequence continues at coordinate 28,760,818 of OU830594.1, read as the reverse complement.
CATAGCAAATTGTTCCCTTAATGTCTAATTAAAGCTAAGTAGTTGCAAAGTTAAAATTAGTTAAAGATTTACAAAGGATGAAAATGTTAAATGCATCGGTTACATAAAATACATTAAGTCTGCTCCAGAGCACTATACAAACACGGGTGAGTGTTACGTGGCTTCCATGTGGCGGTGCACTGTGACGGGGGCCATGATGTTGTGCTTTCCGCAGGGAAGCACCGTCACGGGAAGGTCTGCCGCACTGCTGCGAGGCGTGGACAAGCAGGGTGAGGGGCTGCCCCCCTCGCCTGGGGACAGAAACGGCTCCACTAGGGCAAAGGCCTGGTGCTCTGAGTCATCGTGGGGAGTCATGGTGGAGTACCCGTGATCTGACTCCCCGGCTGCATTTGGACGCCTGTAGCCTGTCAGCACCCGGTAAGGGGACACTGGGGCTACTGGCTCATTGGCCAGCAGCAGCTTGTCTTGGTGTCCTGACCTCTCATCGTGGATATCATCTTCAGAGTTCAAGTGGCTCATGCGAACTGCGGAACGGGGCCAAGGCTCCGGGACAGGGGCCACATAGGGCTCTGACAGCTCTGCCGTCAAGTTCTGCTTATAGCAGTACACAGCCAAAGCGAGGATTAGACACAGTGCTACAATACAGCCTGCAATGGGCCCCACTGCGGAGTAAGCGGGGGATAGATCGTCTTGAGCCACCTGTCCCAAGGAGCCCTCTCCATAGGGCGTGGGTCCCCCGAGTACCCCTCCGAAGCAGGAAGTCTGGGCCCCGCAGAAAGGCGAGGACAGCCCACTCTCTCCGTCTCTATCGAGCTGACACCATTCACAGCCCAACACCCCGAGGCAGGCGGATCTACTGCCGTAGGACTCGCATTGGAAGTTGAAGCAAGAATCGAGGTGGGAGGCCATGTTATAGAAGTAGTGGTTTTTGCAAGTGTTTTTCTCGGGCTGGAAGTCACACAAGGGGACAGCAGCCGGGGGAGGGGAGGATACGGGACAGGAGTGTTCCTCGGGTAGGGAGCACTCGCAGGGGCACTCACACTCACTTTGCTCCATGCGATTACAGTTGAGACACAAGCGGTCCACAACACTGCAAGGACAGAAGGCTCCTAAGTTACAGGAAGAGTTTACCATGCCCACAAAAGCATTGGTGCCAGGAATTGAGGAGATATGATAACGGGCGCAATGTTCTCCATGGACGAGGTTTGTAAGAATTGTATCTAATGTGGTGTTGAATTCATAAAACCTTTGCACGGTTCCATCAGCGTAGTTCTTACAGAGTTGCTTGCGCACAAACCCCCTGTGGTTGAGCATATCATTGGCAATGAGTGATTCCTTGTGGGTCACATGCTGCCGTTCCACAGGCCCAGACCGTGCCGGGTCTACTAGCCCAGGATGGGACAGGAGGTAACCACGGTCATCCATGATGAAGCACTTGATGTTGTGTTCCACACAAGGCGGCAACGAATCTAACAACATTTTATAAAGATATCCCATTGACATGTCCATGGATAAGACAATGGACGGTTTAGGGTTTCTCGAGGTAGCGATGGGAGCCTGCGAGACTGTGATTATGTACCCCGCTCCGCCAGCATCCAAGTGGGGAGGGGTAAGGACTAGTTTTCCCGGGTTGTGTAGGGCTCTCATAAACCAAGGTTTTCTATTCGGTTCAAAATCAGACTCCATTATTGACCCCGGGAACATGACAAGTACTCCGTGTTCAGAAGCCGCGTACCTCCTGACGATGTACTTATTGTAGGCTCCGTAAATGTGCTGCCTCTTAAAGTAACTCAGCATAGGGTTCAAAATGCCCACATCATTCCTTATGTCCGATTTCAATCCAGGATTAGAGAGCAGTCTGGTGGAATCCTTCAAATAAGCCATATAACTCTGCATTAAAGTGAGAGAGATGTCTTTTCCATTCCTAATATCGTATAAATATTGAAAGGGAGACTGGAAGCTGGAAGGGCTGAGGTATAGGGTGCCCTTATGAATATTTGACACCTGCTGGAAGTGACGGCACAGCGGGTAGTTGGAGGGCGGCTGCAGATCCATGCGGTGGTGCTGCAGCTCCCGAGCCACGCCTCCAGCCATCCTGGCACCCTCCACCGGTCCCTTCTCGCCCGCCCACTGCTCCCACACAACACACACTACATATAGTTCCTTCACCCACTTCCACGTGTATTCAGTTCTGACAGCTCCACTCCCTACACTAAAAGACCCGCTGGAGTTATGCAACATGTTGTGTTTTACCAGATCAAATTGTTCCACAGGTTCCAAATGAGAAATATCTATAAATCGAGGTTCAGATGAAATAACTTCCGGTCGAGGGTAGGTGGAATGGGCTATTACGCTGCCCGAGAAGTTAATGATGAATGCTCTGTGTTTCCTGGAGAAAGAATTAAAGTAAATTATGTCCTCGGCGAGATCAGATAAATAGAGATCTACTACAAGAAGACCGAGAGAGGCGATAGGCAGAATGAAGGGTATCAGCAGGTCCTTCTGGAGGGGTTCCCACACCGGGGCCGCTGCACGGACCCCGAGACTGCCCACAGCTTCGGCCAGGGGGAGGCGCAGCATCACCAGAGAGGCTATCTGACCCGCTGACACTGAACTGTTAAAAACAATCATAGACCCTCCGCAAAAGACTGGCAAATCATCGCAATTCATTGGTATATTCCTGTCTTTGATGAATACATCAGACTTTTCACCATCTCCACCAACCTGGACATCACACCCAGTCACTATAATATTGTCTCCTGTTTCTTTCCTTCTTCTTATCAGTTTAGTGATTTGGTCAATGTCAGCACTTAAATATGATTCTTTTCCGATATAAACAATGGAGGTGTTCTGTGCATTTTGAAGAGGAGTAATGAATTGAAAAACCGTTTCCATGGCTTCCGTCACGTTGGGAGACACGGCACTAGTTTCCACATTTGACAGGTACTTCAGCAGGGACTCTTTGTTTTTTTCTGATGCAGGTCCGATGGAGATAGTTTCATTAGTGCACTTTCCACGGAGGGGGGCGAGAACAGTGTTCCCCACCAAGAGGAGTCCCACCGAATCCCGGGGCTGTAGCAGGGCGAGGAGGTCGCGGACCAGGGCGCTGGCGAAGTGGGCCCTCTCGGGGCCCAGGCGCCCGTCCACAAGCAACAGGAGCAGCTTGTCCTGAGGCTGCAGGTGCTGGTGGAAAAGCTTCCTGGAGTTGCTCCTGGCCCCGCACACCGGGTCTGTACCAGCATCACGCACGGCCATGTAGTACTGCCTTTTAACTTTAAAATTAAACTTTTTGGCGGCATTCTTGATATAGGACTTAAAATTGCTTTTGGGAATATTAAGAGTGACTTTATCACTTTTTATTTGTAAATCCCTGAGGTGGTGGTGCGACTTTTTGTAAGAACTGAGAGGGCACGGATATGTAAAGGACTGTACATTGGAGTCATTGATGATATTCTTTTTCATTTCTAATAATATTTGTGTGGCTGTATTGATCTTGGTTGCGAGTCTCTCGGAGATGGTGAGAACCAGGTCATCGTCAGATAGGGTTCGTGAGCTGGGGTGAAGCGAGTCCAGTATCTTTCCGAGGGTGATGGCCCCCAGCTCCTCGCCGCTGGCTTCCATGAACCGCTCGGCTAGTATGGCGGCAGCTTGGCCAGTCATGCGTTTGCTCCTCGAGTCCCCTTCATTTGCGGCTTCACTCGCATTTACAACGGCCCCCGATGTTTCTGGCGTCTTATATTCATCTTGCACTTCTGCGAGTGCAATCCCGCACACTAAATACACGATGAAAGCGTAAACCGCCCATGACACATTCTTTACAAGTGGATTCATCGATGTAATTAAAGGATTCCACAGTTAATCAAATCGCTTTAGAGTATAGAATAGTCTTGAAAATCATACTGTCGTTATTTATAACCGGGCGAGGCTTATGTGGAAACGTTTCGAATAGTAAAACATCGTTAAAATATAGTGAAATAAGACACTAACAAAACAATAAACTTGAATAAACTCTAAAAGTCTAAAACATCTCTAAAAACTGTCAATCGAAGCAGCGCTTCCATAGATAATGACAACAAAAATATTCTAAGGATGTGCATCGCGATTTATTATTTGCGTTGGAATCCATTCGAATTTCGAAATAATTTGACGTGTTTCCGAATCTATTATTTTTCATTCCAGGGTTTCGATTATTTGTAAGTATATGTATAATCTATATATTAGTCCTTACATATGAAATTGGCGTTTTGTATGGTAAGAACTTTGTATGGGAACTTATGGGAGTTTTGTATGGGAAGCTTTTTCATCTTCCCAATTTGCTTCAAGTGGATTAAAACAGTTTTATGACTAACACCGCAGCCACCGCAGCCTGCAGCTAACTCGGAAGTGGTTTGCGATGGATCCGCTTCCACAATTAATAGCCTTCAATTATTCATTATCAACTTTGGTCTTCGGCCGTCCACAGGGATTGTTCTGCAGGTCAAAATTTCCAGAACAAAAACGTTGGAACCAAAAACGCACTTTGTTTTCTTTTGCGGCACCGTCGCCATACACATCATTAATCAGGGTTAATATATTTATGCATTAATCCTTCGAGCCGTTTCTGGCGTTTCTGCAGCACTGGTGCCACATGGGTGTCACGGTGGAACTCGTACTCGTAAATAACGCGATATTTCATATTTTCCATTTTGTAAACTAAGTGACGCAAAGAAAAAAAAACAATTAAAGGAAAAAACAAATGAATTATAATTTTCGAAACACAAACACATGAGTAAATAGCTGTATAAATTTGAATTTGGAATTCCTAACCAAAGAGAAGATATTTGAGATCAAAGTTGCCAGTACGACAAAACGCCAATTTCATATGTAAGGACTCAATATATAAAAATCTCATGTCACAGTGTTTGTGGTCACACCAGTGCCGTAGCATGGGTGTCGGCCGCCAGGGGCGGAGAAATGTTTCGCCGCCCCCTTATATTTTCTTTGATTCTGGCATTAAATAAATAGTCTGCAACAAGAATTGCCATCGAATTAGAGAATGCTTTACTTCAAAATGTGTCAGCAGATGAATCCAACTGGAATTTTACATTCTGAACACAAAACTGGTTTAAATTAAATCTGTACCTGGCGAATTAACACTCAATAAATGAAAGAATATGAAACAAGGATTCTCTTTGATTCTGGTAACACATACATAGTCTTCAACTAGGATTTCATAACTGCACTTCGAATTATTCCACGGGCTGCCACATTTATTTTTCTTTTGTAAGGTGAGTTGGGGTAAGTGCCTTTTTGGGGTAAGTTCATCTAGGCCTTCTACCTTCTTTGCATACAATATTCAAGCGATGCCATCTATTGGAATGTATTGTAATTAGCTAAATTCTCACTCTGACATATAGATGGAGCTGGTAAATAAACACAGAGAGTTGTTAGAGAGCTTCGAATTTTGGCTGTTGTTTTTGGTCAGCGCGCGAGTTGTAAGTGCTTCCGAAATTTATCTATAACTTGACTTAAACTTATGCTAGGAAGCTACAAATTGGTGAGTACTTTATAATTGGATTGAGGTTTGATGTGTATATATATTTGAATTATTAATATCTTAAAGAATTGTGATTTATAAGACTAGATTCACTTCCCCCATGAATTTTCATGCTGGGGTAAGTTTTTTTTTATTTATTATTTTTTATTTTTTATTTAGTAACAATACATTTATTATATTTTACATTTTTATATGAAAAATGTTAGGTATAAAAAATAAGAAAATATATTCGTAGTCCTCCTCACTAGGAGATCCTGTGCTGAGGGGGACTATGCTTTGGATAAGTTTTCAGCGACTTCTATAGATTAACTTATTGTTTGGATAAGGTTTTCCAGAAACTTCTATGACGATGTTTTAAGTATACATGTAAGTTCATTTTCCGATAGTTCCTTCAGCCAACATTTAATGTCCTTAATGTAGCTATTTTTTGTTTTAATTTGTTTGGTACTAAGTGGGAGTTTGTTATATAACTTTACTGCTAAAAATTCAGAACTTCTTTGTCCAAATGAAGAGTTACACTTTGGTATATTAAGTATGTCTGTTTGTTTGGCTCTGGTTTTATGAGCATGTGAGGTGTCTGCCTCTGAATAATTTTTGAGGTGATGTACTAGAATGTTTTTGGCGTAGATTTTCTGTATGCTTGGAACATCAAACTGTTTAAAAATTTCTGTTGTTGACGTCCTTATGGGGACCTTCAGTATGGTCTTTATGATGCAATTCTGAGTTACCTTAAGTTGTTTTATGTGATTAGATGCTGCTGCGCCCCATCCTATTACTCCATATTCTAGTCGAGAGTGGCAAAAGGCATAATATACTCTCTTTAAATCCCTCATTGACAAGATGTTACGTAATTTTTTGAAGAAGTAGATGAGTTTTGTTAGCTTTTTTGAGGTAAGATCAATGTGTGAATTCCACTGTAGTTTTTCATTAATTTCAATCCCAAGATATTTAATGCTTTTTGTTTGGGTTAAAGACGGGCAGGAACATTGTGGAAAAGTTTTTTGACATTCATTTAATTTGAGGTTATGCTCATTCATCGGTTGTCCTCGTTTGTTTTTGGAGAAAGTTAGATATTTAGTTTTACTAACATTTAATGTAAGGGAGTTTACTTTTAGCCAGTTTTGAAGTACAGCCAGGCCATGTTCCGCCTCCTTGTAGGTTCTTGTCCAATCTTGTTCGTGGAATATAATAACAGTATCATCTGCAAAGCTCATTATGTTTCCATTGATGGGAAGATTCATAAGGTCATTTATATAAATCAGAAATAGTATAGGTCCTAATACGCTTCCCTGGGGGACCCCGAATTTAATTGGTAGAGATTTGCTCTTTCTTTTACCAATTTGTACAATTTGTTCTCTTCCAGTTAAGTAACTTCTAAGTAGATTTAGGGTTGATTCGGTTATTCCATTTTTTTTTAGTTTTAAGTACAGTATTTCATGGTCAATTGTATCGAAAGCTTTTTGAAGATCAATGAAAACCGCTAAGCATTTTTTGCCTTCATCCAGTTTTCTAATAATTGTATTTGTTACATTGGCTATAGCGTCACCCGTACCAAGGTTTTTCCTAAAACCATACTGCGTAGGTGATAATATTTTATTAGTATCCAAAAATGTAAGTACTTGTTTTTTTATTACTTTTTCCAATATTTTCGATAGAGGAGTTAAAATGCTAATTGGTCGATAATTTGATATATCATTTTTGGGACCGTTTTTATATAATGGTATGATCGTAGCAATTTTAAGACAAGCGGGAAAAACACCTTTTGATAATGATTGATTTGATGATAGTGCTTCTAAACTGTAGATCCCCTTCCACCTGACATTTTTGTATGGAAGCAAATCTTACTAGTGATGTGCATACTACTTAAAAAAAACGAAACACAAGCTTAATTAGTACCATTAGAAATATGAAAGATTAACAAAAATAATCCATGATAGTAAGGAACATTAATGTAGCTTTACTAAATTACCAGTATTGTAATGTTTATGAGTGGGTACATTAATCTAACAATATGTTGCTATAATAAAATTATTAACCTCAACACAGGCTTGTCCTAGCGATGTTAAATATTGCAATGCAGTCCATAAAACCTACCATATAAGCAAACAATTAATAAAATAAATCAATACATACATTTTACAAACGAGATTAGTTTTATTATGATATTTCAAATATAAAGTATAAAATGAAGTAGGTTAATAACTAAATATCAGCTTAAAACTAAGGCAGAGAATGCTAAAATGTTATGTGTGGTCGGTCTTGCTGTATGGTTGTGAAACATGGACCTTGAAAATAAATACCATGAACAGGTTAGAGGCTTTCGAAATGTGGCTTCACCGGAGAATGCTCAAGGTCCCATGGACCGACATGATCACTAACACAGAAATTCTCAGGCGGGCTAAAGCAGATAGAGAACTGCTTACATTAATTAAAATAAAGAAAATTTCATATCTGGGTCATATACTTCGAGGGGAGAAGTATCACTTGCTCCATTTAATATTGAAAGGCAAGATAGAGGGTTGCCGAGGGTCTCGTAGGAGACAAATGTCTTGGCTGCGAAATATACGAGAGTGGACCGGCATTAGGAGTGTGGAGGAGCTATTCCGGGCAGCGCAAGTCAGAGAGACCTTTTCAAGAGTGATCGCCAACGTCGGGGGAACCTGATAAGGCACACAAAGAAAAAGAATAACTAAATAATCTTGAAGGTTTTCTTTTTCAGAAAGTAAATACCCAGGAATTATGTAAGAAAGACTTCTAAAGCTACTTCTTACATGAAAGAAAACTGTTGAAAGCAGTGGAAGAAGTGAAAAGCAGTCGCATGAGTGGTTGCCAGGCTGAGATATTTTTCGTAATATCCAGATTACCTATTTTGGACTATGTTTCTGGGAGGCGGGGTAAGAAATCTACCACCATGGGCAAAGTACAGCCCTACCGCCTGAAGTTGAAAAACCATTAGCTGAAAATATACATGTTATGGAGAAATATGCATTCGGTGTTCAGTGCTCTTACCCCAACTCACCTAATTATGTTAATATTAGTACTTGCATACTGCTTTCTAACCCCGTATGCATGGACATTGGAAGTTCTAGAGTCTTTCAAATAAATGTAGCTTCGTTCAATTAAATAGAGTCTTGACGTGTGCGGTGAAGGAGGAAACCATATGTTTCCTTATAACGCCGTTGGGAAAGTGGTGGGGTCCCTTCCAATGCACTTCGAATAAGAGAATGTTTTCCTTCGAAATGTGTCAGCAGACGAATCTTTTTTTTTTTTTAAAGAAAGACAAACATTCCCGGGTTACGAATAACTCAACAATGTTTGAAAATCTCTGACTACCACCACAGAAAGCCGAAAATGTTGATTTTGTTGTGATGGAGGACTTAGCCAGCCGAGGAATCGAACATGCGACGTCCGGGTGAGACCCAAGCGCTATGCCCACTCAACCACTGACCGGTCAATCTAAAACTGTAAATTTACATTCTCAACACAAAATTGGTTTAAATTAAGTCTGTAAGCGGCGAATTAAAAGCACACTCAGAACATGAAAATGTTTTTTCTTTGATTCAGCACATACAGAGTCTGCAACTAGAATTTTATAACTGCACTTCGAATAAGATAATGTTTTCTGTAATCTGTAAACTTTCGCCTGTCAAGGCACAAAATTCCCGTTTCTTCCCATGAATTTTAAATGTTCCCTTTTATTAGTTATTTTTTTTACCTCTTCGCAAAATACTAAAAATTTCCAAAAATCAAGATAAAATAATTTTCCCGACATGCTTATAAGAACATTTTTGTTTCTAAATTTTAAAATTTTGATATTGGAAATATAAATTGAATGCGATTACTTAAAATAGAAAAAACTTAAAATTGTAAATACGGATTACTTTTCTTAAACAAAATTGTAAAAAGATGTCCAAATCGTAATAGAAATAAGCCAACTGTAGTGTTATGTATATTTACTTCACACAGACAGATTCTCCTATGCTAGGAGATTACATGGAATAATAGATTCTTTTGGTTATCTGCGTTTATTATTATTCTTCGCGTATTACGCGATATTAGTAGTCGACCTAACTAGAAGCTGGCTGAAAGGATTCTTAATGAAAAAAGGTCCGAATCGTAGGTGCGACAAAAATATGAAATGAAATGGTTTAAATTTTTACAAGATGATATTATTATTTATTGTGAAAATTTGCCGCCCCCCTTAAAAATGCCGCCCGGGCGGGGCGCCCCCACCCCCGCCCCCCTCCACGCTACGCCACTGGGTCACACTCCTCCGAAACGGCTCGAAAGATTTTTAAGAATTTTTTAATGTATATTTGGCAGGTATGAGAATAGGTCGTAAAGTATATTTCGTCACAAGAAATCAATACTGCTGTAACCGCCACTTCCTACGAAAATCCTTTTTGTATAGGGGAAGTACGGATATTATCGGACACATAGTGTTGTTCATTTATATTTTGTTGATAGTGCTTTAATATAAACGAATAACGAATTAATCATAAGTGGAAAGGACAGATCTACATGGAACACTAATTTTAAAAATCAGTAACCATCATTGTTTCCCAAAATTTAGATTTTAAAATTACGAAATTTACGTTTATTATCGGATTTCGACGGGTGGTATCGGACAAATTAGCTCCTTGGTTTAACGCTGTACTTTCTTTTGTTTTATAATAAAACGATTACTAATGATTAATAACAAAAGATTTCAAACATATCAAGACAATATCTTTATTTTAAAAAATACAAGCAAGAGAAATACAAGAAAAAGGGGAACAAAGTATTTGAAAGAATTGTCTAATATCGGACATCAAAGGTGGTATCGGACACGAAAGTGGACAAAAAATATTCATGTTTTTTTTAATTAAAAAAAGAATTTTTAAATAGTGGTAAAGCCGTGTTCAAACTTTTCATAACACGTTATGATATACTGAAAATAAATATTATTTCTGGCACAATTCACATTTGTAAAAATGCTGGTAAGACTCAAGACCTGTACAATTTTCATGGGTCCATCCGTGACAACCTTGGAATTTAATCCAGTCTTCTTCGAAGCTTTCTCCACAGATTATGCAAACTTCATCTTTGTTATAATTATTTTTTTATTTTTATTTTATTCAGAGAAAGATATATAAATTACAATAAATTCGATATAATAATAATTACGGGTCCGCCAAATAACTTTTTTTTTTTGAAAATGCTATAAAAAAAAATTCTGAATATTTTCTCAAATTTCTTTTTTTATTTATAAGTACAATCCTTCCGGTTAATAATGGAAAATAATTTCATTCAAATGGCTGCCTCGGCTGGCCATGCAGTAGCCTACACGATCGGTCCAATTTTTAAGCAAATTATCGATTGTGTGCAGCTGTATTTCACCAATGGCTTCACGAATATTGTCCTTTAAAGCGTCAATTGTCTCTGGCTTGTCGGAGTAAAATTTATCTTTGAGGGCACCCCACAAATAATAGTCCAACGGTGTCAAATCGCAGCTGGGAGGTGGCCAAACGACATCAGCTCTGCGGCTGATAATGCGATCTTCAAAAACAGGGCGCAAAACATCGAGTGTAGCTTCGGCTGTGTGGCACGTAGCGCCGTCCTGTTGAAACCAAATGTTGCCAATATCCTCCTCTTCAATTTTTGTGAACAAAAATTCGTTCAACATGGCCCGATAACGATCGCCATTGACTGTAACGGCCACTCCTTGCTCATTTTCAAAGAAAAATGGCCCAATTATGCCTCTGGACCAAAATCCGCACCAAACAGTGACTCGTTTTGGGTGTACCGGCTTTTCAATGTATGCGTGCGGGTTTTCTGTGCCCCAAATACGACAATTTTGCTTGTTTACATACCCGCCAAGATCAAAATGAGCTTCATCCGAAAAGATGATTTTTTTGGCAAAATCGGCATCTTCTGTAAGTCGATCGCAGGCCCACTCAGCGAAGCGAAAACGCATTGGATGGTCAGTTGGCTTCAACTCCTGAACCAATTGGACTTTGTATGGCGTCATACCAAGGTCTTTATGCAAAATTCGTCTCAATGATGTCTCCGAAATGTTCAATTGTTGAGAACGACGGTGAATTGATGTTGATGGCGCTTCACGCACACTTTCTGCCACAGCATCGATATTCTCGGGTGTACGCACTGTTTTTGGCTTTTCACGCTTTGGTTTATCGATGAGGATGCCAGTTTCTTTCACTTTTTTCACAAGATAACGAACATACGGAGCTGACGGTGCTTCTCTTCTTCCAAAAACCGTACGAAATTTTCGCACACATTCTGCAACATTACCATGATTTTCAAAGTAATGTCGCAATATTTCCCAGCGTTGTTCAAGCGTATACACAACCATATTCGCTCAGCGGAAGGATAAAACTAATTATCTGTCAAATCAGACATGAGCTAAGTGTTACCATTCACGAAATAAGCACTAGTTGAAAAAAAAAACTTTAGATGGCGGACCCTACATATTTGATTTATCCCCATAAAAAAGCAGGGCTTGTAATCCTTTTGTAGTTTTAGTTTATCTGCTTTCTTAAAATTGATGGTGTTAAAATTATTTGCTTTATTGTGTTTGGGCGGATTCTTTTATGATTTATCCATTTGAAAATCTTTTTAGCACTGTTTCCTGATAGTTTTTTTGTTTTATTTTGATTGGGAAACCCGGTACTCGTGTTTTGGCTACGTTTTTTACATTTTTTTTTTACTTTTTAGAAGTGCCTTATCCTAAATCCTTTCTTCAATTTCAACAACCTGTCACTAAGTGTAATTTTAGGGACATCAAAATATAGGGCAGCTTCTCGAATTGTCATCTTATTTTCACAAAGTATTCCTCGGCTGATTTCATGTTGCAATCTTCCATTCACCCCAAGCCCCTGCTCCCACTTTTTTTTCTCGGAATTATCTGGAAAAATGGAAGTAAAACAGAATGATTCTTTGAAAATAATGTAAACAATAGCAAACCCTTTATACATTATTTTCGCAGTACAATATACTTTCATAGTATACAGGTGTATAAAAATATGAAACACTACAATTGGTGTATATATATATTAATTTAAATAAAAAAAATTAAAAAAAATAAGCATTTACTCGTGTGTCCGGTATCATCCGTAACAGCCATGTCCGATATTAAACAAACGACTTGGAGTTAAAAAAATACCCGCCTACCTGGTATGGGAAACAAATTTTAAAACATAAGATCGTCATTTGATTGCCACTGAAATGTAGTGTACGGTCGTATATATATAAATGTAATTAAATTAATAACGTACCTTTTATTTGTCTTCGAATAAAGCTGGGGACACAATATCCGGTGGTCAAATTTCGTTTTCTAAGCACAACACGACCCCAACGGGTTTGGCGATAGTCATGCAAACACTAGGCACCTAGAATTAGTTCGGCAATATTATGAACTAACTTACATCGTCCTATCTATACGCCAGTTAAAGAAATAACACTTGTCCGATACCATACGTTGTCCGATAATGTACGTACTCCCCCTACCATTTTGCAAGGTTTTTTTTCTGCGTCGATCTATTCGGGTCCCGTGACTCTACGACGATAAATAAGAACTATACGACATTGGAAAAACTAGCCGTTTTGACAACAATACGTTTTTTAACTGATGTACACACCTCAAAATTTATTTTTGGTAAATATTCGGAACAAACGTCAACGGTTAATACGCACTTTTTTGAATAAAACCTTTAGATTCTTCTTAATTACCATAAAATACAACTATTTGCATTGGAGGAGGTTGAAAATGTTATATTTTTAATTTTAGTTACGTAAATTGAAAATTTGCTTTCGTATTTAGACAACGCTTCACCATATGCAATTTGTAATGATTATTGTCATTTTATTATGTTGGTATTACTGATACTATATGGAAGGCTACATCATACCGTAACTGACTTCATGGCAATATATTCAAAGAGGCGTAACCGAAAAAACCTATACGCTAGGTTTGTGTAACATGGTTTGTGATTCAAAAGAAAGTGCCCCTTTATAACGCCTACTCACGTCAAGGCAAGAAAAACATCCCAGTTTTCAAGTAGTTTAGCGGCTACGCTAGGTTTGTGTAACATGGAATGTAAAATATCAGTAATACCAACATATTAATAACAATAATATGGCAAACAGAGTGATTTGACAGTGTTAAAGCAAATTTTCAATTTACGTAACTAAAATTAAAAATGTAACATTTTCAACCTCCCCCAATGCAAATAGTTGTCTTTTATGGTAATTAAGAAGAATCTAAAAGTTTTATATAAAAAAAGTGCGTATTAACCGTTGACGTTTGTTCCGAAGAATTACCATAATAATAAAGATATTGAAAATAATTTTTTTTAAATTAAATTGAAATAATTTTTAATTAATTAAATTAATTTTTTTTTATTTCACCATTAAATTTATACGACGAGAATGCCAGCATTCTTATAAATACCAACCAGGAATTATTAGATTCCTGGTCAAATAAAATTCTTCACGCAAAACACTTCAATTATCTCAACCAAACATATGTTGACAAATTTTCGTCAAACAAATGGTTGAGTATTGGAGAGTTGAGCGCAGAAATAGAAGGCTTTATGCTTGCCATACAAGATAGAGTCATTAATACTAAAAATTATAGGAAGCATATCATCAAAGATGCAAATCAAATTGATGATTTATGTAGAAAATGTTTGGCTTTTCCGGAAACTATAGAACATATTATATCGGGATGTTCTGTATTAGCGCCGTCCGAGTATACATTTAGGCACAATCAAGTTTTAAAAATAATTCACCAAAGTTTGGTTATCAAACATAACTTGATTGACTGCCGTAATGTACCATATTATGAATATGAACCAAATTCATTTTTAGAAAATGAATTTTTTAAAATTTATTATGATAAAACTATTCTGACAGACAGAACAATTAGTCATAATAGACCCGATATAGTTTTACATGACAAAATTAAGAAAATAACTTATATCATTGATGTCGCTATTCCAAATTCTTGTAATATTCAGAACACTGTTACTGAAAAAATAAGAAAATATACAGATTTAGGAAATGAAATTAAAAGAATTTGGCATTCTCAGACTATAAAAATATTACCATTTGTTATTTCGGCTACTGGCATTATACCTAGCTCTCTCATTCAAAATTTAGGCGTATTAGATTTGTCAAAAAATTTGTACATAAAAATGCAAAAGTCGGTCATTTTAAATACATGTAGGATTACGAAAGATTTTTTAAATATTTATATTGAGGGATCAGTAGGATTTATCGGACCAGTTAGGATTTCATCAGAGCCGAACCCTCTGATATGAAAATATCTGGAGTCGGTGAAATATTTTCCCATTATGTTTCTGGTGGATTGACGTATTGTTCTTGTATTGTTTTAATCTTATATAGTGCACTTACATTGCGTTAATTTACTAGATATTCATTTGTGGAAAAGTGTGTGGAAGGGTTTAATCTTTCATTTGGGAAAGATTCAACCCGGACATAAAATCTGGAGCACCGTAAAAAAAATAAGACTTAAAAAAATCGTACACAAAAAACTGCTCTTACAGCGACGGTGCGTTGGTTTTTCGAACTTCCAACTACTATGAACTATTAGGCAATCTTAAAAGAACTATTAATATTATAAATTTGAACAACAATATTGACACGCGACAGCGGTGAGGGGCACCGCGGCAGGTTTCGTAAGTGGTTTGGCGTCGAACGGCTCACCTGACGGATGGGTACACTCGGAACTCTCAAATTATTTTTTTTTATCATTATCGCTTATATTTTTTAAATATGGCAATCAAAGTTTTTAAAAATATAATGAAATAAAAATAATAATAAAGATAAACGAAAAATTAAAAAAAAAAAAACTTTAAAACATCGTACACAAAAATTTGCCAGGCTGCTGGTCGGCAGACCAAGAAATTCTTAAACGGGATGATCTGGACTATAGTTATGCATTAGTTTCATTCGTGTACTCGATGACTTAAAATTTACTATTTTTTACCCCACTTTGACGCCGGCTGCCTGCGAACTTGCCAGGCTGCCGGTTGGCAGCCCTGCTTTTTTCTCATTTTCTAATCGACCTTTATCATATGAAACCATTCCCGTTCGTGTACTCGATGACGTAATTTATTCGAAAAAAATCGCTGACTATTTCCATGGCAGCGCGGCTCCTGCCAAGAGGCGCACCGGCAGACCAGCTTTTTTAAGGTTTTCTAAGTGTCCATTATCACTAAAAAGTAGTTTCATCCGTGTACGCGATGACGTAGGGTTTACCTATGTCGTCTCCTAGTCTATAAGATCCTGGTGACATTTGGCGGTCACGAAAATATTCGATATTTAAAAGAAACGACAAAAACACGGAAATATTATACACATTCGGTTGGTGCTTACAACATTTTCAAAGATTGCATTAAACTGTTGGTGGCGGATACTACATTTTATTTGTTTGCTTTCTAATAACACTTGTCGTTTACTACAACTTGTCAGTACCCATACCCATGCGTGATCGAAGATTTAGGACGAAGTTCTGTTTTCTTCCTTTACTTACTTACTGTAATAGAGAAATCCAGTCCAATTTTTTAAATAACTGCATATTTATTTTTGTTTTTAGAGTTAGTTTTAATATTTAAAATAATTTTCAAAGTTTTGATTTTTCAAGATCCCTCGAAAACCACCATATCTATGGGACACGTATCTACATAAGCTCCCGGATTTTAATTCTCTTAACGGGGTAGTTTTTATACTAGTTTTCTGAAAGTGCGTCCTTATAAGTGAAATAACAAAATTGTTGTGTTTTTTATGTTAAAATAGTTGTATAGTGTAAATTCTAATAGATATAATAGTTTTAAATATCGAATAGTTTCATTCAAAAACATTTTAACAGACTTAACTTTCTGTAACAGTGCAGTGTGCAGTGTGGTTTGACAGATGTATGCCACATGTTTTTGCTGCCGGGGTGGACCGATGACCGAAGGTTACCTCTTGTTTTTTTTTTGTGAGAACTGTTTCGAGATGGGTCGTAAGGTCGTAAATCATGATAAGGTATACTTTGGACGAACTGTACGCTTTACGACCCTTGCCGTTAACAAACAATAATATTAGTGACAATGGTATTAATAATGAAAATAACAATAGAGTGCTTCTTCCTCAACGGAAAGGAAGAAAAAGAGGCTGTAGAGCCGGGAGAAAGGTTAGATTGGTTAAAAATCTGCGGTTAGCACAAACCAGGAACTTGCGCCTGCCAAAGTCTCTAACTGTTGCTGCTTGGAATGCGAGATCGATTGCCAAGAAACACGAAGATATTGTGGATTTGATAAGAGACAAAGGTATTCACATTTTGGCGCTATCGGAGACTTGGCATGAGAATGCTGACTCCTACTCCATCAAAACCCTTCGGTCAAGTGGGTTCTCGGTGTATGAAGCTGCAAGGCCGATCAAAACCGACTTAACTAATATTAATTTTACAAATCACGGGGGGGTTGCAATTGTAGCGCAAAGTGGTATTCGCTTAGACAGTATAGGGATACGTCAGGTTTATACCACTTTTGAGTTTGTCGGCTGCAAGGCTTCTGCTAATGGCGCTTCCCTCGTGATAATTTCCATCTACCGTCCCGGGTCAGTTACAGCCACTGCAACTTTTTTCAATGAATTTCGATCTCTCCTAGAGTGCACCTCCAACTATAATTGCGACGTTATCATTCTGGGAGATATAAATATTCACTTGGAAAAGAAAACCAATCCCTTGACAATAAAATTTAACAAAATTCTACGTGACTTCGGCTGCGACCAGTGGGTGAACTCACCTACTCATGACGCGGGAGGTACACTGGACGTTATAATTTCTCGGGTCGGGTTTCCCCCGAATAGCGTGGATGTTACTGACATTGTACTCTCGGATCATCGTCTCGTGACATCCGTGTTTGCCTTCGATCCTCCAAAATTGGAGTTCAAATCCGTAATCTCAAGAAATTGGAGAGAATTCGATTTCGAGGCTTTTTGCAACGAATTAAAAGCGTCGCCTCTCTGTGATAAGAAAAAGTATAGCGAGAGCCAAGTTGAAGAGTTAGTAACTCTATATAATTCTACGCTAAGGGCATTACTCGATAAAAATGCTCCTTTCACAGAGAAGGTCTGCCGCATTAGGAATTGCAGCAAATGGTTCGATGCTGAATGTCTTCAAAAGAAGAGGGAAATGCGGAAACTTGAGCGGATGTATAGACGAAATCCGACTCTCAGCAATCGGCAGCTCTGGATTGCCCAGCAAAACGTGTACAAAGAAGAAATCACACAGAAAAAATCGAACTTTTGGTGTGACCAAATTGAATCAGAAAAGGACCCTCGAAAACTCTGGCAGAATATAAAGACTTTGTCTGGAGAGAACAACATCAAGGTCGATTCCTCCCTTGAAGCGAACAGCTTTGCAACACACTTTCGAAGTAAGGTTGAGAAAATTCGGGACCTCAGTGTGGAAGGATCGCCTTCTGTCACATCACCAAGTCCGCTCTCTGGAGACTTCACTACTTTCGCAGCAATAACAGAAGAAGATGTGACGCGTGCTGTGAAATCTTGTCCAAACAAACAATGCACACAAGACCCCATACCTACCTGGCTTTTAAAACAATGTCTCCCGGATATAGCGCCTGTAATTACCGCAATTATCCAGAAGTCACTAGTAAATTCACTTGTACCGGGAATACTTAAAAAATCAATTATAACTCCGATTCTAAAAAAACCAAACCTTGATACTGACAATTCGGATAATTACAGGCCTATATCCAACCTACCATTTCTATCAAAACTGCTTGAGAAAATCGTTGCCAAACAATTGGTGGGGTACTTGAACTCCGCTGGTCTATTTGCCAAAAATCAATCCGCTTATCGACAGTTTCATTCAACAGAAACTGTTCTTTTGCGGGTAATTTCAGATCTGATCATCGGGATGGAAGCAGGTAAGTTGGGTTTGGTATCTGTTCTGGACATGAGTGCGGCTTTTGACACGGTAGATCATAGTATTTTATTAAATGTGCTTGAAACCGAATTTGGCGTTCGAGGTGATGTTCTCCAATGGATGACATCGTACCTGTCTGGACGAGTAGCTTCAGTAACTTTCAATAAATGTATATCACCTGAAACTCCCATCGAATTCGGAGTTCCCCAGGGTTCTGTCCTGGGTCCCATTCTTTTCATTCTATATACGAATCGTCTCGAACGACTCATTCACTCAGCTGGCTTTGAATCACAAGGCTACGCGGATGATTTTTTTATTTTCAAGTTTTGCTCCCCGGACGAAAAAGACGTCCTTAAAAACGAGGTGGTTAGTTTCATTAACACAGTCTCAAGTTGGATGTCTGTCAATAAACTCAAACTTAACCCGACAAAGACGGAATTTATTTGGATAGCTTCTCCTGGAAGGCAAGCCCTCATAGATTTCAGTCCAATCCGTATTCAGGACACAGAAATAATTCCTTCTACAGAAATAAAATTTCTTGGTTTCACTCTAGACAATAGTCTTTCTCTTGAGTCGCAAATTTCAAAAGCTGTGAGTTCTGGCTTTTTCCATCTACGGCAGATAAAGTCAATCAGGAGATGCCTTCCTTCTGATGGAGCAAAGTCCCTCATAAATTCGTTCGTTGTCTCACGTATGGACTATTGTAATAGTGCATATGCTGGCCTTCCTAAAACACAATTAAATAGAATACAGTCCGTCTTCAATGCTGCGGCGAGAATGATTTTTGGTGAATCTAAGTACTGTCATATAACCCCGCTTCTAAGGGATCGTCTTCATTGGCTTAGATGTCCTGAAAGAATAGAGTTCAAGATCTGCTTAATGACCTTCAAAGCATTGCAAGGAATGGCGCCTGCCTATATATCGGAACTATGTGTCCGACAAAACTTAAGCGAGAGACAGCTTACTCTAAGGTCAGCAGATCTGGATGTTACCAATCGTTTAATCGAACTTTCTCGGTCAAATCGAGCCGTTTACTATGATCGCTCTTTTCGTGTAACTGGCCCTCTCATTTGGAATAAACTTCCCTCAGCTCTTACTAATATCCAGAATTTGGCAGAATTTAAACGGGCTTTAAAAACAAAATTATTTAAAAAATCGTACCATTCATGAATCCTAACATCTTTTCAATACAAGTAATAAGTCATGTTCTCAAGTATCCGGTAATCGTTTGGTTTCGGTTTCCTCCTAATTGTACTTTTATGTTTAATATCTGAATTTTTTGTAAGAAGTTAGTGTATTATATTTTAGTTTAAAAGTTCTTGTTTTGTCCTGTGCTATAATAACACTGTTTTTGTATATTATTATTTTCCTCTGTGCTATAACAGCACTGTTTTGTTAATCTTTGTTCTCTTGTCATTGTTTTGTAAATACTGTATATTCTTTATTTCATAGGTATTATTTTATAAATATTTTGTAATGATCTCGTAAGGAACACTGTAGGATTATTTTTAAATTTATTATAGTTAAGCGCACTTGAAGTGAAATGACACAAAACTGCGCTATACAAATATTACGTTATTATTATTATTATTATTCATCGTGTGACATCGTCACGTCACGTTTTATTCACTTTCAACAGGTGCTGTCATTTTACTCATTTTATATTGAAACATCGATGGACGAATGACTTTAGGTGTGAGAAGTCTAGGCGTTTTTTATTCAAGATACTAAAATAAAATTCAAATAAAAAATAAAAAAAAGATTAACTGCTTTTAATATAGAAAAATATTAGGTAAAATGTCAACATCTCATCGCTACTGTTATTGTATTGTACCAAAGTGCAATACAATAAAAATTAATCATCTTTTTCATTGCAAATACAAATGACATTGTAAGCTGTCGAATTTTGTGTTCAGGTGTGACTTTTGCTTTAACATAATACATTGTATTATGTATAAAACATACAGAAACACTCGTATTTATAATACACTGATCATGACTTGTATAAAAAGCCCTTGATAATAAACCAATTCGAAAATACGATCGATATTATGGTAAACAAAATGACAAAATTGACACGACTTTAACCTTAAATAGGCCACATTTACTGTAGATTATCAAAAATCATTTTTATACAGCTTACTACGACATTCAAAAACAACTAATAAGATGATATTAGCTTTAATCCCACGAAATTCAGCAATAAGTTACATAGTCCGTTTTATATTTGAAAAACATTATCCTGGAAATATCAGATTGTCCGCAAATATAGCACCTTTCCGTCATAATTTTAATTGTTGAGGCCTAAATAATGTGTCAATAAACACAACAACTATTATATGTCTAAATCTCTATTAACAGTATGTAAATAAACCAAATAAAAAACACGAAATGTTGTGTTCGAACAGCTTGCCATACAACTTCAAAATGCCATCACCAGGTGAATCTTACATCGTGACGTCACCACACAGCATTACACAGCATATCAACTTGACGCTGTGTTGTAACGAGAATATTAAAAATGCACTTTTTAATATTTTTTTTAAAACTGTGCTGTTAATATTATTGAATAAAAGTTATATATTCAGAATCATTAGCGTTTATTGGTCTATATGAACATATTTTTTTAAAGCCATAATATTTTTCACAGGAGTTACTTATTGTTTTCTTAAGGAAAGATTAGAAAAATTCATAGATTTTGTTTTATCTCATTAAAATAAGTACACGTATATTTGTCTTCTTTAGTATTTATTTATTTATTTATTTATACTGGGTTTTACAGATGTTTACACTTACATGAGAATAATCCAGTTATAAAACTCAGTTATTACACAATTATAAAAATCTACAATTACATACAATTAAATACAAATAAATACAATTAGAAAAACAAAAACATCACAAATAAAAATACAGAAGTATATACAAGGTCACTCAAGTAACACATTGCAATGAGTGGTAAAAGACATATGAAATACGCGAGCATGCATAGAAAGACAATTCACACAACATAATTAGTTAGTACTTTTTAACAGCGCTAGAACTTTTTTTTTAAATCCGTACAAATTGTCAACGAAAATATCCACATCAGCGCACTCTATCTTGTTATACAGTCGACACATCTGGGTCAGAGGGCTAAAGTAGGCGATATTATTTTTAAATGTATTCATATGAAAAATGTTATGGCGTCTTAAACAATGGGAATTGGGGACATTAATTTCAATACTGTTAAGACATAATGTAGTATCAAGATGGCCGTGAATAATTTTATGTAAACATATTAGATCAGTCAATTGCCTTCTAGTTTTAAGTGTATCAATCTTGAAGTAATCACGACGTACATCGTATGATCTGAGATGGTCGTGTAGTCCACATTTGAAGGATAACATTCTTAGTAATTTTTTTTGAACTGATTCTACAATGTTTTCATATTTGCAGTAATGTGGATTCCAAATAGTGCTTCCATATTCAAGTTTACTTCTAATTAAGGCATTGTAAAGTATTAGAATTGATTGAGGATCTTTGAAAGGTTTACATATTCTGTGAATAAATCCCATCATTTTTAATGATTTGCACTTAATGTTGTTAATATGTACATCAAATATGAATTTAGAATCAAGAGTGATTCCTAGATCCCTTATTGAAGAAACTTTTTTGAGAATAATATTATTGATAACATAAGAAAAATCCTTTATAATTCTATTTTTCTAGTAAAGCTCAAAATGTAACATTTTTCAACATTTAAGTGCATATCATTGACAGTACACCAGTTATTGAGTGTGTCGAGGTCATTTTGAAGCAGCTGATGATCGGAAACAGACTTAATTTTACGAAAAATTTTAAGATCATCGGCGAAAAAAGCATAATCACAGTTTAATTTCGAGCCAAGGTCATTTATGAATATAAGAAATAATAATTATAAGTATGTATAATAATTTGTACTGTAAACATTTTAAAAGTTTCAAATAAAGATTGTCAATAACATTTACATTCTTTTTTTATTACAGACACATTTTTTTGTATGTTGTAAACCGAAGAATTTATCCCAAAAAAATAACGACACACATTTACAGCTATTCAAAATCTTAATATTGATGTACGAGGGATGTTCAGAAAGTAAGTGTAGTGAATTTTTTACATTTTTTTGAAAAAGTGTATTAGAAAAAATAATACAGGATATTGTTGATATACTTATTGACTATTTTTCCAAATAATTTTCAACCGGTTAAATGCATATGGTGAGCCATGGCACAAGTTTCTTTATGCCCTCCTCGAAGAATTCTCCCGCCAGCTCCTTCCCCCCCTTCACGACCACTTTCTGCACCTGCTCGTCGGTTGAAAATTTATTTTCATCCTTACATGCCTTTAGGAAGATGAAAAAATGATAATCTGAAGACGCCAAGTCTTGATTAAGGAGAGTGGTACAAAACATCCGAATCAAATGAGTCCATGATCGTATTGGTGGCTAAGGCTGTGTGAGGACGGACGTTTTCGTAAAAAAAAAGCATACTTCTCTGGTCAGCATTCCCCTCATTTTGTTTTGAATGCTCCTTTTGAGTTTTTCAGAGCACACAATATTCTTGTGCATTGATGGTCTCAACCTGAGGCCGAAATTCGACCAAAATGGTGCCTTTTCGGTCCCAAAACACTGAGGCCATGAGTTTTTTGCCCGAAATTGTGGTTTTCAATTTTTTGACAGATGGAGAATTGGTGTGACGGTGTGCCATTTTGACGACTGTTTTTGTTCCCAGGCATGTAATGAGTCACCCACTATCATCTCCAGTCACAATAGAGCTCAAAATTAAAAAAAAAAAATGTTTATTCCGGTATGTGGTGAGAATAGTGCAATCCCACACATTCCATAAGGGTTATAAAATATACATTTTAAATAGAGAAGCAGGTGATATGATTTTACATGAACAAAGGTAATAACAAAATAAAATCATAATAATTAGCTTTTAGGATTCTGTGACCACATTAGGTGCCAGTATTTTTCTCCAGTGTGCATCAATGCTGGATGATGGACTGAGGCGGGCTTCCATGACGAGGATATTTCCTGAGCTGCTTATCCTTTCCCTCATTCCTGCCACCCTGGATCTAATAAGGGCTGCATAGCCGAACTCGCCCCTCCGTGAACATCCGGGAAGCGCTGCAATATCTGGGGAGACAAAATATTATGCGGAAGGCGTTGTTGTACTGAACTCGAAGTCTTTCTATACTACTCTACTTGTAGTTTGCCCAGAGTTCGCACGTGTACAGCGTTGCGCAGAAAATTATAATTTTATTTTTTATACTATGTTTTACATGGTAAATTATATGATAATTTTACATCTTAGGTTTTTTTTACTACTCTTCCATTGAAAGCATTTGCTTGTGTATGGAAGGGGAGTGTACATACATTTTCTTATTAGTTAGTACTTAAATAATTCATTATACATAAATATATGTGATTGTCGTAGTATTTATTTTGTTAATGGTGTGCGTATAAAAAAAAAGAATCTTATGGAAAACGAAGGATATTTGTAAGATTAATTAAGTGACAGTAGTTTTTTTCTTAAGAATATTTTTAAAATGTCTCTTGACAGAGCAGTACACGGGTTTTATCATTAATGCGTCTGATTTCTTCTGGTAGACGATTGAATAAAGTTCTTCGATGTTGTGCGAAAGACGTATTTAGTTTTGGGCATAGAAAAACATGTTTAAGTCGAGTTCTGTTTTCGTTTAAAAATTGATATTTATCTTTTTCTTTTATAATTTGTATTAATGAATTTTTAATATATAAATCTTTAAATGTAGGTACCTACTTGAATTCTTCAAACAGGCGTTCTGTTGGGTAGTCTAAGGATTTTTTTAAATATAATTTTAATAATATTGTTCTTTGTACAATTTCAATTGGAAAAAGGTTACATTTATACGCGGATCCCCAACTAATAATAGCGTATTGTAAAGCGGATTGAACTAAGGAATAGTGGATTAAATATAGATTTTTTTATCGACAGAAAGTTTCTAACTCTTAAAAATATATATATTAATTTTCTAATTTTGTTTACTACTTGACATATTTGTTCCTTCCATTTCAGATTTTTATCGATAATTACTCCTAGATATTTAATTTAATTTGTTATTTTTAGTGTTGTGCAGTTTGATTTGCAATGGTTTTGGCTGTGAATTTTGGTATTTTAATCCTTACCCTTTTTTTGTACGTGTTATTCCTTCCGTGAGTAAAAATCGGAACACAGCACTTGGCGGGATTTTTAAGCGACATCTTTCACGCGACATTCTTAAAAATATTTATCCCTAAACTAAACTTAAAAACTCGTAGAATCCGGCAAATTACTTGAAAATACCCCTTAAAAATTTAGCAAAAATAATTAATAAATGATATGCCGTAATGTTTTTTTAATATCTTTATTTGTAAATTATTTAATGCATAAAATATTACACCGCTTTCTTGAGAAGAATCAGATTTTTAAAAATCATACATGTTAACATTGAATAAGCTTAAAATTTCAAGTGATGGATTAAATTTAGTGCAAGATCCACCATTTCGATTTAATGTGAAGCCTGACCTCTAGTCACCACAGAGTAGTTGGAATATAATAATTGCACTAGATGTCACCCTAAGTCAACAAATAAAATTGTGAAGTGTGTGAGTGCTCCGTGTATACGATGAAATAATTTTTTTTTTTAAATATATGGAATTACAAAACCCCCAAAAATACCCCTAAACATATTAAACCCCTAAAAAAATCCCATCCCACTTATTTTCCCCCTAAATCTGGGGGGAAATTCCCTAAGTTGGCAACCCTGTTTCCTGCGATGCTTGGTCCGTTCAGAAGACTACCCCTCTAGCACTCAGTGTTGCCAAACCCCAAAAAACAAAAAACCACAGCCCGCTATGGTCACAGTACACTTACTTTCTGAACGTCCCTAGTACTTTGGCGCCTGCAGCATTTTATGAAGCTGAAAATAAAGTTTATTTTCATACATTTGGCAGCGGTGTTTACAACATTTTTGGCGTACACAAAAAATGGCAACTGCTGTAAGCGCTGAAAACATTGTCCTTCTTCACTTATAAAAGATTTAAATATATTTCCATTTGATAGATCATATTTTTTCAGGTAAGAATTTAAAAAATGGCATTTCAGTAACCACTGGTTTAAGTTACGATTTTTTTTCTAAAATTTGAAAAGTTTTTTGGCTCTGGTTAACAATTTGGTTTTCGGCTGTTACAGCAGTATTGCTTTCTTGCGACGATTTAATGCCAGTAGGTGATTAGGGTGTCCCTATCCGGAACAGATGATCCGATCTGAGACGGGCTGATTTGTATGCAAATCAAAATATGGCGGTGTGAGTTAATTTATCGTGGTTATAAAGGTTGGGTAACCATCCAGTAGATGAGGATTGTGTTTCGTTAGCCAGAGCAACGCATGGCCGGGTCAGTTAGTATAATATAATATGAAGGTTTAATTATTTTTTAAATTGATGCATAAAACACCTATGTTATTAAGTTGTGTAATAAAGAAACGACATTTATGTTAATTACATCAATTTCCTTTTTATGGTTTCTTCTTACAAACTAACTAAAGTTTTAAAATAAAATAATTGAAAATTGACAATTGACATTTACATTTTAACTGATACTGCAAAATTCAAAATTAAAGGGATACATTTCCTTTTACATACATAGCCTTGTCGATGCATTGGGTCCCCGACCCGAATAGGACAAGGGGAAGAAGATGTATGTATGTATACATTTCCTTTTCAATATATTTTTACATACCTATATTAATCCTCTCATATACAATAACTAAACTTTAGATCCGAGATTAATATTGCATTATTCGTAGCTTTTAGTATTTATTATTTGTAGGCGTAGTCTAGAATCACGTCTTCGAATAATTTATGTACAATCTTTCTCTTTATACACAAAAACTAATGTTTATTTGTTCCTACCTTTGATACGATTGTGATGAAAGTATGGTAAGTTGTTGTGCGCACGCTCACGAAAGTTTCTGTATATAATGGTGAGCTCTGGCGTTATGAAATTTGTATTGAAAAATAACGAAATGATAGAGAGGATCGGGGGTTCACTGGAGGAGGAACGAAGGAGGGGGGAAGGCCGGGAAGGTGGAAGGGGATCGCGGGAAATGCTGGATTGGAGCGGGAGGGGGGGGGGGGGGAAGCATGAAGAGAAGGGGACGCAGAAAGGGAACGGGGATGAGAATGGGGACGCATGGCAAAATACATGCAAGGGAGGGGAGGGGGACGATGGTGGGGCAGAGGGAGGGATAACAAAGGAAACATAGTTGCGGTAAGGGAAAGCTGGGATAAATTTTGAAAATCCATGCTTCTCACACGCACAACTAGAGATGGTTGGTACCTGAAATAGGTTATTCCTGAGGTTCCAGTTGCCGGAGAATGATGTGGAACGGGTTCTTTATCCATTTATTTTGGAAATAGTTCTTCAAAATAAAAATAAATATGGGAGGGTGACTAGAGTAACTCTTTAAAAAATTGAAACGGATCCTCAAAAAAAAAAAAAATATTTTTTAACAATTTTTCTAACATTTTAAATTTTATATAAACATTCTACATTCTACAAAGAAACGGTTCCAAAATAGCCGGTTCCTCGAGGAAAATATCTACGATATCTCTGTAAAAAATTGAAACGGTTCCTCAAAAATAAATATATATATATTTTTTTAACAATTTTTCTAACATTTTTAATTTTATATAAACATTCCACAAAGAAACGGTTCCAAAATAGCCGGTTCCTCGAGGAAAATATCTACGATTTCATTGAAACAAAAGAACCGGTTCCATGTAACCGGGACTGGGATATAACCGAAACAAAATGTAACTTGACAATTGGCTATTGTATAAATTCAAAGCATAGGTTCTCAACGAGGGCAAGTGGGCCATAGCGCCCCCTTCTGGGAGTTTGAGCCTTTTGGGGAGCAGTAGAAGACCCAGAGAAAATTAGGGGGCGTTGAGATGGCACAGTGAGGGCGTAGGCAGGTAAAAAAATATGGTCTAAAAATACAAAGAAAAGCACACTAATCACGTACTAATAAAGCAAAGAAAACCTTAATATTCGTTAATTTGTTTCTGTATTACTATGTAGTGTTATCATTTTTATCATGTGTGTGAAAATTCACATATTTCGGTAGTTCGGGAAGTGGAAGAAAATTGAACTGAAGGATTCAATTTTATTCGATGATATGAATTTTTTTATTTTTTATTCTGTATAATATTATCATCTTACTTATATTATTATTATAATCACATTGGAAAAACATCTATTTTCAGTATTTTCATTATTCAGTATTTTCGCGTTTTCGCCGAAAGAAGAAATCTATCGATTTACTTAAAATTAAACTTTGGACGAACGCGGAAACCCACAGCGACGCTGCTTCGCAAACTGACAGAGAGAGAAAGAGTTTCCGTACAAAAGCCGACCACACAAAACCTGTTCCCTCTCCACTTCTCCAATCTACCGCCCGATTCTCATTACTTCTGGGTCCTCCAACGTATAATTATTAATTAATATTAGGTACTGTTACGATACGCCCCTGTAGCGGATTCAGATACCTAGAGCACAGAACGCAGCAAGTCCACAGCTCGGCCGCCCCCTCTCTCCCCCCCGTTTCCTGTTTCACCCTGCTTCTCCCCGCTTGCCCGGCGACTCGCGCAGTCCGCGGCCACTGCCACTCCACAGTCTCCACAGACGAGATTCGAGAGCCTTGGGAAGCACACGTACGCGGCCCGCTTTCGGGCGGCGGACCGAATTCAATGGGGCCGCGATGTATTATTGAAATACCTTTGAGTAGAATCGGCCTTTTTGCCGCGCCATATAGTTCGGTCTATTTAGACTACGAAAGTGCCTGATGGAACTGCCACATGAGACGAGGTTCCTGCCAACCTACATGTAAGCTGTATCTTGATTTCCTCCTTTAAATGTGTCCGTAATCAGTGAAATGTAGGGCCCCCGCGAAAATCACCACTCGGAGAGTTTCGTTTTGAGAGAGAGACAGTGAGAGTTAAACACTTTAGCTAGGTTTGTGTAATTTGCATTTCTTGTAATTGAATTGTACTGTAGAAACCTATGTACTGTGTTTTAGTTTACAATACATGTCTTAATGATTTAACTTTGTTATTATTCTGCTACGGCGGGAGGATTGTTGACCAGTGTGGATCCCGTGGGACGCCGGAAGATAGAGAGAAATTCCATAGCTTTGAGCGGCTCACCCCCTGAATAGAGAGTACCATTGTCCCGCTGAGAGCTAGCCAGGGACGTGTTGGGCCTGGTGTTGGTTTAGAAGCCGACATCGGGGCACCCTAACAGTACCTAATATGTAAAATTAGCTATACACATTTTGTTTTTTATTGCACACTCCTTGCTTCAATTACAATAAAAAATCGCATACATACAAATCTACATACACGGTATCCACGGTATACCTACACGGCGGTCCAAACTCTCTAGGCAGAGAGCGTGGACCGCCGAACAACTCAGTCTAGGCACACTCTTTGCAATCACATTCATGCATCGTCTCATACATAAGTCTATTTTATATAGGTAGGTACCTAATACGTCAGTCATTGCAAAGAACTCCAATATCTCCAGGCCACTTCTCCGCAGTGACAGGCAGAGAGCTTAGATCGCCAAAAAACTCATTCATACTACATAGGTACTTGCTTTAATCACATTCATTTATCGACGCCTCGTACACTAGTTTATATCATATAACTATTTCAGTCACGGTAACGAACTCTAATATCATCGGGCTGCTTCTTCGCAAAGGTAGGCAGAGAGGATAGACCGCCAAATTACAGTCCGCAAATTACAGTCCGTAGCTACCGCCGTATCAGCCGTATCAATGATACGGGCCCCCCGGGCTACAGGGGCCCCTAACGTGTGTAAGCAAAAATTAGTAAAATGTTATCCACAATATCACTTAATCCCGAGCTTCCCGGGAAAAAACATATAAAAAAACTGTGCCTATTGTGTTTTCACTTCAGAAATGACAAAAGTCAAAAAAGCAATCTCTTTTTTTCCCGGGTTAAGCGAGCGCCCAAAAGTTGGCAATAACCAATGTACAATGAATGACAAACCACGGAGAGCAATATTTACGCATTGTATTTCATTCCGGTTCAAACGTTATTTATTACTTATTACGTTGTAATACAATACAATCTTGTTCTTCTGATTATTTATTGGTTGATTAGTTTGACTTGTGAAAAAAATGAGTGAAAGGAAAAGAGATTATCCCAGTGGAGCTATGAAAAGAAAAATTAAACAGAAAAGGGATGAGGTTATAAAAAAATTATTTAAACATCTCATTAAAACACTATTTCTTTTTTTGCATGTAAATACTCCTCCCAAAAACACAAGCTATTGAGCTCAACTTATGGAGTCTTAGAATATAAAATGAATTATTGTATAACCTTGTTCATGAATGTAATCATTTGTAATGTAAAAACAAAATTCTTGAAATAAATAAAAAATAAATAAATATCATAACTCATAACGAATCCAAAATGTTTTAAAACTTGAAAACCTTTTCCCTGCCCATTTTGCACTAGAGCACTCAACTATTTTCAGACGGGAAGTAAAAGTAAAGAGTCACTGATATTTTGAATTGTATCTACTACTATACATAGGGTTGCCATCTCTAAAATTTGGCAACCAGGACAAGACGCGTGAAAACCCCGGATTTTAGGACCCAGAACCCGGACATGTTAACAGTTTTTTTAAACATAGTCAGTGTAATAAAAAACAGTTGAATTTATTTTTATTTTTTAAAAACCCGGACTACAAATGAAGCCCCGCCCGGACGCTCCCCGGACGCCCTCTAAACTAGGACAAATCCGGAAAAACCCGGACGGATGGCAACCCTACCTATACATAACAATTTGTAAGTTAATAAAAATAGTATTCTGTAGTACGAAAGAGAAATACGTAGATATATTTCTTAAACCATAAAATAAATATTATAGAAATAAACTTCGGTCCGCCCCTTTATATAAATCCCCTCTCGATCGAAAGACAGGTGCAGAGATAAGTAGGTACTATTAATTATCCCTTTCCCTTGTTAGAGCGACAAAGACCTTTCCATTGAGCTGCATTGGGTCAGGAATGCCAGGATACCCATAACTTGTAAGCAGCAAGGCTTATTATAACTAAGACATGAAGCTTGAGACCTTAGGTACACCTTCACTATTCTATTCTTCTATGGTCAATGTCCGTGCATGCATTTTACTGCGATAGACGCGAAATTGCACCGCCCCCCCCCCTCGATTCACGACTAAAGGGGGCACATCACAGACCCACTTATTTCAAGTTCAGCGTATCACATTAGATAACGCTTAATCGGTAGACCGGTTTATCAGGACAACCGCTTATTTGGGACAAAACTCAAATAACAGAAACAAAATTATAAACATAAGAAAAATTAAGAAACTGATACTAATTTACTTTGGTTACATCGCAGGTTCTCAAACTTATTTCGACCACCACACACTTTGAAATTTAAAAAAAAATCTAGTGCCCCCATATTTTTTGAACTTACCTTTTTACATTATCATCTGTTGCGTATCTTAAAAACAGTTATTGTAAATATAATTTTTAAACATGCATTATTATATGGATAGGATATACAGGGTGTGACCCAAAGATGTGTCACCCATATCAAATAATCTTTCAATGAGAGGAAATAAAACTCATACTTAACCACATATAAAATATTTTTATTAATATTAAAAGAAAAATATTTTTATTAACATTAAAACAAAAATTTTAACAAAACAAAAAACGACTTAAAAAATGCCCTAAATAGTAAAAAATAATTTCGTACGATTGTTATTTTTGGAGTCGGTGTCAGCCAAGGTAACTACATACATAGATAGTTATAGGTGAGATGTGGAGATCATGGCTGACACCGACTCGTACGAAATTATTTTTTTACTTTTTAGTGCATTTTTTGAAGTCGTTTTTTGTTTTGTTAAAATTTTTGTTTATGTTTGATTTTTAGTGACGAGCGTGCGTAAAGAAGTTTTACTTAAAAAAAGAATCATCGAAATCTGTTGGAGTAATATTGAGTTATTCGTCCATTTGTCGCGCACATAATTATAGCAAATTTTTTTTTTTTTTTTTTTTTTTTATTGATCTATATACATGATTTTTACAATATATTATTCGATGCCTGTCTCGCTAGGGTATACCTGTGTTGAGACAGGCGTAGAGGTACATAATTACATATCATATATTAGAGTAATATAATTAACAGTTAAACAAAAAGATGATTGAAAGTGTGGGTAAATCACATAAAGAGAGTTTTTTTATAAATGAGGGAAGAGATACAGTACAGTAGTAAATCCTGTCAAATCTATTTATGGATTAAGATTATTTAGGATTTTATCATTTTAATTTGTTTTATATGGGTAAGGACGTATGTAGATGGATATTTCTGTCTATTTGTAGTTTATTTTACAGATGTTTGCAATAGTGTGACGACCAGTACTTATAATCCATTTCTTTACAACTTGTTTGAATTTGGTCATTGATTCGGTTTGTCTAATCGTAGCTGGTAGTGTATTGTGTAGTTTGCAAGCTATGTATTTAAAGTGTCTTTGTCCAAAGGTGGTTTTAGAAAAGGGAGTTTGGAGGAGTTCTTTGTTTTTGGCTCGGGTATTGTGTATCGATTGTGTTGCTTTGTATAGGGTTATGTTGTTTTTATGTAAATTAACTAAGATGGATCTTGCGTAGAGCTGTTTAATGTCCATAACGTCGAAGGTGTTGAAGATCGTATCCGTGCTGGTAGTAAGAGGAAGTTTAAGGATTATTTTTATTATCAGTATTTGTGCTTTAATGATGGGGTCGAGGGCACTAGAATAAGTGTTACCCCAAGCTAAAATTCCGTATTCGATGTGTGATTGGCACAGTGAGTAATACACTGTTTTTAAAAGGTGTAGGTTGAGGAAATTACGTGTTTGTTTGAAAAAGTATATGGATTTGCGGATTTTGTTTGTAGTGTTAAGTATATGTTGCTTCCAATTTAGGTGTGTATCAAAGGTTATTCCTAAATATTTTATAATGTTTACTTGTTCAAGGCATGGGCAGTTACAAGTCAGGTTCGGAGATGAGTTTTTACATTCGTGTATTTTTAATTGGGGGTGGAGGTTTGGTTTTGTGATATTGGTGAGACTAAACAGTAAGTATTTTGTTTTCTGTACATTGAGAGTTAGTGTGTTTGAGTCAAGCCAGTATTTAACCTTTTGAATACCTTCCTCCGCTTGCGAATAAACGGTAGGCCAGTCTTTCGCTTGGAATAGTAGGACAGTGTCGTCAGCGAAGCTGACAATAGTGGCATCGATATCTAGGTTACACAACTCGTTAATGTATATTAGGAAGAGCGTTGGACCTATAACACTGCCTTGTGGGACACCGTAACTAATGGGCAAATTCTGACTCTTTGTAGCTCTGAGTTTAACGCATTGGGATCTGTCAGATAAGAAGCTGGAGAGTAGGCTTAATTCATTATTCCTAATACCTATATTGAACATTTTGCGTTCTAATTTGGCGTGTGATATTGTATCAAACGCTTTACATAGGTCAAGAAATACCGATAGACATTTTGAGCCCTTATCGAGGTGGCCAGAGATATAGTCAGAGACGGTGGCTATGGCATCGTTTGTGCTTTTATGGTTTCTGAAGCCAAATTGCCGCGGCGAAAGTAGGTTGTTGGTTTCCAGGTATTCCATAAGACTATTGTTGACGATCTTTTCAAATACTTTGGACAGGGAATTGAGTAGCGTAATAGGACGATAATTACTAATGTCAAGTTTGGAGCCTGTTTTGAAAATAGGGATAATAAGACCTTGTTTTAGAATGGTTGGAAATAATCCTTGACGGATGCTAATGTTCAGCAGATGAGTTAATGGTTGAATTATAACAGGGGCAATTTTTTTAAGAACACTGTTGGATATTTCATCAATGAAAGACATACGTGGTTTTCTCATAGATCCCATTTTCAGAACTGGACCAAATTAAAATGGGACCACACGGGAAGCACCTAACAAAAAAAGAATCATCAATATCGGTTCACCCAATCAAAAGTTCTGAGGTAACAAACATAATTTTTTTTTTTTAAATACCGTTGAATTGATAACCTCCTCCTTTTCGAAATCGTTTAAAAAGAAGAACTTAAAACTTATCTGATGTGAACATCGATCATACGTCAATGGATGTGAAGGATGAATCGAGACGAGTTTGTTAATATCATGCTCGAATTTACTTTGAAAAAGCCATTAAATCGCCCCGTTCACTAACTTGCGATTTTTCTTCTTAGGGGTCGTCCATTAATCACGTGATGTTATTAACCCAAATTATATTTTTAACCCCCCCCCCCTCTCCCCCCCTGGTGATATGTGGTGAGGTTTTAGACTCCCCCCCTACCCAAAACCACGTGTATTTTTTTAATACAAAGTATATTGAAATTTTTAAAATATTATCTTTAAATACAGATATAATCTGATTAAATTTTGGAAAATTAAGCATCATGATAAAAATTTCCAGAGAGACATTAAGTAATTACGAAACGTGGGTATTTAAATCGGGGGAGATGACAAAATGTAATTTTAAATATTAATTTTGTTAAAATTTATTCACTTATGTGACATACGAACTGTACTACGCCATAAGAACAAGTAACACGTACATTAGAAACACTAGATCTCATGGTCAAAAACATATCCAACAAGTAACTACTAACACAACATTTGGCCAAAAAAGCTTCTTATATGTTAGTATTAAACTCTACATACAATAAAACACCACTCTCACGCAAAAACCTCAACATTATAACATTTAAATCTCAAATAAAAAGCTGGATACTAAATACCTATAGGGAGATCAGAAATAGAAAATATACTGATATCAAATACAGACTAAAACCGAATCTACTGAACTGAATTATAAAAAAAAAACATTATCTTATTTACTTTATAATTATTTAAAAAAAATACTACATGATACATGTTTTTAACAAATCATATTAATTTCTTATAATAAGTAAATGAAATCCTCTGCACGGGAGATCCTAATGAGGATATCATTATCTCTACATGCTACTAAGAAAGAGAGACAATAAATTATTATTATTATTATATTCATATTTATACCTATTACATTTCATAGAGAATCAATGTAGCCAATCATAGTAAATTAATATTGCCATATAAAACAATAATTTATTAATGTTACGAAGTGAATGCACTAATGAAAAGTTTGAACCTGTATTTATAACAGAATAAAATGGAAAGAAAGGAATTAGAATAATTACACATACCCGTTAGATAAACTCTGCTTATGCCATATAAACTATTAAAAACCTTGGATGTATCTATATCTAAAGAGCCCCTCAAAATATAGCAGTACATGTATAATCCATACGATGATAACACGCAGCTTACGCCGTAACCTCAACCGTAGTACCGGGAATAATTTGAATTAGGTACGTTTGTTTTTATTTGACAAGAATTTATTTAATTAGGTTGGCACTTCCGACAAATTTTTACTGTATATTAATTAAAATAGGATTATTCCGTATTATCCGTGAAGCGGACTTATACTACTTGGAGCCTGTGAGACTATGGCATCCCGATTGAGATTTTTTTTTGTACGACAGACAGGTCAGTCCAATTATGGTACAATTTTCTTACAACTAACAATACGTATACATAATTTATTTTAAACATGGTATAGTGATATTAAACACATCTGCAATGCAATGTCATACTTCTGGTCATGCTACGTTGAGCCATGACATCTGTCCGACCCTGCGGTATACAGAATACGGCGTGACTACGAGTTCGACAGTATTTATCAGGAGCGAATAAGCCACAGCATGACAGGAAATATGGACAATCGAT
The DNA here is from genome assembly GCA_917563855.2 of Limnephilus lunatus. Classification (NCBI taxonomy): domain Eukaryota; kingdom Metazoa; phylum Arthropoda; class Insecta; order Trichoptera; family Limnephilidae; genus Limnephilus; species Limnephilus lunatus. The sequence goes on along the minus strand of OU830594.1, from coordinate 28,725,392 downwards.
AAGGTTTTTTTAGTAACTTTAATTCAATTACCATGAGTCCAGCATTACGCCTGGTCTCACTTTAATAATTTGTCCCCTTTAGCAGTTCCACGTGATGCATGAATTTCGGATATATTCCGTATAATCGCATGTAAATCCGTGTAGATTACGTCCGTCTGATGCCTACAGTCTAGGCTTTTTGCTACCCGTCGAGAGAAAGAGAGTAAGTTGGTTGCCGTTGATTTCCTCGGTAAAAAGCCATGTTGATTTTATTTGCGGACTGATTTTATCACAGATAATCATTTAAAAAAAATTTGGAATTGTTGACAGTTCTGCAACTGGTCTATAATTTATGACATCACTCTTTTCATCGGCTTTGTGAATAGGGCTGACCCTCGTTAGTTTCCAGCACTGTAGAAACGTGGATGACATGATGCAGAGATTAAATATGTAAGCAAGGGGTACACAGATATTTGGAGATTTTTTTTTATAATTATTGAAGGAGGAATACTGTCCGGAGCAGTAGCCTTGTCCGGTCGGATATTCCGTATACAAGCTTCTATTTCATGGATGTTGGTCAATCCGAGTGAGATATTTCCAATGCTCCAGGGTGATGTTGTTGGGAAATTGGTTTCAGGTTTCGGGGTTACTTGACTACAAACGGATTGAAAATAGTCAGCAAATTTATTAGCAATTATGTCAGGATTAGTAAAAGTTACGCCTTCCTCAGTCAAGCATGTTGGTGAGGTTGAGTTAACTTTTTATGACCTAATATAGTCCCAGAAAAACTTTATGTCGTCTTTGATCCGATTCTGAACATTTGTAAGGCTGAAGGTAAATGGGGAGGGGTATGAGATGGGGCAGAGAAAGGTGGGGAAGTACTTGGCTCTTCAGATCTGGTCACCAAACACGGCTAAAGCCACTTCAAACAACGATTCACTTCTGAATGGTGTTCTTACAGTAGGGCTGAGCATACTGAGAGTATCTTCCACTCCGGGGGGTGCTGCAAATATACCTTTTATTATTTTAAATGTTAAATTGTGAAATAACTTAAATCAACCGAATAAAATTTATTTGCGATATGAACCCGCGACCTCCGGAACGATAGTCGGGAGTCTTCCCTCTCGACCACGGAGCCCGTCAAATTTGACGTTTATTTCGGACAACCGCTTATTTGGGACAAAATTCAACCCAATTAAGCGGAATCGACTGTAACACTTTTCTCCGTTCAGTTAACTCAGTCTTTCTACTTTATTACCACAGTTGACCGGCACTCTTGTTCCGCGAACATTGCACTATCCACCGTCCGGAACAGTACTCAATATTCATTTAATTGCCACACTAATTTTATAAATAAATAATCAAATTATGATCCGGCGAAAACCGATTAATATTCCTAAATAATTACTAGTATCAATTATTTTTCATGCGTGTGCTCGTTATGATGGATAACAACTCAGTGAAATTATAAATTAAATTTAATTCAATTTATTTTAAAATTGAATAAAGTTACTAAGATCTAAGATGAACGTTTTAAGTTTTTTAGTTAGTGCCTTCGTATGGATTTGTCTTATAGCAGGTATTTAAAACATTATTATGTGATTTATCGGTGACCGGACAATTAAACCATGTGTAAATTCCTCACTTCTTTGTAAAGTCATTAAAAGTTATGAAAAAAAACTTGGTTTAATAGGTTACGTTAGATTTTTAAAAATTATTTATGGTTTTCACCCTAGATTATTTGCTATTTTTTTTCATCACATTTTATATCAAAGGGGTGTTGAAATTCAACTTTGTTGAGTTGTCATGGGCCCGATTTATTTAGGTTCATATTCACACGCCGGATGTAGGAAACACTGTTCTTAAATCTTACTGTATAAGATATGCGAATAAAAAAGCGTGCCGATGTTTTGAAGTGGTGATTATTTTTTCTCTTCCTTTTTTATTTTAAAAATTATCTTTGACACTGTTATGCTCATATCTCCGCGTACGAATGGATTCCATGCCAACTAAGAATCAAGTCAACTCAACTCCTCTTTGAAAAGTCATTAAAAGCTATGAAAACATAATTTTAAAACAGCCCATAACCCTGACCTAACATAACCTATTTAACCAATTTTTAATATATTTTTTTCATCACTTTAGTGACTTTTCAAGGGAGGTTCTGAGTTGATTTCATTCTGAGTTTTCCGCAAATGCAATATTGTATCGGTGACTCTGTCCAATATTGTTAGAGTTGACTTGAAAGATTCGAGTTTATTTATGGACAAAATTGTTTATTTTTATTTATATTGAGTACCTATGTACCAATGTACCTACGGGAGCAAACAATTAAATTATCATAGCATAACTTGCAAAAAGCGTTTTAACCTAAAATAATTAGACTATCGCCATCTGTGAAAAAGCAGGTATCACCATTAACATATATTTCTACAGGCATTTTGCGAACGTATGTGTATTATAGTGTTGTGGTATTGGCGTATTGCCAGTTATAAAAACGAAATGCTCTATAAAAAAAATTAAATGCTCTATTTTATAAATCGCCGGGGAAGTCCCTACCAGTTTTAGGGGATACTCGGCGAAGGGTCATTTTAAAGAGAAGACAGAGTGAGAGGAAATATATTAAAGATATCCGTGTTCCGCGTTGTGTACAGGTGGGAGGAAAAACTAGTCCCAGTCTAGTAAATAATACTAAAGTGGAACTGAGCTGTGATTTGCATGCGGATAATGTAAACCACGTGCAAAACGGTGTATCTCTCGGTCGTGCACCGGTTCTAAAGGACTCAATCGTTCAATGACGCTAGTTCTCCGTAACATCTTCATGGAAACAAAAACCGGTAGAAAAATAACAGCATTCTCATTTGGCATCACATGTTCCATTAACATCACATGTTCAAAAGTTTGCAATCTGACCATTGGAGCCCTAACACGTAGAAATCTATTACTTTACAATATCGGATCGATAAGCGTAACTTCCGATGATTTTATGTTGATGTCCCTAGCACAGTCATATTTAAACCACTTTAGTTTCTCAAAGATCGAACGGAATAAATTGGTCTCGTTTTAGTCGAATTATTTAAGTCTATGGTGGGATCGCGTATAGGTAGGTACTACTTCTTTCAATTCTAAATACTTCGTTAGTTGAACTCCGTTCACTAATAATCCAATAATTTTGCATAACGAACGACATTATCCAAATAAATGCATAGGTACATTGACAGTTAACCGAAAATCTTTGACCAATTGTTGATTGTGATCGCAAATATTGATAACTGACCATAGATGACGGATTTGGTCAATATCGTATTGATATAGGTCATATAAAATATAGGGTTTTATAAATCGACCATGCTAGACCTCCCGAGACGGGGGGATATATCAACTACCCTACCTACCTGCTCCTATTATAGAATGAACACTGTCTCAATTACCAATGATCGAAGATATTTATTAGCCAATTGAGTGCGAAAGTACATCGTTTCAAGTGATTAGGTACTCTTTTTATGACCCCTAATTATTACACTTCGCAAGCGGCTAGTCATTTAACATGTTACATAATCTCAAAATGCATTCATTTACATTTACATGCAATATAAAAGTAATTTATTTATTAGTCATTTATTGTTTCATTACGTGGTAGGTTTTATTTACAATTCGATTCTTAACCTCGCTAAGGCAAGCCTGTGATAAGGTTTAAAATTTTATAAATTAATAAAAATAACACAAAATAAAATAGGTATCGAAAGAATAATATTGTTTCATAAATATTTCTTACTTTCAGATAATGAGTTCCTACTAAGGAAGCTAGTTCATTATAATGTAAACATGTAGGGTGACTATGTGTTGAAATTATATTTAAAAAGGACTAAGATGGGAAGAAAAAAATGTTAACCGGACAACTCAGATTTTTTCACCTTCTACCCCCCTCCCGTCCCTGTCACATTTGTGAGACCCCCTCCCCACTAGTGTGACGCACATATTTTGCAATTTTACATTTAAAAATAATCAAAACAGTACTTAGTTATTTTTTTTTTAAATAAAAATATTTACGTTTTGTGTTTTAATAATTTAGATTTTTACATGTGAGGTCACAGAGCTGATGACCCCCATACCCCTTGTCATACTTCTCTACTCCCTACCCCCCCCCCCCCCCACTCCCCTAAGGTGTGATGTAATTCATGGATGGCCCCCTACGTTAGGTTAGGTTGTGGGCTATTTTTCAATTTTGTTTCATAGCTTTTAATGACTTTTCAAAGGGTTGAGTTGAATTGGCATGGAACCGAAAAAATATATGTAGGCACATCATATAATATTATGCTATTAATACATAATATACATTAGGACAAAAACGAATAAAAAATTTATACAACATGTTACGTATGCTATTAATTTAGAAAGCAGAAAGATGAAAATAATGTTAGCAAACTATAAATACATATATATATATATTTTATACATGTGCTACTTACATAGGTACCTAATGTTCACAAACATAACATTGCACCCAAACATATATGTTGTGTTCTAAATTCTAAAGTTAAACACTAAATTGAATTCTTCAACTATAATGCAGAAATATATTTTCTAGCGGCATGAGACGTCATTTCCATCAAGAGCTCGTGAGCTTTGGAGCTATGCAAAATCAAATTTGGCGCACAAGACAACAGTTTTTTGGTTCCACATTTTTTCAAATGTTGATAAGAACAAAGATATATAGAATAGTTGGATAATGACATAGATTTCGAAAAAGACTGTTGAAATTTGGGCGAAACGGGAGGAAGATAATCACTGGAGCTGGATAAATTCGTAATAGCATTAATTTGCCCTGATTTGAAGAAATAATGTGTTAAAACACACTAAGTTATAAGGTAACTTTTTTTGGCAATGTTTCTAAGTAATATATACCTAACTAACATTCTTCGTATAATGTATCCTCAAATTAGGCCGTATTCGCCCAAAAGCGAATATCGAAACTATTCTTTCGATAAAAAAACACACAAAAAATGGAGGCAGTTGTACAAAAATCTGGGTCGCCGAACCGAATGGGTAACGGCGAAAAATTTGTTAATTAGAATTTTGCAGCTGCCATCTGGTAACAGGTTTGTTTGGTGGGAAAGAAAAAAATATTATTATTAATGTGGTTAAGCTAACCTTGTCAGGAAATTCCATATTATAATGCACAATATAGAGAAGCTTTTCAGAACCACTTAAAAATAATTTACTACAGCCACTAAGAAAAAATAGAATCTTGCGTAAGGATTAAGGCACACTAGAGACTTGAAAAAGGTGAGCGCATTTACGGTATAGGAAGTTGCGCACACGAGCGATGCGACACTAGACGATTAAAAAAAAAAAGGATTATGGCAAGGTTTCCAAAAATTTATTCTTATCAAAGTTATGGATTATGGCATGGTTTCCAAATATTTATTCTTATCATAGTTATGGATTATGGCATGGTTTCCAAATATTTATTCTTATCAAAGTTATGGATTATGGCATGGTTTCCAAATATTTATTCTTATCAAAGTTATGGATTATGGCATGGTTTCCAAATATTTATTCTTATCAAAGTTATGGATTATGGCATGGTCTCCAAATATTTATTCTTATCAAAGTTATGGATTATGGCATGGTTTCCAAATATTTATTCTTATCAAAGTTATGGATTATGGCATGGTTTCCAAATATTTATTCTTATCAAAGTTATGGATTATGGCATGGTTTCCAAATATTTATTCTTATCAAAGTTATGGATTATGGCATGGTTTCCAAATATTTATTCTTATCAATGTTATGGATTATGGCATGGTTTCCAAATATTTATTCTTATCAATGTTATGGATTATGGCATGGTTTCCAAATATTTATTCTTATCAAATTTAATTATTAGAACTCAATTTTAATATTGAGTTTTTCTTTTGTGTAGGTTTTCAATAATACTAATAAAAAAACGGTTTATTTATTAACAAGTTCTGCTGTGTAATTACATTACGCGTGACAGCTGTTTCGCCTTCTGATGGTGCACACGAGAGATTTAAGTTACGTCTCAACTCCGTACACATTTTTTGTAACATAAAAATAGCAATGATGCTCGAAGAAAAAAAGTGTTTTTTAAATTCTGTTTATTGAAGTACTTTTGGATACACTTTAATGTTTTTATAGTGCGTATATGGATAAATTAGAAGGTTTTCCGACGTATTAATAGGCCACATACAGCTGTCCGTGTGAGAGGCATGGATTTTCCAAGTTTACTCCCTGCTATCCCCTACCGCTACTATGTCTTCTTTGCAATCCCTCTCTCTGACCCTCCCTCGTCCTCCACCCATTCCCTGCTTTCTTAACCGTGTAATTTCCGATGCGTCTCGTTCCCTCCCCTGATCTCTTCCCGCGTTCCCCTTCCACCTTCCTTTCCTAGTGCCGCTAAACTGTATGAAATACACACAATTATCTGTTTGTTTGGGTCGAAATTTGAAATTTACAATAATAAAATCTGCGTGTTCTAACGTAACGTTGTCGTTAACAATTTAAAATGTCGGCCCGTCAAAATGCTTATTTTAATGTTTTATTTCAAAATAGGAGCACACTACGTTTGGCCACATAAAATAATTGCTAAGGTTGCCTCTAAAGTCATTAAAATTGTTTTTCTTATGGCCAGTATTAGTTAAAAACAATAGCAAATAGCTCTGCAGCGTATTAGATAAAATAGGTAGGTATATTATACGCCATACCATTTTAGTAAAAAATTAACAAAGTTTGTTTGTGTATTTTAATATAAAATATAAAGTAAAATTTTTAAACAGGCGCCAAGTGCGTTCCCGAAAAGCAAGTAAAGCCCCAGTTACTCGGATGTGTCGAATGATCATCATTCATATCAATCAATCAATAGAAAAATAGTAGGTAGGTATTATTAACATCTGCAATTCAAACACCAATACCTTCGTAAGTAGCAAGTATAGGCATGACCAACATTATCGCTATTGCAGAGTAGGTAAGGAATCAACATAGCCGTCACAAACTGCCGATCGATTTTTGTACGAGTCTTTCATAACATTCAGTCAATTTTGCAAGTAGGTACCTAGGTACCTACCTACCTAAGAAGTTGAAATTCGAATCAGATCTTGTGGCAACTCGAATCGTTTACTTTCGGTTTATTTAAATTTGAAATTGTTTGTGTTGAGATCTGCTGCTGAATTTGGCAATGCGAATCAAAACTGTAATGAATCTAAAGCCGAGTGAATATTTCGCAAAAATATCCCATGTAGGTAGATTGAAGTCATTATTGCGTTTGTTTTTTGTTAAAATTAATAATAATTCAAAATAAACCATTGATAATAATAGAAACAGGAGAGATATTCCATGAACAATTATTAGTATGAAACTGGGTGCACAACACCGTTCATCCATGGTTCAACCATGCTGCAAATCGCATCTACGCCAATGAGGTTACAATATACCTATACACACAGAAAGTCAAACCCATAACACCGCTCCTTGCATCGGGGGTAAAAGAAACAATTCAAAATAAAACATGACAAGAAACTCTATCTCTTTTTAGTTGTAGATGCAGCATTCTGGTCGGCGATGGACATCCGCTACTGGCGCTGTGTCCGCAAAGTTCAACCCAAGTGTCCCGACGCTGATGTTAAATTCTTCATGTACACACCGTAAGAAATTTCTTCTTTGCTTTTAACCACGGACGTTATTCATATGTCTGTGCTTTTAACCCATCTTTGTGAATAGAGCTGCGAGGAAGTATTTTAACGCCACGGATCCAACTGAATTATTTTCCTTCATTTGATGACCGTTTGTTCCTGAACATTGGGCACGGGTAGAATAGGTAGGTACTTATTACTATAACATCACTACATTGTTTTTGTTTTTAAATTAAGTATCTTTTTCGTATAATCTATGAATTCTCGAACTGTAAATTGTGAACATAAGCCGAATTTATATTGTGCACCTAATTGCATGAATGTTCCGAATAATTGCATGACACCAAAAAAGTTGGTGTAAATTGAGCAAATGTAGTGTCGTGCAACCTTTAGCATCACAGCAACCATAGCACCATCAACAATAAGCACGAGTTGTTTAAAAAAAAATTAACAATTCATCAAATATTTTAGATTATTTTTCACGTTCTGTGTAAGTTCTATTAAAGTTATATCATTATAAGCTAGTTGCTTCAAAAAACTAAAATAATCTTGTATAGAACTTACATAGAACGTGAAAATTAACCTAAAAAAATTGACGAATTGTTAAAAATTTTTGAAACAACCTATCAATTTTTTTTGCAATGCTCAATATTGTTGTGCACAAATAGCGATGTACAGGAAAAGACTGTAACGAAAGAAGAAACGATATCGGATTTTTTCCTTCATTATTTTATTATTAGAGCTATATTGCGAAGCGTTTGTATTCTACAAATAACATCTTTTACATTGTCATATTTACCTTGTAGGGCGTTTCTCGTGCATATCCATTTTTGTACTGCGGTTGTTCCTGATCCCATAAATAAATAAATTTCGCTAGTATTTATTCATATTATTATTTAGTTTTATATACGCACTATCAGGATGTATTTATTCATATAAGCACTATCAGGATTCCAGAGTTCATTTGTCATTTTAAAACTCTCACGCAGTTACAAGAAACACATACATCCGCTCAACTGAAATGCTTTCGTGACACTAGTTGCATCACGTTTTTACATTACGCAATTAGTAGCATACCACTTGTTCGCTCGATTCTAATTTTGTGGCATACAACTAATGCATGCATGCTGAAACTATATGTTTAAACGTGAAACTAGCCGTTAACCAATATCACTAAACAATTTGTGCGAAACTAGTCTTACCATCAGTCGTTCATAACTCATTCTCCCAAAGCTGGCGTGGGGAATCTTAAGCTTTCATCTTTGAAATTTTACATTTTAACCCTGACAATTGAACTTTGACCTTTGAGCTTTTAAATTTGACCTTTTACCCTTGAACTTTAACCATTGACCTTTTACTTTTTACCTCTTACATTTGAACTTCTTCAATGACAATTTAACTTTGGCCGTTGGTCAAAGTTCGAATATCATACGAAAGTTCCCCACTGCTGTCCCAGAGAGATAGACACTTTACACATTGCCTTGTCCACCAAGAATCTGAATGTTAGCCGTTAACTGTTTTCAGAGCACTTAATATCTTACTGTTTTCTTCATAAATTTCTCACGGACAACTTTTACTCACATTTGGCATAAAACACGATTGTTTCGAATACAATTGAGTACTTTTCATTTTAAATCGTATATAATCCGCGCTTCCCCACTGATCATTAACTGTCGGTGCCTGAGTTGGCATCGCGTATGTGTCCCACCCTGGCGTCGCGTCGTTAATTCCTCAACAAGGAGGCTTATTTCTGTCCTCTATCACAATACATACAAGCAACAATTAAATTAATTATAGTTGTAATTTGTATCGTGCCGTGTTTGTAAAAAAATCACCTCAAGGTCGCTGTACTAACTACTCAGAAATAAAGCCGTGAAGAATTAATTCTGGCTCATGAAGCATCGTATTTTAATGATCGGTAAGATTTATCATTGGTCCTTCAACTCTGGACACACTGTTCCGCAGATTGCTACCCACATATGGCTTTTTCATTCCCAGATCTTCCTCTCATTCGTTTCCTTAAATAAAACCCTTCTCAAAGATGACATAGGCCCTGAGGGAAATTATTTTCCTTAGGGCCTCCTGTGTGGAGCCAATGTAAATTATTAACGGTCTTTAAAAATTTAATAACGGATCATTTAAAAATATTTTTTAAAGGATCCGGTCTTTTTTTTATATGATGATATTAACAAGTACCTACAGATACAGTAGGTAAGTATGATGTAGTAGACATGTAGATTGGTAGATAGCACTAGCTACAACGCGTTGAATTGTGGTAACAAGCAACAAGATACCGATATTTCTCCCTGATCACCAGGGCTACTGGCATGGTCGATCGATAGGGTAACTTCTCATCGTTTCTTAGGACAATTATTGCAGATCGCTAACGTACAAACAACAGTTGATGTCGAATATATAAGAACACTATTTAGAGTACTTAGTGATTGTGAACTGTTACTTATTCGATAACGATCATCAGTCATGCTAGGGAACGATGAGAAGTTACCGAAAGTTATTCTATCAATTCTTATCGATCAACCATGCTGGGGAGCCTTCGAGAACAAAGCAATGTGGAATACTGAATAATTGTAGTCAAAATGTTTTTAATTGCACGCACCACCTCACAAACCATTCAGTGATAGTTTGAGATTCACTTTCTAAAGATGAGAATTAGAACGCACTGAATCGCAAAATAACACCACTTTTTTCGACAAGGTTAAACAGTTATTGTTAAAGAAACTGGTTATTGAATAATAAAAAAGGCAAATCGCTCAGATTACTGTTTTGATAGAAAGTTACAATGTAAATGGGTTAGTGAAATCGGTGCCCAGACAAATCAGAATGAAACCAACTCAGAAGCATCTCAGAAAGGTCATTAAGAGTGATAATAAAGCATTATAAAAACATTGGTTGAATAGGTTAAGTTAGGTTAGGGTTACCGGCTATTTTAAAATTATATTTTCATAGCTTTTAATGACATTTCTGAGGTGGTTCTGAGGTATTATGAGTTGGTTTCATTCTGAGTTGACATGGAACCAGTGAAATCAATGCTCCGTAGTGTAGTAGGTAGGTAAGGGTTCTAAAATAAGAAGATGGAAGAAGGGAGATATAATGGGAGGTTAGAGGGCGCGCTAATATTATTTAAAACCATTATAAAAATATTTTATAAAGCATTCATATTTTTGTTGTAATTTAACAGTTTGAAATGATAAGCACCCATTCATAAATACGGTTGTTACGCATTGATTTTTAATTCCTATTTGAAAAGCCAAAATTTTAACAAAATGAAACCTGCGTTCTTCGACTAAAATATATTTTCTTCAAGCAAATTTTTTGTTTGTTTCTAAAATGATATTTTTAAAAATAAAATCATTATAGAGTGCAAATAACAAAGCGTCGCAGGCGAAACATTAATGCTGTCGATTTTTATCATTCTGAAACAAAGAATTTATAAAAAACAATCTAGTTTTGATCAACATTTAAAAAAAAATTGTCAAGAAAACTTTGGTATTTTATAAAAAGGAAATCTTTAACATAGATAAAGTGATTCTTTTTCTGCACTTGAGGGCGAACCACGAAATTTTGTCGAATACGTAAGAAAAATCTTATTATTTAGAACGGCTGATTAAAAACTTTGAAAAATTCTGAAGTTTTCCGCTCAACCTTTAGAAACATATTCATATTCTTTATCGCAAACTTTTAGACATTTTATTGATCTTTGTGGGAATTTCGGCTCAAGAGTTGATCAGTAGGATTGGGATCAACGGCCGTTACACCTTTATACTTTTTCGTTTTTACCAACAGACATAATTTTAACTATGTCACTGATAGTGTTGAATAAAAAGCATTAGGTGTGCCCTAGGGACCACCCCCCGAAGCAGCAGATCAACGTGGTGGGGCAGGAGTCCCTGGAGTCCCTGGGCTGGGCCCCCGCCCGCAAGAATGTCATCATCATCCACGGATTCAACGGGACCGAGGGGAAGACCCCCATGTCCTTCATAGCTAAAGGTGAGCCAATTTCACTTCATTTTTATTATTGTATTAGAATTACTTAATATTCGACTTGAAATATATATCGCCAGTTGATTAATCAGATATCTCCAAATACTAAGTATTGAGATAATGAGGCAAAACGGTCCAGCACATTAATTTGACATTTTGAAATATTCTACTAGTGACCCAAAAACATTAACATTTTGTATACACTGAAAGTTTATGTGCATTATAATTGCTACTGAAAGACAAACCGAAATAAAGGAAGTGGACGTAATTTTCTTCTCACTTATTGGGTGCCATTCATTCATCATCTCTGTTCCCTAATATGTTGCAGTCTGTTGATACTAAGGTTGAAGGATTTCAGCAGCTAGTATAGGTTGCAAGATTACAAGATGTGATTTGTCTATTACCATTCACTTATTGTCCTCATTTCATACTCAGTCTTCTCTGTGCCTTCACTGAAAAAAAAATAATAAGCGGAGATAACGTCAGGGAGTTATCTGGTTTTTATGAAAGTAGGTACTTACATGAACATGAAGTACCTACATGAACGAAAGAAAACTTTTAGAGATTTTTCTAGATGGGGTACATCCAGATGGGATGATCTCAGACCATGATACTTTACACGGTTTGTGTACTTTCACTTTCAAGTTCGATAAACCGTAAATACATTATGCAAAAATGTGCGAGTTTGGGACTAAATGAAGCTTTACACGACTTTACAAAGTGTTTGGTTGTTTTTCAAAGTTTTTGTTTTGTTACTTCTTGTATACCTCTATCTGTCCTCTTAAGAATGGAGACCCATGTGTTTTGTATATTTACATATAAATTACTTTACATCCTACTGATAGCATAATAAATATGTATGTCACTTTTCTATCCAACTATTATGACTTAAATTATTCTACGATGTTCGTGTCTACAGTATTCAGACTACACGCTACTTAACTATTAAACCTGATCACCTACTTGTTGAGCGTGGTAATGTGGTGACGGCGCGTGGCTTGGTAATGAACTTATCGGTAATTTCCCGTTTTAGCCTACCTGTCTAGGGGGGACTACAACGTGTTCACTGTGGACTGGGCCCCACTGACGGTGTTCCCCTGCTATCTGTCGGCGCTATCTAATACTAAGTAAGTCCATATTATGTGTACATATTAGTCATATTATTTCTAGCGCAGACTAATAGTCATTAGAACTCCAGTAATTTTGAAGCTGCACGTATTTATAAAATATATGCCTCATGATTCGTGCCTTTCAATTTCCTTTTTGATGGTACTCTCAGACTACGGCTATAAGCTGAATCGCCATATCGCTCTTCCTACAACCGCATAGGTACAGACCTGTCACACTAGACACTAGACAGATGATGTCTTATATGTTTCATATTCTGTATAGTTTCATTCGTGTTGGCTATAGCCATGTTTGGTGACCTGATCTGAACCTTCAACCTTCTTCTTGCCCACCTCCTTTCCTTCCCCACTTCCTTCAATATCAACTTACCCAAATTTTGAACGCAATTTGTAATGATTTTCTTTGAATCTAAATCAATTTGGTTCACTAACTAACACGTAATAAACTGTTGTAATGTTTTGTGCAGATTATTATTCATAATAGCACTGCGGAGTGCGGAGTGGGTACAGATAGGTAATAATGTAATAATATTTGCAATGGCAGTAGGGGGCCAGGATTAACTGTCTATTGTTGACATTTAAAATTCCTGGAAATAATCGGTCATGTCGCAATTTAAATATTTTCGAAAGCTAAATTATTTTTTTAATATTGTGTTACGTGCTAGGAGTCCCAATACAAATAATATAAAAAAATTCAAAATAAAGTTGACCAAAGGAGGGCATTGCGATCGTTTATAATAGTTTATAGGTACTAAAGGGTTTTCCAATAAGAGGTATTATTTTTATATTCAAAGAAAAATGCCAATAAATGCAAAATGTATAATGTAATAATAATGTATAATGTAATAAAATGCAAAAGTCAGTCATTTTAAATACCTACATGTAGGATTACGAAAGATTTTTTAAATATTTATATTGAGGGATCAGTAGGATTTATCGGACCAGTTAGGATTTTATCAGAGCCGAACCCTCTGATATGAAAATATCTGGAGTCGGTGAAATATTTTCCCATTAGGTATGTTTCTGGTGGATTGACGTATTGTTCTTGTATTGTTTTGTATTTATTATACTTATATAGTGCACTTACATTGCATGAATTTACTATATAATCATTTGTGGAAAAGTGTGTGGAAGGGTTTAGTCTTTCATTTGGGAAGGATTTAACCCGGACATAAAATCTGGATAATCTTAAAAAAAGTATAATGTATACCTACATGTACTAAATGCCAAATCACATCTACGGAAATAGCGGACTATTTAAAATAACACCTCTTATTGGAAAACCCTGTATATTTTTAAATGGCAACAACAAGATGTCAGAGAGGGAAAAAGAAGAAAATTTAAACATTGTGCTTAAAGTGAATATTTTTCACATATTTATCAAACGATATTCAGAAACTTGTTGCAATTCCCGAAAAGAGACAATTCTTCGTCAAGCATTCCCAACCTTTTTGAGGCTGGGAGCTACTTCTTCCTCTGGAATTAATAAGACTTTTAGCTAATACTGATTTTTAGTTCTTCAAAATATTTGACAGATTAGCACAAATCCAGCAAAACAAAATTGTTCTTCAACCTGAAAATAATTTGTTTTAATCCACAGTTTTCAATTTAGGTAATACAGATATGGAAATAATAATTATTTAAAAATAATAATTGTTGGGAACCCTCCGAATTATTATCGAAATAATTTTCAGGACACGTGGGCACTGGCCATGGACGAAATTGATTTGAATATTTGGTAAAATAACTCGTTGGCCTTTATTTATTTTAGTTACGCATCGACCACCATAACACGGGCATCAGCCTAGCATGGTGGTCGAAAATCCACAAAAATTTAAATATAAAAAAATAGTTAAACAAAGGCACCGTCATAAAAGTTCATCACTTTTGTTATCCAATCAAATCCAATATACCTACCTAATAATAATACAGAAGGACGCTTTGGACTCGAGTTGTTGTTGGCTCAGAGTTCGAAATTAAAAGACAGTAATTTGATTTTGTACTGAAATAACAGGAAATTGTTCCGATGGCAAAACAGAAAATTACTAGGTAGGTACTTTCGCTCTATTGTGATAACTCAAAATGAGAAAAGAGATATCAATTTAGAATCTATTGCATTATTTTAGTGACCAAAAACTTTTTGTATCCGGATCTTTTGAAATTAAGCACGCACTGGCAGATAAAAACCCGCTGTCCCGGCTTTTTTGTATTCGCGCTTTTCCAATTTAGTAAAGTTCCCTGGAAGAGTTTTACCAGTGGCGGACTAAGCCCGTCAGAGGCCCGGGGCGGCAAAGCAGAATGGGCCCCCCCCTCCCCCCCCCCCTAGTATAAAAAGTTATTGTAATTTTACAAGATTTTTATTCAGTTCACACGGGCTTCTAGTCCTGGGGGGCTTTACTGTTAAAAAAACTGTCATTTTTTTATTTCATTTTGTAAAAATTTCATTTGTTAATAATGCTCATCACCTAATGTTTTAATAAAATTCTAAAAAAAATCAAGAAAGTTTTAAACAGTTTGTATGTTAAATTAACCTTCACAAAAACTTTGAACGCTGGTTGACAACATATTAGAAAATCTATACATCCGATTTGCATGCACCAACCAGTCATTATGGCACCACGTAGGGATTTTTGTATAAATGGCCTCCCTTCTACTTCTTTTAAGAAAATTTTCCATAAGAAATCGAATATAAAATTCGCTGGTTCGCCATTTTTTCTTTTTTTAGATATGAAAATTCCCCTACGTGGTGCCATAGACACTGGATTTTCGAACAGTTTAAGAGTTGGTTCATGCAAATGCAATAAAAATACATATAGGCGGATGTATACTTTTTTAATATGTTGTCAACCAGGTTGAAAAACTAGTTAAAAAAGTTTCGAGAAAAACGCATTCATAGTTTTGCTGAAGGATAATTCAACATACACAGTTTCAAACGGTTTCACATAAAATGCTGTAAAAAATATTTGGTGCGAGCATTGTTAACTTTGGAACATGAAATTTAAAAAAAAAAATTATAATTTCTTTTTAGAGTGTCTTGGTTCCTTAAGGCGCTGTATCCCCGCTCAAAAAGAAGCAGATGGAGAAGAGATATGTAATTAGGAATAAAACAATAAAATTGAAGCGAAAATTGTGAAAATGTTTAATAAAACACGACTCATTTAAAATAGTGAAAAAATGTCTTGGGGCTATCTAAAACAGCATTTAGAGAAACACTGTGATTTTTCCATACTTGTGAAATAACTGAATTAGACGTGTTTATAATAATTTTCGGAGCATACTTTGCGGTTTTTTTCAATCGAGGGAATTTCATATAATTTGCGTTTCGACCTGGGAAATGTATAGATTTTATCTTCTAAAATAACATATATTTTTTAAGAGCTTAAAAACTTCAAATGTTTAAGGGGGATATGTAAGAAATTGGTAGAAATTCAGATAGCGGTGCGCGGCTTAAAGCCTTGTTTATGATTGATCAAGGAAACATGAAGGCGTTTGGAAGCCCCGGGGACCAGAGGCTGCCCCTTCCGCCCCCCCCCCGTTAGTCCGCTACTGAATCTTTCTAATTACTTACCTATTTTATTACTTTCTATATTATCTGTAATTATAAGATAACCTTTAGCAAAGGGCCTAAGTTAATAAAAATAATACGAAGTGCAATACGCCAGTGAAACTAGAACTAAAACTGTATAGACATTAGAAAGAATATTAGTAGTAATTTTTTTAAATTGTAAATTACCGGTTCAGGTTGTATTTTTATTTATTTTTATTAGTGACTATTTAATTACCGGTTTGATGAGAATTACAAGATATGATAACTTATATAACTATTTCATCTGTTTGTTCTTAGTCCTCCTCACTATTTATTACTATTTTATCTGTATGGGATGATGTTTGTATGGGATCTCCCAACTCCAAATCAATTTTTAGATAGGTACTTAATAAGAATTTTTAAAGGCACCAGCTCACTAAAAAAAATATTCATTTTTTATTTCATTTTCTAAGATATGCATTTGTTAATAATGCTTTCACCAAATATTGCAAGGAAATTCGTAAAATTGACGGAGATACAGCATCTTATATAAAACCGTTTTAAACAGTTTGTGTGTTGAATTATCCTTCAGCAAAACTTTGAACGCGTTTTTCTCAAAACTACATTTTTCATACTTGTTGACAACACAATAGAAAAACTATACATCTGTATGCATGCACAATGCACCAAGTCTTAAACTGTTAAAAATCCAGTCAATATAGCCGGGACCGTATTTTCATAAGACGTATAGCCAACTGCCTAGGGCGCCCCGCATTGTGTAAGGGCTACTAGGGTAATGGGGCCCCAAGACGTGCATTGCCTAGGGCCCCCGACAAGTTTAAGCCAGCCCTGACAGGGCCCTATTGTCCATAAGGCAGTGTAGGCCACTGCCTAGGGGCCCCGCATCGGGTAGGGGCCCCGAGACGTGCATTGCCTAGAAGCCCCGACATATTTAAGCCGGCCTCGGCAGGGCCCTATTGTCCATAAGGCAGTGTAGGCCTCTGCCTAGGGGAACTGCATCAGGTAGGGGCCCCTAGGGTATAGGGGCCTCGAGGCGTATATTGCCTAGGGGCCCCGACATGTTTAATCCGGCCCTGACTATGACCCTACGTAGGGATTGTTTTATAAATGGCCCCTTCCATTTATTTTTATTTTTATGAACGATGAAAATTTACCATAAAAAATCGAAAATAAAATTCATTATATTCCGTATTATACATAAGACGTATAGGCCCCTAGGATAAAGGGGCAGATGCATTGCCTAGGGGCCCCGACATGTTGAAGCCGGCCCTGACAGGGCCCTATTGTCCATAAGGCAGTGTAGGGCACTGCCTAGGACGTGCATTGCCTAGGGGCCCCGACATATGTAAGCCGGCCCTGACAGGACCCTATTGTCCATAAGGCAGTGTAGGCCACTACCTAGGGACCCCGTATCGGGTAGGGGCCCCGAGATGTGCATTGCCTAGGGGCCCCGAAATGTTAAATCCGGCCCTGACTATGACCCTATGCAGGGATTGTTTTATAAATGGCCCCCTTCTATTTTTTTTTATTTTTAATAACGATGAAAATTTGCCATAAAAATCTAAAATAAAATTAATTCAAAAATAAAAC
Source organism: Limnephilus lunatus (assembly GCA_917563855.2). Classification (NCBI taxonomy): domain Eukaryota; kingdom Metazoa; phylum Arthropoda; class Insecta; order Trichoptera; family Limnephilidae; genus Limnephilus; species Limnephilus lunatus. The sequence goes on along the minus strand of OU830594.1, from coordinate 28,707,495 downwards.
GCATTCAAAGTATTGCTGACGAATAATTCAACAGACAAGTTGTTGCAAACGGTTTCATAAAATGTTCATTTTTAAAAATTAAATTTTCTCCGTCAATTTTTAAAAATTTATTTTTTAAAAAATGGTGAGAGCATTGTTAAACAAGTGCATCAATCAGAAAATGATTTTTTAAAATTTTTTTTATACAGTGGTGCTTTAAAGCTTTGTTTAGAACTTGATCAAGGGAACATGGAGGCGTTTGGGGGCCCCCCAGGACCGGGGGCCCGGGGCGGGCCGCCCCCCCCGCCCCCCCCCCCTTAGTCCGCCACTGAGTTTTACCCTTTGCATATACGTGCAATTATTAAAATTTGTGCAAAAATTCACTTCATGCAAAGGTGCCTATTCATTTTTATATTCAAAGAAAAAACTTTTGTGAATGCCTACTTAAGAGGCCGTTATTCTAATTTCTACCGATTTCTTGCAAACCTCCCTTAAACATTTGAAGTTTTTAAGCTCTTAAAAAATATATGCTATTCTTGAAGATAATATCTAGACATTAGTTGCGCCCAAACGCAAATTATATAAAATTCCCTCGATAGAAAAAAATCGCAAAGTATGCTCCAAAAATTATTATAATCACGTTTGTTTCAGTTCTTTTACAAGTTATATGTATGAAAAAATTCACAGCGTTTCGTTAAATGCTGTTTAAGACAATTATCGCGAGATTTTTGCTCTATTTTAAACGAGTCGTGTTTTATTAAAGATTTTAATGATTTTTGCATCGATTTTATCGTTGTAAATGTTAGCGCGCTCTTCTAACATTCGTAATTTCATATCTCTCCGTATTCTTCTTTTTAGGGCCGGGAACGGAGCCTTAATACATTGTAGGTATAACTTCGTTCATTTTAAATTCATTGGAGGAACGAAAACTAATTTATACTAAGTAAAAAGTAAAATAAAACTAAGTAAAAAAACTCCCATTAACTAAGAAATGTGTTGCCATGGCCAATCAGAACTCAAGAAATTAAAACCAAAATTTGTATTTTGAAATAAATCTCCCCCATTAGCAATTTTTAACCAAATCGGTTTGGGGGCTCTAAAATTACAAGATTACCATTTACATAAATATCATTTTAGATAAATATTTCGTTCACAGGCACTGCTCAAATTTTAGAATTTTATAATAGCCAAAATAGCCGATTCTTTGGAAAAATAATATCGGGCGGACTAGTGGCAGCAAAGCCACCGGAACAAAAAAACCCTCATAGAAGAAATATCGTCTTATATGAAGCTGAGTTCATAAATTAGATTATTACCATTTTTACTTTGATACTTGAAAAAAAAACAATTTGGTTAAACATTTATCTTTTTCGTTGTTGGTTTTTGGGGTGTTATGCCGTGTTGCGCTACCTCCTTCTATAGCCGACGTTTCGGACAGCGTTGCAGTGTCCATCATCAGGGCAGATCCGGTAGATCCGACCTGCCCGGATCTGCCCTGATGATGGACACTGCAACGCTGTCCGAAACGTCGGCAATAGAAGGAGGTAGCGCAACACGGCATAACACCCCAAAAACCAACAACGAAAATGCTTTTGGCCGTGAAAATTTAAAAACTTATTTATCTTTTTGATATTTGAAGTTTGGAAATATTCGGAAATTTTTGATCCTGGAAAACTATTTTTTTCTGATAAAATTTCTTCTGGGAAAATCGGAAAATGGGTTGGAAGATGGGAAAATTCTTGTGTTTTGTGAAGTTTTGAAACTTTTATTATGGGGAAAATGTTATTTAAAAAAAAAAATTACTGGTCAAATTGGATAAATTTAACTAGGAAAATTGGTTGGAAAAAGAAGCAAAAATTTTGGTCTTGGAAAATTTTTTTTCGAAATTTTTTTTCTAATTGTAAAAAAAAGATTTGAAAATTGGTCGGAAAATGGGCCGGGACAATACAGAAATTCAAAGTTTTGTAAATTTTCCTTTTTGACATTTTTTCATCAGAATAACAGAAGGCGCCGCTTCCATTTACAACGATCCTAAACTGAATAGTCAGTAAGATAAATAATAATACAATCAGATGTTAACGAATATCTTCTCTTTTAACAATTTAATTGATGAGAAAATCTTTTTTTATTTTTTTTTTATTTCGTAAATAATAATTATTATATACTATCGAATTTTTTTCGTAAAAACCGTGGGAAAAAAACAGGAATACTATTTAATTAAATAAAGACAATATAAGCGAACATCAAAAAAATAATACTTTTTAAAAATCGGAATGCATCTGGGTAGCAGTGGCGTGCAGTCCACAATGGCTGAAAACTACCTAGTCTGACCTACCTAAGAAAGACAACAAACCATGATGAGAAAAATTTAATTTTCAATAAATAAAATCGTGCGACAAACTTCTCTGAACTAAGTAAGTAGAAACTTTTACGCTAATTTATTCATTGGTCACGATTATAGTATCTGCCCCCTGTTGATGTTATTATTAATTCTCATTTGTAAACATACGTAAGAGAGTTTCTTTTCTATCAATCTATTCAATATTAGTAAAATTTAAAATGCACATTCCTAGTGAATGCCTAAATTACGATAACGTACTTTGTTCATTAAAGTTAATAAAATTATCTGATCGTAGAATCATTTCTGATTTAACATGTTTGTATAAAATCATTAATTCAATGTTTCATTCCTCTGATTTATTATATGTAATCTCTTTTCATACTCCAGGCAGGTCAGTTACAAGACAGTACCTGCCATATTATTGTAACAATTCGACATCAACGTCCCAATATCACTCCTATGCGACGGATTCAACAGCTAGGAAACAAATGCTCCGATGTTGTTTATATTTTAGAACATCAATTTTAATTTATAAGCATACCTTATTGAAGTTTTTTTCATCAAGTAGGGGAATATTTTGATAAAGCTATTTAAATTGACTAACACGTTCACAGTATTTTGTCGGCTGAAAGAAAAAAAACTATTTTGGATTTTTTAATATTTTTTACCTATGTACAGTGTGGATCAAATTCAATAAAACTTTATATTTATTTTTGTGGAAGTGTTTTAAACAGTCGTTTCCTGCACTATTTACGAGTATAATTTCGTAAATATGTAAAAGCCTAAGTAGGCGTAAATAAATAAATAAACAAATTAGTTTTAAGAAAATCTCTTCAATATTACTGTAACATGTGAATCTAGGACCGCAAAGAAGTGCAAATACAATACTATGAAAATAAATAATTATTATAACTTATATTCAGTAATTTTTAGGAGTAAGTAGGTACATCAGACCTGGTCAAGTATCGGGGCTCCACAGAAGTCTGAGTAAATCTGGTTTCCAAGAAACAGCACGTCTTGTATAGGGCTAGTAGCTTCTTCAATTCTTCTTCAGTGATCATCTGCTAACCCTATACAAATCTTAAGTACATCCAACACTTGAATTTGGGAGTCACCTCTGGACTGGAGCTCCACCATACTTGATAAACCTACTTGATTCTGTGCAAAGGAGGGTGGTCCGTCTGATTGACAATCCGTTGTTAACAGACAGATTGTCATCTCCATGCACAGATGCAATGTGGCATGCTGAGTCTGTTCTACAGGTATTTTAATGGAGCCTGCTCTAAGAAGCCAGCAACATCAATCACCTGTGCATGTGTATGAAACTCGACAGATATGAGTGGAACACCCATTCACAGTTGATGTTGGCTTCATTAGAAATGGTCGACTCGTTGTAAGACACGCATTTATAAATCCCTTCTTACAGCCCCTCCCTTATCCCGCCTCACAATCCTGCCCCACCGGGTGATGATATAATTACCCTGCCTTTACACCGTATAGACAATGGCTCTCTTGTGAGGTGAAACATTAAAAAAAAGAAAGACGCCATTGTATGCCATTGGTTGAACCTGTACCTACAAATTTTCCTGTGAATTACAAAGCATATTGACGTGTACAGGGTGTTAAGGGACGTGCTTGACTTACTCAAGTGATTCTTGACGTTATTTGTTTTTATAAATGTTAATAAAATTTTAATCTCCGGTGACTTTTTTGGTTTTTTTTTTTCAATTTTTTTTCTTCAAAACCAAACAAAAAAATTCTTTAACAGGAGATCAATATTTCATTTACATTATTAACTCCAAATAATGTACGGAAACACTGGTTAAAGTAAGTCAAGTACGTCCTCTAACATACGGGTATATATAATTTAACTTATACGCAGAGTTTAAGTTTCCCCCAGTGTACGTTTGAATCAGGACCAGATTTAATTTATAATTTATTAATTGTTTAGTCTCACAAATTTGTTACAGATTTTTTTGTACAATTTTTTTATTAGTACTTATAATGAAATGAAATATTTCTGCGTGAAATTATTGACGACAAATTGTTGAAATTGATTGTGCGAATTCAGAGAAGTGATAAAGTAGGTACCTACTTACCTCTCTACCCATAATCAGAAACCATTTTTTTATTAATTATTAAAAAATAAAAATAATTCTTTTTGTGATGTGCATTTCTTTTGTTTAAATTTTTGATAAATTTTTCAAGCTTACTAAAGGGGTTCACTCAAAAGGTAAATTTCTCTCTCTATAAAGAAAATTGACAATATTTGTTTTTGCAAAGCAATGATCATGAAGAAAATATTCTATAAATTCTTTCAGCTTCACAATCCTAATATTATAATATCCTGTAAATATTCACAGGTCTGCGGCTATAATTATATGTTTTTAGCACTTTATTGTAATGAAAATTTATGCCGCCGTTTTAATAAAATAATTGTGAAATGGTCAGCATATTTGCCATCCAAGCAGCTGATAGGGGTTCCATTCTCTGCCGTGGCAATTAAAAAAAAAATTAAATGATTTATATTTAGTTTATATACTTACCTACGTAATTTGAATTGTTAATCCAGTGATTTTTCACTGGTGTGCGTGAGCTTGTTGTTAAATAATATTACAATTTTGTAGTACCTACCTATAATACAATATATTTGTGAACTTTTCAAAATTGGAACTAATAAGCAAGTCCATTGCCAGGTAAGACATGTGTTCAGCAATAATTGTTGACTTATTTACGGGAACATTATTTAAAACTATTATAATATGTTTTTCTAATTTTAGGTTAGTTGCCCAGTGCACGGCGCAGTTGTATGCAAGGTTAACGTATGAGGGGGCCCTGTCGCGCATGACCACCTGCGTGGGACACTCACTGGGGGCGCACATCTGCGGGATGGTGTCAAACCACCTAACCGAACCGCAGCACAAGATAGTGGGTGAGTCAATTCTTCCATTTATTTGTGGACGAAGAACTCAAATATTGTATCTTTAATGTTATAACCCATAGATTAAAGAATATCTTTGAAGAAGTGCCTTGTGAGCGTGTTCAAACCAAATTTTTGCCTAATCGAGGCTTAAATTTTCAATACAAAACTGTGTTTACGACATTCAATGGGACGGAGATCTACGATGTCAGAGTTTACAACATATTTGCTTACATTAAAATTTATGTGGAAGGCTCTTCTAGTTTTCTTGTTTATTCTATATACTATTAACATATGAGGGGTAACAGAACTTTCTTTATAACTTTTTTTTTCTATATTTTTACACCAAAATTTAATCGCCTTCAAAGTGTTTAACATTATAGTGTAAGAAGCACTTGTCCAACCTTTTTTCCACTGTTCAAAACAATTTTGAGACTCTTGATTGGAATGTCCTATGGCCTCCCACGATTTTTGTTTCACTTCTTCAACAGTATGAAAATTCCCTTTCAAGTCCCTTTTCATCCTAGGGAACTGAAAGAAGTCACAGAAGAGATAGGTCGGGTGAATAGGGAGGGTGAACAATCGCGGTCATTCCATGGTTGCTTAAATACTGCTTCACAGACAACGCGGTGTGAGCAGGTGCGTTGTCGTGATGGAAGAATCAGTCCCCTGTGCGCCAAGGATTCGACCTTTCTCAACGATTTTTCCTGATGCTCTCTCGCAACCCCTTCAGTACCTCCACATAGAACTGTCGGTTAACTATTTGGCCTGGAGGAACAAACTCTTTGTGCACAACATCTCTGAAAAAAAACCAATGAGCATTGTTTCGATTTCACCTGACTTTTTTCTGAAGATGAGAGAGAGCACTCTTCCATTGGCTTGACTCTTGATTGGTTTCAGGATCGTACCCATAACACCATGACTCATCACTAGTATCCGGCTGGCGGTGGCAAAACGAAAAATTCAGAGCCGTTCATTATTAAAGGCAAATAATTAAATTATCGTTATTTAACCAGTCAAATTTGTTTTGGTTGCTGGCTACCGACAGCTGGATACTACTTATCACTCATCACCAATAATAACCTAGGAAAAAAAATTGGGTCCTCTTCCAGCTGATTTTTCAATTCATGGCAGGCTTGAAGGCAACGCTCTCTTTGATCCTCAGAGAGGAGGTTTTCGCGTTTTCGTCAAGAGAAGATATCTTGATTTACTTAAAATTAACCTTTGGACGAACGCGTGGAACCACAGCAACGCGGCTTCGCACACTGACCGAGAAAGAGTTTCCGTACAACAGCTGACCACACAAAACCTGTTCCCCATTCGCTTCTCCCCTCTACAGCCCGAGTCCCATTACTGTTGAGTCCCCCCTTGTATATTATGGTTTTAATGGAGATGCTCTGTTCTGACCTCGGATTCTGATAGATGCGTTGTTGAAGAAGAGCAAGAGGTTACAATGGAGTTATCAGCGGTAAGCCTACGACAGTAATCACGATGAAGTTTATAAAGAAATGACCTTGATTTTTAAGGTCATTCCAGTATCTATTATGTATTTATTTTTATAATCAATATCCTATACATTTATCATGATTTATTTTTAGGGTATTATGCCATTTGCTTACCTCCTTCTTTAGCCAACGTTTCAGACAGGCTTACAGCGTCCATTATCAGGGCAGATGTGAGCAAGGCTGATGATGGACAGATTTTCTCTGCCAAAAGTATTATCGTGATTTATTTGAAGGGTATTATGCCATGTTGCGCTACCTGCTTCTCTAGCCAACATTTCAGACAGCATTATAATGACCATCAACAGCCTTGCCCATATCTGCCCTTATGATGGACACCATAACACTGTCTGAAACGTTGGCTAGAGAAGGAGGTAGCGCAACACGGCATAATACCCCACAAATAAATCACGATAATACTTTTGGTAGAGAAAATCTAAAATCATACCAACACATCATTTTTACATATTATATACACTGTATTTATTACAAAGAAAAATAAAAAAAAGTTTTCCTCACCATAAAAAGAGAAAGCTCTTGTGTTTGACGAGGGAATTCTAGTACAAATAATAAAAACGTGTAAGTAAGTAATAAAATATTGTAAATAATAATGACAACAAAGTAAATAAGATTTATCGATAACCGAAAAAGGCGAATTAAAATTTTTTTATTTTATTTTTTCAATAAGCTGAAATTTATTAATATTTTTGATACTTTTAGAATTAAAAGAAGATTAATAAGGTACCGAGTTAAATTTACCTGTTATCGTCTAACAAAGTGTATTTTCAGTTGTTGGAGAAAATTTTTAGGGTTAAATCGGTTTTCAAGAACTAAATTTGCCACTTTATACCTACAATAAGCCAAACAGAGAAACTGCTCTAAAATACATGTGCCTAAATCAACGATAAAGAAAAAAAGAAAAAAGTTCACATTTTCTGTATTTTTTCATATAATTTTTTTTCGCGCATATAATAATAAGTACCTATACATTATAATTTTTTTTTTTAAATGTTGACACCTTCAGGCCATTCATAGACATACAAATAGCTAGACGAGAACTTACTGATGAGGGGTAAAAACCAACTATGGCGGGACGAAGAGAAGAAAGAGACTTGTGATTCGCCAATAAATCAATCTAACAGTATATAGGCACCTCGCACTATAATATCACCATTTAGTTCTTGAAAGTAAAATCTGCTTTTGAATAAATAGACCTTTTTATATGGGAGCGCGAATTGCTTGCCACGTTATGAACAGATGTGTCAAGTCCAAATTCGCAAAGTAAGGTTCTGAGTATTTTCATAGTGGAATATTTTTTTTCCGTAGACACTTTTACAAATGTTTCATGATTTACTTACCGCAGTAAACAGCGGCTTTGTGTTTCGCATCGCCATGTATCTCGATGTCATAGTATGTGTTCCATAGACATACAACGTCCGTGCGTAAAATGTACGATAAGAGCTCGACACTGGTTCGGACAAGAATGATGACGTCACATTTTTTTAGATTAACGCGGGGCTCTCGCAAGCCCAGCCGGTTCCGAAAAATGGTTCCAATGGGAGGGGGAAATAACACACCTTTTAGCACGTAAGGGCAAGTCCATGTATTTTGTACGTCCGTGAGGCCATTGAATATGGTTTTATTTGAAAAAAAAAACTATAAAACTATTTTTTAAATTCCTCTCTCTTCGATGTCGCTACAGCTAGGGTTGACATCTTCTAAAATAAAAAAGCCTGACTCTGCGCTGTATTAGGCCGGACATTTTGCCCTAAAAGCCCGACGTACGTTCGTAATTTTGGACATAACTTTTATACATAATAATAAAAAATCTGTTACAAGTTACAGTGGTTTATTAATCACACATTAACCAGTTTAATAACAACAATCATTAATCAGTCCTATTTTTGTCATCATTTGGCATTTACATATGTATATAGAATATGACAATAACAAAATATTGAGTCTTATGTCTGTAGATATAACATAATAAGCTTATAAAACAAACAAAACATAACTCTTTTTCTGGTTAAATGTTGACTAAAATTTTTCATTAAATAAATATAAAATGAAACATATCTTTGTGGACGAAAACGAAAAAAATAAATTAAAATGTAATCTCGACTTCTCCAAATTATTCAAAAATTACAAAAATCTACAATTTGGCTTTTTCACCTACTTTATCCAAAACGTTGTTTTCTTTGGAAATCATTTAATAAAATTCTTGACATGTCATTTTTAAATTACACAATGTGTACATCATCTTAGCAATTGTTTCTGTTTGCAATTTATTGTGTTCCTTGATCCACTGGGCGTTTATTAAAGAGAAAACTCTTTGAAAATTGGCGTTATGGCCTGGAATAGCAAAGTTATATTCCGCCAATTTCAGAAGTTTGGAAGACAAAACCCGCACGAACCAAGAATGGCCATTGTCCCCCGCCCCCGCCTCGTCCTTAACACGTTGTGCCTTGCTTAGCTTGCATTGCGTTCGTTCTGCAGGCGCTGCGTGCACCGAGTTACACTAACAAAAAGCCTAACAAAAGCCGTACAGGCCGGACATATAAATATTTAGCCAGACACTACCTAAAAAAGCCAAACATGTCTGGCTAAAGCCGGACAGATGGCAACCCTAGCTACAGCCCATATCGTGCTTTGGCCTCCCGCAATATTCACCTCCAACTCCCCCTGTCCTCAGCGGCTGACTTCCAGTTTGTTACCTGGAGAAGCTGTTCTGCATCCCCTCTTACCTCGTCTTCCCACCTCAGTCTGGGTCTTCCCACTTTTCTCTTTCCACCTGGGTGTCTAGTCATAATTCTTTTTGGGACGCGTGTATCCGGCATTTTCTATACATGCCCAACACATCTCAAACAATGCCAATTTTAAATTCAGAAAACTATTATTAAGTAAGTAGATATTTAAAGTTATTTGAAATTTTCTGGGCAAGATCTGGGGGCTTTCAAGTTAAAATAAATTCAGAAATCATTTGGCTTCCGACCAGATATCTTGGAAAGGAAAGGAAATAATGCGCAGCGTTATTTATAAATTTAGATAGAAAAAATAAACTTTATTGCCAGTTGTTTTTACACTGTCAAATATATACACAATATTATGTTACATTAATATATTTTGATATACATAATAACATTGTGTGAAATGTGTAGAAGAATGTTGCCAGTTGCATAAATATATCAAATAACGTTGGTGGCAACCACCATCTAACAGTTTTTTTTCCCTATGTGTGTTTACTAAGCTTATTTGGATGGCAGTTTGATGGTCACTGTCTTTGTTTCCAAATATTCCTTCAGAGAGTCCTCCCCCCTGAAAATATAAAAAAATGGGCAGTAAGAATAAATTTGAGTTAAGTAGTAGAGGTTAAATAATTTTAAAGAGACCCTTGCTTTTTTTAGGGGTGTAATGGATGAATCATTACATTTGGTTTTTGTTTCGAAGCTCAAACATGAACCAAAAAACCTAAAAATCCTGTCTGCAGGCGGGTTTTCAAACTATGTTGTTCGAAAAACTTTTTTGAAACTTTCGATACCATCATCACAAATACAATTTGTCTGTAGTTAGTATATTTTCAATAAATACACCAGCAAACATTGGTGGTACTTACTATTTTAACAGTATGTTTTGCAATGAGCAATAAAGCTAAAAAGTGATAATACTCATATATTAAAAAAATTTAAAACTTTTTTCCGCTTAATTTATTTGTGATCATAACGAGTTTGAGCCTGTTAAGACCATCTTCAGACTGGTATGGCCTTAACAGGTTACAGACTAACATGTCAGGGTCACAAATAAATTTGTATGTGGAAAAAAATGTTTTGAATTGTTTTAATGTATTGTTATTAGCAGTTAAAAACCGGGTTTTTGCTGCTAGGTCCTGCAGGCGGCGGGCGACACGGCAATAGCTTTGTAACAAACTACACATACGAAAATGGTTGTAGTCGGGTTCTTACATTTTAATCGTGCAGATGCTAGCTTATTAATACTATCAGATATAATGGAATTGCACTATGAATTGTCAGTTTATAAAAAAAACTAAAAAGCAATCAATAACTCACAGTTCCCTTCCTGTACCAGATTGCTTGAATCCGCCAAATGGAGCTTGGGGAACAACATAGTCGAAGCAGTTTACCCTGTAACAGAAAGAGTCATTTTACACCAATTAGATCAAACGTTTTCATTGATTCAATATCACATATATTTCTGTGATATTGAATCAATGAACAAGTGCTGGTAACTCATTATTACACAAAAAGATAGCTCCACACAGGAAACCCTGAGGAAAATTACTCCCCTCAGGGCATATGTCATCTTTGGGGATGCTGTGTGGAGGGTCTTTTTAGGAAAGCAACGAGAGGAAGTTCTGGGAAGGGAAAAGGAGTGAGGGGTGTGTAGGAATCTGGGGGTCAGTGTGTCAGCAACGATCCAGTCCGAGAGAGTCCAAGTGCAGAAATCAAAAAGGTCTCCCTCAACTAGTCTCTCCTGATCTGGCATAACACGAAGTAAGTGGGTAGGCGCACTGCCGCCAAGACCTAGACAAACCTCACCCCATGAACCAGGGCACCCTTGCTAAGCCACCAAATTTAGTGAACCACTTGGGGTGACTTATGGCAGAGGTGTTGGTTATCCAATAAATGTTTTCCGGGGTGACGATTCCCAGACCCGCCTCCCAAATTGAACGGAGTTGAATTGAATTAAGTCAGTAACTCATTCTTACATAAAAAAAAATAATACATAGCTCTAAACAGTAGGGGCCATGAAGAAAACTGGGATCTCTTGTAAAGGTACACTATTTTGGGAATCTATATGGGGGGTAAGGTTTAAAAAACTGTAGGGTGAACCAGGGTATTGAAGTTACTCATCCATGTTGTCGAAGAGAAAAAACTCAATGCCGATTTAGCGATTAAGTTATTTGGCCTAATCATATTTACCAGTTCGTGGGTGGATAAAGTAAGCTAATCATTCCATAGGTACAATCTTCGGGATGTAATACAGAATAATAATAATTATAATTAGTTGATTAATTACCAGACGGATCCAGCTTCAACTGCCTTAGCAAAAGTAAGCGCAGTGTTTATGTTCTGTGTAACAATTCCTGCAGCCAGTCCATAGTTGGAATCATTGGCCCTCTCGATCACCTCCTCCAGGGACGAGAATTTGAGGATGGACTGAACTGGACCAAAGATCTGAATTAAAAAACATAATTTTAATACATTTGTCATAACCACGAACGTACAAAATATATGGACATGCCCTTACGTGATAAAAGGCGTGTTATTTCCCCCTCCCATTGGAACCATTTTTCGGAACCGGCTGGACTTGCGAGAGCCCCGCGTTAATCTAAAAAATGTGACGTCATCATTCTTGTCCGGACCAGTGTCGAGCTCTTATCGTACATTTTATGCACGGACGTTGTATGCTATGGAACACATACTATGACATCGAGATACATGGCGACGCGAAACACAAAGCCGCTGTTTACTGGGGTAAGTAAATCATGAAACATTTGTAAAAGTGTCTACGGAAACAAAATATTCGACTATGAAAATACTCAGAACCTTACTTTGAGAATTCGGACTTGACATATCTGTTCATAACGTGGCATGCAATTCGAGCTCCCATATAAAAAGGTCTATTCTTTCAAAAGCAGATTTTACTTTCAAGAACTAAATGGTGATATTATAGTGCGAGGTGCCTATATACTGTTAGATTGATTTATTGGCGAATCACAAGTCTCTTTCCTCTCTTTGTACCGCCATATTTGGTTTTCACCCCTCATCTGTAAGTTCTCGTCTAGCTATTGTATGTGTATGGTTATAACTATAACGGTGTAATGGTAATCCACATAAACCGGTCAAATAATGAATTTGAACCAATTTGTCTAAGAAATCAAAACAATGATTAATTTGTTGGTGTTTTCAGCATCCAACTGCTTGCAATGATTGATTTATTGGTGTTGTCAACATCCAACTGCCAATGCTATAAATAAATGTAAGAATGGGGGACCAACCTCTTCTTTGGCAATGGTCATGTTGTCGGTGACGTTGGAGAACACTGTAGCCTGTACGAAGTAACCATCTGTTCCTACTCTGGCGCCCCCTGTCTCTAGACGAGCTCCCTCTTTCTTGCCTGACTCGATGAAATCCAAAACTCGGTTCATCATTCTCTCGTCGATCTGAAATTCAGAAAAAATACTTAAAAATATTCCAAAGAACACCATTTCTATTTCCATGGAACAGACTGTATCGAAATGAGTTTGTTTTACCTGAGGTCCCTGTTCTGTACCATCCTTGAATGGGTCTCCAACCTTCCTCAAGGAAGCTTTGGCTGCAGCTTTCTGAACAAAGGCATCGTAGATTTTTTCGTGAACGTATGTCCTAGACCCAGCGCAGCAGTTTTGGCCGTGGTTAGCGAAGATGGCATTGAAAGCAATCTCAACGGCTTCATCAACTGTAATGAATTATTTCATAGATAACAAAAATAGAGATTAATAAAGATATGAAATCTTCTCATCTAAAAAAAAACGGAATACAAACCGTCAGCATCGTCGAAAATGACCAAAGGACTCTTTCCTCCTAATTCGAGGGACACCCTCTTAAGGTTTGATAACGCTGCGGCCTGCATGATTTTTCTTCCAACCTAAAAAATTAAATATTTTTTACTTAGCAACTTTATTATTATTATATTTATTTAAGCAACTATTTAAAATAATTCCATAAATATACAAAATATAATGGTTATGTAAGGTAAAGATATTGTATTTCTTAGTCTTCTTCACTAGGGGTTCCTGTGCTGAGGCGGACTAAAATTATTTAATTATAGTTTATTTGTCTTCTATGTCGTTGTTAGTGTCTTCATTAGGGTGTTTTCGTTGACCTCTTTCAGCCATATTTTTATTCTTGATTAATACTCCATAATTTTTTTTTTAATCATAGATCCAACTTTATATTATGTGAGATAGAACAAGAACTGTACCACTGTAGATCCAGTGAAGGCCACTTTGTCGATACCCATGTGCGAAGAGATCGCCACTCCAGTAGTGGAGCCTGATCCGGGTAGGACACTGATGACTCCAGCCGGGAAACCAGCTTCCTTGGAGAGGGCTGCCATGGCCAGGGCTGTCAAGGGAGTTTGGTCAGCTGGCTTCAGGATAAGAGTGCAACCTGGAAACAAAATTGAATACAATCAAGAATCAATTTGGCAATCAAAATCTTTAGAAGTGATTTGAAAAGAAAGATATAGCTTACCTGCAGCGAGGGCGGGTCCCCATTTCCATACCAGCATGAGGATAGGGTAGTTCCAAGGGATGAGCTGTCCACACACTCCAACTGGCTCTTTGCGTGTCATGCAAATGACATTTCCATCTGTTAAAAGATAATGTTAACAACATGACAACATGACAACAACAGAAATTTGAAGTTGATAAACTATCTTAAACCTAGGTTGACAGTTCATGGCTAATGATTTATTAGCTGAAAATTAAGATTTCAATAAATATTGAAAACATTACGATTACTCAACTCACGTCTGGAGAAGTGAAAATTTTAGAGTTTTGCTAATAAAATTGTTTTAGTTAAATTATGGGCCAACAGGAGGAACTTATGGAAAAATCTTAGAATCTCGGAATAGCAACAATGCGTCGTGAGTGAAATATGATGATTTTGAAATAATTACGTTGAAAAGCTAGTCTAATTCAACCTCATGCCATAAATGAACTAACCAGCAGGGATGGTGTTTCCGTGAATCTTGTCACACCAGCCAGCGAAGTACCTGATGGTATCAATGGCGCAGTTGATATCAAACTCTGAGTCCCCAACGGTCTTCCCGTTGTCCAGCGACTCGAGCTTGGCCAGCTCCTTGATGTCTCTCTCCATCAGATCGGCCAGCTTGTTGAGTAGCTTCGCCCTGCCGGAGGCATCCAAGTTCCTCCATTCTGAGTTCCTGGAGAATGCCTTGCGCGCTGCCTTCACAGCAATGTCCACGTCTTCCTATAACCAATAAAATATTCATCGTTATTTTTTGCGTACTTATGGCTCTTTCTTGTCATTGATACATGATTTCACTATTTTAATCCTTAATAAGTTCTGCATGAACGCAGTGTCTAAAACGCGATACGATTAAGAAATTATTTGTAACTTTGAACCATTTCCTTAAAAGCCTTCACACTTCACACACTACCATCATTTTTTATAAAGAAGAATTTATTGTCTTTAGAAGTATATAAATTTTTTATTGTTATAAAGTTTAATTTGCACAATTACATAATTTTTTTTTTTTAAATTGTTTATAAGTAAACAGTTTTTTATAAAGACCAACTAACCATTGCACCGTTTCAGGAATAGGCATGGGGAATAGCCCCGTCACACAAATCTGTTTTAAACGCATACTCCTATTGATCGATGCATACTCCCTATCACTCCGAGATCGCCCGGTGCTACAAAATCAAAGTAAGAACATATTATCTCTGTCAAACTAGATTGGACGATATGTAATGTCAAGTTTTTTACCATGGAAATCTTGGAGAAGTAATGTATTGAGGTCTTGTGCAATAAAAACTACCTATGCCTAAATTTCTCACACTGAAAAAAGAATTCTTAAAATATATTTAGAAACTTCACACTGACAGATGGGGTTTTTGTAATTAAAAATCTTTTTTTTTAAAGTAAAAATTCTTTACGCACGCTCGACTTGGGTGTAAGCTGGTGAATGCGTTACGAAAAGTGTGATGCGTTACAAAAACTGTGATGCGAACGGTAATCGATGCGAGGCGAACGGTCGGGCGTTTACGCACGCTTGACTTGGGGAGTAAGCTGGATGAGGAGTTTGATATATTATATGCCTTTATTGCTAAAAATTCAGAGCTTCTTTGTCCAAAGGTGGAATTACACTTTGGTATATTTAGTATGTCTGTTTGTTGGCTCTGATTTTATGAGTGTCCGAGGTATTTGCCTCCTGTCTCTTGTTGAGGTGACGAACCAGAATGTTTTTGGCTTAGATTTTTTGTGTAATTGGAACATCAAACTGTTTATGGGGACCTTTAGTAAGGTCTTTATGATGTAATTCTGAGTATTCTTCAGTTGTGTTACATATTTTGATGCTGCTGACATGAGATTCCATATTCCAAGTTAGGTAGCAAAAAGCATAATGTACTCACTTCCCTAGTTTACAAGATGTTTCGTAATTTTTTTAAGAAGTAGATGAGTTTTGTTAGCTTTTTGAGGTTCGATCAATGTGTGAATCCCAGGGAAGTCTTTCCTGTCATCAATTTCGATCGCAAGATATTTAATACTTTTGGTTTGGGTAATATGCGGGCAGGAACATTGAGGAAGATTGTTTTGACATTCATGTAATTTGAGTGTATGAAGTATACATTTACCTATTTTGTTCGGGTCTCCTTCCCCTCCCGCCTTCCCCTTCCACCTTCTGCCCTCCCACGAAGCCCCCCCTCTCCCTTATTCCTCCCTCCCAAGTTCCCCTTCCGCCTTTCCCCATCCGCCTTTCCCCACCCTCGTCTCCCTCCCGCCAACCCCATCCTCTGCTTCGTTTGCCTCCCCCTCAAAGATTCCCCTCCCTCTCCCTCTTTCCTTTCCTTTAGCTAAACTAAAATATACACATTTTTTAAACAAGGGGGCATACATTAATTATGTGAGCTCAAAAGAGGGGGGGGGGTCCAGCAAAATCTCACGTAACTTAAAAAGCATGTACGAAGTGGCCCAAATTTATCTCACCAATGGGGGGGTCTAGATTGGAATAAAAACTGCTCACGTAATTAATTTATGACCCCCGACTAATGCCCCAATTTTTTACACAAATTTCATAACGCCAGAACTTCACCATTACATATTGAAACCATCGCGTGGACACAACAAACCACCAAAGTTTCATCGCAATCGGATGAATGGTGTAGGAACGCATACGGGACGACAAACAAATAAACATTCATTTTTATATGACGACTAGCTGGTAACCGGCATGCGTTGCTATGCCATTTAAAAAAGAAATTGTTTCTACCTGCACATCTTTTCCCATTCGTCCCGTTCACCTTCCTCTTCCTCGTCCCCTTCCCCTCTTCCGACTCCTCCTCCACCTTCCCTCTCCTCACATTACTCCCCCCCTTCCCCCGTCCCGCAATCCCCCCCTCCCGAGTTCCCCTCCCCCTCCCGCGTATTCCTCTCACGAGTTCCCCTCCCCCCTCCCACGTATTCCCCTCACGAGTTCCCCTCCCTCTCCCGAATTCCCCTCCCCCTCCTGCATTCCATACATTCATTCCCAAAACATTCATTTTTAAAAGAGGCTCCCCCCTTCCCCCGTCTGGCGAACCTCCTCCCGAGTTCCACTTCACCTTCCCTCTCCCCACTCCACTCCCCCCACCCCCCCCTCCCGCCATCCCCCTCCCCCACCCCTCCCCCAACACTACCACCCCCCACTCCTACACCCCTCCCCCCCTTACTTCCCTCCCCCCTCTCCCTCCCTCAACCCTTCCACCCCACACTCAATTTTATACAAAATAGCTGGTACCCGCCATGCGTTGCTAGGCCATTTAATAAAGAAATTGTTTCTCCCTGCACGTCCTTTCCCTTTCGTCCCTTGTTTTTATCATCTTCCTCGCAATTTTTACATAATTTCTCACCTTTAAAGCTTCCCTGGACTACGACAAACATTTCAAAACCAAAATCAGCATAATCGGCCCAGCCGTTCTCGAGTTTTTGCGAGACAAACGAACACCAATTGATTTTTATTTATATAGATAAAGATTATCAATGTAAATAAATTCTATCTGTAAACTTCACCCGCTATAACACACGGGTATCGTATCACTGCAAGCAGCACGACGCGGCGGGTGAAATATATCTACTAAAAATGTACCTATTTACATTATAAAATATGAATTTTATTTTATTAGTACCTAGGTAGGTACCTACCTACAAGATTTATTATTTATTTGGGAAGATATATACAAAAAAAGGTTTCAATGTTAATTAAAGAGTCATTATTTAATGTTACTACTGTTTTACAAATCTTAGTTCAATCGTTCCTTGTCATGCTTGAACTTGTCGTGATAGAACATCTGTTCTGCCGTATGATGTCTTAAACAAATCGTGGTTTCGACTATTTTATTGCATTATTCGCAATTTTTGACTTTTCAGTGCATAATATAATGTCTCTTGATGATTACAGATACCTAACAATGACATGTCATAAAATATCTACTTCTATTCTTTCGATGATAATCCTAGTTATATATTCTGTGGTGTTTTGGTAAAGGGAGATGAGTCAATAATAGTCAATTTTACAGGGGAGCCATTTTTGTATTCTCGATTTTTTGCCAGATCTGAGAATCGTAATTAAGAATATATTTTTATGCAATAATTAATGAAAATATTTATTCTACAGAATGGTATTTGAAAATTTGGAAAAAACCTATTTTTAAGAATTTTACGTGACTCATCCCTCTTTTCCGTGTCACGTTTGGACCTAATTGTGAATAAATCACGAGTTATCTCTGTGATTTTTCTTAATTCTTTCTGTTATTTTTCAACTTAATGAAGGAAAAATCATTTATTTATTTGAAAAGGATGCACTTATAATCATTGATACAGAAATATGTATTGGAATAATTTTATTTTGTTAAAAAGCGACATTTTTAACATAAATTAACAATGATATTATAAAGTAAAAAAAAGTATCTCGCAATAATGACATGTAATACTCATCCAATAATAGAAGATAATTGAATTTCAGAAGAGCGTGTATGAGACGATGTATGAATGTGAACGAGGCAAGGAGTGTGTGCCAAGATCGAGTTGTTTGGCGGTCCGTCCTCTCTGCCTACCCCTGCGGGGAAACGGCGTGATGGTTTGTTAGTTAGTTATGTATTAGAAGATGTATGAATGTGAGTGAGGCAAAGAGTGTGTCCCAAGACCGAGTTGTTTGGCGGTCATTAGTTAGTTACAACAGATTTCATTGCTATCATTTGGTGGACTCATTCACCGGCATCTTCATATCAGTCTGGATCAACATTCGGAATATTGCTAGCATCTGGTAATTTTTTTTATAAAAATCATGGCAATCAGGATCCATTAAATGAAAAACATTCAGTATGTCCTTTATCTTTTCCTTGCTTATTGGAATAAGACCACTGCAGCATTTTCCAGGGCGGTGGTTGCATTACACCTACGTTTAAAAAAATAGTTTTAAATGGGTCTTTAATATTCAAAGTCCTTTTAAAATGTACAGTTCCTGGGGTTGTGTTTTTATACATGAACCATTTTATATCGTGGATGATAAATCGATTACCTTCGTCATCGTTTTTTTCTAGCTGAAATGAACGCTTGTATAGCTCAGCAAAGTTTAAACAATATTCATGTGTCATGATTTTTACTATGAACGCTCTCTTTTTTCCAGCAGTGCCTACAAAATTGTACTAATCTCTTGGTAAATGAATATTCATGTCAGTTGCTTTTTGTTTTCTTCTCAATTATAGCATGAATGGAATCACATTCCATGTGAGTGTGGCCGGGACTAAAAATTTGTGATGTATGATATGTTTGATCTTGCTCAAAGAGCACATTAAAATATTGCAAAAACATGGCTGTTTTTATTTTGTCCACCACCGGTATCTGAATAAATTGTTATTTCATTTATTTGTGGTGAAATCGCAAGAATGAAATCATACAAACATGATGCTATTTGATTAGCCCCTCGCAGCGCCGGATCTGCCATACGTTCAAAAACGTGAAAAAACCTGGCGCCAACTCCGAAGGGGCGCCGTGAGAAAATAAATTTTGTATTAAAATTTAGTTATAATATTTCCTGAATCGTTTAATAATTACCCATAGTAAGGCATAATTATTACACTCTAGCAACACTTTCCAAAGAAACAGAATGCGCGCGCATCAGGTTGGTGTCAACGGTTTACGAATTTATAGTCAGAATATTTAAAAAAGCATTTTCTGTGGAGTACGAACGTCATATTTTGCCACAGTTGAACTGTCAAAAGTCCGTCGATGTTTGGTCACAAAAACTTATAAAAACCTATGAATTCATCAAATAAACACAAGTAATAGTGTTTTTATCGATAGTTTATTGTTCAAATAATGTGTTTCAGTCAATAAAATATACGATAGTTCAAAATAAATGCACAAAATATTACCTACTTCAAAAGTGCTCTTTCCGAGATTTCATACGAAGTATGGGCAACAAATCCTGGCACAAGAAAGGTTAAATGTATAATTAATATCTATTAGATTTGTTATTTTACGGTGTCAGTGTAAGCGTCTTTCGTAAGCCGTTGATACCATACGTCAGTGTTTAGTGTTTGTATGGTGTTTGTTCGCTCAACACAGGGGAAATACAAGGTACAAATATGAGGTTATATTCTTATTAGATTTTAGAGCTAGTCAGAAGCTGTAGATGCTATTCTTGTGTTGTACGTTGCCATGGAAACGTATTTGTATTTGCTTTTTCTATTAATATTCGCGTTGGGTATATACATAAACGCAGTAAATCTCAAGAATGTCTAATGGACCTAGTTTAGCGAAACCACCCGCATTGTCTCGTAACCTATATTTTTAATCATGGTACGGGCACAAACAAACAATTCGTTGTATTATTTTAAAGCATAACTTGCAAAAAGAGTTTTTCCTAAAATAATTAAAATAGCACCATAATTTTATGTTTACCCAATAGATTCAGAGAGTATAGGGCTCCTGGCGATTCTCTCTTTAAAAAAAAACGAGTGTGAGATCTACCGCCAGGGCACTTGGAAAAGTTACACCCTTTATATGTCTTGATTTAAAGTATTTGATAAATTAGTGTAAAAAAAAAAAAAATAAAAAAATAAAAAAATTGGGGTGAACGAATTTTTAATAAAAATAAAAATGAAGGGGGGGGGGGGGGGGCGCCATCGGTACCTACTGCACAGGGCGCCAGATTTCGTAGATCCGGCCCTGGCCCCTCGAACACCTTCATTTGTGCCACATGTTACACTTGTTTCATTTGAGAAGCCGTCTTAAATTGTTAAATTAAACGTCTACAAGGAACGTTTATAAAAGGCAATGTTTGAACGTTGCAGGGGAGTTGGGAGGCATTGCTGCAAATCAAATCAATAGGTCCTTCTGTTCTCTGAAGATTCTTCTTTAATTTTTGCATTGGTAGAATATGCATAATCTGCTTCCTGCTTTTGGGCTTCGTATTTGGCCTTCAGTACTGTTAAATCAGGTTCTTGTACAAGTTTCATCTGAATTGATTTACATGTAGGTACTGCATGTATCCAGAGAAGGTTTTCTAAATAATAAGCCCATTGAATGAAACACATTCGAGAACATTGATCTAGAAACTGGATCTTCTACTTTTTTCTTAAACAAAGAATAAATTTTGGATAAATTGAGTCCACTTGGCAAATACTTCTTAGAGGTAGGTATTATCCCTTCTAGAGTAATGTGACTCGTAGACAGGATACTCTCTTATGAGATTTTTAATTAGTTGAATGTGGTTATCAGATATCTTAGTAGAAGGCACACTGATTCCCGGTATTGTCAGAAACCGGGAGCCCTGAAACAGAAGTGCATCTCTTTTTAAAAACAGTAGGTATATATGATTTTTTTTGTTTCACAGAAAACCTTTTTCGGTAGTATATTTCTAACCCGAAAAGTTTTCTTAGGCTCATCGGTGATGAGGGATGAGATAAAAGTTATTATTTTGTCGAAGATCCTTAGTGCCCAGTATTCATTAAATGGTATATTTTGACATTCAAAAGACACTTTATCCTTACATTTTTTACGGCATTTAAGCGTTGCGTTTCTCGACTCTTGACAAATTTCTCAGTTTTAGTTTCGTATTGTGTACGTCAATTTCGTTTTCGTTTAATCCCATTCCTTAAAAAATACAACGATTTTCCTCGGTTTCCAGGGTGCGTGTTTTCAGTTTCGGTAGTTGGTTCACCATTTCCAAGGAGTGCATTGTTGTCCATCGTAGCTGGAATTACTGGAACTGGAGGGTTTATAGCTTATCACATCCATTTATTTATTTATATACATACATATTACAATACGTTACAAAATGATCTTTTGTCTGTCCAACTGGGAAGGATACCCGTTTCAGGACAGCCAAATTGTATATTTAGTTCATAATATTTTTAACAAGGGAATGGTTTCTTCCAAGATATCATAGGATATCTTGAAAGAAAATATTTATATATCCAATATATGACAAATGATATTTTTATATATTTTTTTTATAAACGTAACTTTTTATATACGTCACTTTATTTGTTAAATTAATTTACATAAAATATTACAATATCTTGCATATTATTTATGTCACTGATTTAGTCACCATTTAAGCTACTTAAAGCGGTAGAAACATATAAAAGTCCATGTGTGACATCTGAAATTTAACAGGATTTCATAAATTAGTCAATAATTTTGTGAGATGAATCAAATACAAACATAATACCACAATACAAGATGAAGAAATAATACTATAAAAGATCATATCATACGATGAAACATTCGAAAGCGCTATTATTGATCTCGTTCGCTTAATTCTCCCCAAAACACACGGAACCAAGGATAAATATATAATAAAATAGATAACGATAACACTATCAAAGAATGATATAAATCGCCAAGCGTAACCATTAAGCCCAAAAGGAACCATAGCTAACACGGAAAATAGCGATAATTAAAGTTAACTCTGTTTTCCGTGACAATATTTAAAAATATTTGTTTCGGTAAACAGAGACAACTTGAATTATCTCCAAGTGCGTGTTAATTTATTTAAAATATGACTCATCTCTGTGTGTCGACGGTTAATATCTCGGAAACCAATTTTTTTTAACGGACTCATCTCTTTTTTCCGTGTAGAGAAAAAAATTAGGATTCCTCTGGCATATTTAACTCCATATCGCAATTTTACTGACTCATCTCCCTTTTCCAAAACACCACAGTATTATTCCCTTGATTATCTTGCTGATAATGAATATAATAATACCAATCTTTTAAATTATTGTCCCCGTACTTGCGCTGACATCATAATCTGACATATTTCATAATATAAGTATGTGCCTACTTACGATGATCGCAGGTAGAAATTGCTCTATTAAAATATCGTTATCGGCAATTACCTACCTACCACATATGTAAATGTAATGTAATGTACCAAAGTATTATACTCGTATTATATGCCATTCAACTTATCTTTTGCAAGACATTTTCAATTATAAATAGGTAATATCAATTCATATTCAATAACAAATAAATAATATGCACTTCGTAAGCTTGTTTGGAAAAAAAAAATTTTAACAAAACAAAAAACGACTTCAAAAAATGCACTAAAAAGTAAAAAAATAATTTCGTACGATTGTTATTTTTGGAGTCGGTGTCAGCCAACTAAGTCAGGTAACTACATACATTATAGGTGAGATGTGGAGATCTTACTACAAAAATAACAATCGAACGAAATTATTTTTTTTACTTTTTAGTGCATTTTTTGAAGTCGTTTTTTGTTTTCAAAAATTTTTGTTTATTTTTTTATTTTTAGTGAGAGCGTGCGTAAAGAAGTTTTACTTAAAAAAAAGAATCATTGAAATCTGTTGGCGTAATATTGAGTTATTCGTCCATTTGTCACGCACATACTTATTGCAAATTTAAGACATATATATGGTTTTCTTATGGATCCTACTGTCAGAACTGGACCAAATTAAAATGGGACCACACGGGAAGCACCAGCTTTCTAATAAAAAAAGAATAATCAATATCGGTTTACCCAATCGAAAGTTCTGAGGTAACAAACAAAAAAAACAACAACAAAAAATACCGTCGAATTGATAACCTCTTCCTTTTCGAAGTCGTTTAAAAATCATATAATTTTTTGTATAAATAGACTTCAGTCACCAACGAAGTTGTTCGATAGCAAAGTTATTATCACAAAATATTTTTTAAAGTTGTTGAATTTTTTCTTTGTTTTTGAGAAAAATCTGAGTTTTTTATGTAACACTACAAAGCTACCACTCACTGCCAGTAGGCTAGTGTGATATCTACATCAGGAAATATTGTGAAAAATGTTGGAATGAGGAACAAAAGGAAATAAGGAAGACAAATGTTTTTTTACATGTATATATAACACACAAGTATACCCCAAGTGGGACTACTGCATCCCCAAGTGCATGGGGTATGTTTTAAGGTTGGAGGTGGTCGGGAGGTTGGAAGTGGAAGGAAATGGGAAAAAGAAAGGTGGATAATTATCTGGCAATTCATATCTGGTAACCAAAGTTGGCTAAAGCCATTTCAAGCAACGCAACGTTTCAATTTTGAATCGTGGTCAGAGCGATACCGAAAGTGTATTCCATATATTTATACATAGAGTGTTAAGGGACGTACTTGAGTTACTTTAACCAGTGATTCCCGGCATTATTTGGAATAAAAAAATGTAAATAAAATTTTGGTCTCCGGTGACATTTTTTTTACAAAAACATAAAAAATAATAGTAGGTGTTGGACAGCTGGGGGCCGCGTTGGAGGGTATGAGTAGATAGGTATGAGCGGTTACTCAGTTGAGTGACCAGTGACGACACGCGGAAGAATTTTTTTTGTTTGATTTTGACGAAAAACATTTAGAAAAAAAAGTCATGGTAAAAGTCACCGGAGACCAAAATTTCATTAACATTTTTTATTCCAAATAATGTCAGGAATCACTGGTTAAGGGTATTCTCAAAATATATTTAGAAACTTCACACCGATAGATGGCGTTATTTTCAATATTGTCGAATAAAACGCTTTTAACACGTTATGCCTTTTAATATTGGAATGAATTATTGGTTTGCGAACGTAGATAATATATGGTAATCTGCTTAAATAGTTTTTTATACCTTTAATTTTATAATATTAGAATGCGGCTGAAAAAAGCACAATTTTATTATAAAATTAACACGTAAAATACATTTCCTACAATCCCGCGCGCGTTCATAAAGAAATACCCAACCGAAACATATTTGCAAAAAGGGTGCATTTCATAAATTTAACGGTAGAACCAACGCGTTCAAAAGAGACGGAAGACTAGAGGTTTAATGGATCCAGTAAATTAAATCAACACCCGGGTAGATAGAATAATTTATAAAAAGGGCCGGCCTGGTTACAAGAGCGTATCTTGCGGTTGCTGGCGTGAACTGGACCTTTTTTTAAAGACCGCTTGCAAAATTTGTTTCGCTGTGTACGATGTTCGGGCAACGGAGAAGTCCGTATTACATGGTTCCAGAAAACTGTATTGTATTTTTTTCTAGTGATTTATATTTTTTCTAACGAAAAGTTCCAAGTTTCATGGAGGTTTCCGTAAATATTATGTGCTGTTGTTGGAAATTTCGCACTCCTTCAACGCCACCTGTAGTTTTAATAACCTTCTTCAGCGTGTAAAATAAATTAATTTCGAGGTAGATACCTATCGCTTCAATAGAAAAATCGTCAACAGTATTTTTTTCTTGTGTGGAAGTTGTTTATCCTTCAAAATAATGCACCAACCTTCACGTAAATTCTTCGAGATGTATCAGTAGCATCACTTGCTCAATGAAGAACGTTGTAGTACAAATTATATTTATTTAATAATTTAAAGTGCTTGCCCACGTAAGGGCCTCCAAATAAGTGGAGTAATTTTAATCAGTTTTAAATATTTAAGTTACTATAATAGTGTTCAATGAGATCGCGAAGAGTCAGTCTGTATAATCAATATTGATAATATAATATATGTATATATTATAAAAGAAAGTCCAAAAAAACGTGCGGCTCGCAAAAACTTAGAAACGAGTCCCGGTACGATCAAGTGAGTTATATGGTGTGGTAGATCTCTATCCCCCTCCAGGGTGACGGTTTCCGTTTTTACCTAAAGGGCGTGCTTTTAAAGATATAAGGGCTGGAAGTTTCACCCTCTTGAAATTGAATTATTGTTACTGGCTTACAACTAAGATTTATAATTATAACTAGTCACTTACATTTAAGCTCAAACATGATTGCAAACGCTGGTTTTTTTTCTAATACCAGGCATCATTTTTCTGACAAGTTTTCAGTAAACTAAATGCTTTATCGTGTTTAACGGGCTCTTTCAACAAGGACGCAAGGCTCTATGTAGATACCCTCGCAGCCGCACGTGCTTGCTTTTTTCTAAGTTAGTCAAAAAGCAATAAATGAGTGATATTTGTCAAAAGGTTAGGATCTACTCCTGTATTTGTATGCGGCGCATTTATCAAACAAACAAATTGGTGAGTATTGCTATATCTGAGAAATGGTTTCTCGGTTATGGTACCGCCGCGCGCCGCCCCGGGAACCATTTATTGTAAAACCAACATACGTCACCCCAAGTGGTTAATTTTGATTGTGTTTGATGACTTAGCAGGGGTTCCCGCGTGATGGATACACAGTAAATAAATAAATTAGATGATAATTACAGTACCTACCTAGCAAATGTTTATAAAAAGAATATGTAAGTATTTCACCCGTTCTGGGATTCGTTTCTTCCCTGAATATTTGTTTATAAAAGGCATGCCTAATGTTTTAGAATAACGCTAAACTGTGTTATGATAAAACAATGTTATTTAGGTATTTATTTTTACTATTGTAAAAATAAATAAAAAACATTATTTTCTCAGCTATGGCTACAATAGGAAAATAATTTCCTCCAGGGCCTATATCACCTTTAGGGATGATGTGTGGATTGTATTTTAAAGGAAAAGAAGGAGATGATGTTTTGGGAAGGAAAAAGGCATGAGGCGTGGCTAGGAATCTGGGTTCAGTGGGTCCAGGAGTGACGGACGTATGAATCCATCCCTCCCACTGCGGAGCAAGACGATGGATCAAGAGAAGAGTGCAGGAAGGCTCAAATGGTCCCCCTGAACAAGTTCCTCGCTATCGGATTTATGAAAAGCTCAGCACCTCTAACTATATCTCTATGTCTTGAGGTAATTTTTCGAAAAAACGGCGCAACCAAGTGGATACATTATTTGAGAACGGTGAGTCGGAATAACAGAAGAGATATATGATGATATGAAGACCGACAGATCATCTGATCATGTTATGTGACAGAATGTATAAACTCACGCAGCTCGATCTATTCATTTTATTGTTTAGTAAGTCGCAACAACAAAATAACTAGGCAAGTCTCTAGTGATAGTTACAGATTTACGAAAGTTATAAATTATTACAGTGGCCCTTATTATCATAATGTAGTTAATTTCGCCTCTTTTACTGCGTGCCTCCACCGCAAATATTCCCTAAGCCCAGAAACACTCATTGAAAATCAGAATAGCAACTTGACATTTTTTCGACAAATATCCAACTACTACACCAGGGATTCCCAAACTTTTCCAAGTCGCGGCACCCTTAGAAAATTTGAATTTTCTCACGGCACCCCTGTCATATAATGTCTATCTGTGGTAGCCGCGGGACAGAGTGTCACCCCCAAGAGCACAATTCTCTGGGCGCCTCGCGGCACCCCTGACCTCTGTCCGCGGCACCCCAGGGTGCCGCGGCACCCACTTTGGGAACCTCTGTACTACACCATAAGAATATGCTGAAAGCGTGGACGAGACAGGCATATCGGGACCGCTCGCACAAGTTTGTCGCCTTCTAACATACTGATAGGTATTCCCGCGCCCCGCGTCCTGCAGCCGATGTCGCGGATTTTAGCTACCTGTGTAGGCTAAATCTGATGAAAAATAATTACTTTTGTTAATGTAATAACTTGGTTATTATAAATCATATGACAGTGAAATTTTCGTTCGCGCTAATTACATTATTAGTATTATTTTTCTGTACTAAAATAAATAAAATATTATCTGCAGTTTTCGAATGCGGCTGAAAACCAAATTGTATGAGAATTGTCGCTTCTGTTTCACCTTAAAGTAAGTCAAGAACGTCCCTTGTCAAGTACATAGTACTTAGTACATGTATACACCCAGACCCTGCATGTTAAATATACATAGAAGGTGTCTGGCAATTCAGATTCCTACGGTTATTAGAGCTAAAGACAACACTCTTTATTAGAAGGTCTAGCACGGACGACCGATAAAACCCTATATCAATGCGATAAATCAATAAATTATCTGGGAAAGCTATGTTTCAGAATTTTTTTAGTTTAAATAAAATCATTTAAAAAAAGATCAGCACACGTGTTTTGTGACGAAAACAGTTCAGTGTGTCTATTTATTTACGGCCTTACATTTAAAAAAATTACATTCTTATTTTGATTAGTCATTATTGAAAAAATATAAATTCTTACGATAAAAAAATAATTACAAAAAGTACCTACATAATTTTAATAGTTTTATCATCGCGCCTTTTAGCATTTTTAAATGTAGGCATAAATTAGAGCAAATTTTGAATGAAATAAAATCGAAATTGAGTTATTATTTAAAATAGCTGGTACGGAGAATAATTAATCTTTCTAATTGGAACCGCCCTGTACGATCGTAAGAAAATTTTTCGGCGAAATACGAAATTCTCGACCGCTGGCTGGTTAATGGCCCTTAACTCCCGTTTTGTCTTAAAACGTACATGCGAAGTGCCAAATGCCAATGTATATGTATACAACGTATACAACGCTCTACCAACTCAAACAAAAAAATAACAGAAATAAATAAATTTAAAACAAAAGTAAAAATATGGTTGAGAGAACAAAGTGAAAATGAACTATCAAACATACTGAAGACCATGTAAAGACAACTGGATACTAAATACATATGTGGAAAAACTACAGGCCGCCTCAGAACAGGAAACCCTAGTGAGGAGGACTGTGAAAAAAAAAAACATGTAGGTACTTTATAATACCTAAAAAAAATAATGTATCTACCTTAACCTTAATATAATATAATTTATAAATACATTATGTACAAATTTTGCTATAGATATCTACTAATAAAAAATAAAAAAATTTAAGTTAGTACCTATTGTTATTCGAAAATGTCTATTTATTAGTATTTTTGAAGTGAAAACTTCTTTAGCACCGTTTGTGATTTGAAACTCGATGAAACGAAAAAGTGACACTAATAAAACAATCGGTCTCCTCTTTGAGCGGTGCTTCACAGCCTTCCCACTCTTGTCTACTTAAGTTTTCTGAAGGTTTCACTTCTACCTCGTGTGAACTGCACACTTGTAATTTTTAATTTTTAAATACAGGTTTGACGTAGGAATGTAAATCAATAGACAGATCCGCCGGTGTTGCCAGCGTATATCAATTTCTTATTTATTGTCTGTCAATATCGGTTCGGCCGTTAACGGTGAAATCGTGCTCGGGACATCGATATAAAATCGTCGGAAGTTACCCCTATCGATCCGATATTGTAAAGTTTATCGATTTCACTGTGCTAGAAGCCCCTAGGAAATAAGGAATCTCACCAAGTAATGTATCTCACCAAGACGATATTATTGAGAGTTGATAATACCTAACTACTCACAATCTGGGACGAGGTGCAAATATTTAATCTTTATATATAAATAACCCGTTCGAGTGTTTATGTAGCATCACCTTATCGAGTTATCAGATTATCTGTGGATTAACGCTACAAATAGTGGCAGACTGATAAAAGAACATAATTCGCGAATATTTTTAATAATAATAATAAATAAATGTTTATTCCGGTATGTGGAGAGAATGGTGAAATCCCACACATTCCATAAGGGTTATAATATCTACATACATAACATATTTTAAAAAGAAAAGCTGGTGAATATGATTGTACATGAAACAAGGGTAATAACAAAAGAAAATCATAATAATTAGCTTTTAGGATTCTGTGACCACATTAGGAGCTAAATAGATATTTTTAAAAATATCTATTTTTGCAGTCATAGTTGTGTGTAGGTAGGTACAGGTAGGTACTTTTAAAATCGTTGTTTGCCCTAAAATTTTATTTCGCGTAAAGGTGTGTGTTGTCTTTTGTTATCCTACGTATTATTTTTACTCTATTTTAAAGCTTGTTTATTTTTTTAAACAAATTTCATCAGGATAGATATGTATGAATGAAGCTGCAAAAATGAGTAAATATCTGAAATTTTGTAATAAAATCAGAACTTTTTCTTGGATCGTGCTAGGATTTTCAGTTCTCAGCGTCAATTCCACTATGAAGCTACGGTAGCATCATTAAAATGTTAAAAATAAGACGAAACTCGGCATATATTTAATAACTTGTTATAAACAAAAAATATTTCGAGAAAATAATGGTTATTATAAATAATTCACACCATTGCCACCGATTTTGAAATTTTTATTATATCGATTGTCCAGTAGATTAGTCAGACATCTTCGAAAATCGAAATGAGTTGAGAATGCAGTTAGGTATATGTAAAAGGGTGAATAGACAACTCAGAATCATGCAACTTCAACACCTACTTTGAAAATTCATTAAAAGCAATGAAAAAAAGGTTAAATAGGTTACGTTAGGTTATGGGCTATTTTTTTTTTTATTCATTACTTTTGATGACTTCAAAATGCCACTTTGTTGAGTTGTCGTGGAACCATGTAAAAGTGTACCCTCTATCTGGTACAATACTCAGTTTACGCATAAACACCGCCATCCCCACAGTATCTCAGATGACATAGATCCTGAGGGAAATTATTTTCCTCAGGGCCTCATGTGTGGAGTTAATGTAAAAAAACATCAATTATGATGCAGAAAAACTTGTAGTGAATTAAACAAAATGTTGAAATTTATTCATACCTGGGTGGCTGTAGAAACATCGACGATCTTGGTCCCCGTGGCGGGGTTTATGTCTGGGAAAGTTTCTCCGCTGACGGAAGGGACAAACTCATTGTTGATGAAAAGCTGCAAGAAAAAATCACAAAAAGTCTTTAAAAATTGTCTCCAATTTTTTTTACCATCACATTCTTCTCTAAAATTTAATAGGACAAGAGTTTACATTTAATGATGCCTTTCAAATGTGACATTAATGAATAATGTTAAAGTAATTTGATCAAATTAGACGAATTAGTGGTAAATCTCACGAAAATGCTTCAAAATTTAAATAATCGTAAAACGTTATAGGTACATAAGGTACATGATGCAATTTTTGTTAATGTTATGGTATTGTGAAGTCCACAATTAAGTGTGAATACATTCCCCGAAACCAACCAACCAACTCATGTGAATAGTAGATATGTCGCATACCTAGTAAGACTAGCAGCTTTTTTTAGGAAATCCATATAAAAATGTAACTTTTTCTTGAAGTGAGATTGCTTGAAGAAAAATATACATACCTACCTATGAAATAAGGGACTGTTATAAAAGAAATACTGATACGGTATCGATCATCGGCGTGTGGATGTTAAAAATGATAAATGATAACAAAACCAAAACGGTTGGTTCCAAAAATTGGGTTACGAAAACGTTTTTCAAAAAGAAAGTGCATTATTTCTCAAAAGATCGCAACAAGCGTTGCTTTTTATCTTTTGTTGGTCTGCAAAGACCAAATAATTTGTCGCCCAAAATATTATGCTTTTGATGCGAGGCGATGAAATCAGGTGAGGAGTTTGGTTTATAAAATAACTCATAGTTGAGTCGAATGAGACCATAATCTAGAAATATATATCGATATATCTGTAAGTTCGGCATGATCAACATATTCAATTTGTATACCTAGCTTTCTACCCTGTAGCCTGTAGATTGGGGAAATAAGTGATTTTTCCGTGACATTTTTTACAACACGTCTGAAATAAAATAAAGGATTTTAAGTAAAGGTTTGTTGACCTTTACCAATGATAAGATATGCTTGCTCTTGATATAAGTAAATAATCTACTTTGCCGAAGGTTTAAAGAAGACAACAAAAACCAAACAAAATAATAATAAATGGTCAGAACAAGTGAAAGCATTATTCAGTATGTTATGAACAGTGTAATTTTTATCATATATTAATTCATTATCACCAAAAAATAAACAATCCACGCACGTTTGTGTGATAAAAATAATAAAATACACATTACCGTAGGTAAGTAATGTATTATTATTATGATTTGAGCATTTTTTGCGAATAAATTCGATGCATTGCAGATTATTACTCTCTCGACTTGTTTTTCTTACTACACTTTAAAACTTATCGTAATGATAAGTTTAAATTTATTTTGCACCTCATTATTAGTTATAAGTATAAGTAACGCGATAAGAAGAAACCACCAACAACTTGCTGCGCCTTTTATAAGTACTACCTATCACAATTAATAAAGGTTCAATCAATTAGATAATACTAGCCTAAACGAAAATATTAAAAAGAACAAGACAGGGAAAAATAAAAAGCTAAGGATCGTAATTGGGACTTGAACCCATGATCTCTCGTCTACCCGAACAAGCGCCTTAACAAATTCGGCCACTGAGACCGCATTTTTGTCAATCTCATATTTCAAATTCAGAATTAACAATACAATCTTCAACTAATTTTTCCCATATTTTTGGCAGCCACCTTTTAAATGATGACAAGTGTTCGAAGAACTAGTTTGTAACGCAGATAGTGGCTAAGATAAAAATTTCCGATTGTATTTTGTTATGAGTTGCCCATAAATCCTACGAACGGACTATACAAGCGGCAGGCAGCTGTGTGTCACGTGCTCAGTACATGTTCAGCATCGTATGATTATTGCTGTCCCTCTCAGGCTGGCAGAAGACATTACCATATATGGCCACACGGCGCGAAATCCAGCCAATGGCAGAAGACATTACCTTATAGGGCACGCGTTCGAGTCTTCCGTCTCGCTCATCACGGGCAGAGAGTTCCAGCCACCGATCGCCAAAGCAACAGAAATATTTCAGACAACGGCGCGAGCGGTCGTACGCACTACTACGTACTGTCGGGCAGTATGCCACCCTTCGACGCGGCTAATTAAGTCTTCCTCCTACGAACCAAGTATGGCGCTATCACCACAGCCGCCTGTATAATCCTACTGCCGCCTACCATGGCAGCCCAGACGCGCACGGTTTTTAATCCGCCTACGTGCCGACGAGCCGAGTAATTCACAACGGCCGCCTACTTAATACCATGGCCGCCCAGACGCGCACGGCTTTTAATCCGCCTACATTGCCGATAGCCGCTTAATTCACCGTTATCACCCACCGGTTCGGTAAGCTGACCGAATCCGCCCACCATGACGCCGAGAAGCCGCCCACGCACCCCGAGCCGCCCCGTTCCTGCACACAGTCTATGAGCTTTGCTCTAGACCTCTCCACTTCGTAGGGAAGCTGCCTGCATCCGTACGACGCCACGTGAGATTTTAAACCCTCTTATAGTATTTCCGAGCCTAAATTCAGTAGTATTTCTAGTGCCTCACTCTCTCTTATGCTAGGCCTTAAACAGCTTACCTGGTTGCCTGTACTGTTCACCCTTGCATTATTGAATACATTTGAATTGTGCCCAAACCTTGTTTCATTGGAGTCAACCATCGACAGCCTCGGAGGAGCCCTACGACCCTGAGCTGAGCCTTCCAAGCCGAGGCATATTGCCCCCGGGGGGGCCTGCTTAACACTTGTTCCCCCCCCGGGAGGGACATATTTCTGGAGACCAGAAGTATAACACTGGACCCTACGTGGCTTCAGTATCACCCTGGCCCCAGGAAGTATGACAATTTATATGGGACCCCGATTGACTTTTTTTAATGCCTAAAATGATTTTTTTTTTATTTATTAGAAAAACTTTGTTCTATAAGAACTTTAGAACGTTATTACAAAACACAGTTATAAAGTTTATTACAAACAACAAAACGATTGTTACTACAAATCAGCTAGATAGAGTTGTTGAAGTTGAAGGGATGGTCCGACTATCTGTAGGGAACCCGCTTGAACAGCGCGGGTGTAAACTGTGCGACCTAACGGATTTCAATACTTCGTTTGGGTGAAAACACTATGAAATCATTACATGATTTTACTTCAATGGCAAGCCAGAGATGAAGTACTGCTGTCGGTAGGCGAAACAGCTGCCACACGTAAACATTACCGCACAAACAAATGAATACAAAAATTACAAGTCTGTAGTTCACACGCGGTAGAAGTGAATCCTTTAGAAAACTAAAGTAGACAATAGTGGGGAAGCTACGAAGCACCGCACAAAGAGGAGACCGATAGGCTTCAAAGCACCGCACAAAGTGGAGACCGATTATTCTATCTCATTATCTCGGAGGCTAAAACCTATAGATGTATCTTTGATAATAATCAAAGAGATGTATGCTCACTTCAAAAATCAGAGTTTGCAGTTCACATGCGGTAGAAGTGAAACCTTCAGAAAAACTAAAGTAGACAAGAGTGGGAGGCTGCGAAGCCCAAAGGAGACCGATTAGTATATCTCATCCTCCTGCAGGCTAAATCCTATAGATGGATGAGTTAATGTCTCTCTTTTTTTAGTGTCGCTATTTTCGTTTCATTTAGTTTCAAATCACAACGGTGCTAAAGAAGTTTTCATTTAAAAAATCGTGTAATAATTCCACTAATCGCCGCACTTTTAGGCACATATTATGGAAATTACACCTTGTTTTTACAATTACTACAAGAAACGACTATTTACGTGCACAAAATAGGTTGTTAGGTTCTTAATTTGGGTAAACTAAGTAATTCATGCGTATTTAGATTATAACAAAACTCGCACAAAATTAAATTAAAATGGCGACAAAGGAATCGTTTTATACGAGAAATTATTAGCTTTGAATAAAAATTGAATTTTAATTCTTCTTTTACTGACCATCCAAACGTAATTAGTTGTTTTGTTGTAGAAATTGGTATCTAGTGTAATTTCCAAAGTCTGTGCCTGATAAAAGTGCGGCGGTTAGTGGTATATTTACCAAAAATAGTTTTGAATTCTATCTATTTGTTTAAAAAATACACCTATTTAAAATGAATATATTAAAATTAACGATTAATTGTACCTAGCGAATACTGAAAACTGGTTCGATAAAAATCTCCCCTCCTTAAATACCTATCTAATGAAAAAAACAAAAATTATCCCATTCTCTATCAATAAATTTAAATCAAAACGAGAATTAAAAATTGTAAAACACCTAGGTATGTAAATGCAGTGGAACTAATAGTATTCAAGTATGTTCTACAATTAATCCATATTCCTAAATTAAATATCTTGGGCATATTTATATAGATCAACATTTTAAATGGAAAACACATATTTGTGAACTTGTCAAAAGAATTAGGAAATGTATTTATATATTTATTAGATTTAGCAATTCTCTTATGTTGAAAACATAAAAATGGTGTTAGAAAACCTAAAAAATAGTGTACTTTGCAATTGTTCAATCTATATTACAATACGGTATTCTAGGCTGGGGAGGAACATATGATGTTATTTTAAATCCTCTCAAAATAGTTCAAAGATTGATAATTAAGGTTATCCTGAAAAAACCATCTACATTTTGTACTGAAAAAATCTTTTCAATATTCAATGTACCCACAATAGATAAAATATATTTAAAAAATATTCAATACCACAAACTTTAAAAGAAATTCCAGTAAATAAATCATTCAAATATTCAATATATGTACCACCAAGATAATCCCAAAATTTAATATCTACCAACTACAATCAACATACCTATCTCTATCTAGATATACCTAACTTATTTCAACAAACCTTCCGTTAAATCTAAAAATTATCGAAAATAATTTTATTTTATTTATTATAATCTTTATTTATCAAGTTACATAGGTGATTGTGCTGTGCCTGTCTCACTGTCTATAATCATGAATTCCAGCTTAATTTAAAAAAATACCTGAAACTACTGTAAGAGTTTATATCTATTATTATTATCTCTTTTAAATCTTTAAACTATTATTGAGTTGTTCTTACTTATCTTTTTGTAATTATTTGCAATATTTTATTATTTACTTTACACATGATTTCACATAATTGAGCATGAATTCCCTCATCAAACACAAGAGCCTTGTCTCTGTATGGTGAGGAAAAGCTATTTTTATGTTCTTTTATAACAATGTATAACATCTAAAAATACATACTTATTGTAAAAAACATACAAATATTAAATAAAAAATAAAATTCTACAAAATAAACCCTAACCCGAGACCTAAATTAATTGAAATTGAGCCCACTCAAATTATTATAGAATATAAAATCGCTTTTAAAAATTGATCGCCCGCTGAATAAACGTAGGTATAACTTGATCAGCACAAACCAAATATAAACCAATCGATAAAAATGACATTCCAGTCTGCGCATGTTTCGCGAACAAGAATCCACAGCCGGCAAAAATATTACAAAACAAGATTTCATGACATAAAACAGTCACACACTACATAAAATAAACATTATAATAAGCGTATTTTTATTACTCGCATCATGTAAAATGTAAACAATGCTACGAATTTGTATTACTTTACATACATTTCTGTAGAAAAATCTATTGAATTATTGTGTTTACCTGGGTGTACTTGACTGAAGCCATGGTTTATTGAAATGTCAGATGAGTTCAGAATACAGAGAGGGTTTATGGTTTAAACTGGTTGGATATTGCACTCACAGAGGACACGACACGACTGAGAATTGAGGACTGAAGACTGAAGACAGTACACTGTACTATTCACTTTGAGCTGAGTCTGGGGGGCGTTGAAGAGTACTGAGGACCGAACGCAGAACGGTTCGGCGTGAGTTCTGAGGTTATTTCAGTAATCGGCATGCTACTAGCTGCTTGCTACACACCTCTTTCCGTGACAAAACTTATTCAGCGATGTTATTATTTTTTCGAGATAAGAGCGATTGTAATAAAAACCATTCAGACTACTATTATGTAAAGTACAAAATTAGAACGTTTTTAGAGATAAGATTGCAACATATAACTTAATTTGAAACATAGTTTAAAATAATAATAATAATAATATTTTTATTGATTTTTATCATTGATGTCGCTATTCCAAATTCTTGTAATATTCAGAAAACTGTTTCTGAAAAAATAAGAAAAAATACAGATTTAGGAAATGAGATTAAAAGAATTTGGCATTCTCAGACTATAAACTACCACTACCATTTGTTATTTCGGCTACTGGCATTATACCTAGCTCTCTCATTCAAAATTTAGGCGTATTAGATTTGTCAAAAAATTTATTCATAAAAATGCAAAAGTCGGTTATTTTAAATACATGTAGGATTACGAAAGATTTTTTAAATATTTGTATTGAGGGATCAGTAGGATTTATCGGACCAGTTAGGATTTCATCAGAGCCGAACCCTCTGATATGAAAATATCTGGAGTCGGTGAAATATTTTCCCATTATGTTTCTGGTGGATTGACGTATTGTTTTTTTATTTATTATCTTATATAGTGCACTTACATTGCGTGAATTTACTAGATATTCATTTGTGGAAAAGTGTGTGGAATGGTTTAGTCTTTCATTTGGGAAAGATTCAACATAAAATCTGGAGCACCGTAAATAATAATATTTGTATAGCGCAGTTTTGTGTCATTTCACTTCAAGTGCGCTTGAAGTACTTAGTGCACTTCAAGTGCGCGGAAAATACACCTGTGTGTAGGTATAATACTTTTAACAAAGTTATAGGTAGACCACAAAATTAGTAACTTCAAAAAAGGTAGTATTTTGACTAAACTGATGTTGGTGGAATAGGTTTTCAGATTTTCACCGTTTTACTTAGTTCCTTTCCCATTATTTGTTTTCGGCTCCTGCATTTTTCTCTTGTATATTTTTTTAATGCAGCTTTAATGCTCCTTTATATGCAGCATTAGATGTGATATACGAACATGACATGTATTTAATGACCTAAAAGTCTCGACGCCGAAAATTTTAATCCCTTTTGTAGTAAGCAAATAAGCCTAATTCTTGTAATGTCAACTCCGCGAGTGGAAGATACACTCTGAAAGCCACAATACAGAATAGAAACGTCGCTTGAAATGGTTTTAGCCATGTTAGATGAACAGATTTGAATATTCAGGAATTTCCCAACCTTCTTCCTCCTCATACGCTCCTCTCCCCCCCTTATTGGGGATGCCATATTCCCCAGACTCCGTGATTGTTGTGTAGTATTCCCATAAAATAATCCAGGTAAATAACTTTAAAGAGACCCAGTATTTTTGGGCAATTGCGGGGTAAGGGGGGACCACAGGCTGCTGTTCCAATCTAATTTGAATAACTTTTTTGAAACTTTCGATACTATCGATGTGCACAAATAATAATACATTCAAACGGTTGTCCTTAAAATCCTTATTCTACCAGCATTTTAATGGAAGATGCTCCGAGGAAATAGTGTCATTGATTCCTTCTCCCGGTGCCCAGTCGGAGTCAGAAACACTGTAAAAGCGCTACCAGCGTTTGTATACACAGACTTTTCTCACGTGACAACAGTTCGTTTCTGCGACTCATTCTTGAGTTCAACAGCTAAATCTGTTGCTAAAGCCGAGCTGTGGAACGGTTTTCCGTGGTGTTTCCTCCCTCCTACAACGTGGGTCTCTTCGAAACCCAGGTTCACTCCTTTCTTTCCAGAGAATGATCCCCACACAGCATCCCCAAAGATGACGGAAAATAATTTTCCTCGGGGCCTCCTGTGTGGAGTGAATGTAAAAAAACAGTGTTCTCTTTAAAATGATTTTCTATTTGTACGTTGAATTGCTGTTTTTCAAAAGATGCGTGTTTTATCTGAAATTGAAATATTAAGAGGCTTGTCGCGTATGATAAAAGTATGTAATGTATTAACTATGATATTATAACTGGAGATAAACATTATCTTTAATTTAAATACTTATAATTATTATCTCAACGAGATACTCATTGGGATAACGTAGTGCCTACTTATTATAATCTGTGATGATTTACGTACCTACTGGGCTACTTACTGTAACTAAGTACCTACTACTTATTATGCTATCATTAAATACCTACTAGTTAACCCCTCAGGAATCGGGCGTACTTTGTCCAAAGGTCAAAACATTTCCGTTTTACAATAAAATCCAAATAATGGAATATTTCTGAATATATCCGAAAACTAAAAACTATTTTTGAAAGGTGATGAAAGACGTTCACAAATGTTATTATTAGAAAAAAACGAGTGTGCTTTAGACCACACGACTGAAGTAAAACTTCACTAATTTATAAAAGAAGAGAGAAAGAAAATGTACGCGCGCACTGCTTTCTCTTGCTCCTACTTTCATCACCTTTCAAAAACAGTTTTTAGTTTTCGTATATATTCAGAAATATTCCATTTATTTGGTTTTTATTGTAAAACGGAAATGTTTTGATCTTCTGACAAAGTACGCCCGATTCCTGAGGGGTATATCGGTATCACACTGTAGGAGCAAGAGAGAGCAGTGCGCGCGTACATTTTCTTTTTCTCTTCTTTTATAAGTTAGTGAAGTTTTACTTCATTCGCGTGGTCTAAAGCACACTCGTTTTTTTTCTATCTAAAATTACTGATAACGAAAAAAAGATAAACACTCTCATTTATTTTATTAGACATATGTATTATAAACTTTAACATCACCTCACGTTTTTGTCGTTTCATAAAATAATAATGAATAAAAAATTCTCGCATTGTTATTTATTTTTTGGGGTTTTATTAGATTTTTTTTATCAATTTGGGAGGCGAGTTTGGGTACCGGAACCTTTGGTGGAAAACCAACACCCCTGCCGTCGGTCACCCCAAGTGGTTCGCTACGTTTGGTGACTTAGCAGGGGTGCCCGGATTCATGGGGTAAGGTTTGTCTTGGTGGCGAATGCGTTTGCCCACCTACTGGGTGGCGGGCTGGATTGACAGAGACTGGTTGAGAAAAACTTAACCAAGACCTCTCCAGCCGGACCCTCTCGACCCTTGCGCCGCAGAGGGAGGGGTGGATTCGTCCATCCGTCATTCCTGGACACATTGACCTCCAGATCCTACCCGCCCCTCATAATTTTTCCTTCCTAGAACTTTCTCTCCTACCTTTCCCTAAATGGACCCTCCACACAGCATCCCGGGGATGACATAGGCACTGTGGGATTTTTTTCCCTCAGGGCCTCCTGTGTGGAACTATTGTAGAAAAAAATCCTTTTTTCTCAAATTATTACCGGAATCTTTGGTTTCACAGAGGTGTACATAAAAAAATTTCTATGGCTAAATTCTAGAATTGTATATAAATAATGGAGTTTTCTCTTTGTAACAACGTTTAAATCATATTTGTCACCTTAACAGTAAGGCAGATACAATGATTTTTATGACACCTATGTGTCCTATTTGAGCTGGGACAAATTCGGTCTCCTGTGATTAAACAGGTTTATCGTATTCTAAAGGTTCAGAAATCTGATCGGCCACAAATGACTACCGCGACATATTACGAGTATAATAAAATAAGTTAGTTCAGTCATTTATTTTTGAAGTTAAACTTCCTTAGTCCTGTTAGAGTGATTTGA
Source organism: Limnephilus lunatus (assembly GCA_917563855.2). Taxonomy (NCBI): domain Eukaryota; kingdom Metazoa; phylum Arthropoda; class Insecta; order Trichoptera; family Limnephilidae; genus Limnephilus; species Limnephilus lunatus. The sequence goes on along the minus strand of OU830594.1, from coordinate 28,667,377 downwards.
AATTCGGATGAAACGGAAATGACGCACTGCGGCACCTGCGAAGCAACAAAATGCGCTCAAGGCTCCTATTGGTTGAGCTATAAAACGAATACGACGATAGGTCAGCGCTCATTGGCCGCATTGTTTTTTTACGGTTCGTCGAAATATAATAGCGTAAATTCGCGCCTCGCCGAGGGCGCCCATAGCGCAGCGGTATAGTGCGTCGCAAATCTCAGTGGCCAGAGAAATCCAGCGGACGGAGGTTCGAATCCTACGAAATCCAAAAAAATAATCATTTTTATTTTTGTAAATCAATATCTAATCTTCAAACCACTTTAAAATAAACAGGCAAAATAAACATGCGCCATCTAGCGACTTTCTAGTTTCACTTCTATCGCGTGTGAATTACACATTCTAATTTGTTTGTTTTTATGTGAATACTGCACAAGAGTCCCAACTGCTCCCTTCTGGAGCCAGTGAGTCTATGGTGTCCCCGAACGGGGTATGTTGTGGGGAGGGGAAGGTGATGAGGGGAAGATGGTGTAGAAGTACCTGGCTATTCAGACCTGGTGACCAAACACGGCTACAGCCATTTTAAGCAACGTTTCAATTCTGAACGGCGGTCTTACATCAGGGGATCTCAGGGCGATACTGAGAGTATCTTTCACTCTTGAACGTGCCGCAAATGTAGTTACTAAACACTGTTCACTGTCACCGGGTGCAGTTAAAAAAGTCACCGGCGACCAAAACATCATTTACGTTTTTTACTCCAATTAATTCCAGGAAACACTGATTAAAGTAAGCCAAGTACCTACGTACCTACAACCCGTTTATTACTTTTTTATTGAATAAGTTGTGAAATAACACAAATTGATCAAATAAAATTTATTTGCGCACCAGGGTTTCGGATTGCTAGTCGAAAGCATTACCCCCCGACCACGTAGGCCATCAAAATAGTCATAAAGCAAGTTATGTATTTTCAATAAATGTAATATATGTAATAATTGGATCACATGTTACGTTGCATGCTGTCGTTAGGTAATGTACATTTATGTAAATAGATGCTTTAGGTGCATGCGTTTTACGTTTAAAATTGCAAAATAGCCTTAGTCAAGGCTACTGTATCTCGTTAGTATTAATCTCAGCCAGAGTCGATCTTATCGATTCTTTTTGGAATTTTCAGTGCCTTTCTATTTAGTAGTGATTGCAAGTGCCTATATCTATTAAGTAGTGATTTAACAGCAAACTGCAAAAAAAAAAATAACGAGTTTGGTAAGGCTACAGTTTTGCTACAAAATTCTTTACATAAAAAGAGAGTGTTTTTTAATTTTTTTTATTTGAATTTTCAGAAATTTTTCAACGTTTTTATTTAAAATGTTTGTGGTGAGCTTTTTTACAACTTTTTTGTGTTTGAAGTATAAACTATTGCAATTTTAAAATACTGCACTGTATTTTAATACAAAAATCTCAACGGTAATATTATCTACGGTCTAAAATTATATTTCTTTTTACAACGTCTTCAAAATTTATATTCCTGAACACCGCTTTTCACTTGATATTTAGCTATTCCCCACTTATTTTGAGAATTTATGGACACTCACTTTATAGTTTCTAAACATCTCCTCTTCATTTCCAGTTGAATGGATATAGGTATGAGCACTAAAAAGTAAAATCAAATTTAATTTAATTTAAAAACGTAGTATTTTATTTGTTAAATTTCAAGGCCATCTTTTTGCAACAAACCTATAACGCTGTGCTGTAGTATTCTCAGATCTATCGAATTTGCTTGTTACCGAGTTGAAATCCAGACGAATTTTGAATACATTCTTGCAATTTATGGCACTTAAAACACAAAATGTTTATTTGATCAGGTGGCTCGGAGCCAGATTCGCCTAACCAACATTAATGAATGTTAAAACAAGATAATTGAATTGGGTTCAAAGCACAAATATTTATATTAATTCAATGGTTTTGATAATAGAGATATGGATTCCACAACACAAATCAATCTGATACTATCGACCTCAGTTTAGAACAGAAATTTCAAACCTTTTTTTGGCCCACACCGACACTATTTCAAAGATATTTTTCTTGCGCCCCTCATTCCCTTGATTTTCAATAAAACAGAAGGGAACGAAATAGAGATTTTTTTTTTTTTTTTAATAAAACTTCTTTACGCACGCTTGACTTGGGGAGTAAACTGATGAATTACGAAAAATGTGATCGGGCGAGGCGAACGGAAGTTGAGAGGGGGATATTAAGTTAGTGAAGATAGAAAGAGAGAGAGTTACGTTTCGTATTCTGTAGGGGCAAGAGAGAGAGGTGCGAGCACATATTTTCTTTATCTCTTTCTTTCATGCTCAGTTATATTTCGTGTATCGACACAGTGCAGGCCTATTGTCTGTATCACTGTAGGAGCAAGAGAGAGGAGTGCGCGCGCACATTTTCTTTCTCTCTTCTTTTATAAGTTCGTAAAGTTTTACTTCAGCCGTGTGGTCTAAAGCACACTATTTTTTTATATTAGCTTCACACAGGATGCCCTGAGGAAAATAATTCCTCTCAGGCCCCACGTCATCTTTGGGGATGCTGTGTGGAGGGTATTTTTAGGAGAGGAAGTTCTGGGAAGGAAAAGGATATGAGGGGTAGGTAGGAATCTAGGGGTCGGTGTGCCCAAGAGTGACGGACGTATGAATACATCCCTTTAATTGCGGTGCAAGGCGATGGGTCGAGGGATTCTGGCTGGAAAGGTCAAAAGATCTCCTCGACCAGTCTTTCTTGCCACGAAGCAGGTAAGCAGACACATCGGCCGCCAAGGCCTACGGACGTTACCCATACAGGCCTCCCAAAATGCTATATGCTGATGCTAATCTATAGTCAGTTTTCAATATTTGCGAGCACGGTCAACAATAGATAAGAGATATTCCGACCTACGGTTGATAAATTTCTTATAATATGATAGTATATTTGCGGCACGTTCCAGAGTGAAAGATACTCTTAGTATCGCCCTGGTGTAAGACCACCATTCAGAAATGAAACTTTGCTTGAAATGGCTTTAGCCATGTTTGGTGACCAGATCTGAATAGCCTTCCTCTTCTTCATCTCCTTCCCCTTCCCACTACTTTTAGCCTCACAACATACCCCAATTAGAGGTGCCATAGTCTCACTGCCTCCAGACGGGAGCAGCCGAGACTCTTGTGAGGTATTCACAAAAAAAAAGTTGATGATCTTATTTTCCTTTCAATAGGTTAACTTTTACGTCCTAAGTCCACCATCTTGCGAAGATACCTTTTTTATTAGGTACCTACACTAAAATGCATAAAATTACCAGACAATAACCAACAGTTAAAATGTCCCCATATACCTACTTACCTACCATCGAGAATATCGAGATAATACACCAAAGGAGTACCTAACTATAACTACACAGTATCATTACATCATTAATAATATCATAGAGTCAACTTGAAGTACCTATAACTCGTATCCACTAGCTATATGATACTTAGGTACAATCAGAGCCGGTCCTGTGCAGGCGCAATGGGGTATTTCCACGTTTTTCTTTTATAGCTTAAAAAAATTAATCAAAAAAATATGATGATTGTAGCATTTTTATTTTATTTTTATGGTGACGAATAAATTTTCTGCAGCGAGTTAAAGTTCCCGATTTTTGAATTACCGCTGTAACGTCATGAGTGCGGACGCTCAATGGCATAGTGTTTATTTATGCTGGTTCAGCTGAGCTACGCTTGTGACGTCGCAAACCCATTTGCAAAAAACGGGCCGTTTTGATTTTGTCAGTTTTAGAGCGTTTTTAAAATCAATAATATTGAATGAAAACATAAACAACAAACATTTTTAGTATGATGATTAAAATCAGAAAAATGATCTATAAATATTCCGTACATTTTCAACAGAATCCCTCGTTTGTGGAAATACCCCATCGAAGCAGCCCACTCTGGGTGCCGACTTGCCAAGGCGCCAAGGAGCCAAAGAACCAAGATGCTGAGATTTTTACTGGCACCAGGAGCTCTAGCACGGTGAAATCGATAAATTTACGATACGGATCTTTAGGTGTAATTTTCAATGATTTTATATCAATGTCCCTAGCATGCTTTCACAGTTGACTGCCGAACCGATATTAACAGGATATAACAGGTGGTGTTTTCTATGAATTTACATTCCGAAACGTCAAACGCCAAACAGGCAGGTAAAAATATTAATAAATTGGCAACGTTGAATTAAAATACTAATCTAAATGTGTATTGGCAAGCCGGCGGCTTTGTTGACGGGAGTTAATTAGTTAATGATGCCTTTATTCATATTTTAACCATTTTCGTTTCTCAAAGATCGAACGGAATAAATTGATTGCGTCTTAGATGTATTATTAATTAACGACGTCTTTCATTTCTAAGAGCTTCGTTAGTTCAATCCGTTCATCAAATAAGACAGTAAGTTTGTTTGAGAGCACCATGGAACCATAAATGATTTTACTTCAATGGCAAGCCAGAGGCATAATTCAGAAATATGTGTAAGTATTGATATTTAACCGAAACTTATCTGATACTATGGAGATCGCGCTAATATTTAACAATCGTCGGTCGGAATATGGGATAACAATCGTAGACCAAATATTGATTACAGACCATGGATTTTGGATTTGGTCAATATCGCATTTATATAGGTTTTTTATCGATCGACCATGCTAGACCTCGGAAGAGACTGGTTGAGGGAGGCCTAATCTAAACCTCTCCAGCCGGACTTTCTCGACCCATCGCTTTGCACCGCAGTTAGAGAGGTGGATTCATACGTCCGTCACTCCTGGACACACTGACCCCTAGATTCCTACCCACCCCTCATACTTTTTTCCTTCCCAGAACTTCCTCTCCATCCCTACCTTTTTTTTTTTACATTAACTCCACACAGGAGGCCCTGAGGAAAATAATCTTTTTGAGGAAAGGAAGGAGTGAACATGGGTCTTGAAGAGACCCATGTTGTAGGAGGGAGGAAACACAGAGGCTGGTAAATCGTTCCACATCCGAGCTGTTGAACTCAAGAACGAGTCGTAAAAACAACCCGTTCTCATGTGACTAATGTCAACCGTGTACAAATGTTGGGCGCGTGTTTGGCGTGTTTCCCGACTATGCACCGGTGCCGAGGGGATCAACGACGTTAGTTCCTCGGAGCATTTTCCATTGTAATACCGGTAGAACAAGGACAGCATTCCCACCTGACGCCTGTGCTCTAAAGATTGCAATCCGTCTGTTAAAATCCTACCTTAAAAATACTCTCCACACAGAATCCCCTAAGATGAGATAGACTCTGAGGCAAATTATTTTCCTCACGGCCTCCAGTATTTGGTTAATGTAAAATAGAAAAAAAAAAAGTTTAAAAAAATTCGAAATTACTGATTTCTGTTTTTTTTGGGTCCTTCGGCGCCGTTTGGCTCAGGACCGACCCTGCGTACAATGAAAAAAGATAATGATACCAATGCTAATGTATTTATAATCAGTGTAAATCACGTAATAGCGTTTCTGGATAATACTGGATGTGGTTTGGGGAAATTATATTACCATAAAGGAAATTAATTGCCAGGTTCAGGTACGGTTGGTACGAACAGGCGATTAGTATAATTTAATATTAATATAGATACTGAATAGTAATACTCCTAATAGAGAACTCCAGTCCAATTTTTTGAAATTTTTTTAATGAATAATTACCTTCTAACTTAAATAACTGCATATTTTTATTTATTTTTAGAGTTAGTTTAATATTAAAAATAATTTTTAAAGTTTTGATTTTTTAAGATCCCTCGAAAACCACCATTTTCATCGTGTGGTGAAATTAGTATAAAATTAGTATAAAAGGCGATTAGTATAATTTAATATTAATATAGATACTGAATAGTATCATAGTAATAGTTTTACATGACAAAATTAAAAAAATAACTTATATCATTGATGTCGCTATTCAAAATTCTTGTAATATTCAGAAAACTGTTTCTGAAAAAATAAGAAAATTTACAGATTTAGGAAATGAGATTAAAATAATTTGGCATTCTCAGACTATAAAAATATTACCATTTGTTATTTCGGCTACTGGCATTATACCTAGCTCTCTCATTCAAAATTTAGGCGTATTAGATTTGTCAAAAAATTTGTACATAAAAATGCAAAAAGTCGGTCATTTTAAATACATGTAGGATTACAAAAGATTTTTAAAATATTTATATTGAGGGATCAGTAGGATTTATCGGACCAGTTAGGATTTCATCAGAGCCGAACCCTCTGATATGAAAATATCTGGAGTCGGTGAAATATTTTCCCATTATGTTTCTGGTGGATTAACGTATTGTTCTTGTATTATTTTATATTTATTATACTTGTATAGTGCACTTACATTGCGTGAATTTACTATTGACTAGATATTCATTTGTGGAAAAGTGTGTGGAAGGGTTTAGTCTTTCATTTGGGAAAGATTTAACCCGGACATAAAATCTGGAGCACCGTAATTTAATATTAATATAGATACTGAATAGTAATACTCCTAATAGATACGATTAGTATAATTTAATATTAATATAGATACTGAATAGTAATAAATACACTGATCATGACTTGTATAAAAAGCCCTTGATAATAAACCAATTCGAAAATACGATCGATTTTATGGTAGGTAAACAAAATGTTAAAATTGACACGACTTTAACCTCAAATAGGCCACATTTACTGTAGATTATCAAAAAAAAATTTATAGCTTCAACACAGCATTACACGGCATACCAACTTGACGCTGTGTTTTAAAAACTGTACGTTTAATATTATTTAAAAATAACTTATATATATTCAGAATCAGCGTTTATTGGTCTATTTCAACATATTTTTTTAAAGCCATAATATTTTTCACTGGAGTTCCTTATTACAATTAAATATTACGCCACGTATTTTTTTTTATATCTTGATTCTAGAACTCTAGATTCTGAACTACAATATATCGATTTTGTTCGCCAAAAAATGAATAGGTAGGTACTAAATAGAGAACCCAATTATTTTTTCGATTTGATCATTTCGTTTTTTTAAACTATTTTCCTTCTTTTGACAACTCATCATCATCTTGGCTCTACAACCCCTGGTGGGTCTTGGCCTCTTCGAGAGTCTTCCTCCACTCATCTCAGTTTTGTGCCAGCTCTTTCCAGTTTAGAAACTCCAAGGTAGATATATCTTTGAGGACGTTGTCGCTCCATCTTAATCTTGGTCTTCCCAGGCTCCTTTGCCGTATCGGTCTTGAGTTTAGCAGGGACTTTGGTGCTTGATTCTCGGTCATTCTCTCAACATGACCTAGCTACCGAAGTCTTCCCAGTTTTATAAATTTTGTGACGTTTAGCTCCTTAAACAGAGTTTAAAGCTCATTGTTATAACGTCTGCGCCAAAATCCATTTTCTAAAACCGGTGCGAAGACACGCCTCAAAATTTTCCTTTCAAAAACGTCCGGTGCTCGCTCATTCCTCTTAGTTAATATACAAGTCTCAGCTGCGTACGTGAGTTAGTTAGTTTTTTGGCAACTAGCGGATTAAAAAATAACTCTTAGTATCGGGTCTACGCGTCGACTTATTTTAAAAAGACAAACCCGCTGATATTAATCTCCTAGCAACCGTTTTTTTATTTTCAAGTTGGCCTAAAAATCTAACTTTGGACTCAATTTACTCGAAAACAAAAACGGAAGTAGATGTATGTAGTAGATTCACTTTCCCGCTTGTGTTTCATTAGTTTTCTGACACCGTGTATTTATACATTTGTCTGTGTCACGGTGTTTGGAATCAGATAGCAATGGTACTATTTATAATTGCGATATTTACCTTCTTATGGTTAGATTATGTATTAATTATTAGATTATTACGAATAGCTATGTGAATGTACCCACTCGTTTAATTATAGCAGGGGTCGGCAACCTTTTGGCAGGAAAGGGCCACAAGTTGGCAAAATAAACTAAAGGCGGGCCGCACTTGTCATATTAACCCTAGAAGCCCAATATACTTAGGTATAATTGGTCATATCCCATAGAAAAAATAAAACAGCTATTAAAAAATATTAAAACACACGGATTTAATTCGTACACGTAATACTTACATTATGTTTATGAAAACTACAAAGTAACTAAATGATTTTATACAAATTTCAGTGTGATGTCTGAGTTTTCACTCGGGAGGCTATTTCTTGTATCTTGTATGTTAGCTGTCATATTTTTAGTTGCAACTCATAGAGTGCCTTTCAAATGCTCATCTGTGAGACGAGAAACATTTTTTTTCTATAATTGACAATTGAAAAAGTTTGTTTGAATAAATAAGTGCTAACAAAAATTGTAATGAACTGCTGAGCAATCCTTTTCAATTCCTCAAAATCAATGGCAAGCTGCCATAAAATTTAAGAATATCATTGATTTCATAGAAAAAGCTTTTAAGAACATCATTAGATTTGAGATCAATCACGTTCATTTGTAAATGACTCGGTACATCCTCAATATCACACCAAAAAGTGTTTGCAAAAATATTCAGTTTGCTTGAAACTTTCTCAAAATCACCATTGTATTAAAATATCCTTCATTTTATCATTTTTCATATGAAAATTAATTCCAGCTTCCTCGACAGCCTTTTCACAATTCGGAAAATGATCAACTTTTTTTCATCAATATGTTTTGTAAAGAGTTGGTTTTTCATTTGGAATGCCTTTAGTCTGTGTGCATATCCAAGATTAGTTTGTTTTTATCCTGAAGCCGTACATTCAGCGTATTTAATTCTTGAGTTACATCTGTCAAAAATCCAAGATCTATTAACCATTGAGTTAGTCTGTTAGCTCTGGAATAGATTTGCCTTTTTCATTCATAAAAGTGTTGATTTCTGAACTGTGATCAAAAAATCTTTTCAGTACTGCACCTCTACTTAAAACCATCTCACTTCAGAATAATAAACAACATCTCCATGATCTGATTCCGTATCTGATAGAAACTGCTGGAATTGACGATGAGTCAACCCATTTTTTCTAATGTAGTTTACAGTCGATACCACGATGTCCATTACTTCTTTCCATGGTACGATTTTGGAACATAACGCTTCTCGGTGGATAATGCAATGAAAAATTATGGGATGTCACATCCTATTTCTGCCAGTTTCATTTTAATTCTACCTACAAAACCCTTATTTTGTCCACTCATGTTCCTGCCTCCGTCAGTTGTTACAGTTACGAATTTTTCCCATGGTATTGATACTAGCGCTTGTTCTAAGTTACAAAACAAATCTTCCCCTGTAGTCGTTCCCTTCAAACTACATAACTGTAAATGCTCCTCATAGACATTAAAGTTCTTATCGATTCCGCGAACAAATATTAAAAGCTGGGAAATATCTGAAACGTCATTACTTTCATCGGTAGCTAAAGAGAACCATTCAAATTGTTGTGCTTTTTCCCGGAGTTGAATAGTTGATAACTTATTTACAAAACATTCATGGGCCGCAAGTAAGACTAATAGCACCGCCATCTTTATTTCCGATGGCGGTGCTTATAGGGATCCAGTATGTTGATAATTTTGTATTTTTAACCAATCATACTTTTTTAACGCTAGATTGTATTACAGTGATGTGTATTACTTGAAAATATTATATAGGTATCCAATTCGAAGAATGAAGGTTGCCTTAACTTTCCCATGTATATAATAATTTTTTTCAGTTTTTTAAAAACTATTTAACACTAGCTGGTACCCGGCAAGCATTGCAATTCCATTCAAAGAAATAAATTGATTCTCCCTGCATGTCCTTTCCCGTGCGTCACTGTTCCCTTCCCCCTCCCCCGCCCTCCCCCTCCCTCGTCTCTTCCCTCTCCGCGAACCCCTCCTTCCCTCTGCCTTACCTCCCTGCTCCTAAAATATATTAAATACACACATTTTCATAACACCAGAGCTTGCTATTACATACAGCCTATGCTACTCGCTGATAATGTAGCTTTCTATTAGTGAAAGAATTTAAAAAATCGGTTTAGTGGTTTAGGCGTGAAAGCGTATTAAAAAAACACAAGCACTTTCGCATTTATAATATTATTTGCTGGTACCCGGCATGCGTTGCTATGCCATTTAATAGAGAAATTGTTTCTCCCTGCGCATCCTTTCCCATTCGTCCCGTTCCCCTTCCGCCTCTCGCGTCCCCTTCCCGTCTCGCGTTCCCGCTCCGCCTCCTCCACCTTCCCTTTCCCCACTCCACTCCCCCCTTCCCCTGTCCCGCGAACCCCCCTCCCGAGTTCACCTCCCCCCTCCCCACACCCCCTCCCGCATTCCAAACATTAATTCCCGGTACATTCCGTTTTCAAACAGCTCGCGTCCCACCTATTGAAATTCTTTTATACAAATTTCATAATTCCAGAACTCACCAGTTATACAAACCTTGAATAACGAACATAAACAAAAATAATTATCCAATTTGCTGCCGTCGTTCGGAAGTTAGGCTTGTTCAAACATTTCGGAGATTCATTTTAATTAGCCACGACGCCTGTAATAAAATTTCCCGCAAATATATCAACATAGTTATCAAGACAACAATTGGTTTTGCTTTTCTTCTGACGTTAGCAATTTTGTTAGTGACAGAAAACTTATATTATATTAATATTTATAATTTCATAACGCCAGAGCTTACCATTACATACAGCCTATTTTACTCGCATATAATGTAGCTTTCTATTTGTTAAAGAATTTTTTAAATCTGTTTATTGGTTTAGGCGTGAAAGCGTAACAAACAAACATACACACACTTTCGAATTCATAAAATTAGTATAGATAGTATGGATGTACCTTCTTCTTCCAAATATGACATCGGCCATGACGGAAATTATTTTCCTCAGGGTCTTCTGTGTAAAGCTAATGCAAAAAAAATGTTTGGAAGACTTTAAAAGTTCACCTCAGTTAGAAGCCAGTCCATGGGAAGGAAGGTTCAATCCTCAGTCAACGAAAAAAATCTATTAAATTGGCTCGTAGCCGGTCCAGAAGAAATTGAAAATAGATGTGCTTTAGCAAAAAAACGGGTTGATTTAAAAAAAATATTACAACAAACTTTTTTTGCCGTTCTTATCGTTGTGTCGACCGTTTAACCATAGTGTATTATAAAAAATGATCAAAAACCACTTCCAGTTTCAGTCAAACCAGTCAGAATAATTCTTCCATTTTCTCTTATCAATTTTATTATGATAATGTTAATCAAATTCTTAAACATAATTCATTGTAAAAATATAAAGCCAAACTATCTACATGCTAATTCTAATGGAACGGAATTTCATCTTTGCATTATAATCGCATTTAAATGTGTATTTATGGATAATTCATTAAATATTAAAAATGACACTCAAAATTATAGGTACCTACGTGTCACTTAAGATAATACTTAAAAATTCCTAATCTGATCTTTCATACGAGTTTAGTTATTCTAGGAAAAAACATTTTTTGCAAGTTATGATTTAAAATATTAAGATGAATTAAGAGGAAACACAGTCACCGAAAAATTTGAATGATAGGTTTTTTTTTTATTATTTGCAATATTTTATTATTTACCTACTTACGTGATTTCATATAGGTAATTCAGTTTGAATTCCCACACCAAACACAAGAGCCTCGTCTCTATGGTGAGTAAAGGCTATTTGCTTATTCCTTTATTACACATAAAAAATGTATACTTATTGCAAAAAACATACAAATAATGGGTCCTTACATATGAAATTGGCGTTTTGCCGTACTAGCAACTTTGATCTCAAATATCTTCTCTTTGGTTAGGAATTCCAAATTCAAATTTATACAGCTATTTGTGTTTCGAAAATTAAAATTCATTTGTTTTTTCCTTAATTTTTTTTTTCTTTGCGTCACTTAGTTTACAAAATGGAAAACTTAAAATATTGCGTTATTTACAAGTACGAGTTCCACCGTGGCACCAGTGCTGCAGAAACGGCTCGAAGGATTAATGATGTGTATGGCGACGGTGCCGCAAAAGAAAACACAGTGCGTTTTTGGTTCCAACGTTTTCGTTCCGGAAATTTCGACCTGCAGAACAAGCCCCGTGGACGGCCGGAGACCAAAGTTGATAATGAAGAATTGAAGGCTATTGTGGAAGCGGATCCATCGCAAACCACGTCCGAGTTAGCTCCAGGCGGCGGTGTTAGTGATAAAACTGTTTTAATCCACTTGAAACCAACTGGGAAGGTAAAAAAGCTCCCATACAAAACTCTCATAAGCTCCCATACAAAGTTCCTCCAAACCAAACGCCAATTTCATATGTAAGGACCTAATATTAAATAAATAAAAAATGTTATTTTACCAAAGTGTTGCTGTCACTGTTGCTATTTACCCCCTGAATACCGAGGGAAAGGTACAACTGCACGTCAAGCTGATAATACCTACATAAAATCAAAATCGAAGTTTTGTATTCCCGATTTTCTCCTCCAAAACTAAACCAATTTTAAGATTTTTTTACTAACTGCATTAGAAGAAAATATTTTTTGTCTATGTACGTTTTGCTTTTTTGAAAAATACATTATCTATTTTGTATACGGGACGTCTGTTTATGGCGTTCAAACCAGGCAATTTTAACGATGTTTGGAGGGTTCTAACTCCTATAAGAAGTAACTTATCAAAAAAGCAAAACGTACCGACACGCTAGCGGTCAATATCCATATTATATCTAAAAAAATATTTCCGCTAGTGATTCCACAGAGACGAAATTAGGTAATACGTTTGTGTCGACTAAACGTCACCCGGTATCCCCTCAATTGTTGGGGCCTGCAGGGGCGTAGCTACCGCCGTATCAACCGTATCAATGATACGGGACCCCCGGGCTACAGAGGTCCCTAACTTGTGTAAGCAAAAAAAATAGTTAAATGTTATTCACAATGTCACTTAATCTCGTGCTTCCCGGGAAAAAAACATATAAAAAAAACTGTCATTCGTGCCTACAGAATTTTCACTTTAGAAATGACAAAAGTAAAAAAAAAAACAATCTCTTTTTTTCCCGGCTTAAGCGTGCGCCCAAAAGTTGGCAACATCCTACATCGGGGAACAATATTTACGCGTTTTATTTCATTCCGGTTTAAATGTTATTTATTGGTTAATTAGTTTGATTTGTGAAAATAATAAGTGAAAGGAAAAGAGATTATCCCAGCGGAGCTATGAAGAGAAAAAAGTAAACAGAAAACGAAGGAGGTTATTAAAATATGCCCAAAATTTCTTCAGTTTTTCAGCAATCAGCTTCTGTGAGTGATTTAGATTGCAATGGTAAGTACCTACTACTTATTTATCTACCAGTAGCGAAGGGTGAATTTTGTTTTTTGAAAGAACAATGGCAACCTTCAATACATGAAAATACCTGATCACGTATTGTACCGAGCAATAATAAGGGCCCCTAACTAATTTTGATACAGGGCCCCTCCAAGGCACGCTACGCCACTGGTTTGGGCCCATACATACGCAATACGAATATGATGAATATATAGTTTTGTCATCTTACGCTCGCAAATACAATACTGTACTGGTGATTTAATTGACCACCATAACACGGGCAACGGGTATGAGCCTAGCAGGTGGTCGAAAAATCCACAAATGATGTAATCATTCAAAGCAATGAATAAAGATTTTTTTTAATTCAACCTTGGATTTGGAAGCATTTCTTGAAAATTTTCAGTTTGTTTATTATGGACAAAACGACTCCAGATACTAATATATACAGCCTGTATGACGTACGAATATCTACAGCTCATGTGTTGGACGAATATCTATGAACTTCAGAGTGAAGACTAATATCTACAGAGCTAAGGTTGGATAAATATCTATGACGGTCCCAGTAGTGACGAATATCTATGGAGCGTAGGTGGTACTAATATCTACAGAGGGCAGTTGAGCAAGAGAAAACTATTCATGTTCATATTGCATGTGTACGGACACAAACAATTAATTCATCTTAATATTTAAAAAAATAACTTGCCGAAAGTGTTTTTACCAAAAATATTAAACTCGTTCCACTTATAAAAGAGCAGAAGATTATAAATACTTTTAATTATATAATATTCGGTTAGGAAAAGATGTTTATATACCTATTGATTTTGTAGCATACTTTATAGGGTGGTTTCTTTGCTAATATTAAATCGGTCGTATCGAATGTACATATATATGTATATATCGACTCATACATATTCTTTTATTCTGACTCTTCTAGGCCCGACTTAAGTATCTGGGGGCCTAGTCCCTATCTTTTACGTTTTACTAACAGCCTGTTAGCTTAACTTGGTGGTTTGAGCAAAGTTGTCGCAACTGGCTAAAATGGTAGTTAGTAACTTTTCTGTTAAGGTTTAGTTTATTTTATCGTCGCGACCGACAGAAAAGAAACAGAAAAGTTACTGACTACCATTTTTGGCCAGTTGCGACAACTTTGCTCAAACCACCAAGTTAAGCTAACAAGCTGTTAGTAAATCGTAAAAGATAGGGACTAGGCCCCCTGGTCACTTGATAGTACCATGCCTTCCTCGGGCTTCCCCGACTTCTAACATTCACATTCGTGCCATATTTCCTTGCACTCCGTTCTTCGTTCATTCGCTCTAGATCCAAATGAACCATCAAGCGTCCCATTCTTAACCTTACTCAGAGATATTGAAATACAAAAGAGATATGCTATCATCATCGACTGTCGGCAGGCTACTACATAATGGGAGTAGTTTGCATACGCAAAGAATTTGTTCATTTCGTTAATTTTTTTAAGGTGTTCAGTAGTATTAGAATTCGTTCATAATATCGGCGACACTAGGAAGTACAGTCCCACCCAGTAAAAACTGCGTATAGCACATCTCTTATATTTCAATATCTTTGATCTTACTCATCACGCTTACATCACCCTTGCATTCTTTTGGGATGTCGTTTTTTTTCAAAGTTTCCAGAAATTTCCCCAGTTTGAATTGAGAATTTCGACTACAAAACTAAAATTTGAAAATTTCCTTAGACATCATCATCCTATGAGATGCTCGCCGCTCGAATGTCCGAGAGGGTGAGTATGTGAGTGAGGGTGAGGGTGAGAGGGTGAGAGGGTGAGAGGGAGGGTGTGTGGATGTGTGTTTTCGGCGGACAGATCCGTCGAGCAGATCCGTATGTGAATTCTGCATTTTATATACCTACTCCTTTATTTGTGCATCTTTTCTACAATTTCAATTTGAGAGGCGGGTTGGGGACTGCCGCAAGGTCTTGGCGGCCAATGCGTTTGCCCACCTACTGTGTGGTGGGTCGGATCGGGAGAGTTTGGTTGAGGGAGTTCTAACCTAGCTTCAATCGGACTCTCTCCACCCATCGCCTTGCACCGCAGTAGGAGGGATGAATTCATACGTCCATCACTGCTAGACCCATTGACCCCTGGATTTCTACCCACTCCTCATACCTCTTTCTTTCCCTAAAAAGACCTCCACAGTGGTGGCGTATGTACAATAGGTACTTTATTTCTGAAGGGTGCGGTACACATTTTTGACCCCAAAAGCCTTTCAGAGAGTTACGCAGAGAGATCAATTTATTACTGCGAGAAATTACTGTTCATCTTCCAAATATAGGAAAGAATATTATAGTAGTACTGAAATAAAAAAAATAAAACAATTAAAAATATGTTTTACAGGAGACTGGGAATACTGGGAAGAAAGGTGAACTGAATTTAATAAAACACTTGAAAATAGGTTAGAACTTGGAGACTTTGGTGTCTTGTAAACGTAGACTGTTACTTCGTTGGTGGTAGTTTGGTACTGACTAGTGATTTTTTTTCCGGGTTGGACTCTTTTGGCACAAAACCTCCCTATTCTTTGTAGGGTGTGTGTTAGGTATTTTTCCTGATCGCTACGGGAATGGACATTCTCATTCTAACACTCTTTAATTTTCAGGATTGGACCCCGCCAAGCCGCTGGTCAGCAACTACGGCTCGAAGAAGTTCCGTCTAACGCGAGACGATGCGCACATCGTGCATGTGCTGCACACCAACGCGGGTTTCCTGGGCGAGTCCGGACAGGTGGGGCACGCCGATTTCTGCATCAACGGGGGCCGCACGCAGCCCGGCTGTCAGGGGCACCTAGTCAGTAAGGACCTTCAAACTATTAACTTACTTTAACTATTCCTTTTTGGGTATTCATATAATATTATATTTTACAATTAAGATCAAGATATTGAATAAACTTTGAGAAAGCAAGCAAGGTGAAGAGATGTTGTCACGATAATGTTTATTACGCAGTAATAATTATTATCCTGACTTGAAAAACCTCCGCCTAGCTGCTTATTTAATTGTTGAATCGCCGTGCCTTTTCACTTCTTCGATTGGCAACATTAATAATATATTTCCGGTACGTCATTTCTTGAATTTCCGCCGTTATGGGAGACGGCGTGAATTCGACGAGTCACGTGATAGTTTCTTTGATTTTATTATGGGATAATCCCTTTATGTTATCGCAAACCACGAGCCGGATCATTAAGTATGATCATTTAAAATTTAAATACGACCCATCGCATGTTTTCGGGCGTTATCGGTCGCCGGTTTTTGTGATCTGCGCATGGCTACGTCCTGCTTGTATTGAAGATTACCTACGTAATCCTAACTCGGATGGAGTCGTACTTCGCGAGACAAAACGTTTATGCCTTGCTCGGCCGTGGCTACCCGTATTTGAGATGGATGGATTCCCGGTGGTCACCTTTGGATGAAGAACCCTATCCGAACTTGGTATATAGACCTGGTGTTCTCTGGTATGCTCAACCGTAGCCCTGGTACTGTTCATGAGCGTGGATCCTGTTCCCTGGCGAAGTGGAGGGTCCTGGTTCTCTGAAGCCCTCCTTAGAGTCTTCCCGGTTCCCTATCTGGAGTTCACACGAGATTACGGCCCGCGGTCCCTCAGCGCGTTATGTGACGTCTATAAAAGTGTGTCCGTGATATTAGAAGTAATGATATTAAGTTCCATGGTCCAACAGGTACGCTATAATTGTCGGTTTACTACAGTATATGTTATGTTTTGGGTAGTTGAAACTTGGTCCCTCAAAGGGCAACCTTTGTTATTATGATTACTTTATAAATATACTAGGATTTTTTTATAATGAAATGAACTCTTTTTATTCATCAAGTCAATCTAATCCCTACAAGTAGGAAAACCTGTATTTCTATTCCCATATTCCTGACGAAATTCTTTTGCTCTACTGTTAGAAAAATAAAAAGGTAATCCGATGGTTCCTAAGGAACATTGCTGTGCTACAATGTGGCCCGTACAAGTTGAGAGTTGGGGTGATTTTCCGCAAGTGGCGCTAGGGGCGCTAGCGGTGCCAATGCGTTTGTAGTTGTTAGGTGATGTAAGGGGTCTCCACACGGTACTGCCGCAGTACGTACTGCCGCAGAACTGTAGTCAAAAGCGCCAGCCGTATTGTTATTATAATAACAATACGGCTGGCGCTTTTGACTACAGACCATACGATTTTTAGTCAGTTCTGCGGCAGTACGTACTGCGGCAGTACCGTGTGGAGACCCCTTATCTCTGTGGTTAGCAATGGCTACAACGCTCCCCTCCAGCGAATCCTAGTGCCAGTATCTTTGTCGCTAACTCCACCGTTTGGCATTTCGTCTGTCTGTAAATTTGTTTGTACCGACGTTCCGTTTCAATATGGTGACCGTTTTAGTGATTCGGTAAAGATTCTTTTTTCAAATGTAAAATCGTCGTGCTTATTTGGATTTTTTATTTGCATTTTGCAACATTTTGGTTCCTACCTTCCAGGATGCTGAATGTTTGAATAAAGAGTTGGTGACGTTTCTTTGGACAAATTGTAAAATTACTTTTAAAATATTTATTTTTACATAAAATATAATGTGTATAATTAAGTAGGTATGTATTACTTATTTAGGTAAGGGGGGAAATAGGTGTAGGACGGCGTATTTTTAATGAATTTTTATAACACATCAGGCAAAACATATATTTTATTTATACTTTGGAGTCATTTTTTACTTAATTCTAAAATTTTCAAATATTTTCCTCACAAAATAACGGAAACATCAGCTGCCGCACATTGTAATTCGGCATGCGGCTGGGCAATTTGTGGAGGTGACAATTTTCACTTGAAATCAATTTTTAAAGAAAATTGACTATAAGTGATTCTTTTATTTGAATCTGAAAATATCGAAAATTAATATTTAAATTAATATAGGAATGTGAAAAAAAATTAATTAAAATTATTAAACCATTATTTTGTGCGTTTTTTTGCAATAAAAAAATAGTTAAAATAAAGATACTGTTTAGGATTGAGGTTCAAATAGGGCGCACTTATATTAAAAATAAAGCTATGTGCTGAGTTTGGTAACGATTGGTCAAAAACTGTAGGAGCTTGAGGTTATTTTGGTTTGAAATTTTCAGAATATATTTTTTGAATAGTTCTACTATCGATTTATGAAATAAAACAAAATTGAATTTTTTGAAGCCTCTACACATATTTTGCCCCTTAAGATCTTATGAATTCAGAGAAAAATTGGGTTTTGATTTATTAAATGAGAGAAAATTATAAACGTACTTTTTAATATATAAATTAGCATGTATCCATGCTGTATATATACTCTACCTTTTAATTTAAAAAAAAATAGATATTCAATTTGGTTGAGTACTTTGGCCACAAACAAAATTTAAGTTTTGTACGAAAAGGGATAACCTATTTTTTCTCGCCGAAGTGAAAGGAACACGGGAAGTGATTTCTATTGGGAAATGCTAAGTTTCTTTTTGAATCCAATCCCTCGCAGTCAGCCTGTGAATGTGAGTGAATGACCTCCTCCTCTCTCCCCAATGGAGGACGCTTCCCGTGCTTCTATTGTAGCTGCTTTTTCCATATTACGAAATCAAAAAGATGCAAAAAAAACACAACCATTTCCTCGGCTGTTTTCATCCAACACTCGAAATAGACTTGTCCATCACAACGGCTTTGTTTTTTTTTTAAGTGACACGCCCCAAGTTAGTTATAGAAGTCGACCAAAAAACATGGAATGAGAATAATGCTTTCATCTCGTCTTATCTCTAAAGACTTCTTGCGACAATTTTGTTTCAGTATTATCTTTATCTATGCATGTCTACCATTTTTAGAACTCTTTCCGTAAGTACCTACCTACTATTCTCAAGTACCTACCTATTCTTTTGATTTCGGTCTTATTTTCTATCATTATTTTCTTAGATATTTTATTGACCATTTGGTAGTAGGTACGCAAACTAATAGTTCTGTGAATAGTAGACCTCGGGTCCATGTTTCTAATTTCGTCTAATTTAATAACTCAAAAAAAAAATTCCCCTGAAATCATGAGATTTGTAAAAAGGTACTTAAGACCCGGTAGTAAGCGCTCAAAAAGAAGAAGAAGGGGAGATATGTAAGTACGTTAGAGTGAGCGCGCTAACATAAAAAACGATAAAATTTAAGCGAAAATTGTAAAAATGTTTAATAAAACACGACTCGTTCTATGCATAGATATCATCTTAAAAAATAACATATATTTTTAAAGAAACTTAAAAACTTAAAGTGGTAAAGATAAATGTATCTATCTATCTATCTACATAAATAATATACAGATATTATCTGAAAAAATAATATACTTTTTTTACCAAACTTAAAACTTAAAGTGGTCAAGAGAAATGTATCTATCTATCTATATAAAAAAATGAATCGCCGAAATGTAGGTATGTACGCGCATAACTTCGGAACGATTGCACCAAATTGGATAATTTTTTTTTTTGTGTTCGTTATTGACAGGACAAGGTTTGTTTAAAACTACTGGTGAGCTCTGGCATTATGAAATTTGTATAAAAAATTGCAATATTTGAAAAATTAATGTACAGGGACTGAATGCACGCAATGCGGGAGCGGGGAGAGGGGAGGGGAAGGGGGTAGGGGGGGAGGAGAACTCGGGTAGGGGGTTCGCGGGAGGAGTGGGGAACCCGGGAGGGGGAGGGGAACCCGGGAGGGGGGTGGGGAACCAGGGAGGGGGGAGGTGAACTCCGGAGGGGGGAGGGGAACCTGGGAGAGGGGAGGTGAACTCGAGAGGCGTTTCGCGGGCCGGGGGAAGGGGGGAGTGGAGTGGGATGAGGGAAGGCGCAGAAGGCGGAGTGGAAACGCGATAGAGGAAGGGGACGCGGGAGAGGAAGGGGAGGCGGAAGGGGAACGGGACGAATGGGAAAGGACACGCAGGTAGAAATTCTTTATTAAATGGAATAGCAACGCATGTCGGGAACCAGCTACATAAAACGGTAGAAATTCAGTGTCACATATCGTCATATTGCCATATAATTTTGGTTACGAAGTCCAAGGGATGAAAATTCCTTGTGGCTTATCACTACGCTGTCTTATTTGTCTAATACAGGGGTTCCCAACCCAAATTTTTTGGTGGACCAAAAATGTTACTGGTAGGCCATAAAAAAACTTATTCAATATATTTTATAAATGAGACACTGAAGTTGACATGCAGTTGTCCTAGGGAACGATGAGAAGTTACTGATCAATCCTTATCGATCGACCGTGCTAGGGGGCCTGGAGCGTAGTGCTTGTCGTAAAATATTTGTGACGATAGTAATATTTACTTTGTAAAGGACCTTTTCAAGAGACGGACATTATTAAACCGCAAGTTCTTTGCCCTTGGCGCGTTATAAATAAATAAAAAATGACACATGTTTATCAGGGGTGAAAGCTCTCTCGCTCTCCACTATACACGCGCCTATGTGTTTTCTTTGCACTAACCCCCTACTTATTAAAATCAGGTCAGTAAAATGAATTAATTTGGGAGGCAGGTATGGGTACCGCCGCCCCGGAAACCATTTATTGGATAACCAACACCTCTTCCATAGGGACCATAGGTGACCAAAGTGGTTCGCTACGTTTGCAGGGGTTACCTAGCAGGGGTTCCTGGGTTCACGGGGTGAGGTTTGTCCAGGTCTTGGCGGCGGATGCGTCTGCCCATCTGCTGCGTGGCGGGTCGAATCGAGAGAGACTGGTTGACGAAAGCCTTTTAACTTTAAAAATCGGTCTTCCGAGAAATGTGCGGAAATGTATAACTGGTTGGAATTGATTGCTAAAATGAATTCCTAGCGAATTTATAAAACGAATTTTTCAAACAACAAATCAAAACCCCACCGAGAGTCTGAGGTCTAATAACAAGAAAGTTGTTATTTCACAAAATATAATATAAATGTGATAATGTTATTTTATTTTCCAGGACGAGCTCGTTGCGCCCACTTCCGAAGCGCCTGTTACTTCGCCGCTGCGGTGCGGAAGTCGCGAAGGCTGGTGGGGGTGCCCTGCAAGTCGGAGTGTCCTCGGAAGGGTCCCACCTGGGGACTGCAGGGGGGCCGGCCCATGGTGGTCCTGGGTGAGGACACCCCTGACAAGTGAGTACAATACTTCTTACACCCCAAATGTTACACCTACTATTTCCTGTTTCTTTGGGAGACCGGATTCTCATAAATACATTTTTTATTGTTATCAAGATTCAAGTAACATAACACAAGATTCACTCAAACTGAAGGATTGGTGGTTCCGAAATGTACCAATAAATACGGTGAAAGAACCCTCAACTATATTGTACCAAAAATATTTTATAAAAATGGCAATCAAAAATAATAACGTCTTTACTGCATAAATCAAATATAATCTAAGGAAATGGCTATTAGATACTGATGATTCATATTGATGCCCTACCGAAGCCCTTGTATTCCCAATAGGCAACTTGCATGGATTTCATAACGACTTGGAAAAAATCGGGTAGATAGATTTTTTACTAAAATTACGAAAATGTTAGTAAAAATGTTTAGAAATGTATAGTTTTTTTTTGTTTTTAAATAAATAAATCCTTTATTTGAGCTCGTGACGTCACTACATGAAAATGTCCCGTCGCCGCCCGATTCTTCTTCTTCGATGGCGCTACAGCCCATATCGAGCTTTGGCCTCCTGCAACAGTCGCCTCCAACTCCTCCTGTCCTCAGCGGCTGACTTCCAATTTCGTACCTGGAGAAGCTGTGCTGCATCCCCTCTTACCTCGTCTTCCCACCTCAGTCTGGGTCTTCCCACTATTCTCTTTCCACCTGGGTGTCCAGCAGTGGCGGACTAAGGGGGGGGCGGGGGGGGGGCGGCCCGCCCCGGGCCCCCGGTCCTGGGGGGCCCCCAAACGCCTCCATGTTCCCTTGATCAAGTTCTAAACAAAGCTTTAAAGCACCACTGTACAAAAAAATTTAAAAAAAAATCATTTTCTGATTGATGCACTTGTTTAACAATATGCTCTCACCATTTTTTTTAAAAATAAATTTTTAAAAATTGACGGAGAAAATTGAATTTTTAAAAATAAACATTTTATGAAACCGTTTGCAACAACTTGTCTGTTGAATTATTCGTCAGCAAAACTTTGAATGCGTTATATTTTTAAATTAATTTTATTTTAGATTTTTATGGCAAAATTTTCATCGTTATTAAAAATAAAAAAAATAGAAAGGGGCCATTTATAAAACAATCCCTGCATAGGGTCATAGTCAGGGCCGGATTTAACATTTCGGGGCCCCTAGGCAATGCACATCTCGGGGCCCCTACCCGATACGGGGCCCCTAGGTAGTGGCCTACACTGCCTTATGGACAATAGGGTCCTGTCAGGGCCGGCTTACATATGTCGGGGCCCCTAGGCAATGCACGTCCTAGGCAGTGCCCTACACTGCCTTATGGACAATAGGGCCCTGTCAGGGCCGGCTTCAACATGTCGGGGCCCCTAGGCAATGCATCTGCCCCTTTATCCTAGGGGCCTATACGTCTTATGTATAATACGGAATATAATGAATTTTATTTTCGATTTTTTATGGTAAATTTTCATCGTTCATAAAAATAAAAATAAATGGAAGGGGCCATTTATAAATCAATCCCTACGTAGGGTCATAGTCAGGGCCGGATTAAATATGTCGGGGCCCCTAGGCAATATACGCCTCGGGGCCCCTATACCCTAGGGGCCCCTACCTGATGCAGTGCCCCTAGGCAGATGCCTACACTGCCTTATGGACAATAGGGCCCTGCCGAGGCCGGCTTAAATATGTCAGGGCTTCTAGGCAATGCACGTATCGGGGGCCCTACCCGATGCGGGGCCCCTAGGCAGTGGCCTACACTGCCTTATGGACAATAGGGCCCTGTCAGGGCCGGCTTAAACTTGTCGGGGGCCCTGGGCAATGCACGTATTGGGGCCCCATTACCCTAGAAGCCCTTACCCAATGCGGGGCCCCCTAGGCATTTGGCTATACGTCTTATGAAAATACGGTCCCGGCTATATTGACTGGATTTTTAACAGTTTAAGACTTGGTGCATTGAGCATGCATACAGATGTATAGTTTTTCTATTGTGTTGTCAACAAGTATGAAAAATGTAGTTTTGAGAAAAACGCGTTCAAAGTTTTGCTGAAGGATAATTCAACACACAAACTGTTTAAAACGGTTTTATATAAGATGCTGTATCTCCGGCAATTTTACGAATTTCCTTGCAATATTTGGTGAAAGCATTATTAACAAATGCATATCTTCGAAAATGAAATAAAAAATGAATATTTTTTTTGGTGAGCTGGTGCCTTTAAAAATTCTTATTAAGTACCTATCTAAAAATTGATTTGGAGTTGGGAGGTCCCATACAAACATCATCCCATACAGATAAAATAGTAATAAATAGTGAGGAGGATTAAGAACAAACAGATGAAATAGTTATATACATTATCATATCTTGTAATTCTCATCAAACCGGTAATTAAATAGTCACTAATAAAAAATTAAAAAAACACAACCTGAACCGGTAATTTACAATTTTAAAAAATTACTACTAATATTCTTTATAATGTCTATACAGTTTTAGTTCTAGTTTCATTTGCGTATTGCACTTCGTATTATTTTTATTAACTTAGGCCCTTTGCTAAAGGTTATCTTATAATTACAGATAATATAGAAAGTAATAAAATAGGTAAGTAATTAGAAAGATTCAGTAGCGGACTAACGGGGGGGGGGGGGGGGCAGAAGGGGCAGCCTCTGGTCCCCGGGGCTTCCAAACGCCTTCATGTTTCCTTGATCAATCATAAACAAGGCTTTAAGCCGCGCACCGCTATCCGAATTTCTACCAATTTCTTACATATCCCCCTTAAACATTTGAAGTTTTTAAGCTCTTAAAAAATATATGTTATTTTATAAGATAAAATCTATACATTTCCCAGGCCGAAACGCAAATTATATGAAATTCCCTCGATTGAAAAAAAACCGCAAAGTATGCTCCGAAAATTATTATAAATACGTCTAATTCAGTTATTTCACAAGTATGGAAAAATCACAGTGTTTCTCTAAATGCTGTTTTAGATAGCCCCAAGACATTTTTCTCTATTTTAAACGAGTCGTTTTTTATTAAACATTTTCACAATTTTCGCTTCAATTTTACTGTTTTATTCCTAATTACATATCTCTCCATCTTCTTCTTTTTGAGCGGGGATACGGCGCCTTAAGGAACCAAGACACTCTAAAAAAAATTATAATTTTTTTTTTAAATTTCATTTTCCAAAGTTAACAATGCTCGCACCAAATATTTTTTACAGCATTTTATGTGAAACCGTTTGAAACTGTGTATGTTGAATTATCCTTCAGCAAAACTATGAATGCGTTTTTCTCGAAACTTTTTTAACTAGTTTTTCAACCTGGTTGACAACATATTAAAAAAAGTATACATCCGCCTATATGTATTTTTATTGCATTTGCGTGAACCAACTCTTAAACTGTTCGAAAATCCAGTGTCTATGGACACGTAGGGGAATTTTTATATCTAAAAAAAAGAAAAAATGGCGAACCAGCGAATTTTATATTCGATTTCTTATGGAAAATTTTCTTAAAAAAAGTAGAAGGGAGGCCATTTATAAAAAAATCCCTATGTGGTGCCATAATGACTGGTTGGTGCATGCAAATCGGATGTATAGATTTTCTAATATGTTGTCAACCAGGTTGAAAAACGTAGTTTCGAGAAAAATGCGTTCAAAGTTTTTGTGAAGGTACAACATACAAACTGTTTAAAACTTTCTTGATTTTTTTAAGAATTTTATTAAAACATTAGGTGATGAGCATTATTAACAAATGAAATTTTTACAAAATGAAATAAAAAAATGACAGTTTTTTTAACAGTAAAGCCCCCCAGGACTAGAGGCCCGTGTGAACTGAATAAAAATCTTGTAAAATTACAACAACTTTTTATACTAGGGGGGGGAGGGGGGGCCCCATTCTGCTTTGCCGCCCCGGGCCTCTGACGGGCTTAGTCCGCCACTGGTGTCCAGTCAAAATTCTTTTTGGGACACGTGTATCCGGCATTCTCTGTACATGCCCAACCCATCTCAGTCTGAGGAGTCTCATATGTGCTGAGATGCTAGGGGCCTTATAAATATCATACAATTCTGTATTGTGCCGGATGCGCCACTGTTCACCCTCTTTCACGGGTCCACATATTCTTCTCAGCACTTTTCTTTCAAAAGTATCCAGCATTTCAGCCATCTTTACCGTCAGTGTCAGCGCCTCACATCCATATGCCAATACAGTTCTAACAATGGTCTTATATATGGTTATTTTGGTTTTTCTGTGGACACTACGTGACTTAAACACTGGCAGCAAAGAGAAGTATGTTTTGTTGGTTTCTGTGATTCTCCTTCTGATTTCTGCTGGATCCTCATTGTTCTCTGTCAGACTAGAGCCCAGGTAGGTGAATTGATCGCCGCCCGATTATGTTCCCTTAATTTTGTAAAATTCTACAATTTTTAAATTTTTTTTATACGGCAACACTTTGATTTCCGGCGAATTTTTGAATTTGCGTTTACGTTCACTAAATTTATTGTTTGTTCTATGCGAACTTATCTTTTGGTTTGATTTTTTGATAAAGATGGCGGTGCCGTCTTTCCGGTTTATAAAAAATCTTCTGATTTTTCGGATTGAAATTTTCAAAAAATCGCCAGGGTTTCAAAAATACGATTAAAAAAAAAAACAGAATATCTTAGAATATTTGCCTAAACCGGATTTTTTTTTAAATGTGATTGATGCAAGTGGCCTATTGGAATTCATTTTCGAAGGAAATGGAATATCATTATAATTTTGTGATAATTCATGTATGTGAATCTATTTCTTTGCTTGTTGATTATATTCATTTGATTATATTAAATTCGTTTGTACCTGTTTTATATACGGCTTTACTGCTATTTATTTATTTACATCTATACTATTCTGTTATTTAAACAGTTATTTTATCTTCTTCAAATTTTGCATATGCCTTATTACTTAAATATGTGTATTTTTATAAACGTTACGTAGATGATATTTTTTGTATATGGACCGGCACCAAAAGACAACTTCAAGTGTTCCTTAATTTTTTGAACAAAATTCATAAAAACATTAAATTTACATTAGAAATAGGAATTAATTGTAGCATAAATTTCTTAGATTTAAACCTAACTGTAATTAAAAATAAGATTGAATTTAATATTTTTAGAAAAGAAACATACGCTGATATAATTATACACAACTCATCTAACCATCCATTTTCACAAAAACTCTTAGCATTCCATTATATGATCAATCGATTAATTAATATCCCGCTATCCCCAAATAATTTCAAAGCTGAACTTAACACAATTAAAATAAGTGCATCTAATAATGGTTATAACCCCAAATTAATAGACGACATATTGAACAAAAAATATAAGAAAAAATTTCATTTGTCCTACATTTACCCATTGCTTAGTGATAATATCAAAAAACAATGGAGAAAAATATTGTTTGTAAATCATCAAACCTCCAATTTAATCGGAAAAAAATCCCTAATACAATACAGCCAGCTTTTTATACCAATAATAAATTGAAAAATTATATTTTAAATAACAAGGACAAAGACCAAAAAATGAAAAAATCCGGAGTATACCAATTGAATTGTAATGATTGCAATCATTTTTACGTAGGTAAAACTTGCAGAAATTTTGAAACGAGGATTAAGGAACACTTGAGATGTCTAAATAGCAATAATTATTCGGAATTTGCTAACCATCTAATTGAATTTAACCATTCATTTGATATAAATACGGGTTTTAAAATTTTACATACTAACGTTAGTGGTTTTCAATT
The DNA here is from genome assembly GCA_917563855.2 of Limnephilus lunatus. Classification (NCBI taxonomy): domain Eukaryota; kingdom Metazoa; phylum Arthropoda; class Insecta; order Trichoptera; family Limnephilidae; genus Limnephilus; species Limnephilus lunatus. Next base: position 28,640,225 of record OU830594.1, on the reverse strand, counting down.
AGATCTTTTAGAAATATTAGAAATTAGGAAAAATGTCAATAGTAATTTAAATATTATTAATAACCAAATTAATTTTGTGAATAACCCTATTTTAAACATATTTCCATTGTAATTTTGTCTATGATCTTCTAAGCAACCCCCTCCCCCCTGTCTATCTTCTAAGCTCCTCCTCTTTCCGCCCCTCTCCCCCCCTCCCCTCCAACTAATTTCATTTCCACCCACGCCAGTCTTTCTATGCTTGATAATTTAGTTTTAGTACATATATTGTCCTGATGAAGAGAACATCGTTCTCGAAACATGTCGACTTTTTAAATAAAGATTATTGTGGTAAAAACAAAGTGTTTTAATAATTCAATTAATTCAATTAAGTTATTTTATCATCAACTTTATACATATATACCGTTTATATATATATATATATATGTTTATATTTTCGTACCATGTTATTGCATAAAATGTTGTCATTATGTACCTGCTGACAAACTGCATAAGTAGTTTAGCAGGTTTAAATGTTAATAAATAATTTAAAAAAAGTTTAATTTGTAGAACTCCGTTTTAATTTTTATATCGTTTAAAAAAAAAAGTTATTATCAAGTTGTCCTCTCCTAAACACAAGCACTAGCTTTATTAGGAGAGTATATAAAATATGTAATATTAGAATGAAATAAACCTATTGTAAAAAATTTACTCAATAAAAAAAAAAAAAAAAAAAAAAAAAATTCAACTAGCTGACCCGGCAACGCATTGCTGTGGCTAACGAAACACAACCCCATCTACTTGGTGGTTATCCAACCTTTTAACTCACACTGCCATCTGTTAATTTGCATACAAATCAAATCTACACCGCCGGCTTGCCAGCTCGCTCGTCCACCACATACAGACATTTCTCCTTTATATAATATATATTTCAACCAATTTATAAAAAGCATTGACAAATTATATGTATACCTAAGCTTTCCTCGTGAATCACTCTATCTATTGGTGAAAACCGCATGAAAATCCGTTCAGAAGTTTTTGAGTTTATCGCGAACAGACGGTTGCGGCGGAGGACTTCGTTTTATATTAAGTAGAGATGTAGAGAAGAAATAAAAATCAATAAGACTGTTCAAATTTTATAGGGTGCATTAGAGACGATTGTTCTCTAAACATGTGGGAATAATTTATTATGCCTACATGTATCTCGTATGTAGATGCTATCAACTAATTATTGAAAAAAAAACTTGTTAAAATTCACGTAAACTGATTATAATCAGAAGATTCAGAAGTGATGGTGTTTAAAATACTCCAAGATATTATATTTTTTTAATTGTAGTAGAATCAAATAAAAATGTTAAGCAGGTACCTATGTTCTATCAATTCTGCAAGAATTTTATTTTTATTATTGTGGTTAATAAGAAAAATTTAATAATAATAAACTCCACTATAAATTTGTAAAGAAATTCGTTGAAGGTTTTACTTTAGTTATTTTTATAGAAATACGTTTTTTTTATTTTTTATTGTTATCTTTTGTATCTATCTAAGACTGGTCTAATCAAGCTTCGGGAAATATAAGAAAACAAACATTGTTTTTATGTTTCCGTCTTTTTTCCGAATTAGAGCCTCTTTGTTAAAAAATATAAAATTTAAAAACCTACTCTAGAGCCGTCTGTTTCAACGCTTGCTGAATTTCACCGAAATTCGTAATTCGATCAATTTGACTGTCTGTTTTACGACACTTTTAACTTTTGCATTTATTTTCCGAAAACCTATAGCTACTATGGAGTTACCCGCCATTTTGGTATATTTGACCGTTATGTTGGAGGTTGGGGGTAAGGTACGAAATTCGGCGCTTAAAAATTAATCATGAATAATATTATAGAAGATGATGATAGTGACAATTTCGTATCCGTGTATTATAATATGGTTATTTGGGTCGTTCCCGAATTTTTGGTGTGGTAGGTGTCGCATGTCGAAAGATCTCGTGAAATTTTGACAAATCAAATGTAAGGAGATATTATACAACTATGGGAATGTAAATTATATTTTTTCCGTTTAATATCGTATATATATTGTAATAGGTAGTAATTTATTTTTAAGTAACTTACTACTAACTTCTTGATATATGCCGCCATATTTGAAAATGCTTTTTGGGTCCTTCAAACAAATTATAACGGGATATTTTGAGAGATGTTGTGGTTTTCAAATTTAATTTTCTGTGGCCGCACTAAAAAAAATGTTGCGGTGCGTTTTTTCACGTAATTATCTATGTATGGAACAATCTGCTTTTCTGACTGGACACACTAATAACTATTACTTTAGTAAAAGTAAAATTGAAACGGCGAGTGGTTCTATTCAACATCCCCTTTAACTGAGGGATAAAATTTACAATTTGCTCACGATATTGCTTTCTGTAGAAACAAAAATGTAATTTTAAGCTCTTAGTTTGTGCCTTCCTGTTGATGTTGTTCTATTTGTTGTTATGATAAATTTAGCAAGGTCGGTACCTACTACTTTATATGAACAGCTTAAAATACAATCATTGTTACCGCTTGAATCAATTAGCCAGTAAATGACTTATTATTTTCAAATCAATGCGTTTCCGCAGACGCTACGTATATTATATTTTTATCTTTATGCTTCCTTACTTAAAAAATAACAGAAGATATTGCGTGAAGAATAAATTTGTTTACATCACAACATGGCCTTGGTTTTCAGGCAGACACGCAGTTAAAAGTCAGAAGATTTTAAAATTAATAGATACCGAATCAAAAAACGGAAAACATTCTGTATTCTATATGTGTACCTACGTCTTCTGATGATTAATGAACTGTTATGGTTTTTTGCAGGTCCAAAGGAATGTACTGCGTGAAGATTGATGAGACTACGGACTGTCCGTTCGACTGACACTCTTCGCTTCGTGGAGTTACGCAGATAACTAGTTTCTTGTACTTTAGCTGTGGCAACGACGAACTAATTAATCCAACTCTACCTTTGCTGATGTTATAAAATGTTCGACACATTTTGCCATTTCAAATGTTGTTGAAAGCTAAAAATGTTCACATTCCATTTTGATATTAATTAAGAGAAAAATGATTAGACTGGTTAAAATGATGTTTAAACACTGTTTGATTTATCTAGGTAATATTTATGTAGGTATGTAGTTGATTTTGAAACTAGAAAAACGAATAAGTTATTTTGGAGAATTGACAAGATTTAAAGTAAATATCAACAACTTCGTCGGTTATTTTCAACTGATTAGCTAGTATAACTACTGTAAATTCTTGCCCTGTGAAGGAGCGAATTAAGAGGAACGGCTGCGCGACCTCATTTATACAAAATTTTAATTTGGACTTGAGGCCAAAATACTTAGCCAAACTGAATAGTTTTTTTTAAATCAAAAGGTAAAGCAAATATCTAGTACGGATATGTGCCACTTTATTTATTTGGGTTTCAAATTATGAAATACAGGCCATAAAAAAAAATCGATTTTACAGACAACTTTGGCAATTATTTGCAAGTTATTTTTATTACCTTACCTACTACATAAATATAATGAAATATTAAATTAAAAAAATATAAACGACCAATTTGCATCGGATTACAAATTTTTCTTATGATCCAAAAAATCTTTTGCGACGTTTAGATTATTTTTTTATCATTAAACCACGCAAAAATGTCAAAGTTGCTTCTAAACTCAAAATGGATTTCTTGAATGTCCTATATTTTATAATGTAAAACCCAAATAAATAAAGCCCCACATATCCGATTAACTACAATACACCTTTGATAAAAAGTAGAACTCTTTAGTTTTGTTGGGTATTTTGGCCTCAAATCCAAATTTAAGTTTTTAATTAAAAAGGTCGCGCAGAGATCTTGCAGACCATTACCAGAGATTAAACAAAATATTCCATTTAATTTATTTAACCCTCTACAAACTTAGCATGTATATTAGTTTTATTCCTAACTTATTATTAAATACTAGTGAAATTGAAGAAATGTTTTATTTTCCCCTTACAATCAACACTCGCCAGAGGAGGAAAATAATCTGACAAATCGGCACTTTTTATAAAGTTCATAAGTGGATTATTAAAAAAGAAAAACAAACATTCCCGGGTTACGAATAACCCAACAATGTTTGAAAATCTGCTACTACCACCACAGTAAGCGGAAAATGTTACTTGTGTCGTGAAGGAGGACTTAGTCAGCCGACGATCGAACGCGCGGCGCACTGTGGGACCCAAACGCAATGCCCACTCAGCCACTGACCGGTTTTACAATTACATTACTAACTACCTAATTATGGTGAACAGTGCATTGCGTCAAAGTAAGCGTCTTCAGGGGATCTAGCACGGTGAATCGATAACTAAATCGATAACGGCATAACTTCCGATGATCGTACCTATACTGTTTTCCTGAGCACGGCCGCACACGAGCCAGACCGATATTAACAGGGAATAAATATGAAATGGCGGATTACGTACATAAATGTCGAGCGGCTTCGTAAAATTTAAAATACTAATAAATTGACAACCTATACAAGTAAATACTAACTTTAATATACAATGGAGCTTCGCATGCTCTTTGTGAGACTAAACGGGATTTTATTAGTTAATAAGGTCTTTGGTCATATTTCAACCACTTTAGTTTCTCCAAGATCAAACGGAATAAATTGATCGCGTCTTGAATTTTGATTTTGACCGCCTATAGATCGCGTATACGATTACTTTCAATTCTAAGAGCTTCGTCAGTTCACCTTCATTCATTAATCAGCCAGTTATCTTGCATAATGTTTTTTATATTGACAGCTTATCTGACACTTAGGTGGCCGCTCTAAAGTTTGTCAATTGTCGGTCGAAATATTTCTTATCAATTGTTGACCGTGCTCGCAAATATTGATAACTGACCATAGATGACGGATTTAGTCAATATTGTATTGAAATATGGTTTTAGCGATCATCCGTGCTATACCTCTGGCTCGCTACACCATGTCCACTCTGAGCTATACAGATTCAAAATATTCATTGAACTGTTAAAATTTTTATCATTTTCTATTTATTTTTAAATTGCAAGTATTCCTCTACGAATTACAGGTGTTTGTCAACAAATTGATTTAACTCCATTTGGGTCACCATCACTCGAACAGGTCTATCAGGTCACATAACCTGTTTGCTGTCTAGTTGTATATTAGAACTAAACCTTATGGATCAATGCAGTAGTACAAATTGCAGGAAGTTGCCTTATAGGAGCGATAGCAAGTGTTTCCTTTGTCTAGGGACCGCCGGGAACATTAGAAAAATAATTTGCCATCAATAAATTACCCTCGATAAGCTTTCCTGTCGCATTGGCCAATGTTCGGTGGAATCAGTGAATTTATTGCATTACACTAATGCATTTATTTGAGACATTAAGTAGGCACTATTGAATAACTGGGGGATTTTTATAATTTAAATAATCAGTAAACCTGACAGCAGGGTTTAGCTAAAATCTCCACACTTCTAAAATGAAATAAATATGAAAAACGATGTTAAAACAAAATATGTAGGTAAGTGTTCAAGTCTTAAATCTACTGTTTTTAATTTAGTTTCATTCACCTGAATCGGGCTATTTAATTAATTGTGACACATTTTCATTTTAAAATTGATGTAAATATAATTTTAGTTACAGTGCCTTAACTGATAACCAATAAGTAGCAACGTCTAGACCAATTATTACAGTTTCTACAAAATACAGAATTCTACTATAAGTGCTAGGTAAATTACTGTATTACCGATTCGAAAAGCGAGGCAGGTAGGCACATTTGATTTTTTAAATATAAAGTATTGATTTAAAAAAATTATTCACTTAAAAGAAAAACCATTCACTGAAAGGGGTTCTTCCGTAACAACACTCAGTTCGTGTAGGTATAACTTAAAAAAAATTAGGATTTTAAAGTGATTATACAAAACATGTTTTGTATTGCAACCCGCGAGTAGTGCGAAAAATTTCCACCTGCTGAAAGAAACACTAAGAGCCCAAAAAGCATCTTAGTATAATAATTGTTACTATATACTTACTTCAAAGCAGGCACTTCCAAACCTATAAATTCTAATGGGTTAGAAAATACTGAGTAAAATAAACAATCCTCTCATAAAACAAAAAAGGCCAGTTGATATATACAATGGTACACGATCCCTAACCAAAAACGAAGATGCCGATTTGGCAGTCTTTGTAAAATTTTGACTAACGCTATAAAATAGATTTTACAGAATTAAACAATTATAAATTTAGAAAAATAAATTTAAAATCTAATTGAACACGCAACGATTTACGCCTGTCTCAACACAGGTATACCCTAGCGAGACAGACATCGAATAATATAATGTAAACATCCCTTAAATAGATCAATAAATAAATAAAATCTGTAGAACTTAGATGTAGGACTGCAATTGGCTGGCTAAATAGATACCAGTTATATAGTACATCGAAATCATCAACAAGTGGATGCCTGAGTAAAAGCGGTAACTGAGGAAGACGTGGACTGATTTCGTGGAATTTGAGTTGGATGGGTAGTTCTGAGAGCTGGAAAAGAGGGGCCAGGGACTGGACGAGAGGGAATAAAATTTTCGGTATTTAGCGCCGCGATAAAGAGGTGTGTACAAACTACTTGAACACCACCTTATGAAACAAACAGTTGTGCAATCTGCCAACATATCCAATCTGCCCTTGAATTTGCACGTCTTTGCTTCCTCAATTAGGTTTAAAGTTATACTAACAAAGATACAACCTTAACTGGTGAATTATTATAAGTCATGTTGGTTTTATATTTCGTAAAATCTGTCATGACCTTTTGCTGTTTGACATCTGGTTATTAGCGGGTACCCATGGCCTATTACCTACAGATGGTGCTGATATAATGATGAATGGTCACCCCTATCCTAATTGTCATAGTCCCGCACTTGTCTTATCATTTTACTCTATTTACTATTTACAATAGAAAAGTAATTAAGATGTACTCAGTTAAAGTGATGAGTTTATAATAAATCGTCGTAGGTTTGAAGAAGCAATAGATGTCTTTCGGAAAAAAAAAATTATGTAAGTGAAGGAACCTAAATGCGAAATAAAGTTTAATTTAATTTGTGCGCGATGTATGCCAATATTATAACGTGTGTGCAAAGATTTTTGTAATCAATATTACAAAATACAGTCGACGACATTCCTACATTAGAAAAAGCCACATATCTTTGCGCTGCGTCGGAAATCGAGCAGACAACCAATAATTGACCAAAGTAAAATCAAAAGATGTATAAGCTTTTTGATGTGTCAATTTTTGCCAATAAACTGGTCATATTTCTCAAAGCAACAATTTCATATTACCTTGTTTCTTGCGGTGAGATTTTGATACTGGCAGTTATGAAAATATACGATGTTTTAAGCGATACATCAGCAAATACATCATATAAATGTATAATATATGTTGTCAAAAAAGTTAAAATAACTTTTCTTCTATAACGTTTCGAATAACAAAATTAACTACATAAATAAATAATTCGAATGTCTTGGATTTTAGATTTTTTCTCTAAATTCCAATTTTCATATCTAAATCAATAAGTACCATGTAACCCCACTCAGCTGTTTAACACAAACCTCTTCTGAAAAAAAAAATTGTGCATATTCTGACAATGAAATGAAGAAGAAAAAAAACACCAAAACTAAACGAATTTATTTCCGACACGCCTCAACACAACACTGCACTTGCGATAGTCCTACATCCGGTAAAATAATAATATATAAGCGATTCCCTAATACACGTTCTCCTTTGTAAAATGCTAATTCCTCCATTTCTACATTCGACTTGATCCTGCCATAACTATCAGTAGTTGCCTGTCACCGTCACACTCCTGTGCTCATCATGATCTCCTCTCTGTTATTGTCAATTTTTCTCATCACCGTGATCACATTCAGCTCTCTACCCGGTATATTATTGACTAATCTTATCTGTTTATCACACTCAAGAAGTGATATTGTTGAAATTGTTCAGTTGCATGATTCCGAAAGAGGTAGGCGTCCAAAAATTTTTAAACTTGAACCTGAAGAAATTGATTGTTGTTATGTATAGCGGAAGGCAAATAAATGGGATGGAAGTGAAGAGCAGAAGAAAAATATCAACTGTGTGCGGAATCAGGTCTTGCACGTTTCTGGAAAATTAACAAAACTTTAGTGCAGAAAAGTGAGGATCTAATTTCAGTGCTTTTGGTGTGGAATGATCCTCAAAAACGTGGGAATCATTGAGCATTAAATCATAATTCCCTAGTTCTGGTTTCTCCTTATCAGTACTTAGTTTAATCTATCTAAAAGTGTGATCGTTTTCATTTTCTCATCCTGCCCTAAAATTTAAATCCAGCTAGTATTTAATGGTCATATTTGAAAAATTGTTAATTCTCCATTCAAAATGTCATTTAATCATATTAGTAATATTTAGCCTGGTGTGGGAAAATGAATGAGATATACGCAAACGGGATTAGAAGTAGGCAGTGAAGTGTCTACACTCTTACTAAAAGTGAAGTGTAATGAGTATTAACTCACACACATTATTCTGGATACAGACGGAATATGCAGCGAGGAGTACGACAATAACCTGAAAGAAACCTACCCTGACTACGGCAATACCTGGATGTATATTCCCGATGGAGAGGGGAACCCACAAATAGCCAATCTTACATCAAGTCCACCGCCTGACAACCAGAGGTTCTTCTTTGGAGACCCGGAGAAGACGATCTCCTACCAACTGTACACTAGGTAAGAGGAACTCGCATTGTTTGGAAGTTGTGCAAAATCTAAAAGCGTTTCTTAAACCTTTAAGCGGTTAATTTACACAACAATTAACGTTCTAAAAATATAAGGAAGAAAGAACAGTTTCCTAAGCAAAAAGTACTGCATTTAATGCAATTATCCACGAAGATACTTTTTAAACACCAATCCACAAGATTTTCGAATCTCGCAATAACAAAGTTTTGGATTTTACATTTGAAATTTTATTTATTTATTTTTTCACGCGTTTACAAAGTAATAAGAGACAAGATGAATACAAACCCCCTTACTATAAAACGTGCTTTAAATTTTACACGCCCGATAAACAATGATGTGAATATATGATACATTCGTGGTTGTACCTGTTATGTAAAATTTAAAACACACTTATTAGTAGGGCCCAGAGCATCTAAGATAATTTTAATAACGTTATTTGTATAATTTGCTAGACTCTCATTACTTATGATATTTTGCTTAATTATATTTTTAAAAGTAGTCTGAAGGACACCTAATAATATAAGTGTTCCAATTTATTTTGTTTGCGGTCCGTCCCAGTATTTAGTATTAATTCCTTTCGGAATAACATAACAAATCTGGTTTATTTGAGATCTTCTTTTTGAGAATCGTATCTAATCGAGAATCTTGTCGTTTAGAACAAAAATTCTTAACCTTCCAAAAAAAAGCATTTCAGTCAGAAACTTGTTTTTTTTCCCCATTGCACTCATTTAGAGACAACATGGATAAGTATTCGGAACTAAAACTGAACACAAGCGAGAGTTCCAACGAGGTAGACGATGGCGACTCTCACCCCTTCAACGAGCCATTGTTCGACCCCAAGAAGAACGTGAAGATCCTCATCCACGGCTGGCAGTCATCTGGCTCCAGCACCACGGTGGTCAATATGAAAGATGCCTACCTGGAAGACAGAGACTGCAACATCATCATTGTAGACTGGGAATACCTGGCTTCCGACCTCTTCTACTTTAGGTCTGCTCATAGAACCAGGGTAATTACGACTTTGGTTAAAATTATACGCATAGTATTTATGCATGCATTATTTTATTTCATTTTTTAATACCCCACACAGGAGGCCCTGAGGAAAATAATTTCTATCAAGGCCTATGTCATCTTTAGAGATGGTATGTAGAGGGTCTTTTTAAGGTAAGGAAGAAGAGAAAGTTCTGTGAAAGAAAAAGGTTTTTTACATTAGCTCCACACCCTTTGGGGATGCTGTGTAAAGGGTCTTTTGAATCTGAGGATCATTGTGTCCAGAAGTGACGGACGTATGAATCCATCCCTCCCACTGCGGTGCAAGGCGATGAGTCGAGAGAGTCCGGCTGTAGAGATCTAGGTCCGGTCTCTCTCAATCAATTTCTCCTAAACCAGCCAGTCATGCAGTAGGTGGGTAACCACATTCTCCGTCAAGTCAAACCTCAAACCATGAACTCAGGCACCCTTGCTATGTCCAAACGTAGCGAACAACTTGGAGAGAGGGGTGGGTAGGAACCTAGGGGTCAGTGGGTCCAGGTGTGACGGAAGTAAGAATTTATTCCACTCGCTGGGGTGCAAGGCGATGGGTGATGAGAGACCAGCTGGAGAGGTCAAAAGTTAGGTCTCCCCAAACCGGCCTCTCCCGATCCAGCCCACAACGCAGCGTGGGCAGGCGCATCCGTCGCCAAGACTTGGACGCACTTCACCCGATGAACCCGGGCACCCCTGCTAAGTCACTAAACGTAGCCGAGCAGCCAGCTAAAGGGCGCGGACTTCGAGTAATGTCTGCGGTTGGGCCGATAGCTATACGCATTCTCATTGGGACTGCCCAGTGGTCTATGGAATACCTTTTCTGACTATTCTTTTCTTTTTATGTATTTTATTTTCCTTCTGCTATTATAGTAATTACTTATGATATAATATAATCATATAACTGATTTTTTCCTCATTACTTCTTTTATTATCAGAAGGTTTCTTCGACTGGTTATAGCCGTTATTTTTCTTTTTCTTTTGCTAAGACTATTATCTCTATTTCTATGTTACCTATTGCAGAAGAATTATTCCACGGGCTGCTACTTCTATTTATCTTTTGTATAATGTTGCATACTGCTTAATAACCCCGTATGCATGCACATTCGAGGGTCTAGAGTCGTTCAAATATATGTAGCTTCGTTCAATAAAAAAAGTATAAGAGTCTTGACGTGTGCGGTGAAGGAGGAAACCATATATTTCATTATAACGCCGTTGGGAAAGTGGCGGTGTCCCCTCCAATAAACGTAGCGAACCACTTGTGGCTACCTATGGCAGGGGTGTTGGTTATCCAATAAATGATTCCTGGGGCGAAAAATGACCATATCCGCCTCCCAAGTTGAAACGGTTTTGGCAACGTGAATTTCTTGGTATCTGAGCCTTCTTCCCATCAAAGGAAATATTGGTATCATCGAAGAAGCAGTTTTCTACAAACTCTTCACATTTACTATTACTATTATATTCCTTCTAACTCTCTCGGCATAGCGTACACCCGTACAGATAGCATCTTTGCTTTTTTATGGTTTTGAAAGTCTAGGCGATTTGGATGTTCACGATCCGGTAAAGGTAACCTTTTCTCTGTTATAGCTAGTGGGAAACAAAACGGGTCGCATGGTGGAATACCTGATATCAGAGCACGGGATGATTCCAGAGCAATTCCACATCATCGGCCATAGCTTGGGAGCGCATGTTTCAGGATATGCTGGTAGCTTCGTCAGGTCAGGGAAGGTCGCGAGAATAACAGGTTTGTATTTAAATTTTTTTATTCATATTTGGATTAGAGTCATGAGTCATGAAAAAATGTGAGTTGTAGATTCAACATATCTAATAGAATGTTTTATAGGTAAATAACAAAGTCCCATTCCCAGCACAAATCACGACTTAAAGAAACCAAGACCATACAAGATATATAAAATAAGAACTGTACAGGTAAATCAATATAAATGCACTCGAATATCTTGGATAATAATTATTTTAATATAATGTCATATAAGTATGAACTAATGTTAATCCTGGTGGTGAGATCTGTAAAACTGTACAAAACATCCTAGATAAAATGTACAAACTTAGGTTCAGCTGGGAGGATGAAGTCCAATATGGCTTATCACTTTCGTCAGTTCAAAAACATTAGTTCAAATAATGAAAAACCTTTACCTCCTCCCTTTAAAATCACTATTAAAACTGCATTTTGTTGGACTACATTTATCAAAACTCACATGAACCTCGTACACCTCTGGTTCTAAGTTAAGTTATTTCGATTATCTATTTTAATTTGCTGATATCGTATGATTTTTGCACTATTTCCATTGTGTGAAAATTGGTTTTGCTCCTTTAGGTCTAGACCCCGCCCTCCCTGGTTTCGAGTATTGGGCGGGTCCGACCAACCGACTGGACGAGGGGGATGCACAGTTCGTGGACGTCATTCATACGTGCTCAGGGGTCCTGGGGTACTCTGCCCCATTGGGGCACGCGGACTTCTACCCTAACGGAGGCAAGGCCAGCCAGCCGGGGTGCGAAGGACTTCCGGAACTCATCGGTTAGTTAAAAAAGAATTGATTTTAAATTTTTTATTACTTTTGTCCTCGTTCTTCTTATTCAGCATGTTTTTTTTTACTATTTTTTCATCTGGTATGATGGTGGACACATAGGGATGCTGGGATTAAGGAATTTATTGTATTTTAATTAATATGACAAACATCCTCAAACTAAGTTGCCGAGACTTTAGTGGACCCTGATATAATGTCGGTGCCACGGAGGAAGGAAAATAGGTCGGTGCTGATTTGAGATTACACTGATAATTGACTATATTTTATAAGTGTAACTGGTTTAGGTTCCAAAGTGTAGGGTTTGCAGAGGTTCGTCGGGTTCGTTAAATCTTCGAGCAAGTAACAGGTTAAATAATGTATTTAATTATAGAATATGAAGAATTCAATTTCTATCCGGGGCGTGTCACCTTGATGGATTGATTCTCATTGTAATTTCACTGTAGAGAATGTATATAAAGAGTTGGTAAGATTGAGTATTACAGGTACCCGGCGAAATGCCACTCAAAAAAAGAGTTGGGTTTTTATTCTGTTTATTGAAGTCCTTTCGGATACAGATTTTTTTTGCTTTTCCTTCTGGTGCGTACGCGAATACATCAGAAGATTTTCCGACCTATCAGCAAGCCACATACATACAGCTATCAGTGTGAGAAGCGAGGATTTTCCAAATTTATCCCTAAACTTTCCCCCCTTTACTATTCTCTTAAAATCCCTCCCTCTGCCCCTCCTTCGCACCCCACTACTCCGCTACCCCTCCCCTGGAAGTCCTTTCCCATGCGTCCCCCTTCCCGCCCCCGTTCCTCTTCCACGTTACCTTCCACTCCCGCGTTCCCCTTTTACCTTTCCCCCTTCCTCTTCCTACTTCCCTCCCTATCGCTATATGAAACACACACTTCTCACAGCTGTCCTTGCATTTACACGGCTTTACATCCCCATGGATTACCCCCGAGTATCCCCTACCGCTACTATGTCACCTCTGCAATCCTTTCGTCTGATTCTCCCTCGTCCCCTGCCCCTTCGTCACCCCTCCCCAGCGTGTATTTTTCTTTACCCTCCCGCGTCCCCTTCCACTCTCCCTCCTCCTCGTCTGTCTTCCCCCCCTACCACGTCCCCCTTTTCCGCAACTACGCATATCCCTCCCCTCCCTGTGCTCCCCTTCCACCACCCTCGCCCCCCCCCCCCCCTCCCGTGAACCCCCCCCCCTCCTTCATTCCCATCCCCCTCCCTTCTTCCCACTCTGCCGCAATACTATTCATTTTGTATAATATGTAGGTACAAAAACTGCCTACTTCTCTTAACAGTTCAATTAGTACAATCTTGGACGTATTGCGGAAGCCTGCATCAAGTTTAGTATTTTGTTATGTCTACCACAACCATCAAACATTATTGGCAGAGGCTCCTAAACTTTAGACTATTATTCCAGAGGCTTGCAGTCACGGCAGATCGCACCAGTTTTTCGTGGAGTCTATCCGCTACCCCCACGGCTACATGGCTCGGCGGTGCAACAGCGAGGGAGAGGTCCGGGACGGGAGCTGCTCGGGCCCCGATACCCCCATGGGGGACTCTGTCACCCCCGACACTAGGGGGGTCTTCTACACCACCACAAACTCCAAGGAGCCCTACGCCAGGAACGTAGAAGAGGACGAGAGTTATTGGAAAACTCTTACCAACATGATCGGAAGATAATTATTTAGCCTTGTACTGTATTTATTATGATGTATAACTACGTGGTAACATTATTTTACCCTTTGGGAACTAATATTAATTCATATACCTTATAGTCCCTTGAAAACGATCGGGTAGTTATGAATTTTTGATATATCTCTTGGGATGCCACAGTGATGTTAAAAATATTTTTTGACCTTGCAAACTCCTGCGCCCGGCGTTACCCAGCAACAATAGCAAAATGTATGCACTGTGTATTTATGTATTTAAAAAATTTACGCCTGTCGAAAAAAATTGATCAAACTTCTGGAAAGTTAGGAAAATTTGCTACAATTTGAGCAGAAAATTAGGAACATAACTGTGACGATGCCGAGATATAATTTTTAAAAAATCAAAGTGTGCAATTCACACGCGGTATATAGAAGTAAAACCTTCAGAATTCCAGGGCACCTTTTCCTATTGGTACTTTTGGTCAACTTATTAGTATTTATATTTTCTTATTCGGAGTCGCTTTTTTGTGTTTTCTTTTGTCTGTTCATTTTGGAGTGGTTTGAAGATTGGATATTCATTTTACAAAAATAAAAATATTTTTATTTTCGATTCGATCCTTAATCAGCTTAATGTCTGCAGAGGTTCGTCAGGTGCTTTATACAACTACACCTCACTGTGTAGTTGTATTATATTATAATTTATCGTATTATATTGGAATCGAGTACCCGTGAATTAAATAAATATTTTATTGCTATCTCATTCTCTCGCAGGCTAAATCCTTTAGATGTACTTACATGTTTGTCTCTTTTTAGTGTCGCTCATTTCCATTTCATCGAATTTCAAATCACAGCGGTGCTACAGAAGTTTTCATTTCAAAACAATAGCGTTAAAAAAATATATCAAAATTGGCAAAACTAAAACCAAAAAGCTGTTACACGAATAATGGATCATTATTCATGATGATATCTCCGTTATCGAGCAACAAACATGTTTTACTTAGTTTTACTTGTTTCTGAGTATGTACCTAAATTCAGTTCTAACCGGGAAAATACAGAGATAATCTAGAAAGACACTTATTTCTACAAACTACGCTTTATAGAACAAAATTAAGTGATCTGCATTATTGTGGAGTTTGAAGCAAGAGGCTGAGTGAATCGCTTTAAATTTGTATAAAGCCGTTTTGTTTTGTGAACCCCTCTCTATGATCTTAATCTTAATCTCTCGATAACATTAAACAACGGGTAATGTTTTAAGACTGAAACATTACGAATAAGAACCTTAAAAGGATTTGAAGAAATGTGTCGCTAAAGTAGCATTAACCTAGATCAGTGGCTCCCAAACACTTTTGGCTCGCGGACCCCTTTCTCCAAACCGTTATGACCCACGGACCCCATCCCATAGCACAACGACAACGGAGGGAGCGGAATGGGATAGGGTGGGAAAGCAAATTCATCACAACAAAGGGTGTGAAATGGGATGTGGGGTGGAACGGGGTCCATCCTACCCCGTTCCAACCCATTCATTTCATCCCCTCCGTTATGGAAATTTGCCGTTCCACCCTATCCCATTACGCCCCTCCCCCGACGAAACGTCTAACCCCCTGAATGTTTCTGGGGACTCCTGGAGGTCCGTACGGATTACTGGCCTACACTAATAGATAAAGCCAAGCCAATATTTTTGTTCTTTACTATCAAAACCACAATCGAAAAATTTTCATTCGCCGAGTGACTGCCGTCCGCGACGGTCGCTCCTCTGGCTTGGCATATGCCATTCCCCGACATTGTCGCTTGTTCCACGCCCGTTCGCCTAGTTCGTGAAAACCACACCCCAGTGAATCCAAAGTGCCTTTCCCAGTAAAGGAACCAAAAAATCACCTCAGTCTACAGTGCTTGTTCGCGCCATTTCATACCGTCCCTTGTGCTTTGAACTACAGTGCTTAAAATATTCGTGCCTTCAGTTATCCTAGTGTTTTCCCCCATTCTATACCATCATGTCCTCCCCCCTTCTCCAAACCTCCGACGAATACCAACGCCTTACTCTCGAGATCCAGTCCTTCTTTGCCAACCACCCCGACCCCAACAACATGTCCCTTGAAGACAAAGAACATGTCTTCAACCTGGCCTTCCGCAGAGTTCACAGTTCCCCTCCCAACTCCCCCTGCAACTCACCCAGCCCCGCCCAGCCAACCCCCCCCCCCAACCTCCCCCTTACTGCCTCCCAAACTGACCCACCTATCACCCCTTAAACCGACCACCCCCTTACCGCCCCTCAAGATAACCGCCCTACTACCGCCCCCCAAACCGTTTGCCCTCCCATCGCCTCTCTATCAGATCGCCCCCTCACTGCCTCCCAACCCCTTGGCCCTCCAATCGCCCCTCAAACCGCCCCCCAAACCGATTGGTCCTCAATCGGTTTAGGTTTCCTTACCTTCCCCCCCAACCCCCCAACCAAGGGGCAAAGACATCACTCCTCATCCTCGCGCTCCAGCGTCACCAAAGAGCCAATCCAACCAACTTCCGACAACCCAGGCCCCGAGGTAATGGCCTGGGTCTGCGTCAGACCATCCCGCAAACGAGTCCGTCTAAAGAAACCCCCCCACCCGTTCTCATTCCAAAATACCAAGAAGTTCCTTCACAAGCTAGTAAACCGATCCATCAATCAAACCTGCTTCAAACACAAGCCCCACCCCTCAGTCTACCACTCCCCTCACCCCTCGACATGCCACCGCCCCCCCAAGCTTTCCTGCTCTTCCCCCAAGCCCCGACATCTATCTACCTACCCCCCCTTCCATCTCTCTTATTACCCCTTCCCCCTCCCTACCCCTCTTCAACGTCCCCAATACAATAAAATAAAAAACAATCAACAATCACTAAGTCCTACAACCATTAAACAAACTCATGATGAAGGAGAAAGGGGCCATATGGCCCGGTGCTCCGAAATACAGTATATCACAAGTCACAAGTCTATCAAAACCAGATAAATTTTCGAGAAACCCACAATTTTGTACCTTTGTCAAGCAATATTTGTATTTATTTTCATAAGTTCTTTGATCATTGTTTAAACATCTCATTAAAACACTATTATTTTTTTTGCATGTTAATACTCCTCCCATTAACACGAGCTCTTGAGCTCAATTTATGGAGTAGTAGTAGGTAATATAAAATGAATTATTGTATAACCTTGCACATTGCACATATAATCATTTGTATTGTAAAAACAAAATTTTTGAAATAAAAAAAATAAAAATAAATAAATAAATAAAAATTACAACTCGTGGACCTCCATTTTTTATCACGCCAACGTAGACCCCCGTCGAGCCTCCCGTGGACCGCTGGAGTCCACCTGGACCACTTTGGGAATCACTGACCTAGATGATAATAATATTAGTATTTGGATAATTTGTACAGCGTTGTTTTTGATGATGTTTGAGTGATGTTTATAGTTATGTTCAATTAATGTCAACCAATCGCCTCTGAAAAATAAAACTCCTGCAAGTAAAAAAGTATCACATATTACAGATACTTA
Source organism: Limnephilus lunatus (assembly GCA_917563855.2). Taxonomy (NCBI): domain Eukaryota; kingdom Metazoa; phylum Arthropoda; class Insecta; order Trichoptera; family Limnephilidae; genus Limnephilus; species Limnephilus lunatus. Next base: position 28,622,715 of record OU830594.1, on the reverse strand, counting down.
TTTGCAAGATAACAAAATAAAACAAAAAAAACATTTTTCACACGCGTTGATGTCTACCTAATAAAAATAAATATTAAAAAATGCTTGTTCTAATGAAGCGATGTTTGAGTACCAACATAGCGTCCCGTCGGTAATAAATAAGGAATTTTGGAATAAAATCAGAAACTAAGCCCTATTCTTAATTTTTGTCGCAGTTTGAAGGACTCTTGTCTCATTTATCCTGTATGTTCAGTATTCATCACATCATCAACTACATAACTGGTAGTAAAAAAATTGTAATGTTTTTCGACAAAATATATATTTTTTAATGGTTAATTTAAAAATATTTTTACACTGCTCGTTCATAGAAATTCACAGGCGCTAATTTAAATATTTTAGTGGAAAATAATTTTTGCATTTTACGTTCGTGCACGTACAAATGTGATATGAAGAGGACATTACCAGAGAAACCAGAAATATGTCATTTTTAAATCAGTGTTTAGACATATTGACTCGTTTCCACAAAAAATTATAAATTGATTTTGAAAGATTGTTCTTTTATCTAGTAAACGAATGTTTTAAATTTTGAGAATTTTTTTTTATTTTAAGCATAATAAAGTTATACCATAGATCGTTGTCAGATTTGTTATATTTTCAAAAAAGTACATGTATTATACAACACCAATTTCAAATAATATAATCATGCAGTTAAATAAATCAATACATTCTCTGGAAAACATATGTTTTAGAATTTTAATTTTAGTTTAAATAAAATCATTAAAAAATATATACGTACATGTGTTTCTTGACGTAAATTGGCCAGTTTGTGTATTTATTTGCGTACTTCTAAACTAATATATTTCAAGATTTTTTTAAATACTTATTTTGCTAAGACATTATTGACAAGTCATAAAAATTTTGATCGAAAAATAATCATAAGAAGTAATTAATATTAATTAATTTACAGCTCGCGTTTTACCATTTTTCTTAAAGCTCGACGACTCGAGAATTGAGAATTCACTCTGCCCGCGAACGTGGCAGCCGGCGGTTGTCTCCGCGGCGCTCTGTATCGTAATACTTGGAAAAGACGAATTTAAAACGAAACCAAATAATACGATTTCATTGTTTCGTGTTTGTAAAAACTACAGGGTTTACCGAACGCAAAAATTCATGTTCATTGAATATTTTTATGAAAATTTTGAAATTTTTTTAATTGTAAATTATTCTTATGTGAATACCGCACAAGAGTCCCAACAGCTTCAAAATATTTTTTTTGAAGTAAAACTTCTTTGCGCACGCTCGACACATGGGGGGTAAGCTGGTAAATGCGTTACGAAAAGTGATGATTGTTACGAAAAATGTCCTGCGAACGGTAATCGATGCGAACGGTGATCGATTGCTAGGCGGGTCGGGCCTTAATGAACGCATGTTATTCGTATTATTGCTAATGGACAATTTTTCCGTAAATAAATAAATAAATTATATACAGTGGGTACCCGGCATGCGTTGCAAGACCAATGTAACCTCGGGGTTAACTAAACTGTAATGGTTCCATCCCGAGTCCCAAGAAACTACATTATATTGCAAGCGCCTGCACTATATAACATTATATACAACGGGTACCCGGCATGCGTTGCAAGACCAATTTAACCTCGGGGTTAACTAAACTGTAACGGTTCCATCCCAAGTTCCGAGAAACTACATTATATTGCAAGCGCCTGGAATATATAACATTATATACAACGGATACCCGGCATGCGTTGCAAGGCCACTGTAACCTCGGGGTCAACTAAACTGTAATGATTCCATCCCAAGTCTTGGGAAACTACATTATATTGCAAGCGCCTGCACTATATAACATTAAATACAGCGGGTACCCGGCATCCGTTGCAAGGCCACTATAACCTCGGGGTCAACTAAACTGTAATGGTTTCATCCCAAGTCCCGGAAAACTGCATTATAATGCAAGCGCCTGCACTATATAACATTACATATAGCGGACACCCGGCGGGCGTTGCCAGGCCACTCAAAGAAAGAAAGGGTTTGTGCGCTTTAATTCTGTTTGTTGAAGTGCTTTTGAAAAGGTTCACATAAATTTTTGTGTTTTCGTCCGACACGTCCGCAGGTCGCATACAGCTGTCCGTTTGAGAAGCATGTTTTTTTTTAAATTTATTGTTATAAGTTTGTTAAGTTTTACTTCAATCGTGTGGTCTAAAGACTCTAAAGCACACTAAATTAAAAAATATATATATATTATAAATTATTGTTATGTGAATACCGCACGAGAATCCCAAATGCTCCAAAACAATATTGATATATATTACCGCATAAGAGTCCAACAGCTCCCAAGGGAGAGAGTTTGGAAAAGAGTTGAGATGGGGGGGGGGGGTAAAGGAGCCGGGGGTTGGAGAGGTGTTAGAGGTGGGGGGTGTAAGGGGAGGGGGGTTTAGGGGGGGGGGGGGGGTTGGGAGGGGGGTGGGAGGGTAGGCCTTTTTTATATCCATTTTTCGTATTACAAAAATAACAAACACGAGAATCGGGTATGGGTACCACTGCCCCGAGAACCATTTATTAGATAACCAACACGTCTGCCGTAGGTCATCCCGAGCGGTTGGCAACGTTTGGTTCGTGGGGGTGAGGTTTGTTCAGGTCTTGGCGGCGGATGCGTCTGCCCACCAGCTGCATGGCAGGTCGGATCTAGAAAAAGTGGTTGAGGGAGTCCCTTTGACTTCTACAGCCTTACCCTCTCGGAACATCGCCTTGCACCGCAGTGGGAGGGATGGCCTCATACATCCGCACTCCTGGACACGCTGACCCCCCAGATTTCTACCCACCCCTAATACCCTTTTCCTTCTCCGAAGTTCCTCTCCTTCCTTTCCCTAAAACGAGCCTCCACACAGCATTCCCAAAGTAGAGATAGGCAGTGTGTCGAGCGATTGTAAAAAAAACGGTCTCTCCTGATCCGACCTTCCACGTAGACGAACCTCGCCCCATGAACCCGAGCTCCCCTGCTAAGTCACTTGGGGTGACCTATGGCAGAGGTGTTGATAATCCAATACATGGTTCCCGAGGCGGCGGTACCCATACCCGCCTTCCAAATTACTGTTACTACCTATTGACGGCCGGCGTGGTCAAGGGGTAAGGCTCTTGACTCGCAATCCGAAGGTCGTGGGATCGAATCCCGGCGTAGGCAAATTAATTTTATTTGAATAATTTGGGTTATTTTACAATTATTTAAATTAAAAATAATATATTTGCGTCACGTTCCAGAGTGGAAGATACTTTCAGTATCACCCTGGGTGGTGTAAGACCACCATTCAGAATTGAAACTTGCTAGAAATGGCTATGACCGTGTTTAGTGACCAGATCTGAATAGCCAGGTAATTCCTCGCCTTCCTCTCCCCCATCTCCTTCCCCTCCCCACCACCTTCAGCCTCATAATATACCCCATAGTCACGTCATAGTCTCACCGGCTCCAGACGGGAGCATTTGGGTCTCTTGTGCGGAAATCACATAAATATAAAATAAACAAATATGCACACGAATAAATATTTTAAAATGAGTAATTTTTTACAATCCAACTGAATATTACAATTTTTTTTCATTAATACCGTACATTAGGACAAATAATAATCCCTAAACTTAATACAACAACAGCCCAACATCATTACACATACTCAGTCATAAAATGCTTTAACGAACTCCCCAAAGAAATACAATCCGAAAGGAATTATGAAATTTTTAAACAAAAACTTAAAAGACATTTTACTATTTATTAGATATAGGTATGTGTTACGATGTGCCAACTTATATTTTCCATTCTGAACAAAAAAAATGTCAACTTATTTATTCTCTATGTATGAAAATTCACATTATGTTTATGTAAAACAAAAATGCCAACTCATATTTTCATTGTAAAAAAAATTTCCATTTTGCACAAAAAAAAAAAAAAAAAAAAATCAAAATTATTATTCAACTTATTATTCATTGTATATATTAAAAAAGTAGTTCTACATACATCCAAATTGTAACAACTGTCAAATATGTATAGTACTGTCAATCTGATGTTGCTCCCTCCCTAAACACGAGAATTTCTCAATTAGGGAGGTATTGTTACCACCAATATTGTATATTATATATATTTTGTTTAATTGTATATTATATTTATTGGTTAATAAAAAAAAATAAAAAAAAAGAGTCCCAACTGCTCCCGTCTGGGGCCAGTGGGACTATGGCATCCCTAATTGGGGTATGTTGTAAGGCTGAATGTAGTGGGGAGGGGAAGGATATAGGGAAGAGGAAGGTGGGGAAGTACCTTGCTATTCAGATCTGTTCACTAAACACGGCTAAAGCCATTTCAAGCAACGTTTCAATTCTTAATAGTGGTCTTACATCAGGGCGATAGTGAGATATCTAAAGGCCGTAAAATACAATTAAAAACAAAATATTAAAAAGAATATAACAAATTGTTTATTCATGTAGGTATCTACTTAATACCTACTGGGTTTACGCATTTTACTTGTATCTATTTATGTTTATGCACTTCGATATACAAATTACAAATAACTACTACTCATCAAAATTCTGGAAGCGAGAATTTAACATCTTCATCTGACCCATACTGTGGCGTCTATACAGTCCTAGCGCGTGAGCTAGTACATCTCGAAACCAAGCTTGGAGCGGAACGAACTCTAGTTCTAAAAATGCCCGCTAGCGAGTGTGTAGCGCTGACTTCGGAATCTGAATTTAAATTTGCTGGTTATTCGCTCTGAATAGGAATGAATATTTTGTGCATATACAAACTCGATTCTTTCCAGAAAGACATAGGTACAAATAAAATATCGTATCGGTGATTTCAACCCAATATTGTATTATTTGTATGTCTTTCTCGAAAGAATTGAATTTATTGACGGACAAAACTCTTTGTTCATATTCATATTGCATTTGTATGGGAGCAAACAAATAATTCGTCTCAATTTTTTAAAGCATAACTTTTAAAGGTGTTTTTTTCCTAAAACAATTAAAATAGCGCCATCTGTGAACGCGTAGATTACAACGGATTTCTTAAAATGCAAGCATAAGGCAAGTTTAGTGCTAATGGAAATATATTTATTGTTATAATTAAAAATATTTTTTATAACATCAGTCAGATACAAAATATGTTTATAAAGTCTGTCCCTACAACTTAAAATATATACTAGAAATTTAAGATTTCTACCCATCGTTAAAATGTTAATTTATAGTTAATTTATACATGCAATTTCTTTAATCTAAACTTAAGTTATAATTGGCAATAAACGTGTTACCTACCACTAAATGAATAATAAATCGTAAACTAGAGAACAATTTTCTGAATTTTCTTAATCCCTTCTTTATTGTAAAAATCTTTACAACAAGTCACAAGTCATTATCCTCATTTATACAATTCATAGTGTTTTTCTATCTTACATAATATTACAATAATAATTTGGTTGCAATGACAACGTTTGTGTTACCGCCACCTGCTTAATTTTTAAACGTGTTTATCGTACCTGATGAAACATTCTCAGGTTACAACTAAACGTTTTCTTTTAAAATCGCTAGAGGGCGCTCTTCAAGGCAAATTTAATCATTTTGGTTGGACGGGGTAGTAGACTAGGAGACGAGGTAGGTAAACCCTACGTCATCGAGTACGCGGATGAAACTACTTTTTAGTGATAATGGACACTAAAACCTTAAAAAAGCTGGTTAAGGAGCCGCGCTGCCATGGAAATAGTCAGCGTTTTTTTTCGAAAAAATTACGTCATCGAGTACACGAACGGGAATGGTGTCATATGATAAAGGTCGATTAGAAAATGAGAAAAAAGCAGGACTGCCAACCGGCAGCCTGGCAAGTTCGCAGGCAGCCGGCGTCAAAGTGGGGTAAAAAATAGTAATTTTTACGTCATCGAGTACACGAATGAAACTAATGAATAACTATAGTCCAGATCATTCCATTTAAGAATTTCTTGGTCTGCCGACCAGCAGCCTGGCAATTTTTTGTGTACGATTTTTTAAAGTTTTTTTTTTTTTTTTTTTTTTTTTAATTTTTCGTTTATCTTTATTATTATTTTTATTTCATTATATTTTTAAAAACTTTGAATGCCATATTTTAAAAATATGAACGATAATGATAAAAAAAAATAATTTGAGAGTTCCGAGTGTACCCATCCGTCAGGTGAGCCGTTCGACGCCAAACCACTTATGAAACCTGTCGCGGTGCCCCTCACTGCTGTCGCGTGTCAATATTATTGTAAGTACAAATTTATAATATGAATAGTCCTTTTAAAATTGCCTAATAGTCCATAGTAGTTGGAAGTTCGAAAAACCAACGCACCATCGCTGTAAGAGCTGCGTTCGTCCGTAAAACGACGGAAATTTCTGAAACTCCGTTCGTTTCATATCGGTTTCGCTTGCCCTGCTGCACCGATTACATCGAATACAAGATCGAAACTAATGAAAAAGTCTAGTCTAGATTATCTCATTCATTACTTCTTTGGTCTGCCACCAGCAGCCAGGCAGTTTTTTGTGTACGATTTTTTAAAGTTTTAATTTTAATTTTTAATTCTTAAATAATTTTTTTCAATATCTTTATTATTATTTTTATTTCAATATGGTTTTAAAAACTTAGAATGCCAAATTTTAAATAAAATAAGTGGTAATGATAAAAAAATAAATTTTCGGTATTCCGAGTGTACTCATCGGACGGGAGAGCCTTTCGACGCGAAACAACTTACTGGAAACTGGCCGCGGAGAACTTCGCCGCCATCGCATGCCCATATTATTATACAAATTTATAAAAATAATAATTTTTTTAAGATAACCTAATAGTCCATAGTGGTTGGAAGTTCGAAAACTACCGCACCGTCGCCGTAAGAGCTGCGTTCGTCCGGAAAACGACGGAAATTTCCGAGCCTCGTCCGTTTCATATCGGTTTCGCTTGCCCTGCTGCATCGATTACGTCGAATGCAAGATCAAAACTAACCAAAAGCTGTAGTATAGATCATCCCATTCATGACTTCTATGGTCTGCCGACCAGCAGCCTGGCAGTTTTTTGTGTACGATTTTTTTAAGTTCTAATTCATTTTTTAATTAAAAAATATATTTTCAATATATTTATTATTATTTTTATTTCAATATGGTTTTAAAAACTTAGAGAGCCAGATTTTAAATTAAATAAGTGGTAATGATAAAAAAATTTTTTTTGAGTCTTCCAAGTGTACCCATCGGACGGGAGAGCCTTTCGTCGCGAAACAGCTTACTGGAAACTGGCCGCGGAGCCCTTCGCTGCCATCGCACGCCCATATCATTATACAAATTTATAATTATTATAGTATTTTTAAGATAACCTAATAGTCCATAATGGTTGGATGTTTAAATAACCACTGCACCGTCACCGTAAGTGCTGCGTTCGTCCGGAAAACGACGGAAATTTCCGGGCCCCGTCCGTTTCATATCGGTTTCGCTTGGCCTGCTACACCGATTACACGAGTATAAGATCAAAACTAACGAAAAACTGAAACTAGATCATCTCCTTCATGACTTCTTTGGTCTGCTAGACAGCAGCCTGGTAGTTTTTTATGTACGATTTTAATTTTTATTTTTTTTTATTATTTTCAATATCTTTATTATTATTTTTATTTTAATATGGTTTTAAAACCTTAGAACGCCAGATTTAAAAAAAAAGTGATAATGATAAAAAAATACATTTTGAGTGTTCCGAGTGTACCCATAGGACGGGAGAACCTTTCGACGCGAAACAACTTACTGGAAACTGGCCGCGGGGCCCTTCACCGCTATCACATGCCCATATTATTATACAAAATTATAATAATAATAGTATTTTCAAAATTACCTAATAGAACATAGCGGTTGGAAGTTCGAACAACTACCACGCCGTCGCCGTAATCCCCCCATTACACGTATCAGTATTCGCATCAGTATTTAGGTACTGATGCGAATACTGATACGTGTAATGGCTAATACTGACGCATCGACAAAATTACTGACGCGCATCTAGATATTTGGATCGGCCTCATCAGTATTGGGGCGTGGCCGAAAAGTGGTGGGGGATACTGATGCTGTACTGATGCGTGTAAGGGCTCGCCGCATCAGTACGTCAGTATTTCTTATGCGCCATGGAGGACGGATGGAGGACGGTGCTGTTTTATCGCCTCTAGCTACCGTATTAAAAACATGATTACTCCACATTTGTGCATGTAAACATATAAACAAATTATAGGGCTATACAGCCAATGAATTCACCTATATTTTACTAATTATCTTACGTTTTTAAAATTGAGAGAAAAATTATTAAAAAATCTTCAACTCTATAAATGCGCGAAATTTATGCTTTAGTGTTTAGAAATTGCCGCCAGTGGATATTTTTAATATATATATTGAATATGTTCAACGTTGTTATGTTCCCTATGGCCTGTTTGATAACCTCAGATGCAAATATATATTAGAAATAAATTTTTCATATGTTAACAGCAAATCAAAAGTTTGGTTTGAAAATTATTTTGTAGAATTTGAGTGCGTAACTGAGTTTTAAACTGTCAAAATTCGTTCTAGAACAATTCAAAGACAATCGTTATAGTCTATTTTAACAACTATTTGATAGAATAAATTGCTGGCCATGAATAAAAACTAACCAACCATCACGTCGTTTCCCCGCAGGGGTAGGCAAAGAGGACGGACCGCCAAACAACTCGGTCTTGGCACACACTCCTTGCCTCGTTCACATTCATACATCGTCTCATACATGCTCTTCTATTATTGTGACTGTTGACATGGCCCGATTCAAGTATCTGATTCACTTGGTGGTGCCATGTCTTTCTCGGGCATCCCCGACTTCTTCTACCATTCACATTTGCGTCATATAATCTCCTTACACTCCTTTCCTCGTTCATTCGCTCTACATGCCTAAACCATCGGAACTTTCCTTTCTTGATCTTTCTCATTACGCTTACATCAACCTTGCATTCTTTGCGGATCTCCGCGTTTTTCACACGATCATACATGGTTTTACCACACATACGCCTTAGGGATCTCATTTCTACGGCATTCAGTCTACTTTCATCCTTCCTCTGCCAATGCCATGAATATGTTTTAAATAATTATGTTCAATAAATGTTTTACGAATGGTAGGAAAATGTGGTCCGATTTTGGACCGAAAGCAATCGCAGAAAAATAAAATCGGTCCGAATCGAACCAAAAGCAATCCAGTGGTTAAGTCTCGGATTGATTTTGTGGCTTTGAGAAGCCAAATTTACCTAAATTCCGTAAAAAAATAATAAAGTTTATGATTTTTAATTTTTTTTTACAAATCTCAAAATATGTGATAATGTAAAATATTGGCTATTTAGCACAATAATCAGTTTTGTATGTCTCCATATTCAAATTCGGAAGTATGATTTTTTTTCAATGTCGGAGGAAAATTTTTAAAAATTTTCGCGCAGGAATGTTGAGCAATCAAGGAGTATGTTTTTTTTTATTTTTTATTTATGTAATCGTTCCAGTGGCTAAAATGTAAATGGATCTTTGTATTGCACCTTGTTGATGGCTTAAAAATAAATAAATGATTAGTCAGCAAAATTTCATCCATTAAATTCAAATGTGAGAATTTTTCTTTTTTGAGAAGCCAGTCCTTCACCCATCGTTAGCGCTTCACTCGTTTCCTTGTACCGAACGCCAAAATTATAGCAACACACGCTTTTGTTTTCGGATCCATCACTTTAAAAGCGTCATTCCCGCAAGGATTCGCAACGATACTGACGTCAGTAATACTGACACGTGTAATGGCTCACAAATACTGACGGTTGTCGTCAGTAATTCGCATCAGTAAATACTGATGCGAATACTGATACGTGTAATGGGGGGATAAGTGCTGCGTTCGTCCGGAAAACGACGGAAATTTCCGGGCCCTGTCCGTTTCATATCGGTTTCGCTTGCCATGCTACATAGATTACTCGAGTACAAGATCAAAACTAACGAAAAACTGTAGTCTAGATCATCCCATTCATGACTTTTTTGGTCTGCCGACCAGCAGCCTGGCAGTTTTTTGTGTACAATTTTTTGAAGTTATAATTTTTTTTTTAATTTAAAAAAAAAAAATTCAATATCTTTATTACTTTTTTTATTTCAATATGGTTTTGAATATTTAGTATGCCAGATTTTAAATAAAATAAGTGGCAACGAAGAGTGGCAATGATAAAAAAAATAATTTTGAGTGTTCCGAGTGTACCCATCGGACGGGAACGCCTTTCGACGCGAAACAACTTACTGGAAACTGGCCGCGGAGCTTTTCACCGCCATCGCATGCCCATATTATTAAACAAATTTATAATAATAATAGTCTTTTTAAAATTACCTAATAGAACATAGTGGTTGGAAGTTCGAACAACCATCACACCGTCGCCATAAGAGCTGTGTTCGTCTGAAAAACGACGAAAATTTCAAAACTCAGTGCGTTTCACATCGGTTTCGCTTGCCCTGTTGCATCGATTACACTCGGAACACTCAAAATTTATTTTTTTATCATAACCATTTATTTTATTTAAAATCTGGCATTCTTAGTTTTTAAAACCATATTAAAATAAAAATAATAATAAGGATATTGAAAAAATTTATTTAAGAATTAAAAATAAAAATTAAAACTTTAAAAAATCGTACACAAAAAACTGCCTGGCTGCTGGTGGCAGACCAAAGAAGTAATGAATGAGATAATCTAGACTAGACTTTTTCATTAGTTTCGATCTTGTATTCGATGTAATCGGTGCAGCAGGGCAAGCGAAACCGATATGAAACGAACGGAGTTTCAGAAATTTCCGTCGTTTTACGGACGAACGCAGCTCTTACAGCGATGGTGCGTTGGTTTTTCGAACTTCCAACTACTATGGACTATTAGGCAATTTTAAAAGGACTATTCATATTATAAATTTGTACAATAATATTGACACGCGACAGCAGTGAGGGGCACCGCGACAGGTTTCGTAAGTGGTTTGGCGTCGAACGGCTCACCTGACGGATGGGTACACTCGGAACTCTCAAATTATTTTTTTTTATCATTATCGTTCATATTTTTAAAATATGGCATTCAAAGTTTTTAAAAATATAATGAAATAAAAATAATAATAAAGATAAACGAAAAATTAAAAAAAAAAAAAAAAAAAAAAAACTTTAAAAAATCGTACACAAAAAATTGCCAGGCTGCTGGTCGGCAGACCAAGAAATTCTTAAACGGAATGATCTGGACTATAGTTATTCATTAGTTTCATTCGTGTACTCGATGACGTAAAAATTACTATTTTTTACCCCACTTTGACGCCGGCTGCCTGCGAACTTGCCAGGCTGCCGGTTGGCAGCCCTGCTTTTTTCTCATTTTCTAATCGACCTTTATCATATGACACCATTCCCGTTCGTTTACTCGATGACGTAATTTTTTCGAAAAAAAACGCTGACTATTTCCATGGCAGCGCGGCTCCTGCCAAGAGGCGCACCGGCAGACAAGCTTTTTTAAGGTTTTCTAAGTGTCCATTATCACTAAAAAGTAGTTTCATCCGTGTACTCGATGACGTAGGGTTTACCTACCTCGTCTCCTGGTCTATAGGTACTCCTAATTTCACTTTACCTCGTTCTGAGACATGCGGTGACAAAGTTTGCAAAGACGATTTCTCATTATCTATTTACCGATTTCTGATGTTTAGGTTAATTCTTGTGTAAAGTATTTTAGTTCAACATATTTTAAAGCAAAATATTTAAATGTGACGCATATTTACCGTTTTAGAACATACCTAAACATGCAAATAGGTCCTTGTGCAACCAGTTAAGGGATAATAAGCCATTGCACAAGGTTCTAATTACATTTTCCTAATGCTAAGGCCACGTCCCATTTAAGTATTTTTCCATTAAAAGATGATAAAAAAATATTTTAATTAAAATTGTTAAATAGATTACGAAAATTCGTCTTTGCAAATTTTGAAACCTTATAACGTGGTAATAGAGCAAGAGCCCGTGGCGATCAGAGCTTCGTTATTTTATAAAACCCGAATGTTTCTCTGTGTATGTCTCTAATACAGGTATACAGGTAAAGACGATCCCCGACTATGAAGTTTGGATCATGATGGCCTTGAAAGATAGCAGGTACCAAAGGTGTATGAAATTGCACCTCAATGTCAAGAGCATTTTGCTCGCACTTTTACAAGGTACCTACTCGTAGTAGTCTGCTTGCGTCATAGAGATATATTATAGAGGCGCTATCCCGTACATAATTCTCCGAGATTCATGTTCAAATCATGCACAAACTGGCCTTCGGAAAGTGAATTCTAACTGAAGCCACCGCGTCGAAAGGCTCAGCCGTCAGACCGTCCTTTCCTTTTACTCAAGCCCATGGTTTCATCCTTTTCCACCCACTACTTTGATACGTCACATGCCAGCCACGGTCGACGGTTGTTGTTGTTGTTGTACTAATAGAGAAATGGAGGTACTAACCTACGATTCCGTTGAACCAATTTATTCGCTAAATGTCTCATATATGTATATGAATGGCTGGCGTCGAAATTTCGCACTATTTCACTCCCACCCGCTTGCATGTATATACCGCGCTCGCACCTACGGTAGATTTTTAAGAGGAATAGGTATAAACGCTAGAAATATTTCGATTCTCGTGCCTGCAAAATTTGCAATCGAGCGTCTTATTTGCGCGAGGCAAGTAAGCGAAAAAGTGGTTTTTATTTATTTTGTCCATAATTTTATAAGAGTGAAAAAAAGTTAGAACATAGAAAACCTCAAAAATGGTCTTAGCCATAAAGGGGTATTTTTATAACAATGTTTCTTGTATTACTTCATAGTTAAGTCATGAGAAAACTTTTTTTTGTGGTTTACGCTTATTTTTTTTGTTATGTAAATAATAATTTTATTGTAATTCCGTTACATAGAAAACCTAGTAAAAGCTTCAATTTATCCGTAGCATATTTTTTTATGTTAATACTGAAGCCAATTCGTCGTAAAGATTAATCTAAATAGGATTTCACGTATAATATTATACATTCACCTTAGTGTGTCTGACAAGGTGAAGGAACCATCGAAACTGTCGAAAACTGAGAAAACATAATATGTTGATAGCTCCTCAAGTAACATATATAAAAATATAAAATTCAGCTTTTATACTTTAACGTAAGTACAATTATAATTAATTGATATATTATCTTTCAAAGCCACTGTGATACCAACTTCATAGTCGGGGATCGTCTTTACCAGTATTAGGGTCATACACAGAGCAACGTTCAAGTTTTATAAAATAACGAAGGGCTGATCGTCACGGGCTCTTGGACTATAAGGCAAAGTTAGGAGCCCATCCAACCAAAGTGACGATCTATAATGCGCCTCGTAATAACGATCAACTCTCAGTTACAAAAAAAAAATAGAGAGTGTAAGTGATGTTAGAACCTTGTCAAATAAATGATTATTTAAAATGCTTAAAGTTATAACTTTGTCATACATATATCTAGGAAAATGCAATACAGATGGTTCTGGAAATTATTTTGGGTGTAGAAACGAGCAAAGAAAATGTTTTGGCATTCAAATGTAATTTTTGAAAAAAAAAGTCAGTTAAAACTGTATCCAAATGAATGACGATGTGGTATAAATAGATTGGCGAATAATCGTTCCGTACTAAAAACCTTAAAATGTTGATAATTTATTGTAAAATTAATAAAATACACGATATCATTAAGATACACCAATACTCTATCCTTTCCTAATATAACCTAACCTAACATAGTCCAACCTATACATTATGTATGTGTGTACGTACCCATACTCGCCTCTTAAATTCTACAATTTCAGAGGCGATTATGTGTAGGTATCGCCGCCCCGGGTACCATTTATTAAATAACCTTCACCCCTGCCACAGGTCACTCGAAGTGTTTTGCTACCTTTGGTGATTAAGCAGAGGTGCCTGGGTTCATGGGGTGAGGCATGTCTAAGTCTTGGCGGTTGGTGAGTTTTCCCGCCCACTGCGTGGCGGACCGGACTGGAAGAGACTGGTTGAGACATTCCTAAGCTGGACCCCTCCAGCCGGACTCTCTCGACCCCAGATTCCCACCCTTCTTACCATTTCATTCCTAGAACTTCCGCTCTTTCCTTTCCCTAAAAAGACCCTCCATACAGCATCCCCGAAGATGTAAAATAAATAAATATATATATTGTATTTCATATCATATAACTGAAAAAAAAAAAAAAAAATATATATATATATTTATGTATGAATACATTTAAATGTTATATTAGAATAAGTTAACAATAATAATCTAAACGAAAATATGAAAGAGAACAAGACACAGAAAAACAGAAAAAGACAATGGTCGCAACTGGGACTCGAACCCAGACCTCTCCGTCTAACCGGGACGAGCGCGTTAACCAATTTCGCCATTGCCACCTTCTGTCAAAGCCGTCATATTTGTCAATCTAATATATTAAAATTTTAGAATTACATTATTATCAACTAATTATTTTTCTCCATATTACGGGCAACTACCTTTTCAGTGGAAACAATCATTCTAAGAATTGGTTTGCTACCTGGATAGCGTCTCGGATAGATATATCCGAATTTATTTACATGGAACAATTGACTTTTACGAAAGTCTAAATGAATATTCAATTTTTATAAGAAAAACTTTTTCTTTTTATACTTTTTTGAAGGTTATTCCCATCAGTGAAATATATAATATTAGAATAAGTTAACAATAATAATCTATACGAAAATATGAAAGAGAACAAGACACAGAAAAACAGAAAAAGACAATGGTCGCAACTGGGACTCGAACCCAGACCCAGGCATGTTCACTATTTACCCAATAAAGTTGTAGTTAGTGCAAACATTTTTGTATCTAATACAATGTCGTCCAACCAAATTTGTTTTCTACAAGGGCAACAACATATATTTTGTATAATGTTGGACATTTAATTAGTTACGAGTTATTATAAATAGTACCTAAAACGTTCATAGAAATGAAATTACGATTTCGGGTAAAACGTAATTCAGAAGAAAACATTTTTTCGAGCAACTGGGCTGGGCCACATGTTGGATACTTCAAGAATGTTCCTATTTCCTACTAGAATGTTCAAACTGATATTCCCAAACTCCTCATCACTGTTGTTATAAAACAAACATAGGTATACATAGTCATTTTCTTTCACCACAACAAAGGCAAAAGTATAATAATAACAGTCTCACAGGACGGCCCTGGAGCATACCGTTATAACGTATAACACTTAAATAGCCCGAACACTCTTCAGAGTTTAGCAATCCTGTCACGGCTATTGATCGAGGAGAGGTCAATTCCTTCTCTAAACTGTATCATTGCATCACGAAATAATACGTTTACAAGACAAAATAATTAAGGTGTGAAAGGTCCCATCACATCACATTTTTAAGAGTGTCCCAACACACGGAATGGTGCAACAAAAAGTATTCTGTTTCAGAAATAAACGGAGTTCGTTATCAAGGGGTAAGGTTCACGATTGCGAATCAGGGATTCGCGGGTTCCAATCCTGACGTGCGCAAGAACATTTTATCTAATTAATCTGTGCTGTTTCACAATTAATTAAACATAAATAATATACAGTGGATATGCGGCACGTTCCAGAGCGGATGATACTATCAGTATCGCCCTGGTGAAATGCCACCATTCAGAATATAAACTTTGCTTGAAATGGCTTTTGCCGTGTTTGATGATTAAATCTGAATTGCCACGTGCTTCCCAACCTTCCTATTTCCCATCCGTTTTACGTTTTACTCTCCCCAATACCTTCAACCTTACGATGCCTTAGTATCACTGGCTCCAGACGATTGGGAGCAGTTAACCACTCTGACCCATAAACTTGTTTACACGTCAATGTAACATTACTAGACATACGTATGATATATGAGGCGTACCTGATTTATTAAGACTCTTGTGAGTATTCACTCAAATGTGTGTCAAGCTTTGGTGTTGCAAAATTAATCTCGGTTTCAGAAGAAAGAACAGAAGGCATTAAGTCATTTTAAAATTTCCGGAAACCTGTTTTGCATGTCTTCAAAAATAAACTTTCGCTTGCCAGCCATGTCCGTTTGAGTGATCAGCGAAGCTATAATTTTGGAGAAAAGATAAATGTAGTTTAAATATAATTGTAGAGCTTACCTCGGCCCAACGCAATGGGGGTTTGACATATTTATTTATTTTGTTTTTCACGACCAGGCTTTTACATTTTTATTTTTTTTAAAGACAAAGAAAACCTTAACGAGCACAGCAAACCAGAAACAAAATTATTTACAACGCAGAATGGAAAAATAGTACAATAAATAAATGAAAATAAGTCGAAGCAGAGCTTGGCAATTTGTTCAATTAGATTTGTTATTCTGCTTGCCGATAAAAATCTACTAAAGACCTGTTTATATTTGTGATTGATGCGATTGATATGTTAAATACCTTAAATACGACTAACGATATCCTTCATTGTGTCACTATAATAATAACACAACCAACAAAACGTAATGGAAATATCTGTTCTTATTAGAATCCTCTCATTTCCCAATACACTTCAAATGTGTACTGCGTTTTTTAAATACTTTTTTTACATGATACTTATTCTGTGAAACGCATCCCCGTGTAAAAACAGAATTAGGTGCATGCATTTCAGAAACCTATAGCTATTGCATTTTATCAAAGTTCATGTCACCGCGGGTTGCGATCTTCTTTAGAAGGCTATTAAACTTAGTAGTTTCACAGAAACAATTGATGTCTCGCACCTATTCTTACTTACTTGTCATTGAAATTCCGCGAACCGAAACAAATAAAATATTTTGTTCAATGCATGTTCAAATTTAAATATATACATATCTGTGACTAGGCCATAAACAACATACAGAAGTCATACTATTTAATATTCTTACCGGACCACGTACCTGCGGCAATTTTAAAGTAAACAATACGCAGAATCCACGCATTTACACTTTTTTCATATATTTTTTTTTATTACTAAAAATATGCGATAAACGAATATATGGGATAAACGTTAAAATACGGGAACATTCAGTGGCTCTCTAACACTACAATTAATATTATGTCTCCATATAAAAATTCGAAGGTACGCTTTTTTTAATAAGGACGGGAAATTTCCAAGCCGAATACTTAAAAATTTCCAAGCGCTTAACGCTTAAATTCATCGTAATTCAGAACCAGAACGCTCCTGCGGATAGATTTATTGCTGGTAACCTATTACGGATATAGAGAACACCATTAATTTATGTCCAATCTAGGAGTCTATGGCAGGTGATTATAGGAGATGACCAAATAGGTTCTGACGTCCGTTATTGTCATACGCGTGCCAAAGCAATGAAGGCTTTGGAATGCGAATAGAACCGTTAACTTTGACATGTAGCCACCACAAGAACCTCGATGTAAATCCAGGTGATAAATGAAGTGTGCGAACTTGGGTTTTGAGAAATCCTTGCCAATTTAACAATAATACTCGTATCTCCCATTGGAATGTTACATTCTGAAAGTTGGGCTGCTTACTGCTGTTTTTTATTGCCGATATACCTACTAATGCCAATGAAAACTAAATCTGATTGCATTTCATGTATAATGAAGTAGGTAGGTACGAAGAATTTTATACTTATAAAATGTTGTTTTCGGCAAATTATAATAAAGTATCGTCGGCAAGGTATATTTGTACTTGACTCATATGTTGTTAATTGAGGGCGTGGAGTTTGTGAAGTACACTCATTTTAACGTCCTCTAAAAGCTGAATGCCATTACCACGCTGCTCGCTGCTGGTTCCCGGTATAGGGGCGTACTGGAGGTCATAATTACATTATTGATAAAAGACGATTTTCAAGGACACATTTAGAGAATATTTCGCAATTGGAGAGAACTGATAAAATAGATACCATGTCGTTGTGGAAAGGGAAAAAATGTTATGTTAAGATGCCCGGGTTCATGGGGTGAGGTTTGTCTTGGTCTTGGATGTGGATGCTTTTACCCACCAATTGCGTGGTAGGCCAGATCGGGGAGACCCTTTGACCTCTCCGGCCGGACTCTCTCGATCCATCGCCATCTGCAGCGGGAGGAATGGTTTCGCATGTTCGTCACTCCTAAACACATTGACCCCCAGATTCCTACCAACCCTTCATGCCTTTTTCCTTTCCAAAACGACCTTTCCTTCATCAGTTTCCTAAAAAGACCCTTCACACAGCACCCCGAAGATGTCCTAGGTCCTCAGGGCCTCCTGTGGCCTCATGGTGATAAAGTAAAAAAAAAGTTTTTTTTTTTTTTTTAAGTGAATAAACATTCTCGGGTTTCGAATTATCCCACAATATTGAAATTCCATCTACATTGTCCTACATCCATAATTATAAGGGGAAAGTGTTGCCTGTGGACTTAGCTAGCAGAGGATTGCACCCACGATGTCTGGCCGGGAACACTGGGAACCCGGCGCTTTTGTCCACTCGGCTACTAACCTGCCCTCCAGTCAAATCGGAACAATCAATATTACGCTAGGTAGGTATCGGCCTAAAGAAAGTTTGAAAAGGGAATTGTCATTGAGATAAAGACTTTTTTTTGACAAATTGTTTTTTTTGAATATATAATATTAGTGGTAACAATACCTCCCTAATTGAGAAATTCTCGTGTTTAGAGAGGGAGCACTCACTTTAACTCCTTATTTTTAAATTTAACAAAATGTAACTTTAAACATTTATGGTTTATACCAAGAGTCATAGAAAATTATTTTAACAAGTTTAGCTCATCTAGGGGGTAAAGCGGTGATTGGCTAAAAATTCGTGAAGTAGCTTGAAGTCCATGTTACACTGGGAGATTTGAATTTTGAATGCTTCAATAAAAGTGGCAGTGTTTTATTTCAAGCTACGTCACAATTTCATTTCGATGAAAAAGGATTGTATTTCATTATATGAAAAAATAAAATCTTTATTTAACAAATTTTACAAGAGTAGTTCTAAAACTATATAAAAAATGGAAAAGTAGACCAATAAACAAAACATATGAAACAGAATACAAAAAAAATATGAAACCTTGTCAATAAACTTATAAATAAAGATAAAACTAACTACTATAATAATAAATTTAAAAACTGTTTTAATGATACAAAAAAAAAACCTGGGACGAGATAAATAATATTTTAAGAAGTAAACCCAAAAACGATTGTGATGAAACTATAACACGATATATGTTAAAAGATAGAACTGAGGATTCTATGTCAAATGATTTTGTGAATTACTTTTCGGATAGCATCAGCAACATGTTCCATAAATGCAATCACAAAGCTACTAATATAGTACTGGAAGAACTACCTCACTGTTTATATATACCAAGAGCTACTATAACTTATATTGAAAACGTTGTTAAAAAAATGAAAAACTCTAAAAGCACAGGTATTGACAATAAAAGAATGTTTGATTTAAAAAGAAATATACAAACTCTTGGGCCAATAATTACACATTTAATCAATATGATAATAACAAGCAAAAATTCCACAAAAATTTAATGTAGCATTACCAGACCGATATTTAAAGGTGGAAAACACATTGAACTGGGAAATTATAGGCCTATTAGTATACTACCAGCATTAGAAAAAGTTCTCGAAAAATTTATATCAAATAAATTAAATAATTACATTGAAAAATTCGCTATCAACATGGCTTCAAAAGAAAAAAAAATACTGAAAAACTCCTGCAAGATTTTTCCAACTACATAAATAATCAAAATAATAAATTACATGTTATTGTTTTTTTATTAATTTAATAATAAAATTATTGAATATATAAAATAAATAAAAATTAAAATGGAGTTCTACAAATTAAACTTGATAACAATAAATAAAAAAATGTTATTGTTTTATTTATCGTTAACTCTAAAGCTTTTGACACTATTAACTCAAAAAAACTGCTAAAAACTCTAGAAAAAATTGGAATACGAGGAAATGTGTTAAATTTATTTAAAGAAAATCTTAGAAATAGAAAAATATGTACCAAAATAAATAATACTTTTAGTAAAACAAAAAATGTATATGCAGGAGTTCCACAAGGTTCCATATTGGGACCTACACTATATATGTATAATATGTAACTATAATGAAAAAACTTTTCTCTTTTGTCAAACATTTTGTATTCGCAGATGATACGGCATTGGTCATATCACATAAAGATCTAAAAACTGCAATTGAACTCACGCAAATTGACTTTAATCAACTTTGTATATGGTCTCATGATGCAGGACTATTAATTAATGCCAAAAAAACCAAAGTAATGCATATAAGATCACCTAATGCCAAATTTCAATTTAATCCTAATATTATTTCTCATAATTTTAATTGCATCCATAAAAATATTCCAACTAAATGTAAATGTGAAAGTTTAGAATTAGTTACGGAATATGTGTATCTTTGTGTTACCGTAGATTGTTTTTTTAAATGGGACAAACATATTTAAAAAACCTGTAAAAGACTCAGATCAATTGCTGGCAGAATGTACACATTAAATTTTTTCTTATCAATTGAAACACTAAAAATAATTTATATGTCACTGGCAGAATCCATTATAAGATATGGATTAACAATATATTATAACAAATCTGAAACAAGTCCAAGTTGTATAAAACGCAATTGTAAAATTATTAGTAGTCCCTACTACACCATTACTGTTTCAGAGTGCCAAAGTTTTACCTGTTAAGGCAATACTATGGCAAAAAATTATAATTCAGCATATATTTACTCAGCAGCATAAAGAGAAATTAGAACATAAATACAGCACTAGATTCACGCGCAACGACGGGTTAATAGTTCCGAAATTTAATAATAAGTACGGACAGAGAACGTTTGAATACAACATACCGAAAATATTTAATTTATTTTCTGATACCATAAAGCAATGTAATTCTATGAATAAGGTTAAATATATGCTGAAAAATTGGCTATCGGAAAAAAAATATTTATACATACTTATATTGATTTGTATGAAAAAATGTATGAACAAACTGTTGAATTTGAAGATATAGGATGTATAATCGAGGTGTGTAGATGCAAAGGCTGCAATCTCCAAAATATCGAAAAAAAAGTTATGAATGCAGTTCCATAGAGATTCAAATTGTGCATCTAATAAGTTCATTGGTTAGTTACAAACTCAACTTATTCCCATCAAAATCCGAAAGCAAAGGCAGCAATCTCCACGTTCTTTTCAAAGCAACCGCAGCATTCTCCATTTCGGCCAATCAAATTCGTAGGAAGTGTCACGTGACAATATGGCCGCTCCATACTAAAATGACATTTGGTACTGATTTTTCTATGTCAGTTTTTGATGTTTTGAAGTATGTAAAAGTGTGTTTGGAATAAATATTTTCAATAATT
Organism: Limnephilus lunatus; assembly: GCA_917563855.2. NCBI lineage: Eukaryota > Metazoa > Arthropoda > Insecta > Trichoptera > Limnephilidae > Limnephilus > Limnephilus lunatus. Next base: position 28,601,313 of record OU830594.1, on the reverse strand, counting down.
ATTAAAGATGGATTGTCACCCGGCCCTAGCATTATCAAAAGACACCCGCAAATCTATTATTAAGTCTGAAAATTGGAAACGAAATGTTACAAAAATATCAAGAAATGTAGCTGTCACATTTCATTTTGGCTTGGAGGAAAGCATTATAACTCACAAAAATATTTAAGATAATCTATTTATTTTTCACTTTTGCACTTTTTATATCAAAAATACCTAGTATCCGTTAGATAATAATGAGAAGTAAGTATTTTTGTTTGCAAAAATGGAAAATAATGTATTTTAGTAGCTATTTCATTAAAAATCAGACAATTTCACATCTTTTCTTCATGCCATATTTGATGTTTTGACGGCCTCCATGGTTCCGAGGTAAAACTCACAATCTGAAGGTCGCGGGTTCGAACCCGGCGAGCGCAAATAAATTTTATTTGATTAATTTGTGGTATTTCACAATTAATTCACTTTTTAATAATATTTAGTATATAGGAGGCCCTTTGCTCAGGGCCTATATCATCTTTGGAGATGCTGTGTGGAGGGTTTTTTTAAGGAAAGGAAGAAAGGGAGTTCTGGGAAGGAAAGGGGTTTTAGGGGTGGATAGGAATCTGGAGTTCAGTGTGTCTTAGTCTTCGGCCTCCACAACTTAGACAAACCTCACCCCATGAACCCGTGCACCCCTCCTAAATCACCAAACGTAGCGAACCACTTAGGGTGACCCATGACAGAGGTGTTGGTTATCCAATAAAGGTTTCCGGGGCGGCGGTACCAATTCCTGCCTCCCAAAATATTTGCGGTACATTCAAGAGTGGAAGATACCCTCACTATCGCCCTGGTGTAAGACCATCATTCAGAATTGAAACGTTGCTTGAAATGGCTTTAGCCGTGTTTGGTGACAGGTAGCCGAGTTTGGGGTCCAATAGCCAGGTACTTCCCCATCTTCCTCCCCCCCCATCTCCTTCCCCTCCCCACTAATTTTGGCCTCACAACATACCCCAATCGGGGATGCCATAGTCTCACTGCCTCCAGACAGGAGCAGTTGGTGACTCTTGTGCGGTATTCATATTAAAAAAAAATATATATATATATATATATATTTTGACATAATAATATTAAAATAGTTTTTCAGGCTACTTTTTATTTTTCTCATATTATGCTCTTTTCTTTCTCATATTAATTTTTGGTTCATTATCTAAATTTTAATTATTCAGAATATTATGTATCATATTTTCTCATATTTTTGCTGCACGCATAATAACACCTGTTTTCTAGAAAAAAATGTTCAATAATATCTTCAAAAAGTTTTTATTTGCAATTACCCCTTATTGAGTTATAAAGTATTCCTTGAAGCCAGTCAACACAAAACAAAGATGGTGGTTTTTTGGGAATGTTTGTAGCAAACACAGCAATCTCCAATGTTGTATGAAGCAAAAGCAGCAATCTCCAACACTTGGTAGCAAAAGCAGCAATCTCCGGATTAAAATGTTATTTATCTTTTTATAGGCGTGCAATAAACAAAATCTGATGATGCAAATATTCTATGATATCAAACTGCTATTTAATGTATTTTTTTCAGCGTTCAGTGAAATCCCATTTAATATGTACAAGTTTTTTTGCCTTTTTCTCAAAAACATAAAAGTGGGAGATTGCTGCCTTTGCATCTACACACCTCAATTATAACATTTAAAATTTATATGCATCTAACTTAATTATAATCACCTGCTGACAAACCAATTCAATTGGCTTAGCAGGACTTGTTTGTGATTTGTAATAACTATTCTTACAATAATAAATAAAATATATATTTTTTTTTAAATGAGCTAACTTTGATAAACGCATTTTCTACGAACTTCTTTCTAGAAATCTTGTGATTTCTGAGGATATTTTGGTTTTGATTTATTAAATCACGGCCGGCATGGTCTAGGGGAAAGGCTCTTGACTAGCAATCCGAAGATCGCGGGATCGAATTCCGGCGTGGGCAAATAAATTTTATTTGATTAGTTTGTGTTATTTCACAATTGATTCATTAAAACTAATATATAGTAGATATATTTGCGGCACGTTCCAGAGTGGAAGATACTCTCAGTGTCGCCCTGGTGTAAGACCACAATTCAGAATTAAAACGTGGCTTTAAATAACTTTAGCCGTGTTTGGTGACCAGATCTTAATAGCCAGGTACTTCCCCACTTTCATCTTTCCCATCTCCTTCCCCTCCTCACTACATACCCCAATTGGAGATGCCATAGTTTCACTGGCTCCAGGCGGAAGCAGCTGGGACTCTTGTGAGGTATTCATATAAAAAAAAATAAGAGAAAATTAGGACTATACTTTTTTGGACGCTAGGTTCACTGCTAACAAACCTACTAGTTTAATAAAAACACACGTTTTTATTCCATTGACTTGAACCCGCCCTGTTCCGATATACATACCTACTTGAACATATTTTGTTTCGAAGAGTATCCGTAAAAAAAAAACTTCTACTTTCTCCGCGAAACTTTGTGCAATAAAATTAATTAACAACATCCTTTGCCGTAAATTTGTATTGTGTATAAAAAGTTTTAAATGGTTTTATGACATGTAAATTTTTCTTTATTAACAGAATACCTGTTTGTTTCTGGCACACCTTTCAAAAATTAATAACACGAAGAGAGTTTTTGCAGATATGTGTTTTTTAAAATACTGTATAGGTATTTTAATTTTAACTAACTTTCATATTTTAGCAAATAATATTTTGAATTATTCACAAAAACTGTGATTTATAACAAAACTGTATTTAAATGCTCTTATGAACTATATTCACTCACACAATGCAACGAGTATCTAGGTACCTACCATCGCCATGTGCTCATTACCAGTTAAAGAAAATAATTAGTTATTAATTAAGTATACACAATACGCCATCATAATAATACACAATAACAGTTAAAAATCCGCACCGCAGGTTTTTGCTGCTAGGCCCTGCTGGCGGCTTTTGATTCGGCTTCGCCCAGTTTGAGTGTTGGTGACCATTTTATAAATCCAAAAAAGAAACTGGTTCCAAAATTCTCGGATCCACTGGGATCCCGTGACAACTAGTCAACGGGACAAAGTAACCGCGACAGGCAATGACGTCATATAATATTATTATTATTATTCACAACTGCCAGTTACAATAATAATCATGTTATCGTCAATCTCTCCATATCTGGAAAGATTCACGAAGTTAAAAATTGAGTAGTACTTATGTCAAGGGATGCTCCCCAAGCCAGCTGTTAACATAAGTGGCCTTGCTTTATAATTCGGTTCAATTACAAAAGTAGATTTGTATACAAACTCCTCGTACGAAAACGGTTTTGCGTATGGCGTGGCGTCAGAGCTGCATTCTTAGCTTGATTCTTAAATATCAACCGTACAGACGTAAGCGTATTAATAACGTCCACCGTCCACCATCAGAATGGGAGAGAACATTCAATCAATTAAATAATATGCACAGTTAATATCGCATTGTAACTCTTCCTATCGATAAAGATGAAAATGTCCCATAAATTATGTTAAATGGTGTTGGCAAATATTTTTCGTTTTGTGGTAATAATACAGTGAATAATCTCTCTGAACGTCATTTTTACATACATGTACATACATCGTCAACACAATTGAAAATTTGAGAAATTTAAAATTTCACTGGAATGAAATATTGCTTAGAAATGAATTACAATACAAATAATATTGTTTCTTCATTAAGATGCATTTCGTCCATACACGTATTCTCTAGTTACCTCTCTGGGTTTCGACACAACTGCAAATATTTTTTTTATATGATATACCTAGATGTCGACCGCTATCGTGTCGGTACGTTTTGATTTTTTTTAAAGTTACTTCTTATGGGAGTTAGGATTCTCCAAAAATCGTTAAAATTGCCTGGTTTGAACGCCATCAATAGACGTTCAGTATACAAACAAGACAATGATTTTAGATTTTCACTGCCAAAAGTATTTTCCTTAGTTGTTTTTGGGGTGTAATGCCGTGTTGCGCTACCTCCTTCTTTAGCCTAAAGAAGGAGGTAACGCAACACGGCATAACACCCCTAGCTTGGCTTTAGGCTAAAGAAGGAGGTAGGGCTACACGGCATAACACCCCAAAAACAACTAACAAAAAAACTAGAGAATGTATTTTTTTAAAAGTCAAAACTTGCAGTCGTGGAGTATTTTCAGTTAGTAAAAAAAATCTTCAAAATCGGTCTAGTTTTGGAGGAGAAAAATGGGGTTTCGATGATTTTATTTAGGTATTATCAGATTGATTTGCTGTTGTCCAAAGATATTGGAATATAAGGAGATGTGCCATCCTCCGTTTTTACTAAGTGAGACTGCGCTTCCGGGTGTCGCCGAGTTGTTATGAATAATTAACGAATAAACTAAACGAACGCTAAACTAAATGAACAAATTCTTTCCGTATTCAAACTATATTGTTAACCAATAATAATGCACACCTTAAAAAAAATCAAGAAAATGAACAAATTCTTTTTGTATGCAAACTACGCGCATTAGGCCGTAGTTCGGCGACAGTCGCGCGGACATCATAGCATATCTCTTTGTATTTGAATATCTTTGCTGTTGTCCCTTTCGCTCAGTATTCGGGGGAGTAAGAGCGATAGTTTTTTTTATTTTTTTTTTATTGATCATATACGTGATGTTTACAATATATTATTCAATAGTGACTTCAACAATTTGGTAAAATACATATTGTTCAAATTTCTCGGGGACCGGGTTTCCTTTTAACCACCCGAGCGATAGAGATTTCCAGGTGTTCGGTTTTCAATTGAAGGGGGGGAAGGTTTTAAAGGCGAAAAAGAGGTTTTTTTTGAGATATGAATAGTTTTGGTTTATTTATTTTATATACACGTATGACATCTATAGTATCTTTAAAAAAATATCAATAAATAAGTCCGTGAGGGCGAATCTCCAGAGGCGCCTCGAAAAAAAGTTATCGGATCATCTGAAACAAAAAAGTCGAAATGCGTTTAAAAGGTGATATGTTTTCCCAGGTAGTCAGGATGAATGCGATTTTTACTAAAAAAATCGGTGAATTTGTTATTATAAAATGGAAAAAATGGTAAACATTAAAAAAACTCTTCCTGATTACCTGTTGATTTATCTGTAGACAATACAATGCATACAAAATTTCAAAAGGATCGGTCAAGTAGATTTTGAGATATGATGTTCACGAACTACAAAAAATTATTTGCAAGGAAATCGATTTAAAGTTTTGTTATGCTCAAAATACACTTGAATCGAGCATGAGGGCCGGTCCCTTGAAACGCTGTATCTTCTTTAGTTTTTCTTCGAATTTCTTGATATTTTGACATAATACTCTTGACATGTTGTACATTCAGAAAAAACTTTACCCCCCCCCCCTTAAGTAATGCAAAATCGAGTGATTTTGGTTTGAAAATTAGGTCACTTAGAAATATTTTAGATACTTTAATTAAATACTGTGAGAACAAACATATTTTCCTTTGAAATAGGTAATCAGTTTTTTTTTATAAGTCTTTTTATCAAGCCAAAAAAACAGCTTTAATATTCAAAATCTCCTAATTACCTTTTCGGTTATGATTTTATTGTTGGTATAATGTGGAAATAAAATTCTTAAGAAAATGTATGTAAAATATTTTCTCAAATATTTGTTCCGCTTCTTCGCAAAATAAAATAACACTCGCTTTGGCGATGTTTTTTTTCTTGAATAAATCAAAACAGGCGGCTGGTTTTTAATGGGAATTTCTACCTTATCGCCATCTATATAAGGAGTGTTTTTGTTAGCGGCCTGATCCAGAATTTTACACGACGTCGTGCATCGCCTTATAACGGAAACCTTTGAACTTGTTACTGTGTTTTAAATCCGATAAATCAACGTAGATGTCACCTTTTATACCATATTTTTACAAAAAAATTTTTAGTCGAGTGGATAATTGTAAAATAATTTTTTGGCACCATTTTAGTTAATAAGATAAAATAATTATTTTCTTTTAACCACCATTTTAATAGTAGGTATAATATCAATATGTTAAATATACATAAATGTGTAAATTTTAACAAGCAAATTAATTTTTTTTACTTCGTTTCGCGAAAATTAAATCTATTAAATATATAATATTATAAAAATATTAAAAACAAAAAAAAAATCGATGCTGTGTCTCTGCGTAACTCCAGTTCAATGACCTCCAGAACTGGGATTTGTTTTGATTTTCAAAATTGGAACTGAAGCTTGTCGGATAGATTCAGATAAGCGATAAAGTAGGTAGGTAAGTACTTACCAAAAAAAAATTAATAAATAACTGTATATTTGAGATGTGCATTTCTTTTATTTAAATGTATGTCAGTTCTCGAAATTAATTCATCAAGTTCACTCATTCGAAATGTAAATATCTGATCGTCTTTTGAAAGGCAAATATTTTTTAATAAATAATTTCGGCCTTTCAAATCCTACAATTAGAATATGGATTAATAAGATTTTTCATGGTTCAGCGCTAGTATTATATAAAATATGACAGTGACCTTTATTTGTAGTAAGGAAACGGACTCCTTAACACGAATACTTTTGCGTGCACATGTAAATAAGCAATGTTGCAAGAGAGAGTTCTGTGTTACTCAAACGCTTCGAAGAAGTTTGCCAGTCTCGTCCAGTCTTCGCCACTCGAAACACCTTCGTTTATATTTATACGATTAATAAAAAAGAAGACGAAATGGACTTAAATACGTAAACCTGTTAGAGAATCCCTTATTTAGTAAGCCCGGGAGTTTTCTTGTTTAGTTTGTGTTTTGCCTCCAAAGATAAACCTGTTTTCCCGCGGGTTCGGAAAGTGACAGTTTTGTTGAGACGTTTTCGCAGTGTGCTCGTTGCTGCGTTTTTATCTCATAATCAAAGCAAAATGGTTTTACGGTCTACTGGAAGTTTTGTGTCCACGGCAATTATTCTGACAATATTTCTTCAAGGTATAATTAACAATATTTTATTTAACAACAATTTTGTAATAAGTACCTACCTACCTACTGATAAGTACTTACTAAAATATACATATTGATTACATTAAGAACTTTATGGGTCCTCAAATGCACAGTAAGCATTAGTATTTTTTTTTACATTACCTCCACAAGGGAAAAATCCCTCAGGGCCTATGTCAACTTTGAGAATGCTGTATGGGGGTATTTTTTAGGGAAAGGTAGGAGAGGACGTTCTGGGATTTTTTTTATTTTTTTTTACATTAACTCCACACAGCAGGCCCTGAGAAAAATAATTTCCCTCAGGGCCTATGTCATCTTTGTGGATGCTGTGTGGAGGGTATTTTTGAGGAAAGGAAGGAGTGAACATGGGTCTTGAAGAGACCCATGTTGTAGGAGGGGGGAAACACAGAGGCCGGTAAATCGTTCCACAGCCGAGCTGTTGAACTCAAGAACGAGTCGTAAAAACGACCCGTTCTCATGTGACTAATGTCAACAGTGTACAAATGTTGGGCACGTGTTTGGCGTGTTTCCCGACTATGCACCGGTGCTGAGGGGATAAATGACGCTAGTTCCTCGGAGCATCTTCCATTGTAATACCGGTAGAACAAGGACAGCATTCCCACCTGACGCCTGTGCTCTAAAGGTTGCAATCCGTCTGTTAAGATAGGAGAATCTATCAAACGGACCGCCCGTTTCTGCACAGAGTCAAGGGTTTTTTTTTGTTGGTATTTTGGAGCTCCAGACCAGAGGTGGCTGCCAAATTCAACTATGGGGCGCACTTGCGATTTGTACAGGGTTAGCAGTTGTGTACTATTAAAGTATCTGCGGGCCCTGTACAGTACCTACGCCCAGTTTCTGAGAGGCTAACTTAACTCTGGTTTCGATGGAGCCCCATACCTGAGCTGGTCACTTAGAGTTACACCAAGCATATCAAGGGAATGAAAAGTTGTGAGGGGTGGGCAGGAATCTGGGGAGCAATGTGTCCAGGACTGACGGATATGAATTCATCCCTCCCCCTACAGTGCAAGACGATGGGTCGAGAGAGTCCAGCTGAAGAGGTCTATGTTAGGTCTCCCTCAACCAGTTTTTCGTGATCCGGTCCGCAAACGCATTTGCCGCCAAGACCTAGACAAACCTCACCCCGTGAACCCGGGCACCCCTGCTATTCAAAAACGTCCATTCACTTGGATTGACCTATGATCAAGGCCTGTCACCTCTTGGACCCGGGAACCACATGGGGTGACCTAAGGTAGAGATGTTGGTTATCCAATAAATAGTTCCCGGGCGGCGGTACACATACCCGCCTAAACTAAACTAGCACAGACTTGTGAAAAATAACTGAATAGTCCGAATTCTTGAACAATCTGCTTAAAATTGGAAAATCAAAACCAAAATAATATTCCGTTAAAAATATTACTTTTTTTATTGTTTCTTTACGTGGGAGGTATTATTGTTTACAGTTCAATTTTTAATCTCACTAGGATAAGCCTGAGCGGAGCTTAATAATTTTGTAATGTAGGTATTAAAAATAACACAACATAACGAAGGTTTTAAAATAACAAGATAGAGTAGTTTAACCATTCTAAGATCCTTTAGTAATAATTTAAATTTAAGTTAATTGAACCAGGGTAAACAGGACAGACACCTAACCGAAGTGAGTATTTTTGATAATAATGTTTAATTCAGAATTTACAATAAGTAATGTGATGTACCCACGTACTTAATGATGATGATATTTTAAATTGATATATTTCATCATTTCATTTATTTCTAAATCTTCATTGCCAGAAAGGTGCATCCAATTTTCTTTGTGCAAAAAAATACACAATGATACTATGTAGGTACCTATGTGTATAATTTATTGGATAATTTTTCTAACTTTCGAAGTAGGTACCTACCTTGCCTCATTGATTAATATACTTCTAATTTATCGTCACATTCTCGCATGCCGGTAAACAGTAAAGGCAATGTACAGGTACAGGTGAATCTGGGTTACGTTCTGTGTTCATTGGACTTCCTGTTGAAGGACTCGCCACGATTATTTTCTGTGCATGGCTGACTACTTGTTATTCCCATTCCATAAAGTAGGCAATAGCTGGTACACTAATAAATTATTGTTATAATGAACAAACGCAATAATTTGCAGACCAGCCTTGAGATGATTTCTTACGCAATCGTTGCCGTACGATAATATTAGGTACTGGAGGTGTTTGATAATTAATTCGGATTTTTTCATTTATTTATTTAACACACGCCCTGATGGGCTTTAAAATTTTTTTATATATTTTTTTATATGTATTTATTTATTTTACATTTACACAATATAACATAATATAGCATTACATATTTTATACACTCTCCTAATAAAGTAAGTGCTTGTGTTTAGGAGGGGACAACTTGTTAATAACATTTTCTTTTTAAATCCTTACAACAAACTTAAGAATTTAACTTATGAAGAGATTTAGACTTAATAACATTTTTTTAAAGATTATAAGGGTAATTAAACAAGAAATATATATAGGATGTACATAAACCTTTGGAATAACAAACAGTCAAAAACATAATATCTAAGAGAAAGTTAAAATTATATGGTGTTACTATCAAAATATGATTTAATTTTTTTAAATATTTGTCGTAATTTTTTTCTGTTTGCATATCGGCGGGTAATTGATTAAATAATTTTATTCCTTTATATACATAGTGATTCTGTGCTGTTGTGGTTCGTACGGGTGGTACAGTTAGTCCACCAACAGAAGTATTACTTATGCTAATATTTAGCAGTGGGGTAATATTTTTATTAAAGATATCTTTGTGTAGCTGAAGTAGTGCTATTTTTTCGTAAATTTTTGTAAGTGGGGGAACAGGGAATTCTTGGATTACGTTTATTGTTGGGTAGTAATACGGTTTTTTTAGGATAATTTTTATAAGAATTTTTTATCAAACAACGAAGAAAATATAATACAATGAGAAAAGAAAATACGTAATACAATAAGTAAGTAATAATACAATGTAACAACAAAAGCACATAATAAAATAAAAAGTACATAGGTATGCGTATAAGTATATAAAAGTATATGGGCTCCGTAAGGTAACGGTTTATGCATCTGAATTGGGAAACGCGTGGAAAATTTGTTGAATTCAGAAGCTAAATAACTATTATCAACAAGGTGATCCGACTGTTGATCCGCTGACAGTTGCCCCCCCTGAAATATTTATTATCTTTACATAGTATAAAATGAAGTCACTCACGCTATCTGTGCGCTTAGATCTTTTAAACTACGAAACGGATTTTCATGCGGTTTTCACCAATATATAGAAAGATTCATGAGTTTTTAGGTATATAATTTGTCAATGTTTTGTGTAAATTGGTTGAAATATATAATATATCTGGCCAAGCGGCAGAGGGCAGCGGGCTGACAAACGGGCGGTGTGGATTTTATTTAACAAATGACGTTGATTAGCCACAGCAATGCGTTACCGGGTCAGCTAGCTTACTATAAAATTATATTTTTCTGTGCATTATTTATCAATTTCAAACGCAAAATCGACTACAAAAATACTAATAAGTTGGTATAAATATCAAACGAATTTATACACAACGTCATTTTTTTGTACTTATAATAATAATAATAATATTTGGCTAATTTATATAGCGCCGTTTTCGTGAAAAATCACCTCAAGGGCGCTGTACAAATAAATACATAAAAAATAATATTACTGGCTTATACAACTAAGATTTAGATACAATTATAACAAGTGACTTATATACATCTAAGACTTATTGCTAGTGACTTATGACTAAGACATATAAAAGCTGGCCTAAAACTGAGCTCAATAACATATATATACAATTATGACTTAAAGTTAGAGATTTATAACTAACATATTTATTTACATTTAAAAATACTTCTACACATCTTATTTAATATCAGACATTCGCCAGAATCACACACAGCGCCAGAAGAAGAAGGAAATTTTTACATAATATTACTATTTATCGACATGGATGCAAAATTTAACGGATTTACGAAAATGTATGGATATCTTAAATAAACTATTGAAATTAATCGCCGATCTTTACCGCATTATGCGCTGGCATACCTACACAGTGTATAGAGAAGCAATTTTTTTCTTAGTGATGCATTTGAATGAAAATATTTTTAAATACTCTCTGCACATCCCTTCGGGGTCGCTTAATTATATTTTGGGTAATTAGGTGTACTGTATTTTCCCTAAACCGACTGCACATTGTATAAACCTACGTACGCCGGGCGGCCAATTGTCGGCAGATCAACTGTCATGGAACCAGTGTTCCCGAACCCAAAATTTAAAAATCGGGAGAATTTTCGCCTAAAAATCGGGAGAATTCGGGAGAAAACGGGAGAATTTTTAAGAAATCGGGAGATGACTAGAATTATTGTAATAAAAGTCATCCCTTGTAAATATTTAGAATACCTTTTATTATTCCGAAGCAGAACCTTAACAACAAATGAAAAAACCCATTAGCAGCGCCATCAATACGATTATTGTAGATGTTGCCCGTGGAATAACGCAATTTTTCCCTAACGTTCAACGGGGACTTACTTTACGTTTGGAAACTCAGCACAAATTTTTGTGAAACTTGACCTTGGGGGCCGTTCAAGTATTACGTAACGCAAATTAGGGGGGGGGGGGTCTTGTTAAATGTTACTGTGCGTTACCAGTGCGGGAGGGGGATTCGAAAAACGCGTTACGTAACATAATTTTTTTATTTAAATAAAAAACTAGGGAATGCTCAAATTGGCAGGCCTTTTCGTTTATGTTTTACAGAGAATCCCTTGACTGTATTGTACGTCATTTTTATTTTATTTTGTTGTCAGTATTCGTTAGTTAAACACGAAATACACATAAACACAAATTGCTGTAGTCAGTGTTGTTAAAGTGAGTTACTATAATTTCCTCAAAAGCGAAATATTCACATCATCAACTGTTCTTGGCCTATAAAGGCTCTCGTGACATGGGAAGAACGTGAAGAGTTGCAGTCAGGACTCGAAAAGGGTTTCTCTCCACTGTGAATCAGCGATTGCTTTCTAAGACGTCCGTTTTGAGAACATGAATAGTTGCAGTCGGGACACGAAAAAGGTTTTTGTCCACTATGGGAAAACTTGCGATTTTTTAGATTTATCTTCGTAGTACATGCATAGTTTCACTCAGAACATGAAAATGGCTTTTCTCCACTATGAATCGCGCTGTGGATTTTAATAACTGCAAAAAACTTCCTTTCGCGATCTTTAATAACTGCACTCGGGACAAGAAAATGATTTTTGTCCGCTGTGGATAAACATGTGATTTTTTTGGTGCCTCTTTGCGAAACATTAATAGTAAACTAGCTTATGCCCATTGCAAATGCAACTAACGGGTTAAAACTAACTTGACTTACTTACTAACCGAAAAAAAAATATATTTCATAGTAAGCGGGTAGGTACCTACGGTTAAACACACAAATATATATAAAGCCACCCACAGGGCCTAGCAGCAAAAACCTGCCATACGTTAGTATATAGACACCATTGTAGGCATGCACACATCAAATCTCCAAAGTTTCATCGCAATCGGATGAACGGTTAAGCAATGCGTAATTTCATGATGCCAGAGCTCACTTTTGTATACAGAAACCGTCGTGGGCATGCACACATCAAATCTACAATTTTTTATCGCCATCGGATCGGAGCAACGCTTAGCGGTTAAACACACAATTATGTATAAAGCCGCCCGCAGGACCTAGCAGCAAAAAGCTGCCACACTACATACACTAATTCCCGGTACATTTAGTTTTCAAACAGCTCGTGCGCCACCTATTAAATTTTTTAATACAAATTTCGTGAAGCCAGAACTCACCAGTAGTTGTATACAAACCTTGTATTAACAATAACGAACACAACAAAAAAAGAATTTTTCAATTTGTTGCAGTCCTTCAGAAGTTATGAGCGTACGTACATTTTCATAAAAATTTTATAATGCCAGAACTCACCAGTAGTTTTACTGCTTAAAAAAAGCGCTATACAAATTTAATACTTTAAAAAAATTTCCCGTTCAACTTCGAGTAATTTCTGTAAAAGTTCGGATCGAATTCTATTCAAGTTCTATAGATATTTTTGTATTATGAAGCAACTGGCATTTACTGATAAAAAAAATAGAACTTACACAGAACGTGAAAATGAACTTAAAAAAAATTGTTAAATTATTCAGTATCGGTGAAACATTACCTTAGTAAATTAAATTGCATTAAAACCTAAATAATTGTCCAACTACCCATTCCGGTAGGTACCGGGGCTTTTCCTTACAAAATTCCGGCAATGGTTTTGCTTTTTTATCATATTTGCAATACTACCGAGATAAGTAGGTACCTACCCTGAATTAATAACATTTCAATATGTACCTACTGGCCGGTAAAAATCTACCCTTCAGAAGTGAATCTATGGACACGTATTTTCTTGTTTTTTTTGGAAAATTTTATAGGTTTTTCGGCGACCCTGAACTTTTTTACATGGGACAGACACCTTATATTGTTATCAGAAGATGAGTAATGTTTTCGGGTACCGAATTTTTCAAAAACATCCAAGCTGGAATCGTTTTTCCGGCCGCAATGCCGTTTCCCGAAAAACAACAACCCAAACCGCTGAGAGATCCGTTTTGTTTTGACATGTAAGAATCCTGACCTAACTCAACATTCGTAGCAATTTCTTTTGCATTGAAACTAATGGCCGAAATGACATCTTTTTTTTGAAGTACACCTGTCGGCAGGAAATATAACTAAGCCGAATTGAGTACTTTTATTTGAGGTTCCAGTTTTTGCCGCTGATTTGCTTCAGTTTTCTGTGAATAAATCGCTAGCAAAAATGTAGGCAAACAAAATGCTTAATTTTTCCGTAGTTTTCTCAAGTACTGAAAAGTGTGCTTTCGTACCCAAAAAAGACTTTTTTCTTTCCCTTTTTGAGCCTACGCGTACGTCGCGCCGTTTCAACGGGTGAACCTGACGGCGGGAAATAGAACTAAGGCCGAATTTCTCCGTCCGTGAGAGATTTAATTGTAGTTTTCGCCGTTTGGGTGCGCTGCTAACCGTGCAGCGGTGTTTTGTATGAAAAATGTTCCGTAATCGGGACACGATTTGGGGCCGTTACCCTAAATCCGATAATGGTCTCTGCGGTCTTTGAAAGTCGAAGAGCGTAGAGCTCATTTTCGGATCCATCAAAAGTCTTAAAATCCTGTATCCGAAAGTGAACCTTGAGGTTGGTGAAACTTAAGGGGCGGCGAGGTCGATTTTGCCATCAAAAAAAAGTGAGCTCGTCTTCAAAACTGAGCATTAATATATAGTCGCAGTAAAAACATGTAAAAGGTTTTATGTTACTGTGAGTCGGCAAATGATTTCTAAGAAGTTCTTTTGTACAACATGAAAAATTACAGACGGGACATGAAAAAGGTTTTTGTCCACTGTGGGTAAACATGTGAATTTTTAGATACCGTTTTGTAGTGCATGAATAACGTTTTAATTTTTTTCGAGAAGAAGAATAGTTGCAGTAACGACATGAAAAAGGTTTTTTTCCATTGTGGGTAAACATGTGATTATTAGATTTCTCTTCGTAGTACAAGAATAGTTGCAGCCGGAACATGAAAAGGGTTTTTCTCTACATGAGTCAGAAAGTGAATTCTCTTAGATATCCCTTTTGAGAACACGAATAGTTGCAGTCAGGACATGAAAAAGGTTTTTCTCTTCCGTGAATTTTACTGTGGATTTTTAAATCTTCCTTTTGAAAACTTGTATAACTGCATTTGGGACAAGAAAATGGTTTTTGTCCACTATTGGTAACTATGTAATTTTTTGATGCCTCTTTGTAGAACCAATATGAATAGTCACAGTAGAAACATGTAAACGGTTTTATGTCACTGTGAGTCAGCAAATGATTTTTAAGAAGTTGCTTTGTACAACATGAATAATTGCAGTCGGGACATAAAAAGGTTTTTCATCACTGTTAGTTAGCAAGTGCCGTTTTAGTTATTTTTTCGAGGAGGAGAATAGTTGCAGTCAGGACATGAAAATAGTTTGAGTGCCTTGTTAGTGCATCTCCTCCAGAGACAACGTTGATGTCTTTGTTGCAACTTTTTTGCTAGGAGCAGGCCAATTTCCCACTTTTTTTATATAATATTGGGAATATTTCATTTTTAGAAATACTTCTACTCGTACCTGCGCCTGCATCAGGGTCTGAGGTGGTCATAATTAATATTTTAAGTTAGTAGAACAAAGTACTGAAAAACCTTCTGATTCGAAGAGGCGTTACGTAATAAATTATAAATTCCACCTCATAATTCATAGATGATCGGTTTGCATGGGTTAATAATGGAGATATGCTTAGATTGCGGTATTTTGTAATTATTCTGGTCAATACCAGAATCTCAAGAATTTTTTTTAACCATACACAATTAGTTGCTAGTTGAGCGGACGAAGAATCGATGAGAAACGAATTCGCTAAGAACTTCGAAAAATCGCGAGATTTTGATGCCATTCCGGTAGATCGGGAGATGAAGTGAAAAATCGGGAGATCTCCCGTAAAATCGGGAGCTTCGGTAACACTGCATGGAACCCCGTTTTGTTACCACTATGCAATTAGTTCTACGCTTCGATGAATAGATTAAACTTGGTCGTTGGTTGCTAGTTATCCATGTAGTCTAGACATTTGTTTTGAAGAGTTTATTTCTTACTTAATTTTATTTTTTGCTTTTATTACATATTATTAAGTGAGGGCAGTGGTGGAGATTTGAGGGGGGGGGGGGCGACAGTGGGAGGACTCAAAATAACAACGAAACATGGTCAACAAAGGTGGTGACTTAAAATGTTAGAAACCGCGCACAAACTAAAATACCTATCAATATTCCAATGTTTGAACTTAGTTTGAAGTGAAATTTTCTGTAGCACCGTTGTGATTTGAAACTCGAAGAAACGGAAGCGAGCGACACTAAAAAACGACAATCACATCCATTTATAGGATTTAGCTTACGAGAGAATGAGAGAGCAATAAAATATGTATTTATTTCACGGGTGCTCGGTTCAAATATAATACGATAAATCAGGTCTCCTTTAGTCTAGTGCAAGGGTGGGATATATATTTCTTAGCTTTCATATTTCAAAGACAATAAGAAGCATTATTTCGTTCTCTTTCTGGTTAAAAGAAAAATACATATGTTTGCATGAGAGGAAGAGAGATGTGAGAGAGTGAAATGTAAGGTTGCTCGTGGACGTTTTTGGTCTTATGAAAGTATAACGCGATTACATGTTTTGGGATGTATTCATTCCTAAACAAGCAGATGGGTTAACTGCATATCTCGATAAAGGAATGCCCTAGTGAGATGTGCAGCTTATGTTTTTTTATGTATTTATTATTTTTCCAATAAATAAATAAATTATAGCTACACTCAGAACATGCTTGAACACAAGAATGGTTTCCTTCAAAATGCATCACCAGATGAAACCACAACAGCAATTTTTCGTTGCATTCTGAACCCAAATGTAGTTTTAATTTGGGTTGAATTTGCATGCGGAGAATTAAAACTACACTGAGAACATGAAAATGACTTTCCTTCAATTCTGGCAGCACAAACTATGCAACTAGAATTTTATAAATGCACTTCCAATATGAGAAATGCGTCAGCAAATGAAATCACACCTGACATGTTTTTGTTGCATTATTAACACAGAACTGGTTTTAATTACAGGGTGAATCTGTTCGCGGGAAATTCAAACTACACTCAGTACATGAAAATGGCTTTTCTACAATACTGGCAGCACAAAAGGAAGTAGAATTTTGTAAATGCATTTCAAAAACGAGTACGGTTTTCTACAAAATGCGTAAGCAGATGAAACCGCACTTGCAATTTTTTCGAACACAAAACGGATTTTACCGTTGGAGCGAGTTGGATTGTTAGTCCACAGCTTTAATTAAACTGCGCCTAGAAACAACAAAATGGTTTTCCTCCGATTTTTGCAGTCGGAACGCAAAAACGGTCTTCTTCGAAAAGCGTTAGCAGATAAATCCGCAACAGGAATTTGCATTGTGAACACAAGATTGGTTTTACCTTAAGAATGAGTCTGCATTAGTGTCCACTAGTCCATAGGCTTAAATTAAAAATGTACTCCGATTAAGTGAATGATTTTTCTGGAATTTGAAGCATATTTATCGTATGCAATTAGATTATATTAGAACACGTATATGATTTTATGCGTGTTCTAATATTTTTAAATAATTTACATGGAATGATTTTATATTAATTTAACTACTTTACTGGCAGAAGTTTGGCAATATATTAAAAACTCAAATAACACAACGCACTTTTTCAACAACCTCTTAAAAATGCATCTGAAACACCGTGAAAAAATCATCCCGACCTGTGTAATTTTTTGTGGTTCTTACAGCAGGCCGCACCAAAAGTGCCCGCGGGCCGCACCAAAAGGCCTCGCGGGCCGCAGGTTCCCCATCCCTGTTCTAGTGGTTTAAAGCGCCTGATGAACCTTAGCGGCCAAGACGTTCAGCGAACCAAGGGCCGATTCCTACTCCAATCTTCAAACCACTCCAAAAGGAGGAACAGGCTAATAAAACACACAAGAAAGCGACATCTAGCGACTCCGAAGAAGAAAACACAAACACTAAGATGACCAAATGTACAGGAAAAGGTGCACTGGAATTTGACGACAAAAATATGGAAAAAATCATCCTTCACTTTGATAAAAAAGTGCTTCCCATTCTCCCCACTCTTGTCTGTAAATCGTTATTCCAATCGGCAGTTTGTTTTTTAAAGTTTCTGTATTGATGCAATTATTTGATGTTCTGTTTGAAATTGAAAATTAAAAACATACTGAAAATTTAAATAAAAAAAATGCAAAAACATATCGTTCATATCAAACATAGCATTCCAAAGAGATAATTATTTTTAAAACTAACAAAATATTTAGAAAAGAAGACAACTACTTGAACATAATAGCTACAGCTAATTTCTGTTGCATTTTAATCATATTTATAACGCATCTTCAAACCCAAAGATATTGAAATATAAGGAGATGTGCCATCCGCCGTTTTTACTAGGTGAGACTGCGTTTCCGGGTGTCGCCGGAGTTTTTATTTATCAATTAACGAATAAACTAAACGAATGAATAATTAACGAATAAACTAAACGAACGCTAAACTAAATGAACCAATTCTTTCCGTATTCGAACTATATTGTTAACCAATAATAATGCACACCTTCAAAAAATCAAGAAAATGAACAAATTCTAGCAAACTACGCGCATTAGGCCGTAGTTCGGCGACAGTCGCGCGTACATCATATCATATCTCTTTGTATTTGAATATCTTTGTTCAAACCAAAACATTATCATTAAATAACGATTAAATTAAGATAACTCTCCTTTTATATACGGTGACCGGAAACTAGCGTTTTTAATATAAAGGAAAACTGGCAAATGCGGGTGGATATACATTTCGCAAGGGTTTACGAATCTATTCTTTTGAACGAATCGATTCCGTGATGCATAATTCAAATTTATACTGTACCTATATGTAGTACATTTATGAGCACGTTCCAGAGTGGTAGATACTTCCGTATCGCCCTGGTGACAGACTGGCTTTGGCCGTGTTTGGTGACCAGATCTGAAAAGCCAGATACTTCCTCACCTTTTTCTTTCTTATCTCATTGATGTATAAATTGCTTAAATTTGTTTTAATCTTAATTTTTTATCTCTTTTAAAACGCCTTGTTTTTAATTATGTAATGTTTTAAAAATGAAGAAATTGAATTGAATTGAATCTCTTTACCCTTCACCACTATCTACCTTCAGCCTCATAACATACCCCGATTAGGGATGCCATAGTCTCTCTTGACCAAGACGGTTGGGAGCAGTTGCGAATCTTTTGCTGTAACATAAAAAATTATAACAATTGGTTTAGCGTAACGAAGTTCTGTTTTAACTCAACATTTTGGCATTTCATCTCTGTAAATTTCAACTAAAACTAAACTAAATGCCAACTCATAATGAAACCAACTCAGTAACACCTCAGAAAGGTCATTAAAAGCTATAATAAAATAATTTTAAAGTAGCCAGTAACCCTAACCTAACTTAACTTTTTTTTATCTTCACTCTTAATGACCTTTCTGAGGTGCTTCTGAGTTGTCTGGTCACCATTATAAATATACTTTTTGGACTGTTCACAAAACTATTAAACAAAATGCTGCACGATCTAAACTTTGCAGGGGGCCGCTTTGATAACATGATTGTCCAGACACCATGTTCAGAGTTCATACAGGCTGCATACGATTTCTAATATCCACCTTGACAGAGTTTTTTGCTTTGTTCCGTGATAAACTCCGCAATGGCTTTCTATGCAGACTGCAACTTTCCTCCTTCATCCGGTTCTAAGGCTTCGTTAGTGCTAAGCGATTGAAAGCTTTGACGACACTTTTGACTCGATGAATTGGATTTTCATTTCTATACTAATCTTTACATAGTATAAAATGAAGTCGCTCACGCTGTCTGTGCGCTTAGATCTTTTAAATTACGCAACGGATTTTTATGCGGTTTTCACCTATAGTGATTCATGAGGAAGGTTTTTAGGTAAATAATTTGTCATGGTTTTGTGTAAATTGGTTGAAATATTTAACAGATGGCGTTTATTTTTATGTGTAAAACCTCAGATTGTAATATTTAATTAAACGAAGATAATGTTAGCGAAACTCAATCGAAAATCTGGAAACAGACTCGAACCCAGGACCTTCGGCTTTCCGGGCCGCGACTTTACCAATTGAGCTAATGCGTTCCTATCCGACTCGGTCATTTTTAACTGTATACATACTTCGACTAAGAACTTCCAACATTATCTTCATATTCTTAATGCATATTTTTATCGGCTGCTATCTTTATGAATGATTGCAAGATTCATATCGATCTAAGTGCTATCTAAATAGTTTTTTGGAAAAATTTATCCATTTTTATTTAAGATGCGACAATAATTTTTTTTTTAATATTTTAACTTAATAAGTAAAACCTCAAATCTAGGAATCGAACCTAGGACCTTAGCCTTGCTGGAGCGGTGCTCTACCACTGAGCTAATATGACCATATCCCCTTCGATTATATTTAAATGAACAATACTTCGAATAAGAACTGCCAACATTATCTTAATTTTCTTAAAGGTATCTTCATTTTCTTAGCATTGTGTAATATTATTTGAAAAATGTATTATTTATATATTTACAGCGCGCATACGGATTATGCAAGTAGGTAGGTACCTACGTTATTTTTACCGACACATAGGTAGATACTATTGTTAATTCTTTTGCAATCGACATCCTGTAACATTATTTTACAATTAAGTGCGTGTCTCATTATACATGGCAAGTAGGTACATTTACCAATCAATTTTATTATAATAGTAGGACTACATATAGTCGCGTTTCTACCCCAGATAGTAAACATGCACTGTGCTCAATGCCAACGAGTAGTCTACTTTCCCACCATAGATTAAAGAAGAACACAAGAAATGTCTTTTGGACGAGTTTCGTGTTCCAAATATTGAAATATTCCAAAACCGTGTTTACAAAATTCAAATGGGATGAAGATCTTCGATGACATAAACATACTTGCGTGTCGTGGCGTGTCGTGACGAACCAGAAGCACATCGGTTTCATACATTTATTATGGTTGGAGACATATTTGTAGGTCGGGGCGTGTCGACATGCCACGACGATGATTGGTTTATTTATGGACAAGACACGCCACGACACGCAAGTATGTTTCTACCCGTGTGTTAAATGGAACATTTGTTTCCATTTGAATTTGTATTTTTTTTATGTGACAACCTACGAGAGCTACCCTGTCTGTACAGTAAATGCGGATTAAGGCAGGGCTGTAGGAAGGAATTTATTATGGTCTTGAGGAGGCCCGGATTGAATGTTTGGATGAGGAGGAAAAACAGATGCCGGTAGCTCGTTCCACAGACAGCCGGCTTACACAAAAACGAGTCGAAGAAACGACCCATTCTTATGAAGCTAACATCAACTGTAAACGGGTGTTTCGCTCGTGTCCGTCGAGTTTCACGCAAGTGCACCGGTGCAATCATGCTGCTAGCTCCTTAGAACAGGATTCATTAAAATGCCTGTAGAACAGACTCAGCATGCCTACATTGGGTCGGTGCATTAGAGATATCAATCGGTCTGTTAACATCGGATTTTCAATGCGATGGACCACCTTCATTTGCAAAGAATCAGTTTGATTAATCAATTATTGTAGGGCTCCAGCCCAGAGGTGGCTACCGAATTCAATTTTTGGGGTTACTTGAGATTTGTACAGATTTAGCAGCTGGAAGTGTTAGTTTAGTTTCCCGCAAAGTTTAATCTAATAAATCTGTTTATACAGGATGTTCGTCTCAGCTGAAACTGCATCACCCCATCAGGGAAGCCTTGTACCTGGGAAACCAGACCCTGTCGGAGGAGGGAAACGCTCCCGAGTGCGTGTGGAGGAGGGGGGCTGACAGGGACACCTGCCCCGACCCGGACATGTTTTACACCCTGTACACCCCGGAGGAACCCACCACGAAGCAGAGGGTAAGCCCATTCAATAATTTACCGCATAGTGACTTCACTGTCCCTCCTTCATCTTCAGGTTAATGGTCTTGCTTATGTCGTTAATTAATAAAAGAAAGAGGAGAGGTCCAAGTTCGAACCCTGGGAAATCCCGGAGTTGGGTTTTGTATTCATGAAAAGATGGTGTCAGTAGGTACGACGATTATGTAGCTACGTAAACGAGAAAACGCTGAGAGAATCCGATGTCACTCAATTTTGTTATACTTTCTCGAGGTCTGAATAAATCACATCGACATGTAAAAAAATATCAAACGATTTATTAATGTAGATAAATGAGATTCATAAGGTTTATTGAGAGTGACAGAGTGTGGTGAAATCCGAGCCTCTCGGTGAATACATGTTGTGTTATATTTGTGAATAAATTATGGTTTCTACAAGTCTATAATTATCGATTTCCGACTTTTTGTGTATAAGCGTTTTTCGTTAGTTTCCACATTTATTACGTAGTGAAAGATTAAAAATATTATTATTTTTAATTGATAAACTAACGTTTAAACAAGATTTTTATGCGTAGCACAAAGGGTAGATAACAAATATTATAATCAATAATTATCAGCCTGAAACACTCATCTACATTGAAAAAATCTTCCGAGAAAAGATACTGGCCGCCAACGGGAAATTGGTGGGAAATTCCCGTTGGCGGCCAGTATCTTTTCTCGGAAGATTTTTTCAATGTAGATGAGTGTTTCAGGCTGATAATTATTGATTAAAATATGTTCTAGAGATCTAGAGTCTAGAGGTTGAATTAAATAATTTGAGTAACTTTTCAGTGAGGATGGTTTACCATCTAGATCTAGGATCTAGGCCAACGAAGTATTTAGGTTTTAGCTTGAGAAAAGCGGTAACAATATCGATCGTTAATTTGGAGAATTTGTACAGGTAAAGAAAGCATTGTGTGATAAAGAAGCTATAGAGTATAGAGCATAGGTTCTCAACGTGGGCGATAACGCCCCCTTGGGGGCGTTTAGGACCTTCAGGGGGGCGGTGGAAGACCAAGAGCAAATTGGGGGGCGTTTCAGACTTTCAGGGGGGCGGTAGAAGACACAGAGAAACCCATCTTACACCTTCAGTGCTCCAGATATTTCGCCGGCAGGACGTACGTCTTTTTTGCTGTGCGCCGTAATTTTAAGAATATTAAAATGATTTACAAGTTTATCCTAATTGATATTAACGAGGAAACTAGTGCGCTTCGTTTGCTAACGACAAGCGGTGGTGGTCGCAAGTATCTGAGAAGTGGTTCTCCAGAGAAGTCATCTCGAATATAGAGATCAAACACGCCCTTCATAAGCGTTGGAAAACTGGAGGCCTTCAGAGTGAATATGATCTGTTTAGTTCTTACCGAGCGTTAGTTAGGCGCGAGTTTCGAGTGGTCTATCGAGCCTACGTGTCTGAAATCGAGGAAAACATCACGTATGATCCCAAGATGTTTTGGCACTATATAAAATCCCTTCTGAAGGATGGTAGTCTTGAACACACCATGATAAAAGGTAATCAAGAATTTCGTGGCTTGAGTATGGCTAACGCATTTGCTGATCATTTTCAATCGGTCTACAATAAAGACCCTCCACTTCTGGACATTAATAATACGGCCACTTTTACTACCAGAGGAGCTTCAAACTTTGATTTCGATATATTTACGGAATCTGACCTTATGAGTGCCATAAGTCTCATGAAGAACTCACCCTCTATCGGACCAGATTTCGTTCCCGTATTTTTTATTAAAAGGTGCATCGAGTTCCTAAAAACACCATTATATGTCTTATCATTAACTTCGCTATTAGTACTTCTATTTTTTCTGAAGTATGGAAAGCTTCCAAAAATATATCCTATTTTTAAGAAAGGTTCGAAAAAGTGAATCGAAAATTATAGACCAGTTGCCATACTCTCAGCTCCTGCTAACAGCTAAACTATTTGAACAATTAATTTATAAACTCCTTATGCCACAGATAGACGCATACATTATCCCCGAACAGCATAGTTTCAGGAAAGGAAGATCCACTGAAACCAATCTGATGGTTTTCACCGACTATGTTGCTAGGTCCCTAGATAGTGGATACCAAGTATAACGACTTCTCCAAAGACTTTGATACTATGAATCATGATATCTTACTCATAAAACTTGCCCAGTTAAATTTTTTAAAAGTTACCTCAAGAACAGAAACCAATTTGTCACACACGGAATCTTCCAATCTGCTGAATTTCTCGTTTTTTCTGGGGTTCCCTAAAGATCGATCCTAGGGCCTCTACTCTTTTCTATTTTCATTGATGACATTGCTGGAGTCCTCCGTTTTTCTCGCTTTTTGCTGTTCGCTGACGATCTAAAATTATTTCTTCTAATAAGAAATATTGAGGACTGCCAGCATCTTCAAGCTGATGCTGATAACATTTCAGAATGGAGTCAACGAAACCAGCTTCATTTAAATGTCTTGAAATACATAGTTCTGACTTTTAGCGGAGCATTCCAGTCTCACCTACCACAGGTACACTATGCTCGGTCATAATCTCAAACGAGTTTCAAATATAAAGGATCTTGGGATTATGTATGAAAGTAAGCTGACATTTCGTCCTCATATAACCGTCAGAGTTTTTCGCGATACCCGTGCTCTGAAGATTTTATACTTCTCCCTGGTCCGCAATAGGCTGGAGAGTGGTTCGCTTATTTAGAATCCTCATAAGGTGGGATGATCCCTTATGTTTGAAAGGGTTCCAAAAAAGTTTCTAAGATTTCTCCACATGAGGGAGTACGACCACTATCTATGGCTCTACCTGCCGAACTTTCTTCTGGGCATGATGGGACTTCACTCCCTGCAGCTCAGAAGAGAGGGGTGTGCACCCCACCCACTTATTCAGACTGCTGCGAGGCTATATTGAGTACTCAGCCATTTTGGAGCGCGTGTGTCTCTATGTTCCAGATGACTAACTTAGACAGCGTCATCATAAATTATTCTATCTTCCTGCCTATAGGACTAACTTGCCAATGGTTCTCCCGGTAGGGAGAAGTATATTGCTTCTGAACCAAATCTCCTCCGAGATTGATATATTTGGCGTCAGTGAGGAGAGATTCAAAAGGAAAATTCTTTTGATTCTTGAAAGAGTCTCTCCACATTGAAGAAATCTTCACCACAGCCTGAATTTTTTTTTGAAATTGCCATATTTCTTATATATAATAAAGTCAAATTTGTAATGGTGTAAGAAATTAATAAAAATATATTATTACTATATCCCATTTCGCCCCATCCCATTATTAGAATAAATAATTTTAGATCGTCAGCGAACAGCAAAAAGCGATAAAAACGGATGACTCCAGAAATGAATTTTTTTGAAATTGTCATATATCTTGAAATTTATTTTATGTATATACCCCCCCCCACCCCCTACCCCTCCCCTCCCTCCACCAACGTTGTGGTAAATATAATCGTGACGACAATTGCTGTTTCAGATTCACGAGTTGGGGGGCGCTAGAAAAATTTATATTCTCAAAGTGGGCGGTGGGCAAAAAAAGGTTGAGAATCTATGGTATAGAGGAAATGTCATTCAAATTCATGTGGTTAAGTTGTCACTTCCGCGGCGTTTACCGTTCGTGTTAGACCAATTTCCATTGTAAGTATTGTCTGATTTACTACTCTCTACCTCACGTGTAAAGTCAGTGTAGGCCGGACCAATAAATCGCTTGATTAATTTCCGTGATTTTTTTTAAAGTTGGTGAGGCATGTTCATATTTATTTTTTTTTTCCAAAAATATTACACTTTATCTTTCTCTCATATGCGGTGAATGATCTCTCCAATAAAGCATGGTGGATATTGTTTTTCGTACGTGTGGATCTTTTCTTACAAATATCGAAAATATTATTCAGCTGCTAATGTAGGTTTCAGCCTCTTTTTTCAGCCCGATTCCCGTAAGAGACCAAAGACAAAATCATTCGCTTTACGCGATCGCTATTTTCATATCTACGATTTCAGTTGGCATCACAATGTCAATGTTGGCATGCCAATTGAAATCGTAGATAAGAAAAAAGAGATGAAAATGGCGATCGTGTAAAGCGCAAAATTTTGTCTTTGGTTTCTTTACGGGAATCGGGCTGAAAAAAGAGATGTTGTAAAACCTACTTTATAAAAGATTTCGGGGGTCTACAATTTACATATGTTACATTACGACAGCCATAATTTGCATTACGTTATATTACGACAACCATTTAATTTACGTTACTTTAAATTACGACAACCATTTAATTTACGTTAAGTTACATTATGACAACCATTTAATTTAGGTTACATTACCTTACGATAACCATTTTAATTTACATTACGTTACATTACGACAACCATAATTTACATTACGCTACATTACGGCAACCATAATATACGTTACGTTACATCACGACAGCCACAATTTATGTTCGTTACATTAGACTACAATAATATAGTGCATCATTAAAATGGAGTTTATTATTACACGGCCAAAGCTACTATTCGTTAAAAAAAAACTCATTGAGGTCAGAGTTTTATATTATCATTGTGTCAATTTTATTTCGCACGGCTTTTCAACATAACATAGGTAAGCATAACAAAATATGGATATATTTATATACGTAAATAATTTTAAAAAATTCTTTGACATTCTGTAATATAATGAATTCCGATAAATGAACGCAATGTCAGCCTTGTGGCTTGGGTTTCTTGTGAAAGATGTTTGTAAATTTACTTCTTCGAGGAAATATTTTCATGTTGCTGTTAGCGAACATCAAAGAAGAAAGGTACCTCCACAGGTACTTACGATATGAATATTTCTTAATCAAATTTAATGTGACCTCTATTTTTCCGCTGATTGATCATTATACATATACTGTACCGGACGTAAATTTAAGATTATGTTAAGATTATAATTTCATCTAAAGTTTATAATATTATCATGTTTTTTAAATAATAAAATTAATCAGGGGTCATAGCAGTCGACCTGAGACAAAAGAACAACGCTTGACCCCACCCTCTCTGTGTACAAACCTACACACCTTTTAATATTAATTTTACCTTTTCCTTTGCACAAGTTCGATCTGTGCGAATCCGTTCCTATACAAACCTTCGCGCAGATCCAATTTGCGCAAAGCTTTGCCACTATTAAATCTTACCCTGTTTACTTTGCATAGATTTGCAATTTGTGCAAAGCCTTCTAGCTGTTGTACCTACCTACAACCTTTGCATAGATTCAAATTTATGCAAAGCCTATGCATGCACCCAATTTGTGCAATTGATTTGCCAGATCGTCAGAGCTCCGGATCTCATCACCACAAAAACATCTCGCCTTCTCTTCTGCCTTCTCCGATCGACCCCTGGACAACTTGGACTTTTCTTCTTGGCCCTGGCCGAACCGCCCTCCCTGAAGACATCGAAAATTACAATTGGTCGATCGCCTTTTTCAAGGCGAAGGTTTCCCCTCTACCTCTACCCCCCTTCCGCCCCCCTTGCCTTCTACCTTTCTCCCTACATTTACCCAATTTTCCTGAAATCTCCCCTTTTTTCCCTCTCCCTACATTTTTTCCCCACTTTCTCCCTAGGTGTCAAAGCGGCCAGCCGGCAACTTCCCACTTCATCGTCTGTGCGGCCGGCGACTACAGTGCCCGTCCCGTACATGGTCCTTCGAGCCGGATGATCGTCTTCACGCCTTCACGCCTTCACGCCTCCTAGCTCCCGAGATGACGTCTCTCACTGCCAGCCCTGCGGCGCCTCACCCAGCCGGTTTTGCCAGCCCTGTTGGCAGGGCTGCCCCTGTCAGCTACGCTGCCAGCCCTGCCTGCCCCTACGCTGCCAGCCCTGCCGACCCACACCCTGTCGGCCCTGGCAGCACCCTGTCCTCTGATGCCAAAGAGGACTACTCTGCCATGGTGAGGCAACTACGGAGGGAGAACCGAGCGATGAGCAGGCAGCTCGCTGCGTTGCTCTCGTTCATCCCCACCGCGACGCAGTACCTGCCTGGTGCGCCCCCTGGTGCCCATGCTGCTGCGCCCCCTGGTGCCTACCCTGGTGCCTACCCTGGTGCGCCCCCTGGCGCCTACCCTGGTGCCCATCCTGGTGCGCCCCCTGGCGCCTACCCTGGTGCCCATCCTGGTGCGCCCCCTGATGCCTACCCTGGTGCGCCCCCTGGCGCCTACCCTGGTGCCCATCCTGGTGCGCCCCCTGGTGCCTACCCTGGTGCGCCCCCTGGCGCCTACCCTGGTGCGCCCCCTGGTGCCCATGCTGCTGCGCCCCCTGGTGCCTACCCTGGTGCGCCTCCTGGTGCCCATGCTGCTGCGCCTCCTGGCGCCTACCCCGGTGCGCCTCCTGGTGCCCATGCTGCTGCGCCCCCTGGTGCCCATGCTGCTGCGCCCCCTGGTGCCCATGCTGCTGCGCCCCCTGGTGCCCATGCTGGTGCGCCCCCTGGCGCCTACCCTGGTGCGCCCCCTGGTGCCCATCCTGGTGCGCCCCCTGGCGCCAATCCTGCTGCGCCCCCTGGTGCCCATGCTGGTGCGCCCCCTGGCGCCTACCCTGGTGCGCCCCCTGGTGCCCATCCTGGTGCGCCCCCTGGCGCCTACCCTGGTGCGCCTCCTGGTGCCCATGCTGCTGCGCCCCATGGTGCCCATGCTGCTGCGCCCCCTGGTGCCCATGCTGGTGCGCCCCCTGGCGCCTACCCTGGTGCCCATGCTGCTGCGCCCCCTGGTGCCCATGCTGGTGCGCCCCCTGGCGCCTACCCTGGTGCGCCCCCTGGTGCCCATCCTGGTGCGCCCCCTGGTGCCTACCCTGGTGCGCCCCCTGGCGCCTATCCTGGTGCCCATGCTGCTGCGCCTCCTGGCGCCTACCCCGGTGCGCCTCCTGGTGCCCATGCTGCTGCGCCCCCTGGTGCCCATGCTGCTGCGCCCCCTGGTGACCATGCTGCTGCGCCCCCTGGTGCCCATGATGGCGCACCTCCTGCTGCACACCCTGGCGCGGCTCCTGGTCCTCATCCTGGGGCGCATCCGGCTGCACACCTTGGCGCTTACCCAGACGCTGCCCCTGATGTCTACCCTGGTGCGCTCCCTGGTGCCAGCCCTAGCGCACCCCTAGCTGCGCTCCCTGGTTCCTGGCCTGACGCACCCCTTGCCGCGCATCCTGGCGCGCATCCTGGCGCGCATCCTGGCGCGCATCCTGGCGCGCATCCTGGCGCGCATCCTGGCGCGCCCCTTGCTGCGCAAACTGGCGCGCATCTTGGCGCGCATCCTGGCGCGCTTCCTGATGTCCCTCCTGGTGCCCAGCCTGGCATGCACGGCGACGCCCCTGGTTCCCCTCCTGGTGTGAATCCCGGCGCGCTCCCTGGTGCGCATCCCGGCGCGCATCCTGGCGCGCATCCTGGCGCGCCCCTTGCTGCGCAGACTGGCGCGCATCTTGGCGCGCATCCTGGCGCGCTTCGTAATGCCTCTTCTGGTGCCCAGCCTGGCGTGCACACTGACGCCCCTGGTGCCCCTTTTGGCGTGCATCCCGACGCGCTCCCTGGCGCGCATCCCAACGCGCCCACTGGCGCGCATCCCAACGCGCCCACTGGCGCGCATCTTGGCGCGCATCCTGGCGCGCTTCCTGATGTCCCTCCTGGTGCCCAGCCTGGCATGCACGGCGACGCCCCTGGTGCCCCTCCTGGCGTGCATCCCGGCGCGCTTCCTGGCGCGCATCCTGACGCGCATCTTGGCGCGCATCCTGTCGCGCTTCCTGATCTCCCTCCTGGTGCCCAGCCTGGCATGCACGGCGACGCCCCTGGTGCCCCTCCTGGCGTGCATCCCGGCGCGCATCCTGGCGCGCATCCTGGCGCGCCCCTTGCTGCGCAGACTGGCGCGCATCTTGGCGCGCATCCTGGCGCGCTTCGTAATGCCCCTTCTGGTGCCCAGCCTGGCGTGCACACTGACGCCCCTGGTGCCCCTTTTGGCGTGCATCCCGACGCGCTCCCTGGCGCGCATCCCAACGCGCCCACTGGCGCGCATCTTGGCGCGCATCCTGGCGCGCTTCCTGATGTCCCTCCTGGTGCCCAGCCTGGCATGCACGGCGACGCCCCTGGTGCCCCTCCTGGCGTGCATCCCGGCGCGCTTCCTGGCGCGCATCCTGACGCGCATCTTGGCGCGCATCCTGTCGCGCTTCCTGATCTCCCTCCTGGTGCCCAGCCTGGCATGCACGGCGACGCCCCTGGTGCCCCTCCTGGCGTGCATCCCGGCGCGCTTCCTGGCGCGCATCCTGACGCGCATCTTGGCGCGCATCCTGTCGCGCTTCCTGATCCCCCTCCTGGTGCCCAGCCTGGCGTGTACACTGACGCCTCTGGTGCCCCTCCTGGTCTGCATCCCGGCGCGCTCCCTGGTGCGCATCCCGGCGCGCTTCCTAATGCCCTTCCTGTTGCCCAGCCTGGCGTGCACACTGACGCCCCTGGTGCCCCTCCTGGCGTGCATTCCGGCGCGCTTCTTGACGCGCACCCAGACGCGCCGACTGATGTATTTCCTCGTGCGCTCCCTGATGCGCACCCTGACGCTCACTCGGGTGCCCAACACGCGCACCAGCCTGACGCCTACCCTGCGACGCAACGTGTCACCGCATCGCCTGGCCCTAGACCGCCCGGTCGAAATGACGAAAGGAGCCTTGCCCGTACACCCGGTCAAAATGACGGAGGGAGTCTTGCCCGTACGCCCAGCCAAAATGACGGGGGGAGCCTTGCCCACATGCCCGACCGAAAAAACATCGGCCGCCGGACGGTGGTGCGTGGCCCTTTACCCCTCGCACTCCCCGCACCCCTCGCACCCCGCGCAGTCGCTGGCACCATTCCCGCCTATTCGGCGGCGCATGGGCCCAAGCAGACGGACGACGGCCGCTGCCTGATACAGCGCGGCCTCTCCTCCACCGCTGCGAATGAGCAGCTTTCCGTGCCGATATGGCCTCCCTCAGACAACGGAGTCCACACGGAGACGATGAACGCCTGCCGCAACCTAGAGTGCAGACGCAGCGCTTCATACAGCCCGGAACCTCTGCCACCCTCGGGCGACCATTCTACGAAATATACGTCCTGACAGCTAGGCGCAGCCGTGACTGCACCGGGGGGAGTATGTACCGGACGTAAATTTAAGATTATGTTAAGATTATAATTTCATCTAAAGTTTATAATATTATCATGTTTTTTAAATAATAAAATTAATCAGGGGTCATAGCAGTCGACCTGAGACAAAAGAACAACGCTTGACCCCACCCTCTCTGTGTACAAACCTACACACCTTTTAATATTAATTTTACCTTTTCCTTTACGCAAGTTCGATCTGTGCGAATCCGTTCCTATACAAACCTTCGCGCAGATCCAATTTGCGCAAAGCTTTGCCACTATTAAATCTTACCCTGTTTACTTTGCATAGATTTGCAATTTGTGCAAAGCCTTCTAGCTGTTGTACCTACCTACAACCTTTGCATAGATTCAAATTTATGCAAAGCCTATGCATGCACCCAATTTGTGCAATTGATTTATCCTGTAAAAATCAAACCCTGTCTATGTTTATAAATTTGTGCAAACTCACATAATAAACGAATGATCGGAGAGGCAGCGAGAGTAGGTCGAGATAAAACTCTGTGGCGTTCTCAGCTTCGTTGCGCAATAGCGAAACGAACGCGGTGGCGTTTACAACTCTAGCAGCCAAAATTCTAAGAATTTCATCTCAGTTCGTAGAATTGAGATGAACAAAGGACTAAGACGGGCAGACTCCCGTCTCTGGACCCTTTAAATACGGCTGTTAGACCGCCAGATCGTCAGAGCTCCGGATCTCATCACCACAACAACATCTCGCCTTCTCTTCTGCCTTCTCCGATCGACCCCTGGACAACTTGGACTTTTCTTCTTGGCCCTGGCCGAACCGCCCTCCCTGAAGACATCGAAAATTACAATTGGTCGATCGCCTTTTTCAAGGCGAAGGTTTCCCCTCTACCTCTACCCCCCTTCCGCCCCCCTTGCCTTCTACCTTTCTCCCTACATTTACCCAATTTTCCTGAAATCTCCCCACTTTTCCCTCTCCCTACATTTTTTCCCCACTTTCTCCCTAGGTGTCGAAGCGGCCAGCCGGCAACTTCCCACTTCATCGTCTGTGCGGCCGGCGACTACAGTGCCCGTTCCGTACATATACATATAACCTAACCTAACCCAATTATCCTATATTTGCCCCTTCTGCATGGGACCGGTCACTATTCACCATAATTGCTAGTATTTTTATAAGACTAAATTTTTATCTTCAAAAGGGACCACTCTATAAAAAACTCATAGGTTCACTCCGGAAACTTTTTCATCCATCAGCCCTCCCTTTTTCTTTTATTAACAGTTATAATCTTCTTAATATATTAAAATTAATGATTTTTTGTTTGTCCCTTACGCGGTACCTAAACAATTCAACCGATTGCGATGAAACTTTAGTAATTTTCTTTCGCATGCCCGCGAAGGTTTCTACTCGTATAATGGTGAGCTCTAGCGTTCTGAAATTATTTCTTATACCATTCATCCGATTACAATGAAACTTTGGTGAGTTGTTTTGCGCACACCAGATGATGTTTCTAAATATAATAATGAGCTCTGGCGTTATGAAATTTGCAGTAATTGGCGCGCAAATTGTTTTAAAATGTATGTATTTCATGTAGTTTAGCGGCAGGGAGAGAAGTAGTGATGGAAAGAGAAAATTCGGGCTAGAGAATTGTGTTCTTGGGGGTGACACTCGGTCTGGTGTCACCTCCCCGTCGGACCGCCTCCCTCCCCTCGCTATGACACTGCACACAAGGCGGGAAAAAAAAGTGTATCCAAAAGGACTCCAATAAACAGAATTAAAACAAAAACATTTTCTTTGGGTGGCATTGCAGCGCATGACGAGTCCAAAAAATAATGTTTTTAATTTTCTCTTTTTTATCAATTCAAAAATTTCTTCAGAAATTATAAGAAAAATAATTAGGTACGTAAATACTTACCTACTTAATTTTAAACCACGTGTTTTTTTTAAAGGGGTCGTACAATTTGTCCAAAGTACCTTCACTATCTCAATGACAATACATTTTTTCAAACTTTTGATCAGACAGGTAAATATATTTTTTTTAAATGCTAATCAGACAGTCCAAATAAACACGACGATTTCACATTTGAAAAAAAAATCTTTACTGAACCATTAAAACGGCCACCATTTTGAAACGAAAACGAAACATACAAACAAATTTACAAAAGAAATTTACAAAACGGTCGAGTTAAAACAGAACTTCTCTAGTCAGTATTATATGTGACTTACCGCTTTTTCCATTTGAGAGTTTGGTCTGAAGGTAGGTAGGTAGGTACCAACATTTTCTCTGAAAAATAAATTGTATACCAACATGGAGCAGAAACAACTCTGGATATTTTACTATTTTCAGGTCGTTAAGAGCGTTTAACCAGCCAGCGGCCGAAAATCCACATTTCGTCGAAAGATGTTCTTAAGATCGTACAGGGCGGTTCCAACGGGAAAGATTAATTACTCTCCGTACCAACTTTTACAAAATTTAACTCAATATCGATTTATTTATCCAACATCCAAATCAAAGACATAGACGCTATTCATCGTGCAGCAAAAAAAACAAATAATATTCATCCAAGAGAAATTATAATCAAACTTAAATCAAACATAGCCAAAGAACAGCTGATGACGGATGTTAAATCATATAACAAAAACAACCCTAATTTGGAAGACAAATTAAATACTTCGAACATTGGAATTGCGGGACCGAGTACCAGGATCTACGTTTCCGAACAGTTGACATTTCGAGGCAAGCAACTATTTTGGAAGGCTAGACAAGAAGCGAAAACGAAAGGATATCGATTCACGTGGTCGAAGGCGGGTCAGGTGTATGTTAGACGAGATACGGGGTCTAATGCAATCTGCATATCGGATGAACGCAAACTCGCAGCTATATGATTCAACTGAAAGAATCAAACAATCGATGTATGTACCGCTTCACTCGTCTCCAGGTATATGCAATAAATCACTAACTCGGCGAGATAGCAAATTTTCATTCTATATATCTTCTATCATTCTTCATTCTATGTATCTTTCTACAAATCTTCATTCTATATATCTTTATTGTACTATTAACCAATATTTAAATCGATTAGCGATAATTAAATATTTCACATCACAAACGAGGTACGGGCACACCCCGCTTCGCTCATTTAAACTTATTATTTTGTTGCCATATATATATCATAATTTGGTATTTGGACTTTTCAGCGACTTTAAACATTTTGCATTATACTATCAAATCACTGTCAATTTATTTACATTCACACCTATCTATGCTACTACATTGGGAATAGTTATTAAATTGATTAATATATTAGTGGAATACTGTTCGCTATTTCACGTACAACTTACATTTAATTATGTTTGATCTAACTTGTGATAATGGTAACCATTCAGGTATATTCGGTAACATGAATATTATTGATGATCTGAATGAAATAAAAAACTATAATTGGGGCTCTTACAGTCTAAAAATTATACATCAGAACATAAGAAGCATATCTAAACTTGACGATTTCCTAATTTTTCTAGACCAATTCAATTACTCATTCGATGTCATAATTTTATCAGAATGCTGGTTAAATAAAGATTACACCTCAAAATTAATTCACAATTATTCAGAACATCACACAAACATAAACCTAAATAAATCCAGTGGACTTGTAATTTACATCAGAGACGGTATACAAGCACAAGTCGACGAAATTGTACTACCACAAGCAAACTGTATGAAAATTGTATTGAACAATAACTTATGTATCTTCGCAATCTACAGATCTCCCTCTTTCCAAAATATTGACACTTTTTTGAACTCTCTACAATCAATCATCAATAGTTCTAAACAATTAGAACGGCAAATCATTTTAGGCGATTTAAATATTAATACGATTCCTGAGTACCACCGTCAATCCGACGATTATCTATGTCTGCTTACGGAAAATGGGTTTTTGCAGACAATTAACAGCCCTACTCGAGAACATGGTACAAGTAAATCTTGTCTAGACCATATTAACGTTAAAAAAATTAAACATTTCGACTCATTTGTTATCCACACCACAATTTCTGACCACTACACTACAGCTCTTTGCCTCAAAAATAACACTCCCACCGAAGCCAAAATTAAATGCATACCTCGAATAAACTACTTCAACCTACTTGAGGACTTAAATTCAGAAAAATGGGAAAACGTTCTAGACCAAAGGGATACTGACTCAGCAATGACGGAATTCATCACCAAATTACATGATTATATATCTAAACACACTAGTAATAAACTTATATCTAATAAGCAATTAAAACTCACACCATGGATCACCCCTGGCCTTGTCAAATCAATTCATAGAAGGAACCAACTACACAAAAAGGCAAAAATGAGCCTAGAGAATAATATATTACAAACTCGCTACAAAAAGTATAGGAACTTGTGTAAAAATCTAATCATTTCAACTAAAGAAAACTATTTTAAAAACATTATATACGAAAATAACTATACACCAAAAAGGCTATGGGAAGCATTTCGCAATATCACTAAAACCAAAATCAATAAATCATCTGAAATTAAATCACTGCACATTGATAACACTATCACTTCAGATCTAAAAAAGATGGTAAATTTTGCAAATAACCATTTCACGTCAGTGGGAACCACTCTGGCTAAAAAAATTCTGGATAAAAATAACACAACTGAAACTGATCTCGCTAAGAAAACTGGATGTAATCTCGAGCATAAAATAGATAACATTCAAACTACGTCACACGAAGTGATGAAAATAATTGACGAACTTAAGTCATCCAATGCGTGTGGTCCTGATAAGATCTCTTCAAACCTGTTAAAAATTATAAAATCCGCCATAGCATCACCCATAACGTTCATTTGTAATCTAAGTTTTAACTCTGGAAAATTCCCCAATCACTTGAAACAATCAATTGTCATTCTACATCACAAAAATGGGGATAAATCACAGATCAACAACTACCGACCTATTTCTCTGATCAACTCTGTATCTAAAATTATTGAGAAAATTGTTAAGAATCGGATCAGCCTATACTTAGAAAACAATAAAATCCTTTCCAATAGTCAATACGGTTTCCGTCCAGGTTTAGGTACTGAAAATGCCATTGCTAAATTGACAAACATTATCTCTAATAACATAGATAGAGGTACAAAATGCATTGCGCTCTTCCTGGATCTAGCCAAAGCATTCGACACTATCTCTCACAAAATTCTGTTGAATAAATTACAGCGCATTGGTATACAAGGTCAGCTCTTCAATCTGCTGTGTAGCTATTTAGATAACAGGAGCCAAAGAGTGCTTATAAATGACACTATAAGCGATTCAGCTAATATTAAATTCGGTGTACCGCAAGGAAGTACTTTAGGACCACTTTTATTTAATATATATATAAATGATCTATGTAACAGTTCCTTTGCCGACCACATTATAACCTTTGCCGATGACACAGTTTTATTATTCGAAGGCAAAAGCTGGAATGTTGTTCACAGTAAAGCAGAAGTAGGTTTAAACAAGGTTAAACAATGGTTAGACAACAATCTCCTCACTCTTAACTTAGACAAAACCAAATTCATCCGTTTCAGTGCAACACAATCAGGAAAACCAAAAGAAATACACAACATCCTTATACACCACTGTAATGACCAAACCACTTGTAAATGCTTAAACTTAGAATGTGTCAATAGTATAAAATATCTAGGAATCATCATTGATAAATCTCTGAGATGGGACGAACACGTAATTTCAACTTCCACAAAGATCAGGAAACTTACTCATCTGTTTATGTCTGTTAGAAATATTCTTCGCGTAAAAGATCTTAAACAAATGTACCATGCCTTGTGTATAACTCACTGCTAGAGTATGCATCCTTGGGATGGGGCGGCTGTTCCAAAACAATAATGGATCCCTTAGCAAAAGCACAAAAATCACTTCTAAGGGTCATCCTTAAGAAACCCTTCAGGTATCCCAGTGATCTATTATTTGAAGAGATACGAGTTCTCGATGTACGGCAACTATACATAAGAAAAATTATCTTACATACACAAAAACACCGACACCAATATGCATCCATTGATCATCTCCACAACACCCGCCATGCAGGGAGGAATCCAGTAGTTCCACCTACTACAAACACATCACATGCCCAAAGACAATACTCCTACTTAGGGCCTAAATTGTTCAACATCATACCTGATGCATGGAAACTGAAAAGTGCAAGCACTTTACGGAAATGGGTTAGCAATTGGCTTCTAGGCATGGGGAGAGCCAAGAGCGAACATATGCTAACACAATCTCACATACCTAATATGTACTAAAAAGTTTTTCTTATGCTTAAAAAAAAATATTTTTTTTATTTAATCTTTTGCTCTGTTTTTGATCCTTGTTCTCTGTTCTTTGTTTCTTGTAAAATAACGACTAGCCATTTCAAAAATAAGTTTTGAAACTCTCTATATAAATACATTGGAAATTTATATGTCATATACTCTGGTTTATAAATGTGAAATTTCTATTACTTACTTATATTACTTTATCAAAATTAAATAGTCATAAATACATTGGGAATTAATATGTCATATATTGGTTTATAAATGTGTAAATTATAGTATGCAATTGTTAATGTTCTCCAAAAAGACCTGGAAAGTATTTCAAAATTGTGATCGCCCGAAAGAAGCCATTCACCTATTCTGAATGCAATTATTGATGTAATTAAATGTAATGTCTCAGTAAATTCTTTGAAAAAAAGGACTTAACTTCTTATCTAAAAAATAATATTAAAATCCACAGTTCCGAACTCCTGCAACTAGCAGAGAGAGGTATGAGTACAGAAGGTAGGTACCTACCATCGAAACAGGGCGCTGCGGCGATTTACTACTCAGCGAAACATACTACGGTGTTATTAGACAAGGTTATTATCGCAATTTTACAAACCTATGATCACCTTACTTTAAATTTTTGTTGTATGTATTTTTATATTATGTATGTATTCTTTCTTATCGTAACTTATTGATAGTAGCGGTAAGACGCTTGACTCGCGCACCGAAGGTCGCGGGATCGAATCCCGGCGTGGCAAATAAATTTTATTTGATTAATTTGTGTTATTTCACAATTTATTCATTTAAAATAATAAATAGTATATTTGCGGCACGTTCCAGAGTGGAAGATACTCTCTGTATCGCCCTGGTGTAAGACCACCATTCAGAATTGAAACGTTGCTTGAAACGGCAATAGCCGTGTTTGGTGACCAGATCTGAATAGCCAGGTACTTCCCCACCTTCCTCTTCCCTATCTCCTTCCCCTCCCCACTACCCTCAGCCTCACAACATACTCCAATCGGGGATGCCATAGTCTCACTGGCTTCAGACGGGAGCAGTTGGGACTCTTGTGAGGTATTCATGTAAAAAAAAAAAAAAAAAGTACCTATATATCTCACTGAACATAAAAATTTTATTACTCATATTTTTATTTCATTTAAATGCTTTTATTCCATCGTAACTTTATTTGTTCTATTTTTTTTTCTCATGGTTAAGATGAACTGCCTTTATTATTATTTATATAAAAGCCCTCTGGGCGTAAAATAAAACAT
This sequence comes from Limnephilus lunatus, assembly GCA_917563855.2. Lineage (NCBI taxonomy): Eukaryota > Metazoa > Arthropoda > Insecta > Trichoptera > Limnephilidae > Limnephilus > Limnephilus lunatus. Next base: position 28,563,046 of record OU830594.1, on the reverse strand, counting down.
AAAACAAATAAATAAACAACCAAATAAATTAATGTTCTCCAAAACGAGCCTGAAAATTTCACTTGTCATATATTGGGTTTATAAATGTGTAAATACTACTACTTAAGAAATTATAAAATTTGTAGTACTTTATTAAAGTCATAAATACACTGAGAATTTATATCATATATGTAAATCCTAATTATACAATTGTAAATGTTCTCTATAATGACTTGGAAAGAATCTCCTACTTGTGATATCACTAAAGAAACCACTCATCCACTCTGAATGCAAGTATTAATGTTCCTCAAAATGACCTTGAAAAAACACATCTTTGCGATTCTTTCAAAGGCATATAGAAACCATCGCTTCGTTCATAAAACAAAATTTAATGTTCTTAATAGTTATTTCGATTAATATTTGTTAAAAATATTATGAACTAAATATACAATTTGGCTGTCCTAAAACGGGTATCCTTCCCAGTTGGACAGACAAAGTACCACTTGTAATGTATTTAATAAATATGTATATAAATAAATAAATAAAAAAAAAAAAAAAAAAAAATTTCATTCAAAATCTGCTTTAATTTATATCTATATCAAAAAATGCTGAGAGGCGTGTTGATAAAACTATTAAAATGATGTACTTTTTGTTATTTTTTTTTATTATAAGTATTTATCATTTTTCAATAATGTCTGAGCAAAATAAGAATGTAAAAAAATCTGAAATATATTAGTCTGTAAGTGCGCAAATACATACACAAACGGACAAATTTTTCGTCAAGAAACACATGTGTATATATAAACACATATTTTTTTATGATTTTATTTAATCTGTAACATACGTTTACCAGATAAAGTATTGATTTATTTTACTGCATGATTATATGATTTGAAATGGGTGTTGTATAATACAAAATCTTTTTTGAAAATTTAACAAATTTGCCAACGACCTATCGTATAACCTTATTATACTAAATATAAACATTTGTTTCTCAAAATTTAAAACATACGTTTACTAGATAAAAAAAACAATCTTTCGAAATCAATTTATAATTTTTTGTGAAAAAGAGTCAATACGTCTAAACACTGATTTAAAAATGACACATTTCTGGTTTTCTCTGGTTATACGCTCTAAAGTCATTTGAAACATTAAATACTTGACTGAGCTATTAGCAAAGAACTATTTTGACTCAAACTACCAGAGCGTTTTGCATTTCGTCTTATTATTGAAAATTTGTTTGTCACGTTCCGGCTCCGGTTAAAGATGGTGGCCGTTGGTTAAGTAAATGTTCTTTTTTCAAATGTGATCGATCGTCGTGTTCATTAATTAAGTAGTTAGGTATTTAACTACCTACTTACAAATCTTATGATTTCATAGGAAATTTTGGTTTTGGTATGCTTGATGAAATTTAGTGCACTTGACGTCTTGACCTTCAACCTGTTGAACGTGGGACGACGACATTTCCTCGATGAGTTCTGGTCAAAGATCGGTATAAAAACAAAATCATTGTTTTTTTTGCGATTGTTTTCTGTTTACCACATTATAAATATATCTTATTTATTGTTCATGTATAGGTATTGGTATTAGGTACGTGATAATAGCGTAAGAAGTTTTCTCTTAATAGCTAAGTAACTAAAAAATAAATCTCGCATTTTGGAAACAATTGTAAAAAATATACATATTCATACAAATGTAAACTGATTTTATTATTTCTACACAAACCTGAATACATACCCTACATGAAAAAAAACAATTCAAATGTGTTTTCAAAGAAATGATGACCTTGATGTCCTTGATACTCTTTTGAAAATGTTAAATATTATTAATTCATAGAACATATTGGCACAAGCGATTCTGACCTTGTCCTTCATACAGTTTCTTCTACTTATGGGTTAAAACTGCATAAAAAAACGAGTATGCTTTAGACCACACGACTGAAGTAAAACTACACTGAAGAGAGAAAGAAAATGTGCGCGCGCACTGCTCTCTCTTGCTCGTACAGTGATTCAGACAATAGGCCTGCACTGTGTCGATATACGAAACGTAACTGGCTATGAGAGAAAGAAAGAAAGAAAATGTGTGCTCGCACCTCTCTCTCTTGCCGCTCTTGCCCCTACAGTAATACGAAACGTAACTCTCTCTCTTTCTATCTTCACTAACTTATATCTCCCTTTCAACTTCCGTTCGCCTCGCCCAATCACACTTTTCGTAACGCTCTCGTCACGCATTCACCAGCTTACTCCCCAAGTCAAGCGTGCGTAAAGAAATTTTACTTGAAAAAATAGGATATTTTTCCAGACACCCACCGGTGCCCAAGCCACAGGACAGGAAATCAAAACAAGAGGAAGGTTATTTGATATCGAAAATCTCTGTGTAAAGCGCAACGCGCCGCCGCGCCGCGCCCCGGGGACTTCAGCTAGGTACAATAAAAATCCTTGGTAAAATAAATTAATACGTTCACAGGTGGACCTAGACAGTTCAGATTGGCTGAGAGGGACCAGCTGGGACTCAAGTCTGGAGACTATCCTCCTTATCCACGGGTACGCCGGAGGAGACGACACTCTTCCCATCATCGTACTTAGAGATGGTAAGGCTAAACAGTATCCTCAAATAATATTATCTGACATTTACTTTATTTTAATCTATCGAATATGGGCCAAAGTTGGACAAAAATTGTCGAGGATCTATACGTAGGTACCTACCTACTTAGCGCAGTATGCATGAAATTCTGATATCTGTTATTTGATCAGTTGCAGTTTTCTTTAGAGTGCGATTGAATAGTAAACTTCGGTAACATGATAAGAATGTAAGACAAACTTGTGTTATAATTTTACCACACTTTAAGCAGCGGGTCATTCAAATTACCTACGTGTTAAAAAATCCTCTCGTTCAAATGATACTCGTCTTGTCCAAGGAGCGAGTTCGAAATGAATCACAAATCCCATATTTGTGTGCGTTATGAATAATGTGACCATTTATTTTTTCCCCCAAACCGGGACACTGAAAAAAAGGTAGATACCTATACTTATAATGTAATATAGATATAATAATCGTAATTAATTAGGACAACTTATATAGCACTGTTTCCGAAAAAAATCGCCTCAAAAGCGCTTTACAATTTTTTTTATTTACCTTCTAACTCAAATACTTAACTGCATATTTTTATTTTATTTTTAGAGTTATTTTTAATAGTTAAAATAATTGTTAAAGTTTTAATTTTTCAAGATCCCCGAAATCCACCGTATGTTTAGTGAATCGTGTGACGTCATCATTCACTAGGTATAAGTTTTTTTTTTTTATTATCAACAGGTGTTCATTTTGTATGACATTTATATGGAAGAAAGTATGATACTATTTGATAAATTAAATCATTATTTAGGTGGAATTATTTATTTATTATATTATATTTATTGTAAATATGAAGATATTATTATATTTTTCAATATTGTTACGCGAGAGTGGTATAAAAATTGTTTGAAATTATTCCTAATAGACGTAACTTAAGAAGTCAAAATATATTCCATATTGAAATATTTAATAACAATATTGCTTACTTCAATCCACTGTCTCGAATGTGTCGTTTGTACAACACAATTGAATGTGACCTTATTGATATCTTCGCAAACAGTCTCGAATATTTAAAAAAACAAATTAAAAATCTTCTACCATGATATGTCATGGAAGAAGATTTTTAATTATTGTTAATTGATGATATGTCATGATTGATGATATGCTACGATTGTTAATTGCTTTATTATTATGTCTTTTCTTTATTTTAACTTTATTATCCTTTCCAGAAACGTTTCTTTCTCTGTACACTTACCATGTTTTAAATTTCTTGTCTTATATTTCTTTTTTATTATTATTATTATTTCTGTTTTCTTTTCACTACTAGCATCTCCGTCGAGCCACAACTAAACCTTAATTACGCATGCTGTGAACATTTCTAATTGGAGTGTTAATATCAGCTCATATTCCAACGTTATAATATTAATGCAATAATTTGTTAACACTCTGTAAATGTTTCAAACAATAAATAAATAAATAAATAAATTATTTTTTTAGCTTTTAAAATCAATATTATCGAAAACGAAGCATCTCCTGCACAATTGTAGGCAAATGTAATTACTATGCTATGCTGATGTAATTACTAAAGTTAAATTCTTAGATATCCACAAATCTGCGGGACCGGATAATATCCCTACAATATTTATTAAAGAATGTATCAAACTAATTGCTCTTCCATTAACCAAACTTTTTAATTTGTCTTTGTCTAGTGCATAGGTTCTCAACGTGGGCGATAACGCCCCCTTGGGGGCGTTTAGGACCTTCAGGGGGGCGGTGGAAGACCAAGAGCAAATTGGGGGGCGTTTCAGACTTTCAGGGGGGCGGTAGAAGACACAGAGAAACCCATCTTACACCTTCAGTGCTCCAGATATTTCGCCGGCAGGACGTACGTCTTTTTTGCTGTGCGCCGTAATTTTAAGAATATTAAAATGATTTACAAGTTTATCCTAATTGATATTAACGAGGAAACTAGTGCGCTTCGTTTGCTAACGACAAGCGGTGGTGGTCGCAAGTATCTGAGAAGTGGTTCTCCAGAGAAGTCATCTCGAATATAGAGATCAAACACGCCCTTCATAAGCGTTGGAAAACTGGAGGCCTTCAGAGTGAATATGATCTGTTTAGTTCTTACCGAGCGTTAGTTAGGCGCGAGTTTCGAGTGGTCTATCGAGCCTACGTGTCTGAAATCGAGGAAAACATCACGTATGATCCCAAGATGTTTTGGCACTATATAAAATCCCTTCTGAAGGATGGTAGTCTTGAACACACCATGATAAAAGGTAATCAAGAATTTCGTGGCTTGAGTATGGCTAACGCATTTGCTGATCATTTTCAATCGGTCTACAATAAAGACCCTCCACTTCTGGACATTAATAATACGGCCACTTTTACTACCAGAGGAGCTTCAAACTTTGATTTCGATATATTTACGGAATCTGACCTTATGAGTGCCATAAGTCTCATGAAGAACTCACCCTCTATCGGACCAGATTTCGTTCCCGTATTTTTTATTAAAAGGTGCATCGAGTTCCTAAAAACACCATTATATGTCTTATCATTAACTTCGCTATTAGTACTTCTATTTTTTCTGAAGTATGGAAAGCTTCCAAAAATATATCCTATTTTTAAGAAAGGTTCGAAAAAGTGAATCGAAAATTATAGACCAGTTGCCATACTCTCAGCTCCTGCTAACAGCTAAACTATTTGAACAATTAATTTATAAACTCCTTATGCCACAGATAGACGCATACATTATCCCCGAACAGCATAGTTTCAGGAAAGGAAGATCCACTGAAACCAATCTGATGGTTTTCACCGACTATGTTGCTAGGTCCCTAGATAGTGGATACCAAGTATAACGACTTCTCCAAAGACTTTGATACTATGAATCATGATATCTTACTCATAAAACTTGCCCAGTTAAATTTTTTAAAAGTTACCTCAAGAACAGAAACCAATTTGTCACACACGGAATCTTCCAATCTGCTGAATTTCTCGTTTTTTCTGGGGTTCCCTAAAGATCGATCCTAGGGCCTCTACTCTTTTCTATTTTCATTGATGACATTGCTGGAGTCCTCCGTTTTTCTCGCTTTTTGCTGTTCGCTGACGATCTAAAATTATTTCTTCTAATAAGAAATATTGAGGACTGCCAGCATCTTCAAGCTGATGCTGATAACATTTCAGAATGGAGTCAACGAAACCAGCTTCATTTAAATGTCTTGAAATACATAGTTCTGACTTTTAGCGGAGCATTCCAGTCTCACCTACCACAGGTACACTATGCTCGGTCATAATCTCAAACGAGTTTCAAATATAAAGGATCTTGGGATTATGTATGAAAGTAAGCTGACATTTCGTCCTCATATAACCGTCAGAGTTTTTCGCGATACCCGTGCTCTGAAGATTTTATACTTCTCCCTGGTCCGCAATAGGCTGGAGAGTGGTTCGCTTATTTAGAATCCTCATAAGGTGGGATGATCCCTTATGTTTGAAAGGGTTCCAAAAAAGTTTCTAAGATTTCTCCACATGAGGGAGTACGACCACTATCTATGGCTCTACCTGCCGAACTTTCTTCTGGGCATGATGGGACTTCACTCCCTGCAGCTCAGAAGAGAGGGGTGTGCACCCCACCCACTTATTCAGACTGCTGCGAGGCTATATTGAGTACTCAGCCATTTTGGAGCGCGTGTGTCTCTATGTTCCAGATGACTAACTTAGACAGCGTCATCATAAATTATTCTATCTTCCTGCCTATAGGACTAACTTGCCAATGGTTCTCCCGGTAGGGAGAAGTATATTGCTTCTGAACCAAATCTCCTCCGAGATTGATATATTTGGCGTCAGTGAGGAGAGATTCAAAAGGAAAATTCTTTTGATTCTTGAAAGAGTCTCTCCACATTGAAGAAATCTTCACCACAGCCTGAATTTTTTTTTGAAATTGCCATATTTCTTATATATAATAAAGTCAAATTTGTAATGGTGTAAGAAATTAATAAAAATATATTATTACTATATCCCATTTCGCCCCATCCCATTATTAGAATAAATAATTTTAGATCGTCAGCGAACAGCAAAAAGCGATAAAAACGGATGACTCCAGAAATGAATTTTTTTGAAATTGTCATATATCTTGAAATTTATTTTATGTATATACCCCCCCCCCCACCCCCTACCCCTCCCCTCCCTCCACCAACGTTGTGGTAAATATAATCGTGACGACAATTGCTGTTTCAGATTCACGAGTTGGGGGGCGCTAGAAAAATTTATATTCTCAAAGTGGGCGGTGGGCAAAAAAAGGTTGAGAATCTATGGTCTAGTGGAATTTTTCCCGATAAATGGAAAATTAGTTATTTGACTCCAATTTTCAAAAAGGGCGATAAAAGTGATATTTGTAATTACAGACCAATATGCATTCAATCCACCATACCGAAACTCTTTGAAAGCCTAATACTTGACAAACTTTTTACACAAATAAAACCTGTAATATCACCTTACCAGTTTGGATTTATGCCGGGTAGAAGTACTCTTTCTAACTTGATTATTTATAAAATTTTTATAACTAATGCTTTTAAAGAAAAACTACAAGTAGACTCTGTCTATACTGATTTTAGTAAAGCATTTGATTCAGTTTCCCATGAAATTCTCATTTGGAAATTAGAAAAACTTGGTATACGTGGCAATTTATTAACCTGGATTGAAAGCTATCTTACTAAAAGACAACAAATTGTTAGAATAAAATCCTCCTTGTCCGAAAAAATTTATGCAACAAGTGGAGTTCCACAGGGTTCACACCTTGGCCCAGTCTTATTTATCTTGTTTATAAATGATCTAACAAAAGTATTTCATGATGTATTTTTCTTACTTTTTGCTGATGATCTCAAAATGTTTAGAATTATTAAAAATATTTACCATTGCAACATTCTTCAAGATAATATCAACAAATTGTTGATTTGGTGTAATGAGAATAGACTCTACTTAAATATCTCAAAATGTCAAGTAGTTAGATTTTCTCGAATAAAAAATCCAGTGATCTTTAATTACAACATTGATAACAATACTCTTGAGACATTAACACAAATTAAAGACTTAGGCATCACTTTTCAATCAAATCTTTCATTTGTTAACCACATTACAGAAATTTCTAATAAGGGCTTAAAAATGTTGGGATTTATAACTAGGCTAACTAGAAATTTTAACAATATAAAGTGTATTAAAATGTTATATTTTGCATTTGTTAGAAGTCAACTTGAGTACAATTCTCCCGTCTGGAACCCATATTATAATACACATGTACAAGCTGTTGAAAGAATACAAAACAAATTCTTACGTTTTCTAAATTTTAAAATGGGTATTCCGGCAATTATGTTGAACTACAACACTATTTTAAATGATATGAATATGCTCAAATTGTCTGACAGAAGAATTTTCACAGACTTGGTATTTCTTTATAAAATTCTAAATGATTTAATTGATAGTCCATTATTGCTTGAATTAATAAGCTTCCGGATTCCTCTACGTAATACTAGAAGTCAGGATTTATTTCAGTGCAGAAATTCTGGAACTAACTACCATATGTATTCTTCTTTGCCCAGAATACTAATGGAGGGAAATAATTTTACCAAGTCTGTGGAAATCTTCAATTTATCTTTAGACAAATACAAAATGCTGTTACTGAGGCAGTTCAGTTATGTAAAATAAATACTGTATATTTCTTAGTAAAAGAAATATATACCTTTTATATTTGTTGGTAAAAGAAATATGTAGTATTTATATTTTATTTAATCAAAGTGTAATTTTTAAATTGTATATGTAAAAGCCCCGAAAAAGGGCGTAAATAAATAAATAAAAATAAGATACGGCGCCGATCAGCTGTTCGATGTCGGCCATTTTGGATTTCGAAGTATGCAGAGTTGGCTGTGGAGTAGGTAGCATTATGATATAGCATATTATACGATTATTTCGTACAGTTTTATGTTTTAAGTTAAGTTTTTCAATATTTTAAATAATAGAGATAAACTAATAGAGATACCTCTATTTTTGATACTGAATTATTTAGGCCTAAATAATGTTTCAATAAACACAACAACTAAATCTCTATAAACAATATGAAATTACGAATAACATGAAATGTTGTTAATACCGATGGCTTGTGTCATACCTACATTTCAATACAATGATTGGTGAGGAGTGACGTCAGCACTAAACATGCAATAATACCAACTTTACAGTGTGTTTTAACGACACGTTTAAAAATGCAATTTTTAATATTTTTTAAAAACTCTACGTTTAATATTATTAAATAAAACTTGTATATTCAGAATCAGCGTTTATCGGTACCTATATGTGAACATATTTTTTAAAGCCATAATATTTTTCACTGGAGTTCCTTATTATTCATCTTGCAGCTACCAATCACATGGACGATTGGAATTCCAGACCCTTGTTCAAAATTTTAGGGGTTTTTACTAATAATCGAAATAAAGCAATATGTTACAGTAAAAATGTTTTGACAATATAATAGACAAGAAAGTAATTTTTTTTCATGTCATTTTAGGGTTAGCTATTATAAATATGTATGTATTTCAAGATTACTGGTATATTTGTGTAGGTGCATAACGCTTTCTTTTCGAAAACTGGACATTTTAGCGTCTCGAAGCTGTGTTCAGGGACACCGCGGGACACGCTGCCTGAAAACGGGACTGTCCCGGTGAAAACGGGACGTCTGGTCACATTCGTTATGGATATCCGCACCTATGGGGCCTTACGTCATATTTCTTAGTTATTTCAAAACGGTTCCTTGCCAACTCAGAATCACGTCAATTCAACACCGCTTTTGAATTCATTAAAAGCTATAAAAAAACTAAAACAGCCCTAACCCTAACCTGACGTAACCTATTTAACCTTTTTTTTATCACTCATAATGACTTTTCAAAAGAGGTTGTGAGTTGTCCGGTCACCGCAAGATAGGTATATCTCGCGCGCGTGTGCCGCGTTGAAGCACTCGCCAGTCAATCGAGGAAGAACAATGGTAAATTAAATTGATTGCAAAACGCGTCGCGTGCGTTTTTGAACAACATTGAGCATGTTGCTGCGCGTGTTCGATTATTTCAATTAGCAATTTTAATTGTAGATTTTTAATTATTCATTAATTAAATTGCTTATTAAGTAATACGGAAAGGGTATACTTGGCCGAAGTACGGCAACGATAGAGTGGAAGATACTCCTATTTCCATCCTGGTGAAGAACATTCATTTACAAATATTGCATATTATACGGGGACTCACACGTTTATTGGACGTTTTAATCAAAGTTCATATACGTTACATTGAGCCATGCAAAATAATGCAAAATCATACAAAATCATGTGTTTTTGTTTTGAAAATTTGGTCGCTTAGAAGCATTATAAATACTTCAATTAAATACTGCGAATAGAACACATCTTGGCCTTAGGAAATATCGATCTTTTTTATAAGTCTTTTTATAAGCTTAGAAAAAACTAAAGTATTAGGTTTGTAAACAACACTTTCAAGTGCAAATTCTCCTACTTATAAACCCCCTTTGGGATATGGTTTTATTATATAATGTGACAAATTCAGTTTTTTTTTATAATAATGAGCAAAAAAAATTATGTTTATGCCTGAATTTCACAAAATAAAAAAAGCATTTTCGCGTTGTTATTTTTGAGATCAATCAAGACGGCCGGCATTCGACAAATTTGGATTTTTAAAGTGAACCTTATGCCGTCGACGTAAGAACTATGGAGTTGTCACACCCATTTTGTATCAGTTTCGCCCAGGCCCAGTCTGCGGTGGGGAATAGACGTCCCTAGACTCTGCGTCGCTTGGTTCCGGAAATCAATTTTAAATTTCCTTGTTATTAAAATAAACAATGCGTAAGAAATGAGTTAACATTTTTAACAGGCCTTTACGAAATCAACCTGAAAAAAACAACACTCAAATACCTTTTCCAACCCTTCCAAAGGCTTTTTTTTCTCAAGTCTTGTTAAATATTTTTAAATCTCTCTCAAAATGATACGTGGATTCCGATTTCGATTTTTTCCTGGACTATTGGATCACCTTAATTACAGAACAAAATGGAAAAATAAATTACATTGAAAATAATTCAACTAGAGACAAAAAAATATAGTAGGTATTTTTAAAAGATATCATCGATAAAACTAAAACAAAATTTATAACATACCTAAGCTGTAAATGTAAATGTAATCAGTGTAGATAATAATTATCATTAATTACGTGATAATTAAAATGATTATAATATATACTGTATTTCCCAACATTCACCTTCCTCCTTATTCTTCGCATTTCATTTTACCTCACAAAATTACCCAATATGATGGATTCCACAGCATCGCTAGCTCCAGGCAAAGATTTTTCCGATAAAAATAAAACATTTTATCTAGATCTAAAGATTTGTATATGGCCATAAACGGCATAAACCTACGTCAAGTATTGCTTTATCAAACAAAGTACTTAAGCCAGTTTCAAAATAAGGAAAATACGTTGATCTCAAGAATTCTCTGTAAATCATTGGTAATGCAAAATGAACAAATCATATGTAATCTCTCAAAAAATTCTGCATCTTCCCAAACCGGCTAGAACATTATTTCTGTAATAATGTCTACTTCTATGAAGCAAGCCGATACCGGAATGCGTTGTATAACACCATTGCATAATAAATAATGTGTGATACTTTTTCTCGCGTGGTATACTTTGCAACTAACGATTGTAAAAAGTGTACCAGTTGTCAGTGTCCATAAATGTGTTACACATGACTTACGAATCAAAGAATAAATAACCGATAAGTGAACGCATTTAAACTTATGGTATATATATATGTACTATGTAGGGGTGGAATTTATATTATTATATCAATAAAATATAAGTGGGTATATCTAACCTAGTGATTTGTACGCGGGAATATTCCCAGACATAAGTTCCCTGGTGTCGGGATTTTTTTTTTCTAAGAAAGGTATTCTAAACCATTTTTTAAAATATTTTTTATGAAAATGTGTCTTAATTATTTAAAGATTTAATAACGACAGTAAAATTAGTTTTCCGATATCTCAAAAAATAACGAAGTCATGAGTTTTATATGTGAACATTGGTAAAATGTATGCAATAGTGATATGACTTCACACCCAGTAAAATTCATTATTCGAATGCCAGTGATGCGGCAGTTAATAATTATGTAGGTATTGCAGCGCGTATAACGGAATGCCACGCACTTTTCGGCTGGGTGCAAATTTAAAAGTTTTAACGGCTTATATCTTCGGTACTTTCCTAAAATTCAAATAGTTCTGTCTTCAGAATGCACTGATTCAATAAACATGTAAATAAAATGAAATTTCGCTGTAAGCAAGGGCGGATCCAGCTTTGGCGCCAGGGGGGTCACATAGTCGTGGTCAGTGGCGGCTCGAGCACATTTTTGGTGGTGGGGACCGTCATTTTTTGTGTAGATACTTTCACGTTTTTTTATGTTGTTTTTGTTTTACCAAAAAAAAATAGTTATTTGCGTTTGTCATGTGGTCCTACGAATTTTCGTGTTTTGTAAAACTTTCTGATAAATGTTTAAAATATATAAGAAAATTTGTTTTAAATCTTTTACCCAGATTGAGGACACCCCAAATCACCACCAAAAAGTATACTGGGAATATATTTTTCAAATCTTTTAAAAAGAATTAATGAAGTCGACTTCATTAATTATTTTTAAAAGATTTTAAATTTCTTACAAAAAGTATAATAAAAGTATATAAAGTAAAATAGATCAGCGGATAAGTCACGCACCTACCAGAAACACCAACTACCTACACCTACATACGTAAATATTAAGTTTAATAAAAATAACACAAGATAATCATAGGTAATTCCGTTTAAATTATGTTTGATTTGTATTTACCACGAGAACGGCGCTATAGGAATAATCCGATCAATCAATAACAATATTACTATTTACTAAATGTCAAATACGATTATAAAACGCCTAACGTGAATTCCGGCCCGTGCATAACTGATCTACTTAAATTAGAACGAAAAACAAACACTCTCAAGCTTCACACGGGGATTTCGGAGTCTATCCCCATGATTATGGTATAGATGGTTCAAGTGCGCATGCGCGGATCCTTAAAATCCGATACAAAAATATTCCACGCGAGCAAAGATTTCATTTTAGAAGGAATAGATCGCTGTGCTGTCCCCTAACTGCGCAGAACTCAATGCGCACAGTCAAGCGGGCGCTAGTATCTAGTGCCTATGCGCCGAGTGTCGAGTCAAATCCGAACATCCGAAGTGGCCGGCCGCTTGCGCTGCGCTATTATTAGTATGCTTTAAGGAAGAAAGGAGAGCGGTCGCACGTTCGTTCGCAGAAACTTCTCAAATTTCGAGCCTAAAAATTATCCAAATTAATTTTTTAGATTATATTTCTGCAACTGTTAATTACTTTTATGTTGAGAATGCATTAATTATTTTTTGTGAACACAAAGAATTGTCAATTTTTTCTAAGCATGTTTCTGTAATAACTGGTGGGGACTGTCCCTATGGTCCCCTTGTGAGGAGCCGCCACTGGTCGTGGTCAAGTCACAAGAAGTTATAATTTAATTTTGAATAAATAAATATTGAAAGTACCTACTTAAATAAAGTCAACATTGTGACAAAAAATATTTAAAAACATCGGCTTAAAACCCCGTGAAAAATTTATTCAATTGACAAACGGCCAACGGCCGCGGATGTGAAAACATTAGGTACTGGTACCAAAAATTGTTCTTGGAAAAAAATACACACCGTTTACACAGCCTGGGGGGCTAGTTTATCTCTGTTTTAGGGATGATGACTGAACGAAATTTGGAATTTTCCAAAGTATTTTGAATGTTCTATATATTTCTTATTTTTGAAGGTGCCGTAAAAACAAATACCATTTTAAAAAACAAGATAAAATTACCTTTTAGACTTGTGTATTTGAAATACACTTTAGTTTTAAAAAACTGCCATATTTTAAGATTTAAACACGGAAAAAAATGTAAAATAATTTCTTACCAAAACATTTTTGATGAAAGTGTACAGAAATATTTAAAAATTAAAATTTAAAAAATACAGACCTTTTATATAATGAATTTGAAATGAAACTGTCACCTCAATTTTTCCTTGTACATACAATAAAAAAATTATAAAAAATTTCAAAGTTTTTTTTTTTTATGACAAAAAAATAACCTAAAAATATCTCTGAAATTTCAACACATTTCTTGCACCACTAAATATGTTAATTTCTTTGATAAGTTTACCAACACGTGAATTTGATATTAATATTTACAAAAAACACCACTTTTATGAAATTCTCATAAAATAAATATCATTAAATGTAAATATGATTTTTTATGTATCATATAAAAAAACTTTTTGACATTTCAACTTTGAAAGTACAATTATTGTTATTATAACTTCACTAAAACTTATGAAAAACCACAAAAAACACGGTAAATATATCAATTATATGAATATAAGAGTGAATTAGTCATATTAATAAAAATTACGATCACTTTTGTAATATTACGAAACACATCGCCGTACCCAAACAATCTTTCACGGCTTGAAATATGTTTTCATTGTGAACAGCGAATGCGCCGGCGCCCCCATCTAGCGGCCATGAATGAAAACATTGAAAACAACAATTTAGTATGAACATTACTAAAAATTGCACTGTTGCCAGATTTTAAAACCTATTTTAGAGTGAAATTCGTTATTGGTAGGATTTCGTGTTTTAGTGTAAATTTTTTGTATCCATGTTGCTGCAAAAACACAGGTAATCGTTCGTGCTGTGGTTTTTTTTTTTTAGTAAGGCTGAAATGTTTAACAATTTTAATTAATGGTCCACCTAGGTCCTAGACCCAGCCCAGCGGGGGTCATGACCCCATGACCTCCCCTTGGCTGTAAAGGACAAATTTATAGGTTTTCACCATTTAGGATTTAGATGTAAATTTGGGAATATTCCCCAAAAATAAATAACCAGGAATTTGTCTATAACTAGCATGGGCGTAGGCATGGTGGGGCAAGGTTGGGCGTTTGCCCCACCCTGGCTGGCCGATGCATGACCTCCTGGATTGTCGACCGAGTCGCGTTTTCAAATTTACAGTACTTCATCGGATGGTTTCTCCTTCTTCGGTTCATATTCTTTGTATTCATGAGCCTAAAGCATGAATATATTGTAGAAGCCTACTTTTTTCGGTACCAACTCTAGATTTTTATTTTTGGCCCAACCGTTAATGAAAACCTGGCTACGCCCATGATAACTGGTCCATAACTATTGAATTTGCACCACATTTGGAGTCGATTTTGTTTTCCACATTCTTTGATTTGAGTTTTAATTTCATTTTCAAGAAAAAGAGTCCGAAATTGGAATTGGCTAGGAAAATTAGAAAAAAAACGGTAGCTAGTGGGTTACTATCAGCTTCATTTTCTTTAAAAATGTGCTCCAAAAATATTTTTTCAACCTTTAGTTGCCGAAAAAAACATATTTAAAAAAAATCGAAATGCTTACAAAACTCATGTTTTTGTTGGGTTCCCTGTGTTATGCAGATTCACCAGTTTCCCGCTGTACTACTAGTTTCCGGACACGGTCTATAATAATAGAAATAATAATGGTATTACTTATGAATCTTATTAAATAATTTCGAAAACATCTTCAATTTCATAAAACTCCTTAAAATTGAAGGCATGCAATTTGCACAGCACGTTGTAGGGTGTTGCAGAATATAGGAGCAAATAAAATATATTAAGGCGATCCACTAGTACAGGAAAAAATCGAAATCGGAATTCACGCCCTTTTATGGGAGGAGTTTAAAAATACTTGAGAAAAAGCTTTTGGAAAGGTTGGAAAAGATATTTGAGATTTTTTTTTACATGTTGATTTCGTAAAGGCCTGTAAAAAACATTAATTCCTTTTTTATGCATTGTTTATTGCAATAAAACGGAATTTTTAAATTGATTTCACGAAAATAATCGACGCGGAGCATAACACGACTGCTCTCCGCTCCGTTCGGAGGAGTAATGACGGAAGACAGGGGGGCGGCTGCCAGTAGTTCTTCGGTGGACGGTATAAGGTTCACTTTGATATAGCAAATTCGTCGACTGCCGTATTGTCGCCGTGATGTCAAAAATACCAACGCGAAAATGCATATTATATTTTATTTTGTGAGGTTCGGGCGTAAATATCATTTTTTTCGCGATAATTATATAAGAAACTGAATTTGCCACATTATGCAATAAAACCATATCCGAAAAAGTGTTTATAAGTAGGAGAGTTTTCAGTTAAAAATGTTTTTTATAGACCTAATACTTTATTTTTTCTAAGCTTATTAAAAGACTTATTAAAAAAAATGACCGATATTTTTAAGGACCAAAGTATGTTCTACGCGCAGTATTTAATTGAAGCATCTATAATACTTCTAAGCGGTCAAATTTTCAAAACTAAAACATACGATTTAGTATGATTTTGCATTATTTAGTATGGCTTCATCTTAACGCATCTTGTCCTGTCGACATGTCAGGTTAGATTCTTATAGGGTTCCAACTTGTCGATTGCTGATATTATATTCATAATCATGGATAAAAAAACCTGGTCACCGGAGAAATTTTTGCGTTGGTAGAGTTTTGAAGAATTAAAAAAAAAAACAAAATAAAAAAAAAACTTATTAGATTCTTGTTAGAAGTCGATTCCCATTAAAATTAAGTATTTTAACCTGAAAAACGTTTGGGAAACCACCAAGTACACAGATGTATATGTTAGGTTAGGTTTGATTCCACAACCAGTGGATGTGTATGCAGGCAATTCATCTGTGTTACTATGTTATAGTAAACTCTGGATGCGATGCCTATAATTTGGTACATACCTATAAAATAATAATGAAAAATACATAGTTTCCGATTCTGCCGCAGATAATTCAAGAGACTTTCCTAGCGTTGTGTCATCTTGAATGAAAAGCGGTGCATAAGGGGGGTGCAGCGTGGCAAGCTACCAATGAACGATGCAACCTACTGATCACGCCCTTTTTGCGCATGCAAGAGACGTACCTTATTTTACTTGCGATCTAGTTATAGTGTGTTTTTAAACATTTTTATGTAATTTTCTTGTTGTATTCCAGCATATTTACGCACCGGTAAATATAACGTGATAATGGTGGACTGGGGGCTGCTCTGCAAACCGCCGTGCTACGTGGCCGCCGTGCACAACCTGCGATCGGTAGCACGCTGCACGGGAGCTATGGTGGGCCGCCTGCTGGGGCAGGGCTTGCCCGTGGCCACGCTCACCTGCGTAGGCCACTCACTGGGGGCGCACATCTGCGGCATCATGGCCAATTACCTGCCCTTCAGGATCTCGAGGATCATAGGTGAGACACTGTTATCTCTTGAAATTAACATCATCGACTACGAATTCTGGCATGCATAGGTAAATTTAAAAAAAATAATATTGTGTTATTTCACATATTTTTCATGTAAAATTATATACAGCAAAAAAAATTATATATTTGTGGAAGTTTCCAAAGTGAGAGATACTTTTAATATCTCTGGTCAAAGATCACCAAGCTATATAAAATTATTGTATGTAGATTTAAGTAAGAAGATGCACTTTATCAGAATAGGCCGCTTGAATCACTTTTTTTTTTAAATTTCCGGTTTAGGCAAATATTCTAAGACATTCTGTATTTTTTTTTAATCATATTTTTGAAACCCTGGCGATTTTTTGAAAATTTCAATCCGAAAAATCAGACCATTTTTTATAAACCGGAAAGACGGGACATAATTTTATGGGTGCGAAAAAACGATAATTACATAGCCGAAAATCATTTAAAAAAAGAACGTTTTCCACACGAATAGCAATAAATTGTACGGGGTTCTCTTCGTAACATCTGTAAAAACACCGCCATCTTTATCAAAAAGTCAAACCAAAGGATAAGTTCGCATAGAACAAACAATAAATCTAAGTGAACGTTAAACGCAAATTCAAAAATTCGCCAGAAATCAAAGTGTTGCCATATAAAAACAAAATTTATCTGTGCGGAATTTTACAAAATTAAGGGAACATAATCGGAGACAGGACATTTTCATGGAGTGACGTCGCGAGCTCAAATAATGGATTTATTTATTTAAAAATAAAAAAACCATACATTTCTAAAAATTTTTTCTAACATTTTCGTAATCTTAGTAAAAAAATCTATCCACATGATTTTTTCCAAGTCGTTATGAAATCCATGCAAGTGGCCTATTGTTTATATTAGGGGTCGTCCATTAATCACGTGATGTTTTTTAGCAACTTTTTGACCCCCTCCCCCCCCCCCTGGTGATATGTGGTGAGGTTTTAGGCTAACCCCCCCCCCCCCCCCAAATCACGTGTATTTTTTTTAGTACAAATTATAGGACGTTCACCTTTAGAAATCGTGCTTTCAATGAAAAATAAATACACGTGATATCTCATTTTACCCCCCCCTTCCTAGTGATGTTTCGTGATTTTTTTTCGACCCCCCGCCCCCTTAGGTATTATTGTGTATTTTTGTATTATGGTTCTAAATTTCAATTTGTCATTATTTTATTGGTCAATGACATACATATTATTATCACTGTCATTGATGAATTTATACAGACTGTTAATAACGCTAATAAATAAAATAGTGACCACATCTATTGAATCAAAATGTTATTTCAATAAAAATATTTTTTATTGAAGAAAGAAAACACTTTGTGGTTTGACATTATATAGAATGAAACAAATTCTTCGTTTAAAACCACTTTATTTTGATTTATATTTGTCGACTGGTTTCTATGTTTATATTATAGTTTATTTTCCTGAGGAAGGTTGAGGTCAACCGAAACCGGTCGACAAATATAAATCAAAATAAATTGGTTTTAAACAAAGAACTTATTTCATTCTGAAAAATATTTGTATTATGTGTGTCCAGCTACTCTGAAAGATCATCGTTGACTCTTCTGTATAAGTACACAACATTTCCCTGCTCCTCAGGTTTGGACCCTGCCAGGCCACTGATCCGCAACACCCCCGCTCTGCGCCTGGACGCCGGGGATGCTCTGCATGTGCAGGTGCTCCACACCAATGCGGGCCACTATGGGGAGGGGGGCCGCCTCGGGCACATGGACGTCTGCATCAACGGGGGGCGCTCGCAGCCCTACTGCAGCAACACGCCTAGTCAGTACCCCATCTACCTTTACTCAATATCCTAAATAACTAACCATAATGCCGTTTCTCCGCAGGGGTAGGCACAGAAGGGTTCCATGCCAACTCAGAATCAAGTCAACTCAACACCTCTTTGAAAAGTCATTAAAAGCTATGAAGAAAATAATTTAAAAATAGCCGTTAACCCTAACCTAACGTAACCCATTTAACCAATTTTTTATATTTTTTTTATCATTACTCAATGACCTTTCTGAGGTGGTTCTGAGTTGGTTTCATTCTGAGTTGACCGGTCACCGCACAGAAGATGGACCACCAAGCAACTCGGTCTTGTTATACTCTCCTTACATCATACACATCCATGCAAGTGTCTCATGCACACCCTTCTTTTGTTATTCTGTCTCTTGATATGGCCCTACTCAAGAATTTGACTCACTTGATCTTCAAGGACCGAAAAAACCAAACTGAAAAAAAATAAAACTTCAAGGGAAAATTTGTTAGTTGTTACAAAAATTGATTGACACAACTGTTATTACTTACTTATCTCATATTATCTAATCTAATTATGTAGCAATTTTAAAAGTGCAAACAATTTAGGTAAAATAGTTTCATGACAAAACAGAACTAATTATTTATTCATGCTCTATTTTATCATCATTCTGTTTTATTCGCAGATCAAATCAAAATGAAGATAAACAAGTTTTTATTTATATTTTTATTTTTATCTTTATGAGTAAAAACTCAAATTATAATATTTAATTAAATAAAGACAGTATTAGAGAAACTCAATCAAAATCTGAAGACAGAAAAACTGTTTTTCTGTCTTTCTGAAAAAATGTTTTTCTGTCTTCAGATTTTGATTTAGTTTCTCTAATACTGTCTTCATTTAATTAAATATTATAAGTTTTTATTTATTTATTAGATGAGCCCCTGTGCAGTCATATCTGGTCCATCTGCTACCAAGCGGAGAGTTTGTTCAACCCCCAGATGGCGGAGCCCTGCGGCCGGCGATGCCCCATGGGAGCCCTACCCCAGGCCCCTTCACCGGGGGCCCCTTTGCTATTTGGACAAGCAGCACCACTTATGTAAGTTAATAATGGAAACAGATTTTACTACACATTATCGTTCGAAAACAATGTGTTGAAAAAATTGGCAAAGTATTGCCTTTTGTAGCTAATTTGTGATTTCAAGAGACAAAATATCGCCTAATTTTATAGCTCACATTTTTTTATGCAGAGATAAAAAAAAGGACTTGAACCATGAAGGTTGTCCACTTGTGAGTGGACAACCTTCATGGCAAAGCAGTAAGCTCCTTTGCTCCCAATCCAGAGGTCAGAGGAAGTCCAGCATGGGAAATTTTCCACTAATTTTAATAAAACAATGGATAGTTTTGTGTATTTCCACCTTATTCCAAATTCCAAAGTGATGAATTCTCCCAGAATCACTGGGTTTAGTGGGAATAGCCAGGCACCACCAAAAAAAGTATAAAAGTCGTTAATAAACTCAACATCCTCTGAGCCAATATTACTACAAAGGATTGCATATTTTCTTACAGGGCTTTCGGAACCTTCTGTGTACGCAAATCCACAGCACCATTCTGCCCCTCTGACGAGAACAATGGCGTCGGGGACGAACGGTGCTGTCTCACGGCCTCTGTGAATGCCGGCTCTATTAAGAACAACACCCACTACCCCAATCCCCTCCCCCGCCCGCCCCCCCCAACCCGCATCCCCCTCCCCCACCGCCCCAACTCCATCAGCAGGATAGGCAGGTGGAGACAATCAAGAAAAAGGGCTCGCTTTGAGAAAAACAGAGAAATTCACGAAGAACAGTTTAATGATGAAGAAGAAAATCTAAGCGATATATCATAAGAAAAAAATAATGAAGGTTTTATTTTCCATGGCAATAATATTTTGTATTAATTTATATTTAGAATGTAAGAAATACAATAATGTAAAATATCCTTTTAACACAATAAATAATAAATTGTATACAAAACTCAATACCAACTTATGTCTTTGTGCACATATTTACAAAAGTCTTACTTTTTCACAAAACATAGCCCGCCTTACTCATAACCGCAGAATAAGATAATACCACGGTAATACTAAAGGGTTAGGTGAAATTGTCATACAAATTTCACTAACTCGTCTGTATTACTATGGTTATCTTATTGTGCGATTATGAGTAAGGCGGAACATGTACAGAGACACCTTATTATGAGATTTTCGCGTAATAAATTTTCATGCTAAAAAGATTTACTTTTTCAGTCCTTAGAAGACTGAAATTAAAAAATGAGACAATTTTACCACTTAAGTTATTTCCAGTTCTTGGAAAAACCTTACCTCAGGCTAATTTGTTCACTTTTCAGAACAACTCATATAGGTCTCGTAGAAATCGTTGTGTTACCTTACTACTGTAGTGAGAAATATGATAAAAATGGTGTTAAAAAGAGAAAACAACACGCTTTATATTCAAAAATAAAAATTAACACCATAAGAAGTAAAATGTACCTACATTTTTATGAAACCAAAATTTCGAAACGCAATACGAAAAAAAAAGTATGAATTTTTTTATTAATTATTTTTACATGGAATGAAAAAAAAGTGAGGTGACAACTTGCACTTTTATAAAATATTTGCCTAATAAAATATGTATGTTTTAATTTTTTTCATTATCAGTAATTTTAGTTAGAAAAAAAGTAAGATTGGCCATTTAAAAAAATAAATTATGTATGCATGCAAAAATTTTATACTTTAAAAATTATAGGTTTGTATCACGGACGTACAAAATAGATGGACATGCCCTAAGTGATAAAAGGCGTATTATTTCCCCCTCCCATTGGAACCATTTTTCGGAACCGGCTGGGCTTGCGAGAGCCTCGCGTCAATCTAAAAAATGTGACGTCATCATTCTTGTCCGGACCAGTGTCGAGCTCTCATTGTAAATTTATGAAATAACACGGCAAAATGGTGGCTTGTGCTATAAAAACGTGTAAAAATAGAAAAGAAAAAGAGAATAAACCTAATTGTGGTATAACATTCCATGGGTAAGCATTATTTTACTCTATTTTAAGTTAATTCAGATAATAGGAATATAATATGATAACACATACGACGCACAGTAGCAACGCGATACACGGATACGCGAAACACAAAGCCACTATTTACTGGGGTAAGTAAATTATGAAACATTTGAAAGTGTCTTAACTAAATACGGAAACAACATATCTGCCTATGAAATTAGGTGAACTTTACTTTGACATGTTTGGACTTTGCAAAATTGTTCATAACGTGGCTAGCAATTCACGCTCCCATGTAAAAAGGTCTATTCATTCAAAAGCAGATTTTACTTTTAAGAACTAAATGGTCATATTATAATGCGAGATGCCTATATACTGTTGGATTGATTAATGGACGAATCACATATCATTTCAATCATTTTGCCGCTCCGCGCCCTGCTATTGTTGGTTATTTACCCCTCTCCTGTCTGTTCTGGTCTATCAATATTCATATGTCTATGGTTTGTATCAATTTATAAAATTTGAAAGGGTATTTTACCACCTTTCAAAAAAGTATTTAGTTTTCAGATATGTTCATAAATATTCCATTTATTTGGATTTTATTGCACAGGGGGCATCCATTAATTACGTGAGCAGTTTTTCTTCCAATCTAGACCCTCCCCTCCCCCTTGGTGAGATAATTTTGGCCCAATTCGTATATTTTTTTCAAGTAACGTGATATTTTGCTGGACCCCCCCCCCCGCTTGTGCTCACGTAATTAATGGGTGCCCCAACAGTGGAAATATTTCGACTCTCCGACAAAATATGGTCGAGGCCAGAGGGGTTAACCATTTAGTATATTTATAATTGACCTAATGTATTGATTATTTTGCCCAAACATTTGCAGACCTTTTAGGCAGATTCTTTGACATAAATGTGTAAAGTATAATGATATCTGTTCAAAATATACATTTTACTGTTTTTACTTACCAATGGTGAACACTTTTGGAGTGCCTTAGACAAATAAAATAGCCGTATAATGTTTTCTGTGTTTAAACTTACCAATGTTGAATGAAATGTTTTTTTTTTACATTTACTCCACACAGGAGGCCCTGAAAGGACCCATTCTATTGTGGCAAATGTCCAGGGTTGCCAATTCGTGGGGAATTCCCCGAATGGCAGGAAATTTCTAAGATTTTTCAAGAATTGGATATTTTGCGGGGAGAACGATCTTGGGGGGAAAATGCAGGGATTCTGGGCATTTTTTTATTATAAAACCGTATTGTTTTCTTTAGCAGCAAATTTTCAAACAAATTTATATTTTTAAAGCCTGAACTAAAGAAAAAAATCCTAAAATGACTAGATAATAAAATAAAATGTTGATTTCAATAGAATTTTATTTCTTTTTGGAGGTAAAGGAATTTGAACATCTTTTATGGGCAGAGGAGTGTCATTTGACTCATTTTACAGACTCAAATCCAATTATGAGTTCAGCCGCATGGACTCGATTCCTTGGACTCGTTCCTTTGATTCCACCGGACTCACTAAATCCAGTGGAATCAAACTCATTGTTTCGTTCCGCCAGACGCATCGAATCAGCTGGAACGAAACTCATGAAGTTCATTCAGCTGGACTCAACAGATCCGTTGGATCGCTATGGAGTTGGGGTAACGATAGGAGTTGCAAGAGTGAGCGAATTTATCAGATTTACTTACCTTAGATTTGAGACAAACAAACAAACCAGAGAAAACGAGACTTTTTTCCATATGCTGCCTTGTTTATAATGTATACATTTTTTTAAATATTCGAATGAATAAAGCTGATAAAATTGTTAATGATAAAGTAAGCGAGTGCCCCTACCTAATATATTTCTAACTGTAAATATGTATAACTAATGCTTGAATTTCATGATGGAAAAATGATCTTCACAAAGTTAGTATGTATGTAGTAAGCGTTGGGACGAACTTGCCAGAAAACAAATTTGCCAACATAAGGTAAAAAGCAATGTCTCTTCTGATCTTTCAACTGTGAGATAATGAGCTTTCATTTTGATAAACGTTTTCTTACACCAATACTTTTTGGTTTCGGTGTTAATTTTAAAATTCTCTTGGGATTTACACATTCAGATAATACTTGGTCGATGGTTCAGTTGCTTTGATGGTCCATTCAGTTTGCAGGTCGCTGAGAGTTAACATACTTCCATGCCATATCTTCATTGTTTCTAATCTATGCTTCTCACATAATATGTGCAGTGTATACAAAATTCGTATTTCATTGGTGTAAACATTTCACCTGTGCTTTTTTTAAATGAAGGTTTTCGAAGGCTCGACAACATAAATAAAAAAAACTTCAAATTTTTCTGAATCATTATTAATTACAGTTTTATCGTTTTACAATTCAATTACCTTTATGTACTGATAATGTACAACCAACGGGAAGTATGGTAAATACATAATAATGTAGTATTTGTAAGCCATTATAGGCAAAAGAGTCATAATATTACCAATTCATCTTTAGTATAGGTACAATTCAAGCAGAATAGAAATAAATAGTTTCCAACTACATACCACACATATTAAAATCTTTTCCGATAGGTACTCGCTTATCAAGTGCTAGAGATTGCCTCCCTAATTAAAGTAATTTAAAAAAATATATATAACTACTTAATAATATATGCGAGATAAGGTACAGGTGAACTAGTTCTAAAGATGAATAAGTCTTACCAAGATTTATATTTATAGTTGAGTTCCACAATATTACCTTACTTTATGTACAAATAAAATGTATTATTTTCGGCTACTACAAACTAGTTACATTTCATCATTAATTAGTTCAGTGTTTGGTCATATATAATTCATAATACAATTAAACCCTCTTACAAGTTTTCAAGCTTATCCCTTTTGGCCTCGAGCCATTTTTAAAATAACCTAAATGTGTAAAAAATTATGTTTCACAAATCAATTTTTTACATGACAACATTGGTTTTCATTTGAAGATTTTCAGGAAATTTCATTTTGGCTTCACAAAAATCAGAATTTTCAAAAAACAATTTTTTTTTCGGCTCCAACAACATTAATAATGCAATTTTTTTAATAATAATAGCGCCTTAGCACACCTAAAAGTCACAAGCCTTCAGTGATGGTAATTACACTTTACAGAATAAAAACCATTGGTAGGTAAGCGATTTAAAAAAACTGTGTTTGTTTGAGTTCAAGATTTTAATATTTTTAATTGTGTATATTATGTCGATTTGTAATATAAATCTGAAAGACTTTCATCTGCTTTCAAAATCAATATTTTAATATGAACATTTTTTCCATGCCATCTGCTTTATGAGAATTTGCTTATGAGCAATTGCAAAATATAGGCTCTAGAGGCTCTTTCTTTCTTATTAATAAGAAAGTAAGAAATGGTCTAATTTGAAACCCTCATACAGTGAAACCCTCTTAAGAAGTTTTCCAAGGGACCGGAAAAACAAACTTCTTTTGTATTTCTGGTCCGATTTTTTTGTTTCACAGTATTTACAAGGTTTTCTGCCAATTTTTGAAAAAACTGTACAAAGGAACCAAAAGACACAATAAACCAAGAAGTATTTTTTCGTCTTTAGATAGTGTTGTCTGTTGTACGCTTATGGGTCATTATTTACATACATTTAAAAAGATTTACCCACCGAAAAAGTTTCATTGTTTGAAAAAGCTTATAAGAGGGTTTCGCTGTATTAGGTAGCCAGAAGACGCAATAAACTGAGAAGTGAGAGACTTGAGACCTTTAACCGTCTTTGGCAACAGTTTTGTCTGCGGTACCCTTGTGTGTGTGGGTGCGGGATGTGTGCGTGTGATGTCATGGCTTGCTGGGGCCGCTGGTCAGCAGTGAGATGAGGGCAGCTTTCTCCTTCTCCTTCTTGCGCACTACGTCCAGGGAGCGATTCTTCCACGAGCTCTTGCGCAGCTTGATGGGTCGGCTGCCCACGTAGCGGCCTGGAGACCATACAAATGGGTTATTAATAGGAGAGGCGCTTATGGGTACCGCCACCCCGGGAACCACTTATTGGATAGCCTTAATCTAGGAGGAGCATGGGTACCGCCGCTCCGGGAACCATTTATTGGATCACCAACACCCTTGCCGTAGGTCACCCTAAGTGGTTCGCTACTTTTGGTGACTTAGCAGGGGTGCCCGGGTTCACGGGGTGAGGTTTTTCTAGGACTTGGCAGTGAATGCGTTTGCCCAACTCGAGAGAATGGTTGAGGTATCCCTAAGCCGGACCTCTCCAGCCGGACTCTCTCGACCCATCGCCTTGCACCGAAATGGGAGGGATAAATTCATACATCCGTCCTGGACACATTGGCTCCTAGATTCCTACCCTATTCCTATCTTCATACCTTTTTCCTTCCCAGAACTTCCTCTCCTTCCCTTCCCAATAAAGGCCCTCCAAACAGCATCCCCAAAAATGACATAGGCCCTGAGGGTTTTTTTCCCCTCAGAGACAGTACTTGTGTGGAGCAAATGCAAAATTTTTTTTTAACCGTCCCATATGAACGTACGTGATATGTCCGCTATATTATCGCCCGAACGCAACAAGTCATATCCCGTACATTCAGGTAAAAAAAATAACTATACCCAAAACCCACAAAACGTTTGTGATACGTTCATATACATCAAGTTTGTTCCTGCGTTATCGTGAAGCTAACGGATGTGTTCAGGTATTTTCGTCTCTCCTATACAAGTCACGCCGCTAGTCAGTGGTACTCTACGCAAGAGGCGCGGTTTACATAACAATATTTCTTCAACCCAATGTTTTTTACCTACTTTTTGAATAATAACCCAAAGGTAGGGCGGTTAAAAACATATCACTTCCATTATGAACTATGGAGCTTTCAAACACCAATTAATTGTCAATTATTGTGTTAACTGTGTTATAAGATTAATTCTTACCGTTCATTTCTTTCATGGCCTTGATAAAGTCGGCGGGTTCTTTGAAGCTGATGAAACCGAAGCCTTTACTTTTATTAGTCCTCTTGTCTCGTACCACTTTGGCTTTTGAGAAAGAACTATACTTGCTAAATGTTCTTATCTGAAACGCAACATAATAAGAAGGTTACAAAAAATTATCATTAAACACAAAATAATTTTTTGGATTTTTTCAAAATTCATGATTTCAAGCTGCGGTCCTCCCGCTGAGAGCTTCATTGCAACATATATTTTTTTTACTGTTTTTGAGAAAGAGGGAACGATTACAATGCTAAATGATTAAATTGTTGGTTTTTATATTTGTTGAAACTCTCTTCTAAGCTTTTCCAAGGAACCTTAAAAAAAAAAACTTGTTGCACATGAACTTCTTAAGAGGGTTTCACTCTATCGACGTTATCAAAGAAATTGGTGTAGGGATCCACTCACGAGTAGTTCATCGGTGACATCATTTCCCAAGTCTCCGCAGAACAGACGGAAGTCTTCCTCGCCCCATTCCATCAGGGAGAGGTCTTCCCACGTCTGGCCTCCCGCCGTCCGGATGATCTGAACAAGATTATAAACATTCACATTAATTATACAATCCTCCTTGCTCCTTCATGCTTCATCATCGGCATAATAATATTTGGTTGATTTATATAGCACCGGTTTGTTGACGAAGTTGACATTACCGTCGTGTACCGCCATCTGTCAAATGACACCATACTAAATTTCAGACTGATTCATAAGTTAGTTTTTATTTGGCAGCCAGTTGGATCACACATGTTTCTCAATGAAATGGAAAAAGACCAATGTAGACCTGTAATTCGCTTTTTATTTTTGGATCGAAAATCTTGCAAAAAAAAAAAAAGCAAAATTGGATGCTGTCTGTGGGGATCCTTCACCAGGGCTGGGCAGTATTTGAATTACTTGTAATTGAAATACGTATTTGAAATACAAATACGTATTTTGTATTTGTATTTCAATTACTTCCTAAAAATGTATTTTGTAATTGGTATTTCAATTACCTGATGCTGAGGTATTTTGTAATTTGTATTTCAAATACTTATGGCTTCAAAATACATTTTCAAATACATTTAGCGATCTTAATAATGATAATGAAAAATAAACTGACATATGTAATACATAGACTAAAAACGCTAGAATCCAGAGCAATATATGTTAATATTTAGAGATGGCAACACTGTTATATTAAACTTGTCATTGCATGACTGGTTTATTTATGGTCATTGCTTTGTATTGTACAATTTTGTGTCATAGTATTAGATCAAGCACTATAGGAATAATTTGACTGAATACTAGATTATTTTTAAGAATTACAATAGAGCGCATTTGAAGTGAAATAACACAAAACTGCATGTACTTTTATTATAATTATTATTATTATTATCTAACATCTGGGTCCTTTACCATAAAACTTTACTTTACAAGTGGAGGGGAGATGAGATTTGTCTTCTGAGCAATATGATTGGTCAATTTTTGCACGACTCTGTTTCAGAGGGAATAACCATCGGAAATATGTAATTTTAAATCAAATTTTAGACGTATTGACCCTTTTCCACAAAAAACTATAAATTGATTTCGAAAGACTGTTCTTTTATCTAGTAAAACTTTGTTTTAAATTTTGAGAAAATATGTTTATTTTTAGTACAATAAATTTTCAAACAAAAGTTTGTATTATACAACATGCATTTCAAATCATATAATCATGCAGTAAAATAAAACAATAAATTATTTGGAAAAGCATCAGAATTTTAATTTTAGTTCAAATAAAATCATAAGATCCGCGCCCCTGTTTTTGACGAAAATACTTCAGTTTGTCTATTTATTTACTGTCTTACAAATATATTTTTAAAAATACATATATTTTGCTTAGATATTACGAAAAAATTATAAATATTCATGATCAAAAAATAATACAAAAAGTACATACTTTTAATAGTTTTATCATCATGAGTTTGAGCATTTTTTAATGTAGGTATTTATCAAAGAAATATTTTAAATTAAATAAAATCGATATTGAGTTATTATGTCAAAATGCTGGTATGGAGAATTATTAATCTATCTCGTCAGAATACATTCATCTGTACAGTCACAAGGGTACGATCGCAAGACCATCGTTAGACGAAATTTGAATTCTCGGCCGCTGGTTAATGGCTCTTAACTCTGCTCAGCTTTGCTCCTATAGAAATGCACCCTTAGATAAGGGCACTTATGACAATTTATTGCAACCAAAGGTTCTACCAAAACCAAATGTATTTTGTAATTTGTATTTGAAATTAAAAAATGGTTAACTACCTATCTGAACTATTTTCTATTTTAAATACATGACTTGAAAGTATTTTGTATTTCGTATTTTAAATACATGCGAAAAAGTATTTTGTAATTTGTATTTAAATTACAGCAAAGCATGTATTTTGCCCAGCCCTGTCCTTCACCTTCTGTGACAACTGTGAGATATTGGTTCAACGAATTTAAACCGGGTAGTACATCTATAACTAACTAAAAGATTACATGGAAAAAAAAATGATTGTGAAAAACTTGTGTCTACATTCCTAACAAGGTTCTTATTGATCGGCATATTCAACTCAAATTAACATTTTTTGGAGATATCTGACTAATGAACTGGACGATCAACATATACAGGGTATTCCACATATTAGCAAATTCCTGAAAGATTTTAACCAGCAATTCCGGAGCACATTCAGAGTAAAAAATGCAGATGCCATTTTGCTGACCGATGATACTTTTTTCAATGACGATTTGTACACCTCGTGTATTATTTAGTATGGCCAATGGAAGCCAAATGAAGCTGAAAGAAAAAGCTCGCCCATGCTACTAAACTAACCTTTTCAATGCAATCTATGCTACCACGCTGCACTTTTTGACACGATGTACACATTTTAGTAAAACTTCATGGATGATGTATGTGAAATCCGCATACGGATATAGCCACTGATGGACACGTTTGCAACAGCCCTGTAGATCAGATTAAAGGGACAAAGATACATGATTATCTTATATAATGCAACTTATATAATTGACGACAAACGTTTGACTCCTAACGACATTAAAAACAAAAAAAGCTGGGTAAATTTTTTTTTAAATTCACTGGTCAACAATGGTTTCGTTGCCCTTGATATGAAAGTGGTTCTGAATCATTTTATGCCTACAATTTATGAAACTATGAATGATTTTGGAATATTGGCTCTAGTTTTTATTTTCTTCATTTTCTTATTACACTTCAAAAAAAGAAATGTAACTAGTATATTCTTTAATTTCAATTTTTTATTGAAAATATTTAAGTACTAATTGGTTTTTTTTTGTGTTTAATTAATACAAGTAAAAATAAAAAGAGAGAAAACTTTGTAAAGCTCATGTTATACTTCGAAGAAACACCTTTTATAAGCTTTTCATCCATATTTTTTTGGGGGCAATCTCTTTTTAAACACCAGCAGTAATCTGCCATCACGCGACGGTTCCATCTACCCTGATATCTTTCCTCCATCACTTTTAAGTGGAAGCGCTCTTCCTCACTATAATTTCAAAGATTGTCAGGAAACCTATCCAGGTGACTGTGGAGAAAGAGTAACTTTATGCTCAGATTATAATATAAGATACGCCAAAATCATAAAAACCAGAGCCAATTCAGTACTTTCATGAATATATCCGTAAACTGAGTAGGTACTTGAAAATATAAAAATCTGCAGAGATATCCAGGGCAACCAATTTTTTTTTTGTCGAGCTGTTGTTGATAAACAGAGTAATGTAATATTGCTGCATTGTAATATTTAGTTTAGTTTAATGTGTTTAATTATTTCTAGTTAAATGGGTGAAAACATAATTTTATTTTTTACTAGAATAAAAAAAAACCAAAAAAAATATTTTACAATAGAAAAAGAAGTAACCTTTCTATTCTTCTTCTCCTTTTTGCCGGGCTTGTGATGCGAGTTGTGTTGCGGTACGGGCTCAGGAGCGGAGGAATGTGAGGGGGCAGGGGCGGGTGCAGGCACCAAGGGAGCCACGGGGGCCAACGGGGGCAACTCCTCCTTCATCTCCTTTGCCGTAACAACGACAGGGGGCGCCTTCTTCTGTTATAATGCGCAAATAAAATAACAATGATCACAATAAATTAAGACCAAAATAAAAACTCAATCAAAAATAATACACACGTACATAATTTAGTTCTTATTTACTTCTCAATAATACGAATACTGCCAGTGGCAGCATTGATACATAGCTGACACCTCCTTGAATACTAAAAGTAGTTTGCACCAAATAATAACTACGTACTACAAGGGGGCATCCATTAATTACGTGAGCACAAACTGGGGGGGAGGGGCTCCGGCAAAATCTCACGTTACTTGAAAAATATACAAATTGGCCCAAATTTATCTCACTGAGGGGGGGGGGGGGGTCTAGATTGGAAGAAAAACTGCTCACATAATTAATGGATGCCCCCCAACTAGCCAAATAATGAAAATGCAATGTTTTGCTTTTCCATGAACTGAAATAGTTGTTCATCATTGTAATTAACCTATAAAAAATGTTTTTTATATGTAATTTGTGCGTTTTAAGGGTGAGAAGCGCCTATCATATTTACCTAAATAAATAAAGTATTTACCTTTACTTTCTCGGGCTTAATCTTATACAACTGAGGAGCCCCACTCAATACCACAGGCTGAGGCATACTTGGCATCATGTAGGGGCCAGGATAGTTGGGGCCAGGTAGCGCCATGCGTGCCCTCACCTGGGGCGGCAGCAGCCCACTCGGCGGTGGCGGCGGGAGCAGCAAGTTCCCGAACATCATGTTTACCATGGGCGGTGGAGGCGGCGGAGGCAGCAAAGGCCCCCCGTGCCCAGGCCCCTGCTGGTCCAACCTGTGCTGCACATTGCTGTAAGTGTTCACACCGATCACAGGCCTGGGCGGGGCTTGCATGAGCCGCTCCCCAGATATCTCCGCCTCGAACCTGTAAAGCCAACACAAACCTGAACATCCATCAGTAAACAATACATAAATGATAAAATATTGATGACCAATACATATGCACATCAAATTTACCTTGACATTTCGTCTTGCATTTGCTGAAACTTTAGTTCGTCTTCCATTTCGAATCTTGTTTTAAGCAATCGTGGAAATTAGGAATATATTATCGATAAATATCGATATTCAATACACTTTCAATAACATAACCTCCCAGACGCTTTCAAACTTGCGTACGGAACGAATTCGTTGTCTTTGCTACATTCATTATATAAAATGTTCTGTCAAAAAATACAGCGAGCATCTACATCTACAATATGAACGAAAAAACACCTTAGATTGTATACATGCAAAAATAGCTTTTATATCTACAGAACTGAACCCTTTATTTCGATTATCTATCTGTATTTGTAATTTTTGAATCCGGGTGTTTCATAACCTTGTTTATGGTCAACTCTAAAGGGGCCTATAGACTACAGAGTGCTACAGAGGTTAGTGGTTCGGTTTATTTAGTCCATCCGCTCACGGGGTTAAAGAATCCTGTGTATTTTTTCAAAGGCGGTCCGCACACTACGTAACTTACCAAAGACCAGTTTTCAACGCCGACGCAACCAGTCACTCGCAGTTCGCCGTGCTAAGTTGCCATGGTTGCTCCTCACGAGTTGTCAGTTTTCGAATAATTTGCGATATGTCCGAGCAGGAAAATATCGATTTTGTTCAGGAGGTTGATAAATTGCCTTGCATTTATGACTACAGGTTTCCTAATTATGAACGAGAGACTAACATTATGATTTTAGTAATTTGCAAAGTTCAATTTGTAATTTTGAATACCTAATTTAAGAATAATATAAATAACTAGCTTTTACCCGCGGCTTCGCTCGCATAGTATTAGAGACAGAGGCGTTGCGAGGGGGGACGGCCCGCCCTGGGTGCCACCCCACCGAGTGTCACCCCAAGAGGACAATTCTCTAGTCCCCCCCCCCCGCAGGACCAATTTTTTATGAAGTCGAAATTTTCGTTTGTCAACGTTAATGTGGGGGGGAGGGGGGGGGTGAAACCACGTTATCCACCCCGGGTGCCACCCATGCTAGCTACGCCACAGGGGAAATCTATATATATAAACATCAAAATATGCTTGCTTCTGGGTTCGAGTATAAAATATGTTAGCGAGTTCCCGGCGTGCGTTGTTAGGCCAATTAATAAAGATATTGTTTCTCCATGGGTGTCCTTTCCCACTACCGCATCCCCTTCTCCTCACGCGTTCCCACTCCTTCTTTTCCGCTTTCCCTCTCCCGCTTCCCTACATTCAGTCCCTGTACAATCATGCTCGCATGCCACCTATTGCAATTTTTTATTCAAATTTCATAATGCCAGAGCTCACCAGTATATATAGAAACCTTCGTGGACGTGCTCACAACAATTCACCAAAGTTTTATCACAATCAGATGAACGGTTTAGCAATGCATAGGCATCTCATATATAGATAGAATAAATAAAAATAAAAATAATATGAACGTGCTGATAAAATTACTAAACTCGTAAAATTGAGTAGCACCGTGAGTGAACCTATAGTTTGGTTTCCGATTCTCCATGAGCGGAGGGAAACCAGCAATGTGTCGTTCACGTGTGAAGCGCTTTGATAGATCATTCCCTAATCCCTCATCTACGCATCACAGATAATCCCGATTCTCGCGAACAAATCCGTCATATTGAATCAGAAACTTCATGATGATCTACGAATTATACGAACCGTAGGCGCTCGGTCTACTATTCCCGCCACTTCTGGAAATTACAGGTTGAACCCAAGGTTCGTAGAAAATGATAGGCCGCATTGTAAATATGTACAAGCATGTATGAGACGTGAACCGAACCACGAATATTATGGGAAAGGAATGAAGTTACTTCGTTCCTTTCCCATAATTCGTAGCTCGGTCGCGTCACGTTGCATGCATGTATACGCAGCCAAATAAATATTTTCTAGAACCTTGGGTTGAACGTTTGAACCTCGTGTTTGTGCCATACGCAGTTATAAAAGATGTGGCTTGGCGTATTTCGGCATATCGATCGCCATACATTCCCAATAGTGCCCCCCACACGCACACTTCGGAGCGACCGAGTCCCGCGCCACTTCAGGCCACCGCGCAGAAAATTCTCACGGTGAACTGCGCTGTAAACTTATCGGTCTTTACTTTTCTGTGCGGCTGCCTGAAGTGGCGCGGGACTCGGTCGCGTCGAAGTGTGCGTGTGGGGGAGCCTAATGGGAATGTATGGCGAGCGATATGCTGAAATAGGCCAGGCCACATCTTTTATGGCTGTGTATGGCACCCCTTTAAACCATAAACCATTAACAAATCTCTAAATCTAACCATAGAAAAAAATTTACCGCGTCATTAATTTTGAAGAGCTTAAGCAAATTTTAGGTTATGTGACGTTTGTTTGTTATTATCTGAAAATTTAAACCATTTTAACAATATGGGTGACGAAGAGGATGCTAGAACACTTTGGTGTGGTAATTTGTCAGAAAGAATAACACATGAAATATTGTATGAGCTGTTTTTGCAGGCAAGAATACTGATAAAAATTTGACAGTGTACGACACTTCTTGTAAACTGATACTTGTAAATAATAATTCAAAGATTTGTACATAATGTTTGTTTTAGGCTGGACCTTTGGAGAATCTGAGAATACCCAAAGATAGAGAGGGCCGTCCGCGAAATTTCGCTTTCGTTACTTATACTCACAGCGAGTCATGTCCTTATGCGATATCATTATTTCGAGGCACAGAAATATTCGATCGCAAACTTTCCTTGAAATGGCAAAATAGTTCCTCAGGTAATAATATGAATGGTCACGGACCCGCCGCGAAAATTCCAGACTTAGAAACTGCGAGGTTGCGTGGTCGACCTCTCCAAAATGACTATGCTGATGTGGATGCGGAACAAAACTTCATGAATGTACCCAATCAAATGATTGCTAATGGTGTTCCAAGCAACCATGCACTATTCGGCAGCTACGAGCATCACCATCCTGGGAGCCTGAGCAACGCCAGCCTACAGGGCGAGTGGACCGCGAGACACCCGCCACAGTGGGATGACCGGAGACACGACTCGTACAGGCCGAGTAGGGACCATGACAGAAGCCGGGGAAACAGAGACAGGAGTCGAAGTGACCGCGACAGAGACGGGGAGGGAGGCGGCAGACAGGATCGACACCACCAACGGGAAGATCTAAGACAGAGACTAGACAGGTTTCCCAGGGATGAGCCGAGGGACCACCGTAATCGAAACAGAGGCAATAACTACAACCGGAACAATACAAATTATTGCAGAGATTGAAAAAGTCTTTTTGAATACTTTTTTGACACAGTACATAAATTCCTCCTTAAATATGTGCAACTGTAAAAATATGGGTAAATTTTTGAGATCGCTGGCAATGGTAAATACGCACTTTTTTTTGAAAAAATCTTTTGATTCACCTTAATTACATTAAAAGATAACTATTTGCATTGGGGGAAGTGGAAAATATTTCATTCTACATGATTTGTGATACAAAAGAAAGTGCCCCTTTATAACGCCTACTCGCGTCAAGGCAAGAAAAACATCCCAGTTTTCAAGTAGTTTAGCGGCTACGCTAGGTTTGTGTAACATGGTTTGTGATTCAAAAGAAAGTGCCCCTTTATAACGCCTACTCGCGTCAAGGCAAGAAAAAATTTTGAATGAAATATTTTCCACTTCCCCCAATGCAAATAGTTGCCTTTTAATGTAATTAAGGTGAATCAAAAGATTTTAAAAAAAAAAAGTGCATATTAACCGTTGCCAGCGATTTCCAAAAATTACCAAAATATGTTTTGTGTCCTAACTATGCTTGTGTACGTATTGACTACAGTGAAATGTGTATATAACTCTGTGCATTGCCTCGGTTAAAACATATAATCTCTACAAACATGTGAAGAGCAATAAGCACACAACATATCACGCTAGACAACACTAATCAGCTAATCACGAACCTGATTACACGATCTCTAGAACATCTCAATAATCTGTTATTACGTTGTACAACTTTTTACAAATTGAGTAGACATAATTTTGCCCAAATACATAGTAAAACTAAAATTTCTCTGGTTTCTTGCGCCACATTAAGCTGACATTCTCTTTTCCTCTTCAAATATGTGCTCCACTTGTGTATTGAAATTTATGACTTTCAGGGAGTGTTAGTAACATATTTTTATATAAAAATTATAAATTAATATTTTGTATTCTCTTAAAGTAATCACTTTGTGGTTGGACGTTATGCATGAAATAAAATGCTAACTTTGTATAAACCACTAATTTAACCACAAATTACAATGGAATTTTTTTATTTCATATGAATATCTTATTTAGAGATACATAATTTATTAATAATATTAAAAGTACAAAATATTGACATGTGGTATAAAATTTTAAGAAATACATTCAAATATTTTGTTAGTAAATATTAAACATCAATTTATGAATTGATTACAGTAGTTCTTGATACGATTTTTCTTGATACAATAAAATTTTAGATAACTTTTGTATTAGGGCTTCTTTTGATTTTATTTAAATATTTTTTTGCAATTTTTTCATTATTGTACTATTATGAAGATATTCCAGAGGAGAGAACTTTTTTTTTCTGACCATTATTTAATATTTATGTGAATACATTGCGAAGGCATTTACTTTTTATTTTTACCATTACTAACCGCAGGAAATTTAATTTTCATAAATCTCTGCTATTTTAGAAGCCATATACGATTATGTTTTAAAGTTTGAAAGACTTAAAATCCACATTAGCAAAAGGCTCACTTTGCAACATTGCATAAATGGATAGCATTAGAAGACATTACAAGAATAAATTGCTTTGTCGCATTAAATTCTTAGACATTTTCGAGAAAGACTAAAGTAAACGGATTGTGTACCCATTTTGGTTTTGTAGATTATAGTGTATTGACATTCAATTTTTGAAATTGTTAACAGTTCTGTTGCCCTTCATCGTCAAATTTTATTTTTACTTTTTAGTTGCATCCATCATTAACAGTTTTCTGAATACCCAATTTCAACAAATAATTTCTCCCAAACAAAAAATTCACATAGCAAGTGAATTAAAGAATTAATTGAAGATAATATTGGTAATTCTAAAGTTTTGAAAAAACTTTGACAGAAGGTGGCAATGGCAAAATTGGTTAACGCACACGTCCCGGTTAGACGAGAGGTCTGAGTTCGAGTCCCAGTTGCGACCATTATTTTTGCAGTGTCTTGTTCCCTTTCATATTTTCATTTAGATTATTATTGTTATCTTCTTCAATGATAAAGAATAATAAATTGAAATTTTATTATATTATAAAATATTGGAATTAATAATAAGTATTTAACTCATAAATAATATTATATTCTTCAAACTTTGCAAAATAACTTTGTGGCATTATTTATTATTTAATTAATAACAGATCACTTTGTATAAACCACTTTTTAATAAACAATATCGAAATGTTTCAATAACAATGGTATCTTCATCGGATATGTTAATAAATATTAACTTATCCTGTAACATTGTTATTATTATGGGGAGATTTGGAATTATAATATTATTTAATTAATAACAGATCACTTTGTATAAACCACTTTTTAATAAACAATATCGACATGTTTCAATAACAATGTTATCTTCATCAGGATATGTTAATAAATATTAATGAAGATAACATTGTTATTGAAACATGTCGATATTGTTTATTAAAAAGTGGTTTATACAAAGTGATCTGTTATTAATTAAATAATATTATAATTCCAAATCTCCCCACTCCCCATTTTATAAGACTGAATAAATAATAGTCTTATAACATTAATTATCTCATTAAATTATGAATGTTAAAAAATTGGCAATTCAAACAAGGTATTAACAAAATGTTTAAAATAATAATATACAATATTTATGTACTGTATATCAAGGGCGTATATAAGAGGGGGGAGGGGGGGGGGGGGGTGTAGGGTTCAACCGCCCACCCACCGGCCTCAGTATTGGGTAAGAAAAAAATAGAATACTGCTCATGGATTACACTGGAAAATAATGCGTAATAATCAATGGAACTTCTAATAAATTTCCCCCCCCCTCTCCCTTGCCCCTCCCCACCCAGGATCGAACCCTCCCGGGTCAAACCATTCCCATTTGAATTCGGGGTGTGGCTAGAGAATTTCAGATATAGGCTATGTTCGTCTATAAAAAGGCAGTCAGGCACAAAATTCTCCCCGTTTTGGGGTAATCCATGGGGAGCCACAAACCGACGAAAATATAAATAACAGACTGTGTTTAATATAAATTTTGTGACAATATTCTTCGTAATTTTTTTCCACAGTCGGGTGGCACTCGCTACGCTACTGTAATATACGCACATTTCTTTACAATACAATGCTATTCAAAAGGTACCTACATCACAGTAATATTGATGCTGATAATGCAAAGTATTTTGTTTAAAAAATATATCTTGATTTAAATTTTACATAGAAAAAAATTGTTCCAATAACTATGGGTGATAAACTTTTCCTTCTGATAAAAACCTTGTTTTTCTATTTATCTATCACACAAAAATGATGTGTCCACAAGTTTGCCTGAATATTTTTGGACCTATTTTTGTAAATGCCAAGTGAGACTATGAATTAGACGAGAAAAAAAACTGAAGGTGGATCTGTTTCAACTCAACTTCTCTGGTATCTAGAAAAATATTTAGAAGAGTGTCCAATCCTTCAAGTAAAACACCAGGGGATCGGGATCAAGGTTCATTAAAAATGTATATGTATATTAAGATTAGCTCTTTCAGGCATTTTTCGAAGAAAAAAAAAACGCTTCGGGCTGCTCGCAAGCTCATGATGTATCGTGAAGTCCATTTGAGTCTGAAAGGAACGATCTATTTCACTTTTCACGTATATAATTTATTTTTTTCGTTATCTTTATTTAACCTAGAAGCCTAACCTATTTTAGAGGTACATAAAGCCCTAACATGTGTATCAGAAGTGTACATATATAAATGACAGCCTGTAGCCTAAAACATACCCAATTATTAATATTTTTCGTAAAATTAAGGTTGGGATATAAACTAAAAATAAAACATTATAATCAATGAAAACCACAATCACAGTTATTTATTCCAACAATAAAAAAATATGCTTATTTTCATTCTAAAAAATTAACTGAAACATGATTTTATTCAAAAAAAATATAAATTGGTTTCGAAAGATTGTTGTTTATACATATAATAAACGTACTTTTTAAATTTTTGAGAAAAACATGTTTATTTTTAGTATAATAAGGTTATACTATACACCGTTGGCAGATTTGTCAAATTTTCAAAGAAGTTTTTATATTATACAACACCCATTTCAAATCATATAATCATGCAGTAAAATAAATCAATACATTATCTGAGAAACGCATGTTTCAGAATTTTAATTTTAGTTTAAATAAAGTCATTAAAAAATATATACGTACATGTATTTCTTGACGAAAGTTGGTCCGTTTGTGTATTTATTTGCACACTTACAAGCTAATATTTTCAGATTTTTAATATTCTTATTTTGCTTAGACATTATTGAAAAATGATAAATACTTATGATCAAAAAATAATTTTAAAAAGTACATAATTTTAATAGGTTTATCAACACGCCTTTCAGCATTTTTGGATGTAAGTATAAATTAAAGCAAAGTTGGAATGAAATGAAATCGATATTGAGTTATAATTTTAAAAAGCTGGTATGGAGAATAATTAATCCTTCTCATTGTACGATCGTAAGAACATCTTTCGACGAAATGTGGATTTTCGACCGCTGGCTGGTTAAACGCCCTTAATGTTCCAAGTAAAATAACATAATATAATCTCTTCTCTATTATACAAAAATCAAAATATGCTTGCTTCTGGCTTTGTATGTACATAACGAGCATATGAGATGTCTATGCGTTGCTAAACCATTCATCCAATTGCGATGAAACTGTGGGGATTTGATGTGTGCATGCCCGCGATGGTTTCTATATAATAGTGAGTTCTGGCGTCATGAAATTATGCATTGCTAAGCGTTCATCCGATTGCGATGAAACTTTGGGGATTTGATGTGAGCACGTCCACGAAGGTTTCTATATATATACTGGGGAGCTCTGACATAAGGGGAGGCGGAAGGGGAAACGACAAGCAGGGAGAAACATTTTATTTATCGAGTGGAATAGCAACGCATGCCGGGAACTCGCTAGTAAATAAATAAAAAATGCTAATTTCAATAGACAATACGGGGAATTCGTTATTTTGTTCTTCCCAATTTGGGAAATTTGAACATTTATGGCGGGTGTTTTGGAACATAAGCATTGGCAACCCTGAATATAACCCAATGAAATCCGTCAAATTGGTCAAATCGGGGTTAGTATATTTATGGTCAAATCTGATGTAACCTAAAAAAATCATAACTGTCAAATAGTCAAAACTGTTTGTATTTTACGAATAAAAATTTAAATATCTCTTAACAATGTCGCTCTGGAAGGTTAATTTTTATTTCTTATCGTTATAATGCAAGCCTAAATTACTAAACATTAATTTTGCCTTCTAATAATAATATTTCTCTTTTTTACCAGGTACCGAAATTTTTACTATCCAGAGGAAGCTCTGTATTATCGAGAACTTCAATCTCGGCAATATCTATCCATAATTCTTACTCTACTAATTGGACGGAAGTATATGAACCAGATTACCTTGCAGTGAGTAAATTATTAATTGAAGTTTGAAGACAATGGTTTTATTAATAAATAATAATATTTACTAAGGACCTAATATTATTCCTTCCAGAGTATGGAGCCTGATATTCCCATTTATGAATCTTTAAATATACAGATCAAAGGATACGACTACCCCATACTAGAAAACTATCAGAAGCTTATCCACAAATTGGCAGAAACATTAGAAATTGAGGTAGATGAATGGTAGGTCACATGTTCCTTATATTCTTCCTAGGCTATAATGCACATTGCCGATAGTACTGCGCTTGGTTTGTAAATATTCCACTAACTGCCGCACTTTTATTAGGCACAGACTTCAACTTAATTACTTCAAGAAACAACTAATTACATTTGGATAGATGGTAAAAGATGCATTCAAATTAAATTTTTATTCATTCAAACAATTACTTTGCCACCATTTAATGCTTTTTGTATACATAGGCTTGAAAATGGCTTTAGCCGTGTTTGGTGACCAGATCCGAATAGCCAGGTACTTCCCAACCTTCCTCTTCCCCACCTCCTTCCCCTCCCCACTACCTTCAGCCTCACAACATACCCCAATTGGGGATGCCATAGTCTCACTGGCTCCAGACGGGAGCAGTTATGATTCTTGTGCGGTATTATTTATTCACTGTAAAAAAAAAAAAAAAAAAACAGGCATTTTCGTGAGTTTTGTTTCGACTAAATAAGCATTAAATACGTCTAGCCAAACTAAGAACCTATTTTGTGCATGTAAATAGTTGTATAAAAGTCCGGCGGTTAGTGTAATAATTAACATTAGGATTTATATCATCCCATTCCTTGGGAATGTTTTATTTTTATATTAGCTCCACCCAGGAGGCCCTGAGGAAAATGATTCCCCTCAGGGCCTATGTTATCTTTGAGGATGCTGTGTGGAGGGTCTTTTGAGGGATGGAAGAAGATGAAGTTTTGTGAAGGAAAAAGGTACAGTGGTAGGGTAGGGTAGGAATCTGGGGTCAGTATCTCCAGGAGTGACAGACGATGAATCCATCCCCCCCATTGCTGTGCAAGACGATCTTCCAAGAGAGTCCTGCTGGAGAGGTCAAAAGGTCTCCCTCAATAAGTCTCTCCTGATCCGGCCTGCTGGGCGGATGCATCCACCGCCAAGATTCGGACAAACCTCACCCCATGAACCCGGGCACTCCTGCTAAGTCACCAAATATAGCAAACCACTTGGGTTGACCTATGGCAGAGGGGTTGGTTATCCAATACATGGTTCCTGGGGAGGCGGTATCCATACCTGTCTCCCAAGTTTGATATTGATGTGAAAAATATTCACCTGAACTTTAGTGATTTTTTTAAATTGTGCATCGCTTTATAATCGTTTATTTAAACTTAAATTCTCCTAAACATTGTCTTTGTTAACAACACAGCTGGGGAACACCGGGCCAGAAGCTAAAAATCCAAAAGATGAAACCATTGACTGCTGTCATTGACTCAGAATACATACTCTCCGTGTACGAGAGGAATGTGCAGATTATTGATGTCCCGTCCACCAGCTACGCGGTCCTGCTCCGCCTGATCCAGGAGTCCGTCCCCGAGGGCGTGTCGGTGCAGGTTCACGAGTCGGAAGAAGAGCACCAGCGCATCAGATACGTACCAGATAATACGCTCAAAGCCCTCAAGGTACAATTGATTGATTTGGGCGGGCCATCAAAGCTAGCAAAGAAGAAGTAAATAAAGTAGGGAATTATTAGTAAGTGTATTACCAATTTGTTGTAGCTTTGTTGTAAGTATTTTATTTTTAATAAACATTAAACAGTTTATGTCTCTCTTATTTACAAGGCCGCTTACTGACCGTCCGGTATAACCAAATGTCGGAAATGTTTCACAATGTCTCGCTCCACGGGCTTCAACACAGGTCTGTTTTGGGTGCAAAAGAAATGGTTTTGCATATAAAGGTCATTTTTGAAAAACCTGTCAGTTTGAACCTTCAGGCGATGATAATTTTTCATTTATTCAAAGTGCTTTTGTGATATTATTAACGTGCCTAGTTAATGAATTCGTAAAAATATTGTAAAATCATTTTTTAACTTAAATAAATGTTAATAGTAGAAAAGTTAATTAGTAGTACCTCTTATGTGCCACTGTTGCTGATAGTAGTAAATCAAAAAAAAACATTTCTCTGAATATAAATAGCTATTTTGGGGAAACTATTTATGGCAGATTATATACCATTTTCATAAATATACTAGCTGGTTCCCGGCATGCATTGTAATTTGTAATGCCATATTCACATAAATAAATTGTTGTTCCCTGCATGTCCTTTCCCGTGCGTCCCCATTCCCTCCTGCGTCCCCTTCCCCTCCCGCGTTCCCCTTCCTCCTTCCCTGCCTTCCCTCTCCCGCTCCCCTGTCCCGTCAACACCCCTTCCGCGTTCCATATATTCAGTCCCAGTACATTCAGTTTTCAAACAGCTCGCGTGCAACCTATTACAATTTTTTTATTCAAATTGTCATTTTTCATATATTACAAATATTCATATTGTATATTATAAGAAAAATCAATTAAATTTGGTACCTTAAATAGGTACCTATTTAAAATATCTATAATTCTACATTCTGACATCTAAAGTCATAATACGGCATTTCAATAGCTTCGTTTTAAAATAAATGGCTGGCCATGAGATGTTTTAAATAAGTGTTTTACGAATGGTAGGAAAATGTGGTCCGATCTTGGACCGCTTTCAATCACAGAAAAATAAAAGTGGTCCATTTTTTTACTATAATCGCTCCAATGGATAATATACAGAAACCTTCTGGGGGGTATAAAGAAGGTATTTTGAAAGTTTCAAACATTTCCTATGCTTAATATAGTAATACAAAGACATCTCATATACTCATATACAAGGTGAAACAGGACGTACCCGAGGAATTTTGACCATCGATTCCTGAGCATATTTGGAGTAAAAAATGTACATGCCATTTTGCAGTTCGATGACTTTTTTTTAATTAACCCTTAATAATAATAATAATATTTGGCTAATTTATATAGTGCCGTTTTTGTGAAAAATCAACTCAAGGGCGCTGTTCAAATAAATATATAAAAAAATAATATTACTCGCTTACTAATTACGAATCGAATTACTTACGAATCGCTGGCGCATGGTGAAAATTTTGCATCGCCACATGAGATAATAATCGCGAAGTAGCTGAAACCTCATTCCGGTTGCAGTATACTTCGAAGTTCATTACACCACTCACTGGCGCCAATAGAAATATATGGAAATGCACACT
The DNA here is from genome assembly GCA_917563855.2 of Limnephilus lunatus. Classification (NCBI taxonomy): domain Eukaryota; kingdom Metazoa; phylum Arthropoda; class Insecta; order Trichoptera; family Limnephilidae; genus Limnephilus; species Limnephilus lunatus. The sequence continues at coordinate 28,519,329 of OU830594.1, read as the reverse complement.
CTCTCTATCTCGCATTGGGTTGATGTCAATTCCTTACCGACCCTTCAGGGAGCCACATGATATACAATGCATTTTTTTAAACATAATACAGTATTCACTATTCCAGAAGTCTAGATAAGATATTAATAGAATTAAAATGTTGTACCTACAAAACATAATTTGAAGTTAGAATAAAAACTAATTTCTTGTTAGATAACAATTTAAATATGTAGTATTAATTAAATAAATGCTGCACATATCAAGAATACTTCCGTAAGCTTGAACATCTTCAGTTACTTGTAAAGAATTATGGTTTTTTGCAATTTCCCAACTCTTGCCATTAATTTGTAATTACAACATTTAACTCTAAGCCATCAATATTTAGTAAAACAAAACTTTGTAGTAAAACAAAACTATATCATTTCTCTGATTTTTAAATTTATGTAATTATGTAGGAATCTCTTAACCTTATTTTCCAATGATCCATTTTTTATAAGATTCGAATTCAATAAAAATAATGCATCATAAAATAAAAATAGTGTATTCTTTATGCACCGAGAGTAAGAATATGATAAAATAATACGTTAGGTTTGTTTGTTTCTTCTTTTCTTCACTTTCCTCAATGTTCTGTTTTATCATGGAACGGATAGTAAGATTCTAGGACAATGTAATAAAAATAATAGTAAAAACATTTATTTGTCAATAGATTTTTACAAATTTGCACATGTTTTTTTTTTTAACATCGATATTTTTGTTGTTGTTATAATCTTTATTTATTAAGTTACATAGGTGATTGTGCTGTGCCTGTCTCACTAGGAATTCCTGTGTTGAGAGCAAGCGCATTTTAGCATAAGTAGTTTAATACAAAAATAAGGATAACAACAACAATGTTATTTACATTTAAAGTAAAAGTACAAGGACAATCAGTATCATACCAATGGGAAATCATGCATTAAGAGGTTCTAAAAATATTGTTAATATATGATCTGTCTTTGCTAGTGATCCAAGACTAGGTATCTGATTTGTATTTTACGTAATTCGTGTGCTGTCTAATGGTCAGTGGAAGTGTATTACAAAGTTTTGTTGCAAAGTACCTGAAGTTTCTTTGACCAAACGTTGTTTTGGCGAATGGGATAAGTAAGAGATTTTTCCCTTTGGCTCTCGTATCACGAACAGTTTGGGTATTGTCTAAAACAGTTGTTCTATGTTTGAATAGGTAAGTTATTATATTTTTGGCATAAAGTTGCCTAACCGATTCTCCGAATTTGAAAAATTTCATCCGAACTGCTTGTGATCGGTAGTTTTAGAATAATCTTTATAATTAGTTTCTGGGCTTTTGAGATCGGATCAATTCTATTGACTAATGGGTCACTGATCAGCTATACATTCAGGATTTCTCTCGGAACGCAGCTGGTTTTCAGCAGTGCCTCTAATGTAATATACATAATATAAAATAAATGATTATAATTAAATTAAATTTTATAAATTAATTAAAGCAGATAATTTTAAACTTCAAAATAAATAATAGACCCACAAACACAAGTAGGTGTTTCTTTCATTGTTCTAACAATTATTTTATCATGCGGTTGACTGTGCAGTCAGCAACCATCCGCTGCGGAGCGTCTTGAAGAACTGCAACAATGTCGATATTCAAATAGACAGCGGTATTTCAATCCAAAGTTTTGATGATGAGCAGCTGAAACTACCCTCAAATACAGCAGTTTTATGTCTGGGGATAATGAGTAATGGTCTCTTTGGCGTGTACTGTGTGCATAAGAATAACGAGACTACTGCGGTCTGTCAAACAGATTGGCAGGAACCTTTGAATTCATGAAATTGTATATTTGACACATTTGATGTAACTTTCTTCTGTTAAACATTTTTAGCATCCGATGCCAATAGAGGTAAGGCGAGATGCTCGGTACATTGTGGCAATATCGGACACATGCACATAATATGTTGCCATAATTTAAAAAGCTTTAATATTATTGAGGTTTTCCTTAGCCTCGACGATGTTCTGGTCGGCAGAAAGAGCGGCGGCAAGCAGGGAGCGCGCCGTGCTGACCCTGCCGCGCCGTGCCTCCAGTGTCGCCAGGTTGTTGAGCGCAGCGGCGTGCGAGGGGTCCACCCCCAGGCACAGGCGCAGGCATTGGATTGCCAGGTTTACATCTCCGATGGACTAAACAAGTAAAAATATTTAACTTTGTGAAAAAGTTTTAGCAACTGTCAACTGAAAATTTGTTTATTTGTTGATACGAGCATGAAGGATGAACCAAAACCCCCGCACTGGAAAAACGCCAACGGTCTTCGTCACGGCTCGAGTCGAGCTACGCAGTGTAGTTTGTAGCTTGCGAAGTTTGTGACACTTTCATACGGTTGTTATACGAATCCATTTTTTTTTTTTTTTTTTTAAACGTACCAGAATTCTTTTGGTACTGAATTGTTGAATTTTTTTTGTTTGATTTTCGTTTTTTAACAGTTATGCAGTTTTGGAAGCGTCACGGGAGACTGTAAAAAACATTAACTGATATTCTGTGTAAAATAAACTATCGTACCGAGATATTTGTATTTTGTTACTGAGCCCACTACTTTGATACCCGACCCTATCATTGTATATTATGTCTCGGTGAAAACTCGCAAACAGTAAACGGTAGATACTCTTCGCCAGTGGTGCACCCATGAGGGGGGGGGGGGGTTCAGGGTTAAAAAAAACTCCTCCCGAATTTCGGTGTCAAGCCCCTCCCCGAAGATTCAATATACCTATATAGTCAAAGCAACATAAAACTAATTAAAATAAAGCTAACAAATAAGTAGAAAAAAAGACTTATAAACAAGCCACAAACTACAAGAAATCAAACTCAGGGATGCAATGAAATACTGACAGTGTTACTCATAATCACAAAATAAGATACAACCACGAGAGCAAGACCGGGGTAGGTGAAATTGTTACTCAACATCCTCAACATGGCGCGCATCCGTGTTTTCTTACCCGCGTCGCTGTACGGGGAGTTGTAGTAGCTGTCAGAATTTAAACCGACCGGTCACCAGGGTTAACTCAGTACCACGGCGTTGTAACTTTCGAAATGGCGAACTTTTACGAGAATCTTGACGTTTTGAATGGAGCATTGGCAAATATTGACCGTATTCGCGGCATTCGTGTACCACGGCTACCGAAAAGGTACAAAAAAAGGTACGATCCATTTGCGGCACTTACGGAAGGAGATTTTATGTCTAAATATAGATTTACAAAAGTTAATATGAGACGTTTGATTGATTTGGTGCGGCCGTATTTGGATGTGAACAATAAACGGGGTGGCAAAATATCTACCGATCTCCAAGTTCTTTGTGCCATACGATACTGGGCAAGTACCTATTGAAGAACAACAAGCAACAGTTGCAAATTTCCAAGCAATAAAACGTTTTCCCGGAATAATGGGTGCCATCGACTGCACACATATTAAAATAAGGAATTCGAATATGTTGACGCTTGACGCTGTTCTGTTCTGTTGACGTATGAATAAACGTGAAGTTGGCAACACGCCGCGAAATGCCAAATTTACCGCGTTTTTCAGCTTTGGAACAGAGTGTTGCTACCGCAAAAAAATCATAACAGCTGTCGAGTAACATTATGAAGATGAGTAAAGATTTTTACTCTGAGAGGTGTAGTTTACCCCCCTGTATAGTTACCGCGACTCGGTAGAGTCGTGGTAGGGTTTCATTATGAGTAAGGCTGTGAGAGTTTAAACATTTGGTTTCGTTCTACAAAAATGATCTAAATCAGTGGTGAGCAACACGCGGTCTATCTGCGAGCCCATTTCGTGCGGCCCGCGAGTCCTTTCTTATGACCCACCTGGCTATAAAAATATCAAAATATTCTCGTTTCTGTTCGGTATTCTAAAGGATTTACCAGAAAACTTTACTCTTTCTTCAAAGTTTTAAATCGGCTAATCAAAATAAAAAGCTTTTTTTAATATTCTAAACCCCCCAGGCTAATTTGTTCACTTTTCGGAACAAATCATATAAGTCTCATAGAAACTGTTGTGTCTCCCTTACTATCACGACTACCACAACACGGGCAATAGTCTAGTATGGCAGTTAAAAAAAATGGCTGAACTGTAACATGTAAATATTTATGAAAGAATAAAAAAATATATCATGGTTAGAAATATGATCTAAACTGTGTTAGAAAGAGAAAACAGCACGATTTACATTCAAATCTAAAAGTTAACCTCGAAATAATTAAATTGTAGGTACACCTTTATAGACCAAAGTTTCCGACCGCATTTTATAGAAAAAAAATTATGAAACCTCGCGACAAACTCTTGTCTAAAGTATTTTTTTTGCATAATAATATTGAAAAATGTTATATTGAAATTTTATAGATCATATTTATATGTTTCATAAATTTCAAAATGATAAAAATCGACACCATTAAAAATTATTCAGAGGCAGACACCTCACATGCTCATAAAACCAGAGCCAAACAAACAGCCATACTTAATATACCAAAGTGTAACTCTTCATTTGGACAAAGAAGTTCTGAATTTTTAGCAGTAAAGTTATATAACAAACTCCCACTTAGTACCAAACAAATTAAAACAAAAAATAGCTACATTAAGGACATTAAATGTTGGCTGAAGGAACTATCGGAAAATGAACTTACATGTATACTTAAAACATCGTCATAGAAGTTTCTGGAAAACCTTATCCAAACAATAAGTTAATCTATAGAAGTCGCTGAAAACTTATCCAAAGCATAGTCCCCCTCAGCACAGGATCTCCTAGTGAGGAGGACTACGAATATATTTTCTTATTTTTTATACCTAACATGTTTCATATAAAAATGTAAAATATAATAAATGTATTGTTACTAAATAAAAAAAAAAAATAAAAAGTTGGCCTCACAGACATCAAATTTTCACCTGCGGTGCTTTATTTTTACATTATATGATTGTTTAATTAATAAATTACGGTTATAGAAAATATAAATAGGTTTGCTAGACCACCGACCACGAAGTCAACCATGTGAAGCTGTGTGTACTCTATAATGCTGATGTAGTAGGTAATCATAGTTCGTGGGTTCTTCAGAGTAAAATAAAGCTCGCGCTGTGCGGCGAAACGTACTCGTATCCAACTAAAAACATTTATTTATTTATTTATTAACGCCGATTAAAGCGGCTTTTACAAAAGAATTACAATTATTTTACATATGAATACAGAATATACATAGATAAAAAAATATATACCTGAGTTTACAAAAATATAAATATAAAATACATAAAAAAGAACAATAGAAATTGTAGTATCAACATAAAAAAGTACAACGAGTAGGTTATTATTATTGTACACTAGTTTATAAATATACAAATTAGGTATGGATGCAGCATACATTTTATGTTGTTTACAAACCCCCTAACTTTTTTTCTGGGTGCTCTCAGTATCGCCCTGGTGAAAGACTATAATGCTGATGTAGTAGGTAATCATAGTTCGTGGGTTCTTCAGAGTAAAATAAAGCTCGCGCTGTGCGGCGAAACGTACTCGTATCCAACTAAAAACATTGTACACTAGCAAGGGCGGATTTAGGGGGGGGGGCATGTTTTTGTGTACTGTGGAGAGTCCATCACAGTACATACTTAGCAGCAAATCAAATTATCAGAGTTGTTAAAATATATGAATAAAATAACAGAAAGAACATGAGTGAAACTCTTGTCTATTTCTAGCTGGAATTGCGAATTTTTTTTCGTTGAGTCCCATTCATGCACTTGCAAATCGTCGGTCTACTGGCAAAGTCCACTAAGTCACTAAAATACAATCCTGAGATAATCGCATTTCAATATTTAGCAATTTTGGAAAGGCTACAAGTGGATGAATGTCTCCAAAATATATTTTTTTAAATATTTTATAATTTAGAATGAACCCTTAAGTACCTTATCAATATGCAATATTAGTTGAAATCAATAACAGCAACCTTTAATCAAAGATTTACAAAAAAAATGAGCCTGACTTAGTGGATTTTACCAGTCAATAATGACTTAGTGTTCTTTGCTTGTTAAGTTTACTGTTAAATTGTTGACATTAATGCCGCAAAATGGTTTAAGATTATTTTAAAGCTGAATTTGTGGATTTTGCTTGTGTTTTAACGGTCTAAATCAGTGTTTCTTAACCCTATTGAAAGAATCTCCCCCTTTACCACAGTAAAATTATCCAGCAACCCCCCCCCCCCCCCGAAACGAAAATTAAAAAGTACACATTTTAGTATAGGAAGTCCTGCCGGTGCCGAAGGGATCAATGAGTATTTTTGAGGTATTTTGGAGCTCCAGACAAGAGGTGGCTGCTAAATTCAACCATGGGGCGCACTTGCGATTTGTACAGGGTTAGCAGTTGTGTACTATTAAAGTATCTGCGGGCCCTGTATAGTACGCCCAGTTTCAAAATTCTTCACGACCATCTTGGCATGACTAAAGTCAGCGCAAGATGGGTGCTGGGAATGCTGACGCTGCCTCAAAAACAACAGCGCGTGGAGTGTTCTCGTGCATTTTTGGGAAGACAAAGATGGAGTGTTGGCTCAAATTGTTACTGGTGATAAAACTTGGGCTCATCATTATGAATCTGAGTCTAAAAAGGACGCAATGCAGTGGCACGGAAAGGCACACCACTGCCCAAGAAGTTTAAAGTGTCACGGCGAAAATCATGGCGACAGTCTTTTGGGACTCAGAAGGAATTCTGTTGATCGATTACAAAGATAAAGATGTCTCCATAACCGGAGATTACTACGCTTCAATCCTAGAGCAATTAAAAGAAGCCATCAAGGAGAAAAGAAGGGGAAAATTGACCAAAGGTGTCCCTTCTGCGCGACAGCGTGCCTGTTCACGAGAGTCGTGTTGCGATGGCTGTCTTGCAGAAGGTGTGCTTCGAAATTTTGCTACACCCACCCTGCAGTACTGACCTGGCTCCCAGTGGTTATTACTTATTTCCACACTTGAAAAAAGAACTTCGTAGACAAAGACAAATATTTTTTTTGAGGGTAAACATAAGATAATTGATAGATCCGAAAAATTTATTAGGGTAGCAGGTGAATATATTGAAAAGGAAAAAGAAATTTGGATTTTTATTTCTACTCCTTACCCCCCATTCTGCGATCTTAAAACCCACCCTCGTATAATGTTTGGCTTAATGTGTTTTGCTTGACAATAATATCGGATTTATGACTTACGGTGAATTTAAAAACACGTTTAAATCGAAAACGATCAAATATACGACTTAATGGATTATGCCAGTCGGAAGAGGACGATTTTTACATAAGACCTCATACTTAATTTATTTCATGAAAAAACGTGACTTAGTGGACTTTGCCACTAGACCGACGAAATGAAAGATGATAATCAGCGTTTGCGAGAGCGGTCGGAAAACCCCCCACCCCATTAAATTCAACTTCAAAAAAAAATAGTCCGTCCTGGGGGGGGGGGGAGGGGAGAATTGTGCTCTTGGGTGGCACCCCCCCATCGGGTGGCACCCAGGGCGGGCCGCTCCGCCCCTCCGTCCCTTGTGCCCCCCCCAGAAAAAAATCCTGGATCCGCCCTTGTACACTAGTTTATAAATATACAAATTAGGTATGGATGCAGCATACATTTTATGTTGTTTACAAACCCCCTAACTTTTTTTCTGGGTGCTCTCAGTATCGCCCTGGTGAAAGACTACCATTCAGAATCGAAAAATTGCTAGAAACGGCTATAGCCACGCTTTTATGACCAGATATGAACAGCCAGATACTTGCTAACAACCTTCCTCTTTCCTATCTTCCCTTCCCCTCTCTCTTCAGCTTCGCCCTAATTGGGGAGTGTAAGTACATGTATTCATTGTGCGACGTGTGTGCATTGTTAACAGCTAAATCAACACACTATTTTAAAACACCACACATAATAAATATCCCCTGGCCATGAGATATTTCATCAGAATCCTCTTTCTGGAGGCAGAAATGGAAAATAATGAATTAGTCTTTTGTAAAAGAATGGCCGCCTTACCAGAGCAAGATGTGACAGGTTATACCAGAGGCCGGCGCAGACCCTGGGCTCGGTGGCCAGCAGCAGTGCTCGCCGGAAGCAGGCCAGCGTCAGATCCCAGTGCTGGGCACGCAGGCAGCACAGTGCCAAGTTGCTGAACACCTCCGCTGAGTATGCGCCCATCGCCAGGACGCGACTGTTCATATAAACAAAATATTTCCTAATGGATCTGCCTTGAGACTCACACAGTCCCACAGCAGATCAATGTAGCCCAAAACAGGAGTAGGTACTTAAGACAATTCTGAAAGTTCCGGTTAAAATTCCAACAGACGAAATATTTAAAAAGTGAGGAGTGAGTTTTTTTTGGTTAATTTTTTAATAAATTATCATAGTTTAACTAAAAATAATATTATTTTTGAATTAAAACGTCATCGACATCAATCCACGAAAATAAATCAACATCGAAAAAAACATGTCCATCCAAAAAAACTGCTTCCTTCCTCTGATGACCGCTAAATGATGCAAAAAGAACTTTTAAACTAAAACTGTAAAGTCGGTATTGTAGGTATGTATTCCAAAACTTACTAAAACAAACTATTTGCAGATGTCAATAGATGCCACTACAAGTCAAATCGTCGCCTTAGTTCGTATTTGTCCAACAGACCATTAGAAAATTTTACAGGAGAAGGTTTCCTTTTATTATTTCAATGAAACATTATGATAGGTGTTTAAGATAAAGCTATTTCCGTAAAGTTAAAGGTCTCATTAATTTAAATAATTCTTAGTTAATGATTAACTATCATTTTTTATTCTTTATTTTTAATTTTAAGGTGGAGATTAAACAAAAACTAAAATGGTCTGTTGGACAAATAAGAACTGAGGCAACGAAATACAGATACAGCATGGTCAAATTTGTTATTTGACTTCATAAAAGAAGATTCCAGTGAAAATGAAGAAGAGTTCATTAAACATATGAATTTCGGTTGTCGGTGCATGCGTGAAGTGAAGTTAAACTAGGTACCAAATTTTTTTAATTAAAATTTTTTTTTTTTTTTTTTTAAATTTACTAACATTCAAAAGATACATTTCTTCTTTTGAAATCAATTTCAAAAGAAGAAATAATGTATTTGTGTGTAATTTCAATGATCCCATGGTAATATTTTTTTAAGAAACAAAAAATGAAGAAATTAAAGAAAAGAAAGGAATTGTTATAATTCAAGGAGAAAACTTACCTGGTAAATTGGGTATGGCTAAAATTCTTTTTAAATCCGGAATGAAAATTGAAAAAATTAAAGTAATATCCGGAACTAAAATTGAAATTACGTTCCCAAATAATTTGGAAGCTGAAAAGGCCATAAAAAATTCGATTTTTATTCTAAAGAAATGGGAAGTGACAATAAAAAAGAACATTGAATATACTTTTGGTGTCATCAGACGTTTAGATCTTGATGTCACTAATGAGGAGATCATGGAAGTGATTAAAAGTGATAACAATGTGGTTAGCATAAAGCGGCTCTCTAAAAAAGGAAAAGAAGGACAACTCACGCTTACTACAACTGTGAGTCTAAAATTTGTTGGGAAAGAGATCCCATCGTATGTCTCTATATATGGGGTCAAATTTGGAGTAGAACCCTATATATTTAGAGTTATGCAATGTTATAGTTGTTGGAGATATGGGCATATTGCTCAAAACTGTGGTAAAAAAGAAAAAAAGTTGTGCCGAACAACATGAGACCTGTGACAAGGCAGCTAAGTGTGTCAACTGCGGAGGAGATCATCCGGCTAACGATATTAATTGTCCAAAGTGGAAGAACGAGAAAGAGATAACCCAAAAAATGGCAAAAAAAAAAGTTACATATAAACAAGCGAAAATACTTGTAGATAAGAAAAAACCTAACTTAAAAGAAAAAGAAAATGTAAAAACAGGAAAGAAGACGAATTCAGATAAAGAAAATGTGTCGAAATCAAGTGGAGAAAGCAGTTATGCTGAAAAACTTAAAGGAAATAAGACTAACACTGGTGAAACTCAGATTAATCCTAAAGACAACATTAATGTTAACATTGCTCGAGAAATATTAACAACATTTATGAATGGAGAAAATTGGGAAAGTCTTGTGAAATTAGCAGTTAATAGACTTATAGACACCATCATGGGAATTATTAATGAAGGCGGCTTAAATGAAATTTTAAAATCAATCTTTACGACGAACAATGGATAAGAATAATATTAATATATTACAATGGAATGCTCGGAGTTTGCACTTTAAAAAACCCGATTTAGAAATATATTTTCAAAAGCAACATATCAAAATTGCACTTATCTCCGAAACGTGGCTTCAATTTCCTTACATTTTAAGATTTAAAGACTATACAACATATAGACGAGACAGAGCCGATGGATATGGAGGAGTTGCAATCTTAATCCATAAAAGTTTACAATCAATTGAACGAACCCTAGACATCACCACGACCTGTGAATTAGAATTGTGCAGTGTTAAACTATTAAATGCCGGAAATCTGAAATCTGTCAATGTGATATATTGTCCTAGTAATATAAATATCACAATTCAAACATGGAGGAAAGTTTTTGACCAGATGGGACCAGGAGCCCTACTAGGCGGTGATTTCAATGCCCATAATCCACTATGGGATAGAGCTATACGAGATTTGAGGGGAGATCTTATTGCAGAAGCCTGCCAAGATTCAAACCTTATTATTGTCAATAACGGTGACGTAACAAGAATAGGACATCCCGGACAAAGGAGTTCGAGCCCGGATATTACCCTGGTATCTTCTGAGCTTGTACTAACTTGTAATTGGAGGATAGACACAGATACGATGGGTAGTGATCATTTACCAATTATTATCACTTTAGAAAAAACCGATTGTAATTATGAACCAATTATGAAAAGAAATTTCAAAAAAGCTGACTGGAACAAATACAAATCCACTGTAGATAAATTCATACAAAATTTTCCTGAAGAAAAATTGTCAGTTCAAGAATATTATAACAAATTAGAAGATGTTCTGAACAAAAGTGCAGATGAAAGTATTCCATTCTTTAAGAAATCTAAAAATAAAGCATTCAAACCAAAACCATGGTGGAATCAAGAAGTCTCTAAAGCTATAGCTGAAAGAAGATTAGCGCTGACTCATTTACGGAAAAATGTTAATATTGACAATTATATAGAATTAAAGCGCAAGGAATCCAGTACCAGACGAATAGTAAGAAAAGCAAAAAGGGAAGGATGGCAAAAATTTTGTGATTCTGTCGATACTAATACAACCTATTCTGATATGTGGAAGAAAATGAAATGGTATAAGGGAATAGGATCTTCTCGTCCAAATATCTTTGAGAACAGCGAATCGGCGCTACAATATCTACAATATCTAGCTCCAAACGAAAATTTAATCGAACATGTGTGGACCGAAGAAGAAACCTCGGAGACTACTGGTATTCACAAACCGATAACAGCTTCTGAATTAAAATCAGTATTAAAATCCAAAGATACCTCCCCAGGAATAGATCTGATATCCTACTCAATGATAAAAAATTTACCTACTTCTTGCCAATTAATTATTGTAGATATATTTAATCTAATTTGCGAACTTCCACTATACCAATACAATGGAAACAGGTACAAATTATTCCTATAATTAAACCCGGAAGAGATCCAAAGCTCATGACCTCTATAAGACCAATTTCATTAATTTCATGTCTTTGCAAAACTTTCAACACTATAATTACAAGGCGATTGGAGTGGTATTTAGAAAATAATTTCTTATTTGATAAGTCTACAATAGGATCTAGAAGAAAACTGTCAACAATGGATAATCTGGGAAGAATGGTTACAGAGATCCAAGTTGCCCAAACAACCAACGCCGTTACCCTTGCTGCTTTTGTAGACATTAAAGATGCATACAATAATATAAAGATCGAAGAGGTCATTAAAGTTCTTATTTCCAAAGGTATCAAAGGGAAAGTTATAAAATATATCTGGGAATATTTGAAACAAAGAATGATTATTATTAAGGAACCTAACATATTCGCTGAACAAATGTGCACGAGAGGACTACCACAAGGAGATCCCATGTCTGCCCTCTTATTCAATATTGGAACTTCTGGTATAGGAAACTATCCCCAAGTGAAACGCGTACAGTACATTGACGATTTTGGTATTTATTATTCAAGCTCAAAAGTAAAAACATGCGAAAACATTATTCAAAAAGCTCTGTTGGAATTACAGAATGCTCTTAAAATAAAAGGTCTTGAAATATCGGAAAATAAGACAAAAATATGTATATTTGCAAAAGGAAAGCGACGAAATATCCTGAATATAAAAATAAATGATGTACTTATAGAACGAGTAGATGAACATAAGTTCCTCGGGGTATGGTTGGATTACAGACTCGCTTGGAATAAACATATAAATAACACCTGTTTAAAAATGAATCAGCCAATGAATATTTTGAAAGTGTTGTCAGGAAAAAGCTGGGGAATTCATCCTCTTCACATGAGAAGATTGTATACTTCTCTTATAAGAAGTCGATTAGACTATGGCAGTATACTTTTTTACAACTCTGCCAAAAGCAATCTCGAAAAATTAGAGAGAATACAATCACGAGCTTTAAGAATATGTGGAGGTTTCCTGAACTCAACTCCAGTGCATGTTTTACAAAGTGAAATGAGTGCCCCTCCTTTGCATATAAGAACTTTGAAACTAGCTGCAAAATTTTGGCTTAGAGCTGTATCCATTGAAAATAATCCACTAGTTTTAGAGGTTCTCAAACTTAAATCCTTGATACAAAACAGATTCTGGAACAATAAAAAATTACCAATGTTGATTAAAATTTGTTCGGAAACAATTGATTGGAAAATAAATAAAAATAAATGTCTAGATATGTACTCCTTTGAAACCTGGGTAGGAGCACTTAATTTGGAATGTATTTCAGTTGAGATTGACAATTTTAATTCCCCCAAAAGACTACTCTTACCAAATGAAATTAGTAATATGGTAAGCGATATGCTAACTAAAAAATATTCTGGATTCAGCCAGATCTTCACTGATGGATCAAAAAAATCAGACCAAGTTGGAGCAGCTTTCATTTCAATGCCAAACAATTTTTCCCATCAAATAAAATTGAATACAAATTGCACTATTATGAATGCAGAATTGATAGCAATCAAAGAAGCAGTAGAATATGCAATTAAAAATAAGTGGAAACAAGTTGTGATATTAAGCGATTCTAAAAGTGCACTTCAACATATTAAAAGTATTCCGAAAGGAGTTCCCTGTAGGAAAATAGGCTACAATATTGTTGAAAAAATAAGGCGGCTACAGCAGAAAGATGTGTCCATATGTTTGCAATGGATTCCATCTCATGTAGGAATACATGGGAATGAAGAGGCGGATTTGTTGGCAAACGAAGCATGTGTGAATGGAAGCATCTACGACTGGACGCCAGACGCTGAAGATTACTCCCAAAAGATAAATTCCATATATAATAATATGTGGAATAATCATTTTGAAACATTGTCTACCAATAAGGGAATATGGTACAGAAAGCTCCAAAATGAACCGTTTAAAAGACCATGGTTCACTGAGGTTAATCTGAAAAGATCAGAAATGAGAATCATTTTTAGATTAAGATCCGGACATGCACTAATGGGAAGAATATTGTGTTTGATAGGCCTCTCTGATTCTCCAATGTGCTCGATATGTGAACAAATTGAAGATGTCGAGCACACATTATCAAAGTGCATTAAATATGAACGACAGAGAGTGACAATATTAATGACCTCGAACCCATCGGAAGTTCAGAATTTAATAGCCTCAACCGAGTTTCATGCCATATCGAGAATAATGAAATTTATTAGATCATGTAAACTGGAAAATATTTGAAAGTGAATTTTTATATAAAATGAATATAAAAGGACTAAGCACCTTTTAAAGATCATTAGAGATTATAGATAATATTATAATTTAAAAACAGATGAGGCAAAAAATGACAACATTGTGTGAGTCAGAAGCCTCGATAATATACATGATTTAAAAAAAAAAAAAAAATATTTTTTTAATAAACACTTTCGGCCTCACAAATCCTACAATTATAATATTCCGTGATTTTTAACAGGTCTGCACTAGTTTTTAATAAAATAAAAAGATTTAACTGTAAAACTTACAAATTCATAAATGTAAAAGCCCCGAAAAAGGACTTAATAAATAGAAGTAAAAACTTTTAGAACAAACTGTAAAAACTTTTTGAATATAAGTGTACACTTGTTATCTCTTTCTCGCTTATACCAATTAGTAGGCGTAAGCAAAATGAAATAGTGTTACTTCGTGGGGACATCTAGTGGAAGTGTATCCATATGCCATATATGCACCAATACACAGAATCCAATGTTTGTGTTGGTCAGGGGGGTGGATAGAGAATTGTGCTCTTGGGGGTGTCACTCGGTCGGGTGGCACCCCCCAATCGGGTGGTACCCGGGGCGGACCGCCCCTCCCCCTCGCTACGCCACTGGGTGTTGGAGATTTGAAATGAAGTTATCATTAATCAACACATTGGTTGTTATTATTTAAAGAAGCACTAACCGGTAGTAGCGGAGTGCCAGCTCGGGCTGATCATTGTAGAAGTGGTAGACTGCGATGCTTGCAATGGCCTCTGTGTTCATGGCGTCTTGAACAGCCACACTGCGGTACACCTTCACTGACTGGGGCAGGTCTCCCAGGGCTTCCAGTAATCTTGCCTATATTGATCAATATAGGTGTTTAACCCGGCGTGAATGAGGTCGGGTATCTCATACCCACCGATTTGTAAAACACTAAATATTTCTTAACTGTGTGATTTCTTGAACTCGGCTGACTCAGAAGCTGGAGGGGGTGGTGCGGGGAGTGATTTTAAGCGACAATAACAGTGTTGAGCCAGCGGCGGAGTAAACTACACCAGCGCAAACATAAAGCGGGTACGTAATACCCGACCTCATAGTCGGTGTAAATATTTTGTGTTACATATAAAACAGATGTAATTATTGTACACGGTGTAACTATTTTGGTTATTGTATAAGACAGATTTATTATTTAATTATGTGTACACAGGTCGATCTCAATTTCACAAATTTTTAGATATTAAGTCATAGTTTCCAAATATTGTTGATTTGTGCTTAAAAAATACTGCTTTGTTTTTTTATAGAAATATAAGTACTTTTATAACTAGAACTGGATTATTTTATCATATTACCTCATTTCTTTAATGCTAATTAATATATTACAGGTATAAGCAGTGGCGGCTCGAGCACTTCATTAGTGGTGGGGATCGACTTTTTTACGTACCGGAATCTCATCACCCGTAGAATATTATTATTATTATTATATATTATAAAATTTCTAAAAATAAATTTTTGATGGTCTAATCATGCTAGTCGGATATATTTAACACAAAATAATATAAAATGTCTATAGAAATATGCCAATTTACCATGAAATATAATAAAAATAAAGCTTTACCTTGCGAGATTATTATCAAACTAATTTGAACGCGAGCGATTCCCGCCCGTAACTTCGCAAACAAATGGTTCTATGGGGATCCAAAGGATTGTCCCCGCAGATACTTGAACTCACATACTACTGCGCATGCGCAGTTGCATACGATCGCGAAACAACGCAAGGAAAGTATGGGGATAGTTCGGATCGTCCCCCAAGTGCGCAGTAGATTCTGAGAAATAGACCTGCTTTTTTTGCGCCGTACATTGTTCGCTGTACGCGCGTAGGGTCTTATTAAAATCATCCGGAATAATTGTTTGTATTTTATTTCTGCTAATGTTAATTACTTTTATGTTTAAAGAATTCATTCATTTTGGCGAAGACAAAGCATCGACTGTTATTTCCTTTAGTAGGTTTTGAGTGTAACTAGTGGGGACTGTCCCCATTGTCCCCCTGTGAAGAACCGCCACTGGGTATAAGTATTATTCTAAAGTCATTTCAGTTTTCAAAATCGATAATTCTATATATTAGGGTATGTCATACCCACCTAGAACCCACCTATAACCCACCTATTTGCGTGAACAACGAGAATTGAGTGTTACCTTTAAAATACTTACAAATCGCTTAGCTGATGGAAGACTCAGATTGGTCGATCGAAAAGTTGGGAACAACGGCCGTTAGTATTGGTATCACCAATTGAGGTACGTTATGAGGCTGAAGGGAGTGAGAAAAGGAAGAGAGAGGAAAGAGGAAGACGGAAAGTACCTGATTAGTCACCAAACATGGTTTAAAGTAATTTTAAACAACGTTTCGATTTTGAATGGAGGTCTTTCACCGGGGTGATACTGACTACTAGTATCTGAGATTTAATTGATAAATAAAATACCTGTTCCGTCAGTAAGCCGACGTCGCCCGGAAAAGACTTCTCGGCCGCCCTGCAGACCTGCAGCGCTGCAGTGGGCTGGTCCAGGCGGCACAGAACCCGAGACACCCTAAGCGGAGTGTCGGACCTCCTCAACTGGCGGGAGGCGCTCTGCAGCTGTTGCTCGGCCTCTCGCAGCAGTCCTAGCGTTAGGTAGCAGCGCCCCAGGGCCAACTTCCACCACCAGTCGGTGAAGTTGCAGGCCTGGGTCGCGTGCACTGCTAGTTCCATTGCCTGTAATGTCAAAATGGTTGATGTAGTATGCCAGTAAATTATTAGCTTTAAATCTTGTCCACATATGCTAATAATAATTAAATAGGTGATTGAACACTTGCATATAACTTTATTGTGTTGGTGTCCAAACAGTTTGACAATAACCCCACCTAAATACAAGGAAGTGCGTGCAGTATGATGGGGGCTACTTAAATGAAAAAGTAGAAAAGATTAGTCGAGGCAATAAATTGGTGGGTAGCGGTAACTGTCCACATGTGGACAGTGACATAAAATTAGCAATTTATTTGCCACTCATCACTGTCCTTACTACTGGCTATGTGTAACCTACCCCTTAAGCAGCTCGAATAATCCCGCCATAGTTGCCACTATACTGGAATATTTTCCTAAACCACTGACAAAAAGCACTACCGAGTTAGTTGACAATAAAATCGCAACTAATTAAGACTAATATGGGGGTCGAAGGGTTGGTAGGTCGTGGGGGGACACATCCCGCTGGATGGTGTGTGCCTAAAAAAAAAAAATACCACAAACGACATAGCCGCATCCGCAGCACTACCAACAAGTCCAACTCTCTGGCGTCCACGAGCGGTCATCATGGCCCCGCGACCCTGGGCAATGTGATCTCCGGTCATAGCCGACAGAGAGGGGGCGAATGGCGAAACTCTGGCGCCATAAAACCGGAACCTCCCAGCTAAGGGAAGGAAAACCCCTACAGAAAAACCCTCGTCTCCAGCGTAGGGAGTGTGGCGAACCCATCGCTCAGGGAGTGTAAACATGACCTGCAATAGCCATCCCAAGCTAAGGTGTTAGCTACCGTGCTTAGGGCTGAATGGCACTGGGGAACAGTGTCACGAACGGTGCCTCCGAGACACAAGGTCGAATCTCGGAGTATTTAGACCTTACCCCAGCATTCGGGGCTCTGCTGGGGTGGACCATGTATTTCCCTAGATACTCGTGGGACCAAATATGGACTTTAAAAATAATAAAAAAAAACAACAATGATGAGGGGCCTTTGGGGAACCTGAGGGGAGAGGAAGGGAGAGATGAGGCCACCTCGGTGGACTCTTCCCTCTTGGGGCCTTCGAGGAACCGAGAGGGAGTGGAAAGGAGAGATGAGACCGCCGAGGAGGTCTCTTCCCTCTTGGGGCCTTCGAGGAATCGAGAGGGAGTGGAAAGGAGAGATGAGACCACCGAGGTGGACTCTTCCCTTGTCCAACCCTCGGGGAACCCAAGAAAAGAGGAACCTCAAAAGAACTCAACGCGACTGAATCCTCCAGGGGATTCAGATGCGGATAAGAAGGGACCTTCACGGGACCTGCAAACTAACTCCTGTAAGAACCCCCACCTCCAACTGGGACCCTCGAGGTACCGGAGGAGAGGGGGGGGCGTAAAGGAGGACCGTCTAACAGCCACCACGGAGAAAGATGCGGTGAAGTCCCTTACGGATGAAGTGGGGAAAATCCGCATCAACAAAAGACGCAGTGGGGCTGCGAGGAAAAAATATAATAAGGAGAGGCGGGGTTCCGACCGGGAACCTCTGATACAGGGAACCGGTCAGACAAAGCCGGGAACCTCTGGAGTCAACTGGCGACTAAAGAGAGGATACCAGGAGCAACCAGGGACTTCTAAAGTCAGCTGGGGACAGCCAGGGACCTCGAAGGACAGCCATACCGGGGCTCAAAAACCAGGGACAGACTGGAAGCAAACGGGGACCCTACAGGGTAACCGGGAGCAACCAGGAATGCCCAGGGAACAAAAGGCCGGAAAGAGGAGTAGGACTTCACCGGAACGTAAACCCTCCGGGCTAACACCGGAAAATGCTCGGAAAAAGCCCCGAGGAACTCCCACCCCTGCCACCTATGCGGAAGCCGCTGACAATAAAATTAGGGTGGCTATTGTCCATAGGAACAGGGAGGAGGAGTTTACAAGGGAGCAGGAGGCCCTTGTGAGTGAGGGTGCCGGCGATCTGATTCTGA
Source organism: Limnephilus lunatus (assembly GCA_917563855.2). Lineage (NCBI taxonomy): Eukaryota > Metazoa > Arthropoda > Insecta > Trichoptera > Limnephilidae > Limnephilus > Limnephilus lunatus. Next base: position 28,500,731 of record OU830594.1, on the reverse strand, counting down.
ACATCCCAAAAGGACAGTTCAGACCCGGATTCGACGAGTGCTTCATTCAGAAGGGCGTACTGAGAATGACCTGCTCCGACAAGGAGTCTGAGAAATGGCTGAGGGAGATAGTGCCGACCTTACGGAAATGGCAGGGTTGCGACCTGGAGGTGGTAGGGTTAGATGAACTGCCAAAGTATGTGAAGGTCAAGGCGGTAATTCCTGAAAACGGTGCAGTAAGCACCGAGAGGCTGCTGCAACAGCTGGAGAACCAGACCCCGCGGCTACACACAAAAAAGTGGATCGTCCACGACTCGATCAGGGAGAAAGATAGATATCGCCTGATCATGAGCGTGGACGAGGACAGTGTAAAAGTGCTGCGGGAAATGGGAATGACGGCGCACGTCGGTATAAGGAAGGCCACCTTCACGGTGCGCGGACCCAATACCGAGGAGCGGATATTGGATGTAAAGGGTAAGGATTAGACCCCCAAAAATGGCTAAAAACTTACATTTCATCCAAATAAACTTACATCGCAGCCCAGCAGCGGCTGCCATGCTCAACAGGAGAGTTACCCGGGACCGTGTGGATGTCGCGCTGATTCAAGAACCCTGGACTTACAGGGAGAAGGTCAGAGGACTAAACATGAACCAAGGTCTACTCTACTACAAGGAGTCGGGGGACAGACCACGTGCCTGCATCCTCATCAGAGGGATAGCCGGCACACTGCTTCCCGAACACTGCAGCAGGGACCTGGTGGCTGTGAAGCTACAGGTCACGCTGGACGAAAGAAGCCGAGAAGTAGTAGTGGCGTCAGCGTACATGCCCTATGACTCTGCGGAACCACCACCCTCTAGGGAAATAACGAGACTCATCCAGGACTGCAGGGAGAAGGGTAGGGAACTGATACTCGGAGTAGATGCTAACTCGCACCACACTGTGTGGGGGAGTACGGACCTCAACAAACGGGGACAGGACCTCCTGGAATACCTGATGACAGTGAACCTTGAGATTCTCAATAGAGGTAGGGAACCTACCTTTGTTATAAGTAGCAGACAGGAGGTGATAGACCTGACTCTAGGAACTTTGGGAGTCTCAGGATGGAGAGTTTCGGATGAACCATCCCTGTCGGATCATCGACACATAGTATTTAAACTAGAGGGAGAGACAAATAAAACGGGGACCGACACATACAGGAACCCAAAAGCAACTGACTGGACTCGGTATTCAGAGGAATTAAACATAGGAATGACAAGATTCCCAGCGAAATACGGCTGCCCTGAAGAAATTGAGGACGCAGTAGAAATACTGAGGGACTCAATGATAGGGGCATACGAAAATAGCTGCCCTCTGAAGACAAGTACCAGGGACAAAACACCGTGGTGGAGCAGAAAACTGCAGGAGCTACGGAAACTAGTAAGGCAAGCCTTCAACAGGGCCAAAAAATCTGGAAACTGGGATGCTCACAAGCAATACCAGAAAGAGTACAAGGAAGCAATCCGGATAGCCAAAACAGGCTCCTGGGAGAAGTACTGCGGGGAGGTGGAAACCATCCCGCAAGCTGCAAGAATTCAAAAAATTCTCGCTAAAGACCCAGGGGCAGCTAAAGGCCCATTTCGGAAAGCCGATGGAGGCTTCACCGATAACTGCGAGGAGGAGCTGGAGGAACTGCTGGGGAAACGTTTTCCCGGCTACAAAAAGTTAGAAGCAGGTGATACCGGTCCACCACCAGCCCGAGTTATACGGGATGGTAAGGACTGGGACACTGCCGCTAAAATAGTGACTCCCTCCAAAGTTAAATGGGCAATCGAAGGGTTCGACCCTTTTAAAAGCGCAGGAGAAGATGGTATCTTTCCGGCACTTCTGCAGAGAGGTCTGGATACAATCTTACTTCCGGTGACTAAGATCCTGAGGGCGTGCTGCGCCCTCGGATACATCCCCATACCATGGAGGAAAACAAGGGTAGTGTTCATACCTAAACCTGGGAGAACTGACTACGACCAACCAGGCGCATTCCGTCCAATTAGCCTCACCTCTTTTCTTCTAAAGACAATGGAGAGGCTAATGGATAGACACATAAGAGACGGGGCACTGAGAGAAAAGCCCCTCCATGAGTTACAATTTGCGTATCAACCAGGTAAGTCGGTTGACGCGGCACTGCACAGGTTGGTATACAAACTGGAGCAGGCGCAGGCAACCGGGGAACTAGCAGTAGGACTCTTCCTGGACATAGAGGGAGCATTTAATTGCACCTCTATTAAATCCATCGATGAAGCGGCAGAAAGACATGGACTCGATAAAACCACCAGAAGGTGGCTGAAGAACATGCTTTCAGGTCGGATTCTTACGATGGAAAGGGGTGAGGTGAACCTCAGAGTATTGGTGACGCGAGGGTGTCCACAGGGAGGGGTCTTGTCACCCTTGCTGTGGAGCCTGGTGGTGGACAACCTCATCAGGAAACTCAACAACAGGGGCCTGTATACTCAAGGGTATGCGGATGACATTGCAACCATAATAAGGTGTTGGGATGCAGACACATCCAGAGGCCTCATACAATCAACACTGGCAACAGTGGAAGAATGGTGTGAAGAAACAGGGCTGTCGGTCAATCCAGACAAGACAGAACTAGTAATCTTTACACGTAAAAGGAAACTAGAGGGATGGAGCAATCCAACCTTCTACGGAAAGGAGGTAGAACCCTCTGACACGGTTAAGTACCTCGGGGTCATTATAGATGCCAAACTGAGCTGGAAAAACCAGGTGGAAACTGTGGGCAGAAAAGCCTGTGCTCTCATGTGGGCAACTAGGCGAATCTGCGACAGAACGTGGGGACTCAAACCCAAAATGATGCAATGGCTGTACACAGCCGTTGTAAAACCAAGAATCATGCATGCAGCCTTGGTCTGGTGGAGGAGAACAACACTGAAAACAGTGATGGCCACACTCAACCACATACAGGGACTTGCATGCAGAGGAATCACAGGAGCTATGCGAACCACTCCAATACTAGCCATGGGAGTGCTGCTGAACCTACCCCCACTAAACTTAGAAATAGAGGGGGCGGCGATGGCGGCAGCCTACAGGTTAAAATGCAAAGGTCATTGGAGAGGTGAGTTGCCCAAAAACAGTCATACGGAGATCGGAACAAGACTGAGGGCAATTAGCCCGACAGCTGGAATGAAGCAGGACGGCAAACAAGCTGAATACTTCTTCAGACAGCAGTTTGATGTGATGTACCCCACCCGGGAAGAGTGGGACATGGTCCCAGGTCCAACCTCCAGACAGGAACTAATCTGGTTCACAGATGGGTCCAAGATGGAGGAAGGAACGGGGGCCGGGGTATGTCTACAGGGATCCAAGAGGGAACTCAGTATACCTCTAGGAACTCACTGCACTGTGTTTCAGGCTGAGATGAAAGCCATCATGGTCTGCGCACAAGAGAATATACATATCGGGTACAGGAATAAGAACATAACTATTTGTTCTGATAGCCAGGCAGCCCTAATGGCACTGGAAAGTAACCGATGCGACTCCAGACTGGTGGTGGAATGCAGGACTGTTCTTACAGAACTCGCTACCATTAATAAAATAACACTGATATGGGTACCAGGACATAAGGGTATTGAGGGCAACGAGCGGGCTGACGAACTAGCAAGGAAAGGGGCGAAAGCACCACTTGCGGGATCCGAGCCGGCTGTAGGAGTAGCAGCTTGCCACACGAAATTACATATTGAGAGGTGGGTCAAATCCCAGCACTGGAAGGAATGGGAGAGGGCACCCGGAATGAGGCAATCCAAAGTACTCATAAACGGACCGGACCCCAGACGGACCAGGAAACTACTCGATATGGATAGAAACTCGCTGAGGGAACTGGTAGGACTACTAACGGGACACTGCCATCTCAGGAGACACATGCAGCTATTGGGAGTGGAAAGCACCAATAGATGTAGAAAATGTGAAGAGGATGAAGAGACTCCAATTCACTTGTGGTGCCAATGTCCTGCCCTGGTGGGAACTAGGCTCAGATACCTGGGGAGACACATCGTGGAACCAGAAGACTTAGCCACATATCCAATGACAACTCTGGTGAACTTCATTAAAGGGACTGGGTTATTGTTAAAGGATTGAGGTAAAATGGGAGATAGTACAATGGGCCTATGGCCTAAGTACTCACGGAAACTAACTGTAAACCGTCTCCGTAAGTTAAAAAAAAAAAAAAAAAAAGACTAATATGGATTTGAAATTACAGAGAACTATTTTACCTTCACCTCAAACCAAATATTAGTGTAAAAACTTCTTAAGAGATGTCAGTAATACAAAGTTGAAATCAGATGTAATGCGCAGTTATTGCCTGTATGGGGACAAAAATGCATGCGATTGGCAGCTTAATGATTAAGACAGAGCGTCATCCAACCCAAACCTTGCCTTGCAAAGTCTTTGACCCATTTGCCTAGACTTCTGTGCCCAATTTTTGAGAAATTGTAAGTTTTTCAAGCCCTGTACTTGTGTAAACTGTATGTGGCATGAGATTTTCAATTTTTTTGGAAGGCATGGCGCCCATAAGGCTAAAATGTGGTTAAGATGTCGGTTTAAATAAATTGTAATTCTCCCTATTATTTACCTTTTTATTTTATTAACTCATCTTTATTTATTTTAGACAGTAGCATAGCAAGAGGGAGGGCGACACTCGACCGTGGAATTTTTTTTAATGAATATTCCCATTCCGCCCCCTACGTTATGGAAAATATGCCGTCCCACCCTATCCCATTACACCCCCTTGTTGTGCTATCGCTCCGGGTACCACCGTGCTAGCTACGCCACTGATTCTAAGCTTACAATTTAATATGTCCTATGCCTGTCTCACTAGGAAATTCTATGTATAAATATCTACTCACGTTTCTGTAGTCTCCCTCATGAAAGAACAAATATTCAAACAGGGTCTTGGCCACCTTGGGGTCTCGGGCGTACTTAGGCACCTCGAGACGTGTGACGTCCACCAACGGTGGGCCGCGGTCATCCTCACTAGCCGTGCCGAGGCGAACTGCGCGCGCGTGTGCCGTGGCCAATGCAGCCCGGGCGGTGGCTGGCGTGCGACCCAGTCGGGACGGGCCACCACGTGCGGTGCCCGGGGTGCGGGCCGTGGTCATGCCGGTCACCGGGCGGCGCTGAATAAAAATAAAAGATTTGTTAGAGTTCGTTTTATTAAAAATGAAGGAATAAGTAGAGTAATAAGTTATTCTGACTCTGACCTGACATGACGTGAAATCTGGCTCAAGTATTTGATCCACTCAATTGTTTTTTAAATAAGTTTTTTTAATAAAGCGTAAATGGAAGCCTCAACACCCTGCGGTAGACCGAGGGAGTGGTGGATAGACTGTGCGGAAGAGGATTGGAGCAGAACGGGAAGGATGGAAGGCTCAAGGCGAATGGCGAGGGACCACAGTATGGATGGGTTGGATAGGGATAAAGCACCGTGATGATAATAAAAATGAGGGAACAAGTATTATTTTTTAGCTTTACGAATCGAAATCAATATTTTGGAAAACGGAGCATTGGTAGGCAACCGATAAGATACGGCGCCGGATCAGCTGTTTGATGTCCGCCATTTTGGAGTTCGGAATTCGGGGGGTTGGCCGTGGAAGTAGCATTAAGATTTTTTTGTACAGTTTAAAGTTTTTGAATATTTTAAATAATAGAAATTCCTCTATTTTTGATACTGACTAATTTAGGCCTAAATAATGTTTTAATAAACACAACAACTATTTGTCTAAATCTCTATAAACAGTATGTAAATAAACCAATAACATGAAATGTTGTTAATATTGATGGCTTGTGTCATACATTTCAATACAATGACAGGAAACTTGAGAAAGGAAAGGTGAGCAGTGATGTCAGCACTAATAATACCAACTTGACAGTGTGTTTTGACACAATTAAAAATGGACTTTTTAATAATTTTTTTAAAACTCTACTTTTAATATTATTTAATAAAACTTATATATTCAGAATCAGCGTTTATTGGTCTATATTCTTTATGAACATATTTTTAGTCATAATATTTTTCACTGAAAAAAAGAAAATTAAAGACAAGGATGTTTCTAATAAATTCGAAAAAAAAAACGAGATATACACTTCAGAAAGTAATGATTGTGATGCACAGTATGTAGGTATGACTAAAAGAATTTTTGAAACTAGTATCAGGGAACATGAACTCTGTTATGAAATAATAACTATTCCGAGTATGCTAACCATTTAATAGAGACAGAACGTAGTTTTAACAAAGAAAAAAACAAGTTTAAACATTCAAATATCAATATATACATTTTGTTAACTTTAGAAATAAACAAAAAATAAAATAAAATAATTTAGCAAAATAATAGCACCCTGTAAATCCCACCATTCTCCCCCTCCCCCTAAATAAATATTAAGTAACAAATGTACATGTGAAATAAAACTCTTCAGAACAAAATTTTTAAAAATTGTTATGAAGTTAATGCTCAAGAAATACAAAAAAAAAAACACATTAACACGAAAATCTTTTTATTATTATTACTACTCTCCTACGAACCCAAATAGTTACTTATTACACGTACATGGTCAAAACTTACACCGTTTCATAACATGTTCTTATCGGAATATTTACACAAATAGTCTTAATAAGAAGTCAAAAAGTCCTGCAAAACTTAAAATTTAATTGTTCATTACCAAGGCAGTATTAACAGTCTGTAGCGGATGTCTTAATGAAGTCCCTGGTCTGGGAGCCATGGCTAGGGCTTCACTCCACACTCCCTCCCCCTCCGCTAGCGCCCCCACGCCCCCCTCGGCCCCCTCTGCGTCCAGTTCATCCATCTTCACCCGGGCTGTCATGGCCTGCAGCTGCAATGCCCATACAGCCTGGTTCGATGGATTTGTCAGCAAGATGGCAGCACATCTCTCAGAACACTTCTCGAATTTTCTATTTCGGAAGAGAATAAGAGCTTGGTATAATGGCTCCATTATCAATTTTCCTGGAAAATATATAATTTATATTATGTGATTATCAAAAAGTTGTAAAATGTCAAATACACAACATGTTAACCTTCACAACATTGTTTCAATCATAAATCAACCAAACCACACACGCTTCAATGTTTGTTTTTTATGGTAACCTGGTAACCATTGCAAGTGATTGCCAGGTGTGAAAATTAATTTTTAAACATTTTATAAAATTTGATCCAAATTTGAAATTAATGACATTATTTTATTTAAATTTGTTTTTTTGATAGTTATTGTAAAGAATCAAATAAATTCACATTTTCCTTTGGCCCATAGTAGTGTTTTAAATTTTAATAAGTGGTTTTATTGACTTTTTTGTTTAATTATTAACAGGAGTGAAAGTTTTCAAAATTATTTATTAATATGGAAGAAGATGAGGATGAAGAATCTCAAAGGTCAGAGGAATCTCTCGAACCAGAGATTGTTGAAGAAATTTTAGTAATAGAAGAAGTCCCGGAAGAAGTAGAAGAAATACCAAAAGTTCAACTTGATGAAGTTTGTAACGTGGAGAACTTGGTAGATCTGAAAGTGAGATTTGACCAGGCACTCTGGAATGTTCTAGACCGAAAAGGATTGAGGAAGTGCCTCAAAGAAGTAATAGGTGTTGAATTTGATGATGATGACTTCAATATAATTTTTTTGAAGGTTTAAATTAATTTCACTTTTCACTGGTTCAACTTGGATTTTATTTGTTTGGTGATGTTCACTTTATAAATTAATTTAGTTGGTAGTGTAATTTTATAATTATTGTTTGCAGATCAATTCTAACCGGAATGGTGTTGTTAATTGGGACGAGTTTGTGTCATACCTGTTGTTGTGTTTTGCTGCAAAAGACAGCTTTGAACTGAAATTTGAAGCTGGTGGCTTGGTGCCTCCGATTAGTAAAAAGCCAAAGATATTAAAATCACAACATCCACATGCCATCAATCGAATATGCTTTTCACCAAATGTCGATAAGGTAAGTACACATTATGATCATGGATAATATATATTATATACATCTGTGGAAATTATCACATCACATCGCAGTTGGCTCCTTATTGAAAATCATGGCCAGCATTGCTCAACCGATCTTGGTCATTTGGCAAAAAGTACCGACTGTGTAACAGGATGAACCCCTCTCCAGGCAGCATACCTCCCAATAACAAAATGAAACAAGATTTGAAGTCTCTGTCTGTATGGAATGTCTTCTCTGTTTATACATCTCAATGTATACAGACATTTATTGGTATATAACTTCTGGAGTATTTTATTTCTCTGTAAAATTTTAGTTCCATTTTACTACATTTCTAGATTTTATTGACAAACTCCACCATATCGCTTGAAATTTATGTGTTTGTTTGAGATTAGTTGGCATAATAGGTAACTTTTTTATTAATAATTTTCTCAGCATAGCTTGGGTAACCCCATCCAAGGCAGCTATATCACCCTCAGTCCTGAAGGAGTCATCAATCGTTGGACTCTTGACATGGAGCTCATAAGAACCACCTGGGCAGATTGCGGTAATAATGTTTTTTTTTTTTTTTTAAATTGCCTTTTATTTATAAATTTTTTAAATTGCCTTTTTGTTTTTACATTTATTGCAATTTGGGAGGTGGGTACAAGTACCACTACCCTGAGAACTATTTATAAGATAACCAACCTCTGTCATAGGTCATCCCAAGTCGTTTGCTATGTTTGGCAGGGGTGAGGTAGGCCTTGGCGGCAGATGCGTCTGCCCTTACTGCGTGCAGGCTGGATCAGGAGGGACTGGTTGAGGGAGACCATTTGGCCTCTCCTTAGGATTCTCTTGACCTACGGCAGATGTGTTGGTTATTCAATAAATGCTTCACGGGATGGCAGAACCCATACCTGCCTCCCAAAATGTCAATAACAAGTAATTTGTCACCAGTAATTTCGAGTGCGGCAATACTGTGTATGTTTATAAAACTGTATGCTTCTAAGACAGTACGCTTATAAGACTGTATAAGATGTTTGATTTTACTGGTGACCGGACAACTCGGAATGAATTCAACCCAACACCTCCTTTGAAAAGTTATGAAAAGCATGAAAAAACTATATAAAAAATTGGTTAAATGGGTTACTTTAGGTTAGGTTATGAGTATGAGCTTTTTTTCAATAAATGTTTTTCATAGCTTTTAATGAATTTTCAAAGAGGTGTTGAGTTGAGTTGATTCTGAGTTGTCATGGAACCTATTACACTAACTTACTTTTTTTCTGTATTTAATCTAAATTAAATTTTATAATATTATTAGCCCATTTTAGTTTTTATTTTTGTGACATCTGTTTCGGCTTACAAGGCCATTTTCAAACATTTTTTTTTTATAATGACAATATAAGCTAAAGTAAAAATACAAAGTTAAGTGGTTTGTTTACAGTCCTCCTCACTAGGTATTCCTGTTCCGAGGCGGACTGTATGTTGCTGAATGGGTGTTGATTTTTATTTCCTCATCTTCTAGTTTCTTGATTTTCACAAAATAAACAATAAATAAAATAAAAGTATGTTTGTTGTCTGCAGGTTGCATTGGGGTTACTTCATAATTTTAATGATTTCCTCATCTTCCTGTTTACTTAACCATAATTTGATGTCTTTTTTAAACTTTTGTATGTCCATGGTGTTCTTAATTTCAATTTAAAGGGCATTATATAATTTTGTAGCATGGAAATTATGGTTTTTCTGGCCAAAAGATGTATTTAATTGCGGGATGTTCAGTAGTTTTGAGGATTTCGACCTTGTAGTGTAGGTGTGTTAGTCAGCAGGGTATTCATATTTTTATTCAGTGAATTGGGATTGGGGGAGTGTCACTCCCCCGTCGGGTGGCACCCGGGCGGTTCGCCCCCCCTCGTTACGCCACTGTCTTTCATGTCCTGACTGCAACTATTCGTGTTCTCAAAAGGTATACCTAAAAAGTCACTTGCTGACTCATAGTGAAGAAAAATCTTTTTAAAATTCCGACTGCAACTATTCATGTACTACGAAGTAATTACAACTGTTCATGGACTACGAAGTAAACGAAAATCTAAAAATCACATGTTTACCCACAGTGGAGAAAAACCTATATCATGTCCTGACTGCAACTATCCTTTTTCTCGAAAAAAAACTAAAACGGCACTTGCTGACTCACAGTGATGAAAAACCTTTTCCATGTCCTGACTGCGTCTATTCATGTGCTACAAAACGGTATCTAAAAATTCACAAGTTTACCCACACTGGGCAAAAACCTTTTTCATGTCCCGACTGCAATTATTCATGTTGTACGTAGGAACTTCTTAGAAAGCATTTGCTGACTCACAGCGACATTAAACCTTTTACCCTTTTACATGTTTCTACTGCGAGTATTCACGTTCTTCAAAGAGGCACCAAGAAAATCACATGTTTATCCACAGCAGACAAAACCATTTTCATGTCCCGAATGCAGTTATTCAAGTTCTCGACAGTGAGATTTAAAAATCCACAGCGCGATTCATAGTTGAGAAAATACCTTTTTCATGCTCTGAGTGTAACTATGCATATACAATGAGAAATCTAAAAACATCGCATGTTTTCCCATAGTGAATAAAAAAAAATTTTTTTGTCCCGGCTGCAAATAAACATGTTCTACAAAATAACAAATGAAACGTCACATATTTACCCACAGAGGAGTAAAATATTTTTCATGTCCCGATTGCTACTATTCATGTTATCGCAAGGGACATCTAAAAAATCACATGTTAACCCACAGTGGACAAAAACCTTTTTCGTGTACTGACTGCAACTATTCATGTTCTGCAAAGGGATATCTAAAAAATTATATATTTTCCCACAGTGGAGAAAAACCTTTATTTTAATTTTTTTTTCCATCTTAATTTGAACACTGAAGAAGTTCGAAATAGTGCTAGTAAGTATGTTAGTAACTTATTGATTTTGGAGGTTTAGAAAAGTGCTTTTTTGGTGATGTATCCATCCACAGTATTATTTAACAACGATAGCTTGAGACGGAGAACTGCCTTGAAAAACTAAAGCGATTTTACATTTTAGGTTCTAAGGAATAAAGGACTTAATTTACACAAACATTGACATAGCCTTAAGAATGTGCAAAGTTTCTAATTCCCTATATTTTATTTAATTTAAAAAAACATGTTACGTAACGCGTTGTTCGAACCCCCCCCCCCCACCTCCGTAACGCACAGTATCGTTTTACAAGACCCCCCCTCCCCCCCTAAGTGCGTTACGTAATACTTGAATGGCCCCTAAGTTTCCTTGTGATGCTATTTATTTGGGAGTCCCATCGAAGATTTTCACCGATTTCAATGCCGAGATATTTTACGTTTTTAGAATGTGTTATGGTGGAGCAGTGGCATGATTGGGTTAAGTTTTTTCCTTGACAATCGTGTAATTTAAGAGCGTAATCCTCAGCTGGTTTTCTTCTGGCTGTTATAGAAAAAGTTAAATATTTAGTTTTGTTAACATTAAGTGTAAGTGAGTTTTGCTTAAGGTGAAACAGAAGCGACAATTTTCATACAATCTATTTTTCAGCCGCATTCGTAAACTACAGATAATACTGTATTTATTTTAGTACAGAAAAATAATACTAATAATTAATTTAGCGCTAACGAAAATTTCACTGTTATATGACTTATAATAACCAAGTAATTACATTGACAAAAGTAATTATTTTTCATCAGATTTACGTTCGACACGGGTAGCTAAATTCCGCTACACCACCGGGCGCAAGGCGCGGGGCGCGGGCGCGGGAATAGGAATCCGTATGTTAGAAGGCGACAAACTGTGCGAGCGGTCCCGATATGCTCGTCTCGTGCACGCTTTCGGCACATTCCTATGGTGTAGTATTATTTGTCGAAAAAATGTCAAGTTGCTATTCTGATTTTATTGTTTCTGGGCGCAGGGAATATTTGCGGTCGAGGCACGCAGTAAAAGAGGCGAAATTAACTACATAATGATAATAAGGGCCACTGTAATAATTTAGAACTTTCATAAAACTGTAAATATCACTAGAGACTTGCTTAGTTATTTTGTTGTTGCGACTTACTTAATAATAAAATGAATAGATCAAGCTGCATGGGTTTTTACATTCTGTCACATTGTCGCATATACACGATCTATCAGTCTTCATATATCTCTTCTGTTATTCTGACTGACCGTTTTCAAATAATTGATTCACTTGGTTGCGCCGTTTTTTGGGAAAAATTACCTCAAGACACAGAGATATAGTTAGAGGTGCTGAGCTTTACATAAATCCGATCGGGAGGAACTTGTTGAGGGAGACTATTTGAGCCTTCCTGCACTCTTCTCTTGACCCATCGCCTTGCTCCGCAGTGGGAGGGACGGATTCATTCGTCCGTCACTCCTGAACCCACTGACCCCAGATTCGTAGCCACGCCTCATGCCTTTTTCCTTCTCAGAACATCATCTCCTTCCTTTACTTTAAATTACCATCCACACAGCATCCCCAAAGATGACATAGGCCCTGGAGGAAATTATTTTCCTATTGTAGCTATTGTAAAAATAAATAAATAACATTATTTTCTCAGAAAACAGTTTAGCGTTATTCTGTAACATTAGGCTTGCATTTTATAAACAAATATTCTGGGAAGAAACGAATCCCAGAATGGGTGAAACACTTACATATTATTTCTACAAACATTTGCTATGTAGGTAGGTAGGTAGGAAGGTACTGTAATTATCATCTAATTTATTTATTTACTGTGTAACCATCACGTTTCGCGCCCTTTCCCGGGAACCCCTGCTAAGTCATCAAACATAATGAACCACTTGGGGTGACGTATGTTGGTTTTTCAATAAATGGTTCCCGGGGCGGCGGTACCATAACCCGCCACTCAAATTGAAATGTCTTCCTCGGGCGTCTCCGACTTCTTTTACCCTTCACTATCGTGTCATATTCACATTCCTACACCGTCTCATAATAATATTATTATGAGACGATGTAGGAAATTACCAAATTAGCCAACTCCTAAATACAAACTTATTTTTTATTACGTATAATGAAGTTGTAAATAATGTACACTTGCCGTGGATTGAGCACACGAGAAACCATTTCTCAGATATAGTAATAATCACCAATTTGTTTATTTGATAAATTTGATGCATACAAATATAGGAACAGGTCCTTTTGACAAATAGGTGTCACTCATTTATTGCTTTTTGACAAACATAAATCTCCTCACGGCGAAAAGCAAGCAGATACGAGGGTGCCTACATACAGCTTGCGTCCTTGGCGAAAGAGCCCGTCAAACACGATAAAGCATTTATGTTTTTATTAAAATTAAACTGAAAACTTGTCAGCAAAATGAGGCCTGGTATTAGAAAAAAACCAGCGCTTGCAATCATGTTTGAGTTTAGATGTAAGTCACTAGTTATAATTGTAAATCTTAGTTGTAAGCCAGTAATATTAATTCTTATATATATTTATTTGTACAGTGCCCTTGAGGTGATTTTTCACAAAAACGGTGCTATATAAATTAGCCAAATATTATTATTATTGGCTATTTGAAGCTAGTAGCAATGTGAATGGTCGAAGAAGTAGGGGACGCCCGAGGAAGACATGGCACGATCAAGTGAATCAGATACTTGAGTCGGGCCATGTTAAGAGTCAGAATAATAGAAGAGTGTGTATGAGACCAAGTATGTGTGAATATGAATGAGGTACAGAGTATGTGCCAAGACCCGAGTTGTTTGGCGGTCCGTCCTCTCTGCCTACCCCTGCGGGGAAACGGCGTGATGTTTAGTTAGTTAGTTACTAGCGATTTCAGCACATTTTATCCTGCGAATTTGCGGGATTTTCATGTGCGGGTTTTGGGGGAAAAACTTATTTTAATTACCGTTCTATTCTGATTCAGAGTAATATCACAATAAAACTACGTTGAATTTACCCAATACTTATAATAACCCAATTACAAGTTCCCGATTCTACTAAGCCAAAACTAAGGTTCAAAACTACTTAAACATCACTTAATCTAGACTAAGTGATGCTTAAGCAGTTTCGAACTTTAGTTTCGGCTTAGCAGAATTGGGAACAGCGGCTGTTAGTGTAACTAACATCACTTAAACACGAATAAAAAATATATGAATTTTAAGTTGTTTAATTTCATGTAATATAACACTTAAAGCGGTACCACATGTGCAGATAAAATATGTGGCTTGGCCTATTTCAGCATATTTCTCGCCATATATTCCCTTATAGCTGCGTGTGGCACAGGTCTTATGTTATACTAGCTGGGTTACCCGGCTTCAGGCTCAGGACATCAATTCCAGAGTGTTTGGAATGTTCCACAATGATGTTCACTATTCCCTATTCCCCAAAATTACACCACATACTCCGCGACTCCTTCCAGAACTTTCTAGAGTTCTATGGAACCTACTCGAGACTGTTCTAGAAATTACAAGAGGACGAAACTTCCAGCCCTTATTTCTTTAAAAACACGCCCTTTAGGTAAAAGCGGGAACCGTCATCCTGGAGGGGGGGATAGAGATCTACCACACCATATAACTCATTAGATCGTACCGGGACTCGTTTCTAAGTTTTTGCGAGCCGCACGTGTTTTTAGACTTTCTATTGTAATATATGTATATATATTATCTCTCTTATACTAACTCTTCGCGATCTCATTAAACACTATTATAGTATCTAAAATATTTAAAACTGATTAAAATTACTCCAGTTACTTGGAGGCCCTTAAGTGGGTAAGCACTTTAAATTATTTTTAAAAAAAGAGTATGCTTTAGATCACACTACTAAAGTAAAATTTCACTAACTTATAAAAGAACATTTGACATTGGGGTGACATTAACATTGACATTCCAGACAGTATGGTTTGTTGCTTTTTGCACAGTAGTACACACTCATGCATTTTTTTTTCTTTTTGGGCAAAAGTTGCACTTCGTTTTCCTTTTTTAATGACATTGATCACCGTTCGCATCGATTACCGTTCGCATGTCATTTTTCACAACAATAACCACTTTTCGTAACGCATTCACCAGTTTACCCCCAAGTGTCGATCGTGCGTAAAGAAGTTTTACTTCAAAAAATATAATTTCAACGTTCTTCATTGAGCAAATGAAGCTTATTTTACGTGAAGGGAAGACAAAAAAAATTATGAGAGGTGGTGCATTATTTTGAAGTATAAACAACTTCCACTAAGAAAAGATACTGTTGACGATTTTTCTACAGAAGCGATAGGTATCTACGTTGAAATTCATTAATTTTGCAGCTAAAGAGGGTTCTAAAATTACAGGTGGCGTTGAAGGAGTGGGAAATTTTCGGCAGCAGCACATATTATTTACGGACACCTCCATAAAACTTGGAACTTTTCGATGGAAAAAATATAATTCACTAGAAAAAAATACAATACAGTTTTCTTGAACCATGTAATACGGACTTCGCTGTTGCCCGAATATCGTACACAGCGAAGTAAGTCTTGCAAGCGGTCTTTAAAAAAAAGGTCCAGTTGACGCCAGCAACCGCAAGATATGCTCTTGTAACCTAGCCGGCCCTTTTTATAAATTATTCTATCTACCCGGGTGTTGATTTAATTTACTGAATCCAACAAACCTTTTGTATTCTGTCTCTTTCGAACTCGTGAGTTTTACCGTTAAATTTATGAAACGCACCTGTTTCGCAAATATGTTTCGGTTGGGTAAAATAAAATTTTGTATGAGCGCGCGCGGGATTGTAGCAAATGTATTTTTTACGTGTTAATTTTGTAATAAAATTGTGCTTTTTTCAGCCGCATTTTAACATTATAAAAGTATAGGTATGCAAAACTATTTAAGCAGATTACTATATCTTATGTACGTTCGCAAACCAATCATTCATCCCAATATTAAAAAGCATAACGTGTTAAAAGCGTTTTATTCGACAATATTGAAAATAACGCCATCTATCGGTGTGAAGTTTCTAAATATATTTTGAGAATACCCTTAAGCCATTTTTGCAGAAGTACAAGCCCGTGTTCAGCATCTTTGAAAGTGGTTAACCAATCACTTTTATTAAATAAAATGACAGTGTCATCGGCAAAACTAATGATTTTTAAATTGAAAATGTTGTTTGAAAATGACCTTGTAGGCCGAAGTATAGCAAAATATCGAATACATTATATGGGAAAAAACAGGCTGTGTAAACATTGCCATAGTTGACTGCCATGGTACTGAAGACATATAAGGTACATAGATCAATGGCTTAGTTGACAAATTCTTCAGGTTACCACCTGGGCGTCATTTTTGTTTCTTAATGTGAATAACTCACAAGAGTCCCAGCTGCTCCCATCTGGAACCAGTGAGACTATAGCATCCCCAATTGGGGTATGTTGTGAGGCTGAAGGTAGTGGGGAGTGGAGGGGGAGGGGAAGGAGATGGAGTGGAGGAAGGTGGTGAAGTACCTGGGTATTCAGATCTGGTCACCAAACACGGCTAAAGCCATTTCAAGCAACATTTCAATTCTGAATAGTGGTCTTACACCAGGGCGATACTGAGAGTATCTTACACTCTGGAACGTGCCACAAATATACTGTATATTATTTTAAATAAATAAATTGTGAAATAACACAAATTAATCAAATCAATTTTATTAGACCACGCCGGCTGTCATGGGTTCAATGTTCAATGTTCAACATCTGCTTATAATCAATGTAGTAGGAATTTTTCAAATATTGTCAGGTTATTTGTACCTCAGGAATGTTTTCGTCTTTCTTCTAAAAAATTTTAAGTAATGCTATATTTACCATTTTAAATATTTATTTTTTTTCTTTGTAGCCCTAAAGAGAGATTCCAAGAGCCGCCCCACGCTGGTGGCAGCTTGTTGCATGCCGGATGTGAATATCTTGGTAGTATCCACGTCTCTGAATGAGCTTTACTTCTACGATACTACGGCTGGTTGCATGACTGCTCGGGTCATCGTGGTCAGGATGAAACATACTGTGGAAGCCTTGTACTTCCACTCCGACAGCTTGATGTACCTCATGAAGACCTACAGGTAATGAATGTACTTGGTGGACAATAATCACAATAACTTTTCGTACTTGAAGATAAAAATCACGTATCCACCAAAGGCGGGTCACTAGGTTCCCCCACATATCTGTGGGTCTCTTAAATAATACTTTTTTTGCCTTTTCCAGTAACACTCAGATATTAGTTACAATTTTTTAAACCTACCGTTTTAATTGGTCGTTGCTCAACAATCTACCATTAAATAATGCAAAACGTTAAAAGAGATAGTATAAAATCGAGCGTAACTCAAATTTGTACGTATTATTGTAGCCCTTTCCAGTAAAATATACTTTTAGGTCCTTGCTTATACTTTGTTTGCTGCAAGGATTTAAAAAAAAAGTAATTGGGATCCGGAAAGAAGGGGAAGAGAGAGTGTTTTCATTAGAATTTGATAGATATTATTTAATATCTTAAAATATAGTACCTACATATTGGAAATTTTTGTTTAAATGCAGTTCTATTATGGAATATTTTTTCTAGGATTATCTAAATTATAGAGTATATCATGTAACAAATAACTTAAATATGGCACAAACTCTCGTTTGGGGGATGTGTAAAACCCCCCTCCTGTGCAGGAGAGTTAAAAAGCATGTTTTGTTGATTTCAAAATAAAATAAAAACATTGTTAGATTGTTTTTTAACTAAACCTTCGACTTGAAATATCCATTAGTTATTGTTAAAAGGGTTAGGTGTAAAAATTAATATTTTTTTACATTAGCTCCACACAGGAGGCCCTGAGGAAAATAATTCCCCTCAGGGCCTATGTCATCTTTGGGGATGCTGTGTGGAGGGTCTTTTTAGGAGAGGAAGGAGAGGAAGTTCTGAGAGGGAAAAGGGTATGGGGGTGCCTGCAATATCATTTGAAATTTGTTATTTTCTATATTAAAGGCTTTTTAAATTTGAATTAGAATGTTGAAAAATATTTTGTTTGAACATGATTTATTTGGTGGATGCTTCTTTATTTATTAAATTGCTTATCCTTACTAAAAAAATAGCCAAATATGAAAAAATCGTACTTGGTAAAAAAATATGACCAACTAATGTCTGGAGCAGGACAGGAAACCCCAAGAACTGGAGGAAAATAACTGGGGATCAGAGACAGTGAAGAGTATTTATGGAGTAGGCTAAATCCCTCTCTTAGATGTAGCTACGTGATGGTGACTGCCACTAGAGGAGTTATCAGTGATTAGGCTTTTGAAAGGAAAGTGGAAACATGGAAATGTGGTTTAGATGGATCGTCTCCGAAATCTAATGGTAAATGCATTAGACTTTGTATTGTTAGGTTGTGGATTTGATTCCTTTTTTTTTACATGAGCTCCACACAGGAGGCCCTAAGAAAAATTATTTCCCTCAGGGCCTATGTCATCTTTGGGGATGCTGTATGGAGGGTTTTTTGAGGAAAGGAGGGAGAGGAGAGTTCTGGGAAGGAAAAGGGTTTAAGGGGTGGGTAGGAATCTGGGGTTCAGTGTGTCCTGGTCATCCGCCTCCAATACCTAGACAAATACCCCATGAACCCGGGCACCCCTGCTAAATCACCAAACGTAGCAAACCACTTGGGGTGACCTATGGCAGAGGTGTTGGTTATACAATAAAGGTCTACATCCTGCTACAGTACACAAGATATTTTTTATGTTGACATGGCTTTCCTTTCTGTTGTTACGATACACCCTGTAGCGAATAGATTCAAGCCCTAGAGCTCGGGACAAAGCATACACAACTCGGTCTCCCCTCCTCCCCCTGTTTCCTGTCCCCCCTGCTTCCCTCCGCTTGACCTGCCACTCGCGGATTCCGCCGCCAGCCAGACGAGATTTGAGCGCCTTTGCGAACACACGTACGCGGCCTGTGGCCGAGCGGACCAAATTCAATTGTAGCCCGCGATGTTTATTGAAATAACTGCGGGTTGGAGCCGGCTTCGCCGCGCTGTAATAATTTCGGTTTGTTCGAACTAAGAAAGTGCCCTGGTTGAACTTCCACATGAGGCGAGGATCCTGCGAATCCACATGTAAGCTGTATCTTTGATTTCCTCTTTTAAATGTGACCGTAATCAGTGAAATGTAGGGCCCCGCGAAAATCACCACTCGGAGAGTTTCGTTTCAGAGAGAGATAATGAGAGTTAAACACTTTAGCTAGGTTTGTGTAATTTGCATTTCTTGTATTGAATTGTACTGTAGAAACCTATGTACTGTGTTTGAATTTACAATACATGTCCTATTGATTTAATTTTGTTATTATTCTGCTACGGCAGGAGGATTATTGACCAGAGTGTATCCCGTTGGACGCCGGAAGGTAGGGAGAAATTTCATAGCTTTGAGTGACTCGCTCCCTGAATAGAGAGTATCATTGTTCCCGCTGAGAGCTAGCCTGGGACATGTTAGGGCCCCCTTGGCCCCGGAGCTGGTGTTGGTTTGAGTAGCCGACATCGGCGACCCTAACAACTGGCGCTATAACGTGAGGCTTGGAATTTTTTTTCTATCCCGGTCGCTTTGCGGGACATTACTTGTCGAAACCCTCCCCGCATAGCAACTGTTTTGTAAACATTAATTATGCCTTGATATTCTACACCCAGTGTACAATGAATTCTGTGAAAAAACCACAGAAACCTATATGTAAATTAGATCCATAACACAGATCTGATTGAAAGTATGAATTACGCCGCAATTGAAAACACGGCCATTTTGAAGCAACTAAAAAGACGCCAACATTAAACCGCGAATCTGACTGCGCACGCGTCACAAAACAACGGGCGGGCGGCAACAGTCTCGCGCCAAACCAACGGTCCGATGTTTCACGCGGTAAATAGCCACCTATTCTCTGGATTGCGCGCGCAAGTGCTTTTGTCTCGCGCCAAAATTCCAACGGAAAAACCCGTCGGAACGAAATAATTAACTGTTGCTATGCAGCGTTTATAATCAAACCGCCTTTTTATGACTGAACCGGATAGCAACGGAAATTATTATTATAAATTTGATTCTGGAACCCCAGTTATTTTGCGAATTCCTTAATCAAAAATTTCGGACTTACGTATTTTTGTTGTTTCTGCACAATATACCAATTGGCCCACTTGTGTCTGTCAAATTAGTACAACTTATATTTCACCAAATGGACAAAATAATGACTTTCTTTCCCCATTCTACATTATAGGTACCGCTTTTTTTTTCAGCATAAGTGAAAGTGAATTGTGTTTTTTCCCTTACATAAGTGAAAAGTGAAATAATAATAAAGCCAATGATTGGTTCCATGAATAAATAAAATAATTTTAATGTGGTTGACTTAATGAATCCCATATTCAGTTATTTTCATCCGGAAGTTTGTCCTTTATTTGCCAGAAAAGTGCCTTTTGTGAATTTTAGTGCCTTTCTCAGTGCAAAAGTGATTTGTGAAAAATAAAAAACCCTTTTTCTAAAGGTCAGTCCTGGCCAAATTTTTCAAAAATAAATGAATACTTGTGAATTTCACAGTTTTTCTCAAAAGTGATTTGTGAAAAATAAAAAACCCTTTTTCTAAAGGTCAGTCCTGGCCAAATTTTTCAAAAATAAATAAATACTTGTGAATTTCACAGTTTTCTCAAAAGTGGTCAGTGAAACACAAAAACCTTTAGTACTAAGGTCTTTCCACGCAAATTTTTTTTTTCTTCTTCCTTCCTTTGACAAAATTCTGGTGTCATGTATACCAAATTGTAATATGGAATTTCTGTAACCATATTTTGAAAGTGCCAACAAGTGTTTACCAAGTGAAAGGTGCCTCACAAAAATTAATTTTGCGCTCACTAAAGGAAACCCCTAGCCAATTTTTTTTCTCACCACCCAGGAAACTCACAATGGAGGACAATCAAGCTATTACACCATCCAACTTGGGTACCATTCCCAACGTGCACAGTTTATCCAAAGCCCACTTACAAGCTGCTTTAAGGGATAGAGGACTCTCGCCATCAAGCAAATCTAAATCTACATTAAAGGCATATGCACTTTTATTCAACAAAAAGTACATTAGGAGAATAAACCTCGCTCCCTCCAACGAAAATAATTCACGTTCGGCTACGCAAGTTTTGGATAATCTTGACAAAGGACCTATGCCGCAAGTAATGATAAAACAGGACGTCGCACCCATCTTGACACAAGATAAAACTTACGATTTATCCTCTTGGAAAGTCAAATATAATGGCGTCTCCGATGTGCTGGATTTCATTGACCGTATTGAAGAAACGGCTACAATCAAAAATATCCCATTCAAGATTCTACGAAGAAACTTTATAGAACTCATCTCCCCAGAATTAATACCGTGGCACCGCATCCAAAAGACTAAATGCAAAGATTGGAATAAACTCAGATCTGCCCTAATCTCTAGCTTTGGAAAAAAGGAGGCCCAGCACCGGATCAAACTATCTTTACTATCTATTAAACAACTAGTAGATGAACCTGTGGCAACATTCATAGAAAGGGCTGAGTCCATCAACATCAAGCTTTCACATCCTGTTCCGGAAGCTGAACTATTACCAGTCATAACTGATGGCCTTTTAAGCAAATACGAGAACATCATCACCTCACAGAAAATTGCATCCCTGGCCCAGCTAAACGAAGTCTGTCTCCTCCTGGAATCGTATCAGGATAGGAAAAACATAAAGAATTTGTCAAATAATGTGGTTGTGCCAAGCCGTTCGTCTGGTTTAAAACCAGAATTCGACAACAAAAAAGTGTGCTCCTTTTGCAAAAAAGTAGGCCACCTGGCCGCTATTTGTTTCAAGCAAGCGAGGCTTCTGGAATCCAAGGAACCCCGAACCTTCAAGAGACACCACTCTAGGGACCGCTCTCCTCCACGCGACGAACTGCGCAACATTTTCAAGAAATCAAGGCACAATGCAGAAAGGTTACAAAACCCAAGCGATGTCAGACCTCAGGTGGATTTCTCCAAACCCCCACCAAATTTTTACATGAAGAGGCCAAAAAACTAAATAATAACCTCTCAGGCACCCATTCTGAACCAAGGTCTAAAGAATGGACTGATTGGTTATCACACATTAAGTATTTTAACCAGGCCTTAAATGTTTCCTAGGTTTGTTGCAAACAAGCTAAAGATGGGAGACCCTATGCCCTTTTCTCTGTTAACAATGTGCCCTTTTCCGGATTACTTGATAGCGGTGCATCTGTCAGCTGTCTTGGCAACAATGCTCACCTGCCTTTTGTTAACAGTGATTTTAGAATTTCGCCACAAACAACACACCTGACGACTGCGGATAATGTTTCCCAGCCGGTCATCGGTACCCTTGCCCTGCCAATTAATTGTAACAATAAAATAGTTACAATCAATTTTCTAATAGTGCCCTCTATATCCCAGAATTTCATCCTTGGCGTTGACTTCTGGAAGGCATTCAACGTTGCTCCCCAAGTATTTAATACTCTTGGCGAAACCTCCACTGCTGCTCAAATTAGTGAGATCCGCACAATAATACCTCACGAAAATTTAAGCACGGACCAAGCTCTCCAACTAAAGGAAATGGTCAATAAATTCGAATCAATATTTTTCGAAAAATGTGGATTGGGTTTGACAAATTTGGTAGAACACCACATTAAAACCAATGGCCCACCCATAAAGCAACGTTATTACAACTTAGCCCCCCAAAAGCTTAAACTTTTAGAAAAAGAACTTGATGAAATGTTAAAAATGGGTGTGGTGGTTCCCAGCAGAAGTGCATGGACCAACCCAACTCTTTTGGTTTCTAAAAAAGACGGCTCTGCACGTTTCTGTCTCGACAGTAGACGTTTAAACTCTTGCACGGAAGCTGACGCGTACCCCTTACCTTAAGTCCACGCAACCTTAGACAAACTGCGCAACGCCAAGTTCATCTCCTCTGTTGACCTAAGCAAAGCTTTTTGGCAAATACCTTTGGACGCAGAATCGTGTGAAAAAACTGCTTTCGTTGTACCTGGTAGGGGAATGTTCCATTTTAAAAGATTACCCTTTGGTCTAAAGAACAGCCCCGCCGAATTACAAAGACTGATGGACAAACTCTTCGGTCCTGAAGTCGATAACAGCCTGTTTTGTTACCTTGACGACCTCATCATCGTCAGCGACACCTTTGAAAAACACCTATTAATGCTGGAAAAGGTTTTTTAACAACTCAAGTTCGCTGGTTTAACCATCAACTTGAAGAAGTCTGAATTCTGTAAGTCCCGTCTACGTTATTTGGGATTCATTGTCGACGAAAAAGATCTAAGAACAGACCCCGCTAAGGTGGAAGCCATGGCAAATTTTCCCCGACCCAAAAACGCGAAGGAAGTCAAAGGTTTCCTTGGACTTGCAGGTTACTACAGGAGATTCATCAAAGACTTTTCCACTATTGCAGCCCCCTTAAATAAAGTTACTGGCACCCGTAAAGGTGTCAGCAATTTCCGATGGTCTGCTGAAACTGAAGAAGCGTTTACAACTTTAAAAAATGCCCTTCAAAAAGCCCCCGTTCTGAATTGCCCGGATTTTGCACTCTCTTTTACCCTCCACACGGATGCCTCCAACGTAGGAATCGGTGGAGTCCTAACTCAAGAGTTCCCAGATGGCGAACACCCTGTAGCGTATTTCTCCCGTACATTAAATAAACACGAGAAAAACTACGGAATTACCGAAAAGGAGTTATTGGCTGTATTGGATTCTGTTCACCATTTCCGCGGTTACATAGACGGTAGCAAATTTACTGTAGTCACAGACCATAGTAGTTTGAAATGGTTGATCTCTTTAAGTAATCCCTCTGGTAGACTCGCTCGTTGGGCCTCCCGTTTGTCTCAATACAATTTTGATGTTGTTCACCGTAAAGGCGCGGACAATATTGTTCCCGACGCTCTTTCAAGAATTGAATTGGCTTCATTAAATGTTGACACAATTGCCCCCCCTCCATCTACAAAAGATGAATGGTACTTGAAAATCTTCGAAGGTTGTAAAAATAATCAACAAAAGTTTCCTAATTTTATCATAAAAGAAGGACAACTATACCGTAATTGCAAGGTACCACTATCCATCCTCGAAGATTACTCTTGGAAACTTGTCGTTCCCCTCGAAGGAAGAGAACAAATAATAATTGACAATCATAGTGCTCCCGACTCTATACACCCAGGAACTTTCAAGACGTATAAAAAGATTTCCTTGAAGTATTACTGGCCTGGTCTCTTTAAACAAATTCGCAATTACATCTCTAAATGTGAAACTTGTAAAGCTTATAAACATAGCACGGCAGCACCTGCCGGCCTAATGGGTAATCCCAAACGTGCCGACAGACCCCTACAGTCATTGTCAATGGACCTCGTCGGACCTTTTCCTCGAAGTTACGCCGGACACATGCACATACTTAGTGTAGTGGATGTTTTCACCAAATTCTGTTGGATCTTCCCTTTAAAAAGAGCCAACGCGTCCGCCATCATCAAACTTCTGGAAAAACACATTTTATACCTTACGGAACACCCAGAACCGTAATTGTGGATAACGGAAAACAGTTTATTGCCCAGGAATTCAAAGAATTTCTTGCCAAATACGGAATCAAGGACATTTATTATAACACCTTGTACACTCCCCAAAATAACACTGTCGAACGTTACAACCAAACAATCAACACAGCTCTAGCTATTCTAGTTGATAAAGATCAACGCACTTGGTGTAAAAACCTAGATAAAATTCAGGCTGCTACGAACAACACTGTTAATCTGGCCACTGGTTACACACCTTTCTTCTTAAAACACGGTATGGAACAAGTTGTCCATGGTTCTCTACATAGGGACACAAACTTTCCTACGTCATTTGCCACCACAAGCAACCCTACCGCAGACTATGCCCATCGCCTGGAAGAACTGTCGGCCATTTACAGTGAAGTCACTGATGCTTTGCTCCTGGCTCACCAAAAGAGTGCGGACAGATATAACTTACGTAGGAAACATGTCACCTTCAATACAGGAGACATAGTTTGGAGAAAGAACAACACACTTTCCCAAGGAGCCATGTATTTCTCTGCCAAGCTGGCACCACGTTTCGTGAAGGCCAAAGTTCTAAGGAAAATATCAGATCTAGTGTACTCCTTGTCTGACTCATCTGGAAAACACATTGGTAATTACCACATTAAGGATATTGTAAAGCCTGGAAGTGAGGAGTCAAGTAAAACTGCCCCCACTATCTCAGCAAACTTAAAATGATCCAGTGTGTATCACATTTTTTTTGTAAGCTTACAAAGTCTTACTACGTCAGGCGTGTATTGTGTCAATCACATGTCCATCGTTTCATTAATGAAACAAGTTGTAAATTATTTTGTAAATTAATGCGTACTCTCATTGAAGGTACTTTCAAATGTTGTTTTTGCACTGTTTTTCTTTCCCTCACGGCAATTTTTTTTTCTTTTTTCTTTATTTTTTCACCTGTTCTAAAACTGATCACTTTGGAACGGAGACACTTTTCGAGTTTCAATGTTTGGGAAGTCGCGAGCCCATTTATTGTCTCAACCCTTACACTATGCAATGTTCATGCCATGTCATATCCTGCCTTGTCATGTAATCTTGTAACTTTTCTCCTATTTTTTGTTGCATTTTTGTCGTGTGGAAAGGAACTTTCTCACCTGTTTATTTTGTTCATGTAAAGTAGTTGACAATTGCCCA
The DNA here is from genome assembly GCA_917563855.2 of Limnephilus lunatus. Classification (NCBI taxonomy): domain Eukaryota; kingdom Metazoa; phylum Arthropoda; class Insecta; order Trichoptera; family Limnephilidae; genus Limnephilus; species Limnephilus lunatus. The sequence goes on along the minus strand of OU830594.1, from coordinate 28,475,093 downwards.
CCGGCGTGTCGTTCTAGAAGTCGGGTTTTGTAAATTCCAAAGTGTTAAATTCCGACTCAGAACCAGTTAACTATTTTTACAATTTTTTCCTTTTATTTTGTTCATCATGAGTTGTAAAACCTTCCGAGGTATCTCTAGTATGAAAATCAAATAGCGGTTACTTACATAGTCGCCTCTCGTGTATATAAGTTTTTTCAATTTTTTCTTCTTAAATTAAAAATTGATGGCGTCCTACCCAAATTCATGCTTATGTACCCAAATTGGATATCGACACGTCCGTTTTGGAACTCGTATTTATAATTTGGCTCGTTTCAACTAAAGTACGTAAAACCGAATCATCCGGTCTTTGGTTGTTATAACAAAGTCACTGTTTTTTGTTATTTTGCTTTTTTGCTTCTACGTTACGTATGTCTTGCATGGCACGTTTCAACCCTACGGGACAGGTTAATAAAACCTTATGGTTATCCTGATTCTGGAATTCACAACTTTTAGGTGTTCATTTAACCAAGTGTTTACAACTTAAAAATTGTACATCACACGGTACGTTTGTAGCTATACAAAAGGTATGTAAAACCACAATCGGTCCTCTTGTTTTCCTCACTAAAGGTTGCCACAATAGGCAGTATGTAAAACCATTGTAGGTCTGCCTTTGTTTTAAATACTTGGTGTAAGTAGAATTATACTCTGCCATCACCCTTGTACTTTGTAACACATGAAGTAACATCAAATTGTCTATCTTCTCTGTTATTCTATCATACGCTCTTGGGCTACGGAGTTAGTTAATCTAACAAATCTTCATATTATGTGTTAAAACAAGCATCGTTAACGTTTATTGTGTTGTATTTAAACGTAACCCACCATTATAGGAGAGATCCTTAGAACATCCACCGTCATAGGAGGGATCCTTAAAATACCTGCCACGATACGAGAAGTTCGTCATAATCACTTTTGCTCATAGCTAAATGTTATTGAGTTGGTCGTGTGACATATTTGTCATGAGTACCACCCTTTTTGTACAATCTATTTTGGTCGTGTGTCATTCATTTGTCATGAGTACCGCTTTTGTATTTTGGTCGTGTGTCATTCATTTGTCATGAGTACCGCTTTTGTATTTTGGTCGTGTGTCATTCATTTGTCATGAGTACCGCTTTTGTATCTTGGTCGTGTGTCATTAATTTGTCATGAGTACCGCTTGTATGTATAATTGTGTACAACCCTTGTACACGAGACGTGGAGACGTAATAACAATACTTACCGTGATTCGTGTGAACGACATAATATCGGCCTTGCCATCTTCTTTAAGAGGCATTGTATAAACTCTTGACTTCTGTCTATAATTGAGTTTCATCTTGTATGTACTTACATGTTTTGTACACGATACGTGGAGACGTTAAAACACTTACCATGAGTCGTGCGAACGAAATAATATCAAACCTTTTGTGTGCGATCTACGAAATGTAGTCCACAACCCTTTGTTGTCATTCAACGCCAATGCCCGTGGACCTCCTGTTTTTTTACTTCTTTGCAAAAAGGAAAGAAGCCCAGGAATATCTACTATCCCAAAAGGACTAGTTTGTAGCTTCACTGCTAACTATGGGGCATAGTGCTGTGGGAGTTAATCGATTGAGCACAAAACCACCCAACTCGTTGTCTGGGGAACGGATAAGAAAACCCCCAGGTTTGTGAAATTGGAGCAAGGGTCTGTCTTTTCTCACAATCATGCAGAAGTTTTTTTAAAATGACCCCTAATCTTTTGCCCAATACACGCAAAAGATTAGTCTCTTTGATATAATGTGTATTCAAATTTCTCCTCATCCTTTTGACAAATGTAAAGAGTCAGGAAATCTGCTGGTTGATCATGTTTCATTCTCACATGGAGTTTGAAGTGGAAATTAGTCCAGTCTCTAGCAAGTTTCGTCACTCAACTCCTTTCCTTTTCCTTTCCTTTCTCCTCGCCATCATGTTCTCAGGTATATGTTATGAAGAGGAAAATCTGTTGTTGACCATAATTCGCCCTCACTGGGAGTGCGAATCGGTAAATTGACCAATTATCAGCAGGCTTTCTCCCTCACTCTCTGCATATGTCTCACCTTTTGTTCTCTTTTCTCAATTTTACGAAACATATTCATGAATGTTGGATATATACGATATGCACTTGGCGTACCGTCTGTCTCCTTTTGACAACCTTTATTCATGAATTGGTTTCTCTGCTTTTACCGTGACTCATTCACGACTTCTTTGTCTTGTTTTTTTGAAATTCTACAAAAAATGTTACCACCTGTATGTTAACATAGGCCATGGAAGGCCGGTTGTTTTTTAACCAAGACATATTGTCACTCGGCAAACGCCAAGTCATCCTGGTAAAGGAAAATGTTCATGTAATCACAATTTAGTTAGAAAACTCTCTCTTCGTCACTCTCTGGGTCGGTGGTTAAAATTTCGTTTATTTCATTATCTGGACACATTTTGTTTCTCTCCAAACCTTTTCTTCATTGGTCCCTAGGCAGGTAAACTTCAAGAATTTTGCTCTAATAATAATTTCTCCCGGATTTAAAAAGAAGCCCAGGCGGATGTCATCACCAACAGCCAAGCTGAGCTCCACTTCCTGACAGCACGCGCTGTGGTTACTAGGTCCCTCCTGCTGCCATTTTTCTACGCATTTGTTCCTGAAAGCACAGACCATACCGCCCATATGTATGTTGTTTTGCCGTGCCACAGCAAGCTGAGTTGTCCCACTATACATTATGACACTCTGAACCACCTTTTGGGCACGCCAGCTCCTAGGTTTGTTCTTACTCTTGCTATCAATGCCAACCATGTCGTCTCTTGCGCTGTCATGCAGTGACGCATATATCGTCATGTGTAAACCATCATTACCTTGACCTCCAGTATTCGCTGAATGCGTACCAATACAAGTTATTTTGAGCTACATTATGCTTCAATAACCATTATATACGACCCGTGTTTACCTTAATAACACTTAGGATTCGTACTGGCATGTCTGCAGACACTGGATTCTCCTCTTCAATGACCTCTGTAACCATAGTCGCGGCACAGCAACCACAGTCTCCACTTCGTGAACTTCGACGTCTTCGACAAAACCAAGTGTTTTCTAAGGCCCAAGTGTACTTCTGAGTGTTATCTCAAAGGGGTCTGATTACAGTGATAATGTAATCCTTAGAATCTGTGAAACCACGTCCTCCTCTTCGAAATTCTCCGAAACCAAACAAATCCACGCTTCGCAAACTTAGCTCCCAGACCAATGAAACCTTAGAATCACACAGGCATTTTTTTGTTTTTGCTTTTTGTTCTTCTATTGTACAAATATGAATTGTTATTTTTCAATTGCATAACCATGTATTGTCATCTTTCAATTGCATAACCATGTATTGTTGTTTCTCAATTGCATAACCTTGTATGTTGTTTTACACCATGTACTTTTACCAAAACTGTTCTTTTCCAAACATTGTATGTACCCCTCACCCATTCCCTACAAACATTGTGACCTAAACTATAACATAAACTGTATGTTCTAGCTAGGCATCTGTCAAGCAACGAATCTCTCAAAAACCCCGATGGAAGCTTAAGAGGATTTTTTTTCCTACAGCTCCATTGCCACGTCGCTTTTTTTCCAAGCGCGGGGGGAAGTGTTACGATACACCCTGTAGCGAATAGATTCAAGCCCTAGAGCTCGGGACAAAGCATACACAACTCGGTCTCCCCTCCTCCCCCTGTTTCCTGTCCCCCCTGCTTCCCTCCGCTTGACCTGCCACTCGCGGATTCCGCCGCCAGCCAGACGAGATTTGAGCGCGTTTGCGAACACACGTACGCGGCCTGTGGCCGAGCGGACCAAATTCAATTGTAGCCCGCGATGTTTATTGAAATAACTACGGGTTGGAGCCGGCTTCGCCGCGCTGTAATAATTTCGGTTTGTTCGAACTAAGAAAGTGCCCTGGTCGAACTTCCACATGAGGCGAGGATCCTGCGAATCCACATGTAAGCTGTATCTTTGATTTCCTCTTTTAAATGTGACCGTAATCAGTGAAATGTAGGGCCCCGCGAAAATCACCACTCGGAGAGTTTCGTTTCAGAGAGAGATAATGAGAGTTAAACACTTTAGCTAGGTTTGTGTAATTTGCATTTCTTGTATTGAATTGTACTGTAGAAACCTATGTACTGTGTTTGAATTTACAATACATGTCCTATTGATTTAATTTTGTTATTATTCTGCTACGGCAGGAGGATTATTGACCAGAGTGTATCCCGTTGAACGCCGGAAGGTAGGGAGAAATTCCATAGCTTTGAGCGACTCGCTCCCTGAATAAAGAGTATCATTGTTCCCGCTGAGAGCTAGCCTGGGACATGTTAGGGCCCCCTTGGCCCCGGAGCTGGTGTTGGTTTGAGTAGCCGACATCGGCGACCCTAACACTGTATTTATGAACAATTTCCGAATAAGTGTTGCAGTGTTAATTTTTAAATTTGATGAACTTTATAAATTTGACCTAGCAGCTGTCATAACTAGCCACTCATACTGTTAAATAACAGGGGTGGTGTCGTCATGGGTCCTCCTGCCAATGCGGAGAGTTGCTTGTTGGTTGCGGGGGACACTGGAGGAAACGTATTTGTCATGACCTTTTCTACCTGGAATTTGGGACCCTTTCAGAAAAGGATGGGCAAGTCCTTGACCAAATTATCGTTTAGGAACCTTGTAAAGGTAAATTCTTTAATTTATTTAAATAGATTATTTTTTTGTATTGTACAACTTTAGCGAACGTCTCTGAGGTCATCCTATCCCTATAGTGATACCATTTCAGATAGATTGAGAACTATAACTTGTTGCATATCTGATTCTGATTGCGATGACTCCATTTAATTCTCCAAATCGGGCTTGTTTACAGGAGACAAGAAAAACTAACAGTCAAAATTAATTTGACTGTAAAACGAGATTTAAAAAAGTTAAAATATATTTACGTAATATTTTGTTTTTACAGGGGGGGGGGGACGTTTCAAAGAACACTGTTTAAAAAAATTGTGTTAAAAAATATACCTTTCTAATTTATTGGAAATTTGTAGAATATGAATATAAAATTCCATTATGTTTTCTCAACCATGTTATATCAAAATCGTGTAAAAACAGATTTGATTGTATTCTGATTTTTAAGTTAGACGGTGGATATTTTAAAAAAAAAGTTGACAAGAGTTCCTCATTATTGAAAGTTTCGTAATATTTGCACTTACGTACTGTCGATCGGGATGAATCTGGACACTTTTTTGTATGTTTTTAAATTTCCGGGGATTTGGATCAAAAGAATTACAAACAAATATGTAAATTAAAATTTTAGGGAGGGTTTAACAAAATTGAGAAATAAAAAATACTAATAATTTAATGACTTTTCTTTTTCCCTTCGTAGTTTGATGCATTTTCAGGGCTAATGTTTTCCAAAACTTCTTTTAATATTCTAAAGGTGATTCTGCCTTGAAATATTCTTTTAACCCGTCGAATGGCAGGAGACCATATTTGTCCCAACGCACATAGGTCTCGTATAAAACGCTGTAACTCCCTGAAATCAAAATCAAAATCAAAAATTATTTATTATACATACGAAAATACAAAGGGTCTAGCTTATGGGTAGACCCCATTTCTTCCAGCTAACCACATATAAAAATACAAAATACAAAAATAGGTGTAATGACATTTGTTATAAGACATTAAAGCCAAATAATTACATGTTACATTATATGAGAAAAAAAAAAAAAAAAATAGTGAGAAATATGTTCTAAACGGTGTTAGAATGTAAAAACACCATGCTTTATATGCCAATCTAATAAATAGCCACCAAAAAAGTAAAATGTGCACTTTTATGTATGCAAAGTTTTGAATCGCAAACTGAAAAAAAAATTTGAAACTTCGGGAAATTTTTATAAATTATTTTTGCATAGAGCGCCGAAAAAGTGAGATTACAATATGCGTTTTTTATACGTTTGTATAATAAAATATGTATGTGTTTTTATTTTTTTTTATTATCAGCAATTTTAGTTAGAAAAAACGTAAGGTGAGCCACTTTTAAAACTTTTTATGTTTGTTAGAAAATTTTTATAATTTAAAAAACATATGTTTATTTCGAATTACATAATTTGAAAGCGTATTTCATCACCTTTCTAAAACAGTTTTTAGTTTTTGAATGTGCTCAGCAGAAACATTCCAAATATTTGCATTTTATTGTAAAGCGAAAATATTTTGACCATCTGAAAAAAATGCCAAATTTTTTTAAGGACAGGTGAATTGGCCAACTCCAGCTATCTTGATATTTTCAGCATATCAAGTCAGATTGCAGTGACCGGTGACACACAAAATAGAATGCCGATGATTCCTTTCTTTGCAGATTTCTCTTAGCGTTTTACCGTTTTTCTGACTTAATTCAAATATACTTATTCCAGAGACGATCATCAATAACCTTCATTGAAATTCTCAACTCAGCACACTTTAAATTCCTAGTTGAACAGTATCTTTTCTAGCGTATGTTTTATAATCGTTCTGTGAAATACTTTTTAGAACTGAAAACTTAACAGCTGCATCTCAATTTCATATAATTTATTGTCCTATACTTCCGAGATAGCTTTGTCCATATTTTAAAATATCATAATGCTAATATGGCCATCCTCTTACTATGTCTGACTTCACCCTGCAAAGCATGAAATTTGAAAGATATTTGTGTGAGTCATCTTAAAGTGTTTCTATATAAATTGTAAAGCAAAGGAAAATATCAAATAAATCATAAATGCATTTTACTGCTGGGCACATCCTGACTGGAAGATGATACGAAAATTCAAAATGGAAAACTCAGTAGAACTGCTATTGCATAGCTAATTTCAATAAGAGAGCCGAAATCCACAAGAGTCATGCAGACATACAACCTATTGATAGAGAACAGTGCTTTCCTTTACCCCTTCCCCGCAAATACTAGCAAAGCAAAAATAGGTTCCATTACCCGACTTCACCTGCCTAGTCCGAAGTCACCCCATTCCATGGTACTTTTTACAAATTATGATGCTTCTTTATTTATTAATTTATTTAGACTAAAGATGTACCCCAATTTTAGGGAAAATTGCCTTGCATGACGGTACGGGAGTTCTACGGTGTCCATAGCGCCCCCGTGCGGCAGGTGTCTTACTATGCCAGTCTGAGCTGCATCATCTCCTGTAGTGACTGCTCCGTCCCCCTCTCCATGTACAGCATGACCAGCTCCAACTCTTCCAACGTGTTTCACACTTCCAAGGCAAATAATTACTTAGGCCGCGTGCATGCGCATGATTTCTGCAATGGCAACAGTTTTGTCATTGTTTCAAAATATCACAATGCTTCACACACTCTCCAAATACTGCAATGGATTCGAAACATTGACAAAACTGTTGCCTTGAGAATAAGTCATGTACTTTTTTTAATTTATCACTTTAACCTATTAGCCTGTTTCCTTCTACACAGCTTCCCCAAAGGATGACTCTGTGTAGAATTAATTTAAAACAAAAAAGGGTAATATAATAATAAATATTGTATAATTTCGAGAAAGCATTGCTATTTGGTATGACAATTTTTTGCTTCTTTTGGCTAGTTATAATGTATATTTTTTTAAAGAGAGACACACAATCCTGAGTTAGTAAAAATCTTTCAATATTTTAATTTCTCCTACTTCCATAATGAATTATAAGGTTCCCACCGTTGAAGCCTGAGTTGGAACCATTTGGCTACTAATATAGTATGTACATTTCGATATCAACTTGTGAAAGTCTCAAAGTTTGCCATCTTACTTCAATAAGGTTAATGTTCAGTGTTTCACTCCCTTGTTGTAGGTGTGGTGACATAGTAATATTATTATTTCGTAATTGGCATATTCACTACTTGCAATTAGTATCGGACGCCACAGGAAGACATGGCACGAGCCGTGTCAAGAGTCAGAATAAAATTGTCTCATTTTTTTAATATGAATACCGCACAAGAGTCCCAACTGCTCCCGTCTGAAGCCAGTAAGACTATGGCATCCCCAATTGGGGTATGTTGTGAGGCTGAAGGTAGTGGGGAGGGGAAGGAGATAGGGAACAGGAAGGTGGGGAAGTACCTGGCTATTCAGATCTGGTCACCAAACACGGCTAATGCCATTTCAAGCAACTTTTCAATTCTGAATGGTAGTCTTACACTAGGGCGATACTGAGAGTATCTTCCACTCTGGAACGTGCCGCAAATATACTATAATATAGTATTATTTTATAATATAGTAAGAACTAAAATATTATATTATTTTAAATTAATAAATTGTGAAATAACACAAATTAATCAAATAAAATTTATTTGCCACGCCAGGATTCGATCCCGCGACCTTCGGTGTGCGAGTCAAGAACCTTACCGCTGGACTACACCGGCCGTCGTAGTATACGATGCCTGAATGTTATCGACCAACAAAGTGAAAAAAGGGCGTGTGGTTGTTACAAATGACACCGAAACCAAATTGGGTTACGAAAACATTTATCAAAAAGAAAGTTCATTATTTCGCAGTTAAAAGATAGCATTGCTTTTTACCTTTTGTTAGTCTACAAGGAGCAAATTTGTCTCCCAATATATTATGCTTTCAAAGCGAGGAATCAGATGGGGAGTTTGATTATGAAATTACTCATTGATGGATCAAATCATTTGACCGAATTTATAAGCCACGCCATTTCTAAAATTGATATATCAATGATGAATGTGAATAAAGCAAGAAGCGTGCAAAGTAGGAGTTGTTTGGCAGTCTATTCTATATGCATACTTAAGAGAAACTTTCTGATGGTTTGCTGGTTAAAAACTATATTAAGTATTAATTGTTTTTGTGTTTAATTCATGGAACTCCATTTTAATTTTTCGAAATTTAATAAAAATTAAATTTGATAGTGTTATTATCGAGTTCTGCAAGTATTTTAGAATGTATTTTAGTTACAGATTAAGTACACTAAAAGTCACAAAATTGTTAATATTTATATACATTTAATATATTAATTTAAAGGGTGTAGTGTGCTTCACATTCGACGAGTATAAGCACGTCCTGGCCACGGGAAGCAGCGATGGTACCGTGTGTTTCTGGAGCATATTCGTCCCAACCAAAGCCAGCATTATCTTTAAGGGCCACCACGCCTCCATCGTGATGGTCATACTGCAGAGCAAGAGTACCAAACTGTACTCGTTAGATGCCGCTAGAATCATCAAGGTGTGGAGCATCAGAGATCAGAGCTGTTTACAGGTAAAACTTATACGTACATACATTATTATTATGCACATGTGCATACCTACTCATCCTGACCTTTCTGGAATTTTTCAGATATATAGATATATGTTGTCACCAAAAACTGTTAGGAATACCTCGAGTATAAAAAGAATAGGTACTATTATGTATAGTATATTATGTATATATATATATATATTATATTAATACTTTTTATGCTGCATCATAAGATACGCACGCAAGCTGAACATGTGAACTAAACCAATGGGAAAGGAATGATGCAACCGCTTCTTTTTCCAACTTCTTTTTTTTAAAGTATATTTTATTTAGTTATAATTTTTTTATATAATACATCTATTCTAAAACTACTATATTAATATTCTATTACCTATGTACTAAAATTTTAACTTCACAACATTGAGACATAACCCACGAAAAACTGCAAGATGTTTACATTCCTTAACATTTACAGGAAGATTTATCAAAACTTTAATATTTGGAAAAGTTTGACTAATCAACTGGATGATTGACATAGGCAGGCCCGGACTGGGACCATTTGGGGCCCTCCGCTAAAACCTGTACAGGGGCCCCCTAACGTGGGGTTCGGGGGTAGGGGGGCTTCAGAAAACGGGGGGTCCAGGGGCCTCCCCCGGATAATTTTTGAAAATTAGGTGCTTGAAAACAATGAAAACGCGTTTCTACGCTATATTGGCACCTATAAAGAAGAAGAAATTCAGATAGGTTTTTATCCGAATATTATGATTTTCGACTTTTGTTGACTTTATTATTTATTTTCAGGATACCACAACACTATTAAACACATGCTGTAGAACTGCCAATAATTATAATGGAGTTCAAAATAAAGGGCAGGATTTTATTCACATCAAAGCATTAATGAATTATGTCAAAATTATTTGTATAGTAAAAATAATGACAAACGGATTTTAGGGATTAGAAAAATAATACTAACTTTAATAAAAATTCCTATGTGTTTAACAGTTTACAATGTTGTAAATAACTACTAACAAGACAAAAACTTTTTTTTGTACGTTTTGTGGGGCCCCCTCGCGCCGGGGGCCCTCCGCGATCGCGGACCTGCGGACCTGGTCAGTCCGAGCCTGGACATAGGTATAGAAGTATTTTTGGTCTGTGTTCACTGAGTCAAATATAAAGTAAAATAATACCTCTTACTGAATATTGCAAAAATGAAATACCTGTATTTAAATACTCACTACCCTTTGTATATATTTGGTTACAGACATTCAGTGATATCCCTGCCACCATAGGAGAGCATACAGAACTGGCCGCGGTCTATAACCCCGCCAACAGGGATCTGATCCTGGCCAGTCTCCAGGTGGTCGTCATAGCGTGCGAACCCAAGCTAAATGAGCTGCACTCAGATGGCTTCACCCATGCCAAGTCTGTCTCTGTGGTCCTCTACAACGCACTCTTTAAGACCGTGGTCACATGTGGCGCTGATAGTATCATCATTTGCTGGGATATCACTACAGGCAAAATATTAACTTTGTTTACTTGTTATGCTTTCAATATTTGATACTCAATTTGGAGGCGGGTATGGGTACCACCGCCCCGGGAACCACTTGGATAACCAACCTTGCCATAGGTCACTCCAAGTGGTTTGCTACGTTTGGTGACTGAGCAAGGCTGCCCGGATTCATGGGGTGAGGTTGGTCTCGGTCTTGGCGGCTAATGCGTTTGCCCACCTATTGCGTGTCGGGCCGGATCGGGAGAGATTGGTTGAGGGAGACCTCTCCAGTTGGTTTCTTTCGACCCATCGCCTTGCACCGCAGTGGTAGGGATGGATTCATACGTCCGTCACTCCTAGATACATTGACCCCCAGATTCCTACAAACCCCTAATACCTTTTTCCTTCCCTGAACTTCCTCTCCTTCCTTTCAACAATTTTTTTTTGTATTTGAAAATTTTGAAAAAATAGTATTCCGGGGTTACGGATAATCTGACGATATTTTAAAATCTCCTACTATCGTAATTAAAGGCAGAAGATATTGCTCGTGTAATGATGACATACTTAGGTCGCCCCAAGTGGTTCGCTACGTTTGGTGACTTAGCAGGGGTGCCCGGGTTCATGGGGTGAGGTTTGTCCAAGTGTTGGCGGCGGATGCATCTGCCAATTTGCTGCGTGGCGGGCCGGATCGAGAGAGTTGAGATTGAGCGAGGCCTTATGACCTTTTCAGCCAGACTCTCTCGACCCATCGCCTAGCACCGCAGTTGGAGGATGGATTCATACGTCCGTCCACTCCTGGAAATACTGACCCCAGATTCCTACCCACCCCTCATACCTTTTTTCTTCCCAGAACTTCCTATCCTTCCCTTCCTTAAAAAGAACCTCCAAATAGCATCCCCTAAGATGACATAGGCTCTGAGTGAAATTATTTTCCTCAGGGCGACCTGTGTGGAGAAAAAAAAAATCAAGGAACTTTGTCTACCAGGGAAATTGGAGTGGGGGTCATCATCCTCAGCAGTGATGAAATGACTAAAGAAGAAGAAGTTAGTACCTAGCACTGATAAGACTCGGTGACAGGGCCGGGTACTATGCGGTGTCCTCCGGGCACCAAATTGCCATGACGCTGAAAATACTCAACACCTAACACATTACCCACCAGATTACTTTTCATAAAAACGGCGCTTTACTTTTACACAAAAATACAAATCATCCAAATATTATTGATTACCACCTAGGCGCAGTGGCGGATTTCCCCTTAGGCCTAATAGGCCCGGGCCTAGGGCGGCCAGATATTAGGGGCGGCCAATCGCGACAAAAAAGTCACAGATCATAACAAGAAATTACTTTCTAAGTACCTAAATATTCTACGTACGAGAACGTCATTGCTAGCCGCAAGGGTCTCGCGCTCGTGCTCGGAAGTTTCATAAGAGCGTGTTCACACACAGCTATAATATGCGTGGGATGGCGTATTTCGGCCTATCGCTCGCTATATATTCCCAATTGGAATATATGGCTAGCGATATGCAAGAGCGTGTTCACACACAGCACACAGCGCGCCCCCCCCGCCCCGCAGCTGCCCTCGCCACACCTATCATGCGCCGTCGCTCGCCCGCTCGCGTATTTCCAATCCCTACCGGGATTCAGTCGCGCTAGTGCCGCTAGTGACTGAACCGCGTTAGGTATTGTTATGCATAAATCACCTTACAAAAGCTATAATAAATAAATAAATCAGAGATTACAAAATAATACAATAATAAGCTGTTATTTATGCCAATTATGAACTTTCCACTGATGATAAATAATAAAGTGTGACATTATAAAGGGTAGGTATTTTCTTTAAAAAAATATATTTTTAGTTAAAATATATGAAAAAGGAGGGGGGGGGGGGGAGGAGGAACATAGGAATAGGATTAAGAGGCAAAGGATTTTTATTTATTTTTAACATTGTTCTAAAGTAGCCTACGGATTTCGGATTTGTGACATCATGGTCAAAATAGATAAAGCATTGCAATAGCTCCGTGTAAAAATGGTAGGAAATGTGGTCCATTTTTGGACCAAAATCAATCGCAGAAAAATAAAAGTGGTCCGTGGTCCATTTTTCAATCGAAATCGTTCCAGTGTAACAAACCCTATCGCGACTGAAAGGCGGTAGGGATTGGAAATACGCCCCCGCTCGCGACAGGCGACAGCAGTCAGTGGTCAGTGGTCAGTTCAGTCGTTCAGTGTGCGTACAGCAATTGCAAAACACGAAACACTTATATATTATTGTATGAGAATAAACCTGAAACTGTTAAATAAATTAAACCTAAAACTGTTTTAAATGTTTTATTCAAATCCTTGAAACCTTAGAAAATATAAAAAAACTAGCAGCTATTAGAGTAAACTAAATTTCTGAATCGATTTCGACAAAAGTTGTCAATAAATAAATTCATTATGTAGTCTATAGTCTATATCAGGGGTCTCTAAACAACGGTCCGCCAATTTCATCAATCCGGCCTGCGACAATTATACAGTAATTGAACTAGCGAATTTAGCAAGCGTATTTTTTTACATTAATTCCACACCGGAGGTCCTGAGGAAAATATTTTCCCTCACGACCTATGTCATCTTAGGTGATGCTGTGTGGAGGGTCTTTTTAAGGAAGGGAAGGATAGGAAGTTCTGGAAAGGAAAAGGTATGAGGGGTGGGTAGGAATCTGGGGGTTAGTGTGTCCAGGAGTGACATACGTATGAATACATCCCTCCAACTGCGGTGCAAGGTGATGGGTCAAAATAGTTCGGCTGGAAAGGTCAAAAGGCCTCCCTCACCCAGTCTCTCTCGATCCGGCCCGCCACGCAGCAACTATGAATGATAATAGCAGGAAAATTAAAACGGTTTTGACCTTAGGAACTTACTGGAACTTACTGAAAAGTTTGGATACTCCTGGTCAATATGATGGGTACTGAGAAAGGGGCGGCTACATGGCCTGGGGCCTAGGGCGGCCAAGACTGCAAATCCGCCACTGCCTAGGCGTGTAATAGTTTTGACAGGGGGCCCCAAAATTTTACTTTCACTAGGCGCCGTTTGGCTCAGGGCCTTCCCCGCATGGTGACATCACAACTAGAGTAACCTGCCACATGATAAATGAAATATATATCAAAAAATATATAAATTAGTATCTCTACCATAACATTGTAATCTTTTTTTTTAAAGTGCATACCTCGCAAGAGGCTGCTCCTGTCTGGAGCCAGTGAGACTATGGCATCCCCAATTGGGGTATATTGTGAGGCTGAAGGTAGTGGGAATGGGAAGGAGATGGGAAAGAGGAACGTGGTGAAGTTCTTGGCTATTCAGATCTGGTCACCAAACACGGCTAAAGCTCTTTCAAGCAACGTTTCAATTCTGAATGGTACGAAATCCAGGACGATACTGAGAGTATCTTCCACTCTGGAACGTACCACAAATAATATACTATATATTATTCTCGAACTTCATGCCATAAAGATAACTCTTAATTTTTTTAAATTGTAGGTGTCCGTCAGACGACCATTCACGAGGCTCACAAGAGGGTCTTCAATGGAGAAACAATATCAGTTGAAATAACTGCGGCTACTTTTGACCCCAGCTATCAACTCCTGCTGACCGGAGCGAGAGATGGAACTCTTAAAGTAAATCTTTAGTGATAATAACCACTGGGTAAAAACTGCCTGCCGCTGGTTTAGCTGCTAAGAGACTTTTGTTGGGATTCGCCCAACTTAGTTATGGCCCCTTTTAGTGGTTACGTACCCACGTAAAGTTCCCTATACATACCAGTTTTTAACCAAATCGATTGAGAACTCTAAAATTTGAAAATGGCCACTGATTTTTGCATCATGATTTAGATTCAAGTTCAATGTTTGTTATTCCGAACAGGCCTTCCATTTATATGCTTGGTGTAACTTTAAGCGACCAGATCAGTTACCGGGGCCCCCTTAAAGCCAGAGTTAAGTTGGCCTCTCAGAAGCTGAGCATACTGTACATGACCTGCAAATACTATAATAGTACACAACCCTGTGCTTTAATATTGCTAACCCTGTACAAATCGCAAGTGCGCCTCATGGTTGATTTGGCAACCATATCTGGTCTAGAGCCCCAAAATACCTGGAAAAATGCTGTCCTCGTTCTTCTGGTATTTCAATGGAAGATACTCTGAGAAATTAGCGTCGTTGATTCCTTCAGCACTGGTGCAGAGTCTTCTACGCAAACGCTGCAAACATTTATACACAGTTGATATTTGTCACATGAGAATGGGTCGTTTGTACGACTCGTTCTTGAGTTCAACAGCTGGGTTGTGGAATGATTTGTCGGCCTCTGTATTTCCTCCCTCCTACAACATGGATCTCTTCAAGACCCAGGTTCATTCCTTCTGTTCCACATAAAGACCCCCCACACAGCATCTCCAAAGATGACATAGGCCCTGAGGGTAATTATTTTCCTTAGAGCCTACTGTGTGGAGTTAATGTAAAAAAAACTATTCAAGCTGTTTGTTTCTTAGTAATAAATAGTATTTTATGAAAACTTCAACAGTTCACTTCGAAAATTATAGATGGCGCCACTGGTGGTGCCGTGTATTTCGAAATAAATAAATAAACTTCTCTTGGCATGCTGAGAAAGTGGATATGGCAGACTTAAGTAATAATATTACCAGTTGAATTATTCTCCCCTGAGTAAAATGATTATTTGTTTTATTTGAATACCGCACAAGAGTCTCAACTGCCCGGAGCCACTGGTACTATGGCATCCACAATTGCGGTAAGTTGTGAGACTGAAGAGAGAAGGTAGGGTAAGGAGATTGTGGGGTAGAGGATGGTTGGGAAGTTCCTGGTTAACGCAGGTCTGGTCATGGAACATGGATAAAGCCATTTTAAACCACGTTTCATTTCTGAATGACAGTCTTTTACCAGGTCGATACTGCAAGTATCTGCTACGCTGAAACGTGTCGAAAATTTGCTACATTATATTATTTCGTGTTTAGTTGTGAAATAAACATTGAGAAAAAAAAATTGTGCACACCGGGATTTGAACCCGCGATCTCTGCATTCGTGGCTGAAGATCTTAACCGCTCTGCTACAGAAATTGTCATAGAATTGTTTTAACAAGTTTATATTATTTTTAGACTTGGAATTTCAACACTGGGTCCTGTTTGAAGAATATGTCCATAGAATATATGAATGAAGTTACCTACGTTCTATGGATTTCCAATATGTAAGACAAGCTTAATATGTTTTATTATTTTTAAATACTGTAATGACCATGCGTTTGAAAGAGGACATGAGAGAGCTAGAAGAAAGAACTATTAAGGAGTGTGGATTATTTTCCAATGTCGCTTATTCATCACCAGACTCGAAATAATAATTTTTACTAGCAGTTCACTCCATATCCGGGGAGATTCACGAAATTATAAATCCAATAGTACATCTTTTGGCATTGGTTCAATTGGTTTGTGTACAAAAGTATATTTGTACACAAACTCCACGTACGAAAATGGTTTTGCGTAAGGCGCGGAGTCAGAGTTGTGTTCTTAATCAGATTCTTAAATTTCAACTGTACAGTCGCTAGGCTATTAATACTGTTTGATGATGATTAGTTCATGACTATTATTCCACCATCCCAATAAATAATATTAAGAAGACATTAAACTGAAATTAAAGACATTAACAATTACAGGATTTCTAAACCAGTAAAACTGACGATTGATTAATGTTTCGGTTTAAATTTCAAATGTTGAATATCTGAAGATGAAGGCTGAAAGTAAACTGAATAATCTAAAAATGAGATCCCTGAGGAAGTTGTGGAGTAAAACCACGAATGACAGTGCCAAAAATGTGGAGATTTTTTTATTTTATTTTTTATTTATTTATAACATTACATTTGATAGATTTGTATAGCAAAAATAACATAGTAATAACATTGCAAAATAACTATAGACATTAAAATGTGTACAAGTGTTATTATGTCTTGTGGGTCGATATTAGTTCCTAGCTAGGCAGATTGCCCGTTCTAAGGAACCAAATGCTCGTGAAAATGCAAAAAAATTATTCTGTAACAAAATATTGATTTTTTTTTTTTTTTTTAATTAAATATTTATTAATAAAAATGCCAAAAATTTATTCTCTAACAAAATCAAAAAAAAAGAAAAGAAAAAGAATTATTTTTTTTTTAAATTTTTTTATTTAAATATATACCTACTAAATTTTTACTAAATGTGCCGTTAATAGGCCATGTAAAATTTTAAGTGACATAATTTAATAGTTTTTCAGATTCCACCCTACCCAAGCCAATCAACCATTTCGTTATTATTGAACCGATGTGGGACATTTTGCAAGCTTTAATATTTAATTCTAGGGGAATTTTATTATATATTTTTGGTCCAAGATATGTACATGTCCTTCGATACTTTGCCGTATTGCTCCCTGGGACTACGAGATCCTTTCTGGTGCGACTTCTTGTGATATATTTATGATCAATTTTTTGAATATTTTCTAGATTTTTATGTACGTGGATAATAATCCTTTTTATATAGTTTTGACGAACATCAAGTACATAAAAGTTTTTGTAGAGCTGATCGCTAGAATACCTATAGGGTTTACGCAAAATTACTCTAATTATGGATTTCTGGGCCTTCACAAGCGGATCTAAAATTGTTTTACCCGACGCTCCCCAACCAATGCATACGTTAAGATGGGGTTGCACAATCCGAAATATATTTTTCTTAGGTCTTGTTGTTTAATTATGTTCCGTAATGCAAAGAATATGTGAATCAATTTTCTTACCCTTATTGAAAGGTTTTCTATATGATATTTCCATTTAAAATGATTGTCTATAATAACACCTAGATATTTGATGTTTTCTACACATTCCAAAGCTTCACAGTTGCAGTTTGAATCAATGTTAACGGAATTACAAATAGTCTTGTGTTTTTATTGTGTATGATGTACTAGGTTGTCCTTTTATAGTTGGGCTGAATCTTATGTATTTAGTTTTTGCTATATTTAGTGTTAGTAGATTTTTGTCAAGCCACTGTTATATCGCATTTATTCAACTTTCAGCACGTTTATGAGTTTGAGTCCAATCCTCTCCTTCAAATATTGCTACTGTATCATCTGCGAAAGTAATAATTTTTCTGCCTACTGTTAAGAAGAGGTCCCAGAGTGCTTCCCTGTGGTACCCCAAAATTAGTGTCTAGTGAGTTACTCACCGTTTTCCCCATTTTGAGTTGCTGGCTTCTACCCGTTAAATAACTCTTTAACCATTCGTAGGGCATATCTACAATGCCAATATTTTTTAATCTTTTGAGGAGTTATTTATGAGAAACTGAATCAAAAGCCTTGGCTAAGTCTAAGAACAGTGCGATGTTTTTCTTTGCGCGATTTATATTTCCTAAAAATATGTTCTGTAAGTTGTGATATACATAGCATCGTCTGTTCCTCTCCCCGGCCGAAAGCCAAACTGATTTTTGTTTAAAAGTTGTCGACTCTCTACATAGTTATTTAAAGATTTTTTCTATAATTTTTGAGATAGCACTCAACAGGGATATTGGCCTATAATTGCCCACTTGGTTTTTGGGTCCACTTTTGTGGATTGGTACTACTAACGACCTTTTAAGATGGTTAGGGAAAATCCCTGAAGAAAAATTTTTATTGAAAATGTTCGATAAAGGGGATACAATATTGTGTTTAATGATTTTTAGTATATGAGTGTTAAGACCGTCAGGACCTATCGAATGTGTATTTTTAAGACTGTCAATAATTTTTAAAACCTCTTCATTTGTCGTATGTGATAATTTAAATGAAAAAGAAGTATGTTTTGATTCTATTGTAGATGCCAATGAATCTTCAGTTCCCTTGGTAACACTTAGGATGTTTCCGCCAGCTTAGACCCAATCGTCGTAAAGTATTGGTTAGTGTGGCAGGAAATTATGCCCGAATCAGTGGTGACTGTGTTTCCAATCAGAAGTTCATTAATATTAGAGTCAGTTGTATGTTTAGTATTGGTAATTTGTTTAAGGATGTTCCACATATTTTTACTAGATGGATCTCGGTCGAGCTGTTTCTTATAGTACCGTTCTTTTGCATTATGCATAACATCTTTACAAATGTTACGATACCTACGGTAATTTTGTTCTTTAAGAGTGTTTTGTGGGTCTTTTGTCGCCACTTTGTGTAAATGATTTCTTTTGTGTATAGCTTTTACAATACCACTGCTAATCCAAGGAGTAAGTTGTATTTTTTTTTATCTGCAATGAGTTTATCTTTTGAATTTTGTGTTATATGCATGTTGATTTTGTTAATAAATAAGTTGAGTGCGTTGTTAACATCAGTCACTCCACACACATTTTCCCTAATTTAAATTCTTAATTAATCCCTCATAGCAGATAGATGATGTGAACTGTTTAGTTTTTACTTGTTTTTTAAAAGATGTGTTTGGAATGCTAATTGCTCTTGTATAGTGATCAGTTATTGTATTGTGTATAACCAATGCATTGGAAGCCATGATATTTCTGGTATTTATGTGATCTAAACATGACATGCTATTATTTTGAACTCTGATAGGAACTTTAATATTTATTGCGAAGTTGTTTTCTGCCATGGCGCATATGTAATCGTGACATTGTCTGTGTATGTTTCCAAATGTGTTAATATTTATATCCCCCATCACTATTTGTTGTTTGAAATCACTACATTTTTTTAGTTCAGATATGAGATTATCCAGAAATGGATGTACCTATGTCATGGAATGATGGTGATCTGTAAATGGCCAAAATACATAGATACCCATTAATTACTAATTTCAGACAATTTGATTGACTGATGCAAATTTCTTTAACTTGACAGTGAATGTCATCGCGAATGTAGGTTACGACTCCACTATTTTGATTTAGTTTTTGTGTTGTGTGATATTCATGATATACTGTAATTTTTTTTGCGAAATATGAGTCATTCAGTCTGCATTCTGTAAGGATTATTATATGAAATCTCGCAGTTGACTTAATACTGTCTAAAAATAAAAGAAAGTCATCAAGATTTTCCATTATACGGATATTTTGATGTATATATAATGATACGGAAAGAATGCAAGGCTTAATGGATAAGATTAAGAGTGAATAACCAGCACATGACAACTTCGATTCCGACACTAGCGCTAACACATCAGGGCTCGCGAGCCGGCGTTTTCAGAACTAAATTTCGTTCCGCGGCAATCCGAGTTTTGAGGGTTTTGTTCACGCGAGCTAGGGCTGCCCGCTACTATTACTACTTTATATTACTATTCTCGCTTCCAGAATTTTAATTAGTAGTAGTTATTTGTAATTTGTATATCGAAGTGCATAAACATAAATAGATTCAAGTGAAATGCGTAAACACAGTAGGTATTAAGTAGATACCTACATGAATAAACAATTTGTTATATTCTTTTTAATATTTTGGTTTTTTGTTTTTTAATTGTATTTTACGGCCATTAGAGTGGAAGATACTCTCAGTATCGCCCTGGTGTAAGACCACCATTAAGAATTGAAACAGCTTTAGCCGTGTTTATTGGCCAGATCTGAATAGCCAGATACTTCCCCACCTTCCTCTTCCCTATATCCTTCCCCTCCCCACTACCTTCAGTCTTACAACATACCCCAAATTGGGGATGCAATAGTCCCACTGGCTCCAGACGAGAACAGTTGGGACTCTTGTGCGGTATTCATGAAAAAAAAGAGTAGTATTCAGTTGGATTGTAAAAAATGTCGCATTTTAAAATATTTATTTGTGTGCATAATTAATAATAAGCACTTCAACAAACAGAATTAAAGCGCACAAACCCTTTCTTTCTTTGAGTGGCCTTTCAACGCATGCCGGGTACCCGCTGTATATAATGTTATATAGTGCAGGCGCTTGCATTATAATTCCCGTGACTTGTGATGGAACCATAACAGTTTAGTTGACCGCGAGGTTACAGTGCCCTTGAAACGCATGCCGGGTACCCGCTGTTTATAATTTATTTATTTATTTATGGACAAATAGTCCATTAACAATATAACAATAACACGAAAAACAAGCGTGCGTAAAGGCCCGACCCGCCGAGCAATCGATCACCGTTCGCATTTATTACCGTTCGCATGTCATTTTTCGTAACAATCACCACTTTTCGTAACCCATTCACCAGTTTACCCCCAAGTGTCGAGCGTGCGTAAAAAAGATTTACCCCAAAAAATATTTTGGAGCAGTTGGGACTCTTGTGCGGTATTCACACATGAATAATTTAAAATAAAAAAAATATTCGAAATTATAAAAATTTTTGCATAAAAATATTCAATGAACATGAAAAATTGCATTCGGGCAACCCTGTAGATTTAACAAACGTGAATCAAGGAATTCGTGTTTATTTCAAATTTCGTTTTCAAATTTCATTTCCAAATATTATTATTCAAAGCGTCGCGAAGACGTGCTCTCCTGGCCGCGTTTGGGCCCGTAATGAAATCTGAAATTTGTGTTTACGGGCTGCGATAAAAATGGTGAAATGCGATGTTCAAAATTATTTAAAATTAAATACTTCCTGAAATTATTTTACGATCAAATTATTTATGATTTGTCAATAACGTCTTAGCAAAATAAGTATGTAAAAAAATCCGAAATATATTTGTTTGTAAGTGCACAAATAAATGCACAAACCGACCAATTTTCGTCAAGAAACACATGTCCGTATATATTTTTTAATAATTTTATTTAAACTAAAATTAAAATTCTGAAACATAGGTTTACCAGCTAATGTATTGATTTATTTTACTGCATGATTATATGATTTGAAATGGGTGTTGTATAATAAATGTACTTTTTTGAAAATTGAACAAATCTGCGAACGACCTATGGTATAACCTTATTATTCTAAAAATAAACATTTTTTCTCAAAATCTAAAACATAAGTTTACTAGATAAAAGAACAATCTTTTGAAATCCTTTTATAGTTTTTTGTGGAAAAGAGTCAATACGTCTAACCACT
This sequence comes from Limnephilus lunatus, assembly GCA_917563855.2. Classification (NCBI taxonomy): domain Eukaryota; kingdom Metazoa; phylum Arthropoda; class Insecta; order Trichoptera; family Limnephilidae; genus Limnephilus; species Limnephilus lunatus. The sequence goes on along the minus strand of OU830594.1, from coordinate 28,453,358 downwards.
GATTTAAAAATGACATATTTCTGGTTTCTCTGCTTATACACTCTTAAGAAAGAAAACATAGATGGTTTGGGCATGTAGAAAACAAAGTCCACAGTGTAAGAAGTATACATAATGCGGCAGTAATTGGTAGAAAAAGTCAGGGAAAAACATGGCATGATCAGGTAAATGAAATTCTTGAGTAAGACCCAATGACTAAAGAAGATACCCTGAGAGAGGACTTGGCATACCAATAAAACATTCTGTCCAAACGGTTATGCAAAAGTGGCAGCCAAGATAGAACCAATTTTTATTACTTATCATCAAGGTTCGTAGAAAATGCTTTTAACAAGGTTAGCTCATCGAGGGAGTAGAGCGGTGATTGGCTAAAAATTCGTGACATAGCTTACAGTCCATATTCCACTGGGAGATTTGAATTAACTGCAATACAAGTGGCATTGCAAAGCGGCCTGATGAGTTTTTTTTTTCGAAAAAGGCCCGTATGAGCTTTCTACAAACCGTGACTTATCATATTATAAACTGAATAATAACCATGGAAAACGCCACCTTTGGACAGAATGTTCGGTATGTTTGTACATATTTGGATCGGTATGCCAAGTCCTTCTCTTAGGTATTTTGTTTAGTCATTGGTCAGGTCGGTGACCGGACAACTCAGAATCACCCAACTTCAATACCTTCTTTGAAAATATATTTAAAAAAAATGGTTAAATAGGTTACTTTAAATTATGTTAAGGGTTGTTTTTAAATTATTATTTTAATACAAGGAGTATTGAAATTATATGATTCTGAGTTGTCATGGAACCGGTCAGGTCAAGAGTATTTATGAGACGATGCATGAATATGAATGAAGCAAGGAATGTGTGCCAAGGCAGACTTGTGTGGCAATTTATCCTATTTGCCTTCCCCTGCGGTGAAACGGCGTGATGATTAGTTAGTTAGCTAGTTAATAATATTAAAATTGATAATCAATTTGTTTTTATCTACAGAATTTTGGCAGTAGGCTGGAACAAGCACATCACGGAGTTTGACGACACTTCCATAAAGGCTGACGACACGGGCAAGATTTGGGAGACGCGCCACAATGATGATGTTTCGGGTGCCGCCATACGGACCTCTGAAGTGATCGGAACCATCAGCTTTGGCGGGGAACTGGTGCTGTGGAAACTGGACACTGGAAGAGCTATCAGGTGAATGTTTTATTGTGACTGTTTCATTATTATTTTTTATTGAAAAAACAGTAACTTTATTTAGCCACTTTCTGTTTTATCAGTTCTGCTTTGAAATAAATTTGGTAAACTTTGGAAATGGCTGGACCCGCTTATTATTATTATGGTCTTGGCGGTCAATGCTTTTGCCCACCTACTGCGTGGAGGGACGAATCAAGGGAGAATGCTTGAGGGAGATGTTTTGACCTCTTCATCAGGACTCTCTCGGAACATTGCCTTGCACCGCAGTAGGAGGGATGAATAGATTCATACGTCCGTCACTCTTGGACACATTGACCCCAGATTCCTACCCAGAACTTCCTCTCTTTCCATTCCCTTAAAAGACCCTCCAAGATGACATAGGCTTTGATGGATTTTTTTTCTTCAGGACCTCCTGTGTGGAGCTAATGCAAAAATAAATCTCAAATGGAAGTAAACATTACTACAGAAAAGCACTGGCTTAGCTTAGCTTCATTGCTGGCTTCAAAAAGACAGATATTTCCAATTAACAAAGAATAACCACTAACCCTAGAACCGTACCCATAATAGACATTAAGTAACGGTACCCGAGGGTACTGGAGTACTCCGATAAATAAAACATCTTTTTTACATAAGAATAAACATTTATTAATAATCAACTTACATAGATTTTTATGGAACTTATTTATGTCACACATAATACATTTAGGCATAAATAAAAGGAACTTATCTTAACAGATTTGGCAAATCTTTTTTTGGTGCTCTAAATATATAATTATGAAACTTAAACATTTATCACATCGATGAGATTTACGGTCTTTTGACCTGGAACAAAATAAACTTCTTCCATATTTTGTTTCTGATGGGCCGGGAGCAAAGATATTCAAATACAAAATAGATATGCTATGATGCCCGCGTGACTGTCCCCGAACTACGGCCTAATGAGCATAGTTTGCATACAAAAAGAATTTGTTCATTTTCTTGATTTTTTGAAGGTGTGCATTATTATTGGTTAACAATATAGTTTGAATACGGAAAGAATTCGTTCATTTAGTTTAGCGTTCGTTTAGTTTATTCGTTAATTGGTAAACAACACCGGCGACACCCGGAAGCGCAGTCTCACCTAGTAAAAACGGCGGATAGCACATCTCCTTATATTTCAATATCTATGGCCTGGAGCATCAGAAGACCAATTTCTTCTTATATACCACCAATATTTACATGGAGATGCATCGGCAAAGTTTTGTATAAAAATCAATCCTCCAAGTGAGGTTTTTTAAGGTCTAAAGCTAAAGTCTTAAGATAAGTTCGTCTATTCTTGAAAGCTTGTGTACCGTTGGCGTTAGATAAATGCAGTAATATTATAGAATTGATTCTGACAATATTCAAAATTCTGTAGAAGACACAAAGGCTCCAGCGACGAGTTTTGCAAGAAAGTCTGTGGGTATGACAAAGTTGATCAAACGTAACCAAACCCCCTTTGTTTAGTTGTACAAACTTATTATTTCTGGTAAATCAATAGATTTATCTTGGTATGGTTGGAAGTGCGTAGTGGAAAGCATAATCACATTTTTCATTTGCTTAGCTTTGGAAGCACATATGATAACCAAGTAAGTTCGTTATGAAAAGCAAACATTGATGTTTTCTTTTTTTTTTCTTTTTAAAAGAAAGACAAAATTCCCGGGTTACGAATAACCCAAGAATATTTGAAAATCTCCTACTACCATCACAGAAAGCCGAAAATGTTGCTTGTGTTGTGATGGAGGACTTAGCCAGCCGAGGAATCGAACATGCGACACCCAGGTGGGACCCAAGCGCTATGCCCACTCAACCACTGACCGGTCAAGAGGAAGTTCTGAGGTTCTTGTGGCGGTCTTTTGTTTCGAAGAAAATTGTAGGTATTTATGTTTTGTTTTTTTTTTTCATTGTTTCAACTGTTGTAATATTTTTTATAGCAGTTTTTCAGCAGCAGGGATTAAATTAAACATTAAAAAATATATATTCAAGTTACACACAACAAAATGCAAAACAACTAACGTAGGTAAAAATATAATAAATAAGTACACGTTTATTTCAAGAAAAAGATGTCTTAGGTAATTATGCAAATAAAAAAAAATTCAACTAAAAAACATGAATCAAACAGCACAACAACATGCTTTATTTCGTAAAAACATTAAAATCATAGTAATGAATATAATTAACTTAACTGTACCCATGGGTACTGGAGCACCCCAAGCACGCCTTGCCACGACCACACACTTACAGGACTTCCGCCGAACTGATGCTCCGAAGCGACCCTCCACCCCGTGCAAATACGCAGTAGCGCAAAAAGATTCGTTATGAAACAAAAAAGTAATTGCACATTTAAAAAAATATATGGATTTGTACCCCAGGGTACGGTTCTAGGGTTAAGTAGATTGCCAAGACAGGATCGCATTGTAAACATGGAATTTATTGTGCACAAGAGAACAATCTGGGATTGAAACTTTTAAAAGTTGTTGATTCTGGCAACATTTTACTGAATATGGATCTACACATTATTTATAACAGGTCTCTAATACAAGTCATATTTTAAGTTCTTTTTTCAAATTTGTTGCAGACAGTACTTGTGTCAAAATCCCACAGAGAGGGTCAAAATACAATATTCCAAAAAGACATCTAGAAAGTTGGGTTCTACGTCTTCTAGATCGCAGGATATATTAAAGTAAGATTCTCAATCACTGTTTTTTTCTCCCAAGTGGCAGTTGATTATCAATAAAACAGTTCATTCCGCTTAATTGTTACACCGGTTTATTGGGACGGCCGGTTAACAGAAATCAAATAAAGAGACTTATACTAATTTACTTTGAATATCTGGGACACCATTCCGTTTAATTGGGAGAAATCCTGATCTGAAGTCGATGCAAAACGTGTCCCAGTAAATAATGTACACAATAAATAAAAATAAATAAATGGAAGTCTCCCTTCATGTTCCTGCTTAAAAATGTTTTTTTTCACTCTCCTGTAAAATAAAAAAAATCACATTGGAATCATGCGCTCAGCGATGATATTTGTGCCTATAGTAGGTGCGTAATTTAATATAAATAATATTTCTAAATATTTTTTAAAAATTAATTTAAGTTTAAGTTTAAAAACACATTTGACCGAACTCAAATAAATGTAATATGTATACGTTTAAAAAAGCTCAGTAAATATTTTTTTTTACCTCCCTTAAACTTTGTTTATTTGGGATAGCCGCTTATTTGGAATGAAATTTTTGGATCCAACGAGATGACTGTATGCATATTATTAATTATCCAGTTTCTTGAGTTAATATCTACAAACAATCTCGCATCCTCAGGCAAAGAAGACCTAAAGGTGAACCACCCAATATGCCGCAGATGATCCAACAAACCTCCTGTCACGCCATTATCTTCCTTGGTGCACGAGCCATCAATGCTGGAACAGGTAAAGGAAGAAAATAAATGAAAATTTTTAAAAAACATTTTAAAAACCCAGCACATGCTGGAGAGTGGAGAGGACCCCGAGGTGCTCACTTAGCTATAATGGACCGTATATAATTTTGTATTAAAAAATTGACCCGTAAAAAGTATTTTTTATTATAATTCACCTATTTTCAATTTTCGACCTATTTGCACAATCTTTTGCACCGAATTTAATTTATTTTTTTTAACTTATGTTTGATTCTTTTTCCCTACGGACAGGCTCTTAACTGCTGAAAACTTTCAAAAGTCTTTTAAAAATGAAAAAAATATATATTTTGGTTTATCTGAGGGTTTAACCTTCCTCCCCAGGGACTGACCTAAACCAAATCCTAATTGGATGGTACCGACATTTATTTTATATAAACTGTTGTAATTTCTCAAATAAATATAAGATTTCAGAAAAATGCGTGTGTATGCGCGTGTGAGTACGTGAGTGCAGCCAAAAGTTGATAGAATGGGTTGTCACTGACAACGAGTATATCTGGCGAGATTAAGCTCGATCGGATGTCGGGAAGCGTATAACATAGTGATAGTTGATGTGGTTGCCAGATTAAAATATAAAGATATAGCGTTAGTTCATGTTATGGCCACCACCATCTTACACATTTACATGTATATATAATTTTTAACTCCAATCTAGCCAATTTTTTGGTTGCCCTGGGCGATGGGTCTATTCAAATGTGGTCAGAGCACGCAGCCGGTGGCTACATGGGATCCTTCATCGCAGTCCACACCGAGGGAGACTACATCTCCAGTCTGGCCACGGATGCAGAAAACAAGTACGTCTTCTCGGGCTCGGCCACTGGCTACGTAAAGGTGTGGCTGATGGAGGGGTACATGACTAATGAACAGGTTAAATTTAAATTCTCCCACAGTTTTTTAAAATAAACATAACTGGTTCTGTGATAAAACAGAACATTGAAGAAAAGTTAGAAAAAAAACTATTACTTTGTCATATTCTCTTTTGTCATTGCTCTGTTTTATCTAATTTACCATCTTAACTGTAAAGCAGAAAATCTGCACGCATGCAGCAAAAACTCTCAAACAAAAGGTGATCCAGCTTGATCACCTTTGTGAAAATTCTACCGATTTTTCCAAAAAACTATTTTCAAGTTGTAAGGTCTTTCAATCGTATTCCCTGACTTCATAGAAAGTGAACAGATTTTGCTGTCTACAATTTCCAGGTAAAAACAACCATTTCCAGGTTTTAAAGTGCAAAGTCATCACAAGCTCATAATTTTGTTACAGACAGTGCCACCCAATTAACAATGATTATATATTCAATACTAAACACAAAATGCTTGTTTGAGGTACGGATTGACAGCTTTAGTTAAAATGATCTTAGCGGTAGTTGGGTTAGTTTTTACTTGATAATTTCAGCATTGGCACACCTGATCAAACTATAAATGTATTTTAGGTTCATGTCTGCATGCCCCTACTACGCTTGCAATTCCCGTTTCTGTGGCGGGACCGTGTGGAGGGGCGCGCCAAGAGGTTTTGCCGGAAGCAGCCCCTCCCGCTGCTGTGCAACAGCTACCGGGCACATCTCAGGAGTGTCAGCTCACTCGTTTACATACAAGAAAAGAACTACGTCTTGAGGTGATCAATACGCTTCCATGACTAAATAGAATGATGAAACAGAACATTGAAGAAATTTAAGAAAAATAACAAATAAACAAACCTAGCCCACCCCATCCTTTTACCATGTTCTTTTTTGTCACTGCTTTGTTTTATCCTTATCGATCAACACCTTATATAACTTTAGTAGGTATTTATCTAAAGTATTTTAATTTCACATAAGCAGAAATCTGTATGTTTTTTTGGACAATATTTATAAAATAGAATAATTATTTAGAATTCCTTTATCAGTGGCAGTGCTGATGGCAGTGTTAGGATCTGGACCTTGGGGGGACAGTACCTGGGCACTCTGGGCACCTTCCTCACCTGGGACCTGCAGCCCCGTAAGCCCCCAGATATCAAGAAGGTGGCTAGTTCCACTACACTCAAGGTACCTACAGGGCAGGATCCACTGGCTGGGGTCCCTCGCCATTCTCTTCCACTCTTCCGCCCTTCCTGTTCTGCTCCAATCCTCTTCCACACATTTATTTATTTGATGCAATATACTTACAATTTATACACAATTCAATGATTTTGGCCTCACTGGGTGGTTTACCCGTGCTGAGGCCTCCATTTCATATACAAAATTATACACAATACATATAAATATATATATAATATTGGTGAAAAAAGAAAAAAAAAACATATGATTAAGATAAATTAAACTTAAAAATTAGAGATTTAAATTAAAAATAAATAATATTATATAAGGTTAAAAAAGTTATTTTTAATAAGTGTTGTGTGTTTGTGGGTGATTGTGTTTTATATTGTTTTTGTGTGTTACTTGTATGTGTTATTATTTTATGCTATGATATCTTGGTAGTATTGTCTATTTTGGTCTTTGATCCATTTTGTAATTTTGTGTCGAAATTTATTTTTGTTTTCCTCAATTTTATTTTCAAGTGTTAGTCTATTTAAAGCTTTTATAGCGTGATATTGGTAGTGTCTTTGTCCAAAGCTTGAATTTACCGTCGGAGTTTAAAGTTTTCTTTGTATGCTTGTCTAACTGGTCTGTTTATAATATTTTGTATTTGTTGAAGATTGTTTTTTTGGTTAAAAACGTAATTTAGTAGCGATTTAACATATAATTGTCGTATGTCTAGTACGTCACAACGGTTGAATATTTGGTCTGTATCAGTAAGTCTTATGTTTTTTGAGTATTACCTTTAAGATCGTTTTCTGCGCAATTTCCAGGTGTTCGATAGCTGAGTTTGTTGCTCCTCCCCAAGCAATTATTCCATATTCTATTATAGACTGGCATAGAGCATACGTTTTCAACAAGATAGGTGCACTGTTCCGCCGTTCCCAAAACAAGATGACAGATGGCGTTAAAAGCAGTTTCCTACGCGCAGCTGCCAAGCGCAGCTTGGGCAAGTACAAAACCTGCCCAACGGCGATCGGCGGCCCGCCATTCTGTTCCCACCGGCACTCTCGGTAACCGATGCGTCATCGCGCTGTCGCCATATTCAGTAAACACCGTGAAATAGCCCCACCACGGGTTAATATTCAGCGTTTGGCCCCAGTTGGCAAGTAACACGCAGACTAAGTTTGAATTCTTTTTACGGTTCGGATCCCTGTGATAAACCCAAATGTGCAGGAGATGCTGGTTCTATTTCGTCACCCCACGTGGAGACCTGACCTCGCCTCATGGGACCGCCGACCTCACCTCGCAGTAAGCCCGATCTATACTTCCTACCCTTTAATCGTGCTGTTAATTTCCTTTCGCGTGTTCGCGGAGACGAAATGCCACAGAGAGAGAGACCCTTTTTAATTTAGCCTAGGTCATTTGTAGCCTTACCTAACTTGACCTGTTGTAATCACTATCATGTATTTGCTCCCTGTGAACTGAATAAACCCTGTAAGCCAACCCTCCTGACTTTAATTGCTGAGAAGTTCTACCCGAAATGCACTGAAGCGTCCCTCTAGACGTCCGTCATCTTTGCTGTGGCCGAATCGCCCGCTTTGAGGAGATCATCTTCCCGTCAACTGAGCTGGTCGAAAGGGGACCTTTTTCCCTGATGTCCGACTCCGGACATGGGTTTGTTTAGCCACTAAAATACTGTTGCACTCTAAAACTGGGTGACTAACAGGTGTTATTTTTTGGCTGTCCTGTGCCATTTATACTGTACGTTGTGAATTTTGTTTTCGATATGTTTAGTGTAAGTGTGTTTGAGTCTAGCCATGATTTCACTCGCGTGATTCCTAAATTCGCTATGTTGTATGCATTTTTCCAATCCTTAGATTTAAAGAGTAAAACTGTGTCGCCTGCATAACTAACTATTTCACCGTCTATTTTCATGCTGCAAAGTTCATTAATGTAAATAGTGAAAAGAACGGGCCCTAGTATGCTTCCTTGTGGAACTCCATAAGAAAGTTTTTACTCCATAATACTCCTAACATTCTATCTACCTCTTCATCAGTTTGTCTCTAGGTCACTTCCACTGGGACACCCACATGTTCATAATTTTCTGCGTCCTCATGTCCCGTCTTTGCCAAAAATCTTTTCAATTGCTATAGTTTGACCCAAAGATATTGAAATATAAAAGATGTGCTATTCCTCAGTTTTTACTGGGTGGGACTGTGCTTTCTGATGTCGCCGATATTGTTTACCAATTAACGAATAAACTAAACCATGGGTCGGCAACTTTTTGTAGTAAAAGGGCCAATATTGTATGTGGGGGTTAGTGCGGGCCGTACTTGGGTCACATGTCATTACAGTATAATAATAATTAGATAATTTGTATATATATATATTAAAGATGTTGGAGTTTGGTTTGTGTAAGATTTTAGGACTTTAACTTCAACAATAAATCCAAGTACATCAAAGATAGTTTTTATTGTAACCAACAAAATATACAAAATGCCCATGAAGACCCCCATCGGACCGATAATGTGGTGTTTCCTTTTAAAGGCAAACTGATGCAGAAGAGGTCGAATTTAAGAGAATCATCGTATTTATAAAATCCATTATGGGTCTGTTGGGGGGGAAAATATAGCCACTCCTGACATATATGTCACGGAACCTAAACTAATTACTCCTGACATCTGTGCCAGGCGCACAGAAACTTTTACTCTATTTTCTATTTACTTCATTTCCTAACAGATAAAATCATCCCCTTAATTAGCATATTTAGCCGGCTATCATATTTGTTGCCAAATAAATTTAAAAAAGGTTTATATTATAGTCTCGTACACTCACATTTAAATTATTTGATTGAAATCTGGGGAAACGCATGTGAAACATACATAAATGAATTACAGGTAATACAAAACAAGGTAATCGAAAAACTATTTAACTACAAGCCCAGAACATCCACAAAAAATATATATACGGAAACAAAATTATTAACATTTAAGAAAACTATATGAATACAATACATGTATCCTTATATACAAAATAAACAATGAACTCGTACACACAAACACAGAATTCATTAAAATGTCCCAAGTACATAAACACTTTACACGATAACATACATTTAAACACCATCCACACTAACTATGGTAAACAATCCATTGGTTACGAGGAGGGCAACTTATATAATTGCCTCCCAAACGACATTAAAAATGAAAAGTAGCTGGGTAAATTAAAAAAACAATTATTAATATTTATTCTTGAAAAACAAAATAATGAAATAGAATAGCGTTGTATTGAAATATTTGGTTTATTTTAAGGTGTATAATTATTTCTAGTTAAATGAGTGAAATGTAATTTTCTTTTAACTGGAATGAAAAAATTTTTTAAAAAAATAGCGCTGTTTTTGTGAAAAATCACCTCAAGGGCGCTGTACAATTCATTATGAATTCTCAGTTTCTATCTAATTTTACTATTTCCAAATAGATACAGAAACATACTTACTTGGCAGGTCACTTCTGATAAACACACTTTAATTAGAAAGTTTATGCTTGGAGAAGATACGGCTTTGCACGTGGAGGACAGTCTAATTAAAACACTCGACATTGCGCGATTTTACATTTAGTGGCAAAATTAGAGTTGATATTTATTTTGAAAGACTGGTGTAACTAAAGGATTAGTGACAAAAGTAGAGTTGATATTTATTTTGAAAGACGAGATACCTGGTATTAGGTGACTTAGCAGGGGTGCCTGGGTTCATGGGGTAAGGTATGTTCAGGTCTTGGCGGTGGATGCGTCTGCCCAACTGCTGCATGGCGGGCTGGATCACTGGCGAGAGACTGGTTGAGGGAGGCTTTTTGACCTTTCCAGCCGGACTCTCAACTCATCGCCTTGAACTGCAGTTGGAAGGATTGATTCATACGTCCATCTCTCCTGGACACACTGACACCCAGTTTCCTACCTATCCCTCATACCTTTTTCCTTCTCAAAACTTCCTATCCTTCCCTTTCTTAAAAAGACCCTCCACACACATCCCCTAAGATGACATAGTCCCTGAGATAAATTATTTTAAAAACCTATTATAAAAAATTAAAAAACCTACAATATTCATGTACAAATATTTTAGTTTTAAAAATAAAACGTTTATTGTATGTTTTTAAGACATTTATTGTAGTTAATAAAATCAATGAGATTTTTGTGGTTGTATTTGACTTGCAAGTTTTTTTATATTAGCTTACATTTTTAAAGTGGAGTCGTCTAATATTGCGTAGTATTTTATCTAAATGTGAATCTGATAACCGAGAGTAGTGTTTGTTTTCTCAATAATTCAGAATTGAAAAAGCTTGCCTGCAAACATAATCATTATTTGCTGAGCAAACAATTTTAACTCCTTGTTGTTTTCAGAAGGCAATTTCCCATGGTAATCCACCAAGTTTGTACTTTAAAAGACATTTTAAGTGTGGTATCACTTTATTTTGTCGCCATCAAAAATGAATACACTAGAACCATCCACATATTCGTGCGGTGCCAAATAGGTAGTTACTTACCTATTTGCCTACCTACGCAGTACGCGATGTACCGGCCGCCTCGATAAATAATAATATCGCCACCGCCTAGAAAGGTCGCGATACAGCGGCCGCCTGAACATTCAGCACCGGGTATGTTCGAGTATCTTCGAGCGTACACATTGCCAGCGAAAGGAAAATTACTCAACTGGTCGCGCCTATATAAATGAAGCGACTCAACGCAGAGTTTGTCAGTTTAATCTCAGTCAGTTTCAGTCCAGTCTAGTCGGTCAGCCACACAACATGTAACAAGTGACCCGCATTGCATCTCCACGCTCTCTCCATGGCAGCTTCCTCGAGGATCATCACCCTGTCTCAGCTATAAGGCCCACTGCGTCTTCAGCTCTAGACAACAGCTTTATCCCACGACTTGCAAGGTTCGGCGTCACCTTCAGCCCAGGGATCAGCTCACCATTTCATGGCAATTCAAAGCCCACGCTCCGCCTCGCCAGGACTACCTGCTGGTGGCTCAGCTCACAGAGCCACTCACTGTTCACCTCCGCGACTCAAAGCGTCGAGCAATAGCCTGGAAGATCTGGACCTCTCCACCGCCACGGTTTCGAGCAACCGGTGACCAGCAGACCCGAGGTCTGCTCCGCCACATCGCTACGTCCTTCATCACTCCATCACCTCCGTGCACCTACAACACTCTACGGCACTTCTTCATACTCCATGTTACCGCTTCACCGACCCTCGCTACGTAGCCCTGCAATAAGAATGACTCACCACATCGACTTGACGCCTTTCATTTCCTACCCGTCTCTGCCGATCCGGAGTCCGCTCCCTCAGACCTATCACATTGATTTGCAAATCGCTTCCCCTTCGCTCCCTTTCACTCCGTTGTATTTGATATCGTTTGCCACGTGCGTTGCGGCGAGAATCTTGCAGGCCGCACCAAAACGCCTCGCGGGCCACAGGGTTGCCGACCCATGAACTAAACAAACTAATAAACTAAAGGAACGTTAAACTAAATTAACGAATTCTTTCCGTATTGAAACTATATTGTTAACCTTTATCACATTCACACCTTAAAAATATCAACGAAATGAACAAATTCTTTTCTTATGCAAACTACTCCCATTAGGTAGTAGTCCGCCGACAGTCGCGCGGATATCATAGTATATCTCTTTTGTATTTCAATATCTTTGGTTTGATCAAAAATTATGGCAAATGATGGAAACAATCGCCTGATAATCTGGAATGAAGGTGGAGCAGGCTACGAATCCGGTATGGCAAGCCGCCAACAAATGCTAGCGAACTACTAATAAACATGGCGAGTCACCCTTGTTTGCTTGCGTCTAGCTATAAAGTCCTGTCCTAAACTGAAATTCGTTATGCTTGATGATTTATCTAATTATATGTAAATTAATATGCCAGCTGGCAGATAATTTACTGGCTAGCTTGCCACTTGACCATTATGAGGAATGCAGGCGGGTGCAGGTGGACCATTTATTAATTATATTTCACAAGCAAAGACAATTTAAAATATATATATATAATATTACGTACTTACCATAAACGAAGGTTGTGAAAAATATCTACTTACTATGTATTAGTGCAGATTCGTAAATAAATACAGGATAATCTGAATTCTTCACATATTCAGTTATAATTCTGAAAATGTGTTAAAAAGTATTATTTCGTAGTTAGGTACCTATTTTATCGCTTTTCTGAATTCTTCACACATTTAGTAACAATTTGAAAATGACATTTAAATTCAAAGCAAAATTGAGTTCATCGATTGAGATTTCACGCATGACTAATGCTCCGCTCAAATAACCCAAATTAATATGTTCGATATTTATTCTTTAAGTTATCTTTTTGCGATATATATTTATGTTAACCCTCTGAACGTTTTCCAGATCTTGAACGGTGGAGAAGTGTCCCGTTATGTTCCGATCAGGGGCCGTAGTAGGCTGGAGATTACAAAGAGTGATTTCAAGTTGCTCAAGACTATTGATGATAAACTACCCTCGGACCATTTGCTCACAAGGATATGTCGACTCCCGGTCCATCCACCTTCCATACCGAACATCATTCTTAACGATGCACTTGCGCATGTAAGATTTTTTGAGTATAAATACAGTGAAACCCTCTTAAGAAGTTTTCCCAAGGGACCGGAATAAACAAACTTCTTAAGCAGGAAAACCTTATACAATCGGAAAAAATGGGCCAATATTGAGCCAAGGGACTGAAAAAACCAAACTTCTTAAGCCACAAAACGTCTTAAGAGGGTTTCACTGTACTTAACTATTTAAGGTCATTTAGAAACAAATTGATACAAGCATCCTTTAAATTAATTTATTGGTCTTTTTTAAATGACTAGTGTATACAGCAGTGGCGGTTCTTCACAGGGGGACAATGGGGACAGTACCCACCAGTTACACTCAAAACCTACTAAAAGAAATAACAGTCGATGCTTTGTCTTCACCAAAATGAATGAATTATTTAAACATAAAAGTAATTAACATTTGCAGAAATAAAATACAAACGATTATTCCGGATGATTTTAATAAGACCCTACGCGCGTAGATCGAACAATGTACGGCGCAAAAAAACAGCTGGTATATTTCTCAGTGCGCAGAATCTAATGCGCATTTCGGGGACAATCCGAACTATCCCTATACTTTCTTTGCGTTGTTTCGCGATCGTATGCAAGTGCGCATGCGCGGTCGTATGTGAATTCAAGTACCTGCGGGGACAATCCTTTGGATTCCCATAGAACCATTTGTTTGCGAAGTTACGGGCGGGAATCGCTCGCGTTCAAATTAGTTTGATTATTATATTGCAAGATAAAGCTTTATTTTTATTATACTATATTGTAAATTGGCATATATTTATAGACATTTTATATTATTTTGTGTTATTCTACGGATGGTGAGATTACGGTACAGTACGTAAAAAATGTCGATCCCCACCACTAAAGAAGTGCTCGAGCCGCCACTGGTATACAGGGTGTATCAGGGCGTACTCCACAGCTCTAACCAGAGATTCCTGAGATTATTTGTAGTAAAAAATGTAAATAGCTTTGATCAGTGGTTTTGTGCCTCTGTAGGAAGGTTTCTTCGAACTGACTTGAGATGTCTTAGGTGAAATAAAAAAGGTGGTGGTGTATTTAATTCTATTTCTTTTTATTTAACTAAATAAAAAGAAGTAGATAATCATATTTATGTTTACATATAAACATAATCATTTTACATGACTGTTTGTTTCCTATATGTATATAATTTAAAAAAAATTAAAATGGATTACAGTTAAGCATACTTTATTTACATCTTATAATGCCTATCTAGCCCAGAACATTTTTAGTTTTAGCATGACTACAACTGGATTTGTTGATGTAGTAAATGTAGAGCTTGACAGGGATAATTTTTGATAATTTTTTTAAAGGAGGAACAAATGTACGAAAGAAATATTTGTTTAATCCATAGATTTTTTTAGATCCACAAGTCTACATTAGCGACACTCTCGTATAAGTTTTTCAGGATGTAATGCTATTTATTTGGATTTTTGAATGACACTTTTGATCTGAACCGCGGTCCAATTCCTACATTCTATTGAATCTTTTTCTGTCTTTTCTGTTTCACATTTTTCGTTTGAGAGATCTTAACAAGGTCTTCAATGATTAGATAAATAATACTGCATGTTCACTTGCAACAATATTTATTTATAATTGATTTTACAAGGATTCGATGGTTCATGACTATTTAGTAGCTATTTGTTTTTATTTTTATTTTACAATACTACCGTCTCAGATGAGAATTATAAAAAAAAATTAAATCTTATAGAGCCTATGAACGATGCAAGGAGTCTAAGGAGAACATTTGGCATGGTAGTTAATGGTAGAAGAAGTAGGAGACGCCTGAGGAAGACATGACACAATCAATTGAATCAAAGAGTCGGGTTATGTCAAGAGTCAGTATAATAGAAGAGTTTGTATGAGACGATGTATGAATGTAAACGAAGCAGAGACAGAATTTTGTGGTGGTTTTCTATATTGTATTAATCTCTGAAACAGTGTGATGGTTAGTTAGTTAGATAGTTTTAATAAATTCTTATTTCCTTTGGTTTCAGATCCCAATCTATACCCACTTATCGACTCCTCCATGCAAGCCACTACCCCCCCGCAGCCGTTCGCCCCCAACCATCCGTAGAGTGCGTCAGAGGAAGGAAGCCTCCGGCCAGAAGAAGACGCTCACCTTCATCGCGGACCAGGTCACCGATGCCACGCGGAGCGGTTTCTCTTTCTACAAGGAATCTACATCCCGTTAGCCTAGGTACAATAGAAACAAAGGGAGATAGACAGAACATGGAAGTGGGCCGACTGTTCCCGACCCACGATTAATCTGCCTTCTCTAGTTTAGGGATTGTTTCTGCCAATCTCTTCTATCCTGTATCAATGCACTGGAAACATTTAAAGAGGATTGATATCAAGCAAATAATATATTGTCAAGGAGAGAAAACTTAAACTGTCAGTAAACTCAGTACAGTCAGTGAGGACCATATGTATAGGAGAATATGTTGATAACCTGTGCTTCTAAGTTTGTCCATATCTGAATTGATTCTACTGAACAGCAAGGTTGCTCTCCCCACCGGCATGACCATTGGCAAGTTAGTCCCGCAGGCCGGGAGATAGAACAGTCTATACCATCTCCAAACAAAGGCCCGCGGACCAACTCCGGCCCGCGAGCACCACGAATCCGGCCCGCCATATTTTATTTTGATTACATTGTAAATTTGTTGTAAAACTGTGTAAGTGAATCATACAAAACAATAATCAGATGTTTTTTATTTAATGACCAATTAACCTATTTGAGACGAGCGTCATGTATACATGCCAAGCGATCACGTGCCTAAAAGACTAGCGTCATCTATACACAACGCTATTACGTTATTATAATTGTTTAGATAACGAAATGTTTGATTGTTGGATTTGATTTTTTTATCTTTGAACTGTTTAGATTACATCTATGTCTTTGAATATTTTTTATGTGACAATATATTCAATTGAAATGAGATTTATAAATCGTGAAAAATCTCCCGGTCCACGGGTATTGCAAATTCTTTAACGACATCATCGTAAAAAGGTTAAGAAATACAATAACTGACATACATAATGAAATTGAACTTTTTGGCTGTAATTAATGATATGAGATTTATCCTAAAAAATTACAATAAGTAACATACTTAGATCAAATAGTGAAATAAAATTTTATAATTATATATTTTGGTAGAAAGCAGTAACTTTTTGGTTTGACGTATTAATTGAAATGAAACCATCACTTTGTTTGTAACCACGATTTTAATAATTTAATTTTTTCAATACCGACCGGTTTCGTTTAACACAAGCTTCTTCAAGGTTTAAAATTAAACTGTCTAACTAATCAGTTTAATTTTAATTTATTATGATTAATGAGATTTATGTAGTCGTAACTTTTCATTTTTTGCAGTTTTGGAACAAGTTTACTAGTGGAAATTATCAGAAGCGACTTCATAATCACCTACTCAATATTTTATGATATTCTTTAAATTAGAGATGCCACGAATAGTGATTTTGCCGAATATTCGGCAACCGAATATTCCGCGACACTTAGAACATTTCGCGGGTGACAGGTTCCGACCTGCATCATTGAAGTGCTTGTGGTAACTACGTATTTGTTTCATTTCCGAGTAGGTCGGTTCACAACACGCATTATTTGTTGATTGTTACATCAAATTGTGTTACTTATAGTGTGTAACACATCTGCTTGTTTGCGAAAAGCTTTACGATATGGCACCATTTAATAAAAAAATCACCTATTTGGTAATGTTACGAAATTTGTAGTGAAGACAATAAATGTTAAATATTAAATTTATATAAATTTTTTCGTCATTTGGTATTCGGTCGAATGGTTCGCAATATTCGGCCGAATACCGAATAGTAAAAAAAGTAGCCGAATAGGCCGAATAGTAGCCGAATATTCGTGGCATCTCTACTTTAAATGCTTCAAGTGAAGGTGGGATTAGACCAAACGAGCGTAGAGCTAGAGCTGGAACAAGAGCGTTCTTTCTTGATCTTTAGTGTAAACGGTAATTAGTTTTCACTATTTACACCAAAAGAATACCAACGAACAAGAATTGGAACCAGAATTCTTGCAAATGCTCTAGGGAAGTTTAGATCAATGAGCGAAACCTCATAGCACATTCTTCAGCAATCAGTTGTAGTGTTCACTACACATGTCTGATAGTGAGGGTGATATTCTGATTTCAAGTGCTGCATTTATCATTGACTCAATTATTAACAAAAAGGGTAAAAACCTCAATTTTAATATTTAATAAGTCAGGTACGCCTCATACATCATATGTCTTGTAATGTTGTGAAAACAAGCTAATGGGTCCGAGTGGTTAATCATTGAAGCCAATATTAGCGACTCTCAAAAGAAAATTTGAAACAGAAAAAGATACGGTTGCATCAGGGAATTGAACCCAGGACCTTACTTAGCCTTGCAGGGGCTATATGAAGATAATGTTGCCAGTTCTTAGTAGAAGTATGATACAATTAAATATGACATGAAATGAAATACAGGGTCGAATTAATTCAGTGGTTAGAGCAGAGTCCCGGCAAATCTAAGGCCCTGGATTCAACTCCTAGATGCGACTGTATCTTTTTCTGTTTCAAATTTTTGTTTCAGAGTAGCTAATACTGTCTTCAATGATTAAATATTACAATATGAGGTTTTACTCATTCAGTTATTCCAAAAATAAAGTTCATTCTAGACTAGCAGAAAAATCAATAGATGTGGCACATTGAAATAAAAAATGGATGTATTTATCCAAGACATTATCTAGATTGCATTTAATTCGGAATCTTGCACTCATACATAAGGATAGCAGCAAATAAAAATTATTGAATAATATTCGTAGTTCTTAGTCGATGTATGATACAGTTAAATATGACTGAAGGGGATAGGGTTTTTTTTTTTACATGAGCTCCACACAGGAGGCCCTGAGGAAAACAACTTCCCTCAGGGCCTATGTCATCTTTGGGGATGCTGTGTGGAGGGTTTTTTTTAGGAAGAAGGAGAGGAGAGTTCTGGGAAGGAAAAGGGTGTAAGGGGTGGGTAAGAATCTGGGGTTCAGTATATCCTGCTCATCCGGCTCCAAGACCTGGACAAACCTCACTCCATGAACCCGGGCACCCCTGCCAAATCACCAAACGTAGCGAACCACCCGGGGTGACCTATGGCAGAGGTTTTGGTTATCCAATAAAGGTTCCCGGGGCGGCGGTACCCATACTCGCCTTCTAAATTGAATTGGTTAAATTAACTCAGTGGTTAGAGACGCACTCGGCAAGGCTAAGTAAGAAATAGTCTTGGGTTCAATTCCTAGATGTGACCGTATCTTTTTCTGTTTCAAATTTTCGTTTTGAGTCTATTTTCAAAATCTGTATAAGTGGTAAACCTAGCTGGGCTGCATACTCAGTAGGAAAAGGATTAAAAATAAAAAGTCAATAATTAAAGCTGTTCAATATAATTTAACATTAAAAGGTATTAACAATTCATATAACACAACATTTAGTAGGCAACTGGATTAACGTGTTCAACAACAAATGCTTAGTTTCAATTTTGACAAGCTATAAATACTTTTAGAACATAAATGCAAAATGGATTTCTATTAGGGCTATATAGATAAACAGTTAATTAATTAATATGTACATTTTAATTTAATGCTAATGAGCTCATTAGCTGTGTGTGATGATAGTCTAATGTTAAAGGCCATTCATTCGTATCAATTGAATTCATTTTGGGTAACAAACACTCTTAAAAATATCTACAAAGTGGTACGTATTGTGAATATACATAATTATATATTATTAAGTGCACATTTGGAAATAAACTACGCTTTTACGATCACTGTCATCAATTAAACTGAGCAAGTTTAAGTATAGCTAAAACCGTACAATTTACATTCAGCGTGCCAATGCAACTGAGTACACAACGTTTATAACTTGTTCGTCTGTACGGATTTACCTCGGCTAAATGTTATATTGTACCTACTGACAAAGTAACTCACATTGTTTTACAATGGTTAAAATAGTTATGTTTGTATTTATGTATTCACAAGTGTGAAATAAAAAAGAAATCAATACTGGTTTAAACACACTAACAACAAAAATAAAACAATGCATTTACAAGAAGAAAAAAAGACTTACATCATTGTGTAACTCATTTTTTGATCCAAAGGAAATAACAAAAACAAAAAACAAATTAATCTATGTACACATTATATTGCTTTGCCCTTTTCATGATAGATTTTCTTTTTACATAAAAAAACATTGGGTTTAAGCACAAATTGGAAAGTTTAATTAACCCAATTGATCAGAATAAAGGGAAAAACGGGATTAGTTTGTCATTAATACAACAAATGCACTCTCCCTAGGAGAGCAGAACAGACAGTGGTAAAAAATAATTTAAGTCTAGGCAAATTAGTACAATCTCACTAATCTGGCACTATTAAAAACCAGAGGGTGCCGGATTATTGGAATGTTCGGATTACTGGATTATATAGAAAAAATCATAATAAATAAAACAAAGAATTTCGCTTTCCTGGTCCAGATTCCATCGTCTTCACGTGGTCTACTATCTTTTGCTTTTTTTTCTTAAGGTTGTGTACAGTAGCACGCCCAACACCATATTTTTTTGCCAATTTGCACATGTTTTCTCCACTATCTACTTTCAAATCTAGTGTCTTGTGTTTCCGTTTACTTGACATTTTTAATTACACACTATTCTCACTTCAAAACAGGTAAATACGTACGCACGTGCACATGAGATAAGTTTTGAGGTTAGACTGCTAGACGATGACGCAGCGATGGAGCCCATAGGCGTAGAGGGGCAAGGGAGGCGCAGGCAGAGGGTGCCGGATTATTGAACGTATCGGTCTATTGAAGTGCCGGATTAGTGAGATTGTACTGTACTCCAAAACTAGTAGTTTAGTAGAACCAATTTACTTTCACAACTAAGTAATCTAATCAAATTTATTTCCAATCTATCCTTACTAGGCCAGGTCCCTACTTATAATAGTAATGACATTTTATTAGAAATTTTAATCTGTTCACTCTGAACTAACCTAAAATTTCACAGAATTATTATTCTAATAGTTTTTAGAATTATAGAAAATGCAATATATGGCTTCATTGGGAATAAATTGTCTTAAAAGAGGCTGTTCAAAAATATGGTATGCAGTAAGGGGGGAATGGAGGTTAAAGTACTTATGTGCGATAAAGGGGGAGAGAATAAAGTGATGTTTGTGAAGAAACAAATTTTATGATATGTACGTACATCATCTTTTAAAAGTAAAAAAAAACGAGTGTGCTTTAGACCACACGACTGAAGTAAAACTACACTATAAAAGAAGAGGGAAAGAAAATGTGCGCGCACTGCTCTCTCTTGCTCCTACAGTGTGATACAGACAATAGGCCTGCACTGTGTCTTAGATATACAAAATGGCTATGAGAGAAAGAAAATGTGTGCTCGCACCTCTCTCTCTTGCCCCGACAGTAAATACGAAACGTAACTCTCTCTCTTTCTATCTTCACTAACTTATATCTCCCTCTCAACTTCCGTTCGCCTCTCCCAATCACAATTTTAGTAACGCTCTCGTCACGCATTCACCAGCTTACTCCCCAAGTCAAGCATGCGTATAGAAGTTTTACTTCAAAAAATAGGAGAGGGGAGGAATTGATCAAGCATTAGGTAATTTGAGGAAGGGTCTAAGAATGCGCTGTAAGCACATATTTGTATAACGGGAAGAACGGAATAGTGTTTGATATAATAAATGGACAAGCCCAAGAAGCTACACCTAAATGCAGTAAATATTTTCATAAATTCCAAGAGATAGTGAAGAAAATTATAGAATCGATTAATTACCTATACATGATATTTTATGTTTGAAATTTTTTGGTTCTGCCAATTCTAATCTTGATTATGTATTTCTGATATTACCAATTTATCCTAAAAAAGATTAAGCCTTTAGGCTGAGGCAGTTTTGTTTCTAAAATAAGATTCATAATTCCAAATTAAATCTATCGAGCTAGTCAATACAAAACTGAGTTTTGTATTTCATGTTAATCAATTTAAACATTCTGTTATTTTTTTCCACTGCAGAAACTTAGCAATATAAATTAACCAATTTAGAACACAGCTTGATCATTCGGTATCAATATTGTGTTTGGACCAACTGAAACTCAGCAAGTTGGTAAGGTTGGAATACATAAATAGTTTGTCATAAAATTAAATAACAATAATTGCACATTAGAAGAAAGTTGTTATTTTCCGATCCCGAGGTGTTGTTGAATGGTGGTACATGAATCCAGCAGCATATTGGCGGTCTTCAGGAGAGGAGAGCTGCTGTCGTAACCCCCCCATGCGATGATGGCCTCCAGGAGGTTGCGAGTTGGCTTCAAGGATGTTATTACAGTCACCTCGTTATTGACTTCTTCCTGCAAAAAAGGTAATAGTGAATACCATGAATGTGGAAACATTCACACATACCTCTCTAAGTTAAAAGTATAGATTTATACTTACAAGAGATTGTATGTAGGAGGTTGCGAGGGTGGGTAGAATAGCGAGCACTTCCCCTTTATTGGTAATGCCCTCCATGAAACTCCTCAGTCTCCGTCCCGCCAGCGGCACCAACAGTTTCAATAAAGGTTGTGCATCTGTCACAGAAGCTAAAGCGTCTTCAGCCAAACTGTCCAAACCCTGACCGTACAAGCGCGACACCTGAAATATAGGCCAGAAGACTATAAACACATATATTACTACCATATAAGAATAATGAATGTACATTCTGGAGACACTTACGTAGATACGTCGGACATGATCACTATCGACCCTCCATATCCTAGCCAGGTCATGCACCCTTTCTATCCAGACATCTTGTTCAGCGGGAAGTTCTGCACACTTGTTGACCAGCCGTACCAAAAACTGGTGGCGTTGGCTCGTCACTCGACTGTCGATAGACTGGTGACCCACAAACACGTGAGAATCTGTCTTCAAGGGGCCAAACGCACATCTCTGACTCTCCATATCGAATAGATAATTCAAATGCTTCCAGTAATTAGTTCCTAAATACGATTGATAGTAGATTGCAGCACAAAGTTGGTAGTGTACTTGAAGTACGTCTATATTCACTTTAGAATTGGCTAAAGTCAGTTCAGTCAAAGCCAAGCTGCTCTCTTCCCAAATGGGCTCAAATTTAAGAACGATCTCCTGGCTCTCTCCACTCGACAGAGCACTGCATAGAAATACATCGAAGAAATCATAAGCTATTTCCAAATATTTGAGCAACTGACTATCGGACAGACCGATGTTTTGTTGGCACAGTTTCTCTCTCGGTAACTTCCCCACCTTACTTATAAGCCTGTACGCTGATTCAAACGAATGGATCAAGTGTGTAGACCAAATTAAAGATGAAATTCCGCACCGCATCGGTACTTGTTTCACGCTCTTCAAACAGTAAACCATGGTCTTCAAGTAGGTCAGTTGGTCCATATGTTTGACCCAATATTTGGAATATTCCCAACACATGTTAATAATTAGACTATCGGTGTTCAAACTGAATGGGAACTGCTTTTTCAAAAGATTTAACTTGGCGTGGAATGACATTGTATCGTTTTGAGAAATGTCATTGATTTTGGGCGTATCAACTTGGAAACTCATCAGTCCTTGAGGGGGTGATTTAGTCTCATCTTTATTGACTCCTTCCGAACTGGTTTCGATAATATCTTTAGGATCCACTCCGGCGGAACAAAGCCACTTTGCGGTTAGTTCGGATATGGATCCCTTGCCGCTGCTATAAATATATTTCAAGTTGATTTCAGGCAATTCAATGAGGAGTTTGGGTATTTTGTTGACTGGTTCTAGGGTCTGTGAAAGTATAATGCTTAAAAGTGAAATATCGTCTAATTTGCCAATTAGCAGACCCCATTGAGCGTTATCCTTGCTGAGACTAACCCAAGCATTGTCATCTAGGCTGTTTTGATTACTTTCCACATCTCTCTCTATCTTCTGTGCAACGGCCCGACATATTTGAGCCGTCACCATACTCCTAAAAGGACAGGGAGCATCCACCAGCAGGTTTCTGATGGATTGCCACCAGGGGGACGTATCGCTATATCCCACATAAATATTATCAAAACCTTTGATATCACAAATATCTAAAAGTATCTTTCCAAAGCTTTCCATTCTCAAAAAAGTAATATCACTGATAGGTTTTTCCATCCAGTAAAGAAAGAGAAGTTTACATAAATCAGATGGTACGAAAGTCTTCCATGAAGAACAGGTCTTCCACAAGCTTTTCCAATCGCAGTTGCCATCCACACACGGGTCAAATATTTGCTGAGCGACAAAACACAAAGACTCGCGGGTAGCGCTATCCTTAATTTTGAGGTAACAGTCATCAGTAGAGATATCAAACGGAACCAGAAAATCGGAATGCAATGACCTTTTATCATCGATAAATGTTACTTTTGAATGGATACCACGTTTCTGTTGGGCGGAGGCAGCAAGATTCAAAAGGTGCTGAAAGTTCAACAATTCTTTTTCTGTGATAAGTGAGGGCTCGGCCTCTTCCTTCTGATCTCTACTTTCCTGTATTGGTATTTCCTGTGAATCGTCGTCAGTCTGAGTTTCACTTGAGCTATTCAAAACTACTTTTGTCTCCAAAATCTCTTCTAGCTTCAAATCATCAAAAGCAATATTGTTTACACACATAAACAGCCTCACAAGTGCATTCAGATTATTTACAAGTACTTTTAACTTGGTAGTTTCTACAGAGGCTTCATTCTCCAGTTTTGCTACTTGTAAGCAATTGATGTAAATTAGTAAGATCCCTGGCGGAACATTTCTACTTGCGGCCATCATCTCGATGCAATGAATTTTGATATCTGAAGTTTTTAATTCTTTAACCGTGTTGATGACTTCCTTTTTTAATTGATCGTAGTCACACTCTTTTTCTTTGATTAAAAGTCGCAATCTTCTGACCAAGTGAACGTCTCTAGCTCGATCTGAGTTTTCATTACTTAAGGCAAAGTGGAAGGGAATAGAGAGTTGCTTGATTTGTCCATCGGGGTCGATGAGGGCTAGAGAGGGATGAGCGTTCCTGGTACGGTGGTTCCCCTGCTGCAGGGACCCGTAAGCGGAATAGAGCAGGCGGCCGTGCTGGGCAGCGGAGAAGGCGGCGATGCGAGGTCCCCGCAGCGGCCACACCTCCAACTGCCCACGTTTCCCAATGTACAGGATGAGAAACAACGCGCGCCTGCCGGGGCCTGCCCCTCTCCGTTTGTGATTTTTTTCATGAACCTACAAAAAATTTTTTTAAGGATTTTTTTACAGAGGGAAAAAGACTTTCACAACAATATTACAACATTATGTGAGTCTAGATTCTAGATCATGGGTCGGCAAACTGCAGCCCGCCAGGCATTTAGGTGCGGCCCGCAAGATTATCGCCAGAACGCACATGATAACGAGAAAGGGAGCTATCATATCATATAATCAATGTGATAGGTTTACAAAGTGATACCACACTTAAAATGGCTTTTAATGGAAAAACTTGTTGGGTTACTATGAGGGTTTCCCTTCTGAAAACTACAAGGAGTTAAAATGGTTTGCTGAGTAAATAATTACTATGTTTGGTAGTACATCAAGAAAATATACACTGTTCTTGGTTATCGGATTCACTTTTAGACGCAATACTATGTGACTACTATATTGTCTCAACCATTTTTTTCAACATATGGAATTAATCCTTCCAACTGCAGTGCAAGGAATGAGTCGAGATAGTCCGGCTGGAAAGGTCAAAAGGCCTCCCTCAACCAGTCTCTCTCGATCCGGCCCGCCACACAGCAGGTTGGTAGACGCATCCGCCGCCAAGCCCTGGACATACCTTACCCCATGAACCCGGGCACCCCTGCTAAGTCACCCAAGTCCGGCCTGCACTAATCCCAAATAAAATATTTGGCCCTTTTAGACCAAAGGTTGTCGACCCATGATTTAGATAATATAGATGACAAAAAAAACATGCAAACAAAATTTTATACAAATTTTTATACTTGTACATAACATAGTAATAATATATACGCCTGTGAGATGAATTCAAAGTTTGGGAAACATATACTCTGATGTTGTTGATATATTTAGTTGAACCATATTGCAATGTAACCTCTCCTACTAGTACATGCGTCATTTATGAGTAAGCAGTGCCGACCACTTCTGCATTCTAAAAAGAAGACATCTTATAATTTAGAAATATACCTCCAAGAATCCGCACTGTCCATCTCTGTACCCCTTGAACAGGCGCACCACGGTGCCCCGTCGCACATCCATTAGCCCCAGGCGGCCGAGGGAGTCGTGCAGCAGCAGCAGGCGCCGGTCGGGTGAGGGGAGGGCTTGCAGGCCGCGGCGGGGCGGGTCCCGGAGCTCCAGTGCGGGCAGTAGATGGTCGCTGGCAATTGGAGGCATGTTGACCGCGGGCTCAGGACGGCCACCTCCGAACCAGCCCCTGAAAAATCACTACATTTTCACTTTTTTATAATAACTCTGCTCGGAATGTAGTTCAGGAACTGAAAATTCACATCGTTGAGAATGCTCTAAGGCTCTCCGTACGTCATTTCTTAGAAAGAAAACAGTGCCTGTTGATCGATGTTGTAGGAGATTGCCGACAAAAGTCGGCAAATAAATGCTATTGACCACAAGAACACGTTGTAAAAATGATAAATTCTCATTTGGCAAATGAACACTAAATAATTATTGTATGTTTGACGCATCCCTGAGCTGAGCACTAACTGTGTATTAAAAAAATGAGCAACCCAGTTAATATCAGCTCTGCTACTTTGCTAGCTAAGTCCTCCTTCATTGTAAAAGCAACATATTCCGCTTATAATGATAGAAGTAGGAGGAATTTACACTGTTGTGTTATTTGTAATCCTGGAATGTTTATCATTCACTAGCTGACCCGGCCACGCATTACTGTGGCTAACAAAACACAACGCCATCTACTGGATGGTTACCCAACCTTTTAACCCACACCGTCATCTGTTAATTTGCATTCAAATCAAATCCACACCGCCCGCTTGCCAGCCCACTCGTCCACCACATACTGACATTCTCATTTAATTATATATTTCAACCAATTTACACAAAACCTTAACAAATTATATACCTAAACCTTGGTGAAAACGGCATGAAAATCCATTCAGTAGTTTTTGAGTTCATCGTGAACAGACAGTGGCAGAGGACTTTGATTTATAAAATGAAGAGATTTAAAAAAATTTAGAATAGACTTACATGATCTTATTGGCAGCCGCTCTGGCCACCTCAGTGAGCAAGGGTTGGGCCGTCCCACCTTCCAAGGCATGGTGGAAGCCAATGTAGGGGTCCCCCACACCCACCACTACTGTGTTGTGCGGCGCCACCGAACGGAGAGATCTACAAAATAATGTATACAAACTAAATTATAAATACTTAACCTTTTAAATACCGGAAGGTATTAATTAGTATGGCTGTGCACGGCTGGCCGGGGATTTTTTAGCAAAAAAGACCTTAATGATTTGAATATATTTAAAGGTTATTATATTGACTAACCAAATATGTACATTTTGGGTCATTTACGCCACTTTTCACTTAGCAATTCAAATTTTCACAAAATGTCAGGGTTGTCATAACTCATCACAGAAAATAATCAACTATGTATCTAAGACCTGCTAGCTGAGTATTATCACAAAAATGAAGCATGTGAAGAATCATTTGGAATCTATTTGGAGACATTGTAACTGAATATATGAGTGAACACAGTGAGATATCTGAAGACCACACTGATCTTGTATCTTATTCCTGGAATTGCAGGACATCAACTGACACAAAGCTAAAAAAATGCAGAATTCTTCATTGGTCGTATCGTTCCATTTCTTTTTACATTATCTCCACTCAGGAGGCCCTGAGGAAAAAAAATCCCTCAGAGCCTGTGTCATCTTTGGGGGTGCTGTGTGGAGGGACGTTTTAGAGTTATAGACGTATGAAGCCATCCCTCCCACTGCGGTGCAAGCCGATGGGTCGAGTGTCCGGCTAGAGAGGTCTAGGTTAGTTCTTCCTCAACCAGTCTCTCCCGACCTGGCCTGCCACGCAGTAGGTGAGCAAACGCATTCGTCGCCAAGACCTGGACAAGCCTCACCCCATGAACCCGGGCACCCCTGCTAAATCACCAAACATAGCCAACCACTTGGGGTGACCTATCGGAGGGGTTTTGGTTATCCAATAAATGGTTCCCGGGCTGGTGGTGCCCCATACCCCAAATCGTTTCAGTCTCCAACACAATTCATTCTATTTGTTTCATTTTTAATGTAACTCATCAGTGTACTAGTCATAAATAGCTTGAAGAAATCTGTTTCTCTGATTTTTACATTTTCAATATTTGCTACTGGCTCCGAAACATCGAAAGAGTTTATTTTGGGAACAAAATCATCAGTTTCCCAAACAAAACCAAAAATTCATTAGTAATTAAAATTTCAAGCTTTCAAATTTTCAACTTGCTCTTCATCACCAACTTGGAAAACAATATCACTGTCATTGGATTCAACCAAAGATATTGAAATATAAGAGATGTGCTATCCGCAGTTTTTACTATGTGGGACTGCGCTTTCGGGTGTCGTCGATATTGTTTACCAATTAACGAATAAACCAAATGAACGAATAATTAACGGATAAACTAAACGAACGTTAAACTAAATGAACGAACTCTTTCCGTGTTCAAACTATATTGTAACCAATACTAACGCACACCTTCAAAAAATCAACGAAATTTACAAATTATTTTCGTATGCAAACTACTCCTATTTGGTAGTAGTCCGCCGACAGTCGCGCGGACATCATAGCATATCTCTTTTGTATTTAAATATCTTTGGATTCAACAGTATAGTCAGTATGGGCAACTTCGTCTATTAACTGATTGCATTACATTACTCGATCATTTATCACAAATCAAACGAATTCTAACGTGCACAACTTCGTTCGACGACATTGTAACGGGAATGGACGAGTGAACGTTCATTCCTATAGCGCCGTCTGAACACGAAACGAAACAAAGATGAACATTCACTCAAGCGAACATTCACCCGAGTGAAGCGTCTGATTCCAGCATCATGGATAAAATATTTAAAATCTTCTCAAAATATTAAAAAAAAATAATAATATTTAAAATATAAAAAAATATTTCTTTACTGAGATGACAATATAT
Organism: Limnephilus lunatus; assembly: GCA_917563855.2. Classification (NCBI taxonomy): domain Eukaryota; kingdom Metazoa; phylum Arthropoda; class Insecta; order Trichoptera; family Limnephilidae; genus Limnephilus; species Limnephilus lunatus. The sequence continues at coordinate 28,424,884 of OU830594.1, read as the reverse complement.
TTTTTCTACTCGTTTTAACAAACCTGGTGTAGAAGCCATCGTGTATACTAGCGTTGGCGAGGTAGTCAAAAGTATTAGTCTGATCAAGGCCGACGATTGAAGCGTCGTTGATAAGATTGTAGCTGTTGAAGCCAAATTTCTTGGTTAGGACCGTGTTGCCATCCAGACCTTCCTTCACCCCTCCAGCCTGTTCTGCTGGGAAATTCACAGTGGTTACTACACAAATTATAGACTCTGTTAGATAAAAGGATTTATTCCACACTTTTTAGCAAGCAAAAATAGGCCTAGTTTTTTAAACCTCCGTGACAGTAACAGCGTGACCGTAATGCTTACACTAAGGCCTAAGTTTCTTTACAAAACTGTGTGGAATAATGGCTATCATGAATGTTCCACTAACTACATATAAATAAAAAGAATGTATTAATATAAAAGGAATTTAAGCTTAAAAGGGTTTTTTTTTACATTAGCTCCACACAGGAGGCCCAGAGGAAAATATTTTCCCTCAGGGCCTATGTCATCTTTGGGAATACTGTGTGGGGGGTCTTATTAGGGAAAGGAAGGAGAGAAAGTTCTGGGAAGGAAAAAGGTATGAGGGGTGGATAGGAATCTGGGGGTCAGTGTGTCCAGAAGTGACGGACAAATGAATTCATCCCTTCCACTGTGGTCCAAATCCTGCTGAGAGTCCAGCTGGAGAGGTCAAAAGATCTCCCTCAACCAGTCTCTCTCGATCCGGGCTGCCAAGCAGTTGGTGAGCCAAGCATCCGCTGCCAAGATCCGAGCAAACTATGAACCCAGGCACCCCTGCTAAGTCACCAAACGTAGCAAACCACTTGGGGTGACTTATGGCAGAGATGTTGGTTATCCAATAAATGGTTCCCAGGGCGGCGGTACCCATACCCGCCTTCCAAATTAAGATATAATTAAGATAAAATTAATATATAAATTAATATATAAATTAATATATAAATTAATATATAAATTAATATATAAATTTATATATAAATTAATATATAAATTATTATACAAATTAATATACAAATTAATATATAAACTAATTAAATTAAGAAACGGGTCATGTCAAATTAATGCTTTGACCAAATGCACGAACATAAAACCAACTTATAATTTTGGCAGCAAATTTTAAATCATTATAGAAAATTTATTCACCAACTTAAAATAAAAATAAAAATTTTATTACCGTAATTTTTTTCAAATATTTTTCGACAATTTAAAAAAACTGTGAAAATACAGAATTGAGCTGCTTAAACGTTTTTAAATATTGTCATTATTAGTAATACTGTTTCATAGTATTATTTAATTGAAAAAATTTGATATTGTTTTTAATAATTGATTTAAGAATAGTTAACCTCTAGCCAGCTGGACCCTGGCATAGCATAGAAGCTGCAAGAGGTTGGAGCTGGCGAGACGGCAGATGGCCTTGCCATACACCACGGACAGTTCGTCAGACTCGTTGCCGTAACGCCCCGTGTAGCACTTGATGCTCAGCACCGGTGAGTCTTCCAGCTTCTCCGAAAGCAGCAGCTGACCCTGCTCCGTGTAAAAGCCCACATCGCCTGAACGGAAGCCCACAGCGATGCACACCCAGTCCGAGTACACCTAAGTGGTTAAATTCTTGATAATTTCAATTAAATAGTTGTACTAGTGGCACACAAAGCATTGATATTTAATTTTTTTTTTATTTAAGTTTATTTAGGAAACATACAGTCGTACATATACATTCATTTTAAATAGTGAATATAATATAAACCAGAGAAGTTCCATTTATGATTTTAAAAAAAGAAATGGTTAGAGATTAAGGGAGGAAGCAAGTAGATATTGATATTTACAATATTAGTAAAAAGTGAGTAAAGAGAAAAAGTAAACAATAAAGAAATATGTAATAGTTTTGGTTTAAGTACATTGTAAGGTTAATTTAATTTTAAATGTTTCAAGGGCACAAGGGAGTTCCTGCAAGTACGCATTATTATTTATTCATTTAATGTACGTTTTACACAGGAAAAGCAAATAACAGCCATAAAAATCACACAAATCTGACAGGAGATTATTTCCGCTATCTAATAACGATCTCACAAAAAATACGGAATCGCTCGGATTGTGAGTCAATAAGGCAGTTCACAATCTTGTATAGAAATAATACGTCAGAAATTTTTCTCCGTTTGAAAAGAGCAATAGGTTTACACAGGTGATTTTCGAAACGATCGAAAGGTGTTTCAAAAATTTTGTTTGAATATTTTCAATTTGGTTAATATAAGTTTGGTATTGTGGATTCCAAATGACAGATGTAAATTCGAGATGAGATCTTCTTCTTCTTCGATGGCGCTACAGCCCATATCGAGCCTTGGCCTCCTGCAACAGTCGCCTCCAACTCCTCCTGTCCTCAGCGGCTGACTTCCAGTTTGGTACCTGGAGAAGCTGTGCTGCATCCCCTCTTACCTCGTCTTCCCACCTCAGTCTGGGTCTTCCCACTTTTCTCTTTCCACCTGGGTGTCCAGTCAAAATTCTTTTTGGGACGCGTGTATCCGGCATTCTCTGTACATGCCCAGCCCATCTCAGCCTGAGGAGTCTCATATGTGCTGAGATGCTAGGGGCCTTATATATGTCATACAATTCTGTATTGTGCCGGATGCGCCACTGTTCGCCCTCTTTCACGGGTCCACATATTCTTCTCAGCACTTTTCTTTCAAAAGTATCCAGCATTTCAGCCATCTTTGCCGTCAGTGTCAGCGCATCACATCCATATGCCAATACCGTTCTCACAATGGTCTTATATATGGTTATTTTGGTTTTTCTGTGGACACTACGTGACTTAAACACTGGCAGCAAAGAAAAGTATGTTTTGTTGGCTGCTGTGATTCTCCTTCTGATTTCTGCTGGGTCCTCATTGTTCTCTGTTAGACTGGAGCCCAGGTAGGTGAATTGATCGACCACTTCGTATGAGTAGTTGTCTTTAAATTGTGCACTACTTCTTCTTCTGTGTGAAGGGTTCCTGCTCTGTACCCTCATTTTCGTTTTATCAACATTAACCCGCAGTCCTACTTCTCGTGCCGCTGTTTCTAAAGGGTCGAAGACCTCCTTAATGGCTGAGATTGATCTTCCGATAATGTTGATGTCATTCGCATATCCGACAACTTGACTGCTCTTGAAACAAATATTGGAGCCAGTGTCTATTAGCGTTTTTCTTATTACATATTCGAGCACAATGTTGAAGAGAGTGGGAGCCAGACCATCCCCCTGTTTTAGTCCCTGCGATACCGTGAATTCTTCCGACAGTTCTCCGTCTATTTTGACCTGACATCTTGAGTCTGACATTGTGGCCTTGATGAGCCTAACCAATTTAGGTGGGATCTGGAATTGAAGTAGTATGTCATATAGACACTCCCGATCTATGCTATCATATGCTTGCTTGAAATCTATGAATAGTTGATGTACATCTATATCAAACTCCCAGCACTTTGCCAAGATCTGTCTGACGGTGAACAATTGGTCTGTTGTGGATCTACCTGTGCGGAAGCCTGCTTGATACTCTCCCAGTAGGTTTTCTGCATACTTATCAATTCTTTGTTTCAGTATCATGGTGTAGATTTTATATGCTGTGCATAGAAGTGAAATGCCTCTATGATTTTCGCATTTTAATTTGTCACCTTTTTTGTGAATTGGGCATATTATGCTTATTTGCCATTCCTCTGGGATTTTTTCCAATTTCCATATTTTTGTTATTAAACTAAGTAGCAGATTTTTCAGGTGCTCATTTCCATATTTGAACAACTCTGCCGGCAGGTTGTCTTTCCCAGGTGATTTGTTGTTTTTAAGTCTCTTTAGTGCAGCATTTATTTCTGACATTGTTGGTGGGTTCGCTGATTCTTCATTACTTGATTCAGTGGGGATGTTAGTAGGGTGGCTTCTCAGGTCGCTATTAGGGTTAAGAAGTTTATAGAAGTAGTTTTTCCATACTGTTTTAATTCGTTCCTTATCAGATATAATTGAACCATCAACGTCTTTACATAGTGTTGTATTCGGTTTGAAACCCTTCTTGAAGAAGTTTACTCCCATATATGCCTCTCTAGTATTATTATCAACAAAGTCCTGTTCCATTTTAAGCAGTATATCATTCAAGAATTTTCTTTTCTTTCCCCTTATCAGCTTATTCGTTTCTTTTCTCGCTTGTTCGTACGCCTGTCTTTTGTTTCTTGTTGACCTTTCCAAGTACTTCTTTCTGAGTGTATTCTTTTCAGCTATCTTTCTTTCACACTCTTCATCAAACCAAGGGTTCCTGGGCTGTTTGGGCATGTTTCCGACACTTGATTCCACTGCTCTTACAATTGCTTCTTTTAAATCATTCCAGTCTTTTTCGAGTGATTCCTGGGAGTTCTGCTCAGTGATCTGACCTGGTAAGCTATTTACAAGGGCGTTGTGGTAGTGCTCTTTGCCTTCTGGTGTTTTTAGAGCCTCCGTATTGATTTTTGGAATAGTTGGTGGTTTCCGTGTCCTGTTGTTTGCAATTCGGCTCCTATAGGTGGCTACCACCATGTAGTGGTCTGAATCACAGTTGGCGCCCCTATAAGTCCTTACATTTGTTATGCTCGTTGCACCCCTTCTTTCTATCAGGACATGATCAATTTGGTTATGGTGTCTACCATCTGGCGATGTCCAGGTCCGTTTGTGTATGTCTTTTCTTGGAAATGAGATCTTACATACGCCATATATAGTAGTTCAAGTGTAAAAGGTTTATTGAACAGTTTTGTGATGCGTAGGATAAAACCCATTTTTTGTAGGTTTTTTCTAAGATTTTGAGGGCAACAGCTTGACTTCTATTTTTAATGTAAGATGAGAACCATCTGAGAAGATTTCCACTTATACCAATTTTTTCAAGTTTGTTTAGGAGTATATCATGATTCACTTTGTCGAAAGCCTTAGAAAAATCAGTATAGACAGAGTCAACTTGTTTCTTTTTGTCCATAGAATTAAGAACAAAATCGGTGAACTGCCCCAAGTTCAACTCAACAGATCTGCCTTGAAAAAAACCGTGTTGTTGGGGATTGACAATTGTGTTTTTACATAAATGTTCAAATATATTTTTTTAAAATTAATAAAATCACACTTTGAAATTTATTAGAAATTAGAAAAATTCGAAAAAAAATGATTTCTAAACACAATTAGAAAAATTGTGTTTAGGAATCATTTTAAATTGTTTATTCTTGAAAATCTTATATAGCTCTCATAAAATTCTATAGGTTACAAAGAATGCGCCCAGGTAATAGGATGCTGAAAATTATGAAGTGGGTGCCCCATAGAAGCTACCCAGAGGCAGACCAACGAAGAAGTGGAAGAGGATTGGAGCAGGACTGAAAGGACGGGGGCTTGGAGGTTAAGGGAAAAGGACCACAGCCAGTAGAGAACAGCGCCCTTGAGGTGATTTTTACATTTGTGATGGTCAAATCCCAATGTAGTCTAGGATGCTATGCGCTGTGATGACGATGTTAGCTCATGTTATCCAGATATGACCACGGGTGTCGCTAAATATATTATGTTAGTGCGAGGAGTTACTGTAATAAATATAATTATACATCTGCCGAGCGATTCTGTATCTTTTGTGGGATCGTTATCGAGATAACGGATGTGATCTCCTGTCAGATTTGTGTAATTTTTACAAATTTGCTGTCACATATTTTAGTTTAGATCATTTTGAACACGAGTTCCTGCAAGTACGCATGATTATTTATTAATTTAATGCACGTTGTACATAGAAAAAGCAAATAAATCACACAAATCTGACAGGAGATCACGTCCGTTATCTCGATAACAATCCCACAAAAGATATAGAATTGCTCAGCTAATTGTTTAAAAGTAAAAACGTATTTCAATATAATTAAGAGTCAGACTGAGATGAAGAAATATATTTGGTTACCTTGAAACTTGTATTTGAGATAGTATCTCTTGAACGCTTTATTTAATTTGGCCACAGAATCACTTTTTATTACCAATGTAAATAATAATAATAATTAAAGATTGCTAACCTGAGAAGATTGCCCACAGGAGGAGATGGGCAGAGCCAGCAGCGCCGTGGCCACCCCGGGCAAAGTGCCACTCCAGGAGTTGACGAAGGTAGTGGATCCTGAGGAGCTGTCCCACTGTGTGCACAGGATAGACAGCCGCTCCTGTCGACCAAACGCCAGCACCGAGCCGCATGGGGACAGGCTCACTTGACATTCACTCAGCCAGTTGTCTCCTGCAAATAGTGATGATTTCAATCTATTTAAATTATTTGGTGGTGATTGATTACAAATAACCAACAGACCGTCAAGTTAAAGTGGACTATTTTTGACTTCGACTTTTGTTTACATCACAATAATGGCAAAAAGCAAATGAAGTTGTAAATATGTATAACTTTAACTTCGATTGAAAGCATTATGTATCATTTGTAGTGCGATAAAATGTTGTTAAGCAAATGTCTTTTATATTCACCGTAGCTCTTTTACGAAAATTCAAATATTGAACTTACCATATCTGTCAGATAAGAAAAGAGATTGTTTGACTTTCTCAATATTCTTACATTTAGAAAATACCTTGACTTGACAAAACATTGTAGCGTTTTCTATAATTTTATCATATTTAATGATTCGAAATATAATTTTTATTCTTTGTTATCGAAACACAAAAACTTTTTTGACATGGACGTCAAAAGTCAAAAACCGTATAACCAACGGCTACATCATAAATATACCAAACCACCCACGGCTACATCATAAATAAACCGCTATCATTCGATTTTTCAACAGCCGTAAAAAAATCATAAGATTGAGCTGCCCGCGCCTTATGGCGGGTTCAAAATTAAACTATTAATTAAAATTAAGGAGGGAACAAATTAAAAAGCTATTGATGATACGAGTTATACATTTATTTTGATACAAAAAGGCAGGTGTTCATTATTAATCTAGTGTTAGTCTTATACTAGGTACTTAATTTTCTAGTCTAAAAATTAGATAGTCTGGTTGCTTAATTCTACGGTAAAAAGTCCTCAATCGTACAGAGTTTGATCACTTCAGCAGTTAAAACAAATACAATGTTCAGTCGCTACCCTTATTTATGCTGATCATCTTGGGCTCCTCGCACAACTGATCGCCCTATTTGGACCACTGGCACTTAAAAGTAATTATTTTATTTTTTTCCACTTTATTTCACAAATCGCACACGTCGGATGTTTGCAAATTTTCTATTTGAAGGTTGAAAATTTTTGCAAAGTGGAAATTGCACAAACCCTGGTCGGGAGATCGCGCGAGTTGGCGGACGTGGGAGAGCCTCGGTAGAGCCCTGGTCGGGCTGTAACGAAGAGTTTTGGAACCCCCTTTGAAACATTTCAATGTAGGGTCACGTTTGTTTGTAGTCGACTAATGTTCGCTTTCTAAATTGTTTGTCGTTGCCGACAATAATGGCCTTAAAGTTTTAAATTTTTATTACGCTCCCACTGCGTTTGTAAAAATGATTTTATCTCATCCTTCCTTGTTTTCTAAAATCATATGACTACTTCCTGCCTAAATATTTTAAGACCTTTTCGTGTTTACCGCCTTATTCATGCTAGTTAATTTAGCGGGGAAAAAATTGCACATCTTGTTCAGTTCCGTGAATTCTAGGCAATAAAATACCTAAGGGTATATCAACCCCAATATTATAACCTGTCAGAAGAAGCTAGGTGATTTCTATCAGCAAAAGTGCTTTCGAAAGAATGCAATTTGATAACTGATAATGTTCTTAGTTCTTACGTACAAATCATTAGAGGCTATTCCATGGCTATTCTCGTTTGCATGTTTTTTAGAAAGCCTAATGAGAACACGCAGATTGTTTATGGTTGTTTTAGCCATTTTCCGGCGTTCTATATTCTATACTATACTTTGACTTTCATTTTCATAAAATAAATATTGTTTATGGTGGCTTGCTGTTTCGGTTCGTTCTTGAAATTTCGCATGTTTTTCTAATTCAGTGATTGCAAAAAGAATCTCCCTATAAGTATGTGAATTTGTTGTTTAAACTACTGTGAATACCAGCTTTGTCACTACATTATAAGAATTTGTGCTTTGAACTTCGAGTTTCACTGGATAGAATTAAATTTGTCGTCTGCCGCCATTTTACGTTTTATATGTGGCCGTTACTGCGGAGTTAAATAAATAAGTTGTGTATACAATTCAAAGTATTATTATCTTTTTTTTTCAGCATTATGGCCCGCTACGGGTCAGAGTGTAAGTTATACGTCGGAGATTTGGGTAATAATGCCAGCAAACCTGAACTTGAAGACGCCTTCAGCTATTACGGCCCATTGAGGAACGTTTGGGTAGCACGTAATCCTCCGGGATTTGCTTTTGTAGAATTTGAAGATGCCAGGGATGCAGAAGACGCGGTAAGTACTTAAAAACAAGTCCCTTGTAAACATTTGCCAGCACTGTTCGGTAAATCTGTTCTATAAAATCAATCAATTTGGTCATAAAAACCGGCGCCGGAACGTCACGTTCTGCGATCAATGTACCGGCCTTTTTATTCATTGTAATTAGTCATATTTTCGGTTGCTAACTAAAAGGTAAAAAAAGTAAACATTCCCAATTTTGATAGATGACAACTTTTTTCTAAATTTACAATGAATGTTATTTTTTGAAACGTTGTTAAATTAATTATGAACTGTCAATATGTTTTACATTGCTACGGGTTATCTTATTCGTCATTGAGATAGAAGACTATATATTTACTTACTATTGTATTTTTGACCTGTAGGTGAGGGGTCTGGATGGGCGCACAATCTGTGGGCGCCGTGCCCGCGTGGAGATGTCCAATGGCAAGAGCGGCGGAGGGGGGGGCGGGGGAGGTGGCGGCGGCGGCCGGGGCTTCCGAGGCCCGCCCCCGCGCTCCTCACGCTCTGCGCGCCCCTTCCACCCTGATGACCGTTGCTACGAGTGTGGAGACCGTGGCCACTATGCCCGTGACTGTACCCGACTGAACAGGCGTGGTGGGCGCAGGAGGTATTATAATCCCCCTTACACCCCTTCACTCCACCCACTCGCTCATCCCCAAGCAGTGTTCTCCTGTCTAGTTAAGAGTCCATGGTTGAAGTCTACAACCTTCTATCACCCAAATCTCGGTTCGAAAAAATCACTAACTAAATTACTATAAAATTTTTAATTTAGCAAAGTGTTTTTTATTGTGCAGTTTTATAGTTCCGATGTTGATTCAATAATTTGTGCTAAGTTTTATTTAAAATAAAAACTCTTTTCTAGTTGATGGTTAAGTTATCTGAAATTGTTAGATATTGAATCATGTGAAAGTAAACAGTCAAGTCTGCCCCCATAACTCTGAAGAGTATCTATATAAGTGAGAACACTGCAGGGGCTCATGACATGACATGCACTCGCATGCAGCAAACATATTTAACTTGGTGGTGCTATGTTTTATAGGTTAATGTTCCCCACTGTATCAGTGCTTGTACTGGCCGGTAGTTGAGCCTCGTAGCCTCTCTGCGCACCTCCACCAGAGGTTTTCCCTTCCTTCTCTACCCGGCCACAGTCAGTGTGAGAGTAAGCCGAGACAGATATAGCTCCAAGACTTCCTACTTAGCTCCTCTTCTCCATCCGATCACGATCGCCGATCTTTCGCTTTATGAGACGCGCACACTGTTACGTGAGTTATGTACGTTTACCAAATACAACATTATTTACTAATGTCATTTTTACAGTTGCCACACTTCTATCTTTACTTCGATGATACTTTCCCTTTTATCAGCAAACTGCCGCCGAGAGAACTACGCTCCTCCGTTTGTGGTCATTCTGTTGTCACGCTTTTCTACTTTACACCAAGTTTCATTATTATTATTATTAATCATTTGTATTTATGTATGTCTATAATAGAATAGTAATAACATTAGCTAATTTGACAAACCACTGATACAGATACTGATAGACAACTGAGGATCGTCACACATGCTTCCCAATAGCTCACTTACTGCATTACATAATATATCCATTATTGAATACTGCTATAAACGTTTATTTAATACATATATGTTTCTTTAAATGTAGAAAGGATTATAATATTTGTGTATTGTGTACTTTTTTTTAATAACAATTCAATAATTAAAATGTAAATGCCAATGAATATTATTCACTGATTTTGTATAAATTCACCCAGTCTTCTCAATTCTTTAATTATATTTACTTTGGTAACAGTAAGAGCTTCTATGCGAATGATGGGTGATTTAGACACACCAGAGACCTGATGATTATTGGCTACATTATTTATATAAATATATTTGGACAGTTTGGTATGGCTGTTTTGTAAGCGTTTATTCTGTTCTGGCATTGCAGGTCCCGCTCCAAGTCTCGCTCCAGGTCCCGCTCTCGATCTCGCTCCCGCCGAACCCGCAGCCGCACCGTGACACGCTCGCGCTCCCGCTCCCCCCGGCGCTCCCGCTCCCCCCGGCGTACCCGCACCCGCTCCCCCCGCTCCGCCTCCCCCGCCACGGCCCCTGCCGCCACCAACGGAGGGGGGGCTGACTAGATGCCCCTCCCACCCAACCTTAGTGTGTCCTCTTTCTATTATATTATTTTCCCTTCATTTCTTACTATTATCAAGAACAAGTATGTAGTACTCTATGTATTTTATTTACTTTGAATTAGGTGTCTTAAGTTTTATTAAAGGTTTGAAGGACCACTAGCTGCCCCCTGTCCCACAGTCCCCCAACCCTGTTGAAGAACTGTAGTCATTTTTCAATTAAATCGCATTGAATAATCGTCGACCCTCTGAATGTTTGCACAAGTTTAGTGTGATGAAATCAAACATTATTACAATGGCCAAATAAATGCCTCTTATAATTGTATAACCTGACTTCATATTTAACTATTATTCAACCAAGTGTAAGCACTCGGCTTGGCCTGGATTGAGTTTTACTATCTCATGGATATATTGAATTATATTTTTGAAAATGATGAGTTAAGTTTAGATTAAAACTTACTACAAAAGGTAATTCATTATGAATATGATTGTTGTGAGAGCTTGAGTTACATTTGTTGTATAAAATATATTGAAAAAGTAAATAAATAGATGGAGCAACAGCAATATCCTATCTGCCGCAGAATGCCGGCGGGATCAATTTTATTATTTAAGATTCAGAAATATGGTGTTTTTTACATCACCTTAGATTGATACTTCACGTCATCTTTGAAAACTCCAAACATAAACTTTATATTTTTTGATGTTATCAATATTGTTGTACTATGTAAAAAACACCATTTGTAAAATGTTTTTCGTGAAATAAACCAATTTTTTAATACACACCTGCTTTTTATTTTGTTAGAATGACCGAGCGTGTTGTATCACAGCACAAAAATTGATTGTCCTGAAGAATAATGTCGGATTTTCGATTTTATGGTTTTGAAGTAGAGCTGTTTAAAAGCATCTGCCTTGATGATGGACACTGTAATGCTGTCCGAATGTTGGCTAAAGAAGTAATAGATAGAAGTAAGTAGATAATACTTTTGGCCGTGAAAATCTGAAATCATACCAGCCGAGCAATTCTGTATCTTTTGTGGGATCGTTATTGGATAGCGGACGTAATCTCCTGTCAGATTTGTTTGATTTTTACATATTTACTGTTACAAATTTTAGTTTAGATCGATTTAGACATGAATTCCTGCAAGTATGATTATTTATTCATTTTGTACGTTGTACATAGAAAAAGCAAATAACAACCATAAAAATCACACAAATCTGACAGGAGATTACGTCCGCTATCTAATAACGATCCCACAAAAAATACGGATTCACTTGGCTGAGCTGCTTAATATTTCGCTTCTGTATTTTTACTGTTTTTGAGATCAAGAAAAATGGTATTTTTTGATATTTTACATTTCATTTCATTTTGGGACCATCAAAATGTCAGTCACTGCTGGATTTATGATGAAAAAATTTGTTGTTGACTTGAAATAATTGATCATCACAAAATGACAATAAATAATGCACATTGCTTATAATTAATCATAGTGTTTAATTAAAATAAATTAAATTTGACGTTTTTTTTTTAATTGTTTTTATTTCTTGCTAGAGCAATCCCGATGAGTTACAGAACTCATTTTAGGACTGGAGGAACGTACAATTCATGGGTGGGAGGAAAATGTTACAGTTTTACATAGGAATTTCGATATTAAAAATATAAGTTTCACATACAATATATGTACCTAGATGAAAAATAAAAGACATGTTGAGTAGAACAAACGACAATTGAAGGAACAAGGTTATACAAGCATGGATGATTACAACTAAATGGAAGAGTTAACTTACAACTAAATTGAAGAGTTAACTTACAAAATCATTTGAAACATTTCTCAGTGTTTCGATTATGCACATCTCTATAATTGAATAGCAAAAATGCTTGTTTATTTAAATGGTTTTGTAAGATCCTTACTAATACTTTTACGGAGGTCGTGTCTTAAAACCATGTGTTAGTAGTATTGAGGCAGAGCAGGTGCTCAACGATCACATTTTGACCAAAACAGTTTGCAAAATTATATTTTTTTTTATTAATTGTTATCATGGCGTGCGGAGATCGAATAAAACTAATACAGTCAAATCGAACCATCTTTGGACAGCATAGAAGATCATGGACTAGTTTAATTCGCAAGATGACTCTTCTGATGGAAATTAATTTTGTTGTAATGGTATTTGTGTTTTCCTCCAAAATTATGTACCTAATATTAATTTTATATGTGTCATGTGAAAGTAAAGTGCTTTTAAATGTATATACTGGCTCATAATTTGGTAATTTCTATTTGAAAGAATGAAATGAGAAAAAAATATTTTTCATTAAACTTTGCACGAACAATAAATAATTGATGGAAAATTATACTGACCACGGGGGTGGCTATTTTGCATAACCACAGCTGTTTTGCATCCGGACAGTTATGTTGTTTTATAAATTGGTGCCCTTAAATAAATATTATATACGATACAGGCGAACTCTAGTGTTAAAAAATGTTTAAATTGTGAAGAAGCAATAAATAAATAAAAATAAAATTAATGTGTTAATATGAACCATCCTATGCCCGAGGATCTTATAATGGTGAAACTATTCTTACTATCAATATATATAATATTCTTACTATCAATATATATAATATTCTTACTATCAATATATATAATATTCTTACTATCTATATACATTTAACAAAATAATTAATTTAAAAGAACACGCATTGATGGGACTAGAATGAAGAAAATTATCTTCCGATGAGACCGTTCTTCGACGGCTGCAGAAAGTCTTCAATCAAAGCGGCTACCATTTCTGTTAGCAGCTTCTTCAACTCTTCACGATTACTGGAAAAGTGAAAGAAACCATCAATTTTTCTGATTGTACATATGTATTTATTTCTATTTACATGCCCCCATTTGCTAAGAGTTTTCTTACATCGTTGTGGCTGGTAAAAAAACAGGTAAAGTTTTGCTGGCAATAGGATAAATGTCCAGTAACTTGGGCAGTGACTCCTTTTTGTTAACAATTGATAAATAATAAATAATTCATTTGGCCATATTTCTTGATAGGACAATGAATATTTCAAAGATCAATGTAACATGAAAGAGTTTTTAGTGAACAGATTATTTAATTGGTCGGGTTCGCACCCAGGCTTTGAGGGTTCAATCCTCTGAAAGCTACATTCTTCATCATTGCACAAGCGACCATTCCAGTGGGAGTTGGGACAGTATTAATATTTTCAGATTATTTTTAACCCGGGAATGTTTTCCTTTCTTTTAATAAAGAAAAAGAAAAAGCATTAGTGTCGTAGGAAATAGTAGATAGTGTAACCGTAATTAATTAATATAATATAATTTTGCAAAGGTCGAAAAACATCCGAATTTAGAAGATTTATTGTGAATTTTAAACCAGCCGAGCGAGCTATATCTTTTGTGGGATCGTTATCGAAATAACGGACGTGATCTCCTGTCAGATTTGTATGATTTTTACATATTTTCCTGTAAGTATGCATGATTATTTATTCATTTAATATACGTTGTACATAGAAAAAGCAAAAAAATCACACAAATCTGAGAGGAGATCATGTCCCTTATCTCGATAACATAAATCAACCAGTCATCTCGATAACGATCCCACAAAAGATATAGCATCGCTCGGCAGCAGTGATAGAATCCATGCATAATAACTGAAATTACCTGTGTGGAGTTAATGTAAAAAAAATAAATTAATCTACACTTACAAAAGTTGCACTACTCAGTGTCCGGAAACTCGTAGTATAAACAGGAAACTGGTTAATCTACTGAAAACCCAAAGCATTTTTTTGTTTTCAAGCTGAGCATTTCGATTAAAAAAAAAACAACTTTTTTTAGGAATATTTTGAAAAAAAAAACCTTTGGAGCCGGGTCTATACTTCGATCAATTTTAAATTTTTAAATGTTTCGTAAACATGTTGATTGTGTACCAATAAAAGTGATGTAAACAAAGTTATTTGTCTTTTTATTAAAATAAATAATGCCATCACAAAGTGAAAACCTTTCCGAAGAAGTTTTCTGCGAAAAATCAATTTTAAAAGACATTATGCAACAGATATTATCCCCTAGAGACTAATTTTTTCAAATGATCTAAAAGATTTCGGAACTGATTTACTCGAAAACAAAAGCTCATATCAAAAAGTTATTTCACAAAATCGACTCCAAATGTGATGTAGATTCACCAATTTTCTGCTTGTAGTACGAATTTCCGAACACTGTATACGAAAGTAACTGGCGTTTGGCAATAAATGAAAATCTGCATTGCTACAAATATTTTATCACGACGTGCCTGCTTTCCATTATTTTTCAACATTCGCAAACTGGTCGAGGAAATGTAATTTGTAATGGAAAGCTGTAGTTTTAAGAGGCAAGTAATAAAATATTTGTAACTATACGGGTTTTTATATCCGGCCGAGTGGCGGTTACTTTACGAACAGTCCTCGTATTATTATCTTTTACTTGGCACTGGCTAAAAGCTAAATCCAATTTAAGATTTTTAAAATATTTTCAAAGGCAATTATGGACAATGAATTCACATAGATTTTTTTAAATTTGTTTATTTCACGAAAAAAAAGGTACATTTTTTGTATTATTTCACCTGATTTCACCCGCCATGCTAGGGTGAAGTTAAGTTAATAATATTCATTTATTCCCATTGGGTGCTTAGACGAATTATTTGGAGTGTTTAGAGTGAAGATACATTACTGACTAAGAAAACGAGCATGGTTTCGCTGAACTAGGTCCAGTGGACACACTTTAACCCCGCCGTTTATATAGCTTTTCATTTGTACACACAAATATTATTCGTTGGTTGAATGGTATCCTATTCATAAGCAGTGCTACATTTTTTTTTCGATTATTATACTACATACAGTATCAGGCCAGGGCCACGCAGGCAGGTGAAAGGTAAACTTGTCATGACAGACAGTTGGACTACTATTTCAAAATCCATATAAATCCAAAAAAAAGGTCACCCTAGCGGATTGAAATAGTTGCGCAAACGCTGTCGCTGTCACCGCGGCACAAGTCGCTGGCGCCAGGCGCATGGCGTGCTCCTGGTATAAAGATATTAATTAATTTTGAAACAATCTGCCCCATAAAAAAAATATTATATGTAATGAACCAGGCCATCATGTCAAATGCATGAATAGCTGTTTATTTTTTAAAACTCGCAATGAAACAAGTAAACATTGAAATGAAAATGTCAGAAAAGTCGATGTGAAAATCTAGTGAAAATCATCGAAATGTTCGGAGAGATCGATGGTGTGCGAGTGTGTGAAGTTTTTAAGTGGTAAATGTCTTGGTAATTTTTAATGATTACCTCTGTGAAATATGAATGAAAACGATTCGTTCGATAGTACAGAAAAACATTTTCCAAGTCATAAACGTCTCGAAGTTAGCGATCCTGGACAAATTTTGGAATTATGCAGCTCACTAGTGGAAAGCAGCGCGGCGGAACTGCAGACGAAGATAAATATATATGTAAGTATACCTTCCTTAACCTTTTAATTTATTAGAATTATCTTTTTACCGGTTATGAAATTTGATGTAGATACCCACTGACCGAATTTTAAAAGTATTTGATTTTCCGCGGTCGCATGACATTTTCTTTGGGTCCGTGTTTTTTTTTTTGTATATTATTATGTTAACAGTAGATAAATACAAATTCGTATCATTGTCGAATCTTTAATTTCCTAGTATTTATTGTTTTTATCTTCAGTAAACAATAAAATCCTTAATTTGATATTTATCTAGGTAAATATTATGGTAGATTCAAAAACATAATGAGTGAATGAATAATATCTGTGGAAATTATTTACCTAACCTCCGCACGATTAGTTACAAATTATGGAATTTACACTTCATTCTGGTCCTATTAAAAGTGTGGCGGTGGTGGAAAATATTTATCATATCTTTTATTATCAGAATTAGTGAAAAGATTTTGTTAAAGTTGCCTTACTTCACTCCACACATGAAAAAAAAAAAATAACACCAGATCATCCAATAAGTAGACTAATAAATTATTTTTTTCTCTAACTAAGAATCTAATAACAACAAATTATTTTTTATGTATTTTTTCAATCCCCCGTGACTAGTTATTTCTGGTAGTAATTAACTTGAAACCAAGGGTTATTTTATAATTTTTGCATTTTAAGCTTGTAGCGGAGTAATGCAACTTTATCAAGATTTCTTATAAAAAACACTACTCATCTAAGCATCTTTTATGAATCACTGAATAATGATTAGCTGAATTCCAATCTAGCTTCAAGAGCACACCGGAGCCAAAACATGCTTTCTGATGACAATACTGAAGGCAACGGAAGAAGCAATCATTCAAGCCATCGGGAACAAATCACTTGATAATCCACTACGCTTATCGGTAAGTATTGTTATAATTAATAGTAATTGAAAAGAATCCTTCTACTTAGGTTTTCCTGCATTTGTTTTGAAATTAAGATGATCAAGGGATTTAAATTGTGAGCTTAACAAACCACACAATAAATCTAACTAAAATAGAATTTGCCTAATGTCTTAATAATTTGTTTAGATCCTTTTTATGGAAAACATCTTACTTCATGAAAAGTATGCATGATAATATTAATATGGCTTTCCCTCTATATAGTTTTATTATTTTGGTGTTGGTAAATACGTACAATGATATCTTTGTTTGAATAGATTACCCTCTCATATTTGATAACCAGATAGTGCAATGGAATACTAAAATGTCATGAAACAAAAGAAGCTTTATCTAGCTATAAAGTGATAGGAATTTTTACAACCTCTTCACAAGTCACGCTCTAGTGGATCTCTAAATGCAGTTATCTTATGTCAAGATTTAATATTTCTAAAAGGAAACCAAGGTACATGATATACAAGCAAAAGCTTCTAACAGAAGAAGTGTAGGTATATAATTTCAGTTGTACAAGTAATCATATATTATAATGTGAACAATGTGCGTGCCGCTAAAACTAAAAAATTAGTCCCAGTACTGTCAATACGGTGTGGTGGCCCTCTACCCCCCATCCATGAAGATGGTTCCCATTTTTACCCGAAGGAAATAGACCTCTAGAAGTTTCTAGAACAATCCAGAACATTCGAGAGTATTCTCGAGCATTCCACAACATTCCATTCCAACATCCCGGAATATTATGAAAACTTGTTTTAATCTTCGGGAATAGTCTGGAATGTTCGGGAACATCCCAGATCATTGTGGAACATTTCAGAACACTCTCGAATGTTGTGGAATGTTCTGGAACATTGTGGACCATTTGTATGGGTGGGGCCATGGGCGTAGCCAGGTTTTGATTTAGGGTGAGGCAAAAAATAATAATCTACAGTTGGTACCGAAAAAAGTAGGCTCCTACAACATATTCCTGCTTCAGAATATGAACGGAATAAGGAAAAAGCATCCTATGAAGTGCCGTAAATTTGAAAACGTGACTCGGTCGACAATCCCAGAGGTCATGCATCGGCCAACCAGGGTGGGGCAAATGCCCCACCTTACCCCTCCGTGCCTTCACCCATGGGTGGGGCTACCCGTTGGTAGTGGTATATAAAGCAAGATCCGTTATGGGTTGGAATGTCAGTTCAATCTCATATCAATTCCCTGAGCGAAGCCGGGTACCCCAGCTAGTTATTTTGTAAAACAATAATATGTAAGGAGGTATAAAAGTTGTGTTAATAACTTAAAAATATAATATTTTAAAATTAACGCAACAATATTTTTGTCTGAATTATTACGCAGTTCGTTATGTATGCTTTAAGGATATTTTCGATTTGAGGACCTTTAAACACAATCAATCAAACCAAATTAAGGGCCGAAACCACTTGTGTACTTAGGATTGTGTACCTACTCTCAAACTGATTGATGGTGTGAGAGAAAGTCATCACTTTGGGATTGATTGCTTGTAGAATTCATCAACTTTATGTTCCCATTTTCACATTGCAATTTTATTTTAGGTAACTGACGAAATAGTGGCCAACGTAATTGCCAAAAACGCACCATTTCCAGTTAAGTTGGCCAGTTTAGATGCCGAATTCCTAGAGCAACTACATCAGGTAAGAAAGAAACTTTTTTTTGAAAACATATTTCCGAAAATGCGATCCATTTTTTTTTTTACATTAACTCCACACAGGAGGCCCTGAGGAAAATAATTTCCCTCAAGGCCTATGTCATCTGTGAAGATGATACTGAGGATCTTTTGGGGGAGAGGAAGGAGTGAACATAGGTTTTCAAGAGACCCATGTTTTAGGAGGGAGAAAACACAGAGAAAAGTCATTCTACAGCCGAGTTGTTGACTTCAAGAACGAGTCGTAGAAGCGACCTGTCCTAATGTGACAAACGTCAACCGTGTACATATGTTTTCATTCGCTTGTTAAGATAGGAGAATCTATTTAACAGAGCACACCTTTCTGCACATAGGGTTTTTCAGGTATTTTAGGGCTCCAGACCAGAGGGGGCTGCCAAATTCATGGGGCGCACTTGCGATTTGTTCAGGGTCAGCAGTTGTATACTATCTGCGGGCCTTGGACAGTGCGCCCAGCTTCTGAGATGCTAACTTGACTCTGGCTTCGATGCATGCGAAGGCATTAAGTGCATTTTGCGAACGCATATCGATGAAGGCATTAAGCGAAAATAATTATAACATATGACGCTGCAAAAAATATTCCTTTTCGGTTGGAAGTCTTTTTGTTGTTACTAAAAATATTAGTCATGGTCAATTAAATCAGGCAGTGCTGAAATAAATAAATTAAATCTATTGACTGGGCATTTCTAAAAAACTTGTATACAGCTGAAATAGCAAGATGTTTAGCATAAATTAACAATATGCTCATACAAAATAATCAAGAAAATAATAATGTTTGCGCAACTCAGTTTTAATTATGCTACATAAGTAATATAATGTTTGGTTTTTATTATTAGCACTTTTAATAAATCATTTAAGGTAGATTATGCTACATGTTCATGATTGTTTGAAAACCTTTTTTTTTATTACTTTATTAATAAATTATGATTATTTAAGTCTAGTCCTATAAGTAATGATATGAACAATGATCAACACATAATGAATGGTTCACCGAAGTAAATCTGAAAATATCGGAAATGAGAATCATTTTTAGATTCAGATCTGGACATGGAAGAATATTGTGTTTGATTAGTGTGTCTGATTCTCTAATGTGCTTGATATGAAAAAATTGAAGATGTCGAACATATGTTAATGAAGTGCATTAAATATGAACAACACAGAGTGACAATATCGATGACCTCAAACCCATAGGAAGTTCAGAATTTAATGGCTTCAACTGAGTTCTATGCCATATCAAGAATCATGAATTTCGTATGTAAATTGGAAAATATTTGAAGTGTGCTAAAACCATGTATGATCGTGTGAGAAACGCGGAGATCCGCAAAGAATGCAAGGCTGATGTAAGCGTAATGAGCAAGATCAAGAAAGGAACACTCCGATGGTTTGGGCCTGTAGAGTGAATGAACGAGGAAAGGAGTGCAAGGAGAATATATGACGCAAATTTGAATGGTAGAAGAAGTCGGGGACGCCCGAGAAAGACATGGCACGACCAAGTGAATCAGATACTTGAGTCAGGCCATGTCAAGAGTCAGAATAATAGAAGAGCATGTATGAGATGATGTATGAATGTGAACGAGGCAAGTCGTGTGTGCCAAGACCCAGTTGTTTGGCGGTCTGTCCTCTCTGCGGGGAAATGGGGTGATGGTTAGTTAGTGTAACGGGATAATTAAATAAATTCCACAATCTTATGGTAAACACAATTAGTCTTTATTTTGGGTAAAATCAATTTGCAAGTACGACACGGTTCAATAATAGCAAGACAGGTTAATAAACTTTAGCAATAAATATGGGTTCACTCACAAAGGAAACCTAATTGTTCCCTCAACCGCTTGTTTTACCTTTTACCAAAAGGGTTACAACGAGTCTATTCACTCTGGGTTAGCTGAAATCCGAAGTTGACGGTTTACAATGCGTCTCTTTGATTCAGTCTTGCCAGAGATTTTTGTTGAAGATGCAAAGTTAGAACCGGGAAGCAACTTAACTCTCTATAGTTAACACATAACCTTACATCGGCCATGTGACATCCCTTCCAGGGATCACTTCTGTAAAACTGAGCGGCGGGGTGAAAATTACCCAATAGCATCCACCCATCTAATTAGTAAGAGACGAAGCGATGCGGGAATGGGAAAGTATTCGAGATCGAAGAACTAATCAATAGACTCTCAAAATAAGTAGATGGTTTTGCAGAAATACATAATAATATATATAAATAATCAATAAACGAGCGTAAGCAATTAAATGGTTTGCTACAAAAGTGAATTCTTACACAAAAGAATAGGTACTTTAAAGAACATTAGACATTATAATGACAAATATTATATTAATATTGTAATTTAAAAAGAGTTGAACCAAAAATGTCAACATTTTGTGAGTCAGAATCTTCGATAAATACATTAGGGAAAAAAAAAATCTATGACAAATATAAACGAATTACCTAATTAAAGAATGCAAATAACACAAGGCTCGGATATGGGAAAATCTTATGATTCAGTGCTACCCAAAAGAATCCCTGAGAAGCAATGGATCAAATAGATAAACAACTTTGGTGAGAACACACGCTAGTATGAAGCAAAGAAGCGAGAAGGATGGAGGTTGGAGCAGCTTGGTGTGGCTTCCGTTCACTATTTTGTTAGATGTTGTCTGATTATAATAGATTAATGACCGCTTATTTATTATAGTGACAAATTTATTGGAGTTTTAAAACTTGTGCTTCTGTTTTAATTACAACTGAAAATTTTCTTGATGTATTTACAACGGAATATTTTCTTGATTTATTCTATTCCCAACGAAATGCAAGCAGGCTTGGTAGCAGATAACTGAGTTTAGTTAGTTAATCCACCCATTTACATATTGCCAGGTGTCTATAATAATATATTATTATAATGTCTGCCAAAGTACTCCACTTTATAATCACGCAACCGTGAGATAGGTAAATACTTTTAACAATATTGGTTTTAGATTAGTTTATCATAATTATTTCACTGTATTAATATAATACTGTTTTGTTTTATTACTTGTATCGAAGATATTTAATTTATTTGACCTAGTAAATTTAACACTATGAAATATTAATGAATTTGCAGAGATATATGCAAATAATGTATTTGTTGGTTGAGGCTTCTTTAAATGCTTCTTGAAAAATCAATAACAGGAAGTAAATATTTGGACAGTGACTATACTACTGTTGATTAATTGGTCATACCACTGACGCCAACGCCAGTGTGTCATTTATCACAAAAGATTCTCAGATAAGCAAACAAGTCGGCAATTTAGAATTATTATTATTGATAGTGATTTGTGACCTGATTCTTATCTACTGCGATGCTACCATATTAACAGTGATATATGCTGCCACCCTTTAAACCTATTTTTCGCAATTTTCCTAAAAAAAAAGTTTTCATTTGCTATTTTTATAACCATTGCTGAGTACTTTTTTATTTAAAAACATTGAGAAATAACTGACAATATAAAATAGAAATGTTTTAAAATCGAAATGTTGTAAGATTTTATTCCTGTACATACCTATTCCTATTTGTGTTGTGTCTCGTATATTTATGATTCGCAAATCAAAATGCATAATATGTTTTACAAGTTATATGAGAAATAAATTCCTTTGTTTGTAAATCTGGTTTTTCCCATTCATTATATTTTTTACTAATTAGTTTATACTTCCGACCGGTCAGTGGCTGAGTTGGCATCATGTCTGCTTCCCACCCAAGCATCTTGAGTTCAATTCCTTGGCTGCCTATTCCTCCATCGTAACAGAAGTTTTATGTTTCCATATACTGTCGAACTTGGTTATATGTAATGATTACGACAATGGTGAGGTCTCTCTATGATGCGCAATTACCAAATGATATTTTAGTTGAGACTTATTTTCATATAACTTAGCAATAATGTTCACGCAATATCGAGGTCACAGCTATCTATAATGAGCAATTACCAAATGATATTTTAGTTCAGACTTATTTTGATATAATTGTTGGGTGTTCGAGGATTATTCGCTGATATAAAGTGCAAATAATATTGTCAACACAATTTCTATATACATACATACATAAATGGATTGTTTAGTTTGAAAAAAAAATTAATAATTGAGAATTATTCTCTAAGTAAGTAAAAATAATCAAAGATGATGACATAGCGATTGGCGTGCAACGGTGACGGCTGGCGGGAATTTCCTATCCCGTTGGGGACAGGTTTATATTTGTTGGCTGTGTGAAACATTGCTACCCATCAGGCACCGTGTAAAATTGTTGTAAAATCTGTAAAATTCTTATGAATTTTCATTTGCAATTTTGTTACCATTTTATATCTTCATTTGTAATACAACTCATCATCAATTTTGTTTTGAAAACTGTAATGTATTGCTTTACGGGTTGATGCCTTATCAACCGTACACATGCAAATCCTTGAATACTGGGCCCTTTATCTCCAGTATTCCTTAAATGTTTAATAGTGAAACTACAAAGGTACTGAGAACACAAAAGGTTTATTGCTTGAATATAATAATAGTACAATGGAATATAAGATCTAGCCCATACGCTGGTTAACAAATCAGAGGCGCTCCCACGACGAGAGCGCGTTAATAAAACTAGCGATCATGAATCTCAGCTGTAGTTCGGTAAAAACCAAACTCCTACCTGAGACGTCAACATGACATGTACTACAAAAACCAATAAAATTGCTTATGAAGGTACCTATGAGTACCTATATCATTTGTGATAGTGTTGCATAATTTTTTTAGCTGAGGGGGCCGCTTTGCCTATTTATCAAATGTGTTTTGGGCATCACTGCTTTGTGACAAGTAAAGTTTTAAAAAACTAATAACAATCCCGCAAGCTAGTGATTTATGACAAAAGATATTTTACAAGTGATACAATATGCACACACAAACTAGTGATAATAAGATTTTTAGGTTTTTTTTCTTGGAAGGCCCAAACCAGGTGATGTTAGTAATAATGCGTTGATTGTTTTGTGGGGGAAATTGAGAAGCATGAAAGCAAAATCTTTAAAACTACCATTGATTTCTAGACTCCGCAGGTTTTTTGCTGCTAGGCCCTGCGGATGGCTTTTGGTTCAGCTTCGCCCAGTTTAAGTGTTAGTGAGCATTTTATAAATCCGATAGGAATTTGTTCCAAAAACAGCCGGTTCCTCGGATCTAGTGACAGCTGGTTACTAGGACAAAGTAACCGCGACAGGCAATGATGTCATATATAATATATGGACGGCTGGACGCGTGGTAAAAATTACAATGAGGTATTATTATTCACAACTGCCAGATACAATAATAATAATCATACCATGCATCTCTCCATACCCGGAAAGGTCCACGAAAGCATGAATCCAATAGTACTTACGCCAGTCAGCGCTAGCTCCTCACGCTAGCTGTTAATGTAAGTGGCGCCATCTTTTGGCATTGCTTTAATTCGATTCTATTACGAAAGTCATTTTGTAACAAATTCCACATACGAAAACGGTTTTGCATAAGACGCGGCGTCAGAGATGTACTCGAAGCCAGGTTCTTAAGTACCGGGTTCTCGGATATGAAGGACAAGGTCAGAATCGTTTGCACCATTATCAATCTGGGACCTAGGTACTATTTAATTATTGTAGCTACTCTGAATTATTTTTGAATAATTTTCTATGAAATTTGCGAGTGGCTTTTTGAAAAACCATCCAACATTCGACGGGTTAATACTGTCAGATATTATATTTTATTTAAAAAGTGTATTTCTAATATATTTTTTAATTCGTATTTTGAAAATATACTATACATTTGCCAATATATTGATAGTAAAGGCAGGTAAGGTACATACGGCTTTTAAAAAACGTATTTTGGATATAGCGAGTAAAGGCTATAGTAGCAAATTAAGTCGGCCCTCTCATGCTCCTTATAACCAAGCCTGACTGGATTCATAATTATTTCTGCAAACATACATTTTCGACTGAACAAGTAAGTATGTTGCACATATTTACGAGGGCTGTCCGTAAAATAAAGTCTCCAAGGTGCTGCGGTTGCGAGGAACAATTTTATGCAAGATCCGAGAAAACCGGCATGTAGCTTGGTTTCCCTACGCCAAATCCCTACAAAGCTGCACTCTCTGTGACACTTAGTCTCGGCGTGGCAGCCATTCGCGATGAAGCTTCTGCTCGCCGCACCCGCCAGGTGTGAATTACGCTCTATAATTAGATTTTTTGTGCGAAGAACAAAACCCCAGTAGAAATTCATTCTCAGCTATTTGAAGTGTACGGAAAACAGTGGATGAGTGCGAAAATGCGCGCACTTTAAAATAATTTACTCAGAGAATTTAAAAGCGTGCCGGACGGCCATCGGTTTCAGATGAAAAAATTGCCAAAGTGGAAAAAACAATGATTACAAATCGACGGGTGACGGTTCTGGAGCTCTGTGGTATGATCCCTGATGTCAGTAAGACCACTTTTGACAAGATTGTGACAAAAATTTTGGGAGACCACAAAGTCTGCCCAAGGTGGGTCCCAAAACGCTCACGAAGATCACAAAGAACAACGGGTTAAAGCAGCCCGCAGATTCCTTGAGTGCTACGACATCGATGGCGAAGAATTCTTGAACTCAATTGTGACTGGGGACGAGACCCGGATACACTTCACGACCCCCGAGATAAAGAACAGTCCCAGTGGCATCATTCAGATTTACCGATGCAAAGTTTAAAAACGAATTACAGAGCGTAACGCATACCTGGCGGGTGCGGCGAGTGGAAGCTCCATCACGAATGGTTGCCACGCCGAGACCAAGCGTCACAGAGGGTGCAACTTGGTGGGGATTTGACAAGGGGAAACCAGGCTACACTCTAGTGTTGCAAGTTTGCTCGTAAATCATTCCTCGCGACCGCAGCCCCTTGGAGACCTTATTTTACGGACAGCCCTAGTATTAATGTATGCATACAAATAAAATATTATATGTTTTAATTATCGATGTTGGTACTTATTAATACTACGTTTTTAATGTAAATTTATTTTAAGAATGGTCACTGTCACCGATAAATAAATAAGAAGCAAGTTACGATGTATGTTCCTTGCGAATGATGACGTGCATACAAGCTCTGCCTGGGAATACTACACTTTATTATTTTATTGGACTATTTATATTATACACATTGATATAAAGTTTAGAATAAGGAACTCCCGTGAAAAATATTATGGCTTTAAAAAAAAAAAAATTCATATAAAGTATAGACCAATAAACGCTGATTCTGAATATATAAGTTTTATTAAATAATATTAAACGCAGAGTTTTTAAAAAATTATTAAAAATTCCATTTTTAATAGGATCATTGAAACACCCTCAAGTTGGTATTATTAAAATATTTAGTGGTGACGTCACCGATCACCGTAAAGTCATTGTATGGGAATGTAGGTATGACACAAGCCATCGTATTAACAACATTTCATCTTATTCGTTCATTTACATATTATTTATAGAAATTTAGTTGTTGTATTTATTGAAACATTATCTAGGCCTAAATAATTCAGTTTCAAAAATAAAGATATCTCTAATTAGTTTATCTCTATTATTGAAAATATTCAAAAGCTACTGTACAAAAAAAATAGTAATGCTGCTTCTAGGGGAAATGGCGGCGAGTCAAACAGCTGATTGCGCGATCTTATAGTAGGAGAGCCCAAGAGGCTGAATGGGTAGTTACTTGAGCGTTGTGGGGCCTTTTGGATTGAGTAAATCCCAAAATCTCCGCTTGGGCTCCCCTACTATTCGGTGCTTCGGTTTCCATTAATATTGATTTCGATTCTTAAAAGCCAAAAAAATAATAATTTTTATACCACTCTCCAGTAATAATATTGAAAAATATAATAATATGAATAATGATATGTAGAAATGCTAAGAAATTTTTTCCATAGGAAAGCTGATAGTTCAGAAATGCACAAAATAATATGCAAGGCAGATAGAAATATTTCACCATTAAATTTATACGACGAGAATGCCAGCATTCTTATAAATACCAACCAGGAATTATTAGATTCCTGGTCAAATAAAATTCTTCACGCAAAACACTTCAACTATCTCAACCAAACATATGTTGACAAATTTTCGTCAAACAAATGGTTGAGTATTGGAGAGTTGAGCGCAGAAATAGAAGGCTTTATGCTTGCCATACAAGATAGAGTCATTAATACTAAAAATTATAGGAAGCATATCATCAAAGATGCAAATCAAATTGATGATTTATGTAGAAAATGTTTGGCTTTTCCGGAAACTATAGAACATATTATATCGGGATGTTCTGTATTAGCGCCGTCCGAGTATACATTTAGGCACAATCAAGTTTTAAAAATAATTCACCAAAGTTTGGTAATTAAACATAACTTGATTGACTGCCGTAATGTACCATATTATGAATATGAACCAAATTCATTTTTAGAAGATGAATTTTATAAAATTTATTATGATAAAACTATTCTGACAGACAGAACAATTAGTCATAATAGACCCGATATAGTTTTACATGACAAAATTAAGAAAATAACTTATATCATTGATGTCGCTATTCCATATTCTTGTAATATTCAGAAAACTGTTTCTGAAAAAATAAGAAAATATACAGATTTAGGAAATGAAATTAAAAGAATTTGGCATTCTCAGACTATAAAAATATTACCATTTGTTATTTCGGCTACTGGCATTATACCTAGCTCTCTCATTCAAAATTTAGGCGTATTAGATTTGTCAAAAAATTTGTACATAAAAATGCAAAAGTCGGTCATTTTAAATACATGTAGGATTACGAAAGATTTTTTAAATATTTATATTGAGGGATCAGTAGGATTTATCGGACCAGTTAGGATTTCATCAGAGCCGAACCCTCTGATATGAAAATATCTGGAGTCGGTGAAATATTTTCCCATTATGTTTCTGGTGGATTGACGTATTGTTCTTGTATTGTTTTATTCTTATATAGTGCACTTACATTGCGTTAATTTACTAGATATTCATTTGTGGAAAAGTGTGTGTAAGGGTTTAGTCTTTCATTTGGGAAAGATTCAACCCGGACATAAAATCTGGAGCACCGTAAAAAATATAATAAATAAATAATTCCACCTAAATAATGTTTTAACTTATCGAATAGTATCATACTTTCTTCCATATAACTGTCATAGTGGGTGGTTTGATATATTTATTATGCTGTCATACAAAATGAATACTTGTTGAAAATAAAAATAACTTATACGTCATGAGTGATGACGTCACATGATTTACTACACATACGGTGGTTTTCGGGATATCTTGAAAAATTAAAACTTTGACAATTATTTTAACTATTAAAACTAAGTCTAAAAATAAAATAAAATATGCAGTTATTTAAGTTAGAAGGTCATTATTCCTAAAAAAAAAATTGGACTGGAGTTCCTTATTGCAGTAGGTACTGAAAATAATGCCATTTTGAAGTATGTAGCAAGTATAAGCAGGGGGTATTTGAACGCTACTGGATTGATAACAGTGAAGCTAATAATCTAAGAGTAGAATATTATGTTGTTTTGTTATGCGTAAGAGCATTAATATTCAAACTTATAATGATGATATTTAAAACTAATCAGGTGCTAATTGCAAGAACATACTAGTGACCAGTACCCCGTGGTACTGTCCTAATTCACCACTAAATCAACAGTAAGGAGTGGGAGCGCGGGTTTTTTTAAGCAGCGTATGGCGCTGCTAATTATGCCGTAAGCACATATTTACCATATCAATATTGAAGCACTTCCAAGACTCAGATAATAAGTACTCCGTGTGCACTTAGCAGCTATTTAAGCAGCACATGTATATATATTTTTTTATCTATGTAGTTATTAACCTAATTAAAGATATAATTTATTTCATTCATACTGTTGTTAATGTAATGATTAAAATGATTATAATACATTCATTATGCTAATACCGAAATAGATTTTTTTTAATGGAAGCCTTGATTGTACCTCATTGTAATTTACACATTTGTTTTTTGCTACTTAAAAATATTCAATGAATATTATTATGTACTTCTATAGCAAAACCAACTACAGTAGAACCCTCTTAAGAAGTTCTCTGTTAAGAAGTTTCGTGGCTTAAGGTTTTTTCGGTCCCTCGGCCCAAAATTGGCCCAATTTTTCCCACATATAAGGTTTTCCTGCTTAAGAAGTTTGTTTTTTCCGGTCCCTTGGAAAACTTCTTAAGAGGGTTTCACTGTAATTATTTTGAGTGTCTATTGACTAGTTATTCGATCTCGAATACTTTCTCATTCCCGCATCGCTTTGTCTCTTACTAATTAGGGGTGAGAGATGCTATTGGTTAATTTTCACGCTGCCACTCAGATGTGATCCCTGGAAGGGATGTTACTGCTGCGATGATCAATATAATGCCAAGTTTAAGTATGGAAAGTCAAGTTTGCTTCCCGGTTCTAACCGCACATCTTCGGGTAGACCTCTGGCAGGACTGGAATACTTTCAGCTAACCCAGAGTGAATAGACTCGTAACCCTTTTGGTAAAAGGTAAAACTAGAGGTTAAGGGAACAATTGGGTTTCCTTTGGGAGGGAACCCATAAAGTTATTGTTAAAGTTTATTTTACTGTTTACACTTCAATTTTTAATAAATATTATTTGCTTCAATGTCTCCATGTTAAGTCAAATTCGAGTTCTGAATAATTAAATATTCATGTCAAAGTTTCACTTCATTACTTAAGCAATAAAAAGCAAACATATTACCATTCTCCTTTATAACGGTTTTTAATTGTTTGCCTTCTAATTCCGAGAATTTCAATTCCCCATTCCACTGTTCCAAATTGGTATTTTGTGTCCAGTCCACAAGACACTATAAAATTATTATTGGTTTTCTCTAAATTCATTATCAGATGACCTTGAAAGTTTTGAAGGATATTTTCTCGACTCATTATGGGACAGTAATGATAATGTATTTACTTTGGTTAGTTCACGGTTTTGAAATATTGAATGTGTTTCCTAATAATTCTATAGTAATGAAAATTTAAGTAATAATTATTGTAATAAAATAATATTTTAACAATAATAATTGCTTTGTTATGTAAAAGGTCTTTTATGCATGTAATTTAGAATTTGTTACCATTACACTATAATGTTACATTTGAATATTGATAATAAAATATAGAACAATTAAAAAAAAAAAATGTTTTTTTAAGTTCATGTTTATAAAATTAGAGCATTCCTTAGCAATCAATGGAAATTCATAGTTTATTAATCTACTTACATAACCCACCTAGGGGCAAGTAAAAAATTGTCTACACTATTCATTCCAAGAAAAAAGTTTTCTGTTGGTTACAAAGCTACTTTTGCACCACCTTCTGCACAACCAAGTCTGCGAGAAAATTAGGACGATCTCGCAAAGCATCCTTGAGCCACCCAAACAGATGACAGTCGAAGGGAGCAAGACCTGGGCTGAATGGAGGGTGTTCCAGTACCTAAAAATTGATACACCATGACTAACGTCCAAGGAAGACGCTACCTCACCGATGGTAACTCGCCCATTCGCTAAAACCATAACTCGAGCTTGCTGAATCTTGTCGTCTCTTAAGCATACATGTGTAGAAGACAGTATGACAACATTGACAACCTTTAAAGGACAAAATAAAGTGTATGACATCAATTGTGATAACTATACTTCATACTTGTTGGCATTTATTTAGCTTATTCGTCCGCACACTGTGCAGTATCTGGATGACGCTATTGAGGTAGGCAAATGGAAGCAATAAATTAAGCTACCAATATAATTGAATATATTACTCTAACTGATATCTACACATCATGTCCTCTGAATCAATATGGCCTCATTTAAATTATGATCTTTAGTTAATTGGGTCACCACAAATAGAATGATGCTCCAATTAAATGATCCGCGTATGTGCCTAAATGGTTTCTTAGCTTTATTTCTTTTTTTAGTGAAGTTTTATTTTTACAGTCATAAAAGAGGTAAAAAATAACAGATTGGGTACAAAAAACATTAATGATTAACACAATGTAAGCGATTGGTTTTTTTATCAATACCCTCTAAAAATCGGCAAATTTTTTCAGATTCATGTGCGAAATTACGTTTCACGTAAAATAGCTATAACTTCTGAAGTATGGATCATATTTAAAAGAAAATATTCAGTGCCTTTCGTTTACTGAAATCTTTTATAATATCATGTTACAAATTGAAGGTTTTTTTAATTTTGGAAAAAAAAACTGCACTTTTCAGGTCTAATAATAAAATCAGTCATTTTATGCATGTTCAACATAATTTATATCTTGTAATATATAAAAAGATTAACACTAATATTGTTTCAAAGCATGATATTGTGGAGAACATCTTCAGGTATATAATGGTACATCTTTGCCACCGTGCAATAATTCTACCAATTGCCGGGTACCTAGTACATGTCTCACCAGAGTTCGCGCCTAATTTTGACTTCACTGAATAACAACACGTCTTTGCATTACCCTCCGTCTACCAATAGTACGTAAATACAAAAACGCTTTTAGACGTCTCCCGCTCTTTATCAACAGTATGAAAAGTATTTGTTTAAGCGTCTCCCTCAAACAATGTGTTAGGATGATTGTAACCAACTTGTTCACAACCTCTTAAAATATTTTGCTTCATTTCTTATCGTCGGTATGCGTCTTCATTTCTGAGATAAATCAGTGACGGAGAATTTCCGGATTGGAAATGTTAGAGGACCTTGCTGCCAAAAACGCGCGTAGGGATTGTAAATAGACTGCCGGGTCTCGTACACTTCTTCGTTCATATGCTGATTTGGCTGATTACGATGGTAGTAGGCTATCCTCCTTTTATCCAGTACCTGGTGGATGGCGATACTGCATGCGCCTAGATTCTGCCTGAGCCTGGTGCCTTAGCGGTGTCCAGAGTTTCTGACTGTTTCTGAAGGAGATAGGCACCAGGAGCTCTATTCAGGCAGAAGTTCGGCAGGAGGCAGCGGGTCTACGGAGGAACTTTCAGAGGTAGAAAGAAATAATAGACGGTGTGGCTTGTTAAAGTTGAACTGATTTATTTAAAAACGGCATTGCATTTATATTGTTTACACAGCCCGATAACTTACACAGCCGTGGTTAGCTAATAGTGGTGGGGAGAATGTTCCGTGCCACAACATACTCCAATTTGGGGATGCCATAGTCTCATTCACTCCAGACGGGAGCAGTTAGAGCATTAAAAAAAAAAAATCGGGGGTGTGTTTTGAGGATTCCATGACAGTTGATCCCGACAGTTGGCTTCCGGCATTCTTATATAAAATATGCAGTCGGTGTAGGGAAAATGCTGTATACCTACTTACACAAAATATAATTAAGTGTCCTCGACGAATGAGCAGAGAGGATTTACTGCCAAATAACAAAAGTATAAAACATATTTTAATTCAGATGCATCAAAGATAACATTACTTGTCTATACCAATGTATAAGTACAAAAAATCGACATAATAAAGATTAAAAAATAACATATACGGAAAAAAAACTGCTTAATGTTCATTTTGTCGGTGGCCCCGGCGAAAGCAGTCGCTTAAAATGGTTTTCTTTAATTAATTTTACAGACCGTTGTGTACATATTTAATTATTATATTTGATAACAGTGGTTAATTGGTGTAAAATGCCATACGTAGATATTTAGTTTGAGCAAATTCTGACAAGTTTTTAGATAAAAATATGATTACATGCATTTATTTGACCTAATTTGTCCCTCGGGCGGTCAAATTAGGTTCTTAAGACAAACTCGTATATTTTCCCGGATCCCCCGTAGGATAGCTTGATGAAATCTGCTTAGTTCACTATCCTGCGAGGTCCCTGGATTTTTAAAATGGAAAAAATGTAAGAGTTATAATCAAAAAATAACTACATTTTAGAATAAAAAACATTAGTAAAAATAGATTTATGATAGATACTAAGTAGAAAAATACAAGAATAACATAAGAATTATCAATATAAGATTACTATTTTCAAGTAGAATCTGGAACAGTCAGAAACAGTCAGAAACTCTGGACACCGCTTATGCACCAGGCTCAGGCAGAATCTAGGCGCATGCAGTATCGCCATCCACCAGGTACTGGATAAAAGGAGGATAGCCTACTACCATCATAATCAGCCAAATCAGCATATGAACGAAGAAGTGTACGAGACCCGGCAGTCTATTTACAATCCCTACGCGCGTTTTTTTTTTACTCAAAAAATAAATTTTCAATGTAAAAAAATTTTGTAAGTAAAAAAAAACGCGGTCCATCCTCTCTGCTAACCCCTCTATAATTATGGTCTTCACCCTCACAGAAACAGATAGAGCAATGAAGCGCGTAGGCAACTGAAACAAGGTAGTGTTTGTAAGGTGATTTATGCATAACAATCCCTTCCGCGTTTCAGTCGGCAACTCGACTGAAACGCGGTAGGGATTGGAAATACGCGACCCAGCAACTTATTTACAGTCTTATAAAGATAAAGACGTCTTTTACAATTATGGAAGAGAAAAGATGTCGAACCTTGTCTACTTATTTATATGACAAGGTTATCAATACAATGTCATTACAGATTATATTATAACAATATAATTACAGATTAATTTCAATCAATCAAAGAAATAATTATGACCCAAGAAGGCAATAGGACTTTTTAGACAATTGTTTCTTCAATCACTTTCCACATAACTCTGCATATATAATTTTAAAATTGTGACAGTTTCTACACAATGCTAAAATTTAAAAGAAAAAAATAACAAACTTTCCATCTACTACTTAATCAATTGCTTTGTCAATTATATCAGGATAAAAGAGTCACCGGTAAAGATATAACCATTGCGTTAGAATGGTTAGAGGAAGATATTGTACAAATACATCCTAAATGTAGTTTTTTTGCACGGGAAATAAACCGTGGTTCGATTTACTGTTTGGAATCTTTTAAGGAATACAGAATGAAAAACTTTCTAATCTTTGGTAAAAAAAAATAAGTAAACTGAATCTTGTTGACAGCATTTTACAGGAGAAAAGGCAATTTGATCATGAGACGATTTATGATTTTTGAGAGATATTTTATTTTCATTTATTTACTAGCTGATCTGTCGAACTTCGTACCGCCCCAGAATCAATAACTGTTGGGTTAACTTATTAGCTGAATTAAATTCAGTTAAAAATTACACAATGAAGCAATTATCGATGCGCAACTGTCCATGTTTTGTTTTTGTTAATATCAGAGATGGCGTTGTGTTCTTTTTTTTGTAATTTTCTTACTTTTCAACTTACGGGAAATGCGTTTCATTTTCTTTATACGTGTGAGGGAGATTTATTATTATTATTGTATTTTTCCTTTGGAGGGGTGCAGAAATACGTTCACCGTTTGTCTCATTTTTGACTATTTGACATTTAGTGTGTAAGAAAGAGGGGCAGCATTATATTATGCAGCATTAACAAAAGCAAAAGAATCAGTGCATTGACATTTGAGGTTTTTGAATTTTTGGAATTCACTAACTATTTAATATTATACTTATCACAATATTGCTGCAGCTCTTTCAAAATATGGGAATTCGTTCCATACAAAAAGTATGAGGAAAAAAATTTCTTCATAATTTTTTTTCTTCGTGAATGTGTCTGATGTTTTAATAGCTATTCTGCTATTCGGGGCGGAGACAAATCCAACAAATTAAAGATCATAAAAATCGGTCCAGCCATTCTTGAGTTATAAATGGTGTAACTAACCCAACTTTGTTTTATATATTAAGATTTCTATTCTCGAACATACATTTTACAAATGATTACTATGGTTTACATAGATAATAAGTTTCAGTAATACAAAAACAATGTTAATAATCAGTAACTGTATGTAGATAGGTTAGTAGTAGTGTTTTGTGAACATCTCACCAGAAGAATCTGGGATGTTTGCATGTTTTAGATTAAGTGTTATTCAAGTAGTTGAGATGGCCATAATCCCTCTTACTTATAATTGCGGTTTAAGTATTACGCAGCATGTTAGGTCATAATAGTGAAAACCTTGAGACGTATTACCAACGTGTGGGTGTAGTTAATCCGGATTTAAATTGTTTGCTGCCGATCACTCCCATGGGATTTGCATCGCTTCCGGGTGCTGCTCACTCCCATGGGCGGACCAAACCGGATTACTTTTTTCACGTAAGAATGACGCAGTGGCATCCATCATTCTTACGCGGACAAAGCCAGCAGAGAGTGTGTATTTTATTCACTTACTGACTGTATGAACATAGGCTCATAATAAGTGAAAATAAAATCACAAAAAGGTGGCATACGTTAATCTTTCATTACACAAAGCCGGCAGTGAAGGAGTTAAGGCCAGCTTAACTATTCCAACACTGAACTGATGCATAAGATTCTAATAAGATGGTATGAATGTTGGTTACAGATCGGCAGTAAGCATGACCGGGTGCTGATGGTGCCAGTGAGAAACCCCGAAGGAAGCATCGCTCTCATTGTGGGATTGATAGGAGTTGACTGTGCTGTAGAATTTCAACAGAAGGCTGTCACATATGTGGAAGAACTCTTCAGGTAATATTTTTATTCACTTTATCATAAGTTAAATGATGCAAAGGGCAAGGGGCGCTTGTGCAGCGGCACATTTAGCCATGTTTGAATTGGGTTCTCGCAATGAGTAGCAAGCACCACTTGCCCTTTGCATCATTTAACTTATTAAGTACTCTTGTAGCATATTATCAAAACCTAAATGGGTGAGTACTCCAAAGCGTAGCTAAGCTAGAGAACTTTGTAGATAGCGTGAGTAAATTGCTGTGCACATAATATATTCAGTCGGCACTTGAAAGATTTTTTTTACAAATTGTGTAAACAGATAAGGATTACATGTATTACACTGTGTACACAAGAAATTATTGTGTAGCTACCAGATAATGTTCCCAATACTATGCATATTATGTATGTTAAAGATAATTAATTATCTGTTCTATCTTTGTGTTTATAATTACAGTGAAACCCTCTTAAGAAGTTTTCCAAGGGACCGGAAAAAACCAACTTCTTAAGCAGGAAAACCTTATATGTGGGAAAAATTAGGCCAATTTTCAGCCCAGGGACCGAAAAAACCAAACTTCTTAAGCCACGAAACGTCTTAAGAGAGAACTTCTTAAGAGGGTTTCACTGTAGTTTTAATATTGAATTTGTTATAATATGGCTGGTGACTTTGATCGCTGCTTGGCTAGCATAAAAAAAAACCATGACATCTTTTTCTGAGGCTGTTTTTCTAAATATTCAACACAGTCGTGTAAAATTGTTATAATTGGGGACGGAATAGCGATGATTAAGTTCTGCATTTTGTTGGAGGCCTCGGGGGAGTGCTTCCTTTTAAAAGGACTCGAGTTCTAGGAGCAGGTCCGGGTCCGAATTTTTTACCGGTACCTGGTGCTGTTGCGGCTACCGGGATGCACAGGTTCGGCCAGAGCCGAACCTCGGAGTCGAAACCCGCACAAGAACTCGAACCCGTAAAATAACCCTCACGACTTGTGATTGGCTCGGATCGTGAACTCGGGTTTCGGCTCCAGGTTCCGGGTTTTCGTCCGAGTCTTGCACCGGGTTCTCTGGGAGTAGTCGATTTAAAAAAAAGAGTAGGAGTAGGATCCGCTTCCCGCAAAGAACCAGAGTTCAAGAGCCCATTCCAGCTGAACTGAAACATCGCTAATACAGAATAACATTTTTTTTAAATATTTAAAGTTAATTATTTAAAATTTGTTAAAAATAGTATATTATTTAAAAAATTTAAATACAGTGGATTCCGCTCAATTGGGATGGGACACATCGGTTCCAAACATTTTAGGGCAGATAAGCGGCTGTTTCAATTAAGCAAAGTTTAAGGAAGATAAAAAAATGTATATTTATTGTGCTTTAACCAAAGATATTCAAATACAAAAGAGATATGCTATGATGTCCGCGCGACTGTCGCCGAACTACGGCCTAATGCGCGTAGTTTGCATACAAAAAGAAGTTGTTCATTTTATTGATTTTTTGAAGGTGTGCATTATTATTGGTTAACAATATAGTTTGAATACGGAAAGATTTGGTTCATTTAGTTTAGCGTTCGTCTAGTTTATTTGTTAATTATTCGTTCATTTAGTTTATTCGTTAATTGGTAAACAACACCGGCGACACCCAGAAGCGCAGTCTCACCTAGTAAAAACGGCGGATAGCACATCTCCTTATATTTCAATATCTTTGGCTTTAACTATGTGCAGAATTACCTATACTACATTTATTCGAGTTATCTCAAATGTGTTTTTAAACTTAAAAAAAAAATGTAATTACTTACAGAAAACTATATACTGACTGTAAGTGTACTAACTTTTTGACCGGTCAGTGGCTGAGTGGGCATCGCGTTTGAGTCCCACTTGGCTGGCAAGTTCTCCATCACGACTCAAATATGAGTGATTACACATGTCAAATCTTTTTAAGTCAATCTAAATTATTTATTTAGCTGTACCAATCTTTATTACTCAATAATGATGGATAGGAACATTTTAACATGCCATTGCCAAATAATATTGATGAAAGTAAATTTAACCAATCTTTTCTAATTAGCAATGGCGGATAAGACCATTGATCTGTCATTTGACTTGGCCATTGCGACATTGCAATGATGAAAATGGATGTATAAGATTAATCTTTGCAAGATTGACAGAAGACAACATTTACTTAATGGTAATCTGATTGCAGTTTATATTGTCTAAATTGTTCCATTTTTTTATGAAGCTTTATCACATTTCATATACATGTGTCAAAGGTACAATTTATTGTATATTCTGTAATTTTTCTTAATAATACAATATAATAGGAAAATAAAAAAAAGAAATATTACAGAAAAAGGTCCCAAAAAACTAATTTTAACCACTGGAGCAATTATGGTCGAAAGATGGACCACTTTTATTTTTCTGCAATTGATAGCGGTCCAAAATTGGACCACATTTTCCTACCATTCGTAAAACATTTATTGTAAATTTTTAAAACATTTCCTTGGCCAGCCATTTATTTTAAAACGAATCTATTGAAATTCTTTATCTATTATGACTATAGATGTCGCAAATTTGAACTTAGTAGACTATTTTAGAACGATGTTAAAAATAAATTTTTAAAATATTTTTTTCCCCGCCGAAGTTTTGTTTACCGGTTTATGGTTAAAATGAAGTCCTTTTTTCGTAGATATGCACCTTTCATTAAAGCGATGTTAAAAATAAATTTTTAAAATATTTTTTTCCCCGCCGAATTTTTGTTTACCTGTTTATGGTTAAAATGAAGTCCTTTTTCCGTAGATATGCACCTTTCATTATAAAGTAAACCACAGACAACATACGGAAATCGAAAACATTCTACGTTGACTCAAATAAGTACCCCTCACGGCAGTTTCAAAGTAAAAAACACGCAAGATTTGCGCGGTTATAAACATTATGATTTTTTTATATTTATTTTATAAATCCTAAAAATATGAGATAAATGGTAAAATACAGGTTGATTCATTGGTCAGCTATATATATAGCACTACAATAAATTTTTATGTCTCCATGTTAAAATTCGAAGATATGATTTTTTTAATGTTGATAAAATTTAAAAAATGATCTTCTGGGAAATGGCAAATTTATTTATTTTGCGTGATCGCTCCAGTGGTTAAGTAGTTTGTCAATGGGTGCTTTTACTTTGAAGATAAAAATAAAAGTTATTTTAATTTACTATGCAGTTAGAAATTGTTTGTGTTATTGAATTCAGTACAGTCATATCGTTGGGTTTCCTTAGACACTTACAGCCTTACTTATAAAAAAAATACTTCATAACCATTAACGTTAGCAGGGATGCCTGGGTTCATGTTCGTGTGAGGTTTGTCTAGGTGTTGGCTGCACATGTGTTTGCCCACCTACTGCGTGGCGGGCCGGATCGGGAGAGACTGGTTGAGGGAGACCTTTAGACCTCTCCAACTGGAATCTCTCGATCCAACACCTTGCACCATAGTGGGAGGGATGGAATCATACTTCTGTCACTCCTGAACATCTTTTACATTGACCCTCATATCTTTTTCCTTCCCAGAACTTCCTTTCCATTAAAAAACCTCCACACAGCATCCCCAAAGATGATACAGGCTCTGGGGTAATTTTTTTTCCTCAGGGCCCCCCTGTGAGACTGTAAAAAAAAATAAGCTTAGGCTAATTTGTTCAGTTTTCGGAATAGCTCATATAGGTCTCACAGAAATGGTTGTGTCTCCCTTACTATAATGGTTAAAAATATTATGTAAAAAGTGTTAGAAAGAGAAAATACCATGCTTTGTATTCAAATCTAAAAGTGAACATCAAAATAATTCAAATGTACACCTTTATGAATCCAAAGTTTCCCGCTGCAATTTGAAAAATAATTGTGTCATGTCAAACTTTTTGACATGACAAAAAAGTGAGTTGACGATAATGTTTATAATACATTTGCCTAATAAAATATGTGTGTGTTTTTATTTTTTTTCGTTATCAGTAGAGACCGGATTATATGCAAATGCATATTTGCATATGCATTTGCATATTTAGACCTTTTTCAGCGGTAATTGCATATTTTAGCAAAAAAATTGAGATCTTGCATATTTACGCTCGATCTCGTTCATCGATCAGATGCCTCACATAATGACACCAATCAATGAATTCGATAGTGCAGAGGCTTTGGCAGTTTTCTAGTGCAAAGAAGCGTTTGAAGATGCTCGTATTAAAAAAAAAAACTAGCTATGATTAGCTCTCATTTCGCCTACATACCTGCAAGTATAAAAACGCTTGAAACTCATGAATTGGCGCTGAATGAATTCAGATTATGAAGAAAATTCACCTTATGAATTCCTCGTTATGAAAACTGTTTGAAAGCTTATTGAACAATAACCCAGGGTTTGAACTCTTGTACAAAAATTGATAGTTTAAATTCTGTCCAGTCACATCAGTAGACGTAGAACGCTCCTTTCCGCTTTCAAAATTATTAAGCGATCGTAGACACAATTTGTCTACAGTACATTTAGAACAGTACTTAGTCATATACGTTTTTAAAGGTAAATTGTAAATTTCACTGTCAAATACATTTTGTAATTGATATTTTCAAAAATTCGATTGTTATCCTTGAAAACTAAAAGCTTAACAAAATAAAAAATAGTTAAAAATACGACTGCCTGTATTATTTCATGTTGCATATTTTGGCCCTTTTTATGGATTTTCGTGCATATTTTAGCTATTTTAATTGCATATTTGCATGCATATTTTGGACTGTTTTTGTTGCATATAATCCGGTCTCTAGTTATCAGTAATTTTAGTTTACCAGGAATCACTGGTTAAAGTAAATCAAGTACGTCCCTTAACACCCTGTATACCTTTCCATGAACAATTATTATTTGTGAGTTTTTAATTTGTAAGGTATTTAACGTACATGGTCGTTTATAAATGGAATAAAATTTTCACGTTTTTTAGTAAGGCTGATATTGTCTATTTTCTAAACTACCCTGAATGTCAAACTATTATTTGGCATTTAGGATAGTTTAGAATTGAATAGACGATATGTTCTGTCAATAAATTATTGCTCAACTTGTCATTGCAGTAAAATCTAGTTTATTCCGTTTTAAGCAAATGAGAGGTGTCGTTATCAACAGAATCTGCTAGAAAAACAGATAATTTCCTAGATATTATTATCCCATTCCATTTGCTAGAATATTTCAGAAATTTCAGAAGGAAAATTCTCTATTCAATCCTTCATTTATTCATTCGGCTTTGATGGTCGAGAAGTTAAACTCCTCAACTATTAATTCAAAGGGTTTGAAAACCGATATCCATGAGTAAATTTCAATTGAATGTGTTATTTCACATTTAATTAATATTGAATAATGCATAATATATATATGCCGCACTTTCCAGAGTAGAAGATCCCCTCAGTATCGCCCTGGTGAAAGACCACTATTCAGAAACATCATTTATGTACTTCCTACCTCTTTCCCGACACAAGAATTTCCCAGTGAGACAGGCACTGAAAAATTATTTACCGTAGCATTTTAGCAAGTTAAATAAGTAAAGAATCGAAACGTTGTTTAAAATTGACCAGATTTATTTGATGACTAGGTACTTTCCAACCTTCCTCTTACCCATCTCCTTCCCTTCCTTACTTCCTTTAGCCTCACAATGTACCTCGATTGGGGATGCTGTAGTCCCACTGGCTCCAAATAGTCGGGAGTAGTTTGGATTCTTGTGCGGTATTCACTTTTTTTTCTTTATTCCCATTATTTCTACATACATTTCAAAATAACTTTTTACATAATTTCTAAATTCAGTAAGATGCTAGCATAAGACACGAGTAATGAAAAAGTTAGCAAAACGTTAATATCTAAGATAAAAGTAGATAATGGGAACCCACTAAGGCACTAATATAAATATAAACTAAAATGCTAAATTACATCAACAAGTAAAATTATAAATGTAAATTTTAATGTAACGGTATAAAAATATAGGTATCTTTGAAAGTATTATGTGTAGTAAAATTATAGTATATAAGTTTGTTGATTATTTTTTAAATTTTCAAGAAATTTAATTAAGTTAGTCTTGAAGTTACAGTAGAAATTATATTGAAAAGTGAAGCATGAAGGTTTACATAGAGTTTATAGGAAAAGTTATCATTCAACTATTTTTATTCTACTTATCATTCATTCAAAGTGCAACATTCAGTCATCATTCATCATTAAAAATGACAATTAATAACAATTAATGAAATTAATTTTAGGTTCTGCTTGTCGCTGATCATCAATACGGTGCACGGCGAGGAAGAATGCCGAGTGAAGAAGCAGTGCCAAGGTCTGCTCCGCGTGGCGCGCCGTCTCTTTTCCAAGCTCGACCAGCTGGACGAGCTGTTCCGCGGCATCATGGCGGAGGCGCGTCGGCTGACTTCGGCGCAGCGCTGCTCACTGTTCCTGGTGGATGCGGACCAAGGAGACCTGGTGGCGAAGGTCTTCGATGGGGTTGATGAAGGAAAGGATTGCTCAAAGGTCAACGAGGTAAGATAATCAAGTAAATACTTTTGGATCGATTTGCAATAACATGCAGGCATGTTCAGAGATTGCGGTACTTTCCCACCTTTATTTTTCCAATTTCCTCCATCTCCCCACTCCTTCATCCTCATACCTCATCAACATTCCCCAATTGGGAATGCCATAGCCCCACTGGCCCTAGTTAGTGGGGAGCATTTGGGACTCTTGTGCAGTATTATTAGCATGTAATGTCACACAAACACCACCCACATGCAGGCGTGTTAAACATTGAACTGTGACAGTTTTGTGAATAATGGCTTTTAGGTTTGTCATGTTCTTGTTTGTCACATTTGTTGACACATAATAATTATGTCTAGGAAAAAACTAGTTATTATAG
Organism: Limnephilus lunatus; assembly: GCA_917563855.2. Lineage (NCBI taxonomy): Eukaryota > Metazoa > Arthropoda > Insecta > Trichoptera > Limnephilidae > Limnephilus > Limnephilus lunatus. Next base: position 28,382,841 of record OU830594.1, on the reverse strand, counting down.
AATCGTTTGTATGTATTATTATAATAATAATAAATTAAATTTATTATCTATAATAAAAGAAGAATTGGTCAATATTTTTAACAATTTTTTTCAACTGAATGAGTAAAACCTCAAATTGTAATACTGTAATACTGTAATAATATTGTAATACTGCGAAACTCAATCAAAAATCTGCAAGGGCATTTGCCCGGAAAGCGAAAGGTTCTGGGTTCGTGTCCCAGAGGTGCAAATATCTTTTTCTGATTTTTCCAGATTTTCGATTGAGTTTCGCTAATATTTTCTTCATTTAATTAAATATTTATTTATTGTTCCCAAATGTATTTTCAATTCATTATTGAAACAATTTATTTTGTAGTCTCCACCGGAAGTGCGTATAAAGAGGGGTCAAGGCATCGCCGGCCATGTGGCAGAAACTGGACGCATCCTGAACATTCGCGAAGCGTATGAACATCCATTGTTTTACAAAGGACTGGATGAGAAAACAGGCTTTGTAACCAGGCAAGTGATTCATTATATACAAAGTATTTTGCATTTAATTTATGACCGTCATTGAGAATTCTACCCAATTCCACCCATATCTGGAAAATTCTAGAAATTTCCTAGAATTTACTTAGATAGTCTAATAAATTTAAATATCTTAACTTGGATGGATATGATTTGAAATTTTCACTGCCAAAAGTATTAACATGATTTATTTTTGGGTTATTATGCCAACTTGCACTATCTCCTTCAACCAATTGCATTGCAATGTCCAGAAGTGTAATCTTCCCTTGCATCAAATGGGGTTTTTATGATTTTTTGGTATGTTTAATTTACAAAAAAAAATTTTTAGACCTCGACTGACCTCCAAATCTTTGTCAAAAATTTCCGAATTTTTTCACCTTTTTTTAGTTTTTGCCAATTTTTTTAAACATACATATCTGTGAACAGCATATTATACACAGGCTAGCCGAACCACGATTTATGGAAAAGGAATGAAGCAACCATTTGCAGCTGCTTTGTTCAAAGGCAGTGGTTTTGTGAAATCCCCTCTGAAAAAAGATGAATGCGATGTTAACGCCACCTTAAATGGGTTAGAGTGGAGCGAAATGTCAACTCTATGCGTGCTATACCTGTGAGATCTAAATTTGGTATGTTTTCCGGAATCAAAATAGCAAAGGTAATCCCATACGGGTACTTATGGCAGGTTGATGATCTTGGCTGGATTTGGATCCCTCGTGGTTGATTGATGAACCACAGGTACAGTTATTAGATTAACTTGTTACGATTTATACTTGGTAACGGCGGTATTTTTAGGTTTTGGGTCGATTTGATTTCCAAGTTAAAATACGATCGATTGTTGACAAGAGCGTTAAAAAATCTGAACCATAAAAAACACTTTTCGGCTCCTTGGCAATGGCTGTCAGCGGGCAGTTACCGACCAGTTGTAAGCACCCAATATGCGAATTCTAATAAGTTAGAATTCTGGCCTTTGCCATGTGATACGGAACAAACCTATCGAGATCCAATACAGCATTATGAAACACCCTCCATCTTACTTGTTAAATTCTTATGTGCCGGTTCAGTGTTACATTTATGGCCTACGTGGTTGAGAGGTAAGGCTCTCGACTAGCAATCTGAAGGTTGCCAGTTCAAATACCGACCTGCGCAAATAAATTTCATGTGATTAATTTGTTTTATTTCACAATTAATTAATTCAAAATAATTTATAGTATATTTTTGGTACGTTCCAGATACTCTCAGTATCGCACTGGTGTAAGACCACCATTCAGAATTGAAATATGGCTTGAAATGGCTTTAGCCGTGTTTGGTGACCAGATCTGAATACCCAGAAACTTCCCCACCTTCCTCTTCCTCATCTCCTTGTCCTCCTCACAACATGCCTTGATTGGGGATGCCGTAGACGGGAGCAGTTGGGACTCTTATGCGGTGTTTAAATAAAAAAAAAAGTTAAATTATTAACTATTCTGAGCTTACGCGCTGCGCACTACTTACATTGCATTTAAAAATAAGACTAATGTCTGAATATTTGGGATATTGTTACAAGAAAGAATTCGGTGATACAGAAAAGTAATAAATTGGGGCTTTTGTTTCTAGAAACATCCTGTGTTTCCCTATACGCGACGAAGACGGAATAATCGGAGTGGCCCAGCTGTGCAACAAGGTGGGCGGCAAATACTTTGATGCCTGCGACGAGGAAGTGGCCAGCGCCTTCAGCATTTACTGCGGCGTCTCCATCATGCACTCCATCATGTACAAGAAGATCGCAGACGCTCGAGCCAGGACCACCATTTCTAACGAGATGCTGATGTATCACTTGAAGGTTTATACTCTTGAATTTATAATGCGTTTTTCAGATCTGGTCACCAATATGACCAAAGTCATTTCGAGCAAAGTTTCAATTTAAATGGTGGTCTTTCATCAGGGCGATATCAGTCACTTCCATTCTAATGTCTTGATTGTGTGATAATTTGCTATCTGAAACGCGCTTCGAAAGTCTCCAATCTAGAAGGAATGCGACCCTAACAGTAAGAGCTTTCAAAATTATAAACTACTACATTGACAGCCCATACCTCTTAGAATGCTATAAATTGTTCGTACCGAACAACTACTGCCAGGGTCGCCACCACGACTTGTTCTATATCCCACATGGCAGAACAGACATTCTGGCCCAACACAGCATGACAAGAGGTATGGTACTGCTAAATGATATTTCTAGGTCTCTTGACATTTTCAACATTAGTCTTGAAGGTTTCAAGAATAAATTTAGGCAAGGACTCTAAAATATGTATGTATTGTTGAAAAAATTTATGTATATATATATTATGTGTATTGTAATAGGATTGATTATATTAATTTGAAATGCACAAAAAAAAAAAAAATTTTGCAATTATTCAAACTATAGCTCTAATATCTCCTTTGTTCTCTGCAGAGTACTACAGAATGTTTATTGAAAGATTTAAAATCACAGTGACTGTTTATTGATATATCGTAATATGTCGGAGGACTTTCTGGCTAAAAGCTAGGTACATTTGGCACAACTTGGAAACGAGACCATATGACCCCACGTAGGAAGAGCCCATAAACAACTAAAGTAATGTGGGAACCAAACATAGGCTAATATGATAGTACATTACAATAGCCTTTTATGCATTTTTTATTATCATGCATACATTACTTTTGTAAAGTATGCCTTTATTAACAATTATTACTATGCATGAGTGTTGTATATATACAGTGAAACCCTCTTAAGAAGTTCTCTCTTAAGAAGTTTGTTTTTTTTGGTCCCACAGCCAAAAATTGGCCCAATTTTTCCCACTTATAAGACTTTCCAGCTTGAGAAGTTTGCTTTTTCCGGTCCCTTGGAAAACTTCTTAAGAGGTTTTCACTCTATATATACAGTATTTTATAGTGAGGCCTTTTATATTTTCATGTCTTCAGTGCATTAAATATATAATACTTTACATTTGACAACTCCCACAAGCAAAGGGTTTTAGGCCCTATTTCAGTATTGAAGTAGGTATGAATTAATAAATATGCCACATTTGCCTTAGTCTCCATTACTAAAGATGTACATTATATCTGGTGCCTAATGCTAAAGTGTCTATGTCAAATTTTTAATCATTCGGGGATGAAGATTGTTTATCAATTTCTTGGCACAAAAAATGCTGAATCAAATTTTTTACTTCTACATTAGATTGTAGCAGATTAAAATATCTGTGCTACCCAATAACAAATAATTACGCCCATCATTATTTGTATGCTGACATCACTACGGAGCCACGTGACCATACACATGAAGACTGTCACCGGCCGCTCTTTCCACAAGAGTTACAAATTTTCCAAGCTCTAAGGAACACATCAGTTAGAATCGAAAATCGAGCGGAGTGTCGGCTCTTCAGAATTTACGTAATGCTAATTTACAATTTAAATTTCAAGATAATTAGATTCTTTTGGTTCATCACTTAATATTAAATGGTTTTGATATCAAAACAAGATGGCGCCCTTGTTTAACTTACAATATCGACTTCATTAGTATCATTCTGTACTTTAAAAATGTGACATTCTTATAAACAGTATGTAATTATAATTCAACTAATCAGACAGTTTTTGTGAAAAATCACCTCAAGGGCGCTGTACAATTTATTATGATTTCTCCTAAGAAAGAAGCCTACTCTATCTAAATTTATTATTAACAAGCAAAAACAAAAAACTTACTTACCTGGCAGGTCAATTCCGATAAACAGACTTTTATTAGAAAGTTTATGCTTGGAGAAGATACCCCGCTCGATTTTCGATTCTTTTTTTTATTTTTTTTTATTTTTATTTTTATTTTTTTTTTTTTTAAAAGAAAGACAAACATTCCCGGGTTACGAATAACCCAACAATGTTTGAAAATCTCCTACTACCACCACAGAAAGCCGAAAATGTTGCTTGTGTTGTGATGGAGGATTGCTGGTGTGTTCCTTAGAGCTCGGACAAATTGTAACTCTTATGGAAAAAGTGGCCGACGATAGTCTTCATGTGTATGGTCACGTGGCTTCGTAGTGATGTCAGCATATAAATAGTGATGGGTGTAATTATTCGTTATTGAGTAGCATAGATATTTCAATCTGCCACAAGATAGGCCACAATTTCATCAATCTAGCACACCTGACATGTATTTGAAGCATTCAAATAATGTAGGTTTTAGAGTACTTTCTGGTAACTAAATCAATTGACCAAAACTGACACAGGCACTTCTAACATTAACTCCCAGATCCCAGATATGGTCCTGATGCATACTGAGAGTTTCATAATAAAACCTCTCTTCAATAGAATAATGTAACGGCATTGTATATGAGAAATAGTGAGATACTATAAAGGGCGCCTTATTTGAATAGCAGTTGGCCCGTGTAGAAGTGCAGAAGTAAAATGATGTTGTTCTCCAGGTCAGCAACCGTGATGTGAACCAGGTGACCAACTGTGGTAACCAGCACACTCATCCACGTCTCTCAGATATTGGCTTCAACTCTCGCTTGCTGCCCTTGGGGGAGACGCCTTGCTACGTACTGCATATGTTTGAAACACTGGGGCTATCCAAAAAGTTTGTCATTTACATATTATATTACTCTTCTTCAACTTCTCTCAATATTTTTTTTCTGACTTCCTAAATTTGAAGAACATGTGTATCTGATATTTAGGATGTCTATCAGAGATTCTACGTGATTAAGAAATCAAATTTCTTATAAAAGTAATTGGTATGTAATGTCTGACTGTTTATTTCCTTGTTTAATTTTCTATCCATAAGATTTGCAGCATTCTGCAGTATAAATGCATTTTAAATATGTCCAGCTTTTGTCAAAGTGTGTATGTCGTTTTGATCCACAGCTAATAGAAATAAGGGACATGGGCCATGTATCATTATTAGTTATTAACTATTATTAACTCCACACAGGAGGTCCCAAAGAAAAAAAATTCTCTCAGGGCCTATGTCATCTTTGGGGATGCTGTGTAGAGGGGCTTTTTAAGGAAAGGAAGGAGTGAACCTGGGAAGAGACCCGTGTTGTAGGAGGGAGGAAACACAGAGGCCAGCAAATTATTCATTCGGCAGAGGTTGAGCTCAAGAACGAGTCGTGAAAATATAAATTCTCATATGACAAATGTCAACTGTATACGTTGGGCAAGCGTTTGGCATGTTTCCTGACTGTGCATGGTGCTGAAGGAATCAATGATGCCAGTTGCTTGGAGCATTACTGGTAGAATAAGGACAGCATTCCAGTATATATATATATATTTTTTTTTACATTAGCTCCACGCAAGAGGCTCTGAGGAAAATAATTACTCTCAGGGCCTATATAATATTTAGAGATGCTATGTGGGGGATCTTTTTAAGGAAAGGAAGGAGAGGAAGTTCTGGGATAGAAAAAGGTATGAGGGGTGAGTAGGTATCTATCTGGGGTTCAGTGTGTCCAGGTCATCTGCTGCCAAAAACTAAAGAAACTTCACCCCAAGAACCCGGTAGGTATGAAATAATGTGCACAAAAGTGTTGCCAAACATCATTCTCCCATACTATTGCAAATCGTATTTACGTACGGCGGGGCTATGCCTTTGTTTCTACCTACATACCAAGTGCATTTCGTTGGCTCTGCCGAGTTGGTGTAAGAAGTTTGATTTTTTCAGTTCTTTGAAGTCTGAAATTACAAAATAGACTAATAATTTATGCCACGTACATAGGACATTATTTTCCGGTCCCTTGGAAAACCTTATAAGAGAGTTTCACTGTATGTATGTTTGAATGACTTTAGGTTTGAGATAAAGCGAGAAACGCTAGCCCGCTTCAGCCTGTATTGCCAGAAGGGCTACCGAGATATGCCGTATCACAACTGGTCCCATGCCTTCTCTGTGACCCACTTTGCTTTCGCCGCCGTCCGGTCTCTCCGCCTGCTGGAGCGAGGATTTCTCACGTAAGTTATTATCTACTGCCGATATTATCCATGGTTTCCCTAGTGCAACGGTTGCCAAACCATTTTCAAGTTTTCCAAAAATTAAATTTTTAAATATTCATCATTAACTTTTAAACTTCATCAACTCATACTAATGAATTTTTTATGGTATTTGTTGGGGAAAACACATTGGTATCAAATATACACCACTGCCACTAAACTACAATGGGTATATATATAAACTTAACTGTAATGATTATTTTGCTTTTTAAATCGGAAACGTAACGTAAACATCAGAGTAAAGAACATCTACGCTATTTAAATAATAATGTATTTTCAGAATTTGCGAATCATTTTATGCCCACAAGTACATTGAAAATAATTTATTTGTCACTAGCGGAATCTACTATCAGATACGGAATAACTTCATGGGGAAACTCGTGCAAGACAAATATAGATTACATTCAAACAATTCAGAACTCTATGACTAAGCTCTTGGTAAGCAAAAGCATTTATGCACAAAGAAGAAACATAAAATTCTTATATGAGTCAATTAGTATATTACCTGTGCGGGGGATATTATGATTTAAAATTGTATGCCAAAACCTGTTGTCGGATTCAAAGTACAAGGAAAAAGTAGATCATGCGTATGGCACTAGATTAATTAAAAATGAGGGGTTGTCCATTCCGAAAATTATAAATAAATACGGACAACGGACATTCGCTTATCTTGTCCCTACCATATTTAATAAGATGCCAATGAACATAAAAAACGAATCAAATTGCACCACTGATCTAAAAAAAAAACTGAAAAAATGGCTAATAGATCAAGACTTTTTATATTGAATTTTGTTTTAATCTTCTGTATAATATATAACTACGAGTAATTTGCCTGTATTATATCTGTCTGTCTTTGTATTTTATGCCTTTATATTGTAAGTACTTAAAAGTTATTCTTCTATTTCTATTTTCTATATTGTGGTATCTTGTTATAATTGTTCTTTTGTGTTATATTAATATTGTTAAATTGACCTGCTGACAAACTGCTTTGGCGGTTTAGCGGGTGCTTAAAATGAAGAATAAAAAAATAAAAATTTATAGAAACTCATTCGATAAAACCTTTGAAACCAAAATAATCCATAAATTATCTGATAGTCCCATATTTAATTTATTCTCCTCCGCTGAAACTGTTCCCCCCCCTCCCTTACCTATCCATCCTATAATAATTTGTCTCACTCTTTTCTATTTCTATCTCTTTCTGTCTTTGATGCCATGATTATCAATGATGCCTTCTTTCTCACTCATTGTTCTGTTTTCTTATAGGTACATACGTGTGTCTGTACCCAATTACCTTTAGTTAATATAATAAACCCTGATGAAGCTTGAGATAAGAGAAACCTGGTTGGCTGAAATTTGTTAATTAAAAATAAAAAGTGGTGTATTGCAAAGTGTATTTTTTCATTTAAAGATATATCGGTTTAAAACAAATTCCATTTTCTCAAACGGGTACCTTGTTTTCGCCCGCCTGAAGTGTGTCAATAATAACAATAATAATAAATCTGGGCTACATGTAGGAGTTGTGGATGTGCAATGTAATGCAATACATTTTGGCATACATCATACAACTAAATATAAATAAATAAGAAAGGAAGAAAACAGGTTCACATTATTTAACATGTGTTTTAATGCAGTTCTTGGATACGTATGCCACAGTCGTTTAAATAAGGTTAATAATTGAGAACTTAGAATTTTTTATAATTGAAATCCCCGTGCCATACCACATCATTCTCAATAGGAAGCTTGAACAATACCTTTCATTCTTATTAAGTTCTCTCCTCTGCTCTGATGACCTGCTCTCTATGTGGTGCTGATATATGCATATTTGATCTATTTATACATGAAGCTTAACCTTATCTACTTGGATGTCGCAAATGTGATCCATAATAAAACACATACGTCGTGTGGTTTGCGCCAGCATGGTAAAGGTTAATTAGGATATATTAGATGCAAAGATATTGAAATACAAAAGAGAAATGCTATGATGTCTGCTCGACTGTTGGCGGACTACTACCTAATAGGAGTTGTTTGCATACGAAAAGAATTTTTCATTTCATTTATTTTTTTAAGATGTCCATCAGTATTGGTTAACAATATAGTTTGAATACTCAAAGAATTCGTTAATTTAGTTTAACGTTCGTTTAGTTTATTCGTTAATTATTCATTAACTTGTTGTGTGCCGAATGTGGCCACGTATGCTTGAAATATTGTCACCCGGATGACAATCGGCACTCAAATGATTAATTTAGTTTATTTGTTAATTGGTAAACAATATCGGTGACACCAGGAAGCACAATCCCACCCAGTAAAAACTGCGGATAGCACTTCTCTTAAATGTCAATATCTTTTGTTAGATGTTTAATTCATTGAAGGCTTCCATGTTTTTGTAACAAGCTTAGCGTACAAGACTCAATTAATGTCAAAACAATACAAAAACGTGTTTCTTAAAAGTACCAGTTCGATGGACTTGTATATTTTTTTGTTCGGTGAGAGTGCTTGTGCTGTTTATTTAGGTGGCTAGCATGTTTTTTTTGCCTCACTCCCTTTAACCCATTGGCGTGAGGTCCAATTTTTTAGCCTGCTAATTTAGAGGTCAACGGGTTGAACTGCAATATGCAGTGAAATCTACTTCATAAGCTTTCGTGCTTATGTTTTTGTTTTTCGGTCCCTTGATGCATGAATTTAATAAAATGCCTTATTTTATCTCACATAACAACGGTTTTCTTTTCCACTGTTTTTTTTCTTCACTTTATTGTTATTGTATTGTTTTTGTGTAACGAGTGTAGGTATCAAACAATAGATTGTCAGAGCATAGTGTACCATGGATAGGTGTGATTGTATGTTCCCCTTGCGATTGCTGAATATCCTTATGTTTGCAGTGACCTGGAATGCCTGTCCTATTTGGTATCCTGCATGTGCCATGATTTGGACCACCGCGGAACCAATAATAGTTTCGAAGTCAAAGGAGGTGAACCATTATTGATTTTTTATAATTTATCTGATATATTTCAACGGTCTCGAAGAACAATGTTGAATCTAATAAAAATTTAAAATCATCTTGTTGGCATATTTTAACTGTATTTTTGGAATTTTCAATGAAAAGTAATGAAACACATATACATTCCATGCTATATTTCTTGATTTTAAAAACATTAAAAATACAGAAATGTAACTTTAACCTTCGTATACTCGCGCCCAATGGCGTAACACATATACTCGCGCACGGTGTCTCATACTGAGATTTCATCTCGTCTGTATTATTTTAATTGTATATTTTTTAAGCATTATTCGTTTATTATATAGAAGGGGGTATATTTGAATTTAAAATAAAAGAAAAATATTAAAACTTTTACTTTGTTTGGTAAAAACAAACTTTTAACTCGGCCTCTTAAAAAGAACATAATTTTATGTACTTTACTTTACATAGTAACCAAAATAAACTTTTTCATGTTTTATTTAAAAAAAGCTCTGAAATCTAGAAATGAAAGTATCAAGAATAATAAAACATTATAAAAATAAGAATGAATCATCATTAGGATTTGTTGGTAGTAATTATGACTTACCTAAAAGACGGATAACAGTAAATAAGTGTCACACGTCCACTCAGCACCAATGCGCGCACCACACTAAACAATGCAAACAACAAATTAAGAAGCTACTAAAAACCTCGAAGTCCCATTGTTGTTGAGAAAACAATGAATTATTGATTTGTCAGTCTGAGAGATAAACGCGCGAGTACATGGGCGCCCGCAGAAAATTTTCTAGGGGGGGCAACGTTCTGTCTCCACACTTTCTATAAGCTAACACAAAGTGATTTAAAATAAAAGTAACATTATTTGACTATTTTCAATCAAAGAGGGGGCGCTTGCCCCCCCCTGCGGGCACCCATGCGCAACTATAGGAAGGTTAAAAAGCCCTACCGCATGTCTACAAAATCGAACATCTGACATTTTTCTTTGGAACCGTCGATTTCATTCTTTCTCAAGCTTGGAGACCCTAATTTTAGCAAGATTTGATAAAATTTCACTTTAGTCAACCAATATAGATATTAATGCTGTATTTTTTATCTATGACATATTGCATTTATTGTAATGTTGTATTTGCATTACCAGCCATCTGAAGTTTGGAAGTTAGCGCAGTGATTTTATTCAGCTTGACCGTCTGTTTATCAGTTTTATTGCTGATTCTGATTTCCTGTTATATTCATGCTTAAGTAGTTATTTTTTTACACCATGTTATTTAAAAATGGTACAATTTGGAACCTATAATTTGAGGAAATATAATCAAAGAGCACCATCAACCTTAATTATTTTACGTAAATATGAAAAAAAAAAAAAAAAATTTTTCATTAATTTGTTGATCAACGGGTTTTTCAAATAGTTTCTCGTTTAATAAATCTAAATAATTTAAAACTCTTAGTTATTTAGTTAGTTAACTAAAAGTTGTCACCTCTGGAGTTTGCCGAATTTGCTTTTTTAAACTCTTCATATTAAGTTTTCCCACATAAAATTTATACCTACATATTATAAGCACCCTTGAAGTAATATTTCAAATTAAAATGGCTCTACATAAATTTGCAGAGTATTATTATTATTTTCTGGTCCAAAAACTTTGTACGAGACTTTCAGTGCAATTCCCTTTCATAATCAATAGCGTTCATTTCTTTCATAATTGTATTATCATTCCATTAAGCAAGCACATTTTGACATCACTGTACAGAAAGCAGAAAGAAAACAAAACAGATATAAAAGATAGGTTAGGTTAGGTTAATCACTTTTGAAGGCTTTACATCGCTTTTCTATAGTGTTCTGTTTTGTCACTGTTGAACCACTTTGCCAGGCTCGTTGCTGGCCTCCCTGTACAGCAGCGAAGGCAGCGTGATGGAGCAACACCACCTGTCGCAGGCGCTCTGCATCCTCAACACGGAGGGCTGCTCCGTGCTGCAGGGCATGAACTCTAAGAACTACGACCACTGTCTGCAGCTGCTCAGGGACTGCATTTTGGCCACCGACCTGGCCAACCACTTCAAGTTAGTACTTAATAGTAATATCCATCTCATTAATACTGGTAACCACAATATCAACATAACAGGTAGGTACTGTGCATGGGCGTAGCCAGGTTTTGATTTAGGGTGGGGCAAAAAATAAAAATCTAGAGTAGGTACAGAAAAAAATAAGCTTCTACAATATATTCGGACTTGCGGCTCGACTTAATGCAAAGAATATGAACGGAAGAAGGAAAAACCATTCTATGAAGTGTTACAAATTTGAAAACACCACTCGGTTGACAATCCCAGAAGGGTCGTCCAGGCTATCCAGGGTGGTGCTCCGCCGTGCCTACGCCCGTGGTACTGTGTTTAGATCTGTTTCATCACTGTAGCTAGACCGCAAGCAAAAGAAGGTGCAAAGACGCACATCTCTTGCCATGCGCAGAAAGGGCGTGATTTATTAGTAGTTCAATAGCGTTCATTAACCTCTCAACTGTCGGGCCAAAAATATAATCTGCTTTTTTTATAAATGCGATTTTAACCCTTATGTATAAAGAAACTGTATGAAGGACATGGTCAGAATCGCTTGCGCCAACATCTTTTTTAAAAAATTTTAATGAATTTCCTATGACTCTGCAGGTCACTATTTAGCCTCTGTCGGTGGTGAAAATAACAACATTTTACATTTTCAAAAGAGTATCAATGTCATTATTTATTTGAAAACTCCTTTGATTTGTTTTTTTTTTTTAAATGTAGGGTGTATATTCAGGTTTATATAAAAATAATAAAATCATCATTTGACCTTAATTTTTGCACTGTTTTTCGAAATACCATCCCAACATTCAACAGGTTAATGGCTTTAATGGCTTGCCATGCAGTGTTTTTGCAATGGTCTTTTGTTTTGGTCAAACAATGGTATTTCATCAAATTTGTTTTTACTGACTTGTTTTTGTAAAGTAATGCAATGTGATAATTCATCTTCGTTTACCAGGAAATATTATTGTACAGTTATTGAATGAGATAGTGTGTGTAGAGTGGATTTGATATGTGCAAAGATTGACTGACGAAGGACCTTGATTTTTGTGTTACTGTTTACTGCTTGGAATGAGGAAAAAACATATGCTGCATATAAAGGAAAGGACTCACCGAACAGGATAAAGAACTTGTATGCTGGCAATTTTGTCTGCTTCCTCCCCGTCCAATAGGCACAGAAACAGCAATAGGCGTGCGTTTCGTTTACACGGCGAACACGGCGGAATTATGTCAATGTCGATTCACAGGTAGCGGGAGCACAGTGGCTATTATAGTATATGTTGCGGCGCGGGCTGTTGATTGCAGACTGGAGCACTTGGTGATAATATTTTTAGGTGCGGATTTTGGAACAAGGTAGGACAGGATTTGCAACAATATTAATACCAATCCCAAGCAGTAACAGTATGTATGCGTGCTAAGTAGGTGTGTGTATGTGTAGGTATGTGTATTGGCCTAACCAGTTATCCTTATTAATCAGCTATCACACACACACTTTTAGTTTTTTTTTTTTTTTTTAAAAGAAAGACAAACATTCCCGGGTTACGAATAACCCAACAATGTTTGAAAATCTCCTACTACCACCACAGAAAGCCGAAAATGTTGCTTGTGTTGTGATGGAGGACTTAGCCAGCCGAGGATTCGAACACGGAACGTCCGGGTGAGACCCAAACGTGATGCCCACTCAACCACTGACCGGACACACACAGGTTATCGCTCTAGGTGTTGTGATTTTTTAATTGTTGGATTTATAAACTTTATAAAAGCTGCCATTGAAAATAAAACATAAACATAAAATTTAGTCGAGTGATTTTCATTAAATTAGTTAATATTAACCCCTCAGGTTTTTTTTTGTTTAAGGCAATTCACCCTAAAGAGAGTGCAACCCCTCAGGTTAATATTAACTATATATATACATGGTCATATTTTTTCAGAGGGTCAACATATTTTCGCTTTGCAATAAAATCTAAATAAATGGAAAATTGTTACTGTGCACCAAAACAGAATAGTGGAGCGGTCTATCTAAAAAAGGCGTAATGGTTAGTTTGTTAGCGCAAATTAAATATATTTTTGATTAAAAGTTTATTTTTTACATTTTCAAGTTCTAACATGCTTAAAAAACACACTTATTAATTTATGTTGCCCACTAAACAGACACATGGGTGACTACGAGGCGATGGAAGAGGAGGGCTTCCAGAAAGACAAACCGGAGCACCGCAAGCTGCTGCTCACCATGCTCATGACCTGTGCCGACCTCGCCGACCAGATCAAAGACTGGCCCTGTGTCAAAACTGTTGCTGTGAGAATACTTATAACTAATTTTAATTTTTAACTTTTATGAGTAAGAACTCAAATTATAATATTTAATTAAATGAAGACAATATTAGCGAAACCTGGGTTCGAGTCCCAGTGGAACCAATATCTTTTACTGATTTTTCTGTCTTCAGATTTTGATTGAGTTTCGCTAATATTGTCTTCATTTAATTAAATATTATAGTTTAAGTTTTACTCATAAAAGTTAAAAATAAAAATAAAAATATTCATCCTAGACTTGCAGAAAAAGTCAATAGATGTCGCGTATATAAAATAAAACGGATAAATATTTATCCAGACACTATCTAGATAGCATTTAGTTCGGGTTGAATCTTGCAATCATATATAAAGATAGCAGCCAACAATATGTGCATTAAAAAAATGAAGATAGTGTTGGTAGTGCTTAGTCGAAGTATGATACAGTTAAAAGTGACCGAATAGCTCAATTGGTTGAGCACTTGCCATGTAAGCTAAGGGACCTGGGTTCGAGTCCCAGTGGAACCAATATCTTTTTCTGATTTTTCTGTCTTCAGATTTTGATTGAGTTTCGCTAATATTGTCTTCATTTACTTATTAATAAATTTATAAAGCACCAAATTTAATAACCTTTACAACGCTGTATACCAGCTTGATCAAAAAGTTTTAGGACCGGCCACCGTGTGACGCTGTCAGTCACCCGATTGGAATTCTTTTTTTTGTTAGTTTACCACACGTGTCATTGACACTTCCCTCCAAATTTAGGTGTCATAGCTTGATGTTTGTAAAAGTTACGCCGTACTGAGTACGGCAACCTTTGTGCGTGTGTTCAATTTTTTAAAAGTCTGAAAATGACATTAATTTTGCACCACAATAACACACCGTCACACAATGCGATCCTTGTCCATGAGTTTTTGACCAAAACAACACAAATACTATCCAGCAGCCTTCGAATTCACCTGATCTGACTCTGTGACTTTTTTCTGTTTAACCGATTTAAAAAACCGCTTCGTGGAACGCGTTACAGTACCTGGGAGAATGTTATGAAAAAATCAAAAATGTCTCTGATGGATTACTGAAAATTGAGTACTAGAGGTTTTTCAAATCTTTTATTTGAATCGATTTTATTTTGTATTGGAGTTTTAATATTAAGATTTGGCTTTATTTGAATTCCGATTTACATTATTAATTTATTTTTATTTTTTAATTAAATTTTTTATTTTAACTTCTATAATTTCTATTGTAATATGTTTTGTGCGTTGAATTAGAGATTTGATATTGATTTAAGGAATTTAATTTAATTGCATTTATTTTATTTAATTTTTTAATTCATTTTTATTTTATTTTATTTATTTATTTTCTGTTTTATATTGGAGGCTCTGCTGAAAACCAGCTGCTTTCCAGGAGAAATCCTGAATTGTAGCTGAGCAGTGACCTTTTCATCAATAGAATCAATGATAAAAGAAAAAATTTATGTTGTAAAAAAAATCTATTGATGAAAAAGCGTTTTTATTATTATTATTATAGATTGTGATTATCAGAGGTGCGCATTCCATATAGGTACATAAGCACTGCCTAACCCACCTTAATCGCATACAAATATAATTAATAGACATCGGATTATATGCATTTGCATATTTGCATATGCAAATGCATATAACCCTCTAATTACGGCGTTAATGCATATTTTAGCCTTTTTTCCCAATCGTGCATATTTAGCGTTTGAAGACGCATCCATTATACAGAATATCGCCCTCATCTCAACACATTTCCACAAGTTACCAGATACCATAGAGAAATTGGAAACAAAAAACCTTCCTCTATTTAAATCAATAGAAATACTGGAAACAATGATTGAACTCGCCAACACTCTTCCCAATTCAATATCATAAAAGATTCGTGAAAAGTTAGACGCTATTTTGTTTAAAAATCCGAGTCTTGAAGACATGAAGAACATTAATGCCTACATCAACGGCACAGGTCATAAATACCCTGCATAAACAGGTATTTCCAGAAATGGCACCAATTTTTTTTTACTTCTTCAAATTTTGCAAATTCACTTTGTGGCACCATTTTATTAATTGAATTATTAAAACACTTTGTTTTTACCACAATAATCTTTATTTAAAAAGTCGACATGTTTCGAGAACGATGTTCTCTTCATCAGGACAATATATGTACTAAAACTAAATTATCAAGCATAGAAAGACTGGCGTGGGTGGAAATGAAATTAGTTGGAGGGGAGGGGGGAGAGGGGCGGAAAGAGGAGGAGCTTAGAAGATAGACAGGGGGGAGGGGGTTGCTTAGAAGATCATAGACAAAATTACAATGGAAATATGTTTAAAATAGGGTTATTCACAAAATTAATTTGGTTATTAATAATATTTAAATTACTATTGACATTTTTCCTAATTTCTAATATTTCTAAAAGATCTAATTGAAAACCACTAACGTTAGTATGTAAAATTTTAAAACCCGTATTTATATCAAATGAATGGTTAAATTCAATTAGATGGTTAGCAAATTCCGAATAATTATTGCTATTTAGACATCTCAAGTGTTCCTTAATCCTCGTTTCAAAATTTCTGCAAGTTTTACCTACGTAAAAATGATTGCAATCATTACAATTCAATTGGTATACTCCGGATTTTTTCATTTTTTGGTCTTTGTCCTTGTTATTTAAAATATAATTTTTCAATTTATTATTGGTATAAAAAGCTGGCTGTATTGTATTAGGGATTTTTTTCCCGATTAAATTGGAGGTTTGATGATTTACAAACAATATTTTTCTCCATTGTTTTTTGATATTATCACTAAGCAATGGGTAAATGTAGGACAAATTGTATTAATTGGACAAAATAATATTTTTAGAAAAGAAACATACGCTGATATAATTATACACAACTCACCTAACCATCCATTTTCACAAAAACTCTTAGCATTCCATTATTTGATCAATCGATTAATTAATATCCCGCTATCCCCAAATAATTTCAAAGCTGAACTTAACACAATTAAAATAATTGCATCTAATAATGGTTATAACCCCAAATTAATAGACGACATATTGAACAAAAAATATAAGAAAAAATTTCATTTGTCCTACATTTACCCATTGCTTAGTGATAATATCAAAAAACAATGGAGAAAAATATTGTTTGTAAATCATCAAACCTCCAATTTAATCGGGAAAAAAATCCCTAATACAATACAGCCAGCTTTTTATACCAATAATAAATTGAAAAATTATATTTTAAATAACAAGGACAAAGACCAAAAAATGAAAAAAATCCGGAGTATACCAATTGAATTGTAATGATTGCAATCATTTTTACGTAGGTAAAACTTGCAGAAATTTTGAAACGAGGATTAAGGAACACTTGAGATGTCAAAATAGCAATAATTATTCGGAATTTGCTAACCATCTAATTGAATTTAACCATTCATTTGATATAAATACGGGTTTTAAAATTTTACATACTAACGTTAGTGGTTTTCAATTAGATCTTTTAGAAATATTAGAAATTAGGAAAAATGTCAATAGTAATTTAAATATTATTAATAACCAAATTAATTTTGTGAATAAACCTATTTTAAACATATTTCCATTGTAATTTTGTCTATGATCTTCTAAGCAACCCCCTCCCCCCTGTCTATCTTCTAAGCTCCTCCTCTTTCCGCCCCTCTCCCCCCTCCCCTCCAACTAATTTCATTTCCACCCACGCCAGTCTTTCTATGCTTGATAATTTAGTTTTAGTACATATATTGTCCTGATGAAGAGAACATCGTTCTCGAAACATGTCGACTTTTTAAATAAAGATTATTGTGGTAAAAACAAAGTGTTTTAATAATTCAATTAATTTTTTTTTAATTTGTCGGATGACGTCAGTTAACGTAGAGAAGTCGTTTTCGGCGTTTTGGGTGGCAAACATCAAAATTTGTTGCTCGAAAATTTGGAAAAATACCTAATTGTATATTGTCACAAAAACTATGCATAATTTTAAGAATATTTCGCTGTTTTTGTATCGTCTTTAATTAAATATATAAAAATAAAAACGGTTTTTTGATTTTGCATTGTGCATATTTTAGGCATATTTATTGTTTTTATATATTTTTGTTTTTAGTGCATATTTCGGCCTTTTTTAGTGTATATTTGCATGCATATTTTGGCACTTTGTTAGTGCATATAATCCGATGTCTAATAATTAATATTCAAATTTATGAACTTTTACCATACACCCAGGCTGCAGTATACACTGAGTTCTTCCATCAAGGTGATGAGGAGAAGCAGCTGGGACTATCCCCTCAGGAGATGATGGACCGAGAGAAGGCCTTCATACCTGATCTCCAGATACAATTCCTTGAGAATATCACGCTGCCCGTTTACCGGTATGTCACAATAATCATATGATTTTCTTCAATGCAAGATAATGTACATATGTCAAACACTTAGCTAACGATGTATAGTATGTATATCATAGAGTAAGGGCCAGTTGTTTCACAAAAATTCAAATGTAACATTGTCATCATATGGCCATTCGGTGCCATTTTGTTTTTTTAACATTTGAAAGGTCCCCCTTAGGCACCGATTCTAGGTGCGTTTCAGCTTTCTATCAAATTGTAATAAGCTGACAAGCTTGACATCACGCTAGTTTATCTCTTCTGCTTATCACAATTTTGTTCAAAAGCTGAGACGGACTTATAATCGGCATTAACGGGGACCTTTCAACTGTAAAAAAAAAACAAAATGGTGTTGAAGGGCCATTTGATGATAATATTACATTTGTATTTCTGTGAAACAACCCATCCTAAGAGTCTTATGGGCAGATTAAATGATCAGTGCAATGTCCCAGATGACTTTCGTTTTCGTTTTTGTTTCCGAAGTTGAAATGTTTCGGAATTGTTTTATAAATTAACTACAAATTCTCGTAGAATAGATTCAGTGAGAACCCAGCATTATAGGTGAAGGAGTTGTATTGGAGATTTTGTATTTGAAAACAAGTTTGAGAAACGAAACACAGCAGTACTTTTGCAACTGATTTTATAATTTATGACTTGGGCACTTCCCCAGGCTGCTGGCGAAATTGTTCCCTGCAGTTCTGCCTTGCGTGGAGGTGATGGAGGGTCACGTCGCCCGCTGGGCGGCCGCGCGTCCGGCATTCACGGCGGCCGGCCGTGACGAAGGCTACACGCTGCTGTTGTCCGCCGACCTGGACCCTGCCATCGATCTGGTGCTGGAGAAGCAGAAGCCCAAGGCGTAGGAACTTACCGTATGGAAGAGCTCCTGGCACTAGCAGATTCGTCACTGTTTCAAAATCCATTTGAATTCATAAAAATAATACACCTCCATTCTCATACACTGCGATGGATTTTGAAATGGTGATAAAACTATTGTTGTATCACCCATGTGCACCAGGCCTTATACATCTGGCTGAAATTGACCGGCTTAATAGTGTTTTATGTATACATAGATAATAGAAACAATGGTATAGGTCATGAATCATTATTAGTATGAAACCACATGCACAAAAGTGTTGCCAACATCTTTCATGGTTCATCGTTCAACATCGCACAGCTTTTGCCTGCCTTTGTTTTTACCTAGATGCCAAATGCAGAGCTTTCAATTGACTCTGCCGCTTTGATGGTCTGTGCAGTTTGATCGCAGCTCAACAACAGTTGGCACACTTCAATGCCATATCTATTTTTGTTTCTATTATCTATGGTTGTATATCATGTATATGGTCTTATGATATATATGTATATCTTTTGGGATAAGTACGTTATTTCATTAGGTTTTGTGTCGTCTTTCGTTTGTTATAATTATTTAAACTGTCTTACAAACAAATGGTCCTCCAACCAAAATTATAATTTTTCGAATTAAAAAAAAAATTACTTGAATTCTATACTGGAAGCCCTGCGGAAAATTATTTCCTTCAGGTCCTGTCATCTTTAGGGTTGCTGTGTGGAGGGTCTTTTTGTGAGGAAAGGAAGGAATGAACCTGGGTTTTGTTTGAAGATATCCATTGTAAGAGGGAGGAAACACAGAAGCAGACAAATCATTCCACAACCAAGCCGTTGAACTCAAGAATGAGTCGAAGGCGCAACCTGTTTAAATGTCAACTGTGTATAAATGTTGGGGGCGCATTTTGCGTGTTTCTCGAGTGCCGTGTACTGTGTACCGGTGTCGAAGGGATCAATAATGCTGTTCCTACGAGTATCTTCCACTGAAATACTGGTAGAACAAGGATATCATTCCCACCTGGTGCCTGTGCTCTAAAGATTGTAATTCGTTTGTTAAGACCTAAGACCGCAGATGCCAAAATAGGTTTCCTTATTTTGTCACATCATTTATTAGATAGTTGTTATCTTTGTTCGATGACGCGTCACCAAGTTTCCTAAATACGTATTCACAAAAAAATCCGTACGCACAACAATACCTTCAATTAAGTGTTATGATCACTGAATCAAAACATATTTTTTTTACTATTTTATTTGATTGTTGGTGGTGCGCAGATTGGTTTTTGCAAAAAAGATGAACAGTTTTTCTCATGTCACCTATCCTACTATACCTACTGTTTCTCATACAGACCACTTTATAACGTAACCTATTACCCTGATAATTATACATAGGAAAAATCTATATCTAATAAGTAGAGACCTGAAAATTTTGCAAAATAATGTGCATTTTTACTTTAAATTCGCAATTTTTGGGTAAATAATGCAAATTTTTATATTTTTCATGCAATTTTCTGGTAATTTTTAAAAATAAAGGTGGGATCCATCTGCTCTATTCTATGAGAACAGACTTTTCTATGTTATAGAAGCCTAAAGTTGAATCGACTTTCATTCTATAAATTGATCGTAGATCCTCATAGAATAGATCAGGTGGGAATGCAGCATCAGAAAGCATGAACCTAAAAAGCCCTGGACTTAACTTTTCGAGAACAATTTTAAGCCGCGACGTGAGGGAGAAGATGTTTGAAAAATATTTGCCTACTTAATTTTTTAATGACCCCATTTCCAGTCTCGTCAAATATCAAAACAAAAATTCATAAGCTTTTATATACATTAACAATTATAAAAATAAAATTTATACCACCGCTGTCAAGCTGTTTCCCCTTACCCTAGATTTGGCTTCAATGTCATTCGTACAATCACACTAGCTCTTTCTGTACATATGGTTTTGACAAACTTTAATAGCCATTAAATGGATCACAGCTAACTTAACTCGGAAACATCAGGTACATTCATAAAAAAAAAATGGTGTTCTGCCACTTTTTTGCTGCAAAAACTATCAATAAGTTTTCATAACACAACTTTCATTGCCAAATAATACTGCTTTTCCCAAAAACTAAACAAAAAATAATGTGAATTTTGCCAAAAAATAACAAAATAATTTTCAGGACCCTACTAATCCGTAGTATGATGAACCTAAAATACGTCATGAGTTCCTTAAGAATTGCTAGTTCCTCTTGTATCAAACGTTGTAATATTACATATATATTAATTTTATTTATTTCGAATGGTATGTGTATTTTAGGTGAAATGGTTTCCGTTTACTAGTTTCTGTATTTCTGTCGACTTATTAAAATTCCCTTACTAATAGATATCTATGAATACGTTGTTACATTAAATGTATATGTACGTATTATATGTCTCTGTGCTTGATGAATTTGAAAGAATCTACATATTTATTATGCACATGTTATAATATGAAGCTCTAGAAGGTTGTTGGCCTAAAATATTTAAAGTAACAAACTAATTTATCATGCCTCCCACACTATCATGTTGTAAAAGAGTGCCTGTAAAAATGTTACAACTTAAAAATAATACTGTTTGTATCGTTGATGCAAATCCTTAACTACATACGTTGTAACGTGGTCCATATGGCCACGATTTGCTTTCCCAGATAGAAGAAAAGGCGACAGTGATTTCACACATTACAGTTATATTATTATCGATTATTGCTGCTGTCAAATGGAAATTCAACTGTGAAGGATTTGCAGCGACAAAGTAATACATATTACAATTTATTCATTAGGCTGTTTGCTAATTATGGAAAATTTTAGCTAAATCCTAATTAATTTATTTACTTGTAGAAAGATAAAGTACAAACTGAGGTGTTCTTTTACACACCAGGGCAGACCTATGAAAAATGAGCGGTGTGTCAGATTAGTGGAAAAAGATCGGGGACCATGCGTCGATGTAACTTAGGATGTATTATAATGTTATGAATCTGAACCTCATCAAAATGTTAAATTGTTATCTCGATTGAATTATTGCTACTTATATGTCTCAATATTATAATAGTATTCTTGGTACAGAATAGAACTGTTCATAAAGTAGGCTTTAAATACACCTTTTCTCTCGCTTAGTGGGAGCTCACATCGAACTTCTCTAAGTGATTATATTACATATTCATTTGCACGTGCCTTGTAGTTGAACTGAACTAAAATCTTTTCTTGTAACGCTGGCCTGTTCAACATAATCCCATAACCCGGCACCTCCCGTCACAATATATGTCTTTTATTCATTTTTTTAATGGATGAAATATGAGACATCAGCCTATGGGTATAGCTGCCGAATGATCACATATGCGACAGCCGCGTAGATAAGGTTAAAACTGTAGTCTTACCAAGTTCTTCTATGGAAACTAATGAATAAAATCTACACAACAAGTACATACTGCAATTTATAAACCAAACACTAGATTTTATTCATCTCGTGTGTCACAAAACGAAGAAATGAATTTTTTAATTACAGTTAACATATAAATAAAAGTTGGATCATATTTTTAACACACGGGGGTGGCGGCACTTACGCCAAATGACTGCCAAATTAATATTAACACTCTTTGAATGCTTTACGGGTAGTAAATTTTAGTAATAAAATATGGCCTATTATTTGTAAAGTGCCATTTTTGTGAAATATCACATTAAATTAACCTTTACTAGGCTGGCTTTTTAAACACAATATATCCCATCATGCGACACAATGTATGTGTTTTCGTGAAACTTTATGTAACACATATTATGCAACGTCCACGTATGGGGATAGGAGCTAATGGATCGCAACACAATATGTGACAGTCGTGTAGATAAGGTTAAGGGCGCTTTTTAGGCACTATTTTTATTGTTCATAATATAGTAGAATACTTTTTTAGTGTTTTCGATTAGCATTATTAACTGACACCTTTCAGTATACGTAGTAAACAAGTGCAAAGTTCAAAATGTATTCTAATGAAAGCATATCTTAAATAGCGTGGATCACTGATTTAGTGTTTAGATTATAGGAGATACAATATTATTCCCATTCAGGTAAATCATTACCAACCTCGGAGAAAAAACATGTTTCCCAATTTGAACAAAGGTGACTTTTGCTTGAGAGGGAACAGTATTACGTTATGATCATTTGTCCTAGATATAAATTTGCCTAATAATAGTTACAATTTATTATTGTTGAAATTTAGAAAGATTATATATTTAGTGGTTAGTGTTAGGTTAATGTTATTTATTAAAGGAAAGTAGAAACAGAGAGCAGGTAACTATTAATTTCTTCTCAATGTGCTAAACCTGATTAAATACTAACTACAATATGTATATGTATTGTATTGCCTAACTCCCACTCTCCGAGTTGTGCCATTTTCTTCAAGCCATGTGCAATATTTATATTTTTAAACTAAATATTTACTAAACTAATGTTATAGCTTAATAAATATGTATATTTATTATTATCTTCATAAAATCAATTATTCTAATTCAACTTATCTTGTATTCCAAGCTAATCGCACTTAGTGCACTATTTAACATACATTATTAAATAAATTGGCCACTAAATTCACTTTTCTCATTGAAGAATAATATTCTATTTAATTCTTTATATAAAATCGTTGTATTCTTAGAAAGTTTATATAATATATTTAAACAAAGCACAAGTTCCGCACGTGAATAGTAAAAAAGTATTCTTTTTACATTATGTATACATATTCATTTTCAATTAATACCACCCAATGTTTGCTTTTTTACAAATTTTCTAAACATTGTTTCAACGGTTTTGAAGAACAATGTCGAATACGCAATTTTGTAATTTTACATTAGACCTGTTTAAAATTTCGTTTCTGGATTTTTACTATTTTTGAGATCAAAAAATATAGTGTTGTTTTGATAAAAAATATATTTATATTTTTTTATATATTTTTTTTTTTTGCATTTCATTAAAAATTCCGAAAATACAGACTTTTAAATCATGAAAAGGAAATTAAAGCATTTTCGTTATTTGTTTTTAGGGTGTTATGCCGTGTTGCAAAAGTTGTGTTAAAGTAAGCCAACAAAACGATTTTCAAGATTTAGTAGATCCGACATTGTTCTTCGGGAATGTCGGTTTTGTATTTTTAAAGGTTGTGAAAACACAATACATTTGAATTTAAAAAACTAACACTGTCGATTGAATTTTTAAGTAAATACATAAATGGAGAAGAATATTACGTATTATTTATTGTATTATAAATATGCTAAGCGAAATTGATGCCTTGGTCAACAAAAACAATAATATTTAATCTGCATTAATTGAAAAACAGATTTTTATAAAGTTTGTTTGTGAAATTACTATGTCCTTTTATTCGATTCGATAATTCATAATATTTATTGTTATTTAACTTATAAAATAAATGGATAATTTGTCATTTTACGCCAACACAAATATTTTAATATGTATAGCATTTTATGGTTGAACAAATAATGTATGTAATATTATGTTTATTATTTATTTGTTAATTATGTAATTTATTTAGTTCTCACACAGAGGAGTTATTAACTTATTCAACTAGTCAGTGAGTAATTTGTCAATTATTATACTTAGATGTTGTTTATGTCTAAATAAAATTCTTCAAATAATTTATTTATTCTTTTATTTTGGGCAAATAAAATCTTTCCAACAAAAATACATATTTAGAAGTTATTATAACATATAAAATTGGTTTATTTTTTGAAGTTAAGGTTCCTTATAAGAAGGATGGATTCATGCTTAAGTTTTGTTTTTACAAGTCTTTAATTAAGACATTTACATATGTATATCTATTTTTGGAACCTTCTTGAAACTTCTGATAAATAATTTTGCAAAAATCGATTGACTGTAAATGTTATCATTCAATCCTAGGACATACTGGTCATGTAATAACCCTAATAATACTCTTGAACGGCCACGGAAACATAATACTATCATCGTTATGAATTAAAAGTAATATGACTGCGTGATTGCAACACGACCGTCGTTATGAATTAAAATGATATTACTGCGTGGACTCAGAAAGATCATCATTGCGAATAAAAATATACACTGCTCGAAATATACCTACTTCGGGTAGAGAATCTG
This sequence comes from Limnephilus lunatus, assembly GCA_917563855.2. Taxonomy (NCBI): domain Eukaryota; kingdom Metazoa; phylum Arthropoda; class Insecta; order Trichoptera; family Limnephilidae; genus Limnephilus; species Limnephilus lunatus. The sequence goes on along the minus strand of OU830594.1, from coordinate 28,357,682 downwards.
GCAGCAAATCGTCAATATTCGCTTCCAGACATTCTGAGATTTTTTACCTCCATGTCAATTTTTGCCATTTGATTCTACATGGGGTAAGCATCGTTATGGTCGTTTTTGAAGTAAAAAAATTGTCACATCCATATATCGGACGCTGTAAGACAATGGACGCAGCAATGCTATGATGTTTTTAGGGGGTGGACGTAACAAATGTAGCGGGATATATATATATATATATAAATATAAGGTTTTCCCACATAAGAATTTATTCCTTTGTACCTTCCTAGAGGTCTACTAATTCGACGGCCGCCGTGGTCGAGAGGTAAGACTCTTGACTCACAATTCGAAGGTCGCAAGATTGAATCCTGGCGTATGCAAATAAATTTTATTTAATTAATTTGTGTTTCACAATTAATTAATTTAAAAATAATAGTATATTTGCGGCACGTTCTAGAGTGGAAGATACTCTCAGTATCGCCCTAGTGTAGGACTACCATTCGGAATTGAAATGTTGCTTTAAATGGCTTTAACCGTGTTTGGTGACCAGCCGAGCGATTCCGTATCTTTTGTGGGATCGTTATTACTTAACGGACATAATCTCCTGTCAGATTTGTGTGATTTATATGGCTGTTATTTGCTTTTTTATAACGTACATTAAATGAATAAATAATCATGCATACTTGCAGGAATTCGTGTTTAAATCGATCTAAACTAAAATACGTGACAGTAAATACGTAAAAAGCAACAACAGCATACTGACAGGAGATAACATCCGTTATTTAATAACAATCCCACAAAAAATACAGAATCGCTCAGCTGATCTGAATAGCCAGGTACTTCCCCACCTTCCTCAACCCCATCTCCTTCCCCCCCCCAGAAAAAAAGTTAATATTTGGGAATCATGCCTATTTTATGTATTGGAACTCTCACTTTATAAAGGAATACGCATGGTTGAAATAAATTGAAAGTTATAGATTTTTCAAGCTTTATTTTAGCATTCAACATTATCCTTCATAAAACATAATGTATAAGCGTATGTACATATTGAAATTACAGCTTTTAGTTGATCAAATGGCTGTTAGTTTAGTACTTTGTATCTATGAGAGACATTACATATTTGACTTAAATTGACAACATATTTTTAATCACACGGAGCGGCCTTCTTACATTTCTGTAAAATAATTATTTGTAAAAACAAGTCAATTCTAAACACTCCCTTTTTGTACAAAAATATTAAAAATAAAACGAGTAAAAAATACGATTTATAAGATTACATTTTCTATGATAGATTATTATTATTACTATTTTTTTTACAGGTAGTTAGTTCTATAGTTTGTATTATAATATTAACCCATTGGTCATAAACCCCGGCAGCGTGCCGGGTGTGCAACTCAGGTACTTAACCACAAACCCCGGCGCGCCCCAGGGCTAGAGTAGGTCCGCCGAAAAAGGGACAATGCGCATGACAGTAATATTTTTTAATAAAATTTTGAATTCCGAACGCTCTGTAGGTAATTAATCATTCATTTCATTGAATTGGCAATAATATGTTTATTATGTTTTTTCCCTGATATTTGTGTTCCAAGTTTTATATGCAGCCAGCCGCTATTTAATTTCTTAAAAATTGCGAGCGGTTTTAGGCTTTTGGTAGTGACACTGAACGTCCCTGATTGCTTTGAGGACTATCATACCAAATTATTTTATTAGGTATTAGTATACAAGTACATAATAAACAAAAATTATTATCGTTCGATTTATGAATATCATGTTTTTTTGTAACTTTTTGAATAAAAATGTGGAATAAAACTTACGAAAAAAAAGAAGGTAATATTAGTATCCTTATTTACACATATTTTAATATTTTTTTAATTTTAATTTTTATGTTTTTCTTCACCTTAATCCAATATGTAAACAAATTTAAAGAAATTAATTCATTTGAATATACGGTTCAAAAGTTACAATAGATTTAGTACACCAATGCAGGTTTCAATTTTTGGTACAAAATTAATTCAGTGGTGAAGGCCAATTTTTTAGCTCATTAATTCTGTGGCCAATGGGTTAAAATGGTTGTACATACCATGAAAGGTTTTTTTTACATAACACAGTTATGCATACATAACTGTTAAAAGTTAATATATTAATTTGTATAATATATATTACATACATCACTATTCTAAGTGCTGGTGACTGCATTAAAACCACCGAACTAAGCTAAATGCGTCAATATTCATTTATGGCAATGAAATATGTATGTACGCAGACATAAAGCATTTCTTGCAATACCGGTACATTAAGCTTGCTGCAAATCTAGTAAAAATTATCATGACTAACCAAATAATGAGTCTCATCACCTATAAATTATTTTTTTTTACAATCATAAATAATAATTATTGAATTTTAGGCATTAGTGATCAGTCACATTTAACAAAATAATTAATTAAAAAGAACACGCATTGATGGGACTAGAATGAAGAAAATTATCTTCCGATGAGGCCGTTCTTCGACGGCTGCAGAAAGTCTTCAATCAAAGCTGCTACCATTTCTGTCAGCAGCTTCTTCAACTCTTCACGATTACTGGAAAAATGAAGGAAACCATTAATTTTTCTGATTGTACATATTTATTTCTATTTACATGTCCCCATTTGCTAAGAGTTTTCTTACATCGTTGTGGCTAGTAAAAAAACAGGTAAAGTTTTGCTGGCAATAGGATAAATGTCCAGTAACTTGGGCAGTGACTCCTTTTTGTTAAATTGATAAATAATGCATCTGGCCATATTTCTTGATAGGATAATGAATATTTCAAAGTTCAATGTGACATGAAAAAGTTTTAAGTGAACAAACAGATTTTTTAATTGGTCGGGTTCGCACCCAGGCTTTATGGGTTCAATCCTCTGAAAGCTACATTCTTCATCATTGCACAAGGGACCATTCCAGTGGGAGTTGGGACAGTATTAATATTTTCAGATTATTTTTAACCCGGGAATGTTTTCCTTTCTTTTAATAAAGAAAAAGTATTGTTGTCGTAGGAAATAGTACGTAGTAGTGGCGGCTCTCCCCTTAGGAGAATGGGTGGTTGACCCCCAAAATTATAAGACATAATAATAATACAATTTTACGGATAAAACTGCTCAAACATCGAATTCTTTATTTGAAATGAATCGCGAAATAACGGCAGGCTAGCGGCGACGTAGACGAGCAGTGACATCTATTGCATAAAATGGAAGCTCCCATTCACACAGTATTCCCTGGGTCAATTTTGCCAATGTCCTCAGCGTTGATATCTTCTCTCTCAATGCGCGCCATACAACAAATGAGATGGCACTATGTTCTTCGCCTGGAGTTGATATTCTCCCGCATAGGTAGTAAAGAAATCCTAACTACGCTTGGGTTATGTCCGTGAGGGAGACAGCATTATGAATCTTATGTGTTGTTGAAAGAGATGGTGATATAAACATAAGTTGGTTTTGCTTTTTGAACGTATGTCTCGCATGAAACAATGGTTGTTTTTGTATTGAACAGTTCGGGAGAGATTTGAAATTATTATTCACACTGTTATTGATGTAATTTGCGACATTTCAATTTTACTTTGGTGGTACATTGAGAAGTAGATCTTTTCAAAGATTATTTATTATATTACGATCAATTTTCAACGGACATAGAAAACAGCTTGATTTAAAACAATTTTTGTTTTACATTTTTTTATATATTAGGTACCGGTGTCTATTTCTATTAGAATAAGTTAACAATAATAATCTAAACGAAAATATGAAAGAGAACAAGACACAGAAAAAAGACAATGGTCGCAACTGGGACTTTATAAAAACAAAGTTTTTCTTATAAACATTGAATATTATTTCTAATCTAATTTTGTTTTTAAATTTTGGATACTTAGGTACTATTGGTGTGCACAACTATATTGAAAATTGCCCTCTTTAAAATGATGTGCCTGAAAGTACATGTATTATGTAGCGACTTTGCAATTTACAAATAATACCTATGTAATTTGAGTTGCGTATTCATGACCCTACCTATCTTTAAATTGATATAAATAATAATGTATCGGCATTTTTCTCAATATAAAATAAAGATTAATCCCTTTTTTTTTCAAATGACCTTCCACAGCTGGAGCCCTAGAGCTGCCTCTGGTACGTAGTGTAACTGTCATAAATTAAAATAATATAATTTTGCAAAGGTCGAAAAACATCAGAATTTAGAAGATTTATTGTGAATTTTAAACCAGCCGAGCAATGCTATATCTTTTGTGGGATTGTTATCGAGATAACGGACGTGATCTCCTGTCAGATTTGTGTGATTTTTACATATTTACTGTCACATATTTTAGTTCAGATCGTTTTAAACATGAATTCCTGTAAGTATGCATGATTATTTATTCATTTAATGTACGTTGTACATAGAAAACGCAAATAAATCACACAAATCTGACAGGAGATCACGTCCGTAATCTCGATAACGATTCCACAAAAGATATAGCATCGCTCGGCAGCAGTGATAGAATACATGCATAATAACTGAACTGAGATAGATCAATGCAGAAAAAAGTTTTCTAAGAAGTAAAGAATAAAGAGTGAGCTTGGAATAATTAATGCAGCAATTCTTTCCTATGATCAACAAAGCTGGAAATATCTTGGGTGACCAAATTTACTTTTATCAGTTACGACCATAGGTAATAGAAAAAAGGGAGAAATGGTATGGACTACCAAAGCAACGGAGACAGTGAAAGTTATGAGTTTGGTGTTTAGGTAGAAACAAAAGCGAGGCGCCGCTGTGCGTAGATGTGATTGCAGTAGGATGGGTGAACGAACGTATGATTAGTGTTGGCAGTTACATACTAATTATGGTATATAACTCATGACCCAACTCCATTGCTTCTATTCTGTTTGATTATGACCAACCTTTGCCCCGGCTTTGCGCACATCTCCGTGTAGTACTTGACCTTGGGCTCAGTGCCGCTGGTGCGCAGGGTGGCCACCAGCCCATTGCAGAAGTTGAGGGTCATCATTTCCCCGGAGGACAGCGGGCGGTCCAAACCTGTGTCTTCTTCGGCTAACTCGTCTCCGCGCACGCCCAGGTCACGCACCGACTCGATGGGCCACGAGCGCAAGCAGTCGGGATACTGACAAATAACGAGATAACATAAATACTTGTGTAAGTAACAACAACAAAGTGATTGATATTATGACAAATACCAAGACAAATAAATATATAAAGTAACAAGTCAAAAGGACTATCACTACAGGGTACTTCGATGAACAGTAGACCTTGCATCCAAAATCTTTCATTTCTAATTTTCTCTTATTCAACTAATCAAAACCAAATTTCCTGTCAATCTGTCATATTTTGGATTCAAACATAACCGCACCTATTCTTTTCGCACACAAAAATAATATTCACTTACTATTTTAAGAATGGTACATAACCCTTAGCAGAACAAACCTTTTGAGATCCGTTATAGTTGCGCAGCCTTGCAAAGATATTCTTCAGCACCTTCTTATCATGGCAGATGAAGTAGGAGTTCTCCGAGATGTGGAAGCCGTACTGCGAGTAGAGCCAGTCCAGCTGGTCCAGCAACCCCCGGCCCTGCTGCTGCAGGTGGCTGCTGAGGGAGGCCAGGTGCACCGCGGCGCTCACTCCGTCCTTATCGGGCACCTCCAAGCCGCACATGAAGCCGATTGCCTCTTCGAAAGCGAAGATGGTGCGTTGATGGCGAGAGCGAATTTTGAGCGCTTTGCTTCCTGGGAATTAAATAAATGTATAGTTTATTAAAATAGTTGGAGAGACTTACTCCATGTGATTATTTTCATATTGTGGGCCCCTTTGGTCCAATCTCTTTAAAACAAACTGTAAATATGTGTTTTAGCTATAGCTTAATTGTTGCATTTTTGCAATAGTGGTAAAATGGAAAAGTTCACCAATGAATTTGAGTGAACACAAAGGATTTGATAAAGGAATCACATCAATGAGATACTCACAAGATACAATCATTCACTTTTCTTAATATTTTAGTTGATGGTGAAGATTGTTTATGTTATTCGTTTATTTATTAATTACATTTCAGATGAGTGTCCTTTGTTTGTTGTAACACCAGGGGGATGTAGGAAGGTAACCCACCTTTGTCATCCGACAGCTTATCCTAGAGCAAAAGAACATCCTTCTCAGGATGGTGGAGTCAGGGATTTGAGGTCATGAATATATTTGAAACACTTATTTTTGTAGTGAAATTTATAATATTTTATTGCACTTTGCAAGGAAAACATACCAAAGAAGGCTTATCGAAAAGAACATAAATACCTTTAGCATCTATCAATAGATTTGGAGAGAGAGAGTTAAATCAAAATTACGTTTAGTTATTAATACCGCTTACGTCCCGTCGTCGTGATTCTCCTCCAAACGACAACAGCAATCCCCAAAACGTCTTCCAGCACGTCATGAGGCCGCTCGGTTAAAGGGAGTCCTCCCAACAAAACAGGCACAGCAGATTCTCACCCATCAAGCGGCATGAGCCAATCTCACCGGCCAAAGGAACAGCAAAGGAATATTGGCGGGTCCAACCAGAGTCTAGGAGCCGCTCTATTAATAAAGGGAATCCACCCAACAAAACAGGCACAGCAGATTCTCACCCATCAAGCGGCATGAGCAAATCTCACCGGCCAAAGGAACCACCAGCAAAAGAACCCTTGCGGGCAGTACATCACCCGTGGATTCCGGTCTAAATTGACCTCGGCACGCGGATTAATCTATCTCGCGGCATCCGGCGAGGGATTAAACAAAATAAATAGGCTTCAATGCCATTTGAGTCGTCACACACTCACGCGACGTTTAAAAATAATATTTCTAGGCTACATAGCACTAGTATCTCACTTTATCCTCCCAATCGCCCCGAAAAACACTCCCCCTGCACAAAATCTAAGTTATGTCTCCCGCCATGATTCTCTGAATGCTTCTCTTTCCGGTCTCCTTCCAGTTTTGCCAACCAGCAAAGTTAAAATCAGAAAAAAAAATAATAATCAATAGACAATAAACAGTACCTACACTTTGCGCAGTACCTGCTCACGAAATAGATATGTTACATTTCCCCGCAACCCCCGAAAATTTTACGCCGCGAAGTGAAGTAAAATTATTAGGACACCGCTTAATACGACTCTCTCTATCCATATCTGTTAAAAAAAAAAAATAACACATCACAGTATTAGAAAAACATAAACATACTAAAGTAGCAAATTAAAAAAAACAAAAATCATTCACAGAATGGAGTACAAAAGAAAACATTGAAAATGAGGTAATACCTCCACTTTTACAAGCTCGCTTGTAAGATTACCAACACGTTACTCACATGACGAGAGATAATCTCTCAAGAAAACACTAGTGAGTATGGAGAACTCAAGCTCCCACTTTCATGTATAGAAAAAGCAACACTTAGTTATTATTAACATAAAAAAATAACTCTCTCTCTCTATCCTTATATTCTAAACAAAAGTGATATTTGGAAAAAGATAAGTTACATAAATTATACTTAATGCGTCTTAAATTATCAACTAAAATTAGACCAAGGTATAAACAAATGTACAGAATTAACTCATTCAATTTAAAATTGATGTCAGGAGGTCAGATCAAGTATAATTCAATTATTACTTGTCTATCGTATAACAAGTTTATAAAAAAACTGTCAATTACAAAGTGGTCAGAGTAGGGTTTATATGTAAAGACATACCTATCTGTCAAAAAATCAGATCAAATATAATACAATTATTACTTGTCTATTGTATAACAAGTTTTATAAAAAAACTGTCAATTAGTGGTCAGAGTAGGGTTTATATGTAAAGACATACCTAACTGTCAAAAGGTTTAGATTAGGTTTTACAATTTTAATTACCTATCCATCAAAATTATGAAAAAAAATTCATTAGGAACACAGAAGCAAAACAGGATCTAGAATGTTAGGCTTAGAGCTTAGGGATTACAATTAATCAAATCACCTAGCTATTATAAAAGTGAACCTCAAAAGTACTCTTGATTCTATACAAAAATACAAGATGTAACTATGAAAAACCATCCTCAGAGGACGTTGCTTATGCAAGAAAAGGACTAAGGATAAACCCAGGTGGCATTCCTTAAAAAAAAATAACATTTACAAAAATGCTAAAAGTCAAAATTTCTTGAACAAACAATAATATTTTGGTGATCGAATATACTTATTAGATAATCGACACTAGGAGACAAAATTAACAGTACAACACTGGTTTAAGCAGTGAGAGACCAATAGATGTATATACTTACTTAAGGTTAACTTAAAACTAAAAGACAAAATACACTTTCCTGTATTAGAGGTAAGGTGATAAACTTCTAATATGAATTATTTTACTGGGTAGGCATGCCAGAGCAGTACCACCTTTGTTTGTAACAAGACAAATTTTCTTAACAAAGAAAAAAAACTTAACTAACTGACTTTAAGGGAAGTTAAACCAGACTATTTAACACAGCTATGGTATATTTATGGCAGAATTTACTTAATCACTAATTGGTGAAATTAAAACAATCTGTGCATAAGAAAGTCGCTCAAATCTCTCATAAACAGAAGTTTTGAATCGTTCTTTCCAAGTCCATGGAATATCATTAATCAGGAGAAAGCTCCAACGAACTTGAGAAGAAGGATTCAGACTTAAACATAAGAATAGTAAAACATAACCTACTGTTTTACGAACTCATCAATGTGTAAGTATAATCGCAGCAAATATATACTATGAGGAAGACGAAACGTCTCGTTTTAAACCAGAGAAAAAAAAAAATCTCGTCAAAGAATAGGTCAATTACAAAAATATGACCTACACAAAATAATGGGTGCCACTGATCACATGGATCAGAGGAAACGACATTCATTACAAACATCGTCTCCTAAAAAAAAAAAAAAAAAAAATTCAGAAGAATTTAAAAAAAAAATTATGATAGTAAGAATGAGGAAATTTTGTGAAAATTCTAGTCACAACCTCTTGAGGGTACCAAGCCCCAAGAGCAAGTTACTAGAAAAACACTGACGAAACAAACGGAACAGCATGCAAGGTTGGTAGCCCCGCATACTATCACGTAAACTATCACCCTGTAAACAAATTATCATACTATCACCCTGTAAACAAATTTTCTTAAAAAAAAAATCAAAGTTATTTTCCAAAGAAATAATATAATTTATAATGTATGTAGATCACCAGACACCGTGTAAAAGAGAGAATAAATCGAACCCACGAATATCTCATTGAGGAATAATTAATTCAAAAAGAATTAAATATATTCTAAATATAAAGTTACGTATTTAAAAGGTAAGTTGCCTAAACCATAATACAGAAACGTATTTATAATTATGTTGATAAACAAACCGCATATTATAGAAATGACAGCTGACATAAAATTCACGTATTGCCAGTCAAGAGAAAATATTTTCCCCACAATCTATTCAAGCTGTCACCGACAGCAATGCACTTAAGTTGTGAGAAACAATATATTATTACGTACATTATTTATATGGCAACACATAAATCAGACAAACAATGACTGTCAAAACGTAATGTTTTCCGAAATACCCACACTGATGAGTTCGCAAGATACAACTTTAAAACAGACTAATTACATTTTGATAAGATTAATCTTTCAAATATATGCATGATCTGAAAAAATCCCTTTCGAGCACCAGTTTTATAACAAAAAACTGTTTCGTTGTGCGCCAATGTAGCACCAGGGGGATGTAGGAAGGTAACCCACCTTTGTCATCCGACAGCTTATCCTAGAGCAAAAGAACATCCTTCTCAGGATGGTGGAGTCAGGGATTTGAGGTCATGAATATATTTGAAACACTTATTTTTGTAGTGAAATTTATAATATTTTATTGCACTTTGCAAGGAAAACATACCAAAGAAGGCTTATCAAAAAGAACATAAATACCTTTAGCATCTATCAATAGATTTGGAGAGAGAGAGTTAAATCAAAATTACGTTTAGTTATTAATACCGCTTACGTCCCGTCGTCGTGATTCTCCTCCAAACGACAACAGCAATCCCCAAAACGTCTTCCAGCACGTCATGAGGCCGCTCGGTTAAAGGGAGTCCTCCCAACAAAACAGGCACAGCAGATTCTCACCCATCAAGCGGCATGAGCCAATCTCACCGGCCAAAGGAACAGCAAAGGAATATTGGCGGGTCCAACCAGAGTCTAGGAGCCGCTCCATTAATAAAGGGAATCCACCCAACAAAACAGGCACAGCAGATTCTCACCCATCAAGCGGCATGAGCAAATCTCACCGGCCAAAGGAACCACCAGCAAAAGAACCCTTGCGGGCAGTACATCACCCGTGGATTCCGGTCTAAATTGACCTCGGCACGCGGATTAATCTATCTCGCGGCATCCGGCGAGGGATTAAACAAAATAAATAGGCTTCAATGCCATTTGAGTCGTCACACACTCACGCGACGTTTAAAAATAATATTTCTAGGCTACATAGCACTAGTATCTCACTTTATCCTCCCAATCGCCCCGAAAAACACTCCCCCTGCACAAAATCTAAGTTATGTCTCCCGCCATGATTCCCTGAATGCTTCTCTTTCCGGTCTCCTTCCAGTTTTGCCAACCAGCAAAGTTAAAATCAGAAAAAAAAATAATAATCAATAGACAATAAACAGTGTGATGATCTCGCCTTTGGGCCTACGAAATAATTCTGTTAAAATTGAGAGATCGATTTAGAAATATATTTAATTTTGTAACAGGGTATGGTTTCAGAATACGATTCTCTGTTCCAACTCTTAAGGGTGATTTATGAAACCGGGCCATTACTAGGAAAAACACGTGTGCCAAAATACTTTGGTTGGAGGAGGAATCCTAAAGGATATATCATTATCAAGTCAGGGGCGGCCGATGAATGTTTGCCCGAGTGGTGACGGACTTTAACGCGAGCAAATTGATTTGCGAAGCAATTGTCTTGTGAATTTTCTATGGCAGTAGGGAATTGAAAACTAGGCAATAAAGATTAATCTTGGTACATTTAAATATACTAGAGCGACGCGCCGATTAGGGGTTAAAATATTTAACATATTTGTCAAAATAAGATTGCAGAATTCGTTAAATAGTGACGCACGCAGAAAGAACGAAAACGTGTACAGACAATGCTTATATAATGTTATTATATAACCAATAAAGTCGACGCAAGTAATTAGGACGAGTAGTGAATTGAAGTGCGCCACTGAGCTCTTCTTTTAAGCGTTATTGGGATACTTTATGACTCCGGCGCAGACAAAATTAGTTTACACCGAAAAAAAAGCGAACATGGTTTCTACACAAAATTCTCTGAAATAATAGTTAGAGTGTGACAGTTTTGACTATTAAACGTTGATATATGCATATTGGGAGATGTGTTTATCACTTAAGATTTGAAGAAGTGGCTAATATATTATTGAAACCACACAAGTAGATGGGTGGGAGTCAGGGGGCAGGGGGTTGGAGAAGACAGTCGGGGTACAGAAGTGTTGGTGGACGGTCGGTGAAAGAACCTGGAGACGCACGGTCGGGATTAAAATCATCGAGTTTTGATAAACGGTAGAATAATAGTTTGGTGCTTCTAAACCGGGAATAAGTCATTTAATTAAAGGATAATAGTTCACGCGATTGAGGGGAGTCAAGATTTGGTCGTTGGGAAGCAAGGTTTAAATTAAGGGATCGAGGTCCGATAGTCGCGAGGAGACCAGTTTGGTGCGCCTAAATCGGGGATATTTCATTTTAATTAAACAAAGGATATTTCGTTTTATTAAACAAAAAAGAGTCCACGCGAATAAGGAAGTCAGAGATTGAGGCTTGCGAGTTCATATCGGTGAATTTAAATAATATAATTAGTAAATTGAGGCGGTCGGGACGTACTTTCGGGGCATTTATCAGGGTCAGATTAAAATTTAAAAAAGAAATCGACGCGAGAATTGTGTTTGACGGCTGCATCTTGGAATAAATAACTGCATGACGGGTTGTGTTTTAGAAGTGCTTGTATGAATTAAATATTATTGTGGTGAATTGATTTGTGAAATTATTTTGTGCAACATGGCGAATTTGGTAAGTTTGTATAAAATTATTAACATATTTAGTACGGGCCTTGCAGGAAAGAGGCAATTAGGGTTTATATACAAGCCTTAGGAATCTAGGACCTTTTTTTTGTCGAGCGTTGGGGAACGAAGAGCTTTGCACGTTTCCGGGTTGATCGGCTAGCAAGTACCTTTGGTGGGTGAAGTTATTCTTGAGACAAGACCGTTGTAAAATAATAATTTAGAGATACAGTTAACTAAATAGCATTTGAAACACAAAGTGCGCCTTCGGGCAATATATCTTAGACGAGAGACTTCATTTAAAAGACGGGATTTTGAAACCACAAAACAATAATAAAATCTTTAAAAGTGCTTTGTTGGTGATCTAGAAAACTAGGTTACTGGGTATTCTCCAATACATAACGGGTACCAAAATACATAGGTATAGAATGTAGGTATAAATTAATGTGTAAAGCGCCTTTGAGGTGATAATTATTATTTTCGAGTCTCGCAATAATATTTTAAACGTAGCTAGGGGACTATATTCAGGAAGGGTTTTTTGAAAAGGCATTGGGTAATTTAACAGTTTATAAAATGGTGCGTAGCATGGGCACCTTTGTTTACTAACAAAATCTGACATAATTAAATCCCCACTCCTAAAATTTCCCACATCTTATTCCAAATTTTTAGGTATCACAACAAGTCTATTACATAGGACTATACATAAAATTATCGTATAATCCTCACCTTTTGGTTTACGCTTAGGTAGGTATATTTCATTCGATATTCGATTTAGCAAAAACTTTCACATTGTCGGTTGAATGAAGCCGCCGGTAGGTATTCATATTTTAAGCGTAATGCGTTATATCCACCTACATAAGTAGCAAAAGTTTTCTTAACTCCCTCACACTAGGAATAGGGATCATCCAGCATCAGGGTGGGAATGTACTCTGGACGAAAGCGCAGCAGGGGAAATAGAAGGGAGGGAAGTCAGATTCACGACCTGGTGCCTTTCATTCTTGGACCCAGCACCCTGGAAGCCGAGCTTGACATTCCTTTCTTTGAGCTGATTTTTGAGTTTGAGCTTGGGGTACGCCTATCGTAGAGCATATGCCCGTGACACCATATCGGGGAAGGTCCCAAGTTACGCTTGTGTATGTTATGCGAGAGGACGTATTTTTCATTCAAATCAAATACCGATGACCATCGCGATTGCAGGCTGGCGCATGTTTCTGTAACGTGCCTAGGAAAAACGTAATCAATATTTCTACTGGTTCGACGTTTCTTTGTTGGAATCCGGATAAGTTTTCTTAACTCCCTCACACTAGGAATAGGGATCATCCAGCATCAGGGTGAGAATGTACTCTGGACGAAAGCGCAGCAGGGGAAATAGAAGGAAAGGAAGCCAGATTCACGACCTGGTGCCTTTCATTCTCGGACCCGGCACCCTGGAAACCGAGCTTGACATTCCTTCTTTGAGCTGATATTTGAGTTTGAGCTTGGGGTACGCCTATCGTAGAGCATATGCCCGTGACACCATATCGGGGAAGGTCCCAAGTTACGCTTGTGTATGTTATGCGAGAGGATGTATTTTTCATTCAAATCAAACATCACTGATGACCATCGCGATTGCAGGCTGGCGCATGTTTCTGTAGCGTGCCTAGGAAAAACGTAATCATTATTTCTACTGTTTCGAGGCGGCGTGCTGGACGGAGAACGGGACTATTGAGGACATGAGTGACTGCCAAGGCGAGGGTCGGTGACATCAAAATCTTCCTTAATTAAATTCATACATCGCCAGATCAGAGGAGAGAGCGGCCCCACCGATCTCCTGACATTGCCGATTGTCTAATCAACTTCGGTTTAATGTTTATGCCGATGCTTTAGGAGTTAATGGAACTCAAGTCATCGGCATGCTGAAGAACTTCAACATCATCATCAATCCAGAGTAGGATGTCACGTTCCAAAACCTCGTGCCACCCACACATTTCCTGAACAGTTCCTGACATCGGCTATCACGCCATTAATCGGAGCAGACCCTCATATCAAACGGTATGAGATGACCTTTCATCTTCATCATCAACACATTTATAATTTGGCGGCGTATTAGTCGATATTATTCCCATTACCACATTCATTCGTCGCTTGCGACCTTAACATTCTCCGGAGGCGTTGGAATTGGAAGCTGATTCGGCGGTCTATGACCATCACCTTATCAGTTGGGCTATGGAGGAGTCCAATTATTTAAACAGCACATGTTCTGTCTCATGTTAATCCAAAATACCTACCCGTAGAATCAAATTAACAAAATAAAACAAGCTAGCTAACTAACAAACTGCATCTAGAACTGTGAGTGTAGAATTATTGCACTCCGTACTGCTTTGAGTGTAAATCTTTTGTTAGAATATACATAAATGTCAAATTATTTTCATGATAGCATTTTATAAAGCCGCAGAGAGTACGCGACATCGCATCGAAAGGTAGGATCTTCTCAATACGCCGTATAAATGTACATTTATATACTAGATGCTAGGAGGGAAAATGCAGATTACTTCAATAAAAATAGTCGTCGATGAGCGTAGGTGTATAACAGGTGCTAGGGGAGGAAGCTGGATGAATATAGATAGATAATTAGTTATTTTTTAAGCTAGTCAGACTCAGTCATTGTTATTCGAAGCCTTGCAAATTGTAACACGCCATACCTAAAAGAACAAGGGTTTACCACAAAAAAATTATTAATTAAATTGGATTAACTATACCAAACCACTAAAACAAAAAAGTACACAACGTTGTGGGGTTAATTACAATTGATTAATTAAGAGCATCTCGTCACGTTTGCATAAAAGTATTACGTGATGGGGTTGAAAAGGCGCTGCAAAAGAAATGCAGGGGAGAGACGCGAGAACGGGAGAGCTACGAGTTTTTAAAGGCCGGGCGGGGTTGCGCCTGTAACAGAGTAGCTGTAGCACTGTAGCAGCATTTGGAAATCAAAAGATAGGTTTTACTTCGTAGGGGGGGGGGGATTATCACAACAGTACCTACACTTTGCGCAGTACCTGCTCACGAAATAGATATGTTACATTGTACATGAAGATTTTTATATTTCTTGATTGGGTTTTTATTTAATTTTATTTAGATATTTTACGGATATCCAGGAAGAAGAAATCGGATTATGTCAGAAGCCGTTGCAACTGGGAAAAAATAGTGAAACGGTATATGGGAATGAGTTGGATTGGGTTGCGTGCCGAGATGAAGTGGTGTGACGGCCCATCTGCCTAAGGATTAGATAGTAAGATCCAAGAAGAATCCAGAAGAGTCAAAAATGTAAGATAAGACGAAGATTCACGACGAGCATTAAAGAAACAAGGGAAGTCAAGAAGGGGAGAGAAGAGTCAAGAAGAGACATGAAAAGACTAGATGATATGAGAAGAGGCAAGACGAGACAAGAAGAGACTGAAAGGGTTGAGAAGATACAACGAGAGACACGAAGAACCAAGAAGAAACTAAAATAGACTAGAGGAAACGGGAAATGGCAGTAAGAAATAAGAAGATTAAAGATGAACCAAGAAGAGTCAAGATGAGCTAAGAAGGGGCAAGAAGATGCAAGAAGAGACTAGAAGAGACAAGAAGATTTCAAAAGAGCTAAAAAGAGACTAGAAAATGCAATGAGAGGCATGAAGAACCAATAAAATAAAACCAATAAAAGAGGCATAAAATAGACTAGAAGAGATGCAGCAGTAAGAAATAAGAAGATTCAAGATGAGCCAAGAAGAGCTAAGATGGGGAAAAGATGCAAGAAGAGGAAAGAAGAGAATAGAAGAGGCAATAAGGGGCTGTAAGAAGTAAGAATATTCAAGAAAAGACGATATGAAGGAAAACCAAGAAAAGTCAAGAGAAACTAGAAGCAACAAGAAAAGACAAGGATAGAAAATAAGAGAGAAGAAGAGCCAAGAAAAGACAAGATGAACCAGGAAGAGCCAAAAAGAGGCAAGAAGAAGGAAGACATAAAGAATAAAAAACAACAACACTCAATCAATTCGTTTATTCCTGCCCATCCTTCCATTCTTCCTTATTAGGTTGCCATGTATACCGGTCAATTAAACTCCAACCTCCTTCCCATCCTCAGAGCACATGTTCCAAGTCCTAACAAATCAGTGCCCCCTGGAGTCTATTGTAGGGTTTATTAAAATAGTTGATTGAGCTTAGTGAAGTCCTGTTTAACTCCACCATTTGGCGTTTCA
The DNA here is from genome assembly GCA_917563855.2 of Limnephilus lunatus. Taxonomy (NCBI): domain Eukaryota; kingdom Metazoa; phylum Arthropoda; class Insecta; order Trichoptera; family Limnephilidae; genus Limnephilus; species Limnephilus lunatus. The sequence continues at coordinate 28,341,388 of OU830594.1, read as the reverse complement.
TCTGTCTGCAAATTTGTTCGTTTATTTATTTACGATGCCCTTAGGGCTTTTACATAAAACAACTCTTAATAAATTACATTATTAAATAAATTGTGTACCACAATAACAATATAAATAATAACAGTTATACATTTAAGGAAGCATCTATTCATTGGTGCGCCCCGATATATTAACAGAGGAATAATATAAGTATTTCAGACTTAAGCAACATTTTTGGCTTACTGTTGTGGTAGTAGGAGATTTTCAAATATTGTCGGGTTATTCGTAACCCGGGAATGTTGGTTTTTCTTAAAAAAAATTTCACAAATTATTTTATTTATTTCACAATACTGTTTCTCTGTTTATATCGGGGTGCACCGATAAAAGACACTTCCAATATTTAAACCCAGTAAGCACCCGCCTTTGACTCCTATTGACAAATTATTCCCGAGGCGGCGGTACCCATAACCGCCTCCCAAAACCAACATTAAAGGAAAAAGTAGGGTATACATAATGGTAAATAATAACATAAAAAGTAAGGAACAGTTTACAGTTCCATGACAACTCCGAATCAACTCAGCACCTTTTTGAAGTCATTAAAAGCCATTAATTTTTTTTTAAATACCCCATAACATAAACTAACATTACCTATTTAACCAATTGTTTATAGGATAGGTTAGAATAGAAAAAAAAACCTAAACTTAAGAGGAAGGGGACACCGGAGGGGAAGGGGAGGTGGAAGGGGAATGGGACGGATGGGAAAAGACACGCAGGGAGAAACAATTTCATTTAGTGGTATTGCAAAGCACCTCGAGAACTCGCTAATATAAGGGTAGATTTTGAAATACCTATTGCAAATCTTATGATTTTGGTTTTGATTTACATATTAAATAAGGGAAAATTAGAAACATACTGTTTTGAACGTGAGGTCTACTGTTCACAGAACTACTAGATAGTTATCAAACCTGGGGTCTGTTGGGCCTGTTAAACTACAGCAGGTTTCTTGCTGTCACCCTTCAATTTCGCAAAGATAGGTTAGTGGCCAAGTTCAATCATATCCTCTTTTTGTATATTACATATATTTTATTTACATAGTTACAAAATTTGACATTTTATATTTATTATTTTACCTCCTGCTAACTAAGTCCTCTACCAATGCATAAGCAATATCTTCAATGCAAAATAATGTTGGTATTAGGAGTTTTACAAATAATGGTCAAGTGTTTGTTGGTTGCGCAAACCAATTTATATTCGTTCACATGCGGGGGATGCGAATCACTTGAAAACAAAAATTTACTGAAAAACTGCCCAAATGCTTACAAGGATATTGATTAATAGGAGTACCAAGTCCCACATTCGTCAATCTTATGCCACTGGTTATAAAGTCTTCTATAACAGTATACAGTATTTCTAACAGGTCAAATACTGTCGGTCAAAACGCCGCTGCTTTTCAGTGGCGGGCGAAACAAATCAAATAGGTCACAAATTAACCTATTGGCAGGGTTAAAACGCAATCAATTTATTTAATTAAATGAAGACAATATTAGCGAAACTCAATCAAAATCTGAAGACAGAAAAATCAGAAAAAGATATTGGTTCCACTGGGTCCCATATTTTGATTGAGTTTCGCTAATATTATAATATTATATAAAAGTCTCCTTCAACGGAAGCATTCTTCCGAACAGGACCTCTATTGATATGCATGGTGTAACTCTAAGTGACCAGCTCAGGTATGGGGGCTCCATCGAAACCAGAGTTAAGTTAGCCTCTCAGAAACTGGGCGTACTGTACAGGGCCCGCAGATACTTTAATAGTACACAACTGCTAACCCTGTAAAAAATCGCAAGTGCGCCCCACGGTTGAATTTGGCAGCCACCTCTGGTCTGGAGCTCCAAAATACCTTAAAAAAACCCTTGACTCTGTGCAGAAACGGGCGGTCCGTTTGATAGATTCTCCCATCTTAACAGACGGATTGCAATCTTTAGAGCACAGGCGTCAGGTGGGAATGCTGTCCTTGTTCTACCGGTATTACAATGGAAGATGCTCCGAGGAACTAGCGTCATTGATCCCCTCGGCACCGGTGCATAGTCGGGAAAAACGCCAAACACGCGCCCAACATTTGTACACGGTTGACATTAGTTACATGAGAACGGGTCGTTTTTACGACTCGTTCTTGAGTTCAACATCTCGGCAGTGGAACGATTTACCGGCCTCTGTGTTTCCTCCCTCCTACAACATGGGTCTCTTCAAGACCCATGTTCACTCCTTCCTTTCCTCAAAAAGACCCTCCACACAGCATTCTCAAAGATGACATTTTCCTCAGGGCCTCCTGTGTGGAGTTAATGTAAAAAAAAAAAAAAATTTATTAAATATTATAATTTGAGATTTTACTCAACCAGTAAAAAAAAAAAAAAAACAATCAATTTACACCGAAATCACAATATCGGCAGGCGGAAACAACGAAATATTCATGGGATATGCAAGGCGATAAATTCACTTTGGGAATCGGCAAGATTCAAATGCAGCGTTTAGCGGATTGTTGATCACAATAATATGCATGCGGCAATTACACGTAGATAGCGAGTCGCGGAGATAGGAAGCGAACAAACCTGATGGTTTTGTTTTGGCAAGGGAACAGAATAAAGGAACGAAGCAAATGGAGCAGTTCAGTTACTAAATCATAGACAATCGTTAAAGATTGATTGGCGAATGATTGATTAAAGAAAAAAAAATGTGTAAAAGAATGCCTGTAAAATGTAGAACACCATCCAGCCTCTCATGTTTAGACCTCCCAATAATACTTCTTTATCCGACCACTTGAAGTTGCGTCTATATGGGCTGACTACTCCATTAATAAATTTAGTGTAACTATCCTTACCCATCCACTTGAAGCCGGTGAGCGTCTCCATGAAGGTGGCTCCGTGTATAGTGGCGACAGCACGCAACATCTTGCTGCTGACGGCACTGCTCATGAGCACCAGAGAGTGGTGCGGGACGCTGGGCTCGGCGGCCAGGAGTGTCTGCAGGCACCACCAGCCCAACAGGGCACCGATCTCGTTGCCAGTCAGGATGTGCCAGGACTTGGTGCTGGATGACCAATTAATCAGTTAGCGTAAGGTTAAGTAATCACTTTGTATAAAATCATTCAACCGTAGAACACAACAAAGCAAAAAACTGGAAAGAATCGTACCTTGGTGATATTTTTTTATTTTTTTATTTTTATTTTAGCGACTATATAAAATAATTGTTACATACAAGATATAATGGTGAAATTAAGTATAAATTATTGTATTTCTTAGTCCTCCTCACTAGGGGGTCCTGTGCCGAGGCGGACTAAAGTTATTTAAATATGGTTTATTTGTCTTCTATGTCGTTTTTAATGTCTTCATTAGGGTTTTTTCATTGACCTCTTTTAGCCATATTTTTATTCTTGATTTGTATTCATTAGGATTTTTTATAAGTTTTATGTCTTGGGGAAGGATGTTATGGAGTTTTGTTGCAAAGTATGTATAGTTTCTTTGTCCGAAAGTGGTTTTATAACTTGGAATATTTTTTATATCGTTTTTATTCGATCTTGTGTTATGCATACATGGTCTAGTAGAGGATTCATTATTTTTGAAAAGCTTCAATAATATATTTTTGGCATATATTTGCTGTACATTTGGTACGTCGAAGCTATTGAAAATTTCAATTGAAGGCGTTCTAATTGGTACTTTCAATATGGTCTTTATGATTCCTTTTAGAATCGTATTCAGGTTGTGGAGGTACGTATGTGTAGCAGATCCCCATCCTATGATTCCATATTCAATTCGAGAATGACACAACGCGTAGTAGACCTTTTTCATATCATTTTTATTTACCACGTTTCTTAGATTTTTAAAGAAATATATAAGGCTTGTGAGTTTTTCCGTAATACCTTTAATATGTAGGTCCCATCTAAGATTTTCGTCAATTATTACTCCGAGATATTTTATGTTTTGCGTTTTTTCTATGACGGGGCAGTTACATTGTATATTATTTCCATGGCATTCGTGTAGTTTTAGTTCTAGTGATTTTATTGGTTGGCTCCGTGCGTTTATTGAAAATGTTATATATTTAGTTTTGCTTATATTAAGGGTAAGCGAGTTGATTTTAAGCCAATTTTGAAGTGCATTAAGCCCTTGTTCAGCCTCATTAAATGTATCCGTCCAATTTTCTTCTTGAAATAATAAAACAGTATCATCAGCAAAACTGATTATGTTTCCTTTAATGATAAGGTTATGTAAATCGTTGATATAGATAATGAATAGAATCGGTCCCAGTACACTTCCTTGAGGAACGCCATAGTTTAAAGATAGTAGTTTGCTCTTTTGTTTACCAATTTGTACTTGTTGTTCTCGCCCTGTTATATATGACTCTAATAAGTTCATTGTTGTTTCGGCCATTCCTATTTTTTTTAGCTTAGTTAGTAATATTTTATGGTCTATTGTGTCAAAAGCTTTTTGAAGATCTATGAATAAAGCCAAACACTTTTTCCCATCATCTATGTTTTTTATGGCTATGCTTGTTAGTTTTTCTATGGCATGATTGGTGCTTAGATTTTCCCTAAAGCCATATTGGGATGGTGATAATAATTTGTTTTGTTCAAGAAATTGAACAATTTGCTTCTTCATAACTATTGTTAAAAAAGTGAAGGCTACCGACATCTGTGGTCGATTAATTCAGCTTACTATGTTTCACCCAAATGGTGTGATTATCAGGATATTGATCGATATTATAGATTTTCGTTTTATCTTCTAGTCAGTTCCCACTCCTGTCAATGAAGTGTTGATTTACAAGGATGGAATTTACTCTTTAAAAAGGCTCGCATCATGTGTTTTATGCTTCTTTTCTCTACAATAAACGCAATATAAAACAAGCTCATAAGTCGGAGCTAGTGTAGCAGTTGTTATTCTCACCGTTTTGTTTCTTATAAAACTTATCCATGTTCAATAGTTGAAATAAAAGTGAAAGTTTGTGAATAGAACGAGATTTTATTTAAAAGGATCACTCCAGATTTTAACAACTATAAAGAGATTCTTTGACAATTGGCGACATTTTTTGCAGCTAGATAGATATTGATGAATTCCAATTGTACTTGGATATAAAAACTTATTTAGACTAACAAATCTAAATTTTTTTTGTATTTCTTGGGCATTAACTGCGTAACAATTTCTAGATATTTTGTTTTGATTTCACGATGTACATTTGTTACTTAATTTTATTTATCTGCTAACGGTTTTGGCACATTCGTGTCATTCACTAGTAATCTTAAAACTAACTTAAAAATTATACAAGTACAGAAATGATTAGATTTATAAGGCGGGGGTGTAGTGGGAGCGGTGATTTTTTTGGGGGAGGTGAGAACGGTGGGAGGAGTCAACATAACAAAGAAACGTTGTCAATAATGGTGACTTACAGGAAGCTATTATTTTGTTAGCTAATTTAATTTTCTATTTCTATTATTTTTTTATTTCTAAGGTTTCTAAGTGCACAAATATGTATTGATATTACTGGGTAGGCTGAAAAGTGATGCACACATGCTTGTAAAAGACGAACAAAAAAAATTAGCAAGATCGGGCAAAAAATACATTAAAGTACAGTTCTTAAGCTTCAAAATCATATATTTATTTTTCAACAAAGTCATTGTTAAGGCTAACGAATTTCTCCCAATGTGTAACAAGTTTTTTCATTACGTAACTGAAAAATTCTTCCGACATTTCTCGAATCCAGGACTTGACAGCTGCCTTCACCTCAACATCCGAGCTGTAATGATTACCTTTGAGATGTCTCTTGAATACAGGAAAAAAGTAAAAATCGTAAGGCGAAGTGAGAAGTGTGTGGAATCGATTCAAACTTCAAGTTTTGCAGAGGCTCTAATCGACGCTGTTTATTCTCGCCTGTGAAACGGCGTGGTACCCATCGTCCACAGATTTTACGATATCTAAATTGTTCAAAAATGAAGCCGAGACGTTCCTTGGATATTGCAAAATAGTTTTTGATACTTTGTTGAGTGATTCGCCGGTCATTTTGTATCAAATCGTGGACGAGTTTGGATTGTTTATGGTCTGTATCAATGATTGGACGTCCGCTGCGTATTTTATCAATAATTATTGTTTTTCCAGGCTCATAGTAATGAAATTTTGTTATCTGTCGATTAACAGTAGACCTATCAACATCATCGCCATCATAATCATCCTTTAAACGACGATGAATCCCTGTAAGGGTCACTTTTTCAGCAGTTAAAAATTCGATAACAGCACGCTGTTATAGAAACGACCTCAAACTTGAGTGTACGTATAAAGGAGGAATGTCACTTTCATATTCCACCTGACGCGCTTTTGAAGGTCATTTTGTTGGCGCTATACAAGCGTGTGTGCATTACTTTTCAGCCTACCCTAGTATTTGTTTAAACTCAGTTTTTTCTTTATTGAAGCTATGGTCTGTCTCTAATAACTGTACATCGTGAAATAAAACTCAATACAACATACATTCCATCTTTTGGAAACCTGGACATTAAACCATGAATAGACGTGGAAGATAGAAGAGTAATGTAATGTAAGAGGAGTAAATACAAAAATAGCCTAGACAGAAAGATTACGCCACAATGAGGTGGCTTTGAAATCTATGCGGCTGGTGCGAATGCAGTTCCACTGGAGATCCGATGAAGATTGCCTCACGAGAGCACCAGAAGATAAAGAAACATATGTTACCAATTCTGATACTCCGCCACGGCCAGCCTATCTGCGTCGGGATCATTGGCCAGCAATATGGTGCAGCCATTCTCCTCGGCGCACCGCATGCCCAGCTTCAGGCTGGACGGCTCCTCCGGGTTGGGGAACACCACAGTGGAAAACTCGGGATCCGGGTCGCGCTGTTGCTCCACCACCACCAGTGGCTAAACACACGCAACGCTTACATTAGAGGGTAACCAGAGAAAACCAGAAATATGTCATTTTTAAATCAGATTTTAGACGTATTGACTCTTTTCCACAAGAAATTATAAATTGATTTCTAAAGATTGTTCTTTTATCTAGTAAACTTATGTTTTAAATTTTGAGAAAAAATGTTTATTTTTAGTATAGGTAATAAGGTTATACCATAGGTCGTTGGCAGATTTGTTTAATTTTGAATTTGATTTTGTATTATACAACACCCATTTCAAATCATATAATCATGCAGTAAAATAAATCAATACATTATCTGGGAAACATGTGTTTCAGAATTTTAATTTTAGTTTAAATAAAATCATAAAAAAATATATACGCAATTGTGTTTCTTGGCGAAAATTGGTTCGTTTGTGTATTTAATTGCGCACTTACAAACTAATATATTTCAGAAGTTTTTACATTCTTATTTTGCTTAGACATTATTGAAAAAGATTAATACTAATGATCAAAAAATAATTACAAAAAGTACATAATTTTAATAGTTTTATCATCTCTTCTTTCAGCATTTTTGGATATAGGTATAAATTAAAGCAAATTTGGAATGAAATAAAATCGATATTGAGTTATAATTTTAAAAATCTGGTACGGGGAATAATTAATCTTTCTCATTGGAACCGCCCTGTATGATCGTAAGAACATCTTTCGACGAAATGTGGATTTTCGGCCGCTGGCTGGTTAAACGCTGTTAAGGGAACTTTACTAGGACCTGTTAAACATACCAACAGTGGATTTGCTAGAGAATTTTACCAGGACCTATTATCAAATATTGTCAAAAGTGTATTTGTCTAGGTCAGGCATACCCAACCTGCGGCCCAATTGAAGATATTTTGCAGCCCAAAATGATGTTTTCAGCCTTCTATATTTTGGATCCTCGTAAATTTATCACACTTTCAATTAAAACTTTCTTGTTATTATTTATTTTTTTTTTTTTTAATTATTTATTAACCAAGATAATATAAGCACAAAAATACAATTTTTTTTTTACAGTTTGAAGTACCTACAATTTATTTTAGTATTATTTTTTTGGTATATACGACCTCACTAGGCTGAGCCTGTTCCGAGGTGGCAGGAATTTAATGAAATTTTGATTACTTTATCTTGTAGGATAAAATTAAATAAAAAAATTTATTTGCATTTGAAAAGATAAATTGAATGAAGGGAAAATAAAAAGAAAAGAAAAAGAGAAGTGATGAGAAATATAACAAATAAGAAATATTAAAATATAAAATAATTATTTAAGAATAATAAGAAATACAAAAAAATAAAAATAAATATTATTATTTGATAGGAAAAGAGAAAGATATAGGCGTTTAGTTGGTTATTTTGTATAAGTTATCTGCCCGCAGTATACAATGCCTTTGTTGAATATCCACGTATAAATTTTGGTTTTTAGATTAACATTTTTTGTCATATGAATATCTTTAATATCTGTTTCAATTAAATTTAAAAATTTTGGAGCCAAATTATGGTAATGTCTTTGTCCATAGGTAGTATTTGTCTTTGGAGTCATGTGTTGGTGTCTGTGTCTTGTGTCGTAATTATGTTGTGCAGTATGATGGTTTAGTTTGTCTTTTTGGTAATGTATAGATATAATTTTGATGTACAGTTGTTGTATGTTCAATACAGCAAAGTCCATAACTGTATTGTCGAAAATCTATAAGGTTTTTTTGTAATAACTTTAATTAAAGCTTTTGTGCTTTGTCGAGAGGGTCCATATTAGTTTTAGCAGCACCACCCCAACCAATCATACCGTGAGTGATAATTGATTGGGCTAGCGCGTAGTATATCGTTTTTAGAGTCTTCATTGGCATTATGTTTCGTATGTTTTTAAAAAAATATATTAGTTTTCTAACTTTACCCGCTGTTTTATTTATTTGTTCTGTCCATCTAAAATAGTTATCAATATAAATGCCAAAGTACTTGATTACCTGAGTCTGAGTTAGTGGGTTGCATAGACAGTTTTTTTTGGATGTGTAGTCATGTATGGTTAAGCTTTCATCAAGTCTTGGTTGTCGTCTGGAATCTATGCTAAAAGTCATGTACTTTGTTTTGTCAGTATTTAATGTCAGTAGGTTGTTGTCTAACCAATATTTAATCCTATTTATTCCTTCTGTAGCTTTCTTGTACACACTTGTCCAAGAGTCAGAAATGAAAATAAGAACAGTGTCATCCGCAAAGCAAATAACATCTCCGCTAATGTCGAGCTGGCACAAGGAATTTATGTATACATAGTAAAAATAGGATGGGTCCTAATGTACTTCCTTGGGGAACTCCATAAGTAATGTGTCGGTTTTCGCTTGTTACGTTGCCTACTTTTAGCGAGTGGCTGCGGTCAGTTATATATGATTTGAACCAGTCGTACGCCGAATTTTTAATACCTATGTTTTTTAGTTTTTTAAGGAGGATTTTAAGAGACACCGTGTCAAAGGCTTTGCTTAGATCGAGAAAAACGGCAATGCAGCTTTTTTTTTGGTCAACATTTTTTAAAATGGTTTCTGTTACTCTTAATATTGCATCCTGTACTCCCATATTCTTTCGAAAACCATACTGATTTTCTGATAAGATTTTGTGTTTGTCTAAGTAGTCTACAAGTTGGATTTTCACTAGATTTTCGAGCACTTTTGTGAGCACATTTAAAAGTGAGATAGGTCTATAGTTTGAGGGATTATTTTTTTCTCATATTTATTAGACCTCGGACTCTCGATGGTGTTTTGGTTTATTGCTTGAAAAGTGCCAGGCGCTCAGCCGCACTAGGAATTTATTTTCGCAAGCAATCCCAACGAGTAAATTTTTTTCCACACATTTATCGGGAGATCGAATGCAACTGACCTGATTTTAATAAGTGGAGGGAGAGTGCAAAGGATATACGTAGGCGTATATATAGTCAGTTTACGCCTTCTTCATCAAATGCTGACCCCCATTGTCCATGACACTACCCTCCCCACTCCCCGAGTGGCCCACCTAAGTGAACTTTTGCAAATAGCCGGAAATTCTTTTTCTGTTTGAAAAATCATCATAAAAACGGAGCATTGTTTACACTCAAAATGTGAATGCGTTTGAAGTAAGATGCTCCTACCACTTTTGCTAATATGAAGTCAAATGCTGACTTTCAAGTCAAAAGTTGTTATAAAAGTTTAAGTAGTCAATTTCAAGCTAACTAAAGATAAATAAATATGGACGGTAAAAATAAAAATAAATTATGATAAAAATAACGATAAAACAAAAATAAAAGAATAACCTGCAGTCCCAAGTGTGCAAATGCCTTCTCCACATAGGTGTAGCCCACTCCGTGCATGGCGCTGTACGTGAACTTGAGCTTAGCATCGGCGATGTCCTGGTCCTGGTCCTGCGAGATGCTCATCCGCAACCGGCGCAGGTACTCCGCGGACACCTTCTCCAGGCTGTCGTACACCTTCGGGTGGGAGCGGATATCCTTCACATCCCAGTACTTCTCTGGAATCCTGGTAATCAGAGAATATATATCTACGTGTAGATTTGAAGCTTTCCATATCCATGATGTAACTGTAGTTTACATCATTGATATGGAAGGCCTGAGTTGTGGTTTGGTGACTTTTGCTTGAACGGTGACGACATAACCTCGAGTTCATCATACATATGTAACGCCAAATGTACATCTTGGTTCAAATCCCGGCGTGCGCTAACAATTTTTTTTTTATTGATTTGTGTTTTCACAATTTAATCATTTAAAATAATTTAAAGGTAGTTAGTAGTTAACGTTCCAGAGTGAAAGATACTCTCAGTATCACCCTGGTGTAAGACCGCCATTCAGGATTTAATTAAATGTTGCTTAAAATGGCATTAGCCATGTTTGATGACCAGACCTGAAAAGCCAGGTACTTCCCCACCCTCCTCCTCCCAACTTACATTCAGCCTTATAACATACCCCAATCGAGAATGCCATAGCCACACTGGCTCCAGATTGGAGCAGTTGGTTGATCGGTGAGATATTCTCATAATTTTTTTTTAAACTTACTCTAAATTGTTGGAAATGCTATCTTCAATGTTGGTAGTTAACGTTCCAGAGTGAACTTCGACCAAGTATACCCTAGACAAGCCCTCTCATAGTAAGAATCAGAATAAAGTAACGCCAGTAACAGTAATTTCGCAATAAAACTCTCCTTCCAATTCCGCCGTCTTGCATACAGAGTTCCGGGCAATATACAACTGACCACCAAGTTATCTATTGTGTAATTCTGTCAAACTAATACATCAATAGTTGTTCACGGATTGGCCGCATGAACAATATCCACAAGCTGTGCCGTATACAGTGGTTTTCAAAGTGGGGGTCACGAGACATTCATAAATTTAATTGGAAAAAAATATTTTTTTACTTTATTTTGACAAGCGATTCAATTTCGGAGGCCAGTATGGGTACCGCCGCCTCGGGAACCATTTATTGGATAACCAACGCCTCTGCCATAGGTTACCCCAAGTGGTTCGCTACGTTTGGTGACTAAGCAGGGGTGCCCGGGTTAATGGAGTGATGTTTGTCCAGGTCTTAGCGGCAGATGCGTCTGCATTTTTTTCTGATGGTTCGTAAGCTTAATGAGTTTAATAAACAAAAAAAATCATCGTTTGCTTGAAAACATTTACGAAAAAATCATATTTTTACCGCCCATGCACCGTGGGCTACCCAAGTTGGTTGCTCATCATTAACACAGTGATGAGCAACCAGCGGTCCGCAAGCCCATTTACTGCTTTTTGGACTGACTACAAAAAAATATCAAAAGAATTGCGCTAAAAATATTCAAAGGCTTCTGTTCCGTTTTGAAAAAGGTATAAGCCAAAAACTATAATTTATTTTTAAAGTTTTGAATCAGCTACTCAAAAAATTAAGTTTTTTGCGTATAATAAATAAAAAAAATTACTGAAATCAGCGGATACTTATTTTTTTATTTTTTTTTTATTTTTTTTTTTATTTATATATATATATTTTTTTTTTTTTAATTTTTTTTTTATCACAAACAAGTCCTGCTAAGCCAATTGAATTGGCTTGTCAGCAGGTGCTTATAATTAAGTTACATATCAATTTTAAGTGTTATAATTTTACATCTTATATCTACAAATTCAACATTATTCATACAAATCAATCTAAGTATAAATATTTTTTTTTCCGATAGCCAATTTTTCAGCATATATTTAACCTTATTCATAGAATTACATTGCTTTATACTATCAGGTAATAAATTAAATATTTTCGGTATGTTGTATTCAAACGTTCTCTGTCCGTACTTATTATTAAATTTCGGAACTATTAACCCGTCGTTGCGCGTGAATCTAGTGCTGTATTTATGTTCTAATTTCTCTTTATGCTGCTGGGTAAATATATACTGAATTATAATTTTGTGCCATAGTATTGCCTTAACAGGTAAAATTTTAGCACTCTGAAACAGTAATGGTGTATCATGTCTCTGTTTGAAAATATTCGGAACAACTAATAATTTTACAATGGCGTTTTGTACAATTTGGACTTGTTTCAGATTTGTTACAGAAGTATTTCCCCATATTGTTAATCCATATCTTATAATGGATTCTGCCAGTGACATATAAATTATTTTTAGTGTTTCAATGGGTAAGAAAAAATTCAATGTATACATTCTGCCAGCAATTGACCTGAGTCTTTTACAGGTTTTTTTAATATGTTTATCCCATTTAAAAAAACAATCTACGGTAACACCAAGATACACATATTCCGTAACTAATTCTAAACTTTCACATTTACAATTAGTTGGAATATTTTTATGGATGCAATTAAAATTATGAGAAATAATATTAGGATTAAATTGGAATTTGGCATTAGGTGATCTTATATGCATTACTTTGGTTTTTTTGGCATTAATTAATAATCCTGCATCATGAGACCATTTACACAGTTGATTAAAGTCAATTTGCATGAGTTCAATTGCAGTTTTTAGATCTTTATGTGATATGACCAATGCTGTATCATCAGCGAATACAAAATGTTTAACAAAAGAGAAAAGTTTTTTCATTATAGTTACATAGATTATATACAGTGTAGGTCCCAATATGGAACCTTGTGGAACTCCTGCAGATACATTTTTTGTTTTGCTAAAAGTATTATTTATTTTGGTACATATTTTTCTATTTCTAAGATAATCTTTAAATAAATTTAACACATTTCCTCTTATTCCAATTTTTTTCTAGAGTTTTTAGCAGTTTTTTTGAGTTAATTGTGTCAAAAGCTTTAGAGTTATCGATAAATAAAACAATGACATGTAATTTATTATTTAATTGATTATTTATGTAATTGGAAAACTCTTGCAGTAGTTTTTCAGTATTTTTTTTTCTTTGGAAGCCATATTGATTTGGGTCTATGATAGCGAATTTTTCAATGTAATTATTTAATTTATTTGATAAAAATTTTTCGAGAATTTTTTCTAATGCTGGTAGTATACTAATAGGCCTATAATTTCCTAGTTCAATGTGTTTTCCACCTTTAAATATTGGTCTAGTAATACTACATTTAAACTCTTGTGGAATTTTTGCTTGCTTTATTATCATATTGATTAAATAAGTAATTATTGGCCCAAGGGTTTTTATATTTCTTTTTAAATCAAACATTCTTATATTGTCAATACCTGTGCTTTTAGAGTTTTTCATTTTTTTAACAATGTTTTCAATATCAGTTATAGTAGCTCTTGGTATATATAAACTGTGAGGTAGTTCTTCCAATACTATATTAGTAGCTTTGTGATTGCATTTATGTAACATGTAACTGATGCTATCCGAGAAGTAATTCACAAAATCATTTGACACAGAATCCTCAGTTCTATCTTTTAACAAATATCGTGTTATAGTTTCATCACAATCGTTTTTGGGTTTACGTCCTAAGATATTATTTATCTCGTCCCAGGTTTTTTTAATATCATTAAAACAGTTTTTAAATTTATTATTATAGTAGTTAGTTTTATCTTTATTTATAAGTTTATTGACAAGGTTACGAGTTTTTTTGTATTCTGTTTCATATGTTTTGTTTGTTGGTGTACTTTTCCATTTTTTATAAAGTTTATCCCTTTTATTTATATGACATAATAATTCACTGCTTATCCATTCATTTATTGCATAAGGTCGTGTTTTCGGTTTTTGCACTATCGTTTTAGAACTACTCTTGTAAAATTTGTTAAATAAAGTTTTTATTTTTTCATATAATGAAATACAATCCTTCTCTTCTATAAGTTTACTCCAGTTATAATCTCTGATATATCTATCAATTTTCTTTTGTGAGATGATTTGAATATACTTATTTGCAAGGTCTACCTGACGTTTATGAGATCGTATATTAATAGCAGTTATAAAATGATCGGCGATATTATTTTCACAGACGCAAGCAGTTATTTTCTTGCCTCTAAATTTGGCAAATATATGGTCAATACACGTACGAGTAATTTGTCCATTTAATACAGCTTCTCTGGTAAAGCCCAGTAGTAAGCGCTCAAAAAGAAGAGGAAGGGGAGATACGTAAATACGAGTATTAGAGGGAGCGCGCTTTTCTTAAAAACATGACTCGTTTGAAATAGGACAAAAATCTCACGGAAAATGTCTCAAAAAGGATTTGAAAAAAACAATGAATTACGAAATTTTTCATATACCTATATATCTTGTAAAATATCAGAAATATAGTGTAATAACATTTTTTCATACAATTTCATACAATTAAATTATAAGTGTTAATTATAAGTGTTTAACTTGCGACCTTAATTGAAGAATTGTGCAACGATTTTTTGTTGAAATCTGTGTTTTATGTATTTTAAAGGTTTCCGTTTTATAAAATAACAAAAATTATCTTGACGAAATATTGTACTTATAAATATTGTAATTCCAAACGAAAATAAACCAACACCATTTACTGGTTTGACCTTGAACGTAGTAAAAATTTTGTCCGGCAATTTTTGTCCTTTTTGAATCAACCGCCAAAATTTAACATTTCCAAATGAAAAAAATCGATATCATTCATTGTTTTGGCATTGCGGATATAAAATTTTCAGCTGCGGCTTTTTTTACCCTCTTTGATAGTTTTATTAAACAAATATTGTTTTAAAATATGTAAAGCAGGTTTGCGACTCCACCGACAAAAAAGTTAACCAGGTTATGTTGTACATACCCTCCCACCAAGGTCCGCATAAGTACATAATAATAATGGATACATTAATAATACTTCGACTAAAAAGGTTGATCATTCCTAAAAAACAGCTGGTGGTGAATTTATGTAATTATAATTATAATTTATGGAAATAATATAATTTATTTTATTACTAAAAGCGGGTCGCGCTTTAAAAAAGTTTGAAAACTCTTCCAAATTGTGATACTAGCCCTCCTTGTATGTATTAGTAGTCGAACACAAGCAGTGCGGTGATTTGATGACGTAGGAAACTTTGATGGTAACAAAAGTAATTCTGTAACAATATTACGTTTATGAAAACGCTGCCTAAAAGACATATGTATGGTCTATTTTTTTGTTGTAGTCAGATAGCTGACTACATTTTCAAAAATAAAGTCCGCGGTGTGTACTTTGTACAACATTCGGAAGTTAGATATTTTTGTGTTTGAAAAAATTAACTCCGGTGCGGACGGCTGGAACACAAATTGGTTTCGGTGTAGACCTTGTAGACCGATAAAAGGTACAACACAAAGCACTATGCGATCTAAACGGTGCAAAACAATGCAGGCACTTTTTCATAAATGGGCCGTGAGCCTGCTTTTGCTGGCTTCTGGGGTCATTTTGCATTTCACAGGGCGCGTCTAGATATCATACGTCAATGAGAGTGAAAGATACTCTCAGTATCACCCTGGTGTAAGACCGCCATTCAGGATTTAAATGTTGCTTAAAATGGCATTAGCCATATTTGATGACCAGACCTGAAAAGCCAGGTACTTCCCCACCCTCCTCCTCCCAACTTACATTCAGCCTTATAACATACCCCAATCGAGAATGCCATAGCCACACTGGCTCCAGATTGGAGCAGTTGGTTGATCGGTGAGATATTCTCATAATTTTTTTTTTAAACTTACTCTAAATTGTTGGAAATGCTATCTTCAATGTTGGTATCGTGTGGGCTGATGATTTGGTGTCCCTCCATCCAGTAGACTTTGTAGCCATTGTCCTCCTTGGGGTTGTGCGAGGCTGTGACCATGACGCCGGCTGCGCAGCCAAACAGCTTGGTAGCGAACGACACCCAAGGTGTGGGCACCACCTCCCCAAAAAGGCACACCTCGATGTCATGCGAGGCAAATACTCGCGCTGTTAGCTCGGCAAACCTGCAAAAGGACAACTTTGAGCCACAGGAAGGTTAAAGTCTAGATCATTTTACTACATCACTGGTAACCGTCGTATGTATTGTATTTTAAGCTATTACAGTTAAGCATTACCTGCCTCACTAGACAATATTGTTATGAGAAGAGTTGTTCGAACCCCTGTCGCACTTGACATTGTAATCAAATTGGCCATTGCCAAATATTACAACGGACCATTAATCAGCGATTTTCGGCCTGTCGGGATTTGGTTAAATATTAAGTTAGGTTTTTTTTTCAAGAGTCTCAATGTCCGGAGCCAGTGGGACTACGCCATCACCGAGTGGGGTATGTTGTGAAGCTGACCTAGGTTTTTTTTTACATGAATACCGCACAAGAGTTGCAACTGATCCTGCTACTGGAACAAGTGGGACTATGGCATCCCCAATCGGGATATATTTTGAGGCTGAAGGGTATGAGAAGGGAAAGGATATGGGGAAGAAGAAGTTGGGTAAGTACCTGTCTATTCAGATCTGGTCACTAAACATGGCTAAAGCCATTTCAATCAATGTTACGATTTGTTTTTTTTTCAACATTCCTGGGTTGCGTATTTCCAATCCCTACCGTGATTCAGTCGGGCTAGTGACTGAAACGCGGTAGGGATTGTTATGCATAAATCATCTTACAAAAGCTATACCGATTCAGTCGCCTACGCGCTTCTTTACTCTATCTGTTTCTGTGAGGGTGACAACTGTAATTACAGAGGGGTTAGCAGAGAGGATGGACTGCGTTTTTTTTTTGTTAAATGTGCATTTTTTTAACTTAAAAATAATTTCTCTATGTAAAAAAATTGTTTTTCGAAGTAAAAAAAAATGCGGTCCATCCTCTTTACTTACTCTTCTATAATTACGGTCGTCACCCTCAGTAAAAATAAATTTTCAGGGTAAAAAAAATTTTTGTAAATAAAAAAAATGCTGCCCAGCCCCTCTCTGCTAACCCCTCTATAATTACGGTCGTCACCTTCACAGAAACAGATAGAGCGACGAAGTGAGTAGGCGACTGAATCGGTATAGCTTTTGTAAGGTGATTTATACATAACAATCCCTACCGCGTTTCAGTCGTTAGCGCGACTGAATCGCGGTAGGGATTGGAAATAGACTCCCGGGTTACAAATTACAAATAACCTGACAATATTTGAAAATCTACTACCGTCATTCTAAGTGGAAGATGTTGCTTGCATCGTGATGAAGGACTCAGCCAGTCGAGGATTTATATTCACAATGCCTGGGTGGGACCCAAATGCAATGCCAACTCAGCCAATGAATGGTAATTTGATAATTTGACATTAAAATTTGAACAAAAGACCGAGGGTGGTGTCTAGGCCTCGTAGGTGACAAGGGGATAAGAGACAGTAAAGCAATAAAAAGCGGAGAAAATATTTGGTCAGTTGATAATGTACGTTTAAAGCCGGAAGGTATTAAGTACGGCTGTGCACACGGCAGGCCGTGAATTTTTTGACAAAAAAAAAACACTAATAATTCTTTTTTTTTCTGTACATATTTAATAGGTATTTTAAAGACTTAACAAATTATAAACAGTGTGTAGTTTTGCCGCCATTCACCTTGAAAAATACAACTCAAATTTTCTCAAAATGTCGGGGTTGTCATAACTTACCACAGAAAATACGAGAACCTGCATTAAAAAAAGATTTGATTTAAATCAAAGAATATATTCCGTAACATATTTATGGTCATGGCCAGCTTCATCAGTAAAATATTCTTCCGGTTAATCATTACCAGACGTATTTTGTTCACTCTCCGTTCAAAGAAATTTAAAAATAATTTCCTTAAACTAAAACTCAAAAATCTTACAACCAAACTAACACAATTAGAAAACAACACACAAAATTATTTATTTATTTTGTAAGAAACATTTAAATCACGAAAAATAAATAAAAGGCAATCAAATTAAGAGAGCGTGTAAGCACGTCTATGGCATGGAACTGGTTAAATATTTTTCCACTTGATTTTCATTCACGTATGAATCAAAATAATTTATTTACCAAGTAAATTTATGGCAATATGTAAGATACCAGCGCCCTTGAGGTTATTTTTCACAAAAACGGCGCTTTACAAATTATCTCATTATTATTATTATTATTATTGCAGCTGTGCATTTTATAAAAGCTGAATTTCGTGATGTTGAAGCTCACGGTTCACGTTTTTAGTGAGACAGCCGAGCGACAAGATCATCCATAGGAATCATAATAATGTTTTGATTCAATCTAATCTGAGAATATCAAAATATAGTACATAATTAGTTTAATAACATTACCTCTTGCTGTTGTGGCGTCCATCATAACCCACCACTATTCCGGCAGTCAGTTCATCGGCTAGACACACCTTCTTAAGGTACATGCAGAGACCCTAAAACACACAATTAAATTACATTCATACATTCAAATTAGCATGGAAAATGGAAGATCAGGGTTCGATTTCAAGTTGCAACCATTACCTTTTTATTTTCTTATTTCATTGAGATTTGACTTGCATAGTCATTCATATCATAATTTTGGACCACAGACCCCATATCGATTCTATAAGAAATCACTATGCCATACAATGCCGTATTCAACCCAAGGTGCCACTGGGAAAAGAATCTGTGGTTCAGTTCCTCACAAGTTCTCTCAGAGGAAAAAATGCTCTCGGAGGACTGTTCTCTGACAGATGTTTGGAAAGTGACGCACATCGCAATACATAGAAGATAATAGTTTTTAACTTCATTAGTAAACAAAATGTTAATCCTTTTATAATTTTTATCATCGTAATAAAGATAATGGTGCCCATCAAGTTAAATTGGATTCATGTATGAATTTCTACTGACATGTGTAACATATTATTCACGCAAGGGAATACACTTTTGTTAACAATCTATTGGAAACAAACTCTTCGACTCTATCCCTGAGATAGTCTTTTAATCAATAATAGATATATAAATAAAGAAATTCTTTTAATTGCAATAAACTTTTATATTATGTAACATAATTTTAACATAAATTTTTTTTCACTTGTAGGATTGACGCTTCATTTAATACAGAAAAAATGGTTTCAGCTTTGGCCCAAATCCTAAAAAAAAAAATGATTTGGAATTGGAATTGGAAATAATACGACACATACGTCGATCGCATACCGTCGGTCGCTGACCGTCAGTTTCGTTATGATGACATAGTGCCGCTCCGATGCTGGCCAAGAACAGACGCCTTCAATCAATTAAATCGTTTTTATTAATATTGTATTGATCAAAGACTGGAAAAAATGCTTCACACATTCCAAGACAACATTTTAACTTAGCATCCCGATCTCTTATTCTCTTTAATACGCTCTGTATACATTATTACTACAATCTCTTTCTCTTTAATACACACTATATACATTATTACCAGGATCTTTTTTTCTCTTTAATACACTATGTGTGCATTATTACTACGATCTCTTTTTCTATTTAATACACTCTGTATACATTGTTTCTCGAGCAACTCATATTTAACCATTACGTATTAAAAAATTAAATAAGTGACAACTGCAAATGTATTCCTCAAGAAAACATCAGTAAATCATAAAAATAACAATACATCATTAAAATAAATCTAAAAGGGTCTATCAAGATAACATTTTTATTGCTAATTGTATTATCAGTACCTACGTCATAATAAACCAATATTTACATTATTAATACAAAGTGACTGTTGTTCATTCATTAGACCATAATAGACCGTTGTTGACCTTTCAGTGACCTCTGTTATCAAACTGACAATGAAAAAACATACTTTACTAGAAAAGCATGTAAAATGTAACATAAATCTTTGAAATGGTAAAAGATAAATAATTTAAGCCATACGGCTAATTTTTTTAGCTTTTCGGAAAAACTCATATAGGTCTCATAGAAATTGTTGTGTCTCTCTTACTATCTTAGTGAGAAAGATGATCTAAACGGTATTGGAAAAAGAAAATACCACGCTGTATATTCAAATCTAAAAGTTAACAACGAAAGAACAATTTGAAAAAAAAAATTATAAAACTTTGGAAATTTTTTAAAGTTATTTTTCATGAAACAACAAAAAAGTGAGGTGATGATAATGTTTACAATACATTTTTCAAATAAAATATGTGTGTTTTTATTTTTTTTTCATTATCAGTAATTTAATGTAAACATATCACCTTTCAAAAGCACTTTTTAGTTTTCGAATACATTCTCAAATATTCCATTTATTAGGATTTTAATACATAGTGGAAATTTTTATTTATTTTATATATTCAATAATTTTATTATTAAATTTAATAAAAACAGTTTATTTATAAACAAGTTCTGCTGGTAATTATTATTACGCGTGACAGCTGTTTCGCCTTCTGAGGGCATTATCAAACTGTCACTGAGGGCATTATCAAACTGACAGTTTGATAATGCCCTCAGAAGGCGAAACAGCTGTCACGCGTAATAATAATTACCAGCAGAACTTGTTTATAAATAAACTGTTTTTATTAAATTTAATAATAAAATTATTGAATATATAAAATAAATAAAAATTAAAATGGAGTTCTACAAATTAAACTTGATAACAATAAATACATAGTGGAAATATTGTGACCTTATGAGGGGTTAATCGAAGAATTAGCCCATTGAGTACTGATTTGGGTAAGAATGTTGGCCAATTTATACTAGTTTGATTTTATCTAATGATGGTTTTTCTATCTTTACTACTAAAAGTAAATAAATAAACTGTAGAACTTCATTTAATGATTTCAGAACAAAGGAAGAATTTAACTTTGTTTTAAATGTGAACACCATGCAATGCCAACTGCTCCCGACTGTTCAGAGCTATTGAGACTATCGCATCCCTAATCGGGGCATGAAGGGAAGGAGACGGGGAAGAGTAAGTACCTGGCTATTCATATTTGGTCACCAAACACGATTAAAGCCTTTTAAAGGAATACTTAGATTTTTAATGGTGTTCTTTCACCAGGGTGACACTGAGAGTATCTACTATTCTAGAATGTGCAGCAAATATAGTACATATCAATTAAATGTGAAATTAGAAATATTAACATACTTTCGGCGGGAAGGGTGGTTCTACCTTTTATACCGGTCCTACTTGAATGGCAGTATTGCTGTCTGATAATTAATATTGTATACAAATCTCTTTGTAAAGATTTCAACTCTGTATCTTAAAGGGTAAACCACTTAAGTCCATAGCAATTGCTATGGACTAAGGTAGTTTATCCTATAGAAAAATTCTCCCACAGAACGGCGCACTACAAGTGTAGTTTTGAGCATTTGTCATGCTTATCGCTAAATATTTAGTAAATTTAACAGTAAAAGTCGAAGTAAAGTAAAGTTGCATAAAGTTGTTTATTTTCTACAACATCCTTTTAACAGATTCTCCTTTTTACGTATAGTTTTTTTTTTAACAGCACTTTTAATAAGTTGTATTTCTTCTCACTTGATTCATTTCTTTTCGTGCACGCATACAGTCTAAATGGTTGTCCCTTCGCCGTGTGAGTGTCCCGTTGCTGGCTGCTCAGCTATACACTGTCTATTGTTATATTAGGGTGTCCGTTTTTTTTTAAATCTTGGAGTGTTTCTGTGTAAATATTTACTGTTATCAAGCGTTTCGTTCAAATTTATTATTATATTGTACGTATTATTTGTGAATTCAATATTTTTTATTTAAAAAAATATATACATATACAGATTTAAAGTAAAACATATGGTTCTAAAAACCAATTACAATAAATTTATTTCTTTTTAACGAAACTAACCAACTCAATAGAGAAAACATTTCTCGTGTTTGAATTTTGGAGTAGGGCCATTGTAAAATACAAGTAGGTACAGCGCCCTTGAGGTGATTTTTCAGAAAAACGGCGCTATACAAGTTATCCAAATATTATTATTATGAAAGTATGTTATTACAAGTAATTATATTAGAAAATAGATAAATTTATATGCATAATGAACTTGAATTAAATAAGAGTTAAAATTAGAATCTATGATATAGATAATGCAGGCATAGATATAGCCGAAAATAATATTATTGCATTTACTTAATAGGTAGGTAGTAGGTGGTAAGTACATAGTGTTGGTTTAAGGAGGAATTACATTTGTCTGTTGTGACGTGACGTGATGTGGCATAACGGTATCTGTTTCATACATTTAGTATGGTGGCGATTATAGCCTATTAGTCTGTCGTGTTGTATCATAATGCGTTATTGTATCATAATAGCGACAGAAGCTATCTCGATTTTCGACAGAGCGGAAAAGGTGAGGGGCGCGGGGACAGCCGCGCCATGGCTAGTGTGTACATACCACGTGCTGTGTAGTGACGTGTATAAATAAATATCGTCATAAGGCGTCAAAACACGACTTACAGATGTGAACGCTAACCATCACGAAAGATAGAGAGATTAGAAACATTGATATTTGAAATGGACAGGCTGACAATATTGTAAAAGTAGGTTCATCATAATAAAGCTGCAACAATTGGGTGCACACAAATAACGCGTATGTACTTTGGTTTCAGTTCGAAAGCTGATGAAATATTTTTAGAAGATATGTTCTAGATTTTTTTATTATTATTTTATTGTTTTGCATATTTGACTGTTTGTTGAAAATACATATTTAGATTAGCTTTTTAATCCTTAAAAATGAATGTAGAAACCATTGAAAACTTTGTGCTCGATTGCGATTCGGATTTTTCGATAAGTGATGATGAAGATTATATACCTGAAAATTTGGAGAGTTTGGAGGAATCTTCAGAAAACAACAGAGATAATGAAATTGAAGATTTTGAACGCTTGGACGAAGATCCCTCCAATAATATAAATTTTACAAATTTCTCTCCGACATGGGGATGTGGCAATAACTTCCAGCCAGACTTATATAGTTTCAATCAACAATCAGGATTAAGAAATTGTGAACTTAACCAAGAGAGTTGTGAGGCTGATTATTTTGAGCTTTTTCTAAATTGTGTTGTAATCGAAACAAATCGATATTTTGATACTGTGAAATCTTAAAAAACATTTGCTCCAAATTCTAAATTGCACAAATGGAAAAATGTTACTATTGATGAAATGTACATCATTGCCTTGACGACGCTTATGGCGAGAAGTAAAAAAGGCAAAATCCATCCAATATTGGTCGGTAGACAGTTTAATTTCATCACCAATGTAATTGGAGAAACAATACCAAAGATCGATATTTATCTATCCTAAGTATGCTCCATTTTTCAGACAATGAAAAACAGCAGAAAGGTGACACTGCACATAAAGTTAGAGATTTTGTGGATTTGGTATGCGGTCAATTCAAAAAATATTTTTACCCTTATGAGAATTTGTGCATTGACGAGTCTTTGGTTTTATTCAAAGGCAGATCGTGCATCAAGCAGTATCTTCCGACGAAAAGGCATAAATTCGGCATAAAACTTTTTGTGATTTGTAACTGTAAAACTGGGTTCGTTTTACAATTTGTTATTTAGAAATAAATAATTTTGTCCAAATCTAACATAGAAATACCAAATATGGCAGAAAGCATATCTGGGCAATTGCTGACTTCTGGGAAAAGGGTTGTTTCTTTACTTACAGAAAGGTCATACAGTTCACACGGACAACTGGTATACGAGTCCCTTTCTGTTCACATATTTGAACAGCAAAAAATCAAATGCCTGCGGTACTGTCAAAAAGACCCGAAAAATATACCGTCATTTGGAAATGTAAAAAAAGGAGATGTAGAAGGCAAAACATCTGGGTGCCTACTTGCAATCAAATGGCACGACAAGAGGGAAGTAGAAATGCTGACTACATCGCACAATGCGTCAATGAAAGAAACAGGCAAAAATAGCTGGAAAACCAAAGATCCAATAGTAAACCTAATTGTGTAATTAATTATAATAAGAATATGGGAGGTGTTGATAGGTCAGATATGTTAATTACATTCATGCAAAGTGTTCGCAAAACTATCAAGTGGTACAAAAAAATTTCTTTTCGGAAATTGACGTAATTTTAATAAATGCCCAAGTAATGTACAAGTTACAAGCAAAAAAAGAAGTAAGCTTAACTGATTTTCATTTGGAAGTAATTAGGCAACTTATTTCAAAACACCATACTCCTGAGTCAGCAAAAAAGGTAAATCGAGATGGCGATTATCCACTGAGGCAAACTGCCAGACATTTTCCTTCAGATGTTTCACCATCTTCGAATTCAAAAAGAAAATCAGTTTATCGGGTGTGTCACGAGTGCAAACATTAATTGCTAAATCCTAAACATCGAGTTCAGACACGTTATTGGTGTTACTGCCTTGTGCCCCACTACATGTTTTCGTATATATCACACTTTAGAAAAGTTTTAATTATTAAAAGTGTCCATTGCGCCAACAATCTTGTGGTCACCCTTTATAAGGCAGACAAGTGGCCTTGCGTAAGTGTGTGCATGTCGGCCGAATATTTTTCTGTCTTGTACTAAAATAATTATCATAATTACTGTGTATATAAAACTCATCGTAAAATTTGATAACTTAATTGCCAAAGGTACATTCTTTGTGTAAAAAAAGATTTTTTACAACTTGACAATAAATAAACAATCTGTGAGTTCAGGGATTTTGTCATTTGAAGGTAATTTTTTTTATTTACATTTCATCTAACACATAATAACCCGGTAAAAATATAATTTTGAGTGTACAAAACTAATCTTTCAACATTTAAGAATACCGTAAAATAAATAAGAAAAATTGTAAAACCTTCGGTGAGCAAACCTGGA
Source organism: Limnephilus lunatus (assembly GCA_917563855.2). NCBI lineage: Eukaryota > Metazoa > Arthropoda > Insecta > Trichoptera > Limnephilidae > Limnephilus > Limnephilus lunatus. The sequence continues at coordinate 28,316,367 of OU830594.1, read as the reverse complement.
GTGAGCGTGAAATGTAATTTACGAAAATCCTGCCATTTCAGGCAGCCAATTCATGCAAAATCTGCTCGTCTTCTAAGGGTTAAGGTACAGAACTATATACTATATGGTAGTAGGAGATTTCCAAAAATTGTCAGGTTATTCGTAACCCGGAAATGTTTGTCTTACAAATAATATTAAAAAAATGTGAGACAAGTCTTCTCAGTCTTCTTATCCTCTTGTCTTTTCATGTCTGTCGAAATCTATATTAAACCCGTGGAACGGGTAATAAAAAACCCATACACGTAGGACTGGAAATAGTGTGACGCGTATGTCAGTTGCAGAATTATACGTACAAATTATGTAAAGCTATAGAAAAATCCGTTGCCCGAGCCGGACCACCGGTATTTGCCAGTAGTCGACGCAGTGCTGTACTAGTTCATATAAAGCTATGTAAAAATCCGTTGCGTGCCGTGTTTGCGTTGCGGCCGGCACGGGCTGATGGTCGTTCATCTTAAATTAGCACAATTCCATTGATATTGAAATAGGTAGGTAGATACCTTTTAAGTAAGTAATGAGTAATATCTGTTACGGTTAAGGGAATAAATTACCAGAGCTGATTGAAGAACGACCAGATCGTTCATGCATGAGAATCCTGCCTTCATAGGGCCCCTTAGGCCCGCAGTACCGAAGGCCAATCGCCCCATCAACACAGACGACAGCTTTTCCCATTGCGCCTCTTTAACCAGCCCCAAGATCTCAGACCTGGTCTTCTCGTTCTATAAACAATAAGAATGCGTTCAAAAGATATTCCGCAATAAAAAAAATCAGTAAACAAAATAATAAAATAACAGGGTAAATAATAACAAATTTCAAAATGTCTGGCGTCTCATCTGGGATGAACTTTACAATTGAACTCAATTATGGAATAGAAAAAACAATGAATACGCATGAGACAATGCCTCCATTAAATCACTTGCCTTATCCCACAATAGCCATTGATTTATTTTCTTGTCCAATTCAACATCCCCGCTTTTAACTTGAATTTCACCAGCCATCGCAAAAACAAACCTTCCGTCAAAATTCAAAATCCACAATAAATAAACGTCAAAAGTCAAAACCGTGTGATCGATAAATTGAGTTGTTGTAAGCTCTCTTAGATCTAAATAAAATACAAAACACAATAATAACCCATAATGTAGTTATGATTACGGTAGTTTTTAGCAAACCAAAAGTGAATAATAAATTTTTTAAAGACAACGCTAAACTGGAAAATTGTTCTATTTTCCGGTTCCTTCCTGCGTGCGCGCAATTATTCGAAACGAACTAGCATTTCGTTGTGCTTTTTATCATGAAAAATAATGTAATGTGTTGGTGTTATAATGATAATATTGTAATAATAAGAAGTTTCTAACTACATAGATTGGAATCTAAAACCATTCCAAAAACTGTGGTAGCATCAATGACGTTTTAAATAAAGTCATTAGGTAGCATTTGATTAAAATATTTACTCAGCATTCTTTCTACGAACCTTAGTTTTCTTTTGTATTAGGTCTGTTTCAATTTTCTTATCTCGCAATACATTTACTCAAATATTGTTCAGCAAAAATAAAAACGATGTGTTTTGGTAAAACATACAAATAATAAAAATAAATTTTAAAAGGCTTTTACAATAGTTGTGAGCAGATTGTAATTTCACAACATTCGCGGTAGGTGGATTGTGGAGTACCTACTACAGCATTTGCTGCATTTGGTGGTTTTATTATTTGATCTGAAGGACTGTACATTTTCAATAGGCCACTTGCATCACATTTTTTTAATTTTTTTTACCGGTTTAGGCAAATATTCTAAGACATACTGTATTTTTTTTTAATCGTATTTTTGAAACCTTGGCGATTTTTTGAAAATTTCAATCCAAAAAATCAGACCATTTTTTATAAACCGGAAAGACGGGACATAATTTTATGGGTGAGAAAAAACGATAATTAGATAGCCGAAAAACATTTAAAAAAAGAACGTTTTCCACACGAATAGCAATAAATTGTACGGGGTTCTCTTCGTAACATCTGTAAAAACACCGCCATCTTTATCAAAAAATCAAACCAAAGGATAAGTTCGCATAGAACAAACAATAAATCTAGTGAACGTTAAACGCAAATTCAAAAATTCGCCGGAAATCAAGGTGTTGTCATAAAAAAAAATCGGTGTGGAATTTTACAAAATTAAGGGAACATAATCGGAGACGGGACATTTTCATGTAGTGACGTCACGAGCTCAAAAAATGGATTTATTCATTTAAAAAAAAAAAAAACTATGCATTTCTAAAATTTTTTACTAACATTTTCGTAATCTTAGTAAAAAAATCTATCCACACGATTTTTCCCAAGTCGTTATGAAATCTATGCAAGTGGCCTATTGTTGTAAACTATAACAGAAAGTCAATAGACATAAAATGTACAGATAAAGAAACACGAGAAGGTTCACGACATAAAATTAATTTTATTGATCGAAATGTTTTTATTATCTTCGGGACTAAATTCAATTTCAAGTCTAAATTTAAGGATTGAATAAAAATGCGTAGGTGTTTAAAAACACCTACAAATCGGTAACTCATATTACATACATATTTCAGAATCAAGAAAATTCTTAGACAGGTTTTATCTGCTGCTAATTAATAAAGCGGTAAATAATTTATGAGACATTTAAATTTAAATAATATTTGATTTTAATCCCCGGCTGGGATTTTACATGAAATATTGTAATATAATAAACATTTACTGAAATATTGTTTCAAAAACTTTTATGCAACTTCCCGACCCATTTTTCGTGCATTTTTTTTTCAACAAAATCAAAAAGATAAATGTTTTTATACAAATTTTCTCCACGCATTTTCCTTCCCAATTTCCTAGTAAAAAAATTCCAATTTTCCCGAAGAGTTTTTTCGAAAAAATAAAAATTTCTAAACACTTCACATAATATCAAAAAGATAAATATTTTTTTAAAAATCCGACAAATTTTAGATTTTTCCAAGATTTTTTTTTCTGAAAACTTTAAATTCCTGGATAAAAAATTTCCGACATGGAAAGTTTCCAAACTTCAAATAACAACATGAAAAAGATAAAAATCTAATCAAACAATGTTTTCCAAAATCAAGTAGGTACCTACTGGATCGCCCGATACTATTTTTCCAAGAAAACACCTTTTTGGAATCGGTTCCTTGAATAACAAAATGTACCTAAAATGAGTATATTATATTATACATATAAAATAGTATCTAATCTTGAAATTTCAGAGCTCTCAAACCAATTTGGTTTAAAATTACCATAGGGGAGATTTGGGGGGAGAAGGAGAGATTTTATGTAAAAAAAGTAAACTTTAAGTAACCCCCGACACAAAAAAGAGCTGATGACCTTGAAACGCCTGAACAGATTTTAATGAATTGTACCTAAGAACCATATCGATCACGTCAGCTTTAAAAAAAAAACGCATCATAATCGGTCCATTTGTTTAGGAGCTACGATGCCACAGACAGACACACAGAGGCAAGTCAAACTTATAACACCCGTCGTTTTTGCGTAGGGGTTAAAAATACACAATTTTGGCGGTAGTCTTTAATTTCTTGAGTTCTGACTGGCTTTGGCTTTGATTGAATAGGCCACTTGCATGGATTTCATAACGACTTGGAAAAAATCGTCTGGTTAGATTTTTTTACTAAGATTACGAAAATGTTAGTAAAAATTTTTAGAAATGTATGGTTTTTTTACTTTTATAAATAAATCCATTATTTGAGCTCGGGACATCACTACATGAAAATGTTCCCTTAATTTTGTGAAATTCTACACTGATTAATGTTTTTTTTTTTATGGCAACACTTTGATTTCCGGCGAATTTTTGAATTTGCGTTTAACGTTCATTAGATTTATTGTTTGTTCTATGCGAACTTATCCTTTGGTTTGATTTTTTGATAAAGATGGGTGTGATTTTTACAGATGTTACGTAGAGAACCCCTTACAATTTATTGCTATTCGTTTGGAAAACGTTTTTTTTTTAAATGATATTCGGCTATGTAATTATCGTTTTTTCGCACCCTTAAAATTATGTCCCGTCTTTCCGGTTTATAGAAATAGTAGATTTTGCGGATTGAAAATTTCAAAAAATCGCCAGGGTTTAAAACATACGATTAAAAATATACATATGCAGAATGTCTTAGAATATTTGCCTAAACCGGAAAAAAAATTTTTAAAATGTGATGCAAGTGGCCTATAAACAAGGAAAAAAACTCTACTATCAGGGAACTTTAATAAATTGGGCGAAGCGCATCAAAAAGCCGCTTGCAGGGCCTAGCGGCAAGAAGTGGGTTTTTGAAGTAAAACTTCTTTACACACGCTTGACTTGGGGGGTAAACTTCGGAAAGCGTTACCGAAAATTGTGATTCGTTACGAAAAGTGTGATGCGAACGGTAATCGATGCGAACGGTGATCGATGTGCACGGTCGGGTTTTACGCACACTTGACTTGGGGAGTGATAAGGATAAGAATAAGGATGAAGATGAGGATGAGGATGAGGATGAGGATGAGGATGAGGATGAGGATGAGGATGAGGATGAGGATGAGGATGAGGATGAGGATGAGGATGAGGATGAGGATGAGGATGAGGATGAGGATGAGGATGAGGATGAGGATGAGGATGAGGATGAGGATGAGGATGAGGATGAGGATGAGGATGAGGATGAGGATGAGGATGAGGATGAGGATGAGGATGAGGATGAGGATGAGGATGAGGATGAGGATGAGGATGAGGATGAGGATGAGGATGAGGATGAGGATGAGGATGAGGATGAGGATGAGGATGAGGATGAGGATGAGGATGAGGATGAGGATGAGGATGAGGATGAGGATGAGGATGAGGATGAGGATGAGGATGAGGATGAGGATGAGGATGAGGATGAGGATGAGGATGAGGATGAGGATGAGGATGAGGATGAGGATGAGGATGAGGATGAGGATGAGGATGAGGATGAGGATGAGGATGAGGATGAGGATGAGGATGAGGATGAGGATGAGGATGAGGATGAGGATGAGGATGAGGATGAGGATGAGGATGAGGATGAGGATGAGGATGAGGATGAGGATGAGGATGAGGATGAGGATGAGGATGAGGATGAGGATGAGGATGAGGATGAGGATGAGGATGAGGATGAGGATGAGGATGAGGATGAGGATGAGGATGAGGATGAGGATGAGGATGAGGATATAAGTTAGTGAAGTTTTACTTCAGTCGTGTGGTCTAAAGCACACTCGTTTTTATCTGCTAGTAATAATTATTAGAGCGTTCAGTCTGCGCATTTACAGTTTTCTAATTCGTAAGATTATCAAATAATACCTACTGGCTCATAAACGCAATTAATTCGCAATAATTTTAAGTGGATTCATGAACCTTGATATTTCTTAACAATAAAATAATGGACTAATGTTTCAAAGTATGCAATGGCGATTGGTAAATGTTTTTGTTCATACTTAATATTGCAACACTTATTCGAGGTGCCCACTTATAATTAATAAACGCACGTAAAAAATATAAACACAGGGCCAGTAGTTGGTTCACAGAATTTGAACCATTCATCAAATTTCAAAGTTAATTTTCAAGTTCTGTGAAAGTTCTATTTAAGTTCTGTTATCATTTCAGTTACGTGAAACCGGCCAATAGTGACGATATAATAACAGAACATGAATAAAACCTTAACAATTTATTTTGAAATATGATGATTTGTTCAAATTCTTATTATTATGGCCTTTCTAGTCTAGGGATGAGGCTCTTGACTCATAATCCGAAGGTCGCGGGATCGAATCCCAGCGTGGGCAAATACATTTTATAGGATTAATTTGTGTTATTTCACAATCAATTCATTTAAAAATATATATATATGTACCTACGTACAATTTATTTACGGCACGTTCCAGATTGGAAGATATTCTCAGTATCGCCCTGGTGTAAGACTGAAATGGCTTTAGCCGTGTTTGGTGACCAGATCTGAATAGCCAGGTACTTCCCCACCTTCCTCTTCCCCATCTCCTTCCCCTCCTCACTACCTTCAGCCTCACAACATACCCCAATTGGAGATGCTATAGTCTCTCTAGCATCAGACGGGAACAGCTGGGACTCTTGTGAGTTATTCACATTGAAAAAAAAAATCTGCGAAACCACCCGTCTTGAATAAAGAATTCAATATTCATAAATCTCAAATTATAGGCCTTTATACAAAGATATTGAAATATAAGGAAATGTGCTATCCGCAGTTTTTACTAGGTGAGACTGCGCTTCCGGGTGTCGCCGATATTGTTTACCAATTAACGAATAAACTAAATGAACGAATGATTAACGAATCAACTAAACGAACGCTAAGCAAAATGAACGAATAGACCACTTGCATAGATTTCATAACGACTTGGGAAAAATCGTGTGGATAGATTTTTTTTACTAAGATTACGAAAATGTTAGTAAAAAATTTTAGAAATGCATAGTTTTTTTTTTTTAAATAAATAAATCCATTTTTTGAGCTCGTGACGTCACTACATGAAAATGCCCCGTCTCCGATTATGTTCCCTTAATTTTGTAAAATTCCACACCGATTTTTTTTTTATATGGCAACACTTTGATTTCCGGCGAATTTTTGAATTTGCGTTTAACGTTCATTAGATTTATTGTTTGTTCTATGCGAACTTATCCTTTGGTTTGATTTTTTGATAAAGATGGGTGTGTTTTTTACAGATGTTACGAAGAGAACCCCGTATAATTTATTGCTATTCGTGTGGAAACGATATTTTTTAAAAATGATTTTCGGCTTTGTAATTATCGTTTTTTTGCACCCATAAAATTATGTCCCGTCTTTGCGGTTTATAAAAAATTATCTGATTTTTCGGATTGAAATTTTCAAAAAATCGCCAGGGTTTCAAAAATACGATTAAAAAAAAACAGAATGTCTTAGAATATTTGCCTGAACCGGAAAAAAATGTGATGCAAGTGGCCTTTTCTTTCCGTATTCAAACTTTATTGTTAACCAATATTAATGCACACCTTAAAAAATCGAGGAAATGAAAAAATTCTTTTTGTATTCGCAAACTACCCTGATTAGAGTGATCAGGTTGTAGTTCGGCGATAATTGCGCGGACATCGTAGCATATCTCTTTTGTAATTGAATATCTTTGCATAAATGTATACAATCTGCAATTCCTAAATTATTTGAATTTATTTTATTAACGAAACTTGACAGGGTATTTAGTAAAGTTATTACACCTTTTCGACGTGGATTTATTTCGGGAAGATCAACTATCGAATCTTTTGATTTATCAACATCAAATAATTGAAACATTGAATAAATGATTCCAAATTGATTCAGTTTACACAGACTTTAGCAAGGCATTCGATAAAGTATCTCATGAAATTTTAATCCAAAAACTAAAAGCTCTTGGTGTCTCTGGTAGGATGTTAAACTGGTCCGTAAGTTACTTGTAATGTAGAAAACTTTCTGTAAAAATTTTAGATTGCATTTCAAAGCAATTTGTGGCTTCCAATGGAGTTCCTCAAGGTTCACATTTATTGCTTGTTTATTTTTAATATTTATTAGTGATATTGAAAAAAAAATTAAAGGAGAAAACGTACTCCTGTTTGCTGATGACCTAAAAATTTACAAAACGATTACCTCCATCAATTTTTATTTTATTTTTACAGTGAATACCGCACAAGAATCTCTACTGCTCCCGTCTGGAGCCAGCGAGACTATGGCATCCCCAATTGGGGTATGTTGTGAGGCTGAAGGTAGTGGGGAGGGGAAGGAGATGGGGAAGAGGAAGGTTGGGAAGTACCTGGCTATTCAGATCTGGTCACCAAACACGGCTAAAGCCATTTTCAAGCATCGTTTCAATTCTGAATGGTGGTCTTACACCAGGGCGATACTGATAGTATCTTCCACTCATCAATGATTGTAATATCCTTCAAGTTAATCTTGATCACTTACAGGATTGGTGTAATTATAATGAACCATTTTTGAATATCGATAAATGTCAATTTATATCTTTCTGTAGAAACAAAAATCCTATTATTTCTCATTATAGTATTAACAATATTTCTCTTATCAAGGATCCGGGTATCCTTTTTGATGAAAAATTAACATTTTTTCCATACATTGAAGTTACTAATAAGGTTATACTTTATTAATTTAAAATTATCTTCACTGCTTTAGTTAGAAGTAATTTAGAATATAATTCCACTATTTGGTCCCCATACTATAAAGCACACAAAATAAAAATTGAGAAAGTTCAACATAAATTTTTAAGGTTCATTATTTTCAAACTCTCCATACCCATTGAACAAATTAATTATGAAAATACTTCATTTAACTGACCTATCGTGTAGAACAGGGTTTCCCAAAGTTTTCCTGCAATGGAACACTTTGCGAACTCGTAAATTTTAACGGAATACATTTTTTTTAGGTCGTAAATAACTAGGTTGTAAAAACGGAGGAAAAACAAAAATAGCTTGTTTTGATAAATTTGCTTCTGATAAACTCGCCCAGAAATCATTTAAAGGCTGATCTTTGTATTTTTTTTCAAGTCAGAGTCACTGATTAAATCAATTAGATTTTCATACTTGCGCTTAAGCCTACCGATTTAGCTATCACAGAAAATGGATTACAAACCCAAGAATACTCCTATCAGTTTTCGGCGAAAGAGTTGTTTTCAAGTTATGTACCTACGCATTCTTAAATATCTTTGGAAATCTTTTCAAATACTTAAAAAATTAATTCATTCAAATATTCATGTAAAACTGCCGTGGTCTAGGGGTAAGGCTCTTGACTCACAATCCGAAGGTCGAGAGATCGAATCCCGGTGTGTGCAAATAAATTTAATTTGATTAATTTGTGTTATTTGACAATTAATTTATATTAAAGTGGAAGATACTCTTAGTATCACCCTTGTTCAAGACCATCAATCAGAATTAAAACTTTACTTGAATTGGCTTTAGCCGTGTTTGGTAATCAGATCTGAATAGCCAGGTATTTTCACACCTTCCTCTCCCTCATCTCCTTCCCCTCCCCTGTATCTTCAGCCTCACAATATACCCTAATTGGGGATGCCATATTCTCACTGGCCCCAGACGGGAGCAGCTGGGACTCTTGATAGGAATTCACATACAAAAAAAAATATAAAAAAAACAGGATAAAAATCAAAATGATTAGATTGAACTGATGAAATCTAAAAATGTAATTTTTTAAAATTTTTCAAAGACTCCAAAACACTAAAAAAATGATCCGAGCGGCGAATCGATTAAAAAAACTGGATTAAAGAGTGAGTCTAGGCTTTGATGGAAACTGATTTTTTTCAAATATGACCTACAAAATTCCAACTTTGGAATTCATTTACCATTTACTCGACAACAAAAGCTTAAATAAAAAAATATATTAATTTCACAAAATCGACTCCAAATTTAGTATAAAGCTTTATTTTAAATCTCGTTAAAACGTAACAAGTTGGGAGTCGGTATGGATAACCAACACCTCTGCCATAGGTCACCCCAAGTGGTTTGCCACGTTTGGTGATTTAGCAGGGGTACCTGGGTTCATGGGGTAAGGTTTGTCTAGGTCTTGAAGGCGGATGACCAGGACACTGAACTTCAGATTCCTACCCACCCCTTAAACCCGTTTCCTTCCCAGAAATCTCCTCTCCTTCTTCCTAAAAATCCCTCCACACAGCATCCCCAAAGATGTCATAGGCCCTGAGGGAAATTATTTTCCTCAGGGCCTCCTGTGTGGAGCACATGTAAAAAAAGTGATATTTTTTGTTTTATTTTGGGCATTTCTCGCGAGATTGTCATTCAAATATTTTGGAACACGGCACGCGCTCATTGCTTTTTAAATTTACGCTTTGTCTAACACAGCGCTTGACAACCATTTTGATCCTGCGTACTCCTTGACCCTTACTACAAATTTGTTGTACCTCGTAACCTCTACTTAACTCTCTTGTGTACACGTGTAATGAAAGGCATGTTTCAATTGTAATTTTTATCATTATTACACGAATTTAACAATTGAGTCATACAAATAAAATTAAATGCAGTTTTATACAGAGTGAACACGATTTCAAGCATTTTTAACGAGTGATTCTTCAACCGAAATTGAACATTATGAATGCGCTTATGAAGGCGATGGTAGATGATAGGCGCGCCGAAAGACGTGGGGAAATAGGTTGAGGATTTGTTTTTTTAAATGATTTTCATGATTTTTTGGCATGGAAGAGTATATATAATTTATTTAAACTTTGAGGTCATTTTAAACATCAATTTAAGAAAATATTGTGATTTTTTAAAAGTATTTCCTCGGAAAATTTTAAAGATATCAGCTGCTACCATGGACTTAGCCAGGTTTTGATTTGGGGTGGGGCAAAAAATAAAAATATAGAGTAGGTACCGAAAAAGGGGAGGCTTCACAACATATTCATTTTTTAGGCTTTGTGAATACAAAGAATATGAACGGGAGAAGAAAAACCATTCTATAAAGTGCTGTAAATTTGATAACGCGACTCGATCGACATTTGTCCCACCTTGCCTACGGCTAATGGCCTAATATGGCTGCTACCCATTGAGCGTCACCATCAGACGTAGCTATTTGTGTACATTCTGAGGACACATTTTTCATCTGAAATCAATAGGGGTTTGAATTTAGCTTAAGAACATAATATATATCTCTTCTATATTGAAAATTAAGTTTTATTCAATTGAAAATTAAATTTTTTACAGGTGTGTAAACAGGAGACCTTGATTTTTTTCCATTTTTTACATCTTTTGTTCAATTAAAAAATACTTTGGACTGGACAATGGTTTAAAAATGAATTTAAGTTCATATAGAGCGTAATTATATAAAGATAGTATCTTCCAATTTTTAAAGGGATTGATTAAAAGTTTTTTGAGCTACAGGTTATAGGTACACGAATTCAAAAAAAGTCGTTTAATGTGGGAAACCGGTGAATCTACATCACGTAGAGACTCCAAAAGAACTGTTTTTTGGATCTGAGCGTATCGATTTTAACTAAAGTACCTAGGTATTAAAAACTTTTTGAACTGGGTCTAGACTTCGATGCAACACAAAACCTACAAAATTCCAACTTTGGGCTTGATTTACTATTTACTCGAAAACAACAGCTCAAATCACAAAAAAATATTCTTCCAAAAAAGTACTACCAGTTTCCTGACGTATTATGAAAGTATATTTTAGTATGAATACAATAAATTAAAGATTTTCTGATCATTTTTATTTTCAGTAAACAAATAAGCGTACCGCACAGAACGACAGAACGGATCTTTTCAATTATTACGAGTACCCGGGATGCGTGGCAATGCCACATAAAGAAAGAAATGGTTTCTCCCTGCGTGTCCATTCCCCGCCCAAAATAGAAGAAAACTTCGCGGGCGTGTGCAAAACAACTCACTAAAGTTTCACCGCAATCGGATGAATGGTATAGGAGATAATTTCATAACGCCGTAGCTCAGCAATATGTATAGAAAACTTCGCGGGAATCACCAAAGTCTCATCGCAATCGGTTGAATGGTTTAGGAATGCATAAGAGACAAACAAGAAACAAAAGAAACATTCATTTTTATATATTAAGATATTTATTGAAGTAATAACAACAAAATACAAATAAAAACAGTATGCGTCCGATAATATCCGTTACCACTCACACTCACCATGCCACCTACATAAAATGTAATAGAATTTACTCTTGAGCTGTTGATGAAGGAGAAAGGGCAGAAAATTAATATTTAAAACCTATTACGGTTGATAAGCCAGGCTATAAATAACCAATTTCCAACCCTACGCCCCCCTAACCCCCTATCCCCTACCCCCTAGCCACCAGCCGTCAGTCGCCAGCTGCTATATAACAAATACCCTCAATTATTTATATAAATATTTCCAGCTGACTGGGCTGACCAGGGTTGCCAATGAATATGTTCTAAAGTACCCACATTAGATTTTCAAATTCCCCAGAATTCCACACAAGCTCCGTTGCCTTCAAAATGAAACAAAATTCTATTGAAATTATATTATCTATTATTTTGAAGTGAAAACTTTTTTAGCACCAAGCGACACTAAAAAGATACACGTACATCTATAGGATTTAACGTGTGGTTCTTCTTAGTTTCGTAGCCCACTGTATTTCTTTGATGTCTACTTTAGTTTTCTGAAGGTTTTACTTCTACCGCGTGGAAACTGCACACTTGTGATTTTTTATTATCTAGTGAATTTCGAATTTTCTCTTAAGTTCAGAATTTAAAAACCGAAATTTGTTCGAACATTTGCTGCTAAAGATAATTAAATTATGGTATATTCTCACAATTATTGTATATATGTATTTTATTTTTTTCAATATTGTTGGACAATCAAGAAATGTCCAGAATACCTGCATTTTCCCCAAAATACTCAATTCTTGAAAAATCTTTAAAAAATCTTCCCCGCTATTTGGGGAATTCCACACGAATTGGCATCCCTTGGGCTGACACAGTTTTGTGGACGATTTCCCCCCGCTAGCCCGGACGTGTTTGTGGACTTTTTCCCATAGCCGAGGAAAGCAGGAAAGTGCGCACTGCGCAGGCGTGAATTTGACGTGAAAATCATTTTGACTTTTGACATAGTGACATACGGCCATACGGTTTATTTCCCGTTTCCGCACTGCAACTTGTTTAAACTCGGTCCTAAAACATGCATTAAATTTATTAGTACCCATACCATTTTTATAAACTGGAAACAGTCGTTGTACTATTTACTAATCCCACGATTAAGAAAACGCACGATTGAAGTAATTCGGTGACAGAATTCAACCATAAAAAATGTAATAAACAAAAAGAAAATCTGCGAACGGGAACCTGTTGCAACTACCCACCAGCAAAGAGTCGGCAGTCACTCGTGCTTCGTTATTGATTTTATTAGCGTTTAACTGCGATAAACCGTGACTGTGGGCAAACTGTGCTTGAGATATAATACCCAGTGCCGAGTGCAGAGTGCCGAGTGGCTAGTGCCAAGTATACCGCAATATACCGTATCTAATCTCCCGAATAGCGGGTGCAGTCGATGCGACGTTACTCGCTGCGACTGCTAGCGCTGAGCGGTGGGGAGATCAAATAATGAGTCGGCGGCGCTCGAGGAAACCGGCCAACTCCACTGCCACTGCTTCTGCCGGTGCCAGTGCCAACGCCAGTGCCGGTACCCGCGCCAGGTGATGGAGGTGGGTGTCGTCAGGGTGGCCGAGGACGGAGACTTCTCCCGGCTCAAGACCCTCGTGGACAGCCACGAAGGCTGGAAGCTGGAGTACAACAAGCCCGACATTCAGGTGTTCACCAAGGCCACGGATGACAAGTGCAACTTCAAGCTCATCAAGATCATCGCCGTGCTCAGCGAGGTGGAACCCTTCACCGTCTACGATGTCCTCCACGACCCCGACTACAGGAAGGAGTGGGACACGCACATGATCAGCTCCGAGGATATTGGATTCCTCAATATCAACAATGATGTTGGCTACTATTCCAGTGAGTTATTTTTCTTCAACAGCTGTTATACTTTGCTTTTTAATTTTATTTCTGACTCTACAATTAATTTAAAAAACAAATTGCATCTTGGTTCTTTGAATTTTCTACTATAAAAACTTATTAAAATAATGTTTCGATAAAATTGCTTTGATATTTTGAGTTTTTCATTAATTCTTCAACTCTGTTACATTTATTTCATTTCAATCGGTAGAAGTATTGCTGATATCAAGCGTCACAAATAAAAAGCATATTTATTCAGAATATCATCATTGCTTTATTTGACTGTGAATAATTTTTCAAACAACGGTTCATCATGATTTCTATTATTGTAGTTTAGTGATAAATGATTGTTTATCATGCCAACCGGAAGAATTACTTTGATGTCAAGGGCAGCTTATCATAGATTAGGAAATTAAATTACATTTTGGCGGAAATTATTATTATTTGATTTAGTTTTTTCTTATCTTTTGCTAAATTGGAATTGAAGCAATTCCGGTGCTTGCAATGTAATAAAGTATGATGCAGTAAATCTAGAAACTGTTTATAAAAAAAAAAGAAATAATACTAACAATGTACACAATGGCTTTATAAAAAGGACTGGACTGTCACAGGAATAAGGCAAACATGATTGGCATTTGTATTTTTTACTTATCAATAGAATGTAATATTGCTGCCATCTCCGGGTACTTAAGAGGAACGGCCTCACTGCCCATTTCGGCCCGGTGCATACAAAACTTAATATTGGATTTGAGCCAAATTACCCAACCAAAATATTTTTTTAATCAAAAGATAATATGTATTAAGTATATATTACGGATACAGTGAAACCCTCTTAAGAAGTTCTCTGTTAAGACGTTTCGTGGCTTAAGAAGTTTGATTTTTTCGGTCCCTTGGCTCAAAATTGGCCCAATTTTTCCCACATATAAGGTTTTCCTGCTTAAGAAGTTTGTTTTTTCCGGTCCCTTGGAAAACTTCTTAAGAGGGTTTCACTGTATATGCTTTTTTATTTATTTTAATTTTAAATTATGATATAATAGGTAATTAAATAATTCAATTTTGCTTCATTTTTGAGGCAACTTTAGAATTTTTTTTGTGAATTAAAACCACCCCGACCCATAAGCTTGTTTACACGACAATGTTACTAGACATACCTATGACATATGCCTCATACGGTACGCCCCGTACCTGAGTTATTAATTATAATTATTAAAAATATATCTTGCCTTATCTACTGTGTTAATATAAAGAAAAATAAAATAAAACATCGTTAAAATTGCTTTTTTTATAGTTAATTTTACAACCATCAAAATGCTTTATTTTTTATTTTATATTTCATCATAATTTTATAATAAAGTAAAGCTATTTTTTTTATGTGTAATGTTTACTCACAAATAATTGGCCTAAAATCATGAAAATTAATATCTTTAATGATTATCATTTTATAAGTTCAAACACAAATAAAGTAGCACATATCCATTCCATCCATTATTATCCATCCATTCCCCAAAATTTAAAAAAAAAACGCTTTAGGCATGGGAGACAAAGATTGCCTCACTAAATTTACCCACTTTGTTGCTTCCTAGGTATGTGACCCTTCTTTTCAATAATGCGGAACGTAGGCACCATAGTTGAATTGGTGTTTCTTCATTCTCTTTACATTTCGATCGTCCATTTAATTAGTTAGACATTTCCAAATACATACTATATTTTGAGATAATGAGGAAAGCAATATTCGTATGCTCACCATAAATCAAATATTATTTACACTAGTCTGTGTTTTACATATCAAATATGCTATAAAATAACACCGGGAGGTATAACACTCCGATACATTAATATGACATTTTGAAATATCCTACTGGTAACCCATAAACCGTCATCATTATTTTGATTTCATTACAAGTTTTTCTGCATTATAATTGATTTGGCTGGTGGTGTATGTGAGTAATCTGAGAATTGTACCAGATAGAGTAGAGGGTACACATTACACATATAAGAGATGTTTGACCACTCAACTGGGTGATGGATTTCTTACATTGGTGCTCTCCACTCCCGAAGGCTGCACTTCTCGTATGTCTCCTGAGGTGGCAGTGTCTGATTATAATAGCTCTCTCAGTGAGTTTCTATCGATTTCGTCTCACTAAAAGTTATAAAGGATATTAATTACACTCATACTACTGGCTAAGAAGCCCATTATTTAAAGGCCATCGATCTCAATTACCACATTAGCTCATATCCTCACCATGTCTATGAGTCTTTAACAAACGGTGTTGTAATATGATTCCAGTGTCGTGCCCGTCTCCGCTGAAGAACCGAGACTTCCTGCTGCAGCGCTCTTGGCTGGACACCGGAACGGAGCAGATGATCATCAACCATTCGGTGTACCACAAGAACTATCCACCCAGGAAAGGTTTCATCAGGTACTCTTCATTACTTGACAACTTTTACAAAAGTTGACTCTACGATCCCCTCCAACCTGTCTATTAAACATTTATTTATTCTTTACAGAAAATTATTTATACTTTCGTTTTGTGACAAAAGCTGTTAAAATAACCCTAATCCGCTTGTAAACTCTATAATCCTATCTATTAATATGTGAGCATCAAAAAGAAAATGTCAATAAATATGTAGGTAATACCTACACCGTAGAACTTCACTAATCCGGCACAATAAAACAAGATGGTGCTGGATTACCCAAATGTACGGAAAATGCAAGTATTTGCACTTTAAGATGTTATATAATATACTAGCGAGTATCCGGCATGCGTTGCAGAGCCACTGAAACAATTAATGTGTTTGTATTTTAATTCTGTTTATTAAAGTCTATTACAAATTTACCTCCTGCTATCCCCTACCGCTACTATGTCTCCTTTGCAATCCCTCCCTCGTCCCCCACCACTCTCTTGCATGTCCTTTCCCTTGCGTCCCCGGTCCCGCCTCCGTCTCCATATCGCATCCCCTTGCGCTCCCGCGTTCCCCTTCCACCTTCTCGTATTCCTCTCTCCCCCTCCCTCGTTACCTCGCCCTCTTCCTACCTCTTCCCCCCTCCCGAAAACCCCTCCCCCTCCTGGATTCCCTCCCCCCCCCCTCCTCATCCTATCACTAAACTATATAAGATTATGTTAAATGTGTATTTCCTGCATAATATAAATTTTAAAAATCAAAACATTTGTAGCTGGGACACATTTTAGTAGCCACTGGTTGTTTCTATCACTTTTGACATTGTCACTGTTCAATGATTAATGCCAAATTGTTTTTTTTTTACATTTGAATGGTTTCTGTTAACCACCGATTGTCATATCTTTATGTTTGTCAGTCGATCACAATTTGATAGATAGCTAAAATGTACCTAGTATCGGCATTTAATGGGGACTTAAAACAAATTGCATCGACAGGCCATTTGATGACGATTACATTTGAATCTAAACTGCAATATTTATTTGTCTTGTAGGGCGATATCCCAAGTGACAGGCTGGGTAGTACGTGGCTCGGAGCGCGGCGCCCGTGTGTCATACGTGTCGCGCACGGACCCGCGTGGCCGCCTGCCCGCTTGGCTCGTGAATGCAGTGACGCGCGAGCTCGGACCTAAGATGGCCAAGAAACTGCACGCGGCCGCCCTCAAGTACCCCGACTGGAAGGAACAGTCCGCCAGACCCAACTACATGCCGTGGCGGTGCCCTGACCAGATACCCTCGGAGCGAATCAGCATCGCGGACGTAAGTTTACAGAATAATTATCATTTCAGTATCATGGACGTAAGTTGTTCGGAATAATTTTCACTTCAGCATCATGAACTTAAAAGGAAACTCGATCGCCGAGAAATTTTAACAGTAGATATTTTACCAAACTCTTCCTGTCACTGTTGCTCTTACTCCTCCGAATACTGAGCGAAAGAAAGGAAGAACTGCACCTCAGGCTGATAATATCTAATAAAATTGTCAAAATTGAGGTTTTGTATTCCCCATTTTTCTCTTCCAGTAAGAAGAAAATACTTGTACGTTTTGCTTTTTTAAAAATACATGGGTCAATTTTGCATACTGAATGTCTGTCTGTGGATGGTATTCAAACCAGGAAATTTTAACGATTTTTAGAGATTCCTAACTCCTATAAGAAGTAACTTTTCAAAAAAAGCAAAACGTACCGTCACGCTAGTGGTCGATATCTAGATTATAATAAAAAAATATGTGCAGTTGTGTCAACATCGAGAGAGGAAATTGGGGAATATGTTTGGTTGGCCAAAACACAGTCCGGTTTCCTCTTAAGTTGCTAAAAATATTTTTCAATTCAGCATCGGAGACATAAGTTGTTCGGAATAAGTTTCAGTTCAGAATCATGGATGTAAGTTATTCTGAATGATTCTCACTTCAACTTCTTGGACTTAGGTTGATCAGAATGATTTTCACTTCACGGATGACCTCCTTGGATGAGTTGTTGATCGCCGTTTGAGACTGCGGGTTTGGAGCTCGGCATGCACACTAAATTTGATTTATGTGTGATTTTTCTTTCACTTAATATTTATTTATTTTATTGTTCATTTATTTAGTACAGAAAACATTGCATGACAATTTTAGAAATACGTTTTTCATGGAAGATATTCCCATGAATATAAAATAATACCTAGCTGTTTGCGGCTCTTTCCAGGGTGGTTGATGTTCTCAGTATTGTCCCGGTGAAAGACAACCAATCAGAATTGAATTGTTGCTTGAATTGGCTTTGACCATGTTTAGTGACCAAATATGACCCCTTTTCTGTCTCCTTCCCTTCCCCTTTCCCGTAATACCCATTCATTTCAATTTTTCTTTGATTTTTATGAACAATCACCCTTTAGAGTATTGCAGCGTGACCCTCATGTATGT
Source organism: Limnephilus lunatus (assembly GCA_917563855.2). NCBI lineage: Eukaryota > Metazoa > Arthropoda > Insecta > Trichoptera > Limnephilidae > Limnephilus > Limnephilus lunatus. The sequence continues at coordinate 28,297,960 of OU830594.1, read as the reverse complement.
GGCAGTGTTTGTGTATGTGTATGTGTGTGTATATGTGTCAAGCACATTTGGCTGAACAAACATTTCAGCAACAGAAGCACCCATTGAGATCTCACCTGTAAAAAATAATATTACGTTGATAACCAAGTTATCTGATTTGAGATACAAGTAAGTGTGTCGCTCTCCAATATTTCCAGTAATAAGCCTTTATTTGGAAATGAATTGAGGCTTTGGCTCCATTTCCTCAGTACTCGTTCCCATACACTTATTAATCTAGTTAACAATTTTGTATTATATTTTACTTGAAGCCAGTGTATCTTGATAAAGCTAAGCACTTACAGTTGTTAAATCAACAAACTGAATGGTAAATGTTATCTCTCTACGACAATATAGTTTATTGTTACTGGTTTAACATTAACTTAAACTAAAAGGGAAGGATAATCGCAAATTTAATACTTGGCAATCAATGATCTAATATTATATGATATGTTTTTATTGCAATAACTTAGCAATGCAATAGCCATTAACTCAGAGATTAAAGTCACAGTTTTCTTTTGATGTTTCGGATAGTTAATTTATACTTTATTTTCACTTGGTTTAGTCATTAGAAAAAAATAAGTGTTAATTATATAGGAGTAACACTCCTCACCATGGTTAACATAAGGTAGAACTATCCTTCCCGCGTAAAGTGTGTTAACTTAAGTTTTCTCTCAACAAAATATATCCTTTTTGGGCATTTATTACTGTCTGTTTTAATACCCATCCTTTTTATTTGTTTCCAGTGCATTGACACAGGACAGAAGGGATCAACAGAAACAATTCCCGACGAATCGACGGCTAAAGAAGGTAAAAGAAGGAAATCGCGGCTCTCCGACAGTGATTAACTCTTTTTGCTGTTTTGTATATTTTTAAGAAGCAAGCATTTATTTTTTTAACAGTATTATTTTTGACACTGGCAAAATATTTAAAAAGTATTTAGTCTATTTTGCAATATGTGACTATTGCGCCGTATATGTTTATTTATAAGTTTGAAGTTTCATATTTCTCATTTTCGGCATTAGAATCCCAATTTTCCATGACTGACATCAAATGTGTGTAAGAAATTATTATAAGAAACCATATTAAGAAATAACCACACTGGTTTTCTGATAAAATAATTAACTTATATATATTATGTCCCCAGTGACGCTCAATGACGCTCAATGAATTTCCAACTGTTCAAAAGAATCTTGGTGCAAGTAGATTTGACAGTGAACTCTAACTTTTTGCAGTAAAAACCAATTATAATTATTGGAGTCACATTAATATTTAAGAAAGAAAGCTCTCAATTGTAATAATTGTGCCAAATCTAAATTTTATAAAACAAAGATAATGGAGATGCTATTAGAAAAAGTGATCAATGATAACTTCTGGTTTTGTTGTAGTTTGCTTCTGTATAGCTTCATGTAATAATTTTGTTGTATGTATCTCAGTGCTGCAAAATTTTGAACACTTTTGCTTAGTTGCGGCTCAAACAGTTCTTTGATCGTGGGGATTGAAATTTTTTTACGTGTAGGTACTGAAATCTCACTACCCGGAGAATATATAAAATTTCTCAAACAAAAATGTTCATGGACAAGTTGTGATGTACCTGATCAGATGATAAATTGAAATCTATTTAAGCTGTGATGCAATCTAAAATCCACTTATAAGTGCACGCTTGTGGTTTTGCAGAATGCCTTTCAAATTTCTCAATAGCGGCAATTATACATACGTTTCAGAGCGACGGTACCACACACCGCTTTGGGCCACCGTGCAGAAAAGTCTCACAATGAACTGCGTGTAAACTGTAACCTTACTTTCGGACTTTACCTTGGTGGTGCGCGGTACCGTCGCTCTGAAGTGGACGTGCGATTGCCGCTAATGCACTTAAAAATACAAATTTCAAGGACAAAGTTTTGTGATGTCCCCTATCTGCGTACAATGCTGTATGCAGTGTTAGTTCATTGTCTATAGTATCTCAGGTTGGCAGGCGCGTTAGTTTAGTACTCTAAAAAAAATGCAGAACATCTTCATCCGTTTGTCCATAGGAACTGTTCAAATTTAGAGCTTAAAAATGATACAAAAATTAAATAATTTTATTTACAGTGTCCAGAAACTCGTAGTAAAAGCGGGAAACTGGTGAATCTACACTCTATTTTGTGGTATATTTTTTTTTGTTTTGAGTTTTTATTTTCGAGTAAATTGAGTCTGGATTTGAAAATTTTAAAATTAATTGTTGAGGGGTTTAGATTGTCTTGTATGGCATTTAAAATGCGTCGAAGCGTAGACCCAACTCCAAAAGTTTTTTTAACCCTTTGGTTGCTGAAAAAATATAAATCGAGATGCTCAGGTTAAAAAAAAATTTTTTTTGGGTTCTCTATGTGATGTAAATTCACCAGTTTCCCGCTTCTACTATCAGTTTCCGGACACTATGTATTTCGAAAAAAAAAATTATTGTTTTTATATTTGTCGAATTCATTCACTTGAAGTCAAAGCTTCGACTATTTGTTTTTTCTTAGTAGGTTTCGGGAATATCTGGTTGGGATCGTCCCCATTGTCCACCCATTAAGAACCGCCACTACTTTTGCTTTCGCTTCCTATTGCATAGTTTTGTGTACTTTTACTATAGCTCAGTGCTGCATAGTTTCTTGTGTTATTGTTGTGGCTCAATACTACATAGCTTTTGATATTTTTTCACGCTTGTATGGCTTCTAGTTATTAAACTGTTGCCGGCTGCGATTCATTTAATTTTTGCGCGCGCTCTGAGCTTAACCGATGGATGGAGATTATGTTGTTACACTCATTATTCTTGTCAATCTCAAAGACAATCATTTCCAACAGTAATCATTAATAATTCCTTACAAAATCGTGTTACCATTGTGTGTAGGGAAATGCATAGTTCTTATTAATTTAATTAAAAAATCACTTAATAGATTGCACTTGGAAATCAATGTACTTAATATATGTATTTTTGGTTTATAATATTACATAATAATAAATCTAGATAGAAAATTTAATTATACTACTATTTGAAATATGTAGTTTGTTTTATGGAATAATAAAATCAGAAATATTTTTTATGTAGGTATTGAGTTCCTTAAAAAAAAGCTTAGCATAATATAATAGTCCCACATTTCGTTATCTAGATAGGTACTTAATCATATCTTTCCAATTTCTACCTTCAAACCAATCAATTATACATCAAATACTGTAGAATAGTTATAAAGTTAAATACCTCCAACTTCTGACATTTCCCATACATTCTGATGGTGGTATGCTACACTGGCGCCTCCTAGTGGCGCAAGTTGTGCGGCTTTGTTTTCCTTCATACTTTATTAAATTATAGAAATCGAAAATTAAAAAAATATATATATTAGGTCACCTACATACGACCTTAATGCTTTTCCTCCTACATAAAAAAGTATAAAAGCAGCTATTATTGGCACCGCCATCAAGTACTATATAAATTCAATTATTTGCCGCCATTGTCTTAAAGGAATGCAACATGCTACACTAGCGCCTCTAGTGACCAGAGTTGCCGGCCAACACCAGTAAATATGTACTGCCAATATTTTAATGAAGTTGGGCATATTTTATAATATTCTAGGGTATTTGATTATATGCATGTATTTCCTAATCATGTTTACCAACATAAATATAGTATAATGTAAGTTTTTGAATATTGTATAATTTTAAGACATTCAGAGATTCTATTGTAGTGAAATAAGGAAACTCACTACTGATTGAATTGTGATAGTCACGTTCTAAATCGACATTGATCTTCCAAATGTATATACACATGTAGGTGCACATGTGTTACGCACAAAATACTTTCAATTGTTATCTATGTAAGTTGGTTATTACTTATTATCATTAAATTGATGAAAATTTCTGTCCAGAATAAATATTAAAAATGCTCTTCTACTGCTGGTAATCATTAGTGAAAACGATCATAAACCAGTGTCTGGTAAATCTGTATTTTATAAATACATTCACGACCGCTTTCATGATACAAATGCCGAGATTTGCCATTGGAGAATACTTATGTAAATCTTCCGCAATGCGAAAATTACATACAGTCGCAGTAATAACTTTGGCATTCTGCTTTTAAGTTTATTTTTAACTTAGCGGTTGCTCAGTTTAATTGGTGAAAGTGGATCAGAAAAAGTGAAAATAAAACACTATAACCTAGTTAAAATTAATCCACCCTTTCAATGGCTTTTTCCAATTTTTGTTGAGTACATCAATGATTTGTTAGTTTTTGTGATTAATGTTCACGTTTGCATAAAATATATAAGTTTTGTTTGAATTCTAGAATTTACTTCAAAATTAGGCGCTGAAGATATTGTAGTATTATAGATTAGTTTTCAAGGCCTATAATGTGTATTTTGACAAGGGACTTCTGTTATCATGAATATGTGAAATGATTGCCTTAATAAATAAAGTTTGTTGTTAAAATGGCAGTACCTATACAGGTACATATATACCTAGTTATATAAATTTTCCCAGAGCAGGAATTCTTTTGAGTGGTTCTTAATCTGATTAATAATATTTTATTATTATAATATTTCTGTAATAATTGATATTAAAGTTTTATATTAATTTTACTTCATATTATTTTCTGAATTGTAATGTACTGATCTTAAATAGAAATTAACATATTAATTGTGAATGTAATATACCTACACAATTTGCACCTTATCAATATATAATCTTAAATACACATCTTTTTATCAGCCGAATAAAATATTTATGATTTAAACTCAACCATCTTACTGCATAATTAGATTCTTAAAAGCCAGTTCATGTTGGTATGGTAAAGCCAGCTTTAATCCTGGTTTAAAACTGTCTTAACCATGCAAACGCCGTTGTAATGAATACATTTTTTCACTATTCCGACCTTATGCGCTGCATTATATTTATACTGCCTTTATAAGGGAGTAAATGACTTTCTATTGGATATAACTACTTTGTAATTTTCGAATATTTTTCTAAATATGTACCTATTTAATCATTTAAATTTTTAACTTGTTTTTACAAATTTTAAAAAGCACTGATCATACAGATATTTATCAATTTATCCATCACAGTTAATTTGCTGAATTTATAAAATATATTTTGTTTGGAAAACACTGCAGAATTTCACAAATCTGGCACTATATAAATTCTTACATAGTCAGATTACTGGATTTACCAGAATACTGGATTGTATGGAAAACATCACAAAAAACAAGTAAAATTTGGTTTTACTTTTATTAAATAATGTGTATTTTCTACGTGTGAATTAAAATATTAGTCAAGTTATGGGCCATCCCACGTAACCCCTCAGAGAGATGAGGCGCGCAGGGAACATCTGTCCCAATTTTGTCTTTGAAACTAGAGCGGTATGGGCCGTAGTAGGTCCTGTTGAAACCAGATGTCTCCTGGATCTGTTTCCTCCGTTAGATCTTCCAATTGAGGTTCAAAAAAATATTCAACTTCGAAACATAACGTTGTGCCTTGAGAGTTACGGTTCGTCCGTTCTCCTAAAAAAAATACGCCCCAACCACCCCGAATTTGGAAATTGCACACCATACGGTCACTTTTGGGGAGTGAAGAGGTCTCCCGGGAAGTTGTCTTGGGCGATTTTCAGCCCAGTACTGAAAATTTTGTTTATTCACCACTCCACAGAGATGGAAGTGGGCCTCGTCACCATTGAAAAAAGTTCTTGGGAGCGATTCATGTGGTTTTCATAGTCAGGAGGCTTTAACTCTTGGAAAATCATAATCTTGTAGGGGTGGCGTTAAGTGTTAATGCAAAATCCTCTTTAGGGAGCGGTCAGGAATGCCCAATGCAATTGCATGCTTCCGGGCAGAGCGCCGAGGTGACAGTTCAATAGCTTCTCTTTTAGTGTGGAACCAGTTCGTTCTCGCACATGTACGCACCCAACTCGCGATTAAATTACGCTGAGCCGTCCCATTATCACGACACGCAAGATTGAAGTGCAGCTGGGAGGCCCGCTGGGTTGGCGATGACAGAATGTCCATTTTCAAGAAACGAGCAGACTGCAAAGCCCCTGTGTTGCCCGGACCAAACCATGGCAACGACTGAAAACGGCACAATGAGACCACTCCCAGCTTCCTACCTCCACCACACAGGATGTACCGGCCTTTCAAAACTGATCTGTCTGTTTTGCCGCACCTTGTATAATGGTTTTCTATTGATTTCCAAAATATATACTCACAGAAATTCAAATAATGTAACACTGTCATCAAATCGGCACACACTCACACAAATCGGCAAACACTCACACATTCCCCGCTAACACATCTTTTTCTATGTCCTTTTCAGCTTTTGAAAATTGTGATCAACTGAAAAACACATCTGTCGTGTTATAATGCTTGTCAGCTGAAAAAACCTGACAGAAAGCTGAAATGGGTCTAGAATCGGCATTTAGCGGGAACCTTTCAAATCTTAAAAAACAAAATGATGCTGATAGGTAATTTTTTATGACAATGTTACTTTTGAATTCCAACAAAAACCCCAACCTTATTGATGATTGTATTCTCGCAGTTAATCTTTGTTTCGGATTTCTCGTGGTGCCCAGATCTGCAAAGTGACAGATTAGTGAGATTCTACTTAAAGAATTAAAATTTTTCAGCAATTGATGACTTGATTTAAATATGATGCTATCTTCAAAGCTCCATATTTATTAATATTTAAATTGTGATACTATATTATCTTCAATGTGATGTAATTTGCAGAGGAAAGTAATGTGCTTATCATAAAGTCTAAGTACCTTTAACTGCCCGCTGACTGCTTATGTGTAATGTTGCTTCAAAAATATAAAAATTCAATTTGCCAAATGACAATGCCTAGCCTTAAAAATACACATCTCACTTTATTATATTATTATTAAATATTGTGTTATAAGCCCAGTGCTTATTTATCATCTTTATGTACCTACCTATGTTTGCTTTTATGAAAAGAATAATAGATATTCTTAAATTTGAATAAGGTTAGTTGGGGGAAGTATACCACATCTACTGGGAATGTGCATTCGTCAGGTTTTATGAGAAAATTAAGCAATCTGTGACCATGACATCTCTAGGAACATGAACACTATGTATATACCAAAATTTTTATTAGTGCTAGATGGCTCTGTGGGTGCCAATTTTATAATTTTTTTTGTTTCCGTAGCTCCACACAGGAGGCCCTGAGGAAAATCATTTCCCTCAGGGCCTATGTCATCTTTGGGGAAGCTGTGTGGAGGGTCTTTTAAAAGAAAGGAAGAAGAGGACGTTCCGGAAAGGGGAAATATATGAGGAGTGGGTAGGAATCTGGGGGTCAGTGAGTCCAAGAGTGACGGACATATGGATGGATGAACGTGCAAGGCGATGGGTCGAGAGAGTCTTGCAGGAGAGGTCAAATGATCTCCATCACCAGTCTCTCCCGATCCTGCAAAGACCTAGACCAACCTGAACCCGAGCACCGGGTATGGGTGGCGGTACCCATACCCGCCTCCCAAGTTATATGTCATTTCAATTAATGTGATTTTCCCCAAAATAGTATTTGGTTTTTTTTGATAATGTAGCAAAACTGCCATAGCTGACATATAAGTCTATTTCCCAAACATTTTCAGTACATTAAAAATTTTCTTTCTGTATTATAAAAAAAGATGTAATAAATAGACGAACTCGACTCGGGGTATGTGCATCTAAGCAACAACTTTTACTAAAATGATTCTAATACATTCTACAAATAAAGAAATATATATATATATTTTTTTTTTACGTTTTTAATCCATGTATTTCTTGAAAGCACACTGAATTAGCTACTTATTGGTAATTGAATTCAACGCATTACTTTATATGCCGCACTTCCCCCGACTGACTGTACTGAGGTTGTCAACCAACTGAGTTGTTTGGGTGATTGTCTAACAAGACTGGATTTTGGAAAGGTGAAGAAAAGCGACATTGCTAATTAATTAATGAAATCGTCATGTTGACTGAAGACATTGGGTAAGCAACGATGATTGGCACATATTTTGTTTTAAAAGTTGAGTTTGTGATAAGATATTTATTTTATATAAATTTTAACTTTACTACCTGGCTTCGCGTACTAATTCCATACAGGAAAAATACACAAATTTCATTACAAAAGAACTTACGGCTTGAGAGTTTTTGATGCTTCAGATTCAGACAAACAAACTGATTAATTGTTTAAATTTGAATCATTACGTATTCAAAGTAGAAGACGGTGTATGAGCAGAGAATGAAACTGCTTAATAATACAAACTTGGTTAACACTTTTAGACCTGCATTAAAACTGGTGGTGATAGAATATATTCGATGCTTGAGAATTATAGAATCTTCCAGAATTATTTGAAAAATGTTGGTCTATTTTTTTTATCTTTGCTCAATGCATAATGCCGCACACAGCATCAGCAACACAACATGCGATGCAACAAAGGCTACAACAAATTACCATTCTATGTACACCGCTGTGTGCACGAATTGCGTACCGAACGGACATGAACATTTTGTTGCGACCTTTGTTGTATTCCGTGTTGTGTTGCTAATATCTGTACGCTGCTTTAGAAGTTATTACTACTTTCATTTGAAAGAACATTTGGTTTTTAATGTGTCACTTAAAATTACTGTGTCTACGCTGTGTACAAAAATACAAAATTAATTTTATTAATTGAAATAGAAAAATTGTAAAAATTAAAACATACCTCCAAAATAATATAATAAAACAAATATAAAACTTGTTTCCACTTAATTTACTTCTTACCATACCGGTTTCAGTCTGTTAAGGCCATCTTCAGACTGGTACAATTGTTTCTTAATCTACAGTTTATATATATAACATATGAGAGAGAGGGAGGGAGGTACTCTACAAGGATTTTATTCAATTTATACAGGTTTTCCCATATTTGTTGCTATTTTGTCTTTGATGATTGGATTTCTAGTTATTTGGTTATTTTCATTAGAAATAATTACCTCGGATTTATAAACTAATAATTAACTAAAATAAATAAACTATAAATTGAGTACTGAAACAATTGTACCAGTCTGAATATGGCCTTTACAGGCTGAAATAGGTTACGGTCACAAATAAATTAAGTGACAATAAGTTTATATTAATTTGTTTTAATATTGTAATGGAATTCCACCACCAGTATCAAAAATGGAAATACATATTAAAAATACCTTCAAAACTAACATTAAAAAAAAAAACAGTTTTTAGGGTGGAGAAAGAAGTGGAGATTAAAACACAAACATCACATTTCAAAATAAAAACATGGCTGTCGCCTGAAAGAGAAGCCATAATCCAACGAAAAAAATAGCGTTCAAAGCCAGTTATACCAGCAATTGGAAAAAAAAACTGCTAATTTTTATTCATTCTCGATAGGGAGGAAAATATATTCAATTTTATGTATTTTCGAATATGTATGTAGGTACAGTATGAAAGGGTTAATTACTTAATATGTGCCGCTCAACTTTGTTCTGCAATGTTTCCGATAATTATAGCATCACGTTGGCTGCAGATTAATGTTGCCCTCTTGATAGTCAGCCTCCGATAGGAGAGAAAATGTCGCTCGTACTGGTTAAACTCCGTTGGAGGTCCCCATATTTTTGTGTACCCCGAATTCGCAACACGCTTCCTTGTTCATAATGTTAAACTTTTCAAAACACAATATGTAATATATAAAATAATTCAGTTACGATAATGTTGTTATAATAATTATAATACTTTATATTATCTCTGGTGTGTAGAAGCCAACTCTAATGTTAATCACAATATATCTGTTTGATTGATTCTGGTGTTTTATTTTCTCTATTGAAGAGGACATAATTTTGGAAAAATATTTATAATTTTCTGTGAATATTTATTTAAGCGGGTTCCAGAAGTTCTCACTCTTTGTTCTTACTGTTCTCAACAATGGTGAAAATGTCTACTTCAGCATGCTCTATCCCAGCGGTTGGCAATTAGTCTTAGTAGCAGGCCATATGAATATGTGATTTTTTTTGGGAATTCAGGTGAAAATAAGAATAGGCCACTTGCATGGATTTCATAACGACTTGGAAAAAATCGTGTGTATAGATTTTTTTATTAAGATTATGAAAATGTTAGTAATTTTTTTAAGAAATGTATAGTTTTTTTTTATCTACTATCTACTTCTACTTCTACTACACTATATAAATAGGTAAGATTTGTTTGTTTATTTGTTTGTTTGCATTGAATAGGCTTCGAAACTACTGAACCGATTTGAAATTCTTTCGCTGTTGGGAAACTACACTATCCCTGGGTAACATAAGCTATATTATATTTTCAAAAAATAGGCATCCTTACTAAAACTTCAATAATGCAACCCAAGGTGTAAAAAATTACCTAAAATATTCTTTACATCGCGAAAACTATTGATGATAGAATAAAATAATGTACTACGACTTTGTATAACACAAAATTATTTACAAAAAAGGTCGTGACAGCATATGTCTTACTATTATGGTTATGCCACAATAAGTATTCTTTTATTTTAAAAATTTAATTAAAATGTCGCCGCTTGAGAAGGCTCTTTATTTGTATCTTGGTTTTAATCCTTATCAAAATAAATTACTTCAGCTTAAGACAGCTTCAATACCTTTATTTAATTTTTTGAATTTTTCGATTCGGATATTTAATTAGAAAGATATCACGAGTTTAAAAATGTTAGTATTAGAAAAAAGTTTCGGCTACGGGCCGGGCGGGAGAAAAGTCAAGAAATGAAGTGCCAGGGGGGTTGGCGGTGGCGGGGAAGGTGGAAGTGGAACGCTGAAGGGGAACGCACGGGAAAGGACATGCAAGGAGTAACATTTTATTTATTTGAATATGGCATTGCAATGCATGCCGGGAAACAGCTATTTATTATAAAAGAAAGTAAAAAAAAACGTGCGGACCGTAAAAACTCGGAAACGAGTCCCGGTACGATCAAGGGAGTTATATGGTGTGGTAGATCTCTATCCCCCCTAGGGAATAAGGGTAACCGTTTTTACCTAAAGGGCGTGTTTTTAAAGATATAAGGGGTGGAAGTTTCGCCCTCTTGAAATTTCGAGAACAATCTTTAAAAAAGTTCTAGAAGGTTCCATAGAGCTCTAGAAAATTCTGGTAAGAGTGGCAGAGTATGTCGTGGAATTTTCGGGAATAGGGAATCGGGAACATCAGTGTGGAACATTCCAGAACACTCTCGAATGTTGTCCTGAGCGAAGCCGGGTAACCCAGCTAGTTTTTAAATAAATAAATCCATTATTTGAGCTCGTGACGTCACTACATGAAAATGTCCCGTCTCCGATTATGTTCTCTTAATTTTGTAAAATTCCACACTGATTAATTTTTTTTTTATATGGCAACACTTTGATTTCCGGCGAATTTTTGAATTTGCGTTTAACGTTCACTAGATTTATTGTTTGTTCTATGCGAACCTATCCTTTGGTTTGATTTTTTGATAAAGATGGCGGTGTTTTTACAGACGTTACGAAGAGAACTGTTCATGTGGAAAACGTTCTTTTTTTAAAATGATTTTCGGCTATGTAATTATCGTTTTTTCGCACCCATAAAATTATGTCCCGTCTTTCTGGTTTATAAAAAATGGTTTACGATTTTTAAAAAATAACGTTTTACACACGAATAGCAATAAATAAATTGTACGGGGTTCTCTTCGTAACATCTGTAAAAACACTACCATCTTTATCAAAAAATCAAACCAAAGGATAAGTTCGCATAGAACAAACAATAAATCTAGTGAACGTTAAACGCAAATTCAAAAATTCGCCGGAATCAAAGTGTTGCCATATAAAAAAAATTAATCAGTGTGGAATTTTACAAAATTAAGGGAACATAATCGGAGACAGGACATTTTCGTGTAGTGACGTCACGAGCTCAAATAATGGATTTATTCATTAATTTATAAAAAAAATACTAACATTTTCGTAATCTTAGTAAAAAAATCTATCCACACGATTTTTTCCAAGTCGTTATCAAATCCATGCAAGTGGCCTATTATAGTACACGCCAAATTATGGTACCGGCTGAAGTTGATACAGAAATCGTCGCAATAGGCGAGTTCAAGGTCAGAAAAGTGGCATGCCTCCCCAGCCCCACCCACGCTTTTCTCTGTCGCACATATGTCTTTACACATCTTTCGCTTACGTTCATTGTCAAGTCAGTAACTGCGCGAGAATGGATCATATCAAGTTCAGGCCGGCACTAAGCTTTGGTTTGTAGGTACCTACTATACAAAAAAACTTAATTTCAATTTTTTCGCAAGCATCAGCCATCACAAACTTTCATTGAAATTTAAGCGAAATAAATTAAGGAGTCCACATATATTTTTAACAAGATAGTGGTTAATTTAATAAGGTTTTATGAGATCGAGGGTTACATTCAAATCCTCCCACGGGTCGAAAAAATCGAATGGGCTGACATTCTTTATAAAGGTGTGGAAATGATGGTCTGAGGACCGAGGACTAATCTGCAAAGACATTTATTTATTCTCAAAAGTACACAACAAAAGCAAAAACATTAGCCCTTTCCTCCTGCAAATGCTTCAAAAACTCCATTTATGGAAAATCACAAAATTTACGGACAGCGTGCCTTCTTAGGGTCAGACAGAAAACCACATTTTCACAGGCTCTACGTAACCGTGCGGACTCTTGGAGGACCAGTTGATTCACAGAATTTGAACAATTCATCAAATTTCAAAGTTAATGTTTAAGTTCTGTGAAAATTCTTTTCGAGTTCTGTAATTATTCTAGTTACGTAAAACCAATGGAAAATAATTATGTATCCTTAATAACAGAACTTGAACACAACCTATACAGAACTTGATTTTTTTTTAATTTTATCAATTGTTCAAATTCTTTTAAACAACCCGTCCGAATGAGGATCAGAAGACCATTATTAAAAATATACTGCAAAAGTAAGTTCTTAAGGAAAATGCAAGCTCTAAGAAAATAGTTACATGATTATTTTTATAAGAAAATATTGTTGGCACGCTGAAATGATTCATAAATGAAACCCGTTCAATGGTTCAATTATTATGCGTCAAAACTACGAAGCATAATGATAAATGAAGGACTCAAATTAAAGATTATTAAACATTCATAATATTTCTTTTTCAAAGAGCAAATAGATAAAACAAGAATTTCATGTTTTATATTTGAATCAGTATTAGTAAATAAATTAAGATCAAAAAATGTCTTGTTATGACACAAGTAAGTGACGTTAGTACAATAATAAAATATTATAAGTGACGTCAAATGCCCGCGAAAACAATGGTAAAATGAATAATGTCATCGGCTTTTTTTTAAAATTATAACTAATCGTTCAATAACAAATTAACCCATTATAATTAATTATGAAGAAGGGAAAAATAAATAAAATGAAATTGATTGAAAAACGCATTCAAAGTTTTGCTGAAGGATAATTCAACATAAAAACTGTTTCAAACGGTTTCACATAAATGCTGTATTTCCATCATTTTTTTAATTTCTTTAAAACATGGTGAGAGCATTCTTAACAAATGCATCTTTCAGAAAATGAAATAAAAAATGACATTTTTTTTTACAGGGTCCTGGTGCCTTAAAGCTTTGTTTAGGATTTGACCAAGGGAACATGGAGGCGTTTGGAGTTCCTGCAGGACCAGAGGCCGGGCCTCCCCTTTCACTCCCCCCCCCCCCCCTTATTAGTCCGCCACTGCTCAGGCGTTAGGGAATTATATCCAGTGGCATAGCTAGCATTGGTGGCACCCGGGGCGGATAACGTGGTGTCACCCCCCCAATTAAAGACCGTCAGACACAAAATTCTCCCGTTTCGGGGCACTCCACGGGGAGCCATAGAGCTATGAAAATATAAATAACAGACCGTGTTCAATATCCTTTGTAATTTTTTTTTTAAAAACATCAACTATTCAGAAAAATTAAATGATTCACCTCTTTAAGTCATATAAGAATAGATTTGTTTTGCGCACGCCTGCAAAGTTTTCTGCATGTAATGGTGAGCTCTGGTGTTATAAAATTGTTTCCTACACCATTTATCCGATTACGATAGATATCGATAAAAATGACCAAATCAATTCGGTCTCAGTAGCGCAATTGGTTGTCTTGGTCCCGTTAAGACCATCGGATCTGGAATAGATTAGGTTACGTTAGGTCTCAGTAGCACAACTGGTAGTCTTAGTCCCCGTAAGACCTGAGTACCTGGGTTAGGTTAGGTCTCAGTAGCGCAATTGGTAGTCTTAGTCCCCGTAAGACCTGAGTACCTGGGTTAGGTTAGGTCTCAGTAGCGCAATTGGTAGTCTTAGTCCTCGTAAGGCCTGAGTACCTGGGTTAGGTTAGGTCTCAGTAGCGCAATTGGTAGTCTTAGTCCCCGTAAGACCTGAGTACCTGGGTTAGGTTAGGTCTCAGTAACACAATTGGTAGTCTTTGTCCCGGTAAGACCAGATGGTAGGTTAGGTCTCAATAACACAATTGGTAGTCTTGGTCCCGTTAAGACCAGAGGATCTGGGTTAGAGTCCTAGTTATTTTTTGCCGTTATGGTTTTGTTTTCGGTGCTTTTTCTCTGTTTAGTACCTACCTATATTTTCATTGACTTATTTGTTCATCTTAACATTATGTAATATATTATTTGCAATGAATTACCTAATATTATAATTTGGTATAACCTTCAAAATTTTAATCATAATAATTTAATTTAGTATCATAGTGAAACAACACAACATATTAATTGTGAACAGGTTTCAACCAGCGACTTCTGGATTTGAAGTAAATGGTTACATTGTACCTACTTCTGCCATAACTTACATAATAATATTATTCAAGGTCCATTTTTACATCGCTTACCCCATAAATGAACCACCAGAAACAGATACAAACTAGTTTTTCTTTCTTCGGGAAGTGACTTTTCCTAAATGTTTCTCTAGATTAGAACATCTCCCTTCCGGTAACCGGATAAAATAGAACAGTGAAAAACAGAACATGATGGTAAACTAAAAGTTTAGGTTAGTCAGGTCGTGATAGTTTAGGTTAGGTTACGTATTTTTATTTTCAATTCTTCATCTTCTTAACTGAGATCACGGCAGGCCCAGAGCCAAAAGGCGCCTGATGCAAGAAAATATTTGGAACCCCCTGTCGAAACGAGTTTACTTATAAAAATTTTAGAAAATATTTTTTTAAGCATAAATCTTATTGAATAATAATTGTAACTAGTAAATTAAATCCCGCTTCCCTTGGTTTTTTGCTACTCGACCCTGCAGGCGGCTTTTTAATGGGCTTCATCCATTTTAGTTAAGTTCCCTGATAGTAGAATTTCGCCCCTTTGTATTTACAACAGCAATTATTGGAATGTGTGCAAAATTAACTTATTAAGATTACATAGGTACCTTTTTTCGTTATTTATTTTTGGGTTGTTATGCGGTATTGCGCTACCTCCTTCTTTAGCCAACGGTTCAGACATCATCAGGGCAGATGTGCTGGTGCTTGACACTAACGCAACGCTGTCAAGTAAAGGCTGTAAAGAAGCAGGTAGCGCAACACGGCATAACACCCCAAAAATAAAGAACAATAATACTTTTAGCCGTGAAAATCTAAAATCATATCACATGGGTAATTTTTTATTTTTCTATCCAAATTAAAACCATTTGAGGATGCCTACAAAATATGTGTGTGTTGTGCCTATAACTTCGCATGACATATAAATTCACTAGACGACTAGACCATAGGTTCTCAACGTGGGCGATAACGCCCTCTTGTGGGCGTTTCAGACTTTAAGGGGGGCGGTAGAAGACCCAGAGAAAATTAGGGGGCGTTTGAGACTTTCAGGGGGGCAGTGGAAGACCCAGAGAAAATCAGGGGGCGTTGAGATGGCACAGTGAAGGTGTGGGCAGGTAAAAAATATATGGTCTAAAAAGGACAAAAAACACGCTAATCACGTACTACTGAGAATTGACACTATACCATGGATACAAGAAGAAAGGAAGTAGGAACCCGGTACTTAAAATACAAAAGAATTTCTTTTTAACTTGCTAAACCAGAAAGTACCTATAACAAACAAAATATATAGATCTAATATATTATATAATAATAACGAAGATATAATCCATGACAGCTGAGCCCTGTTGCCGAGCCGAGTTGAGAAATCACTGAATCCATATTGACAGATCCATAAATGCATATCTTTATGCTGATTGTAGAATACGCCGTGATTTATACATATATGATAGCATATATTTAAATGTACATATTTATGATCAAACTCGTGACATTTCAATTCCATGAAATTAGTACAGGTGAAATAAGTATGAAATTCAAACACTAATGAAGCTGTGGTGATATATTCATCTTGACAGAGTCCTCCCAAAAAAGTGGTGGAAGGTGGAATACCCCCTCTTTCGGGAGAGGGAGGGAGGGAGGACATTTTGAAAAATACACGGTTACAAAGTAGGTTGAGTGAGGTATCTTGAGAAGTCGAATGAGACCACGAAATTTTTTTTTCGGGAGGAGGAAATGGCGGAGACTACACGGAAGCGGAACGGGGGTGGGAACTGGATGGGAGGGGTGACGGAGGGGTGGGAGACGAGGGAGGGCCAGTGGGAGGAATTGCATAGGAGACAGAGTAACGGTGTGGGATAGTAGATGTAAATTTAAAAAATCCATGCTTCTCGCACGGACAGCTGTTTGTGGCCTGGTCTGTTCCTGAAGGCACCAGAAGGAAAAGCAAAAACAAAATGTTTATCTAAAATCACTTCAATGAACAGAATTAAAGCCCAAACACTTTCTTTCCTTGAATGGCAGTGCAACGCATGCCGGGTACTCGCTAGTATTTAACGAAAGAATAATATGTTGTACCTACACATTAAACATGATAAAAGTAATAGTTTAAATAAAATAGCCTTATGAGCGTAATACACGAGCCCGATTTTCAGCCCGATTCCAATTAGAGACAAAAGTCAACATTTTTCGCTTTACGCGATCGCTGTTTTCAACTCTATTTTCATACCTACGATTTCAGTAGGCATCAAAACAAACAGTATGGTTCATGTGTTGTTTGCAGTGATGACAATTGAAATCCTAGATACGAAAATAGAGGTGAAAATAGCGATCGCGCAAATCGAAAAATGTTGACTTTTGTCTCTAATTGGAATCGGGCTGAAAATCGGGCTCAAGTATTACGCTCATAAGTAGTGATCGCTCCAATTAATAATATTTGCATGATTCATATTATTTTTGTATAGCGCCGTTTTTGGTGAAAAATAATCTGAAGGGCGATGTGTCAGGTATTATTATTATTTTTTTAAATTATGAACGCCCTTTTTAGGGGATTTTACACGTGAATAGTAATTAGGTACCTATACATAGAGTTTATATTGTATAAGTGAACTGCCTCAGAAACAACTATATTAGCGCCTAGGAAATTCGGCACCCGGTGCACAGTTAACAATTATTTAAGGTATCTAGCTCGACTTTATTATAAAATCATAGGGTTCCTTCTGGATTTTTTAATTTAATTGGGTACCTAAATATCTAATCTTATTAGAATAAAAAAAAAACATTTTTGCTGCTTGCGACCTATGGTACCATCGCAAATACGCACTACCTCGAAACACGAACGAGTAATTTTATATCAGTCAAGTTTAAATCTCTCCGCGGATGGACGTGTGCACGCCATCGTGATAATTCAACTATAACTACTGTGTTTTTCTCAATCTTTATGATGAAATCTAGGAAATCAGGTTATTATCATAACTATTTAACTTGTGTTTTAGTATGATAAAAAATATTGAATTAACGATTTTTCGAAACGTACTTTTTCTTAAAGTTTTGAATTCATCTAGACTCTAGACTATTAAAAATGTATCCGAATGTATCCGGCAAAATTTTTCGTTTTCGGTGTTTAATGGATATAAATGTGTCACATAAATATTGTTTTGTGATATATTCAGGCTTTACTTTAACAACTTTTAATTTTTTCAACACCAAGGCGATTTTTGTCTATAGAATTTTTTAAATTCAAATTTCATAACGCCAGAACTTACCATTATGTATAGAAACACTCTTCTGCTAAAATTCAATGGTATTAAAAACGACTGTATCAGGTTGAATCGCACAATATATTTATTTGAACAATTTTTTCGTATAATGATAATTTATATTGTCCCAAAACCAAACTAAAATAATAAAGTCGAACTAGATACTCAAAATTACCAACTGTGCGGCGCGGCGGGCGCAATTGAAGCAGTTCAACAGAGCAACTATTATAGTGATTTCTTTTCGGGGTATTATGCCGTGTTGCTCTACCTCCTTCTTTAGCCAATGGTTTGGAAAGCGTTACAGTGGACATCATCAGGGCAGACGTGTAATCTATAAATCTGTATAAATATAATCTCTAAACAATACTCCAAAAAAAAGCACGATAACACTTTTGAACGCGAAAAGGTCAAATCGTATCAGTTCAACTACTATTCTTCAATGTTCTGTTTTATCATGGATCCATCCCTACCGCAGCCTCCCGAGCATCTGTCCACCGTATGCTCGCTTTGTGAGGCTTCCCAACTGACCTCATTTTTCGGGTACCTAATAAAGATATCATGGTGTTGTGTTCATGCCATTAAAATTAGAGCCTCTTCCGTGGAAAGCCTACATCAACCTAATTATGAGGTTTCTTGAAGGTTGGTTCTGATTCCAAGCGGTCGATTTTTTTTTGTAGCAAAAATATTACTTTTATTAAATAAATTTATAAAATAATAAGTATCTTGAAAGATTAATTCAATGCAATGATGTTTTATAATACAAAATCATAATTATAGTTAATAAATTATCTATTATTATTCTTGTTATTTAGGTGGGTTAAATAAACAAAAAAATGTTTTTCTTGTTCAAATTCTTGTTAGCGTGGAGTTTAGCGTGCACCTGAGCATCCTACTGATCAACTAACTGATCAAATACTGTTGAGCCGAAATTTTGGCTCAGCACTCCTCAAATGCACATTTTCCCATCTCAACTCTCCGATCAACAGGCGAATCGTGCATAATATATAACAATAATTAGTAAACTAAGTAATATAGGAAAAACGTGGTTAAAAAGTTATCTCTTTCAAAGAACTCAACAGGTTAAAGTAAACAACGAACTAAGTGAAATAGAAAATATAGATTTTGGAATTCCACAAGGAACTGTATATTAGGACCTTTATTATTCGTATTGTATATAAATGAACTTTTTGAACTCCCAATCATTGCATTATATTTTACGCACATGATACAGTGATAACTATTGAAGTAAATTCTTGGAATGAGGTCGAAGTATCAGCTAATAATGCAATAAATATCGTAAAACTATAGTTTGACGAAAACTTATTGACACTAAATGTCGAGGGAATCAATGACGCTAGTTCCTCGGAGCATCTTCCATTGTTATACCGGTAGAACAAGGACAGCATTCCCACCTGACGCCTGTGCTCTAAAGATTGCAATCCGTCTGTTAAGATGGGAGAATCTATCAAACGGACCGCCCGTTTCTGCACAGAGTCAAGGGTTTTTTAAGGTATTTTGGAGCTCCAGACCAGAGGTGGCTGCCAAATTCAACCGTGGGACGCACTTGCGATTTGTACAGGGTTAGCAGTTGTGTACTATTAAAGTATCTGCGGGCCCTGTACAGTACGCCCAGTTTCTGAGAGGCTAACTTAACTCTGGTTTCGATAGAGCCCCCATACCTGAGCTGGTCACTTAGAGTTACACCAAGCATATCAATGGCGGTCCTGTTCGGAAGAATGCTTCCGTTGAAGGAGACTAGATTATCATTTCGATCCCTTTTAGACTTTATCAAACATGATTGGGTCTTTGAAACATTAAATTCGACTAGGTTATTCTTACCCCAAGAGAAAACACTCTCGAGGTAACCGTCCATTCTCTGCTTCAAAGCCCTCCGAGCTATTGAGGTTTGTGTGCTCTTTGGAGGCTTGTCAAACAAAAAGCTATCATGGACTGTACTGTCATCCACGTAACAATGAATCGGTGCACATGACTAGAGGTCGTTGATGTGCAACAGAAACAAAGTCGGAGATAGAACCGATCCCTGTGGGACGCCAGCATTTATCGAATGCGAGGAAGAGGTGAAACCGTCAGCAACCGCCTGAATCGACCTCCCCCTCTATTATTCAATGGTATAAAATTATTCAATAAATTTCCCCTAGATATACGATCGGAAGAAAACTACGAAAATACAATTTTTTTTTAAATACTATAGTACCACCTGACAACCTTACTTATTGTTTAGATTTATGTTTTGCTTGATCAATCCTATATTTTTATTACTTTTATCGTATTTTCTCATAAAATTACTAATAGTTTTTGTAATAATATTATTAATTATGAATGTAAAAATATTTCGTTGTCTTCCCTAAGTGTTTAATTGGTTGTGTAAGCAGCTGCTTTATTAGGAGAGTGATTGAAATATTGATGTTATATTATATTGTAAAAATTCATCTTTAATAAATGTTTCAATTAATAAAAAAACAATAAAAAATCACAAACGTTCAAGACTTAGATTTATCGATTGAAAAGTTGGAACAACGGCCGTAATTCAACTTTTATGTATTATCGTTAACAGCATTGCCAGGGCGATGATCTCACATCTAATTATGAACTCACTATAATTCATACAATAAAATATATAAATTATTAATGCATTTATAGTTGCTAATTATTTTAATGGATTCAATTCGAGCGTCAATCACCAGCTGCCTGGGTCGGGCTAAGGGCTAAATCTTTGGCGCGGGTGGTTGTTGTTAAGAGGACCGACTGTGGGTGCGCGGCCTTTTTCATACAAAACTTAATTTTGAATTTGATGCCAAAATTCCTAACCAAAATGAATAATATTTTTACTATCAAAAGGCAAGTAGCATAACAAATTTCTAGTACGAATATGTGCTATTTTATTTATTCGAGTTTTAAATTATTAAAAACAGGCGTTTTTCTTGATTAAGGGGCAACTTTGGCAATTATTTGCGAGTTAACGACAATTATTTAAAAAAATAATTTGGCCTAATTACTTCGTAAATTGGATGAAATATTTAATTAAAAATAAAACGGATTAAAACGTGCATTTCGATGGGCTAAAATTTAAATTACAAACGACTCAAATTTGTTTAACATGAATTAAAATTTCGACCAAAAAACCAAAACGTAAATCTTTTAAAATGTTTCATGTATTTTAAATTTATGATATTAACACTGTAGGTAGGTAAAGAATTTTTTTTTAATACTAATATAATAATTTCTGTTCACAAACAAAAAAATGCAAAAGTTGCCTGTAAAATAATAAAAAAACGAATTCTTTTGGCCATAATAAATATTTTTAAAAATAAAAAATTGAATAGCATACATTAATACCAGATATTTGTTATGCATTTTGATTTTTAAAATAATTCATTTGTATTAGGTATTAAGTTAATCGATCGAAAATATGAAAAAGATCGCGCAGCCCTAGCCGGTCCCTTAACTAAGGCACCCGCCAGTCCCTCCTCCGACTTACGCCGAGCAGTAAGCACACAGGACGCATTATCGAAGCCTCCTTCGGCGAGAGAGCCGCTTTCAGTGGAACATTTTACTTTCAGTCAGAAACTTGGGGATCGTCAAAGTATTCTGTTTGTATTTTGATACATTACGTTTTATGGTGGTTCGGGTTCGGTGAAGTGACAGTAATTTGTAATTAACAGTTCAACAACCTTTATATCATGCTAGTGTAGATTTGCTTAAACCAGTTGAAATTAGTGTTTATCGTTAAATTTGTTTTTGAACTCAAGTCAATTTTCAGTCGGTTTCTTAACGAAAAGTGAAACATTTAATTGATTAAAATAGTATAACTTTAATAATTTTTGATCAGACTACTATTTAAGCGCGCGCTAAATAAGAAAATTCGAATGTCTCCTAATTATGGAAACAGCATGATAAAAGTGAAAACGAGAATTCACGACAGTGAAGCTTTGGTCGGTGGCTCCGTCGTGGTCATCATGAAGAAGAAGAAAAATAACTACACAGAAATAAAGAAGGAAGAAGATAGTGAAGACAACGAAGATAAGCTGAGAAGACATAGCCAAGTCCTTAATTCGACTTCACCACCTAATACTCCAGTCATTTGCAACGACAGTGCTAAACTGCTCAACACTCCAATGAACAACAAAGTTCGGCTTAAAAGGACCTCTGTCGAGCTGTCGATCTGCAGAAATAATAATAATGATGAAACAAACGACGAAGAGCAAAGCGGATATGATGACTATTGCCTTGAAGATGATGATAATGATTCAGAAGACGATGAATACGAACAAACAGAAACAACGTTTAAGCTGGAGATGAGAGACAGTGATAAACTGGATCAGAGAGACTTGGGGGAAGAAACTCTGGATAGTGCGAGGCACGAAGAAGCCAGGAGACTAGAAAAGTCCTTGCGGAAGAAGCACAAGAGAAGGAAGAGATGGTGGGCCACGGCAGACGCCCTGGTTAGTGGTATCGTGGTTTGCACGCTAGGGGTGTCCACATGGAGGGGCATGTGGACCCTTATGGACATTTACTCAGATTACTTTCCCGCATGGCCCACTGTAGCTGCTGGTATTGGGATTCATCTCACTTTCGCTTTTTTCAGGTAAGTAAGATATATGCAAACAGGTTACGGTTTATTTTTACGAACAACCTAACAATATTTGAAATCTCTCTACTTCCACCGATAAAAGTGGAAATTGTTGCTGGTGCAAATTCCTTCAGTGTATTTCATCCTGATCTTTTATGGAAAAAGATCTGTGAAGTTGGAAAATTTAAAAATGGAATATGTATGTTGTTCACTGACAAAACGACGGACAGGATGTTAAAAAAAATTTGAACAATTCATAAAATATTTGAGAATAATTTTTTCGTTCAGTGTAAGATCTATTCAAGTTCATTTATTATAATATTATAGGGCATTGCTTCATAAACCTGAAATGATCACAGAACTTAAATACGAATTTCACTGAAAGTGAAAGTTAACTTCAAATATTTGATGAATTGTTCAAATTTTTTTAAACAACCCATCCTAAGTAATTAATTTTTAATAATTCCCGGAGTAAAAACACCCATTCTTAATTTCAACGGGCAAATTTGTTCTCGGAATTTGATCACACATAAAATTTAAAAATTAATTTTCCAATTCTGTGAATGTTCTATTCAAGTTCTGTGAAAGTTTTATTCAAGTTCTGTATGCCATTACGGGCCAGTTTCAAGAAAACAAAACTGACACGAACATTAAAATTAACTTTAAAATTTGATAATTTGTATTTGAAAATTTGATAATTTTCTCAGAATCAAAAGGCCATAATATTTCTCCGTAATCTTATATTTATCATGCCAGCTTCTGTGTTTCCTCTCTTCTACAATATGGGTCTCATCAAGATCCATGTTCACTTCTTCCTCTCCTCAAAAAGACCCTCTATACTTCTATACAGTATCTTCAAAGATGATTAGGCCCTGAGGGAAATTATTTTCCTCTGGGTCTCCTGTATGGAGTTAATGTAATAAAAAACATTTATACATTTTATAGGTAGGTTCATCTTTCAAAAAAAAAAGCATTACTTTAAAAAAAAAAATCCGGTTTAGGCAAATATTCTAAGACATTCTGTATTTTTTTTAATCGTATTTTTGAAACCCTGGCCATTTTTGAAAATTTATATTCGAAAAATCAGACCATTTTTTATAAACCGGAAAGACGGGACATAATTTTATGGGCGCCAAAAACCGATAATTACGTAACCGAAAATCATTTAAAAAAAAAACGTTTTCGACACGAATAGCAATAAATTGTACGGGGTTTTCTCCGTAACATCTGTAAAAACCCCGCCATCTTTATCAAAAAATCAAACCAAAGGATAAGTTCGCATAGAACAAACAATAAATCTAGTGAACGTTAAACGCAAATTCAAAAATTCGCCGGAAATAAAAGTGTAGCCACATAAAAAAAAATAATCAGTGTGGAATTTTACAAAATTAAGGGAACATAATCGGAGATGGGACATTTTCATGTAGTGACGTCATGAGCTCAAATAATGGATTTATTTATTTAAAAATAAATAAAAAACTATACATTTCCAAAAAAATTTATTAAAATTTCCGTAATCTTAGTAAAAAATCTATCCACACGATTTTTTCCAAGTCGTTGTGAAATCCATGCAAGTGGCCTATTGGCAGAAAGACATGTTTTTCGAATTTGTTAATCAACTTTTAAAATACATAATTCATTTGCTTATGACTAAACAGATACTGTTGGGTTAGGTTAGGTAAGTTGATTTTGTCCATCCTATAATAAAATACTCTTTTATGTACTGTATACATACTTAAATCAATTCGAAAAACTAGTGTTTCGGTCAATTGATGTTCAAAAAATATATTTTTGAAAAATTGAAGTTGGAAAAATTACATTTCGAAAAATTGCAATTCGGTCAATTTTCCTAGACCCCCATTTTACGTTTGCCTGGAACCAATGCACCAGTTTAACGGGAGTTCTATAAGATGTGGAAAGATGAAAAAAAGCAACTGCATGTTTCAGCTCTAAAAGCTAAGCCAATCGTCATTGCCTGATAAATAATAATAAAATATTAAGAAATAAAAATTCACTCGCACTTGTTCGATTTATTTTCAAATACCCCTATGGTCACATAAGGTTTGGGTATTTCAGCTTTGGGTTACCAGACTATTATAATAAACGTGTTTCTTGGAAATATAAACTCTATTAGTACTGTCAGGTGTCACAAACGAATTAATTTATTATGCATTGTTAATAATTATAAAAAAACGGTTTATCATATTAGTAATACATCTAAAATAAAATAATGATTCATAAGACGGGTAATCATCATACTAATAATCAAATAAAATAAATAATTATTCATATTGTAAAATAAAATGCTTACAATAATAATTACACGCGTGTTTTCCCACTATTACAAAATTTACTAAAAACTTTAACTTAGAATGTGTGTATTTTTACAAAGCGTGTTATTATAAGAATTTTCTCCTGTAATTTCACCATGAAACCTTAATAACTAACTATCACGCTGTTTCACAAGAAGGTAGGTATAGAGGATGGACCGCCAAACAACTCTGTCTTGGCACACACTCCTTACTTAAGATGAAGCCATACTAAATAATGCAAAATCATACAAAATCGTATGTGTTTGTTTTGAAAATTTGATCGCTTAGAAGAATTATGTATGCTTCAATTAAATACTGCGTGTAGAACATATCTTGGCCCTTAAAAATATCGGTGGTCTTTAAAAAACGCTTTGAAGTCCAAACTCTCCTATTTATAAACCTCTTTTCGGATATGGTTTTATTGTTTAATGTGGCGAATTCGGTTTCTTTTATGATAATCGCAAAAGAAAAAAATTTACGCCCGAACCTCACGAAATAAAATATTATATGCATTTTCGCGTTGTTATTTTTGACACCACGGCGACAATACGGCAGTCGACGAATTTCAAAGTGAACCTTATACCGTCCACCGAAGAACGACTGGCAGCCACACCTATTTTCTGTCAGTACTCCCCCGGACGGAGCGGGGAGTAGACGATTATGTAATTTTAAAATTTGGTTTTATTACAATAAACAATGCGTAAAAAAGGAATTAATGTTTTTTACAGGCCTTTAAGAAATCAACCTGTAAAAAAAAATTCAAATACCTTTTCCAACCTTTCCAAAAGCTTTTTTTCAAGTATTTTTAAACTCCTCCCATAAAGGGGCGTAAATTCCGATTCGATTTTTTCCTGTACTATTTGATCGCCTTAATTAATTTTATTACATCGTCTCTGACTCTGAATCTTATCATGACCCAATTTAAGTATTGGGTGTCATGTCTTTACTCGGGCGTTCTCGACTTCTTATACCATTCGTGATATTCTCATTACACTCATTTCTTTGCGAATCTTCACATTTCTCATACCCACTCGGGGATCTCATTTCTCCAGCATTCAGTCTTCTTTCATCCTTCTTCTTCCAGTTCCATGCCTCACTGCCCTACACCAGCGTATGTACCAGCACTCCGATGTGGACTGCTAGCTTCGCTTTTTAAACGACTTCGAAAAGGAGGAGGATATCAATTCGACCGTGTTTTTTTTTTTTTTAGTTTGTTACCTCAGAACTTTCGATTGGGTGAACCGATATTGATGATTCTTTTTTTATTAGAAAGCTGGTGCTTCCCATGTGGTCCCATTTTAATTTGGTCCAGTTCTGACAATGGGATCCATGAGAAAATCATATACCTATGTCTTAAATTTGCAATAAGTTTGTGCGCGACAAATGGACGAATAACTCAATATTACGCCAACAGATTTCGATGATTATTTTTTTGGAGTAAAACTTCATTTCGCACGCTCTTCACTAAAAATCAAAAAATAAACAAAAATTTTAACAAAAAAAAAAAAAACGACTTAAAAAATACACTAAAAAGTAAAAAAAAAAATTTCGTACGATTGTTATTTTTGGAGTCGGTGTCAACCAAGATCTCCACATCTCACCTATAACTACCTATGTATGTAGTTACCTTGGCTGACACCGACTCCAAAAATAACAATCGTAAGAAATTTTTTTTTTATTTTTTAGTGCATGTTTTTAAGTCGTTTTTTGTTTTGTTAAAATTTTTGTTTATAATATGTATATTATAACTAGTCGTGAAACTCATTCCTATAATATGATAAATTCAGCAGTCAGCATTTAAAAAATACCTACATGTACACCATTTTTTAAATTTCTTAATAAAGCAATTTTTAATACTGCGAAAATAGCGATTTATCTGTTAGCGCTATTTGTATTCAGGAAAATGTCTAAGACCAGTGAGTAAAATTCTGTAATATGAAACACGTACTGGAATTTTAGGTAAAACGTTCGAAAATGCTTTCGCTGATTTTCAAACCATTGTACAGTTTGTCAAATAAGAGTAGAAATATAGGAGGGCGCCACTGTTGTTTAAATGGCAATACTAAAAATATAACTCATGGTGGTAATGTAAAGCCTATGTAATGTGTAACCTACATTTTTATTAAAAAAATAAAAAAAGCATTAAAAAAATGCACTGAAAAAAAAATTTCATTGCAATATAGATAGATACCCACTGATCTGAAAATTAGAATTGCATATAGGTATATTATTTTTATACCTTTGCAATTTTTTGTTAACATAATGAAGAATAACGATATTGTAATAGAATGTTACAGTTTAGAAATGCTCACATTTATTTAATACTATCTTAAGTACCTAGCGTTGCCCGGGCTTTAGATCATGTCTCTAATTTCAGATCTGAATATATTTAACTCATTCATATCTAAAAGTAGTGTAACTAAACTCACAATTAGTGATTCTTCTTTTCTACCTACCGTTAAATTCAATTTTTTGTTAAATCTAATGAAAGCATTTTACTTTGTAAAACACAAATTATTTAATCAAATTTAGCAGGTACCTTAACAACAGTACTTCTTCGATTTAATTTTTTTTCTTTAAGAACCAAAAAATATATTTTTTTAATGTGATTTACAGTGTTCTATATTTTCAGCGTCATTGCGCTTTAAAATAAAATTTGACAGTTAAATTGGTGTTACAAGCCTACAATTTTTATAGTTCCATGTTTTATATTTTGTACTCTTAATCGACAGACTACCTATACATTATGTATTTAATAGAATCAGATGTAAGTATATCGACTTTTGTCATACGGTCGAATATTTTCTCTGCGTACTCGTTTATCATTGAGGACGTAGATATTGCAGAAATAATCCTTTGGGGGTTCAAGTATCCGAGGCATCAACTGGCACAGCGATCTGGGATCAACTGTGTGGGAGATCAACTATTGGGTGGCAACCGTCGGGGAGGCCAACTGGGCGTCAATAGTCATCGACATTTTGTGTGCCGACTAGGGACACGAAAAAAGTATCGATACTTTGTGGTATCGACTACTTTTCCTTTCGATACCGATACTTTTGTACTCGATACTACGTATTCGATACTTTTACTCAATGAGTACTTTTTGGCAAGTATCGATACTTATAAAAATTTGGCTAAGCGGCTCATGTTTATGGCAACGCCATCTAGTTCAATCATAGCAACCCTTCTAAAACATTCCATTGCATTGGTATAATTGCAAGCACAAGCAATCTGGTGTGCCATGAAACGAATAGATGGCTTATAATTCAAGAAAAGTTTAGTTTGTTATCTATAATAATAATAATAATATAATAATAACTTTATTTCACATAAAATTGAACAATAAAACATATGTGGAAACTTTGACTAGCCAACTAGGAATGGATCCTGTTTTAGGCCAGTCAAATTGACAAATTTAAATTCATATTACATTGTTTACTAACATAACATGTTATTTATAGCAGGAAAAGGTGTTAATTATGTATTCCTAACAGTATATAATTTTGTACTCATAAGAAAAAGAAGACAAATAATGATATCTTAAAATCAAATTCAGATATTTTCCCCTAGAGCGCTTAAAAACAAAAACAAAAACAAATAAAAGATAAAAGATAAAAGATAAAAGATAAAAGATAAAAGATAAAAGATAAAAGATAAAAGATAAAAGATAAAAGATAAAAGATAAAAGATAAAAGATAAAAGATAAAAGATAAAAGATAAAAGATAAAAGATAAAAGATAAAAGATAAAAGATAAAAGATAAAAGATAAAAGATAAAAGATAAAAGATAAAAGATAAAAGATAAAAGATAAAAGATAAAAGATAAAAGATAAAAGATTAAAGATAAAAGATAAAAGATAAAAGATAAAAGATAAAAGATAAAAGATAAAAGATAAAAGATAAAAGATAAAAGATAAAAGATAAAAGATAAAAGATAAAAGATAAAACCGGTAAAGTAAACAAAATCGGTAAAGTAAATAAAACCGGTAAAGTAAATAAAGCAAATACAAGCCAGATGGTAATAATAAGAAGCCTATCTCTTGGTCAACATATCTTCGCTTTTGACCCTCCCTAAATCAAGGAGCCAGTCGTTGATTAATTTGCGCAAAACATTGGTACTTTTCGTTTTCCAAGCATTAGGAATGATATTAAATAATTTAGGTCCTAAGTACGAAAATTGACGTTGTCCAAGGGACGTCGTGGTTTTTATTGGGACTATTGGATTGTTCCTTGAATGTCGGGTGTCGTGAAGGTGGTCAATGGAAGGGTAGTGCTGGCGTCGTTTTTGAGCATGTAATACAATCTTTCTAATATATAATTGTCTAACATCGAGAACTTTAAATTCCGTGAATAATGCATCACTGGGGTACCTGAATGGTTTTTTAAGGATGACTCTTAGTAAAGATTTCTGTGCTTTAGCCAGGGAGTCCAATATTGTTTTGGCACATCCACCCCATCCTAGGGATGCATATTCAAGTAAAGAATTACACATGGCATAGTATATTGATTTCATGTCTTTTACAGAGAGAATATTTCTGATGGTAATAAAAAGGTGAGTAAGTTTTCTGACTTTTGAGGCAGTTGAGTTAATGTGTTCTTCCCATCTCAGATATTTATCTATGATGATTCCTAAATATTTTAAACTATCAACGCATTCTAGTTTATTGCAAGTACAAGTGTTCGGTTCATTGCAAATGTGAATAGTAATATTAATAATTACCTTGGGTTGTCCCGCTTGTGTTGCACTAAAACGTATAAATTTGGTCTTATCCGTGTTAAGAGTAAGGAGATTATTGTCTAGCCATTGTTTGACGTTGTTTATTCCAATTTCGGCTTTTCTATGCGCTTCGTACCAGTTTTTGCCCTCAAATATTAAGACCGTATCGTCAGCAAAAGTGATGATATGATCGGCAAGGTTACTGTTGCAAAGTTCATTGATATAGATATTAAACAATATCGGTCCTAAAGTACTTCCTTGTGGTACACCAAATTCGATATTTGCTGGATCGCTTAGAGTATCATTAATATTAACTCTTTGGCTCCGATTTTCTAAATAGCTTCGTAACCATTTAAGTAACTGCCCCTGTATACCGATTAGCTGTAATTTTTTCAAAAGGATTTTGTGCGAGATGGTATCGAAAGCTTTAGCCAGATCCAGAAAGAGCGCGATGCTTTTGATTCCTCGATCGATGTTATTAGAAACAACTTTAGTCAGATTGCCAATGGCATTTTCTGTACCTAAACCCGGTCGGAAGCCATATTGTCTCTCAGAAAGAATGTTATTATCTTCAAGGTAAAAGCTGAGACGGTTTTTAACAATTTTCTCGATAATTTTTGACACCGAATTGACCAAAGATATCGGCCTGTAATTTTGAATCGCAGATTTATCTCCATTTTTGTGCAGTAATACAACAATTGAATGTTTTAGATGGTTAGGGAATATTCCTGATTTGAGACTTAGATTGGAAATGAACGCTATCGGAGATGCTATGAATGATTTGATTACTTTAAGCAGATTTGTCGAGATTTTGTCTGGTCCACAAGCGTTAGATGGCTTTAGGTCGTCAATTATTTTCAGGACTTCGTTCGTCGATGTTTGTATATTGTCTATTTTATGGACGAGGTTAGAGGTGACCAAGTTGGCAAGATCGTTTTCAGTTTTATTACATTTGTCGAGAATTTTTTTGGCAAGTGTGGATCCCACCGATGTGAAATAGTTATTAGCGAAATTCGCCATATTTTTAGAAATAGAAGAGTTTATGTTACCGATATCTAATGATTTGATTTCGGAAGACCTGTTGATTTTTGTTCTACTAATATTACGAAACGCTTCCCACATACGTTTTGGAGAATAAGAATTTTCGTAAATGAACGATTTATAATAATTTTCCTTCGTATATTTAATAATCTTTTTGCATAAGTTTCTATATTTCTTGTAGTGAATTTGTACTAAAATATCATCTGGAAACTTTTGCGCCCTTTTGTGGAGTTGGTTTCTTTTGTGAATCGATTTGACAAGGCCGGGAGAGATCCAGGGCGTAAGTTTAAACTGGCTGTTCGATATGCGTTTGTTACTACTGTGTTTAGAAATATACATATGTAGAATACAAATGAATTCCTTCATCGCAATGTCAGTATCAGTTTGATTAAATACTTTTTGCCAGTTTTCTAAATGCAAGTCCTCAATTAAATTATTAAAGTTTAATCGAGGGACATACTTTATTTTGGCAGGTGGGGGCGGTTTATCTTTAAAGCACAGTGCTGTCGTATAGTGGTCGGAAATTGATGAGTGGATAACGAATGAGTCTGTGAAGTTAATATTTTTTACGTTGATGTGATCCAAACAGGATTTTTTCGTGCCCTGTTCACGAGTAGGTGTGTTGATTGTCGCTATGAATCCGTTTTCTGTGAGCAGGCATAAGTAGTCGTTGAGTTGGTGGTGAAATGGAGATAAAGTGTTGATATTAAGGTCGCCTATAATGATTTGACGTTCAAATTTATCGGAACTGCTGATAACAGTTTGGAGTGAATTCAAAAAAGAATCTATGATCTGGAAAGAAGGTGATCTATATATAGCAAAGATACATAAATTATTGTTCAGAATAATTCTAAGGCAGTTAGCTTGCGATAATAAAATTTCTTCGACTTGTGCTTGAATACCGTCTTTGATGTATACAACAATACCACTAGATTTATTTAAATTTTTAATTGAGTGATATTCTGCGTAAGTTTGTATTATTTTAGAGGTGTAGTTTTCGTTGATCCAACACTCTGATAAAATTAACACATCAAAAGTATGATTGAAATGATCTAGAAATAACAAAAAATCATCAATGTTTGACATGCTTCTGATGTTTTGGTGAATAATCTTTAAACTATAAGACTTCCAACTGTGATTATTTAATTTGTTGAGATCGTCAATCAAATACGTGTTGCAAGTTATATCTGAGTCATTATAAATATCATGAGGTAATTGAATCATTATTATTCAGTTGAAATGCGATGCAATGAAAATTTCACTACTATCTAAACATTTAGTTACTGAAAAACACCATTTGGTGAAAAAAATCTGAAAAGTGCCATACTGACTGTCCCGCCAAAACACAAAATAGAGAAAAAAATGTATTGCAAAAATTTTGTTCTACTTTTTAGTTCGTGTTTTAACAGGGCAGGTGTGTTTCATAATTTATTTAATCACGCACGTTTAGTTTTGCAGTTGATTATGAACATAAAAAACATTACACTTTTTTATGAGGACCTAAGATAGCAATCTGTGAATTTACAGGTCCTTTTTTATTATTGATTATACGTACTTAAATTTGATTGTTTCTTTTTTCGTTTCACTGACGTTGACGCCTTTTTACCTTTTCTGACTAAATAGATACCTGAATTTGAAAATTCTAATCCTGTTTAGAGGGGGTTTGATAAATGAAATAAAAGACATAAGACATAACTGTACTACAAAATTCCTAGATCGTAACACGTATACAACTCCTGCTAGTATGTCAATGAGATTTAGACCTGTATCACAAAAACATGTTAAAAAAATTATTAATGATATGGATGTTAAAAAATCAGAAGGCAATGATCAAATAAGAATTAAAGACCTGAAGTTAATTGCTGATAATATAATCCCAATATTGACTAAATTAATTAACCTTTGTGTAATAAAAGTATTATGCCCGACGAACTTAAAACATCCATTATCAGACCTATATATAAATGAGGAAACCACAAAGATTTCACAAACTATCGACCAATAGCGATTCTCTCATGTATTGATAAAATTATTGAAAGAGCTATCTTTAACCAAAAACAAATTTTTTAAAGAAAAAAAAATTATAAATCCCATACAATACGGATTTCAAAAAGAAAAAAGTACTACACAATTACTGTCTGAATTCACTGACCATATAAATTGTCATTTAAATGAAAAATGTTATGTTGGTATAATTTTTATAGACTTTAAAAAGGCCTTTGACACATTGGACCACGAAACATTATTAAGGGCAATGGAGGAATGTGGTATTAGAGGTCCTTTAAAAAAATTGATTAAAAATTATCTATTAAATAGAAAAATTAAAGTTAAAATTGACGGAATTTTTAGTGATGAAATGTTAACAAATACCGGAGTAGCAACAGGGTCGATATCGGGGCCTACATGTTATATAATGCAAGTGAACAGTCTACCAAAAGTAATAAAACGTTGTAAATGCTACATGTTTGCAGACGATACTTGCATTGTATGTGCTGACAAAGATCCACTAAAAATTGAGGAAATTTTACAAGCAGACCTAAATAACATAATTAAATGGTCCCACGACAATGGCATTATTATTAACGCAAAAAAAAACAAATATATGCTTATACACTGACCATATGCAAATTGTCAGGAAAAGGAATTGAATATAAAAAGTCATTCATATAATTGTTTGCACACAAAAAAACAATTCCAGCAGTGAAATTGCCCGAATATAGAAAAAGTGTACCAATATACATACCTTGGTCTTACAATAGATGTCAACTTTAACTGGTCAAATCATATTGAAAATGTATGTAATAGATTAAGATAGGAAAAAAATTTTATTAGGAAAATTTGACCACCTTAAAAATTTTTGTTAATAAAAAAATATTATACTGTATATACAACGCATTAGCAGAATCAATTATAGGATACGGAATAAATAGTTACGGATTAACGTACAAAAGATACTTAAATAAAATAGAACAATTACAAATCCGTTTCCTAAAATAGATATCAGGCAAAAAAAAGTCCAGTTATGTGAAGGTGATTATAAAAAAATGTTCTCCTCGTGTAATGTCCTCTCTATACGCAGTAAGGTAAATTACCAATTAACGCTAGATGAATTCTGGAATACAGAATTCAAAAAACCTGTAAACCACAACTACCCTACTAGGCATAATTGTTTATTATCAATAAATCTCAAAATGTATACGGAGATAGAACAAAAAGTCATAAAATTCCGGAAATATTTAACGCATTACCTGAAAATATCAAAAATGATACATCTTATTTAAAAATCAAAACAAAAGTCTTTCTACCTCCGAAAAACATGAAATCAAATAATATAGTTCCTTTCTATTTTTTTTTCTCACCGTATGTTTGTACTGTGTAAAATATTTTTACTACAACGCAATTCATAAACATTATAATAATTAGTATTTTAATATTAAGTATTATATTTAGTATTTACTATGTAAAACTGAAAAGTATACTGTATTAAATAATTAGAAAAAAAATGAGAGATTTCTTACAATCAAACTGATTGATCAGTTTCGTAAGATTTGTAAAATAAAATATTGTAAAATTAAAACTGAATAAACATATTAAAAAAATATAGTTAGCCCGGTCAGAGATGTAAATCAGGCCCTATGAAATGTACTCGATACTTTGAAGTATCGATACTTTTATTTCAATACTTTTACGAGTACGATACTTTTTTCCGATACTGCTCATGAGTATAGTATCGATACTTTCTATTCGATATCGTGTCCCTAGTGCCGACCCGTTACCAGAGTAGTATTTTTAATATTTCTTTTTTTGATATTGACAATTCGTGATGCAATACCATTATAATAATATAATAAAATAATTTTAAACTTTTTTCCACTTTTAAATTTTTTTTATTGATTTAATATGGTACTATTTTTTATCCACAAAGCAATATCAACTATACCAGGGTACCTTGCACAGTCGATCGATAAGGATTTATCAATAGGACCGGTAACTTGTCATCGTTCCCGAGCACGACTGTAAATCATCAACGAACAAACAACAGTTCACGTAATATAAATTATGAACTGTTGTTTGTTCGTTAGCGGCCTGCAGTCGTGCTCGGGAGCGATGTCAATAAAATTAAAAATTAACCGACATTATCGATAAAACCTATATCGATCGACCATGCTTCTAAACCCTGGCCAAATACAGTCTCATCTGTCATCCATCAGCATCAGTCACAATCCAATGGGGTATTTCCACGTATTTTTTTTACAAAATAAGGGTTTTTCGGAATCATTTTTTTTCTTCATAAATCAAAGCAACGTTTATTATGGCAGTACATATAATCAATGCAATGGCGATAACTTGAAAATACGTTTTTTTTTAAATAAAAAATCTCGTAGATCATCGAAAATAAGTATTGAATTTTTTTATAAGCAATTTTTACAAAGGTGCTAAAAATGCTCTGGTCTGATGACTAGATTTTTCTTTTAGAAAAACATTAAAATTAAACACAGCTTGATACACTAAACTTTGCAGTCTGCGGGGTCGTTATAAGAAATAGATTTTGTGGATAAAAAATCTATGAATTGATCACATTGACCCCAGATTCCTACCCACCCCTCATACCTTTCTCTTTCTCAGAGCTTCCTCTCCTTCCTTTCAATAAAAAATACCCTCCACACAGCATCCTCAAAGATGACATGGGTCCTGAGGGTAAATTTAGGTTTAAAATCATAATATTCATTCATTTAGCGATGGTTAGATAGCGAGCAGTTACCTAGAGTATTACTAGTATGGAAAGTTTATTCGTCCTCATGTGTCAAGTTTATCCCACTCCAATCTAGTGTGACAACACGACCTGATATGTGCCCAGTGTCGCTTTAGCCACACAATAATACAGCCTTCTCGTGGGCGGCCGATGTTCCCACAATGCCCCTAATTGCACGAGGATGGGTGGGGACCAGTGGCGGCTCGTGACTCTTGGGTGTGCTAGGGTGCTAATATAAAAAAATGGCGTCATGGATGTTGTCGTAGGCGAAAAATAATTTTCAAAAATTGGTGTTTTGTATGAAGATTTTTCAGGAAATTCGTGCGGCACACGGCCAAGCTGAAACTTCCTGAATTTTTTTATACAAATAACTGATTTTCAAAAAAAAAATTTTTTTTTTGATTCAACGACATCAATAATGCCGTTTTTTTTAAATATCATCATTCTAGCACACCCTAAAGTCACGAGCCGCCACTGGTGGGGACTGTGGCCAGTGGGAATTGGGGTGGGCCGTTATTATAAGAAGGATTTTTGATTTTTACACAATATCGATTCCCTTTGGGGTTTCAAAAGTTGGAACCATTTGACTTTATTTAGATATTTTTCAGATTCAATAGTATTTTTGACACCATGCCGAGTTTTGCATATTGAACAATTAGAGTGATTTTGCTAAAATGTATGGTTTATGGTTTTCATATCTAGTGTTTACTAGAACACAGTACTCGCACAAGACTTGTACAAGTACATGTACATAATATAAGCACTAATGACTAACACACACATATTTGTTAGATCTATAATAATTTCATTTGTACATAATGTTTACGCTTAATTGGAAAAAATAGGATTTTTGCCATTTTTTTCTGTTCAGCATATTCATGGTGCCAGGAAATTCGCAGTACAAGCGAGAAATTGGTGAACTTATTAGAAGAGTTATAACACATTAGGAGTTGTTTATATAATTGTGTTTTTAGATATATTATGATTGGTGTAACTAGTTTTCATTTGAGCTTCCGTTTCGAGTGAAGTTAATCCGAAGATGGAATTTTTTAGCTACATTAGAAAAAAATGGGTCTTTAGTGGGTTGATATAACCTGTTTAATGTGTTTTAAAATGCAATGAAGCGATGTCCGGCTGCAAACATTGTTTTAACTCTGTAGTTGCCGAAAAAAGTTTAAAAAAAATCTTAACATTCTAAATGATATATTTGTGTTCCTGGTTTAAATAGGAGATATTATGTAAAACTAACGTTAGCGGGAGCGCGCTAACGTTAAAAATACAATAACAACTAAGCGAAAAATTGTGAAAATATATATGTATATATATATATATATATATAAATATTTTAAATAATCATTGAAATAAAATAATGTTGATAATAATAAATTACAAAATGAGTTTTCACAGTTTTTTTTTTAATGTTTCTGTGTTATGGAAGCGGGCGCTTTTGTTAAGAGGAGCGAGCATCAGGATGAATAATAGTTTGTATCTACAATTAATTATAATTGCAAGTATGAACTTAAAAAATAGACAAATTACAATGTAATGTTAATTATGAAGATAATTTCTTCATTTTGTTAATTTTAAATTGGATTTGCTCTTCCATCGCTTTAAGGGAGCATTTATCGTCTTGGATTTTTCTTATTTTTTCGGGTACGCTGTTGAAGTATTTTTTCAGCGTGTTTCGGAATGGGATGCGGAAGGGGAACGGGGACGCATGAGAATAGACATGCAGGGAGAAACAATTTTTCTTTGAATGGCATAGCAACGCCAAGTATCAGCTAGTTTTTTTAATAGAACACAACTCGTTTAAAATAGAGTAAAAAATCTCTAGACAAATGCCTAAGTTGCATTTAAAGATATATACATTGTGAATTGTTGCATAGGTACCTGAAGCATGTTAATTAACAGAAAAAAAATGTGTTTTTAATAATTTTCAGAGCATACCTTGCGATTTTCTTTTCTATCAAGGGAGTTTCATGTAATTATGGTTTCGGCTCTACAAATGTGTAAGTATTATCTTCAAAACAACTTAGGTAAATTTTTATAGGAATTTTGAAGTGTTCCTACCGCTTCGGAGAAACGGTGTGATGGTTAGATAGTTAGTAGTTCTAATATACTCAAAACGATATAGATCTAAAATATATTTTAGTTTTAAATATTAAATCGATTATAGAAGATACTGAAAATTTGATTTTTATTTGTTAGATTAGATTTGTCCGCAAAAAAATGTTAAACTTACAGTAGTAGAAAAAGGTATAATATAAATATAAAACTAGTGTGGAGTATTTTTAAGTTATCAGTAGGTAGGTATTTGAATGCGAACCTTTTGAGACCTCAGACTTACCTACTAAAATATAATAAAAGATTTGGCGATCCACCCTAGTGGACCCATGGTCACACTCAGTTACAATAGGTCGACCTATCAGCGGGGATTTAAACGTCCACCCTGTAGTCTACACTGTAGACTGTAGAGAGTGTAGAGGGAGTAGTATTAAACACGACCACAAGAATTGTGATATGGACGTGTTTCATTGTGATTCAAAAGTCTGACTATTCTTCGCTTAAATTTCAATTTCAGAATTTGAATCTCTCAGTACAACTTTAAAATGAAATGGAATCGTAAATAAGATGTACATTAGATAGATGAAATAAGCAATGTTGTTTGGCTGTCTCGATCTAATAGTAAAAAGCTGCTATTGTGTCAATTGCGGCATTGGATTTATTTCAAGTCTACACGGATTTCATACATCTATTTGAAGGAATGTTTATCATCTATTAAGTGGACTCGTCGGAACGTTACCATTTGAATATTCGAGTAGACGTTAATGATTGCTTTGCTAGGTACGTGTTATAACACAACACGCACTGTGAACTGACTTTGACCTTTTTCCGATTTTCACGTTTTTCCAAAGCAATATATATTTTCCCCCTTACTAACAAACGTGTTTTAACTTTTAAATAGCTGATAGTCATCCAATTACACTGATTTAATGGTTGTTTTCCAGTTGAGTAAAATTTAAAACATGTTTATTAGTAAACCTAATAGGCCTATATATTTTACAAAAAAAATTAGAATTTTGTCCACTTTCTCATTCTTTTCCATCTTCACATTTTTTTAAAAGAAAGATAGTACCTATTCCCGGGTTACGAATAGCCCAAGAATATTTGAAACCTACTCCCACTACCTACTGCCACCACAGAAAACGGAAAATGTTGCTTGTGTTGTGATGGAGGACTTAGCCAGTTAAGGAATCGAAAATGCGATTCCAACTCAGCCACTGACAAGTCGCTAGGTGACACAATCTCAATGATAATTCTTTTTTTAAAACTTTCTTTAGGCAAGTAGGTACCATAATGTTGAAATTATGGTACCTACAAAAATTCGAATATGGTTGACGAGAGTTGGTGGAAGCCAATGTTTATTTTACTTAATTACAAATTTTCTGCATATTATTTTTAATTAATTAATTGTGAAATGACGCTAATTAGACAAATAAAATTCGCATGCGCACTGCGTGCGCCCATTTGGTTGCACAGAGTTTTGGATCAGGAAAACTGCGAATTAATTGACACGACAAATAATAATATATTCGAAGGTAATATATTATATTCCCTTTGTTCAAGTTTTTCCTTAGAATGGCTGATTGCTGTAGCCAATTTTATTGGGATTCTAAAGCTAAATCATTAATCTACGCTTATTTCAAGCATAATACTGAATTAATGAAATAAACACCGACAATACTTATAGAAAGAAATCCATATAGCTGAGATTTTACAGCCAGTCGATGGCATCGAGAATAAATAATTGAGTCTACACAGAACCGCCTATAAAACTGGTTAATATTTCATTTGGGTGTTGAAAATACCATACTAAAACTACTATTAAACAATCTTCCTTGTGTGTGATTTTCAAAAGGAAGAATATTGAAAAAATTTCAATTTGTTAAAATAATCTTTTCAGATTCATACAGGAAAGCAACTAGTCCCAGCGAGAGCTCGTACGGCCGTCATCAAAGCTCGTCCACTTTATTTTTACGCGTCTTGTTTAAAAACGAATAAAAGAAAAATCAATCTCGTAAATATTTCAAATTTATGTTAAACTAGCTGCTACCCGGCATGCGTTGCTATGCCATTTAATAAATAAATTGTTTCTCCCTGTTTGCCTTTCCCATTCATCCCATTCCCTTCCGCCTCCCCTTCCTCTCCCGCGTCCCCTTCACCCGTCCCGCGAACCCCCCTCCCGAGTTCCCCTCCCCCCTCCCAGGTTCCCCTCCCTCCTCCCCCCTCCCGAATTCCACACATTCAGTCCCGGTACATTCAGTTTTCAAACAGCTCGCGTGCCACCTATTGCATTTTATTATACAAATTTTATAATGCCAGAGCCCACCAGTAGTTTTATACAAACCTTGTCCTGACGATAACGAACACAAAAAAAAAGTATTATCCAATTTGGTGCAGTCGTTCGGAAGTTATGCGCGTACATACATTTCGGCGATCCATTTTTATTTATATAGATAGATAGATTTGGTGAAATTTAAACTTTCTTAATAAGATGTAATGCACACTAAGATATTCAAGTTGTGAAATACTTGTTATGTAAATCTTTCAAGCCAGAGGATAGTTGTTATCAAGAGCTATATTATTATAATCCTTTACCATGTGGTTACTTCAAATAGGCGCGATAAGGTTGAATATATAATTTGCTAATAGAATTTGAATATATAATGCATTATTTAAAGTGAATGTACTTTATCGAGGCTAAGTCAAATGCTATAGGTAGGTGGTTTTTTATAAATATATAGATATATATAGTGTTTTATAAATATAAAAATGATTTCTCCCTGCATGTCTTTTCCCGTGCGTCCCCATTCTAGCCCCCTTTCCCCTCCCGCGACGCCTTTGCCTCTCGCGTTCCCCTTTCACCTTCCGCCCTCCCACATCCCCCTGTTCCGTGAACCACCCACCTCCCACGTTCCCCTCCCCTACTTCGTTTTTCTCCCCCCTTTCGGATTTCACTCCCCCTCCCGTCATACCTCCCTGCTGCTAAATTATATGAAATACACTCCAAAATGCGATGAAATATACATTAAAAAATAAAAAAAAAACCATTTGGATAGGCGTATATTTAATTTAAGATAAAGCCATGCGGAATAATGACCAAAAATCATGTATTTTTGTTTTGAAAATTCAATCGCTTAGCAGTATTATAGATGCTTATAAACAAACACTTTCAAGTGCAAACTCTCCTACTTATAAACCCATCTTCGGATATGTGTTTAATGTGGCAAATTCAGATTCTTTTACAATAATCGCAAAAAAATTATATTTACGCCCGAACTTTACAAAATAAAATAAAATATGCGTTTTCTCGTTGTTATTTTTGACATCAATCAATACGGCCCGCACTCTATGAGTTTGAATTTTTAAAGTGAACCTTATGCCATCGGCATAAGAACCATGCACTTGGCACACCTATTTCGTATCAGTTACGCCCCGCCTGCGAGGGGGAATAGACGTCCTAGACTCCGCGTCGCTTGGTTCCGCGAAATCAATTTTTAATTTCCTTATTATTACAATAAACGCCCTAAGAGATATCGATATTTTCCACTATTCCCTTAAAACGTTTAAAACTTAATTAACCTTACAATGTACTTAAATTATTTCTTTTTTATATTTCTTTATTGTTCACTTTTTCTTTTTACTCCCTTTTTCTTATACTTTAATATTAGAACTATCAATATCTACTTGCTTCCTAATCTGTAACAATTTCTTATCTTAAATTATAAATGGAACTTCACTGGTTTATAATTATATTCACTATTAAATGTTAAATCAATGTATATTTACAACTGTATGTTTCCTAAATAATTTCTCAAATACCTTTTCCAACCTTTCCAAAAGCTTTTTCTCGAGTAATTTTCCTCCCAAAAAGAGACTTGGATTCCGATATAGATTTTGATCCTGGATTATTGGATCAACTTAATGACGTACTTACATCGGAACACAAATTTGTCGTATATAAATTGAAATTATCACCCAAATAACGTATTTTTAACGTTTAATTTTTATTTTTCACTAGCTGGTACCCGGCATGCGTTACTATGCCATTTAATAAAGAAATTATTTCTCCCGGCGTGTCGTTTCCCATTCGTCCCGTTCCCCTTCCGACTTCCCTTCCTCTCCCGCGTCCCCTTCCCCTCTCGCATTCTCCACTCCGCCTCCTCCACCTTCCCTCTCCCCACTCCACTCCCCCTTCCGCCGTCTTCCCGAGTTTACCTCCCGTATTCCATTCATTCAGTCCCGGTACATTCAGTTTTCAAATAGCTCGCGTGCCACCTATTGCACCAGTAGTTTTACACAAACCTTGTCCTGACAATAACGAACACAAAAGTCACGAAAAGTTAGAAGTTATGCGCGTACATACATTTCGGCAATTCATTTTTAATTTATATATTTTATATAGATTTTATTTAATTTTTATATTTATTGAATGTATGAAAATACAAGGTAAAGCAGTTTGTTCACAGTCCTCCTCACTAGGTATTCCTGTTCCGAGGCGGACTGTATGTTGTTGTAATGGTGCTGATCATGATTGCCTCATCCTCTGTTGATTTTCACAAAATAAACAATAAATAAAATAAAAATAAAAGTAGATAGATAGATATATATCAACTACGACGCCCGAAATAAAATTTCTCGCAAATATATCAACATAGTTACTAAGACAACGATTTGTTTTGCTTTTCGTGTGACGTTATCAATAACTCTCTTTTGTCAGGAAATTTATTTGACAATAAACGTATAATAAATATAATGTATTAATATTCATAATAAGAGCTTACCATTAGAGAAAAGAAAATTGTCGAAATATATTAATAAAGACCTCATTAACTAATTAACTTCCATTTAGTGCCAAAAAGTAAATACAGACTGCCAATGCATATTTAGGTTAGTATTTCAATTAATTGCCAATTTATCTATATTTTTACGTAATTGATTGGCGTTTAACGTATCGGGATGTGAATTCGTAGACAGGTCCGCCAGTGTTGCTAGCGTACATAGATTTCTTTTTTACTCCCTGTAAATATCGGTTCGGTTATCAACAGTGAAACCGTGCTCTAAAATCGTCGGAAGTTAAGCCTATCGATCCAATATTGAAAAGTTATCGATTTGACTGTGCAAGAGCTCCAAGGCATTTTTGCGGTTCAGCTCAACGTTCAAGAACTGAACATCAAAGCAAT
The DNA here is from genome assembly GCA_917563855.2 of Limnephilus lunatus. Lineage (NCBI taxonomy): Eukaryota > Metazoa > Arthropoda > Insecta > Trichoptera > Limnephilidae > Limnephilus > Limnephilus lunatus. The sequence continues at coordinate 28,255,254 of OU830594.1, read as the reverse complement.
TTATATTTAGCGATATCAATAATGGTAAGGTAAATGTTTGTAGGTCGAGACAGCTCATTAATTAGGCAAGGTGTACTGTGTGTAGTGTTCATTTTACCTTAACTAATGGGCTATGACATTCGTCACTTGGTTGCTTGATAGCACTGTTTGTTTGAAAAGTTTATTAAGTGCAGTTAGCACATTTAGAGGTTCCTTATCTGGCTTGCGTTTAACTAAATCACCTGTAGAAGTATCTACAGTCAGCGCTCTGATTCATCCCGAGTAAACTGGAACTGCGCTCCGGTTTGTGATTGAAACCCGTCGACTCACTAAAAATGTGTCTTTCATGAACAGGGACAGAATTTTATCTTTAATTAATATCATTTGGGAGGCGGGAGAACACTTCTGCCATAGTTCACTGCAAGTAGTTCGCTACATTACCACATTCGTGGTCGAGGAGCAAGTGTCGGGGTCAAATCCCGTCGTTAGCAAATAAATTTTATTCGATTAATTTGTGATATTTGACAATTTTATACATTTGAAATAAAGAATGGAAGATGCTCGCCTTGGTGTAAAACCATCATTTAGAAGCGAAACGTTGCTTGAAATGGCTTTAGCCATCTTTAGTGACCAGCTCTGAATAGCCAAGTGCTTCCCAACCTTCCTCTTCCCCATGTTATTTTCCTCCCCACTACCTTCAGCCTCAGAATGTACTCCAACTGGGGATGCCGTAGTCTCACTGGCTCCAGAAGGAACATTTAGGACTCTTATGAGGTATTCACATAAAAAAGCAGGGGTGCCCGGGTTCATCGGCTGAGGTGTGTCCAGGTCCTAGCGGCGGATAACCTACCATCTGTGTAGCGGGCCGGATCGGGAGGGACCGGTTTGGGGAGACCCTTTGACCGCCAGCTGGTCTCCCTTGACCCTACCTACGTCCGTTTCTCCTGAACACACTGACCCCTAGATTCCTATCCTTACCTCATACCTTTTTCCCTTCCAAAACTTCCTCTCCTCTTTCCTTAAAAAGACCCTCAATACGGCATCTCCAAAGACGACGTAGCCTCCAGTGTGGGGTTAATTTGGTAATGTGAATCTTCCACTATATATTTTATATTCAATATCTGAAAAAATAATCGGCTCTCTGTGCATATTTGTTATTCTTAGTTTTATGACACAGCAGTACCTACCAAAAATTGGTCATTAGTCACATCAATATGGTCGATAATTATTATTATTTTTAATTTCTTCGATTTTAGGATAAAAAGGTTTGATCTGATATGGCAATGTTATGCGATAATAGATTTTAGAGGTAGCTAGTTTGGAGTTTATTATAGTATAAAATTTGAAGTCTTATTAGGTACTGAGATTTAGTTTTACGGCAAAATCACAAATTTTGTGTAGTTCCGGTTGATAATATTGCTGAATCCAAGCACTGGGCAGTAAAAGCTTGTGTTTTTACTGCGCACTTTTTACAAAGATTTTTTTACCTAGGTAGCTACTTATTTTTCTCTAACAAAAACGAGGTTAGCAAATCAATATCAATATTTCGTTATCTGTGGCATCATCGTGCGACACGACCGTATCTTCTGAAAGGGTGAGTGAGGGCAGAAGTGCATATTGTGTGTGGGTTAACTCTTATTACGTGACTATGATTATTGTGCATCATCTAACCTTATCTAACCCAACATTACCTAACCTAACCTAACCCAACATAACCTAACATAACAAAACCTATCCTAAAGAGGATTCTTTCTAAACGTGACTAATTAAAATCTCCTCAACCAGGGCCAGGACACTGAATCAAGTTGGCCTGCTATTTATTCACAGTACAAGAGTATAATTATTATTAGAGATGCCACAAATAGTGATATTGCCGAATGCCGAATATTAGGTTAGGCTCTTGGCGAAGCACCGAATATTCGGCGACACTTAGTACATTTCGCGGGTGACAGGTCCCGACTTGCATCATTGAAGTGCGTATGGTAACTACGTATTTGTTTAATTTGCGAGTAGATTGTGTCACAACACGCATTATTTGTTGATTGTTACATCAAATTGTGTCACTTATGGTGTGTAACGTGTAACACGTCTGTTTGTTCGCGAAAAGCTTTTCGAAATGGCACAATTTAATGAAAAATCACCTATTTGGAAATGTTATGAAATTTGTACTGAAGACAATAAATTTTAAAGTATATGCATTTTTTTCATGATGTGGTATTCGGCATTCGGCCGAATGGTTCGCAATATTCGGCCGAATACCAAATAGTAAAAAAAAGTAGCCGAATAGGCCGAATACCAAATAGTAAAAAAAAGTAGCCGAATAGGCCGAATACCAAATAGTAAAGAAAAGTAGCCGAATAGGCCGAATACCGAATAGTAGCCGAATATTCGTGGCATCCCTAATAATTATGTTACAGATCATTCTTCCTCATATCTTTAACAACTTATTTAACCCTTCGAATAATAAGAAAATAATATCTGTAACCTTTTGCCTGTCAAGGTTCGCGCGCAAAATTCCTGGTTCTTGCCATGCATCTTAAATTTTCCTATTTATGGGTTATTTTTTAACCCTTTTGCAAAAACAAAAATTGTTCTAAAATCTAGATAAAATAATCTTTCCGATGTGTTTATTAGAAATCAACTATTTTTTTTCTAAATATTAAAATTTTGACATTGGAAATGTAAATTAGCTAAAAAATGCATACCTGCGAATATTGGAATTAAAGTACTTAAAATAGAATAAACTTAAAATTTTAAATACAGATTCCTTTTTTTAACAAAATTTGTAATAAAACTGTCACCTCATTTTTTATCACTTTCATACAATTTTATTTTAAAATTAAATGTTTGTTACGTCAAAAATTGGCTCGAAATAAAACCGTCACTTATGATCGGGTTTGTAAAATATCTCAACAACATAGCTCATATAATCTTAATACAATGAGAAGTATTATTTCTTTGGCTCTCTAACATAAAAGAAATCACAAATATTTGCATGACAGGAAGAGATATATATAACTTTTAATAATGCACGGTCGCTCTGGGACAATCTGGGTCTCTTGTTATTATAACGGCATATGATGTTTTGGGACAACTTGGGTCTCCTGTGATTAGAAGGGTTAAAACAGTATAAAATATAGTATTGCTATATTAGTATTTAGTGCCCTTGGTTGGGTTGAGGTGGTTTTGGCCCTTGGCCCAATCCAGGTGTACGATTTTGTGCCGAAACAACAAATACTTTGGAACGTCGAGTTCTGTTGTTCAGAAAATTATGTAGTTTTTTTCTGGAGTTTCCAGGTTAACCATAACTATATTACCAACTAGATGATACCCGCGGCTTCGCTCGCATGGTATTAGTGGGAAATTACTGTATAAAGAATTTTCCCACGGTAATGAAATTTTTTTCCGTGATAAAAAGTAGCCTATGTCATTTCCCATTTCTCCAATTATCTCTGTTTAAAAAAAATCACATAATACAAACAACAAATAACGATAAGACAAATAAAATTCTTGAGAATGACATTTCGCAAATAAATATTCTATTTTAGAAAATATTTATATTATGGAAATTTATTTTAAGTACCTACTCCCTTTATTAGTATTTTATTCATATTTGAATCCAGAGTAACGTAAAAAAATAATAAAATGACAGTCCACGCCAAACACTATGCTTTATAGCAACTCTATGCTTTTCGTTCGGACAATAAACATTTTTAGAGATAGGCAAATATTAACTACGACGCCAAAAAACCGCTCTTTTTAAGCACAACAAAGCACTCTTTTTAAGCTTAAAATTAAAAAAAAAAAAACATTGTTTCCAGGGTAACAATTTGTTTGACGTTTGCAATAACAATTTTGTTAGGGACAGAAAACGTATGATACATAATTTCATAACACCACAGCTTATTCATAACGTCAGAGCTTACGAATATATATAGCCTATGTTACTCGCAAATAATGTAGCTTTTGATTAGTGAAAGAATTTATAAATTCCATTCGATATTTATTGCGTGAAAGAGTAAGGGTCATCCATACAAACTTTCGCATTTATAATATTAGTAAGATAAGTTGACAAATTATGCAGTTTTATTTTTATTGTTTTTCAATATGCAATCCTGAATCTATTTGGAAAATCGCAGTTTTTTTATATTACTTGGTAACTTGTTAAATATTTTGGGCACGTTATATTCCAGGGTTTGCTATCCACATTTTTTGTTATATTCTGGAACAAGCATTCCTTCATTATATGTGAACCAAGTTATGTTCATGTTCCACTTTCCTCTTATATTCAGATTCATATGATATATTCTTGACTTGCACACCGAAGGTCGTGGGATCGAATCCCGGCGTGGCAAATAAATTTTATTTGATAAATTTGTGTTATTTGCTTGCGTATTTGTGCCTAAAATCCTTAATTGTGAACAAATAATTTTTGGGCCTAAAAGCCTTAATTGTGAACAAATAATTTTTTATACAAATTTCATAATTCCAGAGCTCACCAGTAGTTTTAGACCAGACTCACCAGAAGGTCGTGGGATCGAATCCCGGCGTGGCAAATCAATTTTATTTGATAAATTTGTGTTAATTCACAATTTATTCATTTAAAATAATATATAGTATATTTGCGGCACGTTACAGGGTGGAAGATACTCTCAGTATCGCCCTGTTGTAATACCACCATTCAGAATTGAAACGTTGCTTGAAATGGCATTAGCCGTGTTTGGTGACCAGATCTAAATAGCCAGGTACCTCCCCACCTTCCTCTTTACTATCTCCTACCCCTCCCCACTACCCTCAGCCTCACAACATACCTACCCCAATTGGGGATGCCATAGTCTCACTGGCTTCAGACGGGAGCAGTTGGGACTCTTGTGCGTTATTCTTATAAAAAAAATGCAAATCAATATTTTGTACCATAATAAGACCTGCACCGGTAAGATAGTTAAATTCCGATACAGATTGGGGAAGGAATGTCACGGAATCAAATAATATATTAAAAAAGTTATTGTTTTGCAAGTTATAAAAGTAATCCTTTTTTTTAAGTACCGGGTCGCTACCTTCTTCCTTCTTGCATTCATGATACAGTGTAAATTATTAATAACTAGCTGACTCGGCGAACTTCGTACCGCCTCAGAATCAATAACTGTTGAATTAAATTAAGTTTTTTTATTAAGTGAAAAATTGCACAATGAAGCAATTATCGATGCGCAATTGTCCGTGTTTTGTTTTTGCCAGTATCAGAGATGGCGTTGTATACCGATTAAAATTTTTTATGATTTTCTTACTTTTCCACTTACTTACGGGAATTTGGGAGGCGGGTACGGGTGCCACCGCCCCAGGAACCATTTATTGGATAACCAAAACCTCTGCAATAGGTCACCCCAAGTGGTCCGCTACGTTTAGTGATTTAGCAGGGGTGCCCGGGTTCATGGGGTGACGTTTGTCCGGGTCTTGGCGGCGGATGCGTCTGCTCACCTGCTGCGTGGCGGGCCGGATCGTGAAAGACTGGTTGAGGGAGGATTTTTTACCTTTCCAGCAGGACTATCTTGGCTCATTGCCTTGCACCGCCGTTGGAGCGATGGATTGGATGGATTCATACGTCCGTCACTCCCAGACACACTGAACCCCAGATTCCTACCCACTCCTCATACCTTTTTCCTTCCCAGAACTTCCTATCCTCCCCTTCCTTAAAAAGACCTTCCACACAATATCCCCTAAGATGACATAAGTCCTGAGAGAAATCATTTTCCTTAGGGCCTCCTGTGCGTTAAACTACATTTCATTTCAGAGTTTTATTATAATTATTGTATGTTTCCTTTAGAAGGGTGCAGACATACGTTCACTGTTGGTCTCATTGTCGGCCATTGACATTTAGTGTGTAAGAAAGAGGGGCAGCATTACATGATTAAGAACAAATGCAAAACAATTGACATTTGACGTTTTTTAATTTTTGGAATTCACGCACAGTTCAATATTATAGGTACTACTTATCACAAAATGCCCGGAAATGCTTTCAAAATATGAGAATTCGATTCATACAAAATGTATGGGGAAAAGAATTTTCACAATAACTATTTTTTTCGTTAATTATTGTGATGTTTTAATAGTTGTTATGTTACCCGGGGCGGAGATAAATCCACCAAAACAAAGATCATCAAAATCGGCCCAGCCGTTTTCGAGATATAAATAGTGTAAATAACCCGATATTTTTTTTATATATTAAAGCTATTAAAGAGATAATAATACACATTAGATTATTAGTTCGTAGTAAGCGTGGTTTTTTGTCTTTTTTACACCGTTTTTTTTTTACCTGCCCACGCCCTCTCTGTGCCATCTCAACGCCCCCTAATTTTATCGGGGTCTTCTGCCGCCCCCTGAAAGTCTCAAACGCCCGCAGGGGGGCGTTATCGCCCACGTTGAGAGCCTATGTTCTAGATTAATCTACCTTTATGCCCAAACATTTCTGAAAAGAGTTTTTTAGCTTTAGATTAGCTCCATACAAGAAGCCCTGAGGGAAAACAAAATCCCTCAGGCCCTATGACATTTTTCAGGGTGCCGTGTGAAGGGTATTTTGATGGAAAGGAAGTAGAGGAAGTTCTGGGAAGGAGAAAGGTATTTGGAGTGACGGGCGTATGAAGCCATCCCTCCCACTGTGATGAGTCGAGAAGAGTCCGGCTGAAGATGTCTAGGATAGGTCTCCCTCAACCAGTCTCTCCCGATTCAGCCAGCCATGCAGTAGGTGGGCAAACACACCCGTCGCTAAGACCATGACAAATTCACTCCATGAATCCTGGCACTCCTGCTAAGTCACCAAACCTCGCGAAGCTCTTGGGGTGACCTATGGCAAGGGTGATGGTTATTCAATAAATAGTTCCCGGTGCGGCGGGACCCATACCCGCCTCCCGAATTGAAATGATCTTTATCATTTAAATGTGTCACGAATTCTATAAATCCTACGTCATTTAGACACCTCATGGGACCTAGCATGAGCGATCGATAAGGATTGATAGGATAACTTTCGGTAACGTATCATCGTTCCCCAGCATGATTGCAATGACAATAACTGGGTGTTCTTAAAATATTCCACATCAACTGTTGTTTGTACGTTAGCGATCTGCAGTTGTCCTAGAGAACGATCAGAAGTTACCGAAATTTATCCTATCAATCCTTATCGAACGCCCATGCTAGGGCTACATGTGTTCAGTGAAATGTTTTGTAAAGAATGCATACTTTTTTATTGCAACTGTTAACTAATTACGCAATTACCATTAAGCGACTCTTAAAAGGTTACGAACCTCTCATCTAAATGTAAACAACAACTGTTATTTTCAAGACAATTTAATCAAAATCTCTGTCGATGATAATAATGTCTAGACGCGTAGAGGGCAAGGGTGTAGCGCGTAGATCGGTGTCGGAACGGCGCGGCGTAGAGCGAACTCGTAGCGGCGTAGATGTCATTGATCATAGTATTACTCCTGGATATACTCGTATATTGTCCACATAGTAATAGGTTCTACCGTTCTTATTATCCTACAAATGGGTGTACTCTCCGAAACGTAATGGTGAAATCCAACGCCTCATCTTTGGTCAACAATTAAATAGATAAATCTAAACAAAGGGAAACACGTGTCCGTGGAGTAAACATCGTAGTCCGTAGTTTAGATTAAATATTTGATTAAGGTACCCTTGGGACATTTTTATAGAAATAATCATTTGGAATGCATTGAAATTAATTGAGCTTTTATTTGGATACCGAAAAACTATCACACTGTTCCTGTCTTTCCGGGGGCAGTAGGTCTATGGCATCCCCGCATGAGGTGTTGAAGGGAGTTAGAGAAGGGAAAGAGACAATAAAGAAGAAGGCTGGGAAGAACCAAGGTACCTACTCAAAAATTAGTAATAATAGTAATTTTAAAAAATCTTGGCTTTAAACTTAAAACATATGAAAAACTAATTACGTAATGTAATATTTGTAAAAAAACAAGAAGATTTGCAAAATATATATATTTTTTTTTTTATTGAATGTAAAAATTAATTGATTCCTTGTACTGTCCCAACTCATTGCCTAGTTAGGGTGTTGGGGTCGGCTCTTAATAAATTCTTCGGTTCCGGGAATCGCTTTCATCCAGGCTGTTTCTCTGTAGTATTTTGAGCATTGAGTCATCCAGGAGTTCGTTGGTCTTCAGACATTGCCTGCTTCACTGTGTGATCTAGTGGTCTCCGTCTTATGTGCCCATACCATCTCAACCGTCCTTCCTCCAGCTTACTGTTTATGTCCGTGACACCCAGACTACCACTATGCGTGAACTTTTAATCTTATCTTTTAGTGATACTCCTGCCGACCATCTAAACTTTCGCATTTCTGCTGTTTCGAGTTGCCTAGAGTTGGAGTTTAAAATTAATTGGTTGAAATAGAAACATTTTAAAAAATAAACAGAGCTACATCATTTAATTCTGGGTGGTGGTCTCCCGGGCGATATATTGATTAAAAAGTGAATTAAATAAAAAAAAAATGCGCACGCTGAGTTTCGAACCCGCGACCTCTGTATTCATAGTCCCTTGGCAACGGAGGTCGTCAGACTTTTAATGTATCGCATATTATCGTTTCATTTCAGAAATTTTTACAATTTTAAAAGCTTTAAATTAACACCTGCCATGTTTTCGTTTTACGACCTCCTTTTTAAGGATTGCTTTGCTATCAATGTTCCTTATCACAGTAAAGTTGTAAAGCCAGTTTTTTTTAAAATACCCCGAGGCCGGAGGAAATAAAACATTACCGTAGATGCTCCCATTAATTCTAATATAGAGGAAACCGCCAAGCAGTTCACTAGGTCGTCAATTTAAAAAATATATATATAACTATGCAAAACAAAAAAAATGAAGTGAAGTAAATAACCTTCATAATACGTTTGTCTAACCAAATGTGTTCAGCTGCACGGAAGGGTATAAGAAGGCTATAATTACATATCTCAATCAAAACAATCAATGTTACGAGTAGTGTAATATTATGCTTCTGCATGGGTTACATGTAATATAAATAGCCCATTTTACTTCATGATTATTATTCCACAAAATTATTATGTACATCATCACATGTTTGTAAAAACCCGCATAGGCGTATACTATCGTAAATAAGTGTGTTTTTTTAGTTTCTTGTTAAGACAAGTAGTAAATGAAGTTTTGAAGAAAGAAAAAAATTGGTTAGCGATTTTAATAACTTTGGGAAACGTTAAAAAACAACAAATCTATTTGAAATTGAATGTCAAGTTGGTATATTTTTTTAATGAAATGATATTTGTCTAGCTCTGGGCAAAAAAATAAACTTCTTACATTCTTGTGTTTTTTTGTTACATTACCTCCATTCAGGAGGCCCTGAGGAAAATAATTCTCCTCGGGACCTATGTCATCTTTGGGTATCCTGTGTGGAGGTTCTTTTTAAGAAAGAAAGGAGACGAAGTGCTGGGGAAAAAAGAGGATGAGGGGTGAATTAGGCTATAATGAACGCAATGTAATAATATTATCATCGGTTGGTACACATAGTGAACATACATAATGCATTTTCATAAACTAACTATTTGAGGGTCGAATGTTAATTTCACCAATGAATTCGCACGACGAATGAATTAATTAACTTCCCTTTGATGGTAGATACCTAGCTATTAGTGGCGGTCCGTGAGTTTTCAGAGAGCTAGAGTGCTAAGATTGAAAAATTCGACGTTATTGATATTGTTGTAGCTAGAGACGAATTTTATAAATTCCAACTTTTTGTATGAAGATATATTGAAAATCTTCGTACAAAATGTTTAAATTTTGAAGAAAAAATATCATTTTCAGCTACAACAACATCAATAAGGCCTCGATGACATTGTAAGTTTACAAGCTACTAGCCGGTGAATTCACAATCTGCTAGAAAACTGGCTCAGTGTAATCGTATTACTAGCTAACTAGCAGATTGTGAATAACAGAAAGTTGAAAGGGGGTCAACTTTGCTCGCTACTCGCTAGCGTGTACGGCGGATGGCGGCCCTCGAACAGCTGATTTCGTAACTATTTTTCGTTGTACAATCTGTTAAGTAACCGGTATATAGCTACCAGCGGTGAGCTATCTGCGAATATCTCAGTTTTCTACAAATTGTCGACAAAATTAGTTCGCGCGGGAGTCATTATTTTAGCTCAGCTTTTCGCTAGCTAGTTCGCTACTGAGCGAGTGGAACGTTTTATGTGTCATCATCACAATCGCACTCGCCGACTTGCCCGCTTTTAAACGTACCGGCTAGTAGCTTGTAAACTCACTCAATGTAAACGAGGCTTATCGTTATATTTTTCAATCTTAGCACTCTAGCTCACTGAAAACTCACGGACCGCAACTGTTAGCTATGTCATCATACAACACTTTTATGGAGAAGTTAGTACTTGAATACAAAACGTACACAAAAACCATATGAACAAAATTAAAATTGTCCATTTGCCTTTCGTGCCACTCCCAGCCCTGCTTTCCATAAATACCCCGTTGGCTTATCGGCGCTGGTAGTCACTCGTAAATTAACGACGGGACTAATTGCCGAATAAATCTAAAAAGGTATATCTGATGACAAGTCGAACTTGCCTTTCTACCACCGCATTGACTTATTCTCTTTAATTAATGGAGTTTAGTAAATTGTTATGAAAAAAATCAGTGTAATGGAAAAATTATTACACTAGGACTAGAACATTCATTATTTTTGTCAACAGTTATGATTGGAAGAAATCACTAGGCTGTATTCACCACAACAACCTAAAAATATCGGATAAACGTTGAAATGTAGGTTCCACCTTAGGTTTCATAACATAATATCGCAAACAAATTTGTTTGGATAGAAAATATCACCAGTTACAGAAAAAAACCTACGATCATGAAAATATTGGTAATTATATAATAAATGTAATTTTTAATGTATACGTATAAAATGTTGTGAGATAAAATGGAGAATCTCTTGTTGTAAATATATATTATTTAACACCTATACTGTGTTATTGTTAAATTCACAGCTTTACTAATAAACACGGTGAAAATTTTGTACAATTGATAAACAACGTACATGTGATATTTTACTAATAGAAACGTAATAATTTCTCATCGAATTTCGGAATTTTCCCAAGGTACATATTTTAAATGTCTTATCCATTTCTTCCATACAGTTGTATATATGTCTGCTTCACATGGCCAAACATGACGTCTAACACTTCGCGTAAGTGAATTAATCTTAACGAAATTAAAATACTAAATGCATATATTTTCATCTCCCCTGACATAAATACTCACTTTTCGTAATAACAAAGCTAAATCTAACTATTTGTAAAAAGCATATATAATAAAAAAAAACACATAAATTTGTTGTAGACCACTTTTATTTTATTTCTATATCATAGGTTAGTTATAATATTCCCTGACGACGGAAGGATGCTTCCGAAACCGGTATTGTTAATAAAATAAAAGTGGTCTGAAACCTATTTAAGTGTTTTTTATTGCAAATCTAACTATTTAAAAAAGAAATATTCCATATCCGTGAGTAAGGGTTTATCTATTTCTTCTCTTTGAAGATGTCGTAAAAAATACCATTTTAGAATGTCTTTTTTTTTTTTTTTTTTTTAAAGAAAGACAAACATTCCCGGGTTACGAATAACCCAACAATGTTTGAAAATCTCCTACTACCACCACAGAAAGCCGAAAATGCTGCTTGTGTTGTGATGGAGGACTTAGCCAGCAGAGGAATCGAACACGCGACGCCCAGGTGGGACCCAAGTGCTATGCCCACTCAACCACTGACCGGTCAAGATTATTTATTTATTATTTCTTTACATGGTAGGTATAATGTTTACAAAACAATTTATAACTTCACTAGGTTAAGCCTGCGTTGAGGTTAAAAATTCTATAAAGCTACATAGTAACAAAATAACACAAAATTATATAGGCATTGAAAGAACAATATTTTTCCACGATACAATTACAGTTTGTCAAATAACAGTAGAAAATATATGAGGGTGCCACTGTTGATCAAATGGCAATACTAAACACATAACTCATGGTGTTAAAGTAAAGCTGTGTAACCTACATTTTTATAAAAAAATTAAAGATGCATAAAAGTGGAAAAAATATTTTTACATTGCAATATAGATACCCACTGATCTACAAATTAGAATTGCATATCATAATACCTTTGCAATTTTGTGTTAACATAATGAAGAATAACGATAATGTAATAAAATATAAAGCACAGTTTAGAAATTGCTCACATTTATTTAATACTAGATTAAGTACCTAGCGTTGCCTGGGTTCTAGATTGTATCTCTAATTTTAGATCTGAGTATATTTAACTCATTCAGATCTAAAAGTAGTGTAACTAAACTCACCATTAGTGATACTTCCTTTCTACCTATCTATTGTTAAATTCAAAATCATGTTAAATAAATTAAAGCAAATCGCTATATAAAACACCTTTTAATCAAATTTACGTCAGGAAGAAAAAATGGTTTTTTAAATGTGGTTTGTAGTGTTCTACACGTTCAGTGTCATTGCACTTTTAAAGAATATTTGACAGGTAAATTGGTGTTGCCAGCCTAAAAATTTAGTAGTTCCGTTTTATTATATTTTCTACTCTTATTTGACAAACTATACCTTTTAAAATTTTGAAATATACTTTAAAGCACTCTTTTTATAGTGGATAAATTTCATAAAATTCGTTTTTAATTTTCTCAGTTTAAACCGTAAAATTCCATTTGAATATTATACGCCAGCGATTTTCTGAACGCAGGATTATTAGTTCCCACCATACTGGGCGCACCATCGCATCGGTCACAACCGTAGGCATAGTTTTTTCATATATGGTTCTCGTAAAGATAACATAATATGTAAGTTTTTAAGAACCAACAACGCCCGAGTGGGGCTTAATAACTAAATATAAAGCTAATAACTGCTTGGTCGTTATATTTTAAAACAAAATTGAACCTCAAAATCTAAAAATTGTTACATAGATTACCATCACTCCTATTTGCAAACATTGACACCTCAAAACACGGTGAGGCGAAGTTAGAACCCCATCGACCAAAGTGACGAACAATAAATGCGCTTGGTAACAACGATCAAATGTCAGATACAAAGAAATTAGAGATTGTAAGTTAGATTACAACCCTATAAAATAAATGGAGCTTTATTTTAGAACTTATTTACACAAGAATCTACGGAAATACGACACATATGGTTCTGAAAATTATTTTAGCTGTGGAAATGAGCAAAAGAAATTGTTTTGCAAAAAAGTCATTAAAAAAAACGAGTGTGCCATAGCCATAGACCACACGACTGAAGTAAAGCTTCACTAACTTATAAAATACTCTCTCTTGCTCCTACAGTTTGATACAGACAATAGGCCTGCACTGTGTCTTAGATATGCGAAACGTAACTGGCTATGAGAGAAAGAGAGAAATAAAATGTGTGCTCTCACCTTTCACTCTTGCCCCTACAGTAAATACGAAACGTAACTTATATAATTTATATCACTTTTATTTTTTCACACAAACTTTACACTTAGTATTAAACTTTCACTACTGCATTCCCTTTTTGTATAAACTATTTAGACAAATTGTACCCACTGTTTTGTTTTTCCTACGTACAACAAAATATTATTTAACTATATTACCCCCGCACAGGCTGCGCCTCAGTGGGTCCCATTACTCTTATGATTTACAAAATATGTATGTATAAAATGTAAAATTGGGAAAAAGAAAGGGTTTAAAAAAAAAAAAAATTCTATATTTACTAACTTATATCTCCCTCTCAACTTCCGTTCGCCTCGCCTGATCACACTTTTCGTAACGCTCTCGTCATGCATTCACCAGCTTACTCCCTAAGTCAAGCGTGCGTAAAGAAGTTTTACTTAAAAAAAAAACAGAACCTTGTCCAAGTGAGGTGACGACTCGGTCAACACCTAATTATCGTTGGGTGATTTCAGTAAAATGGTCATCAGGTGATAACAATAATAACTCCATTAAAACCCAACGACTTGCTCGCAATGAAAGGAATGGGAAATTACAATTTCTCGACAGTAGTTGTGTCAACAACAAGTGGCTATAAAAATTGACTGAAATGTGTTCATTACAGAAATATCTTCACTGGGTGATTTGGTATTCGTGTGATAAAATTATCGTTTGCAATGATAATAATAATTTGATAATGGGTCCGTCCCCGCCTCGAATGGGGATTAAAGGGCCTTTTCAATTAATTTCTTGTTTTTCTGACCCCAAAAGCAGATTTCTTCTCAACTGGAAATATCGGCGAAGACCCTCTTATATACCTATCTTATATATTATACCCTCCCAGCGCAAAATATTGGTCTTCTTTCATCTTTCGCATGTTTATGTATGTAAATATTTCTTTGACCAAAATTGTTCTGACTGTCAACGTCTCGTGTCTTTGGACGTTACTTGAGTTACTTCTTATCTTCAAGATATTATTAAAAACCAACACAATTTGCGATATTGTAAATGTTCAAAACTTGGTTTAAAGAAATTAAAGAAGAAGAATTATACAATGTTTAAAAAAATGCAATATGAGTTGGAACAGTATTTAAATACAACCTAGTATGCCTCAGTACAGGAACCACAATTTCATTATCTCGCGTGATAAATCTTATAGATAGATCGTCGCCTCAGTTCTTAATTTTCCAATCGACCATTTGAAAATAATGTAGGAGGAGAAAGTTTTATTTCATTATTTCAATGAAAAATTATGATAGGTGTTTAAGATAAAGCTATTTCCGTAAACGTAAAGGTTTGATAAGCTTAAATAATTCTTAGTTAAGTCATAAACTATCATTTTTTATGCTTTATTTTTAGTTTTAAAGTCGGGATTGAACAAAAACTAAAATGGTCGTTTGGACAATTAAGAACTGAGGCGACGAGATGTACGTGTTTGTCTCTTTTTAGTGTCGCTTTTTCGTTTCATCATGTTTCAAATCACAACGGTACTAAAGAAGTTTTCACTTTAAATAATTAAAAAACTGTTTCCACTTCATCGACTCAAAAGAAAATAGTATTCGCCAATTTACATAACATCGCACCGTCAATATTTTTCAAAAATCGCATCGTGTGGGAATTTAATTTAAATATATATATTTTTTTTATTTTATTTATTTATTTGGCAATACTGATTAAAAATACACAAAAAGTTACATCGGTTTCATAGTTACATAAGTTATTAACAAAGAAACAAAAAATTGCCTTTCCTCACCATAAAGAGACAATGCCCTTGTGTTTGGTGAGGGAATTCTAGCTCAATTTTATATTTTTACTTAAAAACGGAAATGAAATCATTATACATAATATATAAAAGAAATTATTGAACGATGTCGAAAATTTTCGACAATTTTTTCCACATAAATTAATAGTTTGTACATGATGTCACATAGCAGATATTGCCGGCACGACATTTCGACTTTCTATGTCTCAGATTGCCTCAGACAGGCCAATAAAATTTAAATTTAAATATTTCAAAATATTTAATCATTTTTACCAGAAGTAATAAAAAATAGATTTTGTTAGCACACGCACACAGTGATTTTTTATCGGTGTATCTCTTCAGTGGGTATTTCAATGGAAGGTTTTCCGTTTTCATTGTGTTGGAAAATATAAAATACTGTGTTTGTGTTGTTCTTTCCGGAACGAATATTTCTAAACCTCCTTGAAAATTTTTAATATTACCGTTGTGTGAACTCGGATTTAACTATCCTAATGTTTCCTAATACCCCAAAAATAAATCGCGATAATTATTTTTCTAATGTTTTGTTACCTACCTATATTAAGCTTTTCACAACATCATCACACCTTTATAATCGTGTGGTTTCTAGACTCTTCACGCATTGAACGTGTGGCGATAGAATGGATTCGGAAAACTATTATTTTATTGACAGGCAATTGAGAAAATCACAGTTCTCACACTTTTTAAAAAATCTTTTTATTATTTGTTATGGTTAAAAAAATACATATTTCGGTGTTATCATAAAAATTAAACTTATTCTTGTCTCACAGTTATTTTAAGTAATCATATTATAAAAAAATTCAACATAAATGTACTTTATAATTTTTTTCACTTAAGATTTAGCAGTTTTCTTTGTAATGTGCTTACCGATTTTCCGTTTTTAGGCTATCGGGTAGAATATTGTAAATGTGTATTCCCTCACGGTCTATGCTTCTCTTAAGCCGCTGCTACTCGAATTTCTACCGATTTCTTACATATCTCCCTCCAGTGGCGTAGCGCGGGGGGAGCGGGGGGGGCGGCCCGCCCGGGCGGCACTTTTAAGGGGGGCGGCAAATTTTCACAATAATAATTTTTAAAAATTATTTAAGAAAATAATTATTATCATTAGAGAGAAAAATAATGTAGACATCGTTGTACCTCAGTGGCGTAGCGTGGGGGGGAATAAAGTAAGTTATTTTTTTTAAATGTATAATAATTATTTGAAAATGTTCTACGATACTTTCGTTTACAATTCCAACTCTTTCTTTTATTATTTATTATAAATCTCAAATATTCTATTTTTTTAAGCTGCAAATTTCGTTATTCGTAGGAAAACCGTACGCATATTATGAGAGAAATACTAATTAAAGCTGGGAACTTGAAAACAAATTTACTCTTAATTAAAACCAGAATTGTGTTCAGAATGTAACGATTGAATTTCAGTTGTGTATTCATCCGCAGATACATTTCGAAGGAGACCATTATTTTATTCGAAGTGCATTGGAGGTTATCCACCACATACCCGCCACCCTACAAGACCTAGACACTAGACCTCCCTCGCAGTTATAAAATTCTAGTTGCAGACTATGTATCTGCAGAATCAAAGAGAAAGCATTTTCATAATCACAGTGTAGATTTAATTCGCCACATACAGATTTAATTAAACCCATCTAATTTAATCACAGAAACGCAAATTGTCCCACACATTTAATTTTAAAATAAATTTGTATGAATGCGATAAAAAAATAAAAAAAAACAGTTCTATTACAATTTTATTTTAAGAAAAGGAATCTGTATTTAAAATTTTGTGTGTACTTTTGAGCCAATTACATTTCCAATATGAAAATGTTAATATTTAGAAACAAAAATGTTCTAATACGCACGTCGGAAAAATTATTTTATCTAGATTTTAGAACAATTTTGTTTTTTTGAAAAAGGGTAGAAAAAAAAACTAATACAAAGGAACATGCACGGGAAGAACCGGAAATATTGTGCGCAACCCTTGGCAGGCAAAAGCTTATATAAATATGTTTTTCTTATTATTCGAAGGGTTACACCAGTTTTCAGAATATAGATTTCCTGTTGTGGATTCACCTGCTGACACAGTTCGAAGGAAAACATTATCTTATTCGAAGTACAGTTATGAAATTCTAGTTGAAGACTTTGTATGTGTTGCCAGAATCAAAGAGAACCCTTGTTCATGTTTTGAGTGTGGTTTTAATTTTCCGCATACAGATAGAATTTAAACCAGTTTTGTGTTCAGAATGTTAAATTTCTGTTTTGGATTCATCTGCTGATACATTTTGAAGGAAAACATTCTCTTATTCGATGTGCAGTTATAAAACTCTATTTGTATGACTACTTATTTAATGATAGAATCAAAGAAAAACCATTTTCGTGTTCTGAGTATAATTTTAATTCACCGCATACAAACTGGTTGTCTGTTCAGAATAACACGATAAAATAAATGAAGAGTTGCAGATTCATCGTGTACCGAGTAAAGCTTTACATTTGAGTTGCACAGCAAAAGGTGCATAATTGAACTGAGAAATTGATTGTTCCGTATGTAACTATTATTTGGGGACTCAGAACGCAGAACCAATCCTTGTTAAGTTAAAACCTGCCTTGCATTCTACACGGTGTAAAAGTTCGAGATGCGAAATCCTATTACAAGAGATCCTATTAAATAGGATTTCCACATACACCTCCCCCCCCCCCCCCGCCGGCGCATGAAGTTCCCATATAAGGGGGAGGCCGTCACCCACGCTACGCTACTGTCTCCCTCAAACATTTGAAGTTTTTAAGCTCTTAAAAAATATATATGTTATTTTTGAAGATGATAATATCTAGACGCGATCCACGCCGAAACGCAAATTATATAAAACTCCCTCGATAGAATAAAATCGCAAAGTATGCTCCGAAAATTATTATAAACACGTTTGTTTCAGTTATTTTACAAGTTACAATAGTGAAAAAATTCACAATGTTTCTATAAATGATACTTAAGACGCCTTCCATGAGCCATTTAACATTCGTAATTACATATCTCTCCATCTTCTTATTTTGAGCGTGCGCGGCGCCTTAACACTTTCAGCCTTTACTGTATACTTTATTATGTTTTGTATTGTTTATTAAAAGAAAATAACTTAGTTTATATCACTTTATTTTTTGTACACTATCAACATGTTTCGTGAACCATGTTCACTTCTTCAGGAATAACAGTATCCTATACTATAAGTAAGTATTAAGTATACTATACTATAAGTAAGTATACTATACTATAAGTAAGTATTAAGTATACTATACTATAAAAGTAAAAGTATACTATACTATAAGTAAGTAGTACTATATATAAGTAAGTATACTATATTTTGTATTGTCTTTATAGTGTTCGTGTACTTGTTACGTTTTTATAAATACTCTGTTCATGCTTAGAAGTCAATTTGGCATTTTTTGGAAATGTTACGTTCGTACAATTTTCTAATTTTCAATAAGTTCATTTTTGGTGAGATTTTTTCAGATGGGTATCTGGGTTATAAATTAAGAGTTTTTTTGACCAATTTCATATTCAATTAATAATTAATCTTATCGTAAAGGCAGAATTCAGAAGGTACAACATAAATGAATGGGATAAAATTAACAAGCCTTTTGATAAAAAGCTTTATTTAATTATCTTTTACCATCTTCTTCATATTTTTTCGCTACAAAAGTTGAAATAAGTAGAGTAGTTTAGCAATTTACACGTTTGTTTATTTTTATATTAGATTCAAATGACATGTTTTACAATATTAGTTAAAAGTTATATACAAAAAGATGTATTTAATTAACTTTTTTTCCACCTTCTTCATATTTATTCGGTACAAAAGTTGAAATAAGTAGAGTAGTTTAGCAATTTACACGTGTGTTTAATTTTTATATTAGATGTAAATTACATGTCTTATATCAGATGTAAATTACATATTGTATTGCCCAATATTAAATTTATATCTGTGAACAAATAATAATGATGTCTATTCAAATGGTGCTAGTTATTTGGAAAACTTCAAATTTCACGGGAAATTGACACGGTTATTTTTGATTTCCTCAAAAATGTTAACGTTTTATTATTTTTCATTTCAACGTAAAATGCACACAACCCTTGCTACTGATAAAAAAAACATCATGAAAATATAATCCTAGCTTGAAGTGTTGATAAAACTATTCAAAAATTTGACATCCTATTATGATAGTATTTCTAGTAATTTTCTTTTGGTACACTTTCCAAAGTGTCCATCCTTAACAAAATTTTATATTTACTGGCTTGGCTGTCCATCAATTTATTGAAAAGCAGAAAGAAATAATATTGAAAGTAAATAAATTATAGAAAACCTTATGCACTCAAATGTGACAAGTGAGCGACACAACGAACTAAGAAAACAAATCAAATATTTGGATAAAACAGAAGAGAAGGGTATGAAAAACCAATTTGAGTTCGGTTTTTCGCTTTGTGTAACTATGATTTATTCGTGTGAGAATCCACAACCTGTCACATAAACTATATCGATTACTCAAGAAGTGTTGTCGTGTGTATTTTTATGTTGAAGAGAAAAGCTCTCTCTGACGCACTGTCTAATATTTATATGAACCCGAGACGAGATATTGTTTGACTGCCCACGTAATTATTATGTACAGCGTAACATAGACATCGGGTCTGTGTCTAGGCAGTTTATTTTTTCGTGCGAAAATACTTCGACCGCCTTACTATCATCATTAGAGTTGTCAAATTAAAATAATGGAGTTAATTTATTTATTTGAAACCATTTATTAACCGGGAACCATTTATTAGCTAACCAAGACCTTTGTAATAGGTCATCCCAAGCAGGGGTGCGCGGGTTCATATGAGGAGGTGTGTCTGTGTTTTGGCGTCGGGTGCATCTGCCCACCTGCTGCATGGCGGGCCAGATTTCTTAAACTTTCCTTAAAAAGACTCTCTACACAGCATCTCCTAAATGACATAGGCCCTGATGCAAATTATTTTCCTCCGGACCTCTCGTGTGGAGCTAATGAAAAATAAAAAGAAAAGTATTCATTATTTTCCCCTTGTGTTATGAATTAACGAATGAATCTTAAATATCGTGGAGCTAACACTGACGCGGGAGGAGTCTCAGCACACTGTGAGTTATTTTTATAACTGAAATCCCCGGCGTTGCCCGGTCTTTACGCAGGGCTTTTCGAAATCAGATTTAAACAGTAATTTTCCTTTTATTTTGACCGTCAAATGTGCAAAATTTCATCAAGTAATATCAAAATTCTGCTATGTGGGTTGGGAACAGGAGATAGGAAAGTTTTTTGGAAATCTCGTGTAGACAGTGATCTTCCTCTTGTTCAAGTGTGTAAAATTACATCAATCTCGGAATAAAACTGTAGATTTGTATAAAAATAAAATCCGGCACAAACGGACATTCTCCTTTATTTATTGTAGACTAGCTGACCCGGCGACGCGTTGCTGTGGCTAACGAAACACAACATCATCTACTGGATGGTTACCCAACCTTATAACTCACACCACCATCTGTTAATTTGCATACAAATCAAGTCCGCTCGCCAGCCCGCTCGTCCACCATATTCAGACATTCTATTTTAATTACATATTTCAACCAATTTATACAAAACCTTGAGAAATTATATACCTAAACCTTCCTCACGAATCACTCTATCTATTGATTAAAACCACATGAAAATCCGTTCAGTAGTTTTTTTTTTAATTTATCGCAAACAGACAGACAGACGCGGCGGAGGACTTTAATTTATAACATGTATCTAAAGATGTTGAAGCGGAAAATGTATTTACATGGACGGAGTGAGCCAATGTTTACTCGTTTGGCGATCACAACAAATATATACATTGTTATATTGTACCAGACAATGTGTTTACAGATTTAACCCATGTTTACTTTTTAGCCAGTCACAACAAATGTATCTTTGGGTTACTGATATAACATAAAATGTACCTACTACGAAAGAAAACGGGCAGAAAAAGTGCAATTGTTAATGTGCAAATGCGTACAAAGTTTATATAACGGAAAATCAGTATTTTGATCGTATATAATTGCAAAATGCAAAAAAGCATTGCGAATACTGGCGAAGTTCGACGGCCCTCAAGGTCGAGAAACAAGGCTCTCGACTAGCAATCCGGAGGATGCGGTTTCCGTCATTGCTATTTTATTTTTTTTATTTTTTTACGCATATTTTTTTTAAATATCCGGATTTTCGTTTCCAGAAATCCGAAAATCTGGATTTTCTGAAACGGCTCCGATAGGGTGATCGTCATCTCCCAGACAAAAAATTACAAATATTTCACGTCTCATGTTGTGATAATATAATAAAATTATTATCTGAATTCCTAGACAAGCCTCATCCAACACTCGTAATTTCTTTGTTTTGCCTTGTATTTTTTTAATGAGTTATTTTTGCTGAAACACAAAAAAAAACAAACAACATATAAAAAAGATTTGAAATCGGCAATGAGATAAGAAAATCGTTCATTTTAGCGTACTTTCAAATCTAAGGAAAACATTTGTATTAATTTCAATTATTAAGATACTTTTTTTACATTAGCCCCACACAAGAGGCCCTGAGGAAAATAATTCTCCTCAGGGCCTATGTCATCTTTGGGGACGCTGTGTGGAGAGACTTTTTAAGAAAGGAAGTTCTGGGAAGGAAAAGGGAATGAGGGGTAGGTAGGAATCTGGGGGTCAGTGTGTCCAGGATAGGCGGACGTATGAATCCATCCCTCCCACTGCGGTTCAAGGCGATGTTCCGAGAGAGTACGGCTGGAGAAGTCAAAGGGACTTCCTCAACCAGTATCTCTCAATCCTACCCTTCACATGCCAGGTGGGCTGACGCATCCGCCACCAAGACCCAGACAAACCTCACCCCACGAACCCAGGCACATCTGCTAAGTCACCAAACGTAACGAACCACTTATGGTGTCCTATGGCAGAGGTGTTTTGGCTATCCAATAAATGGTTCCCGGGGCGGCGGTACCCATACCCGCCTTCCAAATTGAAATAATAAACATAAATACTTGAGTCAAGATTTTTTTTTAGTTCTCGTACTTAATTTGATATTATAAATTTATCAAAGCTAACCCAGTCATTAGATTTACTATCTAATATCTAACTAGTTACCGCCTACCTGTCGTAGAGTTCTAAATAACAAAACTCGTTAATTGGAACATTTTCCATTTCCCTAAAATTCAATCAAAGCCAGACAGACGCACAGCAATAAAGACGGCGATTCAAATGTGTTAATTTTAACGAAGACTAATAATTTATTCAGAATGTTTTTCACACATTCAAACTTATACCGTACATTTTAATAGCTCATTTTTTTACGTCATATTTGTCATCGTTGGGGATGCCGTGCGGAGCATCTTTGTAGGGGAAGAAAGGAGAGGAAATTGTGGAAAGGAAAAAAGGTATAATCAGACCCATCCTTCATCAAGACGTGGACAAACCTCTCCCCATGAACCCGGGAATCCTGATAGGTCACCACATGGCAGAGGTATATTGGTTAATGAATGGTTTGAGACGTATTTACAAAACCTATACCGTTTCACTCGCGCGGCGGTGACTAAAATGGGAAAAGTTTTTGTTGTATAAAAACATCCACAATCCTTACACCATTTCAAATGAAATCGAGTAGGGTTCATAGAGATAAACTATAGAGGCGTTATCCCGTACATAATCCCCGAGATTCGTGTTCAAATCATTCACGAACAGGCCTTCGGGAAAGTGAATTCTAACTGCGCATATTCTGACGCGTCGAAAGGCTCGGCCGTCAGACCATCCTTTCCTTTTACTCAAGCCCATGGTTTCATCCTTTTCTATCCTACTTTGATATGTCACACGCCAGCCACGGTCGACGGATGTTGTTGTTGTTGTACTAAAAGAGAAATGGAGGTACGAACCTACGATTCCGTTGAATCAATTTATTCGCTAAATGTCTCATCTATGTATATATATCAATGGTAGGGTTACAAAGCCTATACCGTTTTATACGGTGACAACAGTATTAATAGTAATAGAGTATCTTTTATTTAGGCGTTTACTTCATTTTTTTTTTCATCTACAAAGCCCTTTTGCAAAGAGGATAGACCGCCAAAAAACTTCACAATGCATGCTCCAATCACATTCATACGTCGTCTTATACATGTAAGTCTATACATACCATTTCAATCACAGCAACGCACTCTAATACCATCAGGCAGCTTCTCCGCGGAGGTAGGCATAGAGGATGGACCGGCAAATAACTAGGTCACACCGCTTGCTTCAATCATATTCATACGTCACCTAGTACATATAATTCTATACAAAATAAGCAACAAGTCTACACATAATAAAATAAGTGGTGGCCAAGAGTCCAGGGAATTCCCTGCATTTTCAGGAATACCTCGGGGGTCAAACTTGGGACCTCTACTATTCTTGATATTAATCGATGATATTCAAGAATGCATCCAGAGTACTACTTGCTTGCTTTTTGCTGACGATCTCAAACTGCTCAGGACGATACGCGACATTCAAGATTGTTTTAAGTTACAACTTGATTTAGACGCAATATCTTCATGGGCAAATGAGAATAAGCTTTTCTTTAATGTAAAAAAATGTGTCACTATGACCTATACGCGTTCCAAAAACCCGATTAAATTTGATTATAAATTAAATAATGAAATATTGTCATCAGTAAAATCCATCAAGGAACTCGGGGTTACATTTGATCCCAAACTTACTTTTTCAGATCATATAGTGGAGTTGACATCATCGTGTTACAAACTTCTTGGATTTGTGATAAGAATAAGTAAACAATTTTCCAAGCCCGAAGCAATGACATCGATGTTCAACTGCATTATGCGATCAAAATTAGAATACGCTTCTGCTGTTTGGGCCCCATACCAGCAAAAATACATAGATTTATTAGAAAAAATCCAAAAAAAATTTTAAGGTATCTTTATATGAGAATGCATGGTGAATACCCGCGATTTATGCATCATCTAGATTTGCTACCTGAAACGCTCTTCGAAAGTCTCCAATCTAGAAGGAATGCGACCCTAACAGTAACAGCTTTCAAAATTATAAACTAAACAACTACTGCCAGGGTCGCCACCACGACTTGTTCTATATCCCATATGGCAGAACAGACGTTCTGGCCCAACACAGCATGACAAGAGGTATGGTACTGCTAAATGATATTTCTAGGTCTCTTGACATTTTCAACATTAGTCTTAAAGGTTTCAAGAATAAATTTAGGCAAGGACTCTAAAATATGTATTATTGAAAAAAGTTATGTATATATGTTGCGTGTATTGTAATAGGATTATATTAATCTGTAATGCACAAAACAAAAAAAAAAGTAAATATCCCATTTTAGTCGGCGCCGCGTCCAAAAATTGTTGTGACGATTCTGTTACTGATGTTTTTAAAGTTTTGCAGCGTATTCCGCTGAAGTTTTTATTTATGAATATAACTAGTAGTTCTGTGAACAGCAGACCTCGCATCTCCAAAAAAGGATGTTAATAATTTTCTCAAAAATAAATGCAAACCAAAATAACCTCCGAAACCGTAAGATTTGTAAGTTGGTAGGTACAGGTATTTTATGTAACATTTGTATTAGTTATTTCAAATAAGGTATTATACAATTAGTTCAATGAAACGTCACTACCTCAATAACATACCTTTTTTAAACTTTCTTGTGGCAGATGTGCACGATAATATTTTTAAAATACTCTAGTAAGAATGTTCCTTATTGAACCTTTAAAACGGCCATTTTGAACCAGAAATGGAACGTGCGAACAAATTTACAGATAGAAATATGAATTTGTTCATTAAAGTACCTACTCGTAGAGTTACGAGTATAATTTTGTTTTGGCCATCTATAATAATTATGCAAATTTCTACACTTACCTATTCACCAAATAAATTAATAAATTACTTAGCTGATTGAAGAGTTGTTTGTGATGCGCCGCTCATATGCATAGTGAAGGTCACGAGTCACGAGTTCGAGTTTCGATAACATCCTAAACTTTTGATTTAATTTTCTAATGTAGATATTCGAAGATTGAAGATTGAATAGTGCATAAATATGTGATGTGTTTATCCCAAAATTTTCCAAGATTTTTTTTGCTACCCTTTTATAGACGGGTATGGGTAGCGCCGTCCCGGGAACCATTTATTGAATAACCAACACCCCTGCCATAGGTCACCCAATTGGTTCTTTACGTTTGGCGACTTAGCAGGGGTTTCCAGGGTCATGGGGTGGGGTTTTTCCGGGTCTTGGCGGCGGATGCGTCTACCTACCAGCTGTATGGCAGGCCGGATCGGGAGACAATGGTTGAGGGAGTCGCTTTGACTTCTCCGGCCGTACTCTCTCGGAACATCGCCTTGCACCGCAATGGGAGGGATGGATTCATACATCCGTCACTCCTGGACACACTGCCCCCCCTGATCCCTACCCACCCCTAATACCCCTTTCCTTCCCAGAACTTCCTCTCCTTCCTTTCCTAAATATACCCTCCAGACAGCATCTTTATGTTATTTTAAAAGGGTTATTATTTTCTTCAGGGCCTCCTATGTGAAGCTAATGTAAAAAAAAATATAAAAATAGCTGCGAAGTTTATCTTTGAAACCAATGTAACACCTATGTTATGTACATATTTATGTGTATAAAGTCAACACATTTGGTGCGGCCCCATCCTTAGGGAAGTTCTTTCATCAAATTATGTTCATTACTTATTGGGCAAACATCCGCTCCGTGCGGAAATACTCGCACTGTTTGACGTCTGGATTGATACTTGATATATTGTAACTAACCAACACAACACAACCCATATATCAACACAACCCCATACATCAACACAACACGCTCTGACTGTCATGGCTCAGAGGCAGAAAGAATAGTCACACATATACTTAACCGAACATATTATTATTTCGATTTTCTGTAGGTATATCTGAGAAATCGATAACTTTATGAAACGCCAAATATTTCGTAATATTGAAATAGATATAATACATAGAATTGAAATAGTAACCTAAATATGCATTGGCAGTCCGCAATTACTTTTTTGATATAGTTTAGATGATAAATTAATCAGCTCTTAGATGAATTATATTTAAATATATGGATCGCGTAAACTACGTATTACAATTCTATGAGCTTCGTTAGTTCAACATATAAGATAAGAAATTAATTTTATGTAACGAAAATTATAAAAAATATGTGAATATTGACAAGTAACCGAAACGTATCAGCCAGGCGATTCCGTATCTTTTTGGGGTCGTTATTGGATAACGGACGTTATCTCCTATCAGATTTGTGTGATTTTTACATATTTACTGTCACATATTTTTGTTTAAATCGATTTAAACACGAATTCCTGCAAGTATGCGTGATAATTTATTCATTTAATATACGCTGTACATAGAAAAAGCAAATAACAGCCATAAAAATCACACCAATCTGACAGTAGATTACGTCCGCTATCTAATAACGATCCCACAAAAGATACGGAATTGCTCGGCTGATAATATGCAGGCCGCGCTAAAATTATTCAATATTAGTAGTAGGAAGCGTATGAACCACAGTCTAAAAAAAAGTTGTAGATTGCAAAAATGGCGGACATGAAATGAAAATTATAATTAATTTTGTTATAACTTTGTCCTACAGCAATAATTTTTCATAAGTTTATGCGCATATAAATTTAATTTTCTTTAATTTAAACTTTGAATGAAGTGAATCGGATGAAAATTGAGCTACGATTCCAGCCAACTTAAAAAACGTGGTTTTGAGAAAAACGCGTTTAAAATTTAGCTTGTAACCAGGCCGCTCCGTTTTCCGGTCTATCTGCTTGCCACGCACCGCTCCAAACTATTTGTTTATTATTATTTTTTTATTATTTATTAATTTTCAACGCCCTGATGGGCTTTTTTACATTACAAGTTTATAATACAGAGACAGTTTTTTTTTTTAAACAAATGATAAACTATAAAAAAGATAACTAGTAGGTACACGTCATATGAGTAAACAGATAAATTTAAGGAAAGATAATACATTACAATAAAAGAGAAAGTTTCTAAGTTGTTAATAGCATAGAAAATAAACTAGTAGGTACTCGTACGTTAAGAATTACAAAATGTACAGAAGACTGATTAATTGTGATGTCTAAATACATGACAAAATGCAAGATACATAAAAATAAAACGGTTACAAGTTTTTACACTGTGGATTAATATAGAAATACACAAATATATGCATTAGCCCCTATGTGATGCTCCTTAAAATATCAAAATATTCTACATGCTTAAATATGCTCAAAACAAACAATTGATGAATTTACTGAAGACTTGGCTTTCGGAAAGAATTAATTTGTATTAGCTTACAATGACATATTATTCTAAAGACTTTAAAAATGTTATTTATGTTTTCAAAAATTTATGTTTATCTATATTTCTGAAAAAAATTAAATTTTATTTTATATAATTGTAAAAATGTAACTATTAAATCACTATTATAAGATCTTTAACGTAAAGAACCCGTTAGACAAACTGCTAAAAAGTAGTTTATCGGGACTTTTTGTCTTGTATTTGTAAAGTGTATAAAATAAATAAATAAAAAAAATAAAAAACATAAAAATATAGTTCAGATATTTCTTAAATAATGGTAAACTTGTGTTAAATGCATCGATATTAGAAGTGAATTTGTTTCCTAGTGTGTGAAGTCGAGAAATAGGTGCATGTGTGTGGTAGTTCGTTCCTGAATTATTGTTGCAGAATAATTTGTTTTGCCTTGTTTTTCGATTAGGTATCTTGAAATCGATGAGATGCAGGAGCTCGCAACAATCTAATTCAGAATGAATAATTTTAAACAAAAAAGTTAGGTCATTTATTTTTCTTCTGTTTTCTAGAGAATGCAATTTAAGTGTATTTAGTAAAGATGTGTAGTTAATGTGTTTAATAGGTATGTGTCACTTACAGTTAATAAATCTTAAAAATTTGTGCTGCACTCTTTCGATATTTTTTGTATGAATTCGATAATATGGGGACCAAACTATGGAATTGTATTCCAGCAAGCTGCGTACGAGTGACAAATATACAATTTTATAACTTCCAACGAGTTGAAGTCTTTGATTGTTCTGATTATAAATCCTAGTGTTTGTTTTGATGCCTTTGTTAGTTATTTGTTGTATGTGATTTATAAAATTTAATTGCGTGTCAAACACAACTCCGAGATCCCTAATTTCAGTGATTTTTTTAAAGATTTTGTTTTCTATTGTGTATTTGAAAGATAAAAGGTTGAATTTGATGCTATAACTTTGGGAATGTATTCTCCGCATCTAACGGAAGATTTTTGACTGGACCAGACCAGACTCCCTCCTTAAGTGCGTAACAAATCAGATTACAATTTAAGAAAAATATTTCAATTTTTATATGAATACCGCACAAGAATTCCAACTGCCCAAAACCAGTGGGACAATGTATCGGATCCACAATTTATTGCGGCTTCAGTGGGCATAGGAAGTAAATCTGAAAGAGAAAGTTGAAAGGGGAATACTTGCTTCCTTACCCTACTTTTTTTGTACAGGAGGCACTGAGGAAAAAACCCTTCAGGGCCTGTGTCATCTTTGGGGATGCTATGCAGAGGTATTTTAGGAATAGGAAGGAGAGGAAGTTCTGGGAAGGAAAAGGGTAGGAGGGATGGGCAGGAATCTGGAGATCAATGTGTCCAGGAGTGACTGACGTATGAATTCATTCCTCCCACTGTGGGGCAAGGCGATGGGTCGAGAGAGTCCGGCTGTCAAAGGGTCTACCTCAATCAGTTTCTCCCGATCCGGCCCGCTACGCAGTAGGTGGGTGAACGCGTCCGCCGCCAAGACCTGTCAATCCGAACAATCGATGACCTATGGCAGGGGTGTTGGTTATCCAATAAATGGTTCCCGGGGGGGCGGTATCCATACCCACCTCCCAAATTGGTAATTCAGATCTAACTGTTCAGATCTGGTCACCAAACCTTTTGATTTTTAATGGTGGTTTTTCACCGGGGATACTGAGAGATTGTTGCGCTCTGAAACGTACCGCAAATATAGTAGATATATATTAAACTTATTAACTAATTAACCACAGGGGTAGGCAGAGAGGACGGACCGCTAAACAACTCGGTCTTGGCACACACTCTTTGCCTCATTTACATTCATACATCGTCTCATACATATACTTCTATTATCCTGACTCTTGACATGGCCCTTTCAAGTATCTGATTCACTTGATCGTGCCATGTTTTCCTCGGGCGTCCCCGACTTCTTCTACAATTCACATTTGCATCATATATTCTCCTTGCACTCCTTTCCCCGTTCATTCGCTCTTTATTATTAAAAATTCTAATTTTAGTTGTAAGTTGAAACTCTGGAATTTTTGCTTTGAATTTAAGTGTCATCATTTTCGAAATTGGAAGTGTTTGTTTAGAGAATTCAGACAAGCTATAAAGTAGTAAGGTACCTACCTAAAGTAGGTATATGTATATATTTTTAACAGAAGTATTTTAATTGCCATATTCAAAATTGGAACAGATTTGTTGAGAATGAAGCCGTTGAATTTTTTTTTCAAATGTACTATTTACCGTTCTCCCCAGACATAAAAATGCTGTATTCTAGATTCTAGGGTAGTTTCAGCTATTCATCATCAAAACTTTGCAATGAAATACCTCTGTCTATTCGAATGTCGACATCGTTGCAGTGCTTCACGAAGCTCTGCGGCTTATAGTTGCTGACTGCACAGTCAACCATTTGTATTAAATTAGAGATTAGATTTAATCATTTAATTAGAGGCACTGCTGAAAACCAGCTGCATTCGCGGAGAAATCCTGAATGTATAGCTGATCAGTGACCTTTTTGCCCTTAGAATCAGTGATAACTAAACAAAATATATAAAAATGTAGAAATCTATTGCTAAATAAATGTTTTTTATTATTTATAAATTAATTGGAGAATGCTGAGCGATACTGCAGCACTAAAATACGTATTATGAATGGCTATAAATCGGGTCTCGTGTGACGTCATGAGACACCATTGCATACGTTTTATCAAAGTTGAACTCATAACTTCATAATTTTTGGGGATATCGATAAAATTTACTGTCGTTATTATCTTTATATCGTCACGTGGAGAGAATGACCGAGCATCAAGCACTAAAGTCCCTGCTGAACTCAAGACCGATAGGGCGAAGGGGCCTGGGAAGGCCAAGATTAAGATGGAGCGACAACGTCCTCCAAGCTCGTCCTCCTATACCTATTTACCTTGGAACTTCTAAACTGGAGAGAACTGGAACAAAACTGAGATGAGTGGAGGAAGACTCTTGAGGAGGCCAGGACCCACCAGGGTTGTAGAGCCAAGAGTGATGATGATGATGATTATCTCTATAAATATTGTACTATTTCCGTGACTATCCCGTGATTTTTCACGGGCCTGCGCTAGTTTTATCTAAATTTAAATCTGAAGTTACACATACTATTTTAATATTTGTGCAGATTGCAATATGAACACGTGACGTCTAGATTTGTAACCGAAGATCTTCGGCATAGAGGTCGTAAAATATACATAAAGTAAATTAAATGGGTTGTAAAAACTGACGTGAGGTAGATATTTAGCATAATTTCTATACATTTTATGAAATGTGACTAATAAGTAAGATGTATAATAGTGTAAGATTTGACTATAAATAATGGAAGACAATATGACTTTTATTTTGTTGTCTCTGGATTCCAGTTTTCTGCAGTTTTCTTTTCAAGATAAATTGTGGGTAAAACTTGATTTTATAAAAATGTCATACGTAATATATGCACTAATGTGCAGGTTATACTCGTGTAAGCCAGTAAGCCTGATAATGAGGAGAATAATTATTCTGTCAGAATGTTTCCATTCGCCCATTGGATTTATTTTGAAAGATGTTATCCTCACATGACACTATACAATGAATGCTGTTTTTTGCGCATGCTACATATAGTTTTCATTGCCGACCTTTATTATTTTATTAATACGTTGTATTTTATATGTATATCAGTATAATGAGGGACTCAGCACTGGTGTAGCATCCAGTGAAGTCCACATTATCAACAATAATGGTTTAAAATAAATTTTTATATAAAATCTATATATTGTATGTGTATAAAAATGATTCCCTGTTTCCCTTGGTTACGCCATAACTTCGAAACGACTTTACCTGTTTCATTCATCTTTTTTTTTAAATTTCTAATACTCTGTAGAAGGTTCTTACGGAAAGAAAAATTAAGAAAATTGCGCAGAAAATTGAATAATTTCAGAAAAACTTTGCACGTTTGACAGTTCGCGCGTTCGATGAAATTGATTTTAAAAGGCAGCTGTATTTTTTCTGTATTAAAAGATTGTCTATAGATTTTTTTTAATTATAGATATTTTAAATAAGTACCCATGTTTGGTACTAAATTTGATTTATTGTTCTTATCTACTTCTACTTCTACATCTACACAGCGCCCTTGAGGTGATTTTTCACAAAAACGGCGCTCTATAAATTATCCAATTATTATTATTATTATTATTATTATCTACTTCTACTACACTATATAAAGAGGTTATATTTGTTTGTTTGTTTGTTTGTGTGTTTGTTTGCATCGAATAGGCTCCGAAACTACTGAACCGATTTGAAAAATTCTTTCGCTGTTGAAAAGCTACACTATCCCTGGGTGACATAGGCTATATTATATTTTTTTTTAAATAGGCATCCTTACTAAAACTTCAATAATGTAACCCAGGGTGTAAAAAAATTACCTAAAATATTCTTTAAATCGCGTGCGCTGCGAAAACTATTGATGATAGAATAAAATAATGTAGTGCGACTTTATATAACACATTGTTATTTACGAAAAAGGTCGCGACAGCATATGTCTAACTATTATGGTTATGCCACAATAAGTGTTCTTTTATTTTAAAATTTTAATTAAATGTCGCCGCTTGAAAAGGCTCTTTATTTGTATCTTGGTTTTAATCCTTATCAAAATAAATTACTTCATATTCAAGACAGCTTCAATACCTTTATTTAACTTTTTGAATTTTTCAATTCGGATATTTAATTAGAAAGATATCACGAGTTTAAAATTGTTAGTATAGGAAAAAAGTTTCGGTTACGGGCCGGGCGGGAGAGGAGTCAAGAAATGCAGTGCCAGGGGGGTTGGCGGGACGGGGGAGCGGGAGAGCGGCGGTGGGGAAGGTGGAAGTGAAACGCTGGAGGGGAACGCACGGGAAAGGACATGTAGGGAGTAACATTTTTTTTATTTGAATATGGCATATATTATAAAAGAAAGTCCAAAAAAACGTGCAGCTCGCAAAAACTCAGAAACGAGTCCCGGTTCGATCAAGGGAGTTATATGGTGTGGTAGATCTCTATCCTAACTAGGGAATAAGGGTATCCGTTTTTACCTAAAAGGCGCGTTTTTAAAGATATAAGGGCTGAAAGTTTCGCCCTCTTGAAATTTATAGAACAGTCTTCCGGAAAGTTCTAGAAGGTTCCATAGAGCTGTAGAAAGTTGTGGAAGGAGTGACGGAGTATGTCGTGGAATGATCAGGAATAGGGAATCGGGAACATCATAGTGCAACATTCCAGAACACTATCTTATTGTCCTGAGCGAAGCCGGGTAACCCAGCTAGTAATATATAAACATGAATATTTGTAATATACGAAAAGAGAAAATTTGAATTAAAAAATTGTAATAGGTGGCACGCGAGCTATTTGAAAACTGAATGTACTGGGCCTGAATATATGGAACGCGGGAGAAGGGGTTTGCTAGACGGGGAAGCGGGAGAGGGGAGTGGATGGGCGGGGATGGTGGAAAGGGAACGCCGGAGGGTTGGGGATGCGGGAAGGGAACGGGGACGCACGGGAAAGGACATGCAGGGAGAAACAATGTATTTCTTTGAATATAGATTTACAACGCATGCCGGGAACCAGCTAGTAATAATAATAAAAACCATTATGAATAGTCACCTTACTTTTACGATAGTATTATTGCAATTTCCACTATGTAGATTGCATACACATTTTTTTAGGTTGGTATTGGAGATAATTGAAAAATTACCTACATTTAAATTTATTATTTTTTTATTTTATTTTATTTTATTTTATTTGGGAGACCAACAGTTTACATTCATAACAGAGCATAATAGTAATTAAGTGACAATAATTGAACCATTTACAGGTTTCCACATGGGTTTTGTATACAAGTGTAGTGGTTCCATAGATATAGAGAAAAAAAAATTACATTTCAAGCGACAAGTTAATTAGGGGGGAATAGGGAGGGGGTAGGATGGGGGGGAGGGAGAATGGGTTAGGTTGAGGTATAGTAATAAAAATATGAGTAAACAAAA
The DNA here is from genome assembly GCA_917563855.2 of Limnephilus lunatus. NCBI lineage: Eukaryota > Metazoa > Arthropoda > Insecta > Trichoptera > Limnephilidae > Limnephilus > Limnephilus lunatus. The sequence goes on along the minus strand of OU830594.1, from coordinate 28,221,584 downwards.
AATTAAAAGAGAAAAAAAAAAAGAATTTAATATAATGGTGACTGGTGGTATTAGAAATTATTGTTGTTATAAACTATCGAGAGAGCGTCTGTGTGATTTTAAGGAATGTGGTGCAGAATTAAATATGTCAAATTTTTTGTATTGTGTGTTAAAAGTATTGGACGCACGATAGATGAAAGAGTTGGAAAAAACAAAGGCTACCGTCTAACTGTGCCAGTGTCATTTCATTCCTCTTTACAAAATTATTCATTTTAAATAGATAATAGCTTTATAATAGTATTGTAAATTAGTGTATTATAGTTTTAACTTGTATATTTGTTTTCAAAGTAAGTATTTGTGTTGTGTAATTGGTTCTTCGGAGCAGTAAAGGTAAGTTTTTTTTTGTTTTGTGTCATTTAGATTTGTTGAAAAATGGTCCAAGAAAAACCACCTGATCCCCCAGATGACGGTGGTTTGCTATCTGAATCCTCGGGTGTTGGGAAAAAAATGATCGCTGTTAATATTCCGGAGGCTTCGGACTTCGTAACGATTACGTCCAAAAAAAGAAAAATGGCTAAACCAGCAGATAATAGAAATGCAACAGATTTTGAACAGATACATCGTAAAATACCCTCCACGCAAAACGACTCCCTTCAAAATAATTCTTCTGTTTTACAGGATGTAATTCCGTGCACTTCTTCCTCGATCTCAAACCCAAGTCCACCTAACCCTTCCACCACACTCACTACAGCCGCCCCACTGGTACCCTCTACTCCTTTGTCACGTTTATATAATAATCTGGATAGACCTCCTTACATAACACACGTGACTAAAATTTCAAAGGATGAAAAACAAACAAATTTATATGATGTGGACTTTGGACATTTTATGTTTAAAAATAAAATCCATCCTGTCTGGAATGGAGTTAAATCTGTTGGCCGTAACCGTCTTTCTGTTGAATTCAGGACAGCGGCTGAGGCCAATAGCTTTGTAAAATCTGATGTTGCCAAAAAAAACTCGTACAACGTTTTTATACCTACATATCAGGTTACAAGGCTAGGTGTCACAAAAGGGATCCCTCCGCACTGGTCGATAGAGGACATCCTGGAGAACATTACTGTTCCTCAAGGTTTCGGAAAAGTTTTAAAAGCGCGTCGTCTAAATTACAGGTTTAATACGGGAAACTCTGTAGAATGGAGACCCTCCCAATCCGTTGTCCTGACCTTTGACAGCAAAGACCTTCCACAAAATGTTACTATGTTTAACGTCTCTCTACCAGTAGAGCTCTATGTGTTCCCAACTGTGCAGTGCTACAAGTGCTGTAGATTTGGACACACAAAGAACCTCTGCAGATCAGAACCCCGTTGCTTCAAGTGCAGTTCATCCCATAGTGGCGATTCCTGCGATAAAACTGAGGAAAATTATAAATGTTTAAACTGCTCCGGAATTCACATGTCCATCAGCAAAACTTGCCCTGAGCTGTCAAGGCAGCGCAATATTAAACACACAATGGCCGAGAAGAGCATTTCTTATGCGGAAGCATCAAGAATGTTTAACAAATCCATTCCATCTTATTCTGAAGTAACTTCGAAAAATTCGAAAAATTCCACCCCTTCTCAACCTTCATCTTCTTCATTTAGAAAAACTTTTGAACGGGTTGTGAAACCCAGAATTCTAACAAAAAAAAATAATACTAATCACGAATCCCTTCTGTGGTTCCCTAATGGACAACTTCCTTCCAGTTCAAATTTCAATACTTACCTAAAGCCATCTAGTAAAGAACAAAATTATAATATAGACATTAACTCTACACTAATCACCTCATTTTTACATATTTTACAAACTTTAAATAAAAACAACATCCAAATACCGTCCCACGTTGCTAAACAAATTACTAATATTATCAACTCAACTAGAAATGGCTCCTCTGATGAGGATTCTTCAGTGGAATTGTCATAGTCTTAGAAATAAGTCTGACGAATTTTTAAACACATTACACTCAAACTCAATTGCAGTGGCTGCCATCTCGGAGACATGGCTGGAACCGGATTCTGATTTCAGAATCAGGGGATACCACTGTCTTCGAGACGACCGTCAAGATGGAAAGGGCGGCTCCGCTCTTTTCATTAAAAAATCATTACCATTCTCCCCAGTAGATGTAAAACCAATTGGTTGTCCTTTTCAAGTGACGGCCGCAAAGGTTTTTGACACTACAATCATTTCTTTGTATATATCACCATCTAACAAACCTTCAAAATCAATCCTGAAAGCAATGTTTTCCAAGGTCACTTCCCCTTCTCTTATTCTGGGAGATTTTAATGCCCATCACGGATTATGGGGAGCTCACAATTGTGACAGAATGGGCAGAGATATTGTTGATCTACTCGACGAACTAGATTTTTGTATCATCAATGATGGTTCTCCTACCCGTCTTCAGGTGCCTGGTCAGCGTCCCAGCATGGTTGATCTTACTATTTGCAATTCCAGCATAGCCGCATCCCTGTTATGGAAGGTTTTGGATGACCCTCATGGGAGTGATCATTACCCCATCCTCATTGAATCCTCAAATATTTATCATTCCAATAAAATTGTCAAGTTCAGTAGTCGAAAACCAAGGTTCTTAACGGCCAGGGCAAACTGGAATGATTATTCAAATCATACAAAGTTCTCCGTGCAAAGTCTACCCTCTCCAACTACAGAAAATGTTACGGAATGTTACGATTTATTGGTGTCTGCAGTCATTACGTCCGCAGAAAAATTTATCCCCATTAAAACGACACGTAACAAAGGGAAACCTCCCCCAGCTCCTTGGTGGGATATTGAATGCTCAGACGCAGTAGATAAGAGGAAAAAATATGCGAAAATTTATTCAACAAATATGAATATGGAGAACTTCCTTCAGTATAAACAGATTGAAGCTAAGACCAAACGTCTTCTAAAAAACAAAAAACGTCAAGGCTGGAAAAATTTTTGCTCATCATTATCTCCAGAAGTTCCTCTTTCAGTTGTTTGGAATTCAATTCGTCGGTTTAAGGGTTCTCACGTCCCATCGGTGACTCGACCACTCTCTTCACAGTGGGTGAAGGAATTTGCCGATAAACTAGCTCCTCAAACGGCAAGTAATTTTAATGAAACAGAATTCACATACTCATTTAAAACACGGGGTTGGATGGACACCCACTTCAATTTGACAGAGCTTAGGGAGGTCTTAAATGATCTCACAGACTCATCTCCCGGTGTAGATGGAATTCCTTATAGCTTTATTAAAAACTGCGACGTTACCACATTAAACTATTTTCTTTCAGTTATAAATTTGATCTTTGACTCCGGCAAAATTCCATCAGCATGGAAAACTCAAATAATTGTCCCCATTCTGAAACCCCAGAAAGACCCTAACTCTGGACTTTCTTACAGACTTATAGCTCTGTCATCTTCCTTAGTTAAAATAGCTGAACATATGATTAAAAGACGCCTAGACTGGTATATAGAAAATGAGAAAATTCTTCCCAGTTCTCAGTTTGGCTTTCGAAAAAGAAAAAGTACGATCGAAAGTGTGTCCATCCTGACTTCTGATATCCAGTTGGCCCTGGCCGATAATGAATCCCTTGTCGGTGTTTGCCTTGATGTGTGCGGAGCTTTTGACAACGTTTTATTAGATGTTTTATTTAATAAATTATTAAAAATTGGCATCCCTCGTAAGCTTTCCAGTTTTATAATTAACCTCCTTCTTACCAGGAAAATTCAAATCCAGGTGCTGGATTCTTCTCCGCTGGAAAGAATAGTAAACAAGGGTTTGCCTCAGGGCTCCGTCCTTAGTCCTATCCTTTTTAATATATATACCTTTGACCTGCATCGGAGTTTGCATCCATCTTGTAAAATACTTCAGTATGCGGATGATCTTTTCATATACATTTCAGGACGAATTATTACTATTCTGGAGGAAATAATTAACATTTGCATGAAAAACCTTGACACCTGGTTAACGAATCACGGCTTAGAAATTTCTCCGTCCAAAAGCAATGTTATCGTTTTTTCCAGAAAACGTGTTCCTCCGCGTATAACAGTCCAAATAAATAATTCAATTCTCCCTATGCAGGTACAGATAAGATTCCTTGGGGTAATTTTAGACTCTAAGTTAACATGGAACCCGTATGTTAATTTTATCATTAACAAATGTCAAGCTGGCCTCAACATTTTACGTGCCGTTTCACGGGTTTGGTGGGGAAGTCACCCATTCACCCAAAAACTTTTTTATAACGCATATGTTAGGAGTCATTTGGATTATGCATCATTCCTCATCGAACCCACTTCTAAAAAGAACCTCGCGAGGTTGGACCGTATCCAATTTCAAAGTTTAAGATTGATTATCGGTGCAATGCGTTCTTCCCCAATTAACGCTTTACAAGTGGAAGCTGTGGAGGCTCCTCTTCATTTCAGAAGACAGTTCTTGGCAGACAAGTTTTTATTTAAATGCTTAAGACTCTCTAATCACCCACTGATAGACAAAATTACTGCACTCACTGCTCAAGTGAAATCACTTCCTTATTGGAGGAACAAATCAATCCCTCTTCTTGTTAAAAGTCTCCATACGTACAGTGCGTATAAACCCCTCTTAAATCCATCTGATAGACTTCCTTTATATGCTAACTCCTTTCGTATTCATTTACGTAAACCAAATATTCTTCTTTCTCTCGGCATAATTAACAATCACGAAGCTCCAAGAAAGCTTATCGAAATTTTAAATTCTAAATACTCCAACTGGAAAATTATTTACACAGATGGTTCCAAGTCTTCCTTATCAAACCATGTGGGAGCGGCATTCCATTGCCCATCAGATCAAGTCAATAGAAAAATCAAACTTCCAAAAGAGGCTTCCGTTTTCACTGCTGAATGTATAGCCATTTTTGAATCCCTCAAATACATTGACAATGATCACATTGGAAACTTTTTAATTCTCTCAGATTCCCTGAGTGCACTTCAAAAATTGAACTCTTCCCCCTTCCATTACCCAGAAGACGATTTCTGTGTTGGAATCCGCACTTTAATTCATAAATTAACCGACTCTGGCAAAGAAATCGTGTTGGCTTGGATACCTAGTCACTGCGGTATCCCTGGAAATGAAAAGGCAGATTCATTGGCGAAAGATGCCATTATTTCGGGGGATATTTTATATCATTTTTTAAACCCCGATGACATTTTCATTAAATTGAAAGAAAACATGATTTCCACATGGCAGAATCATTGGGATGAGTCTAGTAAAACAAAAGGATATAACTTTTTCATAATTCAGCCAACGATTCCTTCAAAACCGTGGTTTTCTAGACTCTCTTTGAACAAATTCTCAACATCCTCGATTTGCCGCATGCGGATAGGTCATTGCTGCCACAATGTTCACTTGACAAATATTCATGTTAAGAATTCTGCGATGTGTGAATGTCGTCTTGGTGAAGAGGACCTCAATCATATTTTTTTCAGTTGCCCTATAAATAATTCATACATAAATTTCATCCCTCACCTTATCAGTACGGGCATAATGCCTCCCTACAACATTGCATGTCTGTTATCTTCTCAAAACAAACGCGTTTATAGAGTATTGTCTAATTTCCTGAATATTAACAGCATCAATTTGTAATTGTAAGTTTAGTTTAAAATTTTTCATTATTTAGTTTATTTTTTATGTATAATAAATTACATAAGCATATTTATTATTTTCCTGTTACTTCCACTTGTTATACATATGTAAATAATTAAAATCATCTCGTGTTGTAAGAATTTAGCGTATTATTATTATTATTTGTATAGTATTATTATATAATGTAGATATGTTCTTGATACCAAAATTGTAAATATTTACCAAAAATACACTCACAAAATTACACACAAAAATCATTCACTTGACACTGGCCAGAACACTCCTTTGGGGTGAAAAGCCATTAAAAAAAAAAAAAAAAAAAAAGATGAAAGAGTTCTGCTTAGAATTGGTATTGCACCGAGGGAGGCTAAGTTATGTGCTTAGAATTGGTATTGCACCGAGGGAGGCTAAGTTAAGTGCTAAGTTATGTGGAATGTGGATGATCAGTTTATCCAATGATAAAAAATGGATACATTGGAGGTTGCCCAACCACTTTCCCACGGTGTTCTGAATTGATACAACAACTTTTTACAGAACAAACTCAAATTCATTTAATTCACGTGCTATTTTTCTAGGGGTCCATTGCACGAGCGCTTGTCCCAACCGCCAAAGAGCCACGTGGGCCGCTGGGCGCGGGCAATCTGCGGCCGCGTGTACTGCTGGCTGTTCATGCTGGCTTGCGTGCTGCACTGGCGCGGGCTGTGGCTGGTGTGGGCGCAGCACGTGGTGCCGGAGCCCTCGCTCGCCCTGCCGGCCCAGGGCCCCCTGGCCACCGCGGCGGGGGTGTGCGCCCTGGCCGCGCTGCGCTCGCTGCGCAACATGCTGGCCATGCCGTACTTCGTGTCGCTGGACAAGCCGCAACTGACATATGATTTCCAGACCAGGTTCAGAAAGGTAAGCTCTACTTTTATATGCCAGGAGTTAATTCCATTTTATTGACTGAGCGTGGCAAAGTCCTGTTTTGACTCGACCGTTTGGCATTTCATCCGTTCGTAAAATTTTTTGTACATTCTGTTTCCTGTTACGAAAATCTGCTGCATCCACTTTATTATTCAAGCAAACCTTACTTTAACTAGATGGTTAACTTTGAATAAGTGGCTAACTTTGACTAGGTGGCTAACTTTTTTAGTAGGCTATATTTCTCTAGGTGGTTAACTTTGACTAGATGGCTAACTTTGACTAGTAGGCTATCTTTCACTAGGTGGTTAACTTTGACTAGATGGCAAACTTTGGCTAGCTAACTTTGACTAGTAGGCTATCTTTCACTAGGTGGTTAACTTTGACTAGATGGCTAACTTTGACCAGGTAGCTAATTTTGACTAGGTGGCTAACTTTGCTGAGCTTTTTAATATTAAAGTACATGCCTGCCTACAGAAAGTTTGAAAAAAAATGTTGTGATTGATAGTGACGCTTCTTTGGTCAAGTGAGGAACTCCGATCCCTTTTTATTTATTTTTTGTCAATTTTTTTACATTAGTTCCACGCAGGAGACTTCAGGGAAAACAAGTTCCCTCGGGGCCTATGTCAAATTTGAGGATGCTATTTTTTAGCGAAAGGAAGGAGAAGTTCTGGGAAACAAGGATAAAAAAATAAAGATAAAAATAAAATAAAATATAAGCCTGAAATCTTGACAAATCACTTCCAAATTTGAAAATAACAAAAAGTAATTTTCTGTAAAAAATATTATATTACAGATAGGTACTTTATCGCCGTCTGAATTCTTCATACACTTCAATTTTAAAAAATGGCCCTTAAATTCAAAGCAAATTTAAATTTATTGAACCAGAGTAACGCAGGACACACAGACAACCGAATTTAGTATTTTTTTTAATAAAATATGTTTCTATTTAGAATTTAGAGCCTATTGAGTTCGAAAAAACTGTACGTCTACTATCTTTAAAACTTTAACGTTTAGAAATTCACGCATAAGCCACCACTATTTTATTTATCCTGAAAATTTTGAACTGCGCCATCTATGAAATAACCGTGAAGGTAAAATACTCGATTGTTGTGTTTTCCTGTTTCGAGTTTTCACCGCTAGGAGGCGGACGGACCTAAACATTATTGTTTCAATCCCAAACATTAAAAAATATTGTTATAGTCAATAAAACTGAAAGCAATTAATAATAAAAACATCAAAGCTATATTTTTTATTACCTTCCAGAGGAGAAAATATGCTTATCATTAATTTGTTTTCATTTTATTAACGTTGGAATATTTTATAACGACATCGATGGTATTTTTCTTCCTTATACACAAAGGTAGTATTATGTACTACATAGGTATTTTTCTTCTCTATACACAAAGTTAAAGGAAGTATTATGTATCTACAAACATTCCCAGGTTAAGAATAACCTAACAATATTATTTGAAACTCTTTTACTACCAATAAACTTAAGATAAACAGATGTGATTTGAGATTTTCACGGCTAAAACTATTATCGTAATTTATTTTTGGGTTATCATGCCGTGTTGCGCTACCTCCTTCTTTAGCCGAAGTATCGGACTGCATGACAGTATCCAACAACAGGATACGATTCATCCTTATATTTAAAAAAAACCACCATTTATGTTTGAGCACTTCTGAAACCGAGCGGCGTTTTGTCCATAAAAGCGTATTCCATAATTTCCTCTCCGGACATTGACACTACTGCAAACATTTTTTAATATAATATGCATATTGACTACTAGCGTGGAGGAACGTTTTGCTTTTTTTAATAAGTTATATCTTTTACGAGTTAGAATCCTCCAAAAATTTATAAAATTGATAAACTTGCCTTTTTTGAATGCCATCAACTGACGTTGTGCAAACTGGGCAATCTATTTTTATTTATATTATTTTTAAGAATTTTCTTCCAACACAACTGTGTTAAAAAAATGAACTCATAAAAAAAATCTTAAAAATCGGTCCAGTTTCGCAAGAGAAAAATGGAGAACACAAAACCTCGATTTTGATGATTCTAACTGCAGTTGTCCCTTTCGCTCAGTATTTGAGGGAATTAGTGCGACAGTGGCAGCAACAGTTTAGTAAAATAATTTTTAAGTATTCAAATTTCTCGGCGATCAATAATTGTGTCGTGATGGATGTTCCTACCGAAGTATTGCACTCATGACGAACGCCTGTTGGGACATGGGCACAATTCTAATTCGGCCACGGGTTATATATATATATTTTTTTATTGTTAAAAGAATAAAACATATAATACATGGCACACACAGTGCCGGATTAGCCCAGAAGCAAATTAAGCAATTGCTTAGGGCATCACGTCTTGGGGGTACCAGCAGTGGCGTGCACAGAGTTTTTGATCAGGGTAGGCAGTAGGAAAACGGCCGAATTGATTCAAATAAATAAAAAAGAAACTTGCCACAGATAGCTCCCTTCGTACAAGTTTTCGCTAAGTGTGCTTGCTGCTGGCTGTAGATGATGTAGGTTTGGATTATCTAAGCCACTTTAATATACAAATAATAATAATAATAAATAACCGCTTCATGTATGCGTATTATCACAAGCCAATTAATGGATATCCGAGGTGGCCTTGATAAAAGCAGTTGGCATGTCTCACTTTCATACTTCAGATAACAACAGATGTCACTGTCGCCACTGATTGCCATTTGCTAATTTGTTCCAGAAAGCACTGCCTGATACTGATACTAACAAAAAAAACCTCATAGAAGCAAATTCAAACGACAGTTCTACTCTATGCTACGTGCATTTCGTAAACATTGATATTATATATTGTATGTAGTTAGCTCTAAGCAGAAATAATTCCTGCTTAGCCCGCATTTTAGTGAGGTAGTCGGAGGGCGCGTGTAGTTTTTAGTTACAGTTTATGTCAAGTTTGTAGTATGCCGATTGATGTGGCGCTCGCGTAGTTTTGGTTGCTTAGCTTTGTCGCGCTTATTTTTGAGTGTGTATTTATTTTTAGTAATAATTTAATAAATCATAATATTATTTAGATGCTTACGTTTTACAAATACGCTAGGGTAGGCAGTGCTTATGTGCCTATATGGAGTGCACGCCCCTGGGTACCAGCAAGTCGCATTTCAATAAATAATTAAAAATAGCTTTGGTTTTTATTGTATGTAATACCAACTCCACGTATCTCTTTCGTCCTTCATACATATTTTAAGGTACGTAGTGATCTATCTCGTTGTATTAAATACGTAATTTTTTTTAAAGACCGTATCTGGTTTACTTATGTATAGGGGGGCCCTCAGGCGTGGATTGCTTAGGGCATCAAGTGGTCTTGATCCGGCACTGGGTACACATAAAATAATACATAAACGTACCGATAATTACATATATGCTTTACCATTTTTTTTTTAAATTTCTGCCTTTATTATTTTACTTTCATTGTGTACTTTATTTTATTTGGTAATTCTTCGGAACAAACGTCAACGGTTAATACGCACTTTTTTTTGATAAAACTTTTAGATTCTTCTGAATTTCCATAAAAGACAACTATTTGCATTGGGGGAGGTTGAAAATGTTACATTTTTAATTTTAGTTACGTAAATTGAAAATTTGCTTTAACACTGTCAAATCGCTCTGTTTGCAAAATTATTGTTAATATTACTGATATTATTATTATTATATGTTGGTATTACTGATATTTTACATTCCATGTTACACAAACCTAGCGTAGCCGCTAAACTACTTGAAAACTGGGATGTTTTTCTTGCCTTGACGTGAGTAGGCGTCATAAAGGGGCACTTTCTTTTGAATCACAAACCATGTTACACAAACCTAGCGTATAGGTTTTTTCGGTTACGCGCCTTTTAATATATTGCCATGAAGTCAGTTACGGTATGATGTAGCCTTCCATATAGTATCAGTAATACCAACATAATAAAATGACAATATTTTTTACAAATATACAAATTGCATATGGTGAAGCGTTGTGTCTAAATACGAAAGCAAATTTTCAATTTACGTAACTAAAATTAAAAATGTAACATTTTCAACCTCCTCCAATGCAAATAGTTGTATTTTATGGTAATTAAGAAGAATCTAAAGGTTTTATAAAAAAAAGTACGTATTAACCGTTGACGTTTGTTCCGAATATTTACCTTTTATTTCTTGATATTTCATTTAAGTTCGCTAAATTTTTTAAAATTTCAATAACCATTTTATTTACGTACATTTTTGGCATCTCATGAAATTGTAAAATGGGGGCCTCAGCGGGGGTAAGCACCCAGTGTGGCTCACATAAACAATTTTTTTTTTTTTTAATTTGATACTGTCAATAAAATTAATATTTAAACCAATAAGATTTAAAAATCCTTTGACCCATATGTAAACGTAAACTAAAGACAGGTTTTTTTTAATATTAATTTGGAATCATTGCTTTGACCAGATTTACACAAATTGATAGCAAATCACATTTCTTTTAATATCTTATTCGGAACATCAACTTTTTTCATGAGATAATACAGAAAGATATTCCAGTGTATGTGTAGAAAAGAATAACATGCATTTATTTATTTATTTTTTTATTTAATGACAATGTAAGATAAAGTAAAATTACACAATAAGTAAAAATACCAAGCTATGTGGTTTGTTTACAGTCCTCCTCACTAGGTTTTCCTGTTCCGAGGCGGACTGTATGTTGCTAAATGGGTGCTGATCTTTATTTCCTCATCTTCTAGTTTCTTGATTATAGATAAACAAAATAAACAATAAATACAATAAAAGTATTGGTTTGTTGTCTGCAGGTTTCATTGGGGTTACTTCATAATTTCCTCATCGTCCTGTTTATTTAACCATAATTTGATATCTTTTTAAACTTTTGTATCTCCATGGTGTTCTTAGTTTCAATTGGAAGGGCATTATATAATTTTGTCGCACGGAAATTATGGTTTTTCTGGCCAAAAGATGTATTTAATTGCGGGATGTTAAGTAGTTTTGTGGATTTCGACCTTGTAGTGTAGGTGTGTTGGTCCACAGGGTATTCATATTTTTCTTTAAATTTGAGTAGTGCATTTTTTGAGTATAATTTAATAATGCTGAACACATTAAAGTTTTTAAAGATTTCTTTTGATGGAGTTTTTATGGGTACTTTTATGATTGTTTTTATTATTGCCTTTTGCGTTTTAGCTAGCTGCTTCATGTGAATGTTTGAGGCAGTTCCCCATCCTATAATTCCATATTCTATGCGTGATTGGCAAAGAGCATAGTATACTTTATATAGATCATTTTTATTAAGTATGTTGCGTATGTTTCTAAAGTAGTATACAAGCTTTGTAAGTTTCTTTGTGATGCTATTTATATGGGAGTCCCATCCCGCATTCCAGTGTATGTGTAGAAAAGAATAGTTACATATCAAGTAGAAAAGAATAGTTACATATCAAGTATTTTAGTTGTTGCTTTAATATCTTTGGTTGGCGCTAATCATTTATGATTAATGTTCAATTAGACAGTAATAAACACGAATAATTGTACCAATAGTATAATAAATTCATTTCCATTCTTATTTGTCCAATATTTACGAAAATAGAAGAGATATTTAGAACTTTAAGGGGGTATTTCACCATCCCCCTGATAGCCAATTCATACGGAATATTCTGGAATGTTCGGGATTAGTCTGGAACGTTCGGGAACATCCCGGAACATCCCAGATCATTGTGGAACATTCCAGAACACTCTCGAAGGTTGTGGAATGTTCTGAAACATTGTGGACCATTCGAAGCCTTTTTTGTATGTGTGGAGCTTCCCGTTGATAGGGGTATATAAAGCAAGATCCGTCGTGGTTTCGAACGTCAATTCAATCTCATATCAACTCCCTGAGCGAAACCGGGTACCCCAGCTAGTAGTCTACTACACTATATCTACTACACTATATAATCTACTACACTATATAAAGAGGTAAGATTTGTTTGTTTGTTTGTTTGCATTGAATAGGCTCCGAAACTACTGAACCGATTTGAAAAATTCTTTCGCTGTTGGGAAGCTACACTATCCCTGGGTAACACAGGCTATATTATATTTTTAAAAAAATAGGCATCCTTACTAAAACTTCAATAATGCAACCCAAGGTGTAAAAAAATTACCTAAAATATTCTTTACATCGCGTGCGCTGCGAAAAATATTGATGATAGAATAAAATAATGTACTACGACTTTATAGAACACATTATTATTTACAAAAAAGTTCGCTACAGCATATGTCTAACTATTATGGTTATGCCACAATAAGTATTCTTTTATTTTAAAAAATTAATTAAAATGTCGCCGCTTAAAAAGGCTCTTTATTTGTATCTTGGTTTTAATCCTTATCAAAATAAATTACTTCATATTCAAGACAGCTTCAATACCTTTATTTAAATTTTTGAATTTTTCATTTCAGATATTTAATTAGATAGATATCACGAGTTTAAAAATGTTAGTATTAGAAAAAAGTTTCGGCTATGGGCCGGGCGGGAGAAGAGTCAAGAAATGAAGTGCCAGGTGGGTTGGCGGGACGGGGGAGCGGGAGAGCGGTGGCGGGGAAGGTGGAAGTGGAACGCTGTAGGGGAACGCACGGGAAAGGACATGCAAGGAGTAACATTTTATTTATTTGAATATGGCATTGCAACGCATGCCGGGAAACAGCTATATATTATAAAAGAAAGTAAAAAAAAAACGTGCGGACCGTAAAAACTCAGAAACGAGTCCCGGTACGATCAAGGTGACTATATGGTGCGGTAGATCTCTATCCCCCCTAGGGAATAAGGGTAACCGTTTTTACCTAAAGGGCGGGCTTTTAAAGATATAAGGGGGGGAAGTTTCGCCCTCTTGAAATTTCGAGAACAATCTTCCGGAAAGTTCTAGAAGGTTCCATAGAGCTCTAGAAAATTCTGGTAGGAGCGGCAGAGTATGTCGTGGAATTTTCGGGAATAGGGAATCGGGAACATCAGTGTGGAACATTCCAGAACACTCTCGAATGTTGTCCTGAGCGAAGCCGGGTACCCCAGCTAGTAGTTAATAATATAGTTACCAAAATCACCACCTAACGTAGTGGAAGTAATAAATTCCATGCGAGCTGACAACTTCCAAGAAAATAGTTTTCATCAGCAAGCAATTCTCGCAATTTGACGTGACGAATTTTTCAAACATCGTCCACTGGTAGCAACACTCCGACGATTGCAGGAAATCACAATATATGGACCCGTTTCAGTCCGAACCAAAATATAATTTACAATAAAAAGTGAAAAATTTCAAGAAGCTCCGCATGTTTACACACACAAAACTATATATTATAATAGAATTTCGAATAAATTTATTTATCTTTTTTTCACCTCACGTAAAATCACCTTCCGAAGTACTGCAATTTAACCTCAGACACCTTGTACATCTTTAAAAATCTTTCCTTATTTTTTCTTTATAATTTCCAACCAGTAAGATTTAAGAATCTATGTTTGCCTAATAGAGTTAATAGCTGATCTGCACAAAGACGCCTTAAAAACTTTACTTGTGTAGGTACTTATTTGTTTTGCAAAAAATTGTTTTAGTAAATGTCACTGCCCTACCGCTTATCTAAAGTATCTTTGTGTGAAGTTACATTGCCAATGAGCGCTTTTATTATTACAGTGAAGATTCGCGGTTACGGTACCGTGACGGCATAAAAAAGGCAATAAACGTAAGTTCCTTAACATAATAATGCTGCAGCTCTTTCAAAATACGAGATACACAATGTACGTAGGTCTGTTTCCTCCAAAGGAAAAAAGTCATAATTTTCTTACATCTCTCTCACACACCGCACCGTGACGTATCCGTAGACCCCTACAATACTACTAGCCGTGACGATAATTTTGAAAATATGGAATATAGTTACAAGGATAATATTGAAGTGTAAGTGAATACAAAAAATTCAGAAACGTCAAATGTCAATGCGCTGATGTTTTTGGTTTTGTTCTTAAACATATAATTCTGCAGCTCTTTCTTACACACTAAATAACAACGGTCGTAAATGAGACGGTGAACGTATGTCTGCACCCCTCCAAAGGAAACACACAATCATTATCATACATCTCCCTCACGCGTATAAAAAAATGTACCGCAATTCACTTCATACGTTTTTTGTATGTCTCATCTTTTATCTCACCATTATTTAATTTGTAAGAAAGAACTGCTGCATTATAGCGATAAGAAACGTATTTTTAATGCCTTTTTGCCGTCACCGTACCGTAAACGTGAATCGTCACGGTAATAATAAAAACGCTCAATGGAATGTCGAGAAGAAAGCTGATCACGACATGAACTAAAAATTAAAATCACTCGAGGCTGACTACAAGTTTTAAATCCATCGATATAACAGGGCTTACTACAGTGTTGGATTATTATTCATAAAATTAACTGTCTTTTATATTTTTACTTTTAAGTAAGTCGGGTCATGATCGTAAGTCATAACTACTAAAGAGATAGATCGCTAGAAATGTGTTTTGAGCGTGTCTGGTGTGGACGAAGTCAGGGAATTTTTTCGTGCCTTTAAATTTTACTTCCCTACCTTCTTCTTCCCCATCTCTTTCCCCTCCCCACCTTTAGCCTCACAACATACCCCAATTGGAGATGCAGAGAGCAGCTGGGCTCTTGTGAGGTATTCACATTAAAAAATATAAAAAACTTCGAACATCGAAATTCTTTTTCGAATATATAATCAATTTCATTGACTATCCGGTCCTGAGAGTCTAAAGCAGTGATACGGTAGACCTCCAGGGGTTCACGGGCGTTATAAAAAAATGGGGGTTCACAAGTTGTAAGTGGGGGTCCACGAAAATTTATCTGGTTAAATAGTAAAGAACAAAAATGTTGGCTTGGCTTTACCTATCAATGAAGGCAGATAATACACTACCCAAAAAATTAAGGGAAAAAAATACACATTTTTTGGTGATTTTTGACAGGCTGTATTTCGGTGCAAATGGTCGTATTGAGACTTTAAAAAACATTTTGAAGCTTTAAAATTCTTATTTTCAGATTTTTGACTAAAAAAATTTAGGAGCTGCGGTTCTCAAGAAATCCTAACAGATAGCGCGAAAAAATAATTATGCAAAATTTTTTTTTTGTCCACGGGCTTGAAATTTTTTTTTCAGTTTTTTCGACTGGCATCACGTAACAGGTCCACAATGCATTCACGTGTTCTCAAATAATAGTGATCCACATATTTAATTTCACCACGGTTATCATTGGACTTCTTGCGATGTTTCCTGTTTTCCTATTTATAATATTTTATTTAGTTTTCCCATATATTCCCATCATAATTTTAAAGTTACAGCCGTCTTCCCAACAGAATAAAGAAGAACACATTCAAATTTTCCAATACAAAACTGGGTTTACGAAATTTAAATGGAGTGGAGGTCTACGATTTCAGGCGAGTGTAAGACAAGGCACTGGGCTTGTGGGCTCGATGGAACATTATTTGTTTCCATTCAAATTCGTGTGGAAGGCACTTCTAGTTTTCTTCTTTACTCTATGCTTCTTTCCATCAAGCTGGACATTTGGGCATTGGCAAAATAAACTAATCGATAAAATCATATTCTGTGCGTAAACTAACTAAAGGAAAGGGTAATGAACGTGGAACACCTCGCAAACCGAATCCGTATAACTTCTCCCTCGGATGCCCTTACAGTATTATTGTGAGTGTATTGTACAAGTATGTATCTGCTTCAGTCAAAGGAATGTGGGATGTGTGTCACCAAAGTGTGGCACGCGGACTCGTATAGCAGGGGTGGAAGAAGGGAAACTTACACTTTCTTCGCCATTGAACTATGTGGTCACTAGGGTCTGCAATTCCGCAATCCCGCATCCCGCAGTCCCGCGGGGTTCCAGCTATGGGGGATTTACGAAATTGCGGACAAAAAAGTTTTCAACATAACATTTCATACCGTCCCTTGTGCTTTGAACATCAGTGCTTTGAACATCAGTGCTTAAAACATTCGTGCCTTCAGTTATTCTAGTGTTTCCCCCCATTCTATACCATCATGTCCTCCCCCCTTCTCCAAACCTCCGACGAATACCAACGCCTTACTCTCGAGATACAGTCCTTCTTTGCCAACCACCCCGACCCCAACAACATGTCCCTTGAAGACAAAGAACATGTCTTCAACCTGGCCTTCCGCAGGTTTCACAGTTCCCCTCCCAACTCCCCCTGCAACTCATCCAGCCTCGCCCAGCCAACCCCCCCCAACCTCCCCCTTACTGCCCCCCAAACTGACCCACATATCACCCCTCAAACCGACCACCCCCTTACCACCCCTCAAGATAACCGCCCTACTACCGCCCCCCAAACCGTTTGCCCTCCCATCGCCTCTCTATCCGATCGCCCCCTCACCGCCTCCCAACCCGTTGGCCCTCCAATCGCCCCTCTAACCGCCCCCCAAACCGATTGGTCCACTATCGGTTTAGGTTTCCTTACCTTCCCCCTTAACCCCCCCCCCCCCCCCAACCAAGGGGCAAAGACGTCACTCCTCATCCTCGCGCTCCAGCGTCACCAAAGAGCCAATCCAACCAACTTCCGACAACACAGGCCCCGAGGTAATGGCCTGGGTCTGTGTCAGACCATCCCGCAAACGAGTCCGTCTAAAGAAACCCCCCCACCCGTTCTCATTCCAAAATACCAAGAAGTTCCTTCCCAAGCTAGTAAACCGATCCCTCAACCACACCTCCTTCAAACACAAGCCCCACCCCTCAGTCTACCATTCCCCTCACCCCTCGACATGCCACCGCCCCCCCCAAGCCTTCCTGCTCTTCCCCCAAGCCCCGAAATCTATCTACCTACCCCCCCTTCCATCTCTCTTACTACCCCCTCCCCCTCCCTACCCCTCTTCAACGTCCCCAATAAAATAAAATAAAAACAATTAACAATCACTAAGTTCTACAACCATAAAACAAACTCATGATGAAGGAGAAAGGGGCCATATGGCCCGGCGCTCCGAAAGACAGTATATCACAAGTCACAAGTCGGAATTGCGGAATTGAAAAAAGTACTAAATTTTCACATAAACATGCTGTTCTGATTTGCATGCATAGGTACTTGGCGAGTTGTGAATCGCATGATACGCACCCACCAGATTGCCCAGAAGTCAGTACTTATTACCTATTTATTTATTTACTGATTAACGCCCTTTTCGGGGCTTTTACATATGTATATGAATGGTAAGAAATGTACAGTATCTATTTTCATAACTGAAATGCCTCAGTAACAATATTTTATAGTTGTTTAAATATAAATTGAAGATGTCCACTGACTTGGTATAATTGTTGCCCTCCTTTAGTATTCTGGGGAAAGAGGAATACATATGGTAGTTAGTCCCAGAATTTCTGCACTGAAATAAATTCTGACTTCTAGTATTACATAGTGGTACCCGGATAAGAAGTTTTTACGTTCATATTTTTACCAAAGTTTTCTTAAAATACTTATAATGTTATTTTTATCGATTTTTATAATATTATTATGATTGACATGAAAAGTCCTCTTAAATGACTTACTACTTTACCTTTTCAAATAATATTTTAGTTGCGTATTTTTTTTAATAATACACTAGTATCACAGATAATTGAACCAAATAAAATGCCTGTAAAATGTTGGCATTATTTCAATTTGTACCCTTTAATAAAAGTCTTCTAATTTCTTAAATTCTAAATAAGATTTTTAATTCTATCCCGCAGAAAGGTACAGGATTTGCATACCCCAGTAGTCACAGTTTCGTGGTGGAACATACTATATAGAACCCCTTTCTAACATTCTTTCTATTTCCCTTTCGACTAAAAGGAAATAGTTTGAGAAAGCAGTGTCAAGAATATACACAACGCCCAAGAATATGGAAGTGGAATTCCGAGACGCCGTAGTAAAAAGTGGCACCATAATGAATCAGTAATAAGGAACTCCAGTGAAAAATATTATGGCTTTAAAAAAATATGTTCATATAGACCAATAAACGCTGGATATGAATATATAACTTTTATTTAATAATATTAAACGTACAGTTTTAAAAAAAATATTAAAAAGTGCATTTTTAATATTCTCGTTAAAACACAGCGTTAAGTTGGTATGCTGTGTAATGCTGTCATGGTGACGTCACGATGGAAGATTCACTGTAATTCATTTGGGTCATTTATATGGGAATTTAGGTATGACACAAGCGAATGTTCTATATATTTCTTATTTTTGAAGATGTCGTAAAAGCATATACCTTTATAGAAAGTTAATAGAATTGCCTTTTAGATTTTTGTATCTGACATATACGATTGTGTTTGAAAAATGCAGTATTTTAAGTTTCAAAATGAAAAAAATTTAAAAAAACAGCCGACGGTCAACATATTCTATTAAATGGTCGAAAAAATTAGGAAAATTCAAAATTTAAAAAATACAGTCCTCTTACTTTATGAATTTGGAATAAAACTGTCACTTCACTTTTTATCTCGTTCATACAATTAAAAAGGATAAAAAAATATTATAATAATTCCGAAAAAATAACTGAAAAAATCCGACATCTCGGATTCGGTTTTACGCAATTAATGCGTTGATTTGTCGAATTTGTATTTATTTACACATGCATAAGGCTTTTACATTATCAAATAATATTACTTTTATGGAAGTTTTATTAAATTCACGCGGAAAAGTCATAAAAATTATAGAGAAGTAACCTTTGATTATGTAATGTCAGTAACCTAAAAACCGAACGAAACTAAATCACCAACAAAACATTATTTAAGGACTAAAACTGAAAAAAAGTAACGGCAGCATTGGTACTTATGCTGAATTACACTAATATCACAGTGAATTAATCATTTAAACGAAAATTATCATCAAAAACATAAAACTGCAAGTAAAATTCATCAACGTCATTCATTGTTTTGCAAAGAATTTGATTTCGCCTTTTGCAATAAATAAGCCAATCAACGCGTTATAATAAACAAGATGGCCGCGCGCCTGAGCAAATCTATGTGAGATTCAAGAAAACCAACATAAAAATCTAAAATACGTGAATCGTTATTTTAGTAGATGACGTCACAAAATTCACCATAGATATGGGTGTTTTCGAGGGATCTCCAAAAATTAAAACTTTGAAAATTATTTTAACTATTAAAACTAACTCTAAAAAAAAAAAAATATGTAGTAATTTAAGTTAGAAGGTCATTTTTCATAAAAAAAATAAAAAAATGGACTGGACTTCTCTATTAAGTCAAAGATCGGTAGAAAATAAAGGTTTTTTTGAAACGATGTTCGAACGAAAATGAAGCCAGGAGTGTGTTCTGAGATTGTGTTGTATGACGACTTGTCCTCTCTGGCTGCGGGATATGTCGTTGGGGTTTGGCCTTCAAGAACACGATAATTTTTTCGTCAAATGAAATTACTTTAATACACGAGAGATAATTTCAACTACCTCTGGTTTTATTCGTTTATTTTTTATGATTGATATATTTTATAAGAAATACATAATAATAATTATCTGGTAGTATTATTATCTTAATGAATGTAATGTATATAATTAGGATTGTTGTAAACGGAAGTGGCGCCCTCTCTTATTTCCAAAAATAACCATTCAAGTTTTCAAACAGCATTCCTGTTTCAAAAACTTTTGTACGATTTCCCGACCAACTTTTTCAGTTTTCCTATTTTCCGACATGAAAAAATCTTCACAAAACAAAATCAAAAAGATAAATGTTTTTATAAAAAAAATCCCGATCCATTTACAATTTATCCAATTTTTATTCTCGGAAAAATATTTTCAGAAAAATCACAATTTCTTAGCATTGGAAAATTTACAAATTTCACAATTTATGAAAAATATAAATGTCATTTTAAAAATTTTACTACCCAATTCAGGCTAATTTTCCGATTTCCTCAGGAGAATTTTTTTCAGAAATACAAAGTTTTGCAGAATCCAAAATTTCCGACACGAAAAATTTCCAAACTTCAAACCACAAAAACAAAAAGATAAATTTTTATATAAAATTTCCCGTCCCATTCTCCGATCAATTTTCGGGGCTAAAATTTTCTGATTTTTCCAATTTTCCCGGAAGAACTGTTTCAGAAAAATATAAATTTCCCAACCTGAAAAATTACCAAACTTCACAAATTAGAAAAAAAATAAACTTCTTAAAAAATTTCATATCTAATTATCAAGAAGATAAATGTAGAACCAAGCATAACATTTACAAACGTTACATTTCTATCGAAAACCAACAGGGAGCGGAAGGGGGGAAGGGGGTAATAAAAATACTGTACATCCAAAAGCATCTCAATTAATAAAATTAAAACCAAAAAACTTTCTATCTTTCGTTGAGTGGCGTTGCAATGTCTTTCGCGTCCAATAGTTATTATTTACTCGCTAGTTATTATATAAATGGTAATTTTGGAGCTCTTAAACAGATATCTCCCCAGATAGGGGAGGTTTAGGGGGAAAATACGAATGTTATGTCAAAATACACAATTTCGTCGGTGTTCTTCATTTTCTTTAGTTCTGATTGACCGTAAAATTGTTAGTTAATGGGAGTTTATTACTTAGCAGAAATTAGTTTTCATTCGTCCAATGAATTTCAAATGAACGAAGTTATATAACATAATATGTTGTTTAACACATACATATTATGTACATACATTGGGTGGGCATTAAAAAATAGTTTTCATTCGGATAAAAAAATAAATAGGTACCTGTGTGAGAAGTAAATTTTTGCACACTTCTAACAATTGCTGTTGACGCACAGGCAAAACTCTACTATCAAGGAACTTTACTAAAGTCAAAAATCATTTTTATCAACTAGTTTTTATTATTTTAAATAATTAAAGTTGATAACGAAGTATAGATAAAAGAAAAATCATCGATTTATAAACGACGAATAAGTACCTACTCTGAAAGTATTGTTTCAGTTTAAAATATTTTAATCTCTAAATCGAAACGCAAAAAAAATTCTCAATGCGATTTTTAAAACGATTAAATTGAATTAATTAACGAAATTAATTTTAGGGTATCAGGAAAGAACAGATTTTCTTACTTTTTATGGTGAAGATGAATTCTATGAAATGAAATGTGCCACTCCATGCAGAAAATGCTAGAGTAAGGAGTAGGTACGTACGTATTTATAATATTATTGTGTGTTTACAAAATGATGTTATCATTTTTGATAACCCTGAGTGGATGTTCGCGAGCGTACTTACTAGTGATAAATCCGCAGTACATACTTCACCGATTCCTCACTACTAACGACACCACGCACCAAGTACTACTCCCAGGATAATAACATAATTTCCAGTTAAGATTTACGGATCGGTCCATTGACCTGCAGGATAAGAGCTCGCTATCTATCAAGGATAATATCATTATTCTGAAAACTTACGGGTTTTAAGGAAATCGGAAAAGAAGCTGTTTTCTTGAAACGCCGCGCCGTGTTTAATTTTAATCGTATTTTTTTTATGACATAAGTCGTAATTTCTTTATCAACCTGATGTCAGATTGTTTTCAAACAAATTGAAATTATAATTGAATCTGTTTTGTTTTCGCAGTTCAGAAAATAAATATTTTAGCTAGTGATTTTCCATTCGATAATCAATAGAATAATAAAATGTATTGGAATACTTATGAAGGTTAAGCCCATCAATGTAATATTTCAACATTGAAGAAAATATAACACCGATAAATTGAAACTAAACATGAAGCAGAACAAGCCACATAAAAAAATTAAATAATGACTTAGTAGTAAATAAATAGTTGGCTTATTTACAATTAGTAGATTATTTTATTTTAAAAGGCGGAAAGGAAGAAAACGCGTCCTGAGTGAGATTCGAGTGACATCTTGTGACGAGAGGAACGGGGATCACAAAAGGATCGTCAATTGGCCGCGTATTCGGTCCTGGTGCAATTACCTCCTCAGTAGGGGGGTCTGGTACCGCCGTGTAGGCCAGTCAGCCACTCAGTCAGTCAGTCAGTCAGCCAGGCTACCGGACGCACACACGGCACCGCGTTCTGCAGCCGCTGCACCGAGTCCTGTCTCCTAATCCTGCTGCTAGCCCTGCTCCTCTCTACTCGCTCCCTACTCCCTGGTCACCCACAGTCCTGCTTCTTCAGTCTCTGGCCACCAGCAGACCCTGCCAGTCCTGTGCACCAACTTCCCGTCTCACCGCTACAGAGATCGTATCTCCCATCTGTTCGTACACTGATAAGAATGGCAAACCGCGATCCGGCCGGTGCGCGCGGATTAATCCGCAAAATAGTTTGACGGCGATCGGTGTAGGGAGCGCGTGTGGCGAGTGGCGACATCAATCTATCTCAGTATTATCGTACTTTGACTCTGGCGTCCGTTCTCCGGCAGACTGCTTCCTCGTCCTCACTCGTGTAACGCGTCGGAGGCTCCATGGGAGGGGGGTGGTGAAGCAGCATGAGGGGCAGCACGGCGGGGCTGGCCGAGGCCCTGGAGGGGGAGTCTCGGCCTCACCGGGCGCTGCTGGCCGTGCTGGACACGCTCTTCTCGTGCTTGGTGGTGGCCCCCGCGGTGGTGGGCTACTGGCGGGGCACGTGGGAACTATTCAACATGTACGTGTACCCCGAGCAGCCGGTGCTCTCCTCGCTCCTTTCCATGTGCCTGGGGGCAGTGGGGCACCTCACGCTGATGCTGGCGCAAGGCTTCCTTAAGAAATATCTCCACCCCGACAGGTCTCGACTGAACTATTTCCTGTGCTCGCGCTTGTACACGGTAGTGTATGGTGTGGTGAGTGTGAACTCGTGGCGGGGCCCGTGGGGACTGATGGAGATGCTGATGGAACGTGGGAGTTCCGCGGCGCCTCTGCTGGTGAGCGTGGTGGCCCTGATGGCTCTCCGCTGTCTCAGAAACGTTATGGCGCCCCCGTTTGCTCTGGCTTTAGACAGACCGACCGAATACTTCGATGTGCCATCTATGTTCAGGATTTCGGTAAGGAATTAATCAACGTTAAATTTGTACCTACACCTAAACGTATAATTTTAATGTCTGCCACAATATAATATTATACAATTTACAACACCAAATAATTATGAGGGATATACAATACCACCCATGCACCAGTTTCAGTTCGAGTTCGATTGACCGTTCACAAAGCAAGCAGTCACTTAGCTTTGCAAAACATTTTTTGGAAGCATTTTGGAAAAAAATAAATATTGGTTAAATCATTGAAGTTTTTAATATTATTTATAGAATCATACTGATATCCTAAATTGACGCAATTACTCGACAGCTTTGCAAATCATGAAAACAAACAAAAGTGCACGCGTAAAGCCTTGCAAGTAAGGTCATGATGGACGATAAAGTAAATCCCATGAATTATTGAAATGATATTCTTTACAGATAAGTTTTTTGCGAAGAGATAAAACAATGCTGATCTAGATGTTCGCATGAAGCGTGGGTCGACATTAAACCATTTCCTAAGACACTCGTTTTATCTTCTACTTTGTTTGTGTTTATTTGAATAATTGTTTCATAAGACCACCCATTTGACCTTAAAATATGCTATTTAAATACTTTGACTTCCTAATGAGCAGCAAGATTAAAGTAAAATATTGATGTCTGTAGGTATTTAAATGTTTTTAAAAGAGTTGTTAGTTTTTTTTTTAAATCTTGTTTTAACTTACACATTAAACGAGATAAAATCAATAACCGGCTATTATGAGAATATTACCTATATCATTCGACAAAAGATTTATCTTTCCATAGCGACCAACTTAGTCCCTACGAAGCATTAAGAAAATGTTATTGTAATTACTGAACACTTTGGACAGGTTTGTTCGCAGAATTTGAACTAATTAAATTTCGAAATCAGTTTTCAAGTTCTGTGAAAGTTCTATTCAAATTGTGTTATTATTTCAGTCCTGTAAAGCAAACTGGCCCATAATGATAAAAAACAACTTAAAATCAATTTCAAAATTTGATAGTTTGTTCAATTTCTTTAAAACAACTGACGAATTAATTGGTGAATTTCATTCTGAATGGAAAATGGGAAGCTGTATTAGAATTTAAAAAAAATATTTATACTTTCTAATTTCTTTCACTGTCACTTTTCTTCTTGCAAAATTATCACTAGAAATAGTAATTATTTATGTAAATTCATTTTAAAAAGCACGTACAAGCAATGCAATCAGTAGAAAATAAAATCTCTTTCTTTTTTGTTGTAGTACGGGATGAAGTGATAAAAGTATAAAAGTGATAAAAGTATATAAAAAAAATTACTCTAATGCAAGGTTTAGGTCTACCGCACTCAAAGTGAGTAATTTTTATCAAATTTATTTAATAGGCACGTTTCATACAAATCTTTCGGATTTAAATTCAAAATACCCAACGAAACTGAAAAATTATTTTTGTAATCCAAAGGTGTATCAAATATCTAGAAGGTAAGGATATGAGCTATTTTATTAATTTTTGCTTTAAATTATAAGATATAGGCCATAAATGATTTTAATGTTTGACAATTTTTGAGGCAAATAAAAAACTAAAAAAAAAAATTGTATTGATTAATAATAATATAAAAAATAAAACTTCGTTAAAATGATTTTTTGGGTAGCAATTTCAATATAGAAACGACAAATGTTTCTTCCGACGTAAATAGGTCATTTGTTATTTAAATTTATACCGGTAAAAATGATTTAATGACATTATTTTTTTATTTTATATTTCATCATATTTTTATGATAAATATAGTAAAATTAATTTATTAAATGTTTTTCATTTTCTCACGCCACTCGCGAAAGATTAAAATATTTAATGGCATATATCTTTTAGTGTAAGCTCACAGCCGTACCAGATATTTGATATACATTTCGTTTAATAAATAATTTTTCAGTTTGGTTGGGTACTTTGATATCAAATCCAAAATTAAGATTTGTACGAAACGGGCCTAAACGGGCCGCGCAAACGTTCCTATTAATTTTCGCGAAGCTGGAAACGAAAAAACTATCAGTTTAGAATTGTTTTTTTTTTCAAGTGATAAGTAAATAACTAATTTCATTTAGACTTAGACAATTCGATCTCCAGAATTGGAGGAAATCCTGAGGAGCACTACCCGTTCGAAGTGTTTGTAAAAGAGGTTTTTGCAAAAGTGTGATGCGTCTCCAGTCTTTCGAATCCTCTTGTGGCTTATTTGGTTTAAGGGTCAGAATACCTTAGTTTTTTTTCCAAATATTTGGTATTTCTTCAGTTTTGTAATAATTTTGATATTCATGTTTTTTGTGAGACATACTTCACAGCAATACTACAAACGAAATTACGTTCGCAAAATGCAATATCAGATCCATGAACTCAGTAGGGTTATTATAATATTTATTTATTTATTTTGAATTTCACGCCCAGCTGGGCTTTTACATGCATTTTTTTTTAACAAAGAAAATCTAAATCTTAATGTGCATAACAAAATAAAATAAAAACAAAAAAACAAAATCAAAATCAAAATCATAACCAAATCTAAAACAAAAATACAATAAAAAACAAATTGAAATAATAACTAAATACTCCACCATGCAAGATGGAAAAACTGTAGACTGGGAAAAGTACAATACATGTGAAATAATTCGAAGCAGAGCTATTCAGTTGGATTAATTAATTTTGTTGTTCTTCTTTTTGATATAAATTCTACTAAGACTTGTTTGTATTTAGTGAATGATGTGTTAAATATGTCAACAACATCTTTATAGTCATTACCCAAATTTTGTATACGGCGAACGGGGGTATACAATTGTGGTTCTGTGTTGGAGTTGCCACAATAGAACGGTAGATATTGCCTCGATGTTGAATTGCGAGGTATATGGAAAGAAATCAAGTTTAATAGTTCAGGGCTGTCAATTGTTGAATTCATGATTTTATGTAAACATGTTAGGTCATATACTATTCTGCGTTCGGATAATTTTAATAAATTAAGTTGACATAGTAGATAATCATAGTTGATACATTCCCTTGTAATACCCATTCCGAAATTAATATATCTAAAGTTTTTTTTTAAATTCTTTCTATCGTGATTAGCATAACTAGGTGCCCATACTGTCGAGTTGTACTCGATTTGCCTCCTAACTAATAACATGTACAAATTTTTAATGGTTTGAATATTTTTAAATTGGCTGCAAATTCTTATTACAAAACCCAACATTTTCAAAGCTTTATTTGATGTAATTTCAATATGATTTATAAACTTCAGTTTTTGATCAAAGTTTACACCTAAATCAATCACCTCGGTTACAGCTGTTAGCACTATAATAGCATATAAAACCTACTAGAGAGATGATATTATTTATTTTGCTACATGAACTTATTACGTCTCGCTGCCTAATGCCCCTTCCCGTATTTTTAATGATTTATCTTAATTCATAAGAAGCATAACTCAAATAAGATAGATCAGATATCAACCTATAGTAGTGCAAAATGATTCCAACTGTTTTCCAGAATAAGCTTAAATCAAATAGGTTAGTGCTGTTATCAAATTCTTGTAGTAAAAAATTATCCTAACTGCATTAAATATGAAAAAGAATATTCATTTTGTTGTTTATTTTTTGTTTTTGTTTATTAAAATATTATATTCAAATCATCATCAATTAAAAAACAAAGTTTCAAAGGTGCTCTCCTGTAAAATACCTATAATCATGTTAAGGTGCGATCTCACCTGACATATTCTTTGATCTATTTCAAAAAATCTATGAAATAGATCGGTGAGATCAGGCTTTTCTATGTGTAAAATGTGTAATTGGATGGAGAGGCGTACTTGATGCATTTACGTTGTCAGCATTTAAAAATAATTAAAAAATATATCATTAAAATTGTAATGAATGTTGATGTATGTTTAAATAGGAACAAAAGATTTATGTTTGGGATTCTTTGTTTGGACAACAATGAAGGTTATAAAAGGCATGTCTTGTATGAGAAACGGTCTCTTCTCCAACGACCACCACGCAGTAAACATTACATTAATATGTTCTATAACTATATGAGTTATATTATTTTATTTAACGGTCCCGAAACAGTTAAGTAAAGACATCTTAAAAATTATGTACCTATAAATTATAAATTGACCGTAGAGACTAATAGAGATCAAATGTGAACCTAGCAATGAGCTAGTTCTGTAATAAAAAAATAATATTTTCTAATTTAGACAAGCGGAAGCGAACCTACCTAACTGTTTACAACGGTGGTTGGAATACTCAACAAAGTGGTACTTCATCATTCCTTTGAAAATTCTTTAAAAGTAATTAAAAAATAACTATTAGATTATGTTTCTTTTTTCGACTTTTCAGAGGGGTGTTGAAGTTATACTTTGTTGAGTCGTCATGTAACCATTTACCCCATGATTATTTTTCTTCTTTATTTGAAATGAGTAAATTTTTTGATGTTTAGAAATAAAATATTCTCAGTTTTTAAGTCAAGTCACATTCCTTGTTCTTTAAAAATTCTAGAATTTTCATTTTAAACATATTTTTCATCAAACCTGGGTTGCGTGGTCCCAAAAACTAATACCTCATTCGCTCAATGACAATTCTGGTTTATCGCTCCTAAAATTATATAATGCTTTGAGTACTGACATAAAGTCAAGTAATTCTAAATCACTTTATATAGCACGTGTACAACGCTGGATATTTGAAAGGGGGCTGGCGTACTTCAAAGAATACATGAGTTCTTAACAATACATTTTAACAATTATTAATTTTGTATTTCAAAATTTTTGTTTCCATTTTTATTTTTATTTGAAAATAAAAAAATTCTCTTAATTTTTCACCTACTTATATTTATGTTTTAATGTATGTATTTGTATAGAGTACCTACATGAGTTCTTAACACTAATTTTTTATTATTAATTTCTGTATTTCAGAATTTTAATTTTAATTTTTTATGTTTATCTTAATTTTTATTTAGTATCTTTATTATTTATTTATTTATTTATTTATTTATTTATTTACGGACTTACGTCCAATTTACAACATAGTATAACGAAAAATTGGGAATGTACATTGTAAGGGTGAAAATGGTACATGAGAGCAAAGACAAACAGAAAATAGAAGTGTCAAGTCAATTCAAGACTTTGCAAAAATTACAGTAAATATAAAATATCATCATTTATTTAAAGAGCGACAGAATTCATTCAAGCTTATACCAAAAAAATCAAGGTCTTGTCGTGAGTTGACCATTCTACACATTCTGGACAGTGGTGAGTTGTAACCATAATTAGTGGAGTGCTGATTGAGGAAGAGTAGGTCTTTATTTCTGAGTCTACGAGAAGGTATATTGAATGGGATGAGTTATCTGCTTAAATAGAATAGTATGTTTAGTTCCTATATAAAATATTAAATGTATGACTACAACAACACGGGCATTATCCTAGTGTTTTAGCCGAAAAAACCCAAAAATCTGTAACAAATAAAATATCTGAAATAAAAATTTTAAAAATCCTATTATAACTTTGCAGTAACAAAAATTTTAATGAGATCGTGAACTTCAATATTTTAAGGCATTCAAATGTGCGTTAAGTACTAGTTGCATTTATCCATGTGCAAGAAAATTAAAATTAACCTGTCAGTGGCTGAGTTGGCATCTCATTTGGATCCCACCCAGGCGCGAGTGTTCGATTCCTCGGCTGGCTAAGTCCTTTCAAGCAAGCAACATTTTCCGCTTAGTGTGGTGAAAGTAGGATTTTTTAAATATTGTCAGGTTATTCGTAACCCGGGTACGTTTGTATTTCTAAAAAAAAAATTGCTTCCCATGTTATAACTGTTTCTTTACCAACAATCAGAAAAAAATGTGGAAACTTTGGAGTGAAATGTAATATTTTTTTATAATTTAAACAAGTAACAATAAGTAAATAAAATAAATGTAATAGCCTTTATTAAAATACCAGCTAGCGTTGACCGAACTTCGAAGGGGGCTTTTCAAAATCAGACAGTGTCCTTCCTCTTGATCGAATCAAGTTGTTTGCAGTCAAATGCAAAATTTTATCAATACTGGAATAAAAGAAATGTAGATTTGTATAAAAATAAAACAAACACCGCCCGCTACAAAATTTTTTCTTTACACAAATATGTTATGTACGGTTCCATGTCAACTCAACATAGTGGTATTTTGACACCCCTTTAAAAATTCATGTTCAATTCATACGCGGTAGAAGTGAAACTTTCAGAAAACTAAAGTAGGCAAGAGTGAGGAGGCTACAAAGCACTTTTTTTATCAATGTGAAGGATGATTTTTTCCATATTTTTGTAGTCCAAATTTCGAATTCCTGTGCACCTTTTCCTATACATCTTATTAGTATTTATGTTTTCTTCTTGAGACGATGTATGAATGTGAGTGAGGCAAAGAGTGTGTGCCAAGACCGAATTGTTTGGCGGTCCGTCCTCTCTGCCTACCCCTGCGGGGAAACGGCGTGATGGTTAGTTAGTTGGATGTTGCTTTCTTTTGTGTTTCTTTGACTGTTCATTTTGGTTCGAAGTGTGGGTTCGAGGTTTGAGTGGTTCGAAGATTGGGTAGGATAAGTAAGATATATTTATTTTTCATTTTGACCCTTGGTCCGTTGAATGTCTGGCGCTTTATACCACCAAATCAAAGAAGACTTGCGTGGAATCGTGGATTTATCGTATTATATTAATAAATATCCCATGAAATAAATAAATATTTTATTATTATAAGCAATAATTATCAACCTGATACACTCATCCACAATGAAAAAATCTTCCGAGAAAAGATACATGCCGCCAATGGGACTTGAACCCGTGTCCTTCTGATTAAATAAAAATCTTGTCTTACGTTAGTTTATCAATTAAAAAATAATAATTAAATATTCTATTGCTATCTCATTCTCTCGCATGCGAAATCATATTATATGTATTTGTGTATTTTTAGTGTCGCTCGCTTTTGTTTCATCGAGTTTCAAATCACAACGGTGCTAAAGAAGTTTTGACTGCAAAATAGCTCAAAACCTAAACCAGCGTAATGTATTTAAACAAGTTTTTTTCATCATTTTTAATGACTTTTCAAAGGAGTGGTGAAGTTGTATATTGTTGAGTTGTCCGGTCACCATTATGTAAATTATTGACACTAACAACGTCTTGAAATGAGCCAAAATAAAAATCTGTATGAATAATCAAACAATGTTACTAACAACAAAAAAATCGTGTGCAGTTTACGCGCGGTAGAAGCGAAACTTTACCAAAACAATCTCAACAAATACTTGAAGAGTGAGGTCATAATCAAAGCGACCAATGAGCGCTGACGTAGTTTCCGTTTCATATCTCAACCAATAGGAGCCTTTGCGGCCCATGAGCGCAGTTAATGCGTCGCAGGTGCAGTAATCGTCATTTCCGTTTCATCCGAAATCCAAATCACAGCGGGGCTACAGAAGTTTCACTTTAATAAAATAATTAATTTTTTTATACTCTGCCTGAAAGATTTTTCAGGGTCAAGTGTTGTGTAAATTGCCTAATCACTAGGCGTTCCCTTCAATCTCCGGTAAAACCGGTGATCGGTGTAACTAACAGCTTCCGCACTCTGCCCACAACTCCAGCAACTAGGTGACAACAAGAGAAGCAAACTTTTTATTTACGCCCTTGGAGCATTTTCATCAATCGTGTAACATAGTAATAATACAAATAGAAACAATAAAATACAAATTTTTATTTTATAATATTATTTCTCTTCCTTTACACTAATAGAAAGGAAGGGAAATTAAAAAAAAAAGAAATAACAATATTAGAATAATAATAAAAATTTTATCAGAATTAAATTTTGGTAAGGAATAAATGAAAATATATAAATAATATAATAATAAATTAACTTATTTCCAAGCCTACGTAGTCAGATTTGATTGGGGAGTTAATGAAATAGTTAGTTTTCGACGTTTTCGGATAAACAAAGAACAGCTCTGGAAACCTCGTGTCACGGTTTGGTACTCGGAATTTTATTAGTTTTGTTAAGTCAGGCACGTCAAGTGATCCATTAACTAATTTGAATAAAAGTACCAGATCGCTCTTGATTCTGCTACAAGATAAGTCAGTTAAATTAAGTACTTTTATTAAGTTATCATGATTAATTTTTTCAATGGGTATGCAATTAAAATTATGAGAAATAATATTGGGATTAAATTTAAATTTGGCATTAGGTGATCTTATATGCATTACTTTGGTTTTTTGGCATTTATTAATCGTCCTGCATCATGAGACCATTAACAAAGTTGATTAAAGTCAATTTGCATGAGTTCAATTGCAGTTTTTAGATCTTTATGTGATATGACCAATGCTGTATCATCTGCGAATACAAAATGTTTAACAAAAGAGAAAAGTTTTTTCATTATAGTTACATAAATTATATATACAGTGTAGGTCCCAATATGGAACCTTGTGGAACTCTTTTTCTAAAAGTATTATTTATTTTGGTACATATTTTTCTATCTCTATTATGTACATAGATGAAACTAACAACGTCTTGAAATGAGCCGAAATTAAAATCTGAAATGAAATGTCGAAAAATTGTTATTAATAAAAATAAAATATTTAGTGTTTTTTTTATTAGACTGCCTGAAAGACATTAGGGGGCATATATTAATTACTTGAGCTCAAAAGGAGGGGGGGGAAAGAATATACGAAGTGGCCCAAATTTATCTCACCAAGGGGGGGAGGGGTCTAGATTGGAAGAAAAACTGCTCACGTAATTAATGTATGCCCCCTTAGGGGGCATCCATTAATTACGTGAGCACAAACGGGGGGGGGTCCAGCAAAATCCACGTTACTTGAAAAAAATTTAAGAATTAATCTCACCGAGGGGGAGGGGGGGGGGGGGGGTCTGGATTGGAAGAAAAACTGCTCACGTAATTAATGGATGCCCCTTTAGGGTTAAGTGTTTAACCTATTACCTATTACCTAATCACTAGGCGTTCCCTTCCATCTCCGGTAAAACCGGTGAACGGTGTAACTGACGATTTCCGCAGTTGTTCCGAAACTCCAGCAACTATGTAGGTGACAACAAGAGAAGCAATTTTTTTTGTCATATTTACAAATCTTAAATACTTTCGCGTATTTGTAGATTCTGATTCAGTGGATGCGACGAAATTAGCTACCTATTTTTGAAGTGAAAACTTTTGTAGCACCATCGTGATTGGAAACTTGATGAAACGGAAACGATCGACATTAAAAAGAGACAAATAATCTATAAGATTTAGCCTGCGAGAGAATGAGATGGACAAATCGGTGTCCTCTTTGTGCAGTGCTTTATCAAGAAAAATTTTACGTAATTTTCAAACTTGGTAACAATATTATAATTTTAAAAAAACCTACATTTATCCTACTCCTGTTACTGCACAACTCAGAATTAAATTAACTTAACCTTTGAAAGATCATTAAAAGTGGTGATTTTTTTATTTATTTGTTAAATAGGTAACTTTAGGTTAGGTATTTTTAAAATTATTTTGTTCGTAACTTTTAATTATTTTTCAAAGAGGTGTTGAGTTGACTCGATTCTTGGCATGGAACCGAAACTCTGCATTCGTCTCATTCTCTCGAAGTTTAGTTTTCTGATGGTTTCACGTCTACCGCGTGAACTGCACACATGATTTTTTTTAATTAGCACCGTTGTGGTTTGAAACTCGATAAACCGAAAAATAGTGACACTAAAAAGAGACAAACACATACATGGATTAAGCCTGCGAGAGAATGAGATAGTTGTGAGGAACGCCCGTGTGAGGATTAGGTTTAGGTGCCCCACGATTAAGGGAGCCAATGTGAGGAAAAAGGAGTTTGTGAGCACCTAAATAAAACCTACGATGAGGGGAGTCGAAACCATGTCGGCAGGTTTGAGCGCTCGTTCTCCTGGGTCGAAGGTCGGCACGGCCTTATTTTCAGCCCACACCAAATCAAGGGTCAAACATTTCAGTTAAAACTATTAAATGAAAAGAGTGTGGCTACTTGGACTTAGTTTATTCATAGAAATGGCATTTACATCGTCTCGGCTAACAGTAAAACATCTCTCTCTCTCTGGTTTCAATCCTGGGATTGGTTTGCAGCAATTTCCTTTAATTTTCTTTTCCATTCTTCCCTGTCTTGTGCGGCTCTTTTGAATTCTGCATATGATGAGCAGCGCACGTCCACCAGCAGGTCGTCCAGGTACTCTCGGCGTGGGCGTCCCCTAGAGTTTGTCCCCTCGGTAATACCCTCCATTATGGTATGCAAGAGACCTTCTTGTCGTATAACATGTCCGATCCATCTTGCACGCCTTTCGGACAAGGTCCTGAGCAGGTGCCTTCCTCCTTCGATACTTTGGAGAACCTCCTCATTTGTAATGTGGTCTCTCCAGGAAATTCCTAATAATCTTCTATAGGACCACATCTCAAAAGCCTCTAGTCTCCGTTTATCTCTTTCGGATAGGCACCATGTTTCGCAGCCGTACATCAAGATACTCCACACATAGGTCTTGATGAGGAGTATTCGCAGTTTTAGGTCTATATTATTTGATTCAATTACTTTCGATCTTTTATTGAATGCAAGCCTAGCCTGGTGTATACGGCTGTCGACCTCGCTCTTAGACCGACCGTCCCATGTTATTTTGCTCCCGAGGTAGACAAACTCCTTGGTGTTCTTTAGTGGAACTCCTGCCATCTCTACTCTCATCTGGTGTTGCGTTCGGCCTACAGTCAGCAGCTTTGTTTTGTCTTTATTTATCTTCATGTTGTAGTTGTTTTGAAGAATGCTTTGCATGGGAACATCTATGGGAACATAAATCATCTTTGTGGGTGTTTCGTAGCCTATCGGTCTCCTCTTTGTGCAGTGCTTTGTAGCCTTTCAGTCTCCTCTTTGTCCGGTAGTAGCCTTCCCTCTCTTATCTAGTTTAGTTTTCTGATTTTCTGAACGTGTCACTTCTATACCTTGTGAATTGTTCAATTTGCTCACATGTTCTTTTTAAATATACGAGGCTGCTTATAGAGATGTCTATGTCTATATCGTCACATTATATGGCATTATACAATCTATGTTCATGTTAGAATTAAGCAATATTTTTATTAAATAACTCAGCTTCCTATTATGGGCGCGTGTTTGGCGTGTTTCCCGACTATACACCGGTGTCGAAGTGATCAATGACGCTAGTTCGTCATTCTTCAATTAAAGCGTTCCACACCACCTGACGCCTGTGCTCTAAAGATAGCAATCCTTTTGTTAAGATATGATAATCTAACAAACGGACCACCGGTTTCTGCAAAGAGTCATGAGTTTTTTCAAGTATTTTCGGGCTCCAGACTAGAGGTGGCCAAATTCAACAGTGGGGCGTACTTGCGACTTTTACAGGATCAGCAGTAGTGTAGGTACTATGAAGGCGAAGCTTTGTGATATCACTGCTTACAAATCGGTTTATATAACGAACACAAAAAATGTTTTTTTAGATAAATTGATGCTTATTCTATCGTTTTGAGTAAAATTAAAATAAAATTGTTAACGGCTTTATAAAAAATATAAGAAGAAAAAAAACTTTTTTTTACAAATGTACGAACTATATAAGAAACAACATTAAAAAATATAATATTTTGTATGAATTATTTGTAACAATTTCTCTTGATTATCTTTTTTTCATATAAATTTATTCACAAAATAAATAAAAACCACTTTTGCACTTGAAATCGAGCGTTTCCAGACTCGGTTTGCCTAGCGAGTTTTATGCCTATTACCTACATTGGTGTGATATGCTAATATTTAAAAAAAAAAAATTACATTATCGATGTTGTTGTAGTCGAAATTTTTTTTTTCAAAATCGGTTTTTTGTATGAAAAATTTCAGGAAATTTCAGTTTGGTCGTGCGTCTCACGGATTTCCTGAAAAGCTTCATACAAAAATCTTACTTTTAAAAAAAAAAGTTTTCATCTATAACAGCATCAATTGAGCCGTTTTTTAATATTTGTTTTATATTGCACGCCCGTCTTCTGAGAGGCTTACTCGACTCTGGCTTCGATTTAGCCAATGTTTCTTCTTTGATTAATATTTCTTCTGTACCAAAATACAGATTATACAAAGAATAGAATTTTTGATATTCTCTCTACGATTGATAAAAGAGAACCGCAGGTTTGCTAATAAACAATAAAGATTCAGATCAAAATTTTTACTAGGAACTACTTTTCTTCACTTTTAAATCGGATCTATTTTTATAATGGCAAAGAAATTAATTTTTACTTATCACTTGACCTACACTGATAAAAATGTTCAAATTTTGATTTGTGTATACTATTTTTTCCTAATTTTATCACATAAACTTTAGACTTCTAATAAAATTATGTTATGAATTAATTTCTAGTTTCAGGGAAATTATAAAGGCATTATAAAAGGAATTCCAGTGAAAATATTTTGCTTTTAAAAAAACTCTTTTTTTAATTAGAAAATAATTCCCCTCAGGGCCAATGTCATTTTGGGGATGCTGTGTGGAGTCTTTTTATAAAAGGAAGGAGAGGAATTTCTGGGAAGGAAAACGGTACGAGGGGTGAGTAGGAATCTGGGAGTCAGTGTGTCCAGTAGTGACGGATGTATGAATCCGTCCCTCCCTCTGCGGTGCAAGGCGATATTCCGAGAGAGTACGGCTGGAGAAGTCAAAGGAATTCCCTCAACCATTCTCTCTCGATCCGGCCTGCCATGCAGCTGGTATGCAGACGCATCCGCTGCCAAGACCCGGACAAACTTCACCCCGCGAACCCGGGCACCCCTGCTAAGTCACCAAACATAGCAAACCACTTCTTTTTCTTTCGTGTGGTGGGGGGTCAGAGGGGGACATCTAGGTCTGCGAGCCAGTCTAGGGCCTCCGGCGTTGCCCTGTGGACCTCATCAATCCCGTCGGGGAATGAATGGAGCGGGCATTCGTTGACCACATGTTCGGTGGTCTGCACCGCACCGCATTCACACAGCGAACCACTTGGGGTGACCTATGGCAGAGGTGTTGGTTATCCAATAAATGATTCCCAGGGCGGTGGTACCCATACCCGTCTCCTAATCTATTCATTCATTATACGCTGAAATCAAAATGTATAAGTTTTATTCTTCGACCAAGTATGGACGATGGTTTTATTATATATCTTTATTGTTCCATGCCAACTCAGAAACACCCCAGAAAGGTCATTAAAAGCTATAAAAAATATTTTTTTAAATAGCTGGTAACCCTAACCTAACTCAAACTATTTAACCAAAAAAAAATTATCATCGCTCTTAATGACCTTTCTGAGGTGCTTCTGAGTGGGTTTCATTCTGAGTTGTCTGGTCACCATATTATTATAAGTAGAATTCACAAATCTTCATTTAAAAATGAATAAAACACCATCCTTTTGAAACACCCTATTTGGTTGGAACGACTGAATCTTTTGGTTTTGACGTCACAGGTCACAAAACCAGTCCGCGATGTCCACATTTCATTCTAGTTATGTATAGAGATTTATAAATGAAACAGTTTTGTTTGTTTTAAAAAGATATTATTGTTTATGTTTCGCAGTGTTTACGGAATTGACAAATAATTTGGGTCTTCTTTAATGAAAATTCTGACGGAAAATGACGGAAATCTGTTACATTCGAGGTCAGTCAGACAATCTTCCCATAGTTGTTAATTAGTTGAGCGGCGTATTAACGCAATAATATTTATTTGGTAATCTGCTTACATAATTATTTTATAATACTATCATTGTTGATTATAACAATTCTAACTATAGGTAACAATTATACAACAATTATATAACAATTATAATTATAACAATTCTAACTATTCTAATAATAGGTACCACAAAGGGAAAATTCTTTCTAGAAAATATGCTGTTCACCCATCAAAGTGCAATAAAGGTTATTTATTGGATCACATATATTAAACCATCAAATATGCATCAAAATAATCACCGCCACAGAAAATTGGCCTATGAAAGGAGCATTTTTCTTACTGGTTATGGTTTGGTTTTGATGGCGTCACAACTTCTTTTTCGTAGAAATGCAGTTTTGAAACACTGATAAATTGTTTATCAGTCATAAATTGTCACAGATAAATTGTTAATTGCGGTCACGGATGTAATTTTGCACTTTGGTACAATACAATAACGTAATGACGAGATACTGACGTTTTGCCTAGTGTTCTTGGATTAAGTTATCGATAGCCAACAACGGTATTTTGTTATTCAACTAAGATATTTTTACACGGCGAAGCAACGCAAGGAGCAGGACATGTCCATTCGTCTCGAAATGTTCTTATGCAGATGGCATAAGGATGAAATTCACCGTTACAAATGCGACGGTTCCGCCAGTTTTAATTCATGAAAAAAAACATCGCCAAAATCATGTTATTTTTTATGTTGTGAAGTTAAAGCGCAAATGTTAAAATGTTTTTCGATTATTATCTAAAGAAGTTCATTTATTTTAAGTTCGTTTCCACATCATTTAATAAAAACATATCCGAAAAACGGTTCGTAAGTAGGAGATTTTGAACTTCTTAACTATTTTTTCTAGGCCAGAGACTTTATTTTTTCTAGGTTTATTATAAGATTTATCAAAAAAATGCATGTTTATTTCAAATGCGAAGATGTGTTCTAGTCGCAGTATTTTATTAATGCATCTGTAATATTTCTAAGTGATCAAATTTTCAAATCCAAAACACGTGATTTTACATGATTTTTCATGACTTTGCATTGCATCATCTTAAGAATAAACGATGTCGTGGCTCTCGATTACACCATGAAAAATGCAGTGCCTTTTGAAATAAATGTGTATGGTGACATATCACAGACAATTACAGACTTGTGGGGAGACCCGAAAAAATAAAACTTTTAAAATTATCTAATATCAAAACTAACCCTAAAAATAAAAATAAACGTCTATTGTAAAACGTGGTTAAGCATTTAAAACTTTTAGTCGGTTCAGTTCTTCCCTCAGCGCAAAAATATTTAAATACATCATAATTTTGACAATAATTTCGACATAACCTAAAGATACTGTGATGAAGAATTTTTACATCTGATGGTTGACACTGCAAGACCAGAGACTTTGGCTGAATCGCATCACGGCACAATACACGAAAGTCCATCAATATATTATGCTTTTAAATTTTTTATATAGTGTAGTATTCTGTAGTTTTAGACACATTAACAGATTCTCCAATGAATGGAGATTACTTCTTGGGAATAATAGATTCTTGATGTTTATCTGGTTTTATTATATAGGTACTTCGCGTATTACAATATTGACCTCGTTAGTCGACCTAACTAGGAGCTGGCTAAATGAATTCTAATGAGAGGGTTCCAGTGAAAGCTCTCCCTGAGCTGTTCGACCCTCTGTTGGTCCCCACAGGTACCAAGCTACCTGCCATCTAGCGGAATCTAAGGACAGCTCTTAGCACTGCCATCTTTGTCTAAAAGCTTCCAGCTTTTAGATACACTACATATAGGTACTAATATAGCATTGTATCCATGTCTGGGTGTTGTACTGTAAGTTACTTAATTGGACATATACATAGGTATAGCCAGCTGCCTTAAAGATAATTTAAAATAAATACAAGATTTCATGTTATCTAGAAAAATCTTCAAAGACAAAAAATATTTTAAAATTGTTCGCATTTAATCATAGGTAAAAACTGCTACACACTTATGAACACAATATAAATGTTTTTTAAATTACTTTTTATTACCTTGACGATAAAAACACTTTTACATTTATTTGTCCTAAATGTAAATACACGACAAAGTATTGTAATCAAGTGTTTAATTTGCATCACCTAAACTATTGTGTTTATTATATTA
Organism: Limnephilus lunatus; assembly: GCA_917563855.2. Taxonomy (NCBI): domain Eukaryota; kingdom Metazoa; phylum Arthropoda; class Insecta; order Trichoptera; family Limnephilidae; genus Limnephilus; species Limnephilus lunatus. The sequence continues at coordinate 28,182,280 of OU830594.1, read as the reverse complement.
TATTGACGGTGCGCTACGACACGGGTAGAGATGTATAATAATAATAATTGAAGAAAGTAACCACACAATGTCGCAATTAATGTTGATTAACGCAAAGCTCTCTTGTACTTCTTTCTGCTCATAAAAATGTGTCATTGTCAGTGTCAGCAAGAAATACAATCAATTACATTAGGTACCTGTATTTATCATAGCGTTTTCGGGGTTAACTTGGCTACAGATAACATAGAGAAGTCATAATATTTATTATTCTTCAAACATGTCCTACGTACCCCAATTTTAAATTGAATAATTCGCAGAATTCAAGCGTTTATAAATTAAAAAAAAAAAAAAAAACGATCGCAAATTGCAAAATATTTTTGATACTTTGAGAGTTTTTTATTCATTATTTTTTATATGCAACAACAAAAAAGTGAGATGACGACAACGTTTACAATACATTTGCCTAATAAAATATGTAAAATAAATAAAATGTGTCTTTTCATTTTTTTCGTTCTCTCTCTCTGGTTTCAATCCTGGGATTGGTTTGCATCAATTTCCTTTATTCTTCTCTTCCGTTCTTCCCTGTCTTGTGCGGCTCTTTTGAAGTCTGCATATGATGAGCAGCGCACGTCCACCAGCAGGTTCTCCAGATACTATCAGCGTGGGCGTCCCCTAGAGTTTGTCCCCTCGGTCATACCCTTCATTATGGCATGCAAGAGGCCTTCTTGTCGTATGGCCGATCCATCTTGCACGCCTATCGGACAAGATTCTGAGCAGGTGCCTTCCTCCTTCAATTCTTTGGAGAACCTCCACATTATTTGTAATGTGGTCTCTCCAGGAAATTCCTAAGAGTCTTCTATAGGACCACATCTCAAAAGCCTCTAGTCTCCGTTTATCTCTTTCGGATAGGCACCATGTTTCGCAGCCGTACATCAAGATACTCCATACATAGGTCTTGATGAGGAGTATTCTCAGTTTTAGGTCTATATTATTCGTTGCTACTATTTTCGACCTTTTATTGAATGCAAGCCTAGCCGGCTGTCGACCTCGCTCTTAGACCAATCGTCCCATGTTATTTTGCTCCCGAGGTAGACAAACTCATTGGTGTTCTTTAGTGGAACTCCCGACATCTCTACTCTCATCTGATGTTGCGTTCGGCCTACAGTCAGCAGCTTTGTTTTGTCTTTATTTATCTTCATGTTGTAGTTGTTTTGAAGATAGCTTTGCATGATTGTTAAGGCCTCTTGCAGATTTTCTTCGCTTTCAGCAACCATAGCAATATCGTCAGCAAACTTTATCATATCCACCTTTTGCCCGTTTATCTTTACAGCTTTTCTGTGACTCATTCTCTCTCTCAAGTCATCAATCGCACTCTGTATATAAGCGTTAAAAAGAGCAGGTAACAGAGAGCATCCCTGCCTCACCCCTTATGTTATACTGGCTTCTTTTGTATCATTGTCGCATCTAATTATAGCGGCCTAATTCTTGTATAGCGCCTGGATTATTCGTCTATTTGATATCAATTCTCTTCAGAATCTCGAAGAGTCTTTTCCATTCTACTTTGTCGAAAGCCTTCTCCAGGTCTATGAATGTGTTCTGGTTTCTTCCTATTCTTTTTTCTAGTAGTATTTGTAGCGACAATATTGCTTCTCTAGTTCCTACACCTCTTTTAAAGCCATATTGGTCTCCGGAAAGGATGTTCTCTACTTTTGGTTCGATTCTTTTTAGAATGATATTAGTCATTTTTTGAGGCATGGGATATTAGGCTAAGAGTTCTGTGTTGTTCACGTAATGTTTTGGTAACGCGACAATTAGGCATTTCTCTATATCCTCTGGTATCTCTCCAGTCTTATACATTGTCTGTATCATTTTAAACAGGGCATCTGTAGTTCCTTTCCCTGCTGGCTTAATTATTTCAGCCGGAACGTCATCGATCCCGGGTGCTTTCCCGTTTTTGAGGTTTTTCAGTGCGAGGCCAAACTCTTCTCTAGTGATTGGATCTCCCAAATCATCTTCGTCTACCTCATTTTCTCTTTCTATCAATGTTTCGTTGTCACTATTTTCCCTTTCCATTGTACAGCATTTCGTGATATCTTTTCCATCTCTCTCCTATTTGGTCATTTTAGAAAAGTATTTTGCCGTCTTCTCCTTATATTGCATTACCCTTTAACTTTAAGGTGAGCTTTTTTAAAAACTTTTTTAGGTTTGCATTCATTCGGTTATAACTATTTGGATTTTATTGCAAAAAAGATATATTTTTTGCTTTCTGACTAAATAGGCCCGAGACCCAAAGGGGTTAAATAATAATGCATTGTTCGGGAAGAGTATTAGGCCTAGATATCTCGGACTATTCCCTCAAAACGCGGTATCAATAACTTCAGAAATTTTTCCAAAAAAACTATTTATACGAATGTGAATTGGACACTCCATTCTGGTAACAATATAGAAACATGCTACGCATGCGAACTTACAGCGATTCGTTCGACAAGTTCGATTAGGGGTATGGGTACCGCCACCCCGGGAACCATTTAATGGATAATCACCCCTGCCATAGGTCACACCAAGTGGTTCGCTACGTTATATGTCTTAGCAGGGGTGTTCAGGTTCATCGGGGTGAGGTTTGTGGAACTCTGGAAGTTGAAGCGGATGCTTTTGCCTACCTTCTGCGTGGCGGGTCGAATCGGGAGAGACTGGTTAAGAGAGACCTTTTGACCTCTTCAGATGGACGCTCTCGACCCATCGCGCATCGCCTTGCATCGCAGTGGAAGGGATGGATTCATATGTTCGTCACTTCTGTATACACTGACATCCCTTATACCTCTTTCTTTCCCAGAACTTACTCTCCTTATTTTCCATAAAAAGACTCTCAACGCAATAAAAAAAAAAGTTATAATGCAACATTAAAAACAATTTGTATTTTCAAATTTAAAATATTGTGAGCAAAATAAATGACTAGTGTTTATATAATTTAAATAAATAATAATGGAAATATCATCTAAATGTTACAATTATTATTATTTATTAAGTAAGTTCACCTTGAGTTAAGGAAATTACGTTATTAACATCGCGTAAGCATTTGCTATCAGGCATATAAATAATGTCAAGAAGATAGAAACCAGCTGCCTACTTCACTCTACTTCAAAACACTTTTTCAACAATGCTAAATGCTATTAAATAATATAATATCAAATATGGTGTTTTGGATATTAAAACATTACATTATATTATAAAATATTATGGAATTTAACAGCATGTCCCGGATTTTAACCAGCGATTCCGGAGCATATCTGGAGTTCAAAAAATTGATGCCATTTAGCTGTCCGACGATTTTTTTTTTATTAAATACAAAAAAAAACGAGTGTGCTTTAGACCACATGACTGAAGTAAAACTTCACTAACTTATAAGAGAAGAGAGAAAGAAAATGTGTGCTCGCACCTCTCTCTCTTGCCCCTACAGTAAATACGAAACGTAACTCTCTCTTTCTATCTTCATTGACTCATATCTCCCTCTCAACTTCCGTTCGCCTCGCCCGATCACACTTTTCGTAACGCTCTCGTCACGCATTCACCAGCTTACTCCCCAAGTCAAGCGTGCGTAAAGAAGTTTTACTTCAAAAAATATTTTTCAATTACACTGATCACACTGCTATACGTCGACAACTAAAGCAGTCGCCACTGATCACACTGCTACATGTCGCGATGGGATCACGTGCACCGTTTCGTGTGTTACCGTGTTGCTGAAACGAAACGGAGCGCTTATCACGTCAAGGGCGGATTTAAGGGGGGGGGGCACGGGGGCACGTGGGCACGTGCCCCCCCCAGGATGGTATTTTTGTGTACCTACTGTGGAGATTCCATCATAGTACATACTTAGAAGCAAACCAAATTATCAGAGTTGTTAAAATAACAGAAAGAACATGAGTCAAACTTTTGTCTATTTCTGGCTGAAATTGCGAATTTTGTTCTTTGCATCCCATTGCAAATGAAAGATGATAATCAGAGTTTGCGAGAGCGGTACGGTCGGGGGAAAGCGCGGTCGGAAATGCCCCCCCCCCCCCCCCCCCATTAAAGTTGACAAACTCAAATTTCGGCTTCATAAAAAATTGGTCCGTCCTGGGGGGGGGGGGGGGAATTGTGCTCTTGAGGGGTACCCTTCCGCCCCTTGTGCCCCCCCAGAAAAAAATCCTGGATCCGCCCTTGTATCACGTTACCCGCTAGTGTATACCCAACTACTTAAGCCTAGATTACATTGAGCCTCTTTACAAGCTGCTAGCCGGTAAGTTTAAAAGCGGGTGAATCGGCGAGTGAGATTTTCATGATGACACACAAAACTGTCTACTCGCTCAGTAGCGGCCGCCGTCTTGAGAGTGTAGCGAGTAAAGTTAACCACCTTTCAACTTTTTTTAAATTGTCCACAATCTGCTAGTTAGATAGTAATACGATTACACTGAGCGAGTTTACTAACAGATAGTGAATTTCCCAGATACTTGCTTGTAAACTCGCTCAATGTCATCGAGGCTTTAGTTGCTACATGTGATGGAAAATATTAATACTGTGATCGAAAATATTAAAAATATCATCGAACAGCAAAATTACATCTATTTACATTTTTTACTCCAAATTTGCTCAGGAATCGCTGATAAAAATCCTTCGGGTACGTATACTGTTACACCCCAAATATTATAAAACATTTCCTTCTGTGCATGGCATTATTTTTTTCATTATCCTTCCTCAATATCAAGTTTAAAAGTGATTACAAACTAAACATTTGTGAGAATAATTTTTAAAATTAAATTGTACCCCCGGTTTATTGTGTACCTAATGGGTGATTTGCTAAGAACAAAAATTTATTTTTCACCAAAAACTTTATACGACACAAACAACAAACAATTTAATATTTAATTTTTTTTTTATCTAAACTAATTCAATTATTTAATCTCAATTTATTATGTATGTAGGTGGCTACAAAATGGCTACAAATTTAATAATGTTGAAAGATTTTAAATTTGAAATATTATTGAATAGGTGACATTAATGTCTAAATTATCCCATTAATCTTCACAATATATTTTTATAATGAAAGCCACATCTAAGCAGAGTTTTAAACAAAATGTTTCATAGCTTCAAGGAGTGACTCGGTGAAATTATAAATTTAAAATGGTCACACATTTTGGTGTAGTTGACTTATTTATTTTGATGAATTTTATGATTGAAATTGAAGTTGTCTCAATGAACAAAACAAACAACGATCAGCATACATTTTTCTCCAATATTATTATATTCCTTCATGTAGTCAAAAATCAATACAGGGCTGATAGTAATATTGCGGATTTCAGAATTCAGGCGTTCATTAGTAAAAAATATACTGAACTCAAAACATTTATGGAATTCGAAATAAATCTTTACCCACTGGAGCGTTCCAACTGTGAGTGCTCTGGAATTTTTGAGTATTCGGTTTGGAAAATCCCACCCTCTTTCAAAAAAATCATTTAGATGATATTTCTAACCATGACAGTAAGGGAGGCACAACGATTTATATGAGACCTATATGAGTTTTTCCGAAAAGCGAACACGAAATGTGTTTAGATATTAATTTTTGTTAATTTATTTAATGCTTTGAATGGTTACATCATTTGTGGATTTTTCGACCACCATTCTAGGCTCATCATGCCCGTGTTATGGTGATCGAGATTGATTACCTACATGCTTACATTAACTACATGTTCCATAAAACTAAGCGGTCTGCTTCAAGAACCTTGTGTTTTTGCTGGTGTGAGTTGATAATCCCATTTTTCGTTTAAATTACTCGTTGACAACTAGATATAATATTTTTAGGGTCATCATTTGCTTTGTCTTTAGTTCTTGTCTATTTTAGTAAAAAAAAAACTGTTTTCTTTTAAGAAAGACAAACATTTCCAGGTTACAAATAACCTGACACTATTAGAAAAACTCCTACTACCGTCATTATAATCAGAATAAGTTGCTTTTGTAGTGATGGAGGACTTGGCTAGCAGACGAATTGAACCCACTGCACCTGGGTGGGAGTCAGAAGCATTGTCAACTAAGCCAATAACTGGGCTTTCTTGTTATTGTTGATTAACTTCCTGATAAGTGATCGATGTGTTGTTTGTTCCAGAGCGCCCGAGAGCCATTGCTGTTCGTGTTGGACTGCATCTTCTCGGTAGTGGTAGTGGGCTCGCTGGTGGTTTTCGTGTGGCGAGGGGCCTGGGACATGCTGGATTTCTACATTTACCCCCAAGATAAGGTGTGGAGCGCCTGGGGCTCTGCTGTAAGTATATGCAATTTCTTAGCATTTCTGTCCAACACTTCCCAAGTTTCCTCTTCGCTCGCTCTTTCACTTCTTGTTTCTCGTTCCCTTATCTTCCCCTTTATTCATCCTCATTGCTTTAATTGTTGGCCATTAGAATTTGTATTTCATCTTAGAATAAAGAATACAAGAAATGCGTTGTGAGCAAGACCGACTAGAGTACAGGCCTGGGCGCGTGACTTTTGAGTGTCACTCAGTCATACGGGAATCAAGTCAGTGCCATCGAGCAACAACAGTTTGCGAATTGTCGTTTGTTCATTTTGTTGTTGATACTCGTTGTTACTGCTGATTTATGTGTTGTTTTACAGCAAGAAACAAAACCCAACTGAGTGATTATTATATTGTTTTAAACAGCGGTGTTTACTTATTTACTTCGTAATTTGGCGGTCGCACCCAGCGACTTTGCTATCTGTAAGCTCTATATATAGCTTGGCTTGTTTCGTAGTTAAATAGTCTGGCCAATCGGGCCATAAATTTGAAATACTAAACTGTGTTTCAACGTCAATAGCAAATTCATATGGGATGACGATATGTACGATGACAGGCAAGTAGTGTAAGAGAGACAAACCGTATTCTAAATGGGCTAGAATCAAAAGATATTGGCTTTTATTCAAATCTACACGGAAGGCATTTCTAGTGTGTACCTATTATCTATTCAGTGGATACCATAGTTACACTGAAATTGAAATACTTTTGCGGTTTCAAATAAACATAATTACAATTCTACACTTATAAGTTGGCGGTAGCGTAAACATGAACTAACGCTATCTATATCTTCATATTTTAATCTAGCAATCACACCTACTATTTTTAAGTCAATGACAACAGTGTCCTCAGTTTTCGCCAACTTATGCGTATAGCACTCTATTTATATATTAACACAATCTTTGAAGGTTGCTAGACATAAAAAAAAGACATCTTATCTACATAAACAATTATTTTGAGATGTTTTAGTTAAAAATTTAAATATATTTGAACATTTGGATTATTCTTGGTAAGTCTAGTTCATAACTCATTTTTGGCAAAAAGGGGAGTTAAAAGTTTTTGCTTTAAGTCGAAGTTTAATGCTAAATCACTATTTTAGATTAATCTTTACTACGAATAGGTTTACATTGTAAATATGAAAAAATACGCTTTGGATAAATTGAAGATTTTCCTACCATTTCCATTGAATAGAATTAAAATAAAGATGTTAATTACTTTACAAAATATAAACATAAACTACAAAAAAATGTATTTCTCATTAGAAATGTATGAACGCAGATAAGAAACAACTTTTAAATAAATGCAATTTTATAGTTAAAATTATCTGCGGCTGTTACCTTTGATTAACTTTTTTCTTTGTTAAAAAAATATTCACAAAATAAATAAAAAACACTTTTGCGCTTGAAATTATGACCTCTGGAGTCTGGACTGTTTGCCAAGCGATTTTTATGCCTGAATACATGCATTTTTGGCTTGTGGCTCCTCTTAACCCATTCGAGCAATGTAATACAATGTACTTTCTTATTTGCACAAATGCATTCAGGTAATATTATTCTTTCGATGAGCAAAGTCTGGTTGGCGGCACCGGATGGATTTACAAAAGGGGTGTCCATAACTTCGATGCCAAAAATTTTGACTGTAGATCTTTGTATACAATAGTATATTAAAGTTATTGCATTATATTAGTATATACGACTACCTTGATACGCGCATCAGCCCAGTATGGTAGTTGGGAGAACTAAAATAAATTATAATAATATAAAAAAGTTTAATGATTTTTTTTTTTGCATGAAATTAGATATAATACTTTAAATTTTGACCTACAAAATACGACGATGTTGTCATTACAAATGGCTTTTAAAATGTATCCATGGATACCTATATAGATACGATAAATGTACCGATCGAATAACAATCTATAGTACATATATGTATATTATATCGGTGGTGGTACATGACTCATTATCTGCTATGAGTACTATAAGGTGTATGGTCACAAAATATGTAAACTTATAATACGATAGCTAATAAACCATCAATTATTATTTTTAATTGGTAAACTAATGTTTAAGACAAGATTTTTATGCATAGCACAAAGGGTAACAATTATTATAAGCAATAATTATTAGCCAGAAACACTCATCAACATTGAAAAAATCTCCCTAGAAAAGATAAATGCCGCCGACCGGACTTGAACCCGCGTCCTTCCGCGTAGGTAGAGTAGTTGACTGGATATCAGAAGGACGCGGGTTCAAGTCCGGTCGGCGGCATTTATCTTTTCTAGGGAGATTTTTTCAATGTTGATGAGTGTTTCTGGCTAATAATTATTGCTTATAATAATTGTTAATAAACCATCAGATTTCCACCATTCTCAATAAATTTATAATACGATTAGAGACACTCTCATGAGATAATTCTATCTTCATAACATATATTATGTGTATTATAAATTTCAAGAAATTTTATGTTAACTGTTCTATAGGAAAACATAAATAATATTAAAATACAGAAGGAGGTTTTCAAACGTTCGATAAATTTCGTAAAACGTAATAAAAAATGTCAACTTAAAAATCTGTGCCAACACTGGCTATTACGGATATCATACGTTATTATATTATGAAACTTGTGTTTACGGAGAAATATGAATCAGGAATGTGCGATCTATTGATACTTCAGGAATATTTTTCGCGGTTTCTTTTCTACTTGGCACCGACATTGTGTTTTCTTTCGTTCTATTTCCTATAGGTCTTCCGTCGCGCGTCGCATTTCTTCACATTCATAAATTAGCTAATGTTTACTCCGATTATTGTTTTATTTTAAAATGCGGTAAGCTTTCTCTGATCATTCGTTATGTCACCAGCGTGAGCTTGTTGGAAGAAAGATTATCGATTTCATAATGACCAATATCTTTCATATAGTTTTCTTTCTTTCTTCTCCTTTGGCGTACACAGACATATTTTATTTTATTATTAGGCTTCTACATGTAACATTGGTAAGTTGTACAGGAGCAACATAACAAGTATATAGTACATAAATAATAAAGACAATGAAAGACATAAGCAGGCACAACACAAGTAGTTATAAGTCTTCATTAAGTAAGTTGTCCAAAGGAGTTCAACAAGCAGATTCGTATTTGGGCTCAGGCTTACAGTATACGATTCAGCAATAATTATTGTCACCATACTACTCAAAACATGATTCCAGTGCAGTTCAAGTACAAGAAACATACCGGTGGCAGTGGTGTAAAACATTTTTTAACAATATTAATATGAAAATAGTTAATTTCCTGCAATTGTATTTGTAATTTAAAGTTTTCTTTCTGCTATTATAAGTGTACGTAAGTTTGTTATTATTATTATAAAAATAAAAGGTACACAACAATTATAATATAAAAGAATTAAGTAGGTACTATGAAAGTAGTATATATACTATACCTCCCTTCTTCAGCTGCAAGTCCAGTCTTTTTTCGCACAATCTGACCAGCCTCCTTTGTGCGTTTTAATTTCATTCCAACCTTGAACTCTAAATAACTCCACGTGCCGATCATCGGGTTCTTTTTTAAGCTAACCTTGTTACGTATTCACAGAATTGTCCAACTTATGACAAATTTGCCTCTGAACAGTCGAGTTGGCGACAAAGCGTTTGAAGCCAAAAGCGTGATTGAATAATCTGGTCTGCATTGTGGGAGTTAACAGTTTCCTCGTAGTTTCAAACACCAGTCAAGTGTTGATTGGAATACAAAAGGAAGGAAATTTACAACCTTCGCAACCAATCTTAATCTATTGCTGCTGTGAAATTTGCCTATATATATATATATATATCCAGTGATTGGGATCTGACCTCACTGGAAGACGAAATTCTGCGATTCTGTAGGCTGAGGATGCCACCTTATTATTTCCTATTTAGCTTGCACGTGTTTAAGTTGACAATAATCTGTGCAAAATTGCCTCGCATTGTAAAAGATTGCGTAACGTGGGAGGAGTATCCGAAGTGTTCTAAGATTCTAAGCGATATTTCGTGTTGTTTATTAATACCGGTGTGTTATAAATGCTAACAGTATTCCGGTACTCTAATTTCGTTGGGAGTTTTCTGTGTGTGCTAGCTACTCTAGCTAGCTGTACTTTCAGTTTCATTTGAAGCTGAACATTTTGAAAGTCGACTGGCTACAAACCATCTAATTATAAATTATAACTAATCTCATTTTGGGAGGTATGAGTACCGCGCCGCCCCGGGAACCATTTGATGATAACCAATAGGTAGGTCCTCTGCCATATATCACCTCAAGTCGTTCGCTACATTTGGTGACTTAGCAGGGGTGCCCGGGCTCATGGGGTGAGGTTTGTCTAAGTCTTGGCGGCGTATGCTTTTGCTCACCCACTGCGCGGTGGTCCGGATCGGAAGAGACTGGTTGAGGGAGCCCTCTTGATTTCTCCAGCCAGACTCTCTCGACCCATCGCCTTGCATCGCAGGGGAAGGGATGGATTCATACGTTCGTCACTCCTGACTCCCAGATTCCTACCCACCCCTTTTCGTTTTCCTTCTCGGAACTTCCTTTCCCTAAAAATACCCTCCAAATGGCATCCTCAAAGATGACTTAATTCCTGTGTGAGGTTTTTTCCTCAGGGCCTCGTTGAAATAATTTTAAAAAAATTTTCTTTATTACAAAAATGTTTTTAAAAATCGAATTAATTCATTCCTAACGTTCCAAAACAAAGAAAAAACAAGTATAAACTAGAATTCATTGTAAAGCACCTGTTGAGTGTTTTCTGAAGCAGAAATTATATCGTTAATAAGTTTTAAATGATTTTTTTAATAGTTACAGTTTAAAAGCAAGATAAACTTCAAAGATTATTACAAGAACTTAATGTTAAGTGCCACTTATTAATTAATGCTAACCTTAGTTAATAAAATGTACGTTCAAGGTAATTCATAAAGTGATTTTCGTAGTTAGTTTTTGGGGTGTTATGCCGTGTTGCGCATAACACCCCAAAAACTAACTACGAAAATGCTTTTGGCCGTGAAAATCTAAAAACTTATCCACCATAAAGTGATTTCGTTGTTGATACTGCAATACCTGCAATACGTTGTATGTCACCTGACAAGTGACGAACTGGGTTATCCACGACGAAATCATCTTGAGAAATAACAAATTTTAATAAACGAAACATGTAGATTGTGTATTTTTTTACATTAGCTCCACATTGGAGGCCCTGAGGAAAATAATTTCTTTTCTTCCCAGAGGTATCAATATCTTTTTCTGATTTTTCTGTTTCAAGATTTTCTATTGAGTTTCGCTATTATTGTTTTTATTTAATTAAATTTTACAATTTAAGGTTTTACTCATAAAGTTAAAAATAAATAAATAAATAGAAATTCTCTTAGGGCCTATATCATCTTAGGGGATGCTGTGTGTAGGGTTTTTTAAGGAAAAGAAGAAGAGAAATTTCTAGGAAGGTAAGTCTAAAGCCACCGATCTTTCAAATGCCTTAAAACGTTTGATAACTTTGTCTGGAAGATTAGGAATGGTTAAATGAATTTGAAAAGTTAAAAAAGGAAGCAAATAGTGTAGCAGAAAAACCATCAACCCTGAATTTTCTAAAACTCTTCAGAGGAAGGTGAAACGCCATTTCGACAACTTTTTGAAGATGAGCGTCTCCAAGATCCGGAAAGTTTGTTTAAAGTGAACATTATTAATCAACTGAAATCGCTTTCCTTCCAATGAATTAAATTGTTTCCCTTTTCAGTATTTTGCAACCTGCCACTTTAAAAAATTTAAATGACACCGATCTCTTAAAAAAGGCTTTAGAATTTGTTGACATAAATAAAAAAGACATATCTTAATCATTTGCTAGGGAAATTCTCAGTTTTCGGTCCACCTTCAAAGACGAAATATAAAAGGCTTCGTGTAGGTATTAGATAACTTGCTGATTTATTAATAATAAAGAATCATTTTATGACATGCAGCTTTCCTGAAGTGTGTACTACATTGATATAATTTGTTACAATTCCTATGACTACAGCTAGTGCTGAAAGATCATTTTCGAAACTAAAATGAATAAAAAACAATTTGGGACAAGATAGGCTACGTAACTTACTTATTCTGTTTATTGAAAATTCTATGGCCCGATGTTTAAACTTTGATGTCATTATTGATACTTTTGCGGAACAGAAAGCTCGGAGAAAAGAATTTTATAAACAAATATCTTGTAAATATTAAATTGTTATTCCAATATAAATATGTAATACCTATGCTTTTGAAAATAAAATTTCAAAAATGCACACAATATTAGTAATACTGTTGGGTAACTTCTTAAGTGATTGATTAAAATTCAATTACTGGGATTTTTAATTGGGGGGGCCAGGGCCCCACCAATTAAAAATGATTTATTTTGGGGCTAGTTGTATGGAGTTAACATAAAAATAAAATAAAACATTAAAAAACAATTATTGATGCGGAAATTCCAGCCAGAACCATGCATTTTTTATTACACCAAAGCTCACCTTTCCGGTGTTTTTGCTACCTTTAAAAAATATGTTTTACAACCAGTGGCGTAGCGAGGGGGGCAGATGACGCCACTGGTGACATTATAGAATGTGATAAAATAATAGTATAGGTTAGGAGTTAGGATAGATTTTGAGTGGTAGATAGATACTCTTAGTATCACCGTGGTGAATTCCTCCATTCAGCATCGAAACGTTACTTGAAATGTCTTTAGCTATGTTTGGTGACAAGATCTGAATACCCTGGTACTTCCCACCTTCCTCCTCTCCATAACCTTCCCCTCCCCATACCCTTCGTCCTCACAACATACCCCTATTAGGGATGTCGTAGTCACACGTGACTGTCTCTGGTTATTAGGAAGCATTGGGCACTTGTGTGCGGTATTCACAAAAAAATATATAGGTCAGTTTGGATTAGGTTAGGTGTGTTTTCTCTTTTTTGCTTTCCTTCATTTTTCTTCAGCGTTCTGTTTTGTAATGGTACTGATTTTGGAATACTTGCAGGTCCTGGGCTATGGTCTAGCAGTGGTGACCTTCCTGCTGCAGCCCCTGGCGCGGAGGGCGTGTTCCCACCTGCAGGCCGCGCGAAGACTGCTACTGGCAGACCTCTTCCTACTCCTGAGTTTCGTGGCCACCGTCAACGTTTGGCGCAGCGTCTGGATGCTTCTGGATATATACTTTATTCCAGGTACGGAACAAAATAACTTTCAATTAACAATACTCTGTGGAGTTCGTTCTTCTGATGGTATTTTAATTAACTCCAGTTTCGTCAATAATTAAATGTGTATTGCCAGTTCATATTTATGTTGGTATTTCAATTATTTTTACCTAAATGTTTGGTGTTAGACATTTCGGAGGTTCAATTCATAGAAATTACCTATACAGGGTTGAAAGCGCATATCGATTTCTTAATTATTCCCTGTCAATATCGGTTCGGTCAACTGTGAAACCGTGCCTGGAACATCGATATAAAACTATTGTCAGTTACGCATATCGTTCCGATATCGTAAAATTATCAATTCTACTGTGCTAGAGCTCCAGAGGACCGAAAGAATAAAATGACAGCTACCTCGCATATTCAATTGAAATTCCGATGCCAAGAGTTTTTACTTTTTTACATTAATCGTGGGGTACTTGCAAAACGTGCTGGTTTATGTATCATGTATTAAAGTGCTTAAATAATGTATGTCCTTATCATATCTTTACAATGCATGTCCCTGTTTACCGTATATTATTTATAATCCGTTGTACTGATAACAATGCTATCACATGTGTTGGAAATGTTTCAATAATGATCTATTTTAATAATTGTGTCATAATGGGTAACACCAACCTTATTATTATTTTATTTTGAGCTTATTATCTCACCTTGAAATGTTTATTTCACCGTCATAATCGTGATTTTGGTTGACTTTTCTAAAGAGAATCATCATTTGAGCAACTCATCAATTTGGTCGAATATGTATAACGAACAACTTATTATTTTATTAAGTTTTTATGACATTTTTTTTTCTTTTTAACATAACATTACTGTTATTAATGATGCTATCATTATTTGTAAAGCTAGAAAATATTTCAAAAAATACTTTTGCAGCTTGAAGTAGATGAACTTTTATATTATATTTTTATTTTGGTTTTAAATTTTGAATGTCCTTTTCTTATTGGTCAATGATTTAAAAATTCCTAACACTGTCAAACATGAATGTATATGGACTTATTATATAAGACTAATTAATAAATAATAAACGTGAAACTCGATAATGTTCTTAATTTTGGTTGTTTTTTTCTAGAAAACCTTCTTTTGGACATTTAGATTGCTCACTTGTGCTGATTTTGTCCTTTTCTAGATCTAGATAATCCTAAATCAAATTCAATTTTTTTTTGTTATCTTGAAAATCGTCATCTATCTTGATAAAATCTCAGATGCTGATTTTGTTTCTTGATTTAAAACAATTCGTCTCCTTACAAACTGAATAAGTCAGATATTTAAACTTTGGTTATCGTTTTTTGAAATGGATAACTTTTTTGCGATGATTTTGTTTTTCTTTTTCTAAGAACTGCTCTTCTGAGCAACTGAATCATTTTCTTATGATTTTTTATTACTCTGATCAAATACATAACATACTCATGTTGATTTTTGTCCATTTCTATAAATTCCATCTCTTAGCTACTACATAACATTCTCATGTTGATTTTGTCCGTTTCTATAATATCCATCTCCGAGCAACCACGTACATAACTATCTCGTGTTGATGTTTGTCCATTTCTATAAATTCCCTCTCTGAGCAACATATAACATACTCATAATATTTTTTGTCCATTTCTATAAAATCCATCTCTTAGCAACAATAATTAACTCATGTTGATGTTTGTCCATTTCTATAAAATCCATCACTGAGCAACTACATAACTAACTCGTGTTGATTTTTGTTCGTTTCTAGAAAATCCACTTCTGAGCAACTGGATAACCCACGCCGGCTGCCTGTTGCTGCTGATGCTGCTCAACTGCGCCAACTCGGTGATGGTGCGAGGGGTGTACATAGATGCCGAGGAAGAGGGAGGGCAGTGCGTGGTGTTCCCCTGCTACTACCTTCGTCTCTACTTCCAGAAGGAGCGCTCCAAGAAGCGGCTGCGCAGGCTGGAGAAGGCCAGCCAGGCCAGTGACCGGGACGCCATGGGATCCCTGCCCCTGGTCTCCAAGTCCCAGTCGGGCAACCACGTCACGGTCACGGTCACAGAGAAAGAACACTTATCAGAAAAACCCGCAGATAAAACCAACGGCAACGACTGTTGAAGTTGCAAAACTTAGTCAAATTGTGTTTTTATTATAAATTATAACTAGTGGCTGTTGGACTAAAATGAAGAATGTGCCGTGGTTTAGGAGGTGAAAAGTGAAAAACATTGTGTTATTTAAGTAGTTTGGCATTAAGCACTAAAACACTGTGTGAGTTGTAAAAATTGTACATTCCGTAGTTCCGTAGTAGCAAAAATCAAACATTTTGGTAACAACATGTCATTTTGATAAATGACGAGCGGTAAATTTTTATTTTATAAAATACTGTCAAAGAAATTTGATCGTATTGCATTAATTATGTAAAATTCGAACATAATTTTTTTAAATGACTAACCACATAAGATGATAGTAAATTAGACAGGAAATTGAAAAAAATGGTAAGTAGGTATTGTAGATTACAAACAATGATGACTTTTTAGAGCTCTTTATAAATTATTTGTAATAATAATCAAGTAATATGTAAGTACTAATAAAATCTAGTCGATTTTTAACACCCTATAGGCGGGAGATGATCGAATTAGACGCCGAGACCAAAAAGGGTTAAAAATCATGAAAAAATACTTTCTGAATACAATCTAGTGACAAGTGAAATTGTTAGATCGTCCGATGTGATCTTATTTGGCGACACTTTGATGTACATTATTACTATTTTAACTTGTGTACTAGATAATAAACCTTATTTGGTGGCTGACTGTTTTATGGACGCAAGATACAATCGAAAATACATTTCGGGTGCGTTAAGCGCCTGCATAACAGTATTTCACTTATTATTTATATAAATGTTTAAGAGGAATGGCTGCGTGGCCCGTTTCTGCCCGTTTCATACAAAACATAATTTTGTATTTGAAGCCAAAATACCCATTTAAACTGAATGATATGTATTTTTAATTCAAATCAAATTAAATATGTAATACGGATATGTGCTGTTTTTTTTAAATGATGTAGGTAATTAAAGAATGCAAATTTTCCATAATTTTGGAGGCAACTTTGGAATTTTTTTGTGAGCTGATTAAAATTATTTAATAAAATATCTTGCCTCATCTAGAGATTTAATATAATTAAAAATAAAAACTATAACACCTAAATAAAAACAAAAAATGCGTTTTTTTGGGCATTAATTTTATTTTATGTAGGTATTTTATGTAATTTAACTTAACACGCATCAAAATGCTTTATTTTCGTAATTTTTATTTTTTATTTCATCATAATTTCATATTAAATATAGTAAAATAATTTGATTTTAATATTTATCTCTTACTGACAAATAATTGCCCAAGTTGCCTCTAATTGCCTTTATTTTATAATTTAAAACACAATTAAATAAAGTAGCGCATATCCGTACTAGATATTTAATATACCTTTTGATAACCAAAATATTTTTTTCAGTTTGATTGGGTATTTTGGCCTCAAATCCAAAATTAAGATTTGCGTGTAACTGTCCGAAACGGGCCGCGCATCTGTTCCTCTTAAACTATTTCACAATTAAATTTAAATAAATTTGCTGTTTCCATCAATTGCACCAAATTTTAAAACAACCATTCGATATCGCCTCTTTAAGCTTGAAATGTAGTTACAACACTTATAAGAAGTAGAAGTTGTGAAATTCGGATTTTTCTTAGAGTCCTATAAAAAGTCCTAAAGCTTAACATAAATTATACTAGAGCCGCATAACATTTAGTAACACGCCTTGGAGGTGATTTTCAAAAGAAGTAAATTTCAAAAGATCTTATCTATAATGCCTATCAGTAGCGAATCTTGCTTGATTAGCTGGAACACTATAATGAGGTGCCTTTATTTTGCATTCTAATTTTCACAAATATTTTTTTTGGGTACTACGGTGGGGAGAACATACATTAACCTCTTTTAGAACTGAGTAGGAAAATTATTCTTGCATACGCGATCAACCAGTAAATAACACATATATTATTATGTGGATATCGCTGCATAGTAAAAGGGTGGCACTTAAGTGGTGAGACTAAAACCAGAAAATCATTTATATTTATTGGAATTCAGTTCTTTATTGATTTACTTAAAACACTTTTCCGAATATTATTTTACGCTAATGCTAAAGTTTACTGTTTAAATATTTTCATAGTTGTTTAGAAGCGAATTGTGTCTAAAATACATGTTACAAATCCAAAACTCGTACACTCGAACATTTTTTTTCTGAAGCAATAAAAACTCTAGAACGGTCAACGTCATAAAATATCCCAGCCTTTGTAGATTTTTATCAATTTTCTCAGTCAACGCATGTACAGCTCGCATCGTCCCATCGTGAGTTATGGTGCTTTTAATTATCTAATCATTCATAAATAATACATAATGCCATATTCCGTTTTTATCAATACAAATAGACAAAAATAAGTTTTTGAAAAAAAGGTTAGGATTATGCTCGAATCCGGATATAAAAACTGCGATAGGTTTTATAAACAAAATCATTGATCAATAATCGAAAGACACGTGGATATAAAATATATTATTAAAATATATGGTTTATTAATTAATCTTATTGTTTTTAAGCAAAAAATTGACATGTATATAATACACAAGGTAGATGGGTTCGTACTTGAACATTTGAAAAGTTTTTACAATTAATAAAAAAAAGTGCAGTGTATTTTTATAATAAAAAAGGTTTTTTTTTCAATTTCGCCTGAATTTTAAAATGTTTTTAATAACATCTTTGAAAGATACTGCATGCAAGAAATACATCGGTACCCGGATACAATACCTGTGGTACCTACAATATCAGTTAAAACATCGACTTGATGAAAAAATTTTAAACGACCGGTTAAATGGTTTAATTGACAAATGGGCCGGTTGCCATTCAGGCGTTCGTTTGTGAGTTCAATTCCTCAGCTAACTAAGCCCTCAATCGTTGCACAAGCAACATCCTCCGATATTAATGGTGGATATGGAGATTTTTAAATATTGTCGTTATTGGTATCCTAGGAAGGTTTGTCTTAAAAAATATATGTATTTTTTTAATAAATTGGTTTTTTAAAAGTCTTGATTTTTAACAGTCACACCGTGACATAACCCCGGCGTAGGCGAATGACGTCAACAATATGGGTGACGTCATCAGTGTTAGAGACGCCTTTATTTGTGGGAAAAACCGACAACATAATAATACATATTTTACCTAATAAAGTTCAAATTAGCGAGTTATTTTTGGATTGTGTTTACAGTAATAAAGAAATTAAATGAAGAAATTTGTAGTATTTTTGCTTCTATTAAATTTAAAAAAAAAGCAATTTTAGAACACTGGAAGACAAAATATTTTTATTTGAACTTTGAAGTTATTTTTGAAAATTTGTTTGCACATTTTTTTCTTATTTTAAATTAAAAAAAAAAACCTTTTATAAAATCAGAAAACAAAATATTTTGAATTGAACTTTGAAGTTTTTTTTTATAAATGTAAATGAACCATATATACTGACATTTAATAAAGGAATTTATAGTAATTTTGCATTTATTAAATTTTTTAAAAATCAATAATTTAATAAACCGGGAAGACAAAATTTCGTGTTTTTGGAAATGAGTAATACTAGGTATATCCTTTGAAAATGAATAAGGGAATTTTCATTACAGTTATTTTTACTTCCAAATTCGAAAAATAGATTTAAAATATGAAAAGACGAATTACTTTCTGAAAACATTTTTATTTCCTAATTTTTCGCAACTCGAGTAGGTATGGGTATTTTATAAACTCTTTTGTATACATAATTTCTTTATGGGATGTTTGAAATTGTACTGCCCTCCACAAATTTCGGAAAAAATAATGTAAATTTTTAAAATACTATCTCTTTTTTAAAGTTAAAAGTGATGTTTTAGAAAATTATCATACTGCTTAAAAGGTTAACAATTAAGGAGAAAATTTGTTTGTATTTAGCGCTATAAACTCACGAAAAGGGTGCTTTCGCGTAGATGAATTTTCACACCATTTTCAATCTGAAATTTATATCAACACTTATGTTCTGCTGTCAAATTGATTTCCATCATCACAATCAAAAAGATGATGAAAAATTAATTGATTCGACGGCTCTTAATCGTGGGATCGCGGGTTCGATTCCTATTTCAGCACAAAAGTCATTGATTTTTATTATTCGTTTCAAATTATTTGGTCGCTGTCAGTTCCGATTTTGTGGAGATGATTTTTACAGATAAATTACCTAAATGATTCAACAACTGTCATTTTTTTACGATAGCTAAAAATAGCTATCGTAAAAAAATGATAGATAGCTCCATACGAGACGCCCTGAAAATCTAATTTCATTTAAGGGGATGCTGTATCTCCACACATGTATTTTTAAAGAAAGGAAGGAGAGGAAATTCTGGGAAGGAAAAAGATATGAGGGTTGGGTAGGAGTCTGGGGGTCAGTGTGTCCAGGAGTGACGTATGAATCCATCCTTTCAACTGCGGTGCGAGGCAACGAGACAGTCCGGCTTTAGAGGTCAAAAGGCCTCGCTCAACCCAGTCTCTGTCGATCCGGCCTGCTACGCAGCTGATAGGCGGAAGCATCCGCCGCCAAGACCCCAACAAACTTCACACCACGAACCGCGAACCCCTAAGTCACCTAACGTAGGAAACCTCTTGGGGTGACCTGTGGCAGAGGTGTTAGTTGAAGTTGATAAATTAACAAATAAAATCATCGTAGGTAAATTATTCTGTTGTATTCAAATAAATATTAAATTTTTTAAATACAATTTAAAATCTATTACTTTTAAATCGCGTACCTAAATTGTTAAAATGAATTTATGTTTTCTACTACTCGTATTAATAAAAGCTTTAATAAAATTATTTGAATGATAAATTGCAGATTATTAATCATCTCGAATATACCTAACAGTTATATATCGTGATTATCTTGTTGAAATATTGAGATTGTGAATTGTGATTGTGAATGTAGGTTTAATATACGACATATTTATTTATTTATTTTAGTATTTAAACCAATGCTATAGATATTATATATGTTAAATTTGAATATGAAAGAGGTACATGTATTCTTTCGTACTTTATTTTTGTAAGAAAAGGAATTATATAAAAGATATGAATATTTGTGTAAATAAAAATTTAGTTTATTTAAGTTCCGTATTAGAGGTTATTGTATTATAAATATTATTATTGTTTTTTTCAAATATAATAAATTTTATTGGGAAATATTGATTTTGCATTCAACCCTTATTTATTTATCCTATTAGATTTACTTACATTCAATTTCTTCTTCATCGGGGTACACTATTTAATAGTACATACCTATGTTGGCGATCGTCTTGCATTACCTCCCTGTCCTCGACTAATGGGAACATCTCATTTGTAACTTGAACTACTATCACATTGAACAGTTGAGTCCAGCTTCTTTTCCATGCCCTCTGGCGTACTTCAAGGATTTCATTTAGGGCCATTATTATTTTATGTGAATAATATTATATGATATTCACAAACGTTTTTTTAAATGCTAATTTCCTAAAATGTGCAGATGATAAAAATTGTACTTAGTTGTCAAATCAATCGAAGACTGCATTTAACTTCAAGGGGACCTCAATATCTGTTTGTCTACTATACTGTGAATTGAACAAACTGGTTGTAAATATTTTAAAATGCAACAAATTAAACACGTAAATAAAATTCCTTCAAGCATACATTAAATGGGACACGTGAATGGACATATGAATGAGGTAAAATCTATCAGGAACCATAGGGTAATATTGTATATTAAGTGAAACTTTATCCAACACACTAATGAAGTCGTAAACAAAGCCAACAGAATGCTGGGATTTATAATTCATATCATAATAAAACCTTTCCGCAACATAAAGACTAAAGATGCCACGAATAGTGATTTTGCCGAATAACGAATACCGAATATTCGGCTAGGCTCTCGGCCAAAGCGACGAATATTCGGCGGCCGAATATTCAGCGACACTTACTACATTTCGCAAATAGTTTTCATGTAAATTTTGATTTTTACGTGAAAATTTTTCGCCTAGATCGAACAGCAGACCCGTCCTACAGTATCCGAGCCTAACAGAATTTGCTTTATTAGAATAAGTTTTATTTATCATCTCCTGGTAGCAGTGTAAAATGGTTCCACGCCAACTCAGAATGAAACCAACTCAGAACCACCTCAGAAAGGTCATTAAAAGCTATGAAAAAATAATTTTAAAACAGCCGGTAACCCTAACCTAACCTAACCTAACCTATTTAACTGTTTTTTTATATTTTTTTATCATCACTCTTAATGACCTTTCTGAAGTGGTTTCAATCTGAGTTGGCCGGTCACCATGTAAAATATAGTGAGCGTTTATTTTCGTAAGCAGGTATAATTTATGACGAAAAGCGCAATCGTTTGCTATAAACAAATGCTGATTTTTTTTTCAAATTCATCATAACTTACTACTGATAGGTTTTAAGTATTAAATATGCTGAATTGTTGTTAAAATAAAAGAAATTGTATGTCATTTTTTTTAATTATGCGTTTTCTTTTCATGATTTGGTATTCGGTATTCGGCCAAATGGTTCGCAATATTCGGCAGAATACCGAATATTAAAAAAGGAGCCGAATAGGCCGAATACCGAATAGTAGCCGAATATTATGGCATCTCTAATAAAGACTCTATATTCAACTATGGACAACTCAGAATAGAACGTCCTACGAAAAGTCATTAAAAGTGACGAAAATAATTTATAAAAACAATAGTTAAATAGGTTGCGTTAGGTAAGGTTTATGGGCTATTTAAAAAAAAAATTAATAGCTTTTAATGATTTTTCAAAGAGGTGTTGAGTTGACTTGATTCTGAGGATTCTTCGGAACCGAGAGAATTGAATGTATCGGGAGCATCGCCTATGTTGCTCTTCCTCTCCACCTTACCTTAAATTAATTTTAAGATGCAATAAGACATCTCCAAGCAAAGTATAATTGGATTTACTGTTTTTCACAATAAATACATAAATTAAATAAATACATAAGCAGTTTGTTCCTTACACATAAAAAAATCACATTACTCCTCAATCAAGAAAATTCCCTTCGTAACACACTTTCTGTCTTCACGTTCCTAAAATGTGACAGCAAACGTTTTAACCCTTGGTATTTAACAAAATACACGTGTATCGTTGGAGGGTGGTGGGATAGCTAAGGAAGTGAAAGAATATCTACCTCTTGCGCAGAGTCACTGTAAAAATTATGATTTTTATGTATCAAAATGTATAGGATTTAGTGCAGAGCAGACAGAGATACAAGAATAAAACCTTGTTAATTAACACATTGATGCAAAATGTCACCGCTACAACTTTAGTAACATATTTCCTTACGCTTTTCAAGTAAATACCTCACAAGATTCCGAACTGCTCCCTTCTGGAGCCAGTGGGACTATAGTATCCCCAATTGGGGTATGTTGTGCGGCTGAAAGTAGTGGGGAGGAGAAGGAGATGAGGGAAGAATGTTGGGAAGTATTGGCTATTCAGATCTGGTCACCAAACAGGGCTAAAGCCATTTCATGCAACGTTTCGATTCTGAATGGTGGGCGATACTGAGAGTATCTTCCACTCCGAAACATTCACCAAATATGCTGTATATTACTTTAAATTAATAAAATTGTGAAATAACACACATTAATCAAATAAAATTTATTTGCTTGGACAGGAATTTTAACCCTTGGGTGCTCCGGATTGCTAGATGAGAACCTTGCCCCACGACCACGAAGGCCGCTTGTTGGGTGTAAATAATTGTTGCCGCCCAAAAAATCGCTAGTTGTGAAATATTAACACCATCTCTTCATGGCTAAATGGTGGTCAAAGCTTGCCTCAAAGAGTGGCTACATGGCGGTCAAAGCTCCCTTACTGCTAACATTAAAATTACACCGAGATAAAAATAAAGAGACGGAAAATTCTCTTCAACACAACAACACAAATTAAAGCTTAACGATTTATGAAATTTACAAAAAAGGTCCAATAAGGAATTCCAGTGAAAAATATTATGGCTTTAAAAAAATATGTTCATATATCGATAGACCAATAAACGCTGATTCTGAATATATAAGTTTTATTAAATAATAGAAAACGTAGAGTTTTAAAAAAATGATTAAAATGCCCATTTTTAATCGTGTCATTAAAACACACTGTCATGTTGATATTATTTTTTTATTATTAAATAAAACATACAACGAAACTGCACTCCGTGAGTTATATTTACTGCTGACGTCACTGCTCACCATAATTTTCCAATCATTGTATTGAAATGATCGGTATTAACTAAATTTCATGTTATTCGTTTATTTACATACTGATTATAGAGATTCTGTCAGTAGAAAACGAAATCGAACGGGGTTACCGGTAATCGGTAAGGCTTCTTACACTAAATGCTCTATGAATAGTTTGTGCAATGGGATTTCTAAAATAATAGTTCCAATAAATCATATTAGAGTAGGTTAAGACATTGACAAAATAAAACTACAATAGTGTGTTAGTACGTGGGGCCATAGTAAGCTAAAATTTGGACTTCTGCTGAAATTTATCAAATGAGTTCCCACAGATATCGAATACGTATAAATTGTCGAATACACGTATCCAAAATAACGAATATATCTAAAATATCGAATTTCTCTATCAAAAAAATATCGAACATATCCAAAATACCGAATATATCTAAAATATAGGAAATGTCGAATAAGTGTCTAAAATATAAAAATCGAATACATCATAAATTACATTACATAATGAATATTTTTGATATTCCAACTTATATTCCAACTCCAGGTGAAAAATAAACGACCTTATCATTTTTTGAAATTGTTAAACTCTAAATTCGACTATTGTGAATTCCATCATGTAATAAATCTACATGTAGGTACTAAGTACCTATACGAAGAACTAGATAAACATTAACCCCTCGGGCCTGCTTTGTCGGATGGTCTAAATATTTCCGTTTGCAATAAAATACAAATAAATGGAGTATATCTGAACGCATCCGAAATCTAAAAACTGTTTTAGAAGGTAATAGGATAGGCATTCAAATTCAAAGTAAATATAAAATTTTTGTATTATACATTTTTTTAATGCAATCATAAAAAGTTTTCAAAATGGCACACCTTATGTTTTTTTCTAACTAAATTACTGATAACGAAAAAAATAAAAACACACATATTTTATTACATGTAAAAATAATTAATAAAATGTTTCCAAATTTTAATTTTTTTTTTCAAATTGCGATCCAAAACTTTGATTTCATAAAGGATACGTTTTCTGACGCCTAAGCAAGCCACATGCAGCTTTCCGTGTGAGAAGCATTCAATTTACAAATTTACCCCCTACTATCCCCTGCAGCTACTACGACACCCTACCCCTGCGTGTCCTTTCCCATGCATCCCCGTTTCAGCCCCTATTCCCCTCCCTTGCCCCTCCTCCAGCCTCCAGCGAACCCTCCCCCGAGGGCAACGAAGAATCGTTCCCTTCCTCCCTACTCGATTCCCCTCCCTCTCCCGCCCTACCTACCGGCAACAAAACTATGTAAAATACATACCATGCTTAGTTTTACGAGAGGTTGATGACTTTTATGCAAACTTTTAGATTATAGCTGCTTTCTAGTTCAAAATAAAGTATTTGCTCTTCTGCTAGTTTTTTTTGTGGTTTATTCCACAACAACACAATACCTACATCTACTGATCTTAATCTTATCCGAATTTTTGTCACTTAAATAATTCGGTACATATTCGTACCTACATGTTCTACTTATATACGTAGGCGGAATTCATAGATTAACTATTTCCTACTTTTCTTAATAAAATCAAGCTTTTGATGTTTTTTGAAACGGCTCTGTAAAAGTGAATAATCATTCTATACCTATTCATACTTCCTTGTCGGAATTCAGAGCAGGATAGCGACCTATTTCCTAAACAGATTCGCTGATCTTTATCGTATTTGAATCTACGATCTACTCTACCTACTCTTCTACTTCTACTCTACGATCTACTCTACTCTATCGACCACCATAACACGGGTATGAGCCTAGCATGGGGGTCGAAAAATAAACAAATGATGTAACCATTCAAAGCAATGATTAAAGACAAAATTTAAAAAAAAAACTCTGTCCTCTGACTATCTACTGGAGGGTGATTTTTCACCAAAACCGGTTCTGTAAACATGATTTATTTCAAACCATTAATTGTCGGAATTCAAATCAGAATAGCGACCTAATTCGTGAACAGCTTCCAGATCCGGTGGCCAGATTCAGCCCAGGGTCGGGATCCAGGAAGCACCTGCTGACCGCAATTATCTCATTTGGTAGCCAACTTCCTCCGTAATGGACTAATTGCGATGCTTCCTAATTCCGCGCAAGTGATTCCCCGCTGAGGGAAGACCACTCTGCCCCAATTGGAATTAATCTGGTTTGTAAATCTCCGGTGGAAACTAATGGCCGCTGATGGGATTAGCAAGGACGCATTGACGTATTAGCGTACGCAATGCCTGAGGTAAACAACGCTGCTCAAGCCATGTGATCTATTATTCCCGCGTCTCCTTCCCTGTACCCTGGGACTTGAACTAGTGGAAAACAACACGTAACCGACGAGTTTTTTTTTATTTCTTTATAATGCAAGACAAAAGCAATTTTCAGGTTTGCTGAAGAATTAAAATATTAAATAATATTTAACTTTTGCCTAGCTTTTTTTATATAAGTTCTTCAATTGGACAAATCGCACAAGATTTTCACAGCGTGTACCGAAATGTTCCCTTTTAAATATGATGTAGTGGAAAAGACTGTTGTTACATTCTTTTTTGAAAATTAGGTAACATGTGACTTAAGGATTAGGACTAAAAAACAGAGGAAACGTCAACCATTCTTTGAGGTTTACTGAACATTCTATCAAATCATCAAAGAGGTTTAGAATGACAAGGTACATTACTGTGTATATACTGATGCTTTCTTTTGGATCTACTTAGAACAGAAGGACACTTCTTTTTAACCCCCGAGGCAAGGAGCGGTGTTATAAGTTTGACTTTCTGTGTGTCTGTCTGTGGCAGCGTAGCTCCTAAACGAATGGACCGATTATGATTTTTTTTGAAAGCTGATGCGATCAAGATGGTTCTAAGCTACAATTCATGAAAATCTCTCCAAGGTCATCAGCTTTTTGTGTCGGGTTTTGCTTAAAATTTTACTTATTTTATATATTGGTCGGTATTTATTGGGAGCTCTTAACCGCTCAATTCAGTTATAATGAATCCTGTGATTTTGACTTCTTTCAAAATGGAGCTCTTACAATATGTGTAGGTACTTTTTCGTGTTTTTAATATTGTTGAACAATTTAAAATTTCTACTTTTATTGAAATGCTTATTTCAATAAAACTTTCAGTTCAATTTTAGCTTTGATTTTTGCTATGGTTTAAATGTGTTATTTGTTTTTTAAACGTTGCTTAATTTTTGTTTCTACATTAATTATTCTTATTATTACATTGTAATATAGCCCGTACGACTGCCATGAGCCTAGTATGATGGTCGAGGTAATGCAAATGAACTGTAATGTGAAATGTACTTGAATTCACACTTATTTCTATTCAATCATTTAATTTTTTATTTTTTTTAAAGAAAGAAAAACATTTTTTAAAAGAAAAACTTTATTTTTATACTTTTTTTAAGGTTATTCCCATCAGTGAAATATATCATATTAGAATAATTTAACAATAATAATCTAAACGAAAATATGAAAGAGAACAAGACACAGAAAAACAGAAAAAGACAATGGACGCAACTGGGACATCGTTGCCACCATTGTCTTTTTCTGTTTTTCTGTGTCTTGTTCTCTTTCATATTTTCGTTTAGATTATTATTGTTAACTTATTCTAATAAGAAAGAAAAAGATTCCCGGGTTACGAATAACCCAACAATGTTTGAAAATCTCCTACTACCACCGCAAAAAGCCGAAAATGTTGCTTGTGTTGTGATGGAGGACTTAGCCAGCCGAGGAATCGAACACGGAACGCCTGGGTGGGACCCAAGCGCGATGCCCACTTAACCACTGACCGGTCAAACTTCTAAACCATTAAACTTCTATTTTTCTTCTTCTCCCAAATTTAATTTACAGCATCGACTAGTTTCTGCACCAACTGGTGAATAAAGCTCGGTCAAGATTAGCGTGCATTAATATGTAGGGCGTAGGTTGTAGGCTGTGGGCAGGGGTTATCAATATTCCAATCATGTTTTCTTCTTTGTAATCAATTATTAGGACTGATGTCTCATCATAACTGGCCAACAACTTCACTTCCGATGCACAATGAAAACCGACCTTGAGCTGCCTTTTCGTCCAATTAGGTAATGAAATAACCCTTGGCATAGCTACCCACCGAGGGCACTGAGCAAGTTCATCTTTGCGCAACTATTACCAGCAGTACATACCTACGAATACGTTTCTAAAGGGTCACCTAAATAAACCAAATAAAATTTCAGTGGTACTGCAGTACCGTTCATGCTATGTAATTTTTTTCTGAAGCATGCTAAGTATGCCCAAGGACAACATTGAAGAATCTGACCTTGCATTCAAAGCGGGATAGATTTCCTGAGTGTGAGATCAACTCTAACTACCGAATTAACAGGTTATCCGAAGCGTTTGGTATTGACACATTCCGTGGCTGAACTAATTGATCGATCGGAAGCGTCCTCGCGTGTCTTTCTGTCATTACGAAACTTGGTCCATGGGCCATAAGACACGATGGGTGGATGAAAATAGAAGCGGCCCGCCTATTTATACATGAGAATAGGCGGCGGAGACAGCACCGCAGATCACACCAGCAGTATCAGTCGAGTCAGTGGGCTAACCGGGACTTGAACCAAACAACACAGAAATGGGGGCGGAAGATTCCTTCACTATTGTATCCGCGGAGTTCGAGGTCTTCGGGAACGTTCAAGGTACAAAAACACCCGCATCTTGCTGCGTGGTTTCTACCTGTTTGTCCAGGCGTTGCTGGAGCCGCCTATCTTCACGCGATGGCCGGGATTTATGAATCACCAAAATACTGTGCTTATTGTGCAATTGCGCGATTTTTATAAAATGTAGTTTTCGCCGGCAGCGAATTGGTTTTTTTCTAGTGAGAAGTGTTTTGAGGTCAGCCGCGAAGTGCGCCTCAAGGACGAAAAGTTAAATCTATGCTGTGATTGTGATGAAAATACGTTACAGATTACCCAGTGTTTCATGATAATAGAATAATAGAACCGAGCCAATATTTAAAAGAGAACATTAGTGTTTACTAAAACATAAAAATACATCTAATTATGTTATTGACACCGGTGTTTCGTGACACTTTGTAATATTTTGAGAATATATGAGAATATTATTTTAATTTTTTTTTTAAGTTTTTTGAAAAAATTTAAATAATATTTTAAAGTAAGTAAATTAATTTTAAGTACTTGGTAGTTTTAAAAGCTTTAAATTAATTTTTTTAATAGATTGTGCACTTTCGTGATGTTTCCATCCTGTTTTTCATATTTATTATGATAAAGTTGTATGGTAAAGAGTTCATTCGTACAATAGACTATTTTCGTTTAACTTTTTTTAAACGTCACGCAGGTTTTGCGCGTTAAGGGTTGCGAAAAGCACAGCTGTGTAATGTGCATTGATGTCGTCTCACTAGCAAGTTTTATTTACATAATCTGTTCTCTTTTATACGAAGGGTTTGTTTTCTTTTCAGGATTATACTTCACAAAGTACTGCAGAGAGTTAGCCGACCAGCTGCAGGTCGGAGGATGGGTGAAGAACACTAAGAAAGGGACCATTTGTGGAAAACTGCAAGGACCAAAGGACCGAGTGGAAATTATGTAAGAACATATTTATTATAAACCACCATTTCATGAAAATATAAAGGTTTTTTGTTTTATTCTACATTATGAACAACTGCTAAACTGTCAAAGCAGTTTGTCAGTTAGTTAATTTTACAATAATAATTATAATACTAAAGCTAGTTATAGTCATAACCAGAAATTAAAGCATATAAAATAGAGATAGAAGAATGATATTATTAGTGATTACAATACAAAGTTATAAAATATATGGTTCCATGCCAACTCAGAATCAAGTCAACTCAACACCTCTGTTTAGTTTTGAAATAATAATATGCGTAGTTCCTACCGGAATGTCATTTATACAGTTCCTACCCTCCCTAACCATGTCACCTTGCTGAAGAAAGCATTTTGAAAAAGGGAACAATAACAACAACTGATTCACACAATGCACTTAACATCGTGTGAA
This sequence comes from Limnephilus lunatus, assembly GCA_917563855.2. Taxonomy (NCBI): domain Eukaryota; kingdom Metazoa; phylum Arthropoda; class Insecta; order Trichoptera; family Limnephilidae; genus Limnephilus; species Limnephilus lunatus. The sequence continues at coordinate 28,152,461 of OU830594.1, read as the reverse complement.
AAAACTAGAAGACTTGTAATATTTGAAAGAACTGGTTGGTGTTTTTATATGTTGTTCGGCTTCTCAATGGTAGGTGTTTGGTTTTCCTACTTCCTTTGTAATCCATAATCTTACCATACATATATAATCACCCAATTTCAAACAAACACAGTTCGTTTCGTATAATTTACAGTCCAACAGTCCAGCCTGTTGCCTTTGACGCTGTAATTCGAAAACAGTTTCGGGTGCACCAACCTCTTTGAAAAGTTATTAAAAGCTATTAAAACATAATTTTAAAATAGCCCATAATCCTAACCTAACGTGACCTACGTAACAATATTTTCATATATTTTTTTCATCACTTTTAATGACTTTTCAAAGGAGGTTCTGAGTTAATTTCATTCTGAGTTGTCCGGTCACCTTATTTTACATGTATTACAGTAACTAACTCAAAGGCATAATTATGTCTATATTTTTGGTGAAATACCTACTTTAACTCGTCAAATATTAATTATTATTTTTAATTGATAAACTAAAGTTTAAGACAAGATTTTTCTGCATAGCACAAAGGGTAACAATTATTATAAGTATTAATTATTATTAGCCTGAAACACTCATCTACATTGAAAAATTCTCCCGAGAAAAGATACATGCCGCCGATGGGACTCGAACCCGCGTCCTTCTGATTTCCGGTCAAATGCTTTCAAATTTCACCATAAAATGTAGACATAATTTGTCTCGACGCCACCTAGTGGGAGATTTATCACTTACTTTATCACTTACCTTTCACTTACTTGGAGATTTATCACTTACTTGTATCACTTACCTTTCTCATGTAAAAATAAAGTTGGTTGTTTGCAGGTGAAAAAAATGTAATAGGCAGTAATTGTTGAATGAAACACTATTATATATTGAATTATTTGGCGGGCAGGAGAAAAGCCGACGTAGCTCAGTGGACAGAGCATTTGACCGGAAATCAGAAGGACGCGGGTTCGAGTCCCGTCGGCGGCATGTATCTTTTCTCGGGAGATTTTTTCAGTGTAAATGAGTGTTCTAGGCTAATAATTATTACTTATAATAATCGTTAAGTCTTAAACTGTTCGAAAATCCAATGTCTATGGCACCACGTAGAGGATTTTTGATCAAATGATCCAGGGAACATGGAGGCGTTTAAAGGCCCCCAGGCCCAGAGGCCGCTGTAAACTGAATAAAAAGCTTGTAAAACTATGTCAACTGGGGGGGGGGGGCTCATTCAGCTTTGCCGCCCCTGGCCTCTGACGGGCTTAATCCGCCACTGTATGACCCTAAAATATAACAATGATTTACCTACACCTATTACAATAATAAGATTTCATACATGCATAATGGATTGTAATGTATAGGTAGGTACTTAGAGACAATATCAATATAAACAATCTTGATCTCTTAATCACTTTTTCAGCATTTTTTAAAGTTTAGTAGTGCCATTTCTTACGCTTTTTGTATGAATTTTATTAAATATAGTAGACATCTTATTAAATTATAGTAGTTTGGTAAGAAAAGTAAAAGTTCGTTGACAGTATTAACTTTGCAATTTTTGGAATGGTGTGAATGATTTCTTTTTTTAAAGCATAGATCTATAAATGCATATTTAGTATCCATTCCACGTAGGTACCTACTTTCATATTTAAAGGGCGAAGGAATTCCTCTATTCATTCTAAAATTTACAATTGTAGATGTGTAGGTGTAGGTTAAGGCTACGCAATACCTCATTCCTCTAGTCACGCACTCTAATATCTTCAATACATCTAGTCCAATTATCTCCAATATTTTGCCGTCAATAGTCACTGTACCGGTCAGTGGCCGAGTTGGCATCGCGTTTAGATCACACCCGGGCGTTGGGTGTTCAATTCCTCGACTAGCTAAGTTCTCCATCACTAAATAAGCAACATTTTCCGCTTACCATGGTTTTAGTGGAAGATTTTCAAATATTTTCAGGTTATTCGTAACCCGGGAATGTTTGTTTTTCTTTAAAAAAAAAAAATATCTTAGTTTATCTAATAATTGAAGTAAACCAATTCCTCTAACCAATCTAATAACTCCAATGTGTTGAGATTGTGATTCATCTAGTAACTAATATCTCCAATACACCCATAATCGTGGATGTTACCCAATAGGCCACTTGCATCACATTTTTTTAATTTTTTTTTCCGGTGTAGGCAAATATTCTAAGACATTTTGTATTTTTTTTAACCGTATTTTTGAAACGCTGGCGATTTTTTGAAAATTTCAATCCGAAAAATCAGACCATTTTTTATAAACCGGAAAGACGGGACATAATTTTATGGGTGCGATAAAACGATAATTACATAGCCGAAAATCATTTTAAAAAAGAACGCTTTCCACACGAATAGCAATAAATTGTACGGGGTTCTCTTCGTATGTAACATCTGTAAAAACACCGCCATCTTTATCAAAAAATCTAACCAAAGGATAAGTTCGCATAGAACAAACAATAAATCTAGTGAACGTTAAACGCAAATTCAAAAATTCGCCGGAAATCAAAGTGTTGCCATATAAAAAAAAATAATCAATGTGGAATTTTACAAAATTAAGGGAACATAATCGGAGAAAGGACATTTTCATGTAGTGACGTCACGAGCTCAAATAATGGCTTTATTTATCTAAATATAAAAAACTATACATTTCTAAAAAATTTTACTAACATTTTCGTAATCTTAGTAAAAAAAATCTATCCACACGATTTTTCCAAGTCGTTATGAAATCCATGCAAGTGGCCTATTCCTCGGTGTTGTTATTGTATCCAGTCACAATAATATTATGTGATCTAATATTTTAAGGTTACGCAAATCCTATACTCAATTTAATATTTCCAACACACCTAGTCGTAGAGGCTACGCAATTCCTCTAATATCTCCAATATTGTTATTGTCCACAGCCACCGTAATATATTACCTAGTTAATTTGTTTATCGAGGTAACCCAATTCCTCTAGCCAATCTAATAACTCCAATATGTTAGGCTAAGGAATAATGCATTTAGTCACTAGTCACTCAACTATCTCCAATATACATAGCCGTAGAAGCTACGCAATTCCTATAATATCTCCAATATTGTTATTGTCCATCGCAACCGTAATATATTAGGAACCTAATATATCGAGGAAACCCAATTCCTCCAGCCGATCTAATATCTCAAATATACCCTAGTCGTGGAGGCTACGTTATTCCTCTAATCACTCTAATATCTCCGATAACATAATATAATGAGTAGACATCGGATTATATGCACTAACAAAGTGCCAAAATATGCATGCAAATATGCACTAAAAAAGGCCGAAATATGCACTAAAAACTCTTGATATACCTAAAATATGCACAATACAAAATCAAAAAACCATTTTTATTTTTATGTATTTTAATTAAAGAAGATACAAAAACAGCGAAATATTCTTAAAATTATGCATAGTTTTTGTGACAAAATACAATTAAGTATTTTTCCAAATTTTTGATGAAGCATTTTTGATGTTTGTCACCCAAAACGCCGAAAACGACTTCTCTACGTCAACTGACGTCATCCGACAAAATTTAGCGCTATTTCTGGAGATACCTGTTTAGGCAGGGTATGTATGACCTGTGTCGTTGATGTAGGCATTAATGTTCTTCATGTCTTCAAGACTCGGATTTTTAAACAAAATAGCGTCTAACTTTTCATAAATCTTTTCTGATATTGAATTGGGAAGGGCGTTGGGGAGTTCAATCATTGTTCCCAGTATTTCTATTGGTTTAAATAGAGGAAGGTTTTTTGTTTCCAATTTTTCTATGGCATCTGGTAACTTGTGGAAATGTGTTGAGATAAGGGCGATATTAATGGATGCGTCTTCAAATGCTAAATATGCACGATTGGGGAAAAAAGGTTAAAATATGCATTAACGCCGTCGCAGTAGATCTAAAATCTCCAATGTACTTGTTGAGGCTACGCAATTCATCTAGCCACTCTATTATCTCCAATACTAACAACGATTTCGGTGAAATGAACTGTTACCCCGGGGAATATTATTACGACTCTGCGTCATTGGTAAAATCCTCCATTTCCAATTATTATTATTATTAGATAAATTCGCGCGCAGGCCACATTGAATAATTTTATTATTTATGTCTTACTCCACAAGATCTAGTGTCAATTCGCACAACAACATTTTACTAATAGAATTTCGTTAGCAAAAGATCACTGTATTATTCGAGGATATTATTATTTATCATACCGGAAATCTCTAAAGCGAACGAGGGCACGGCGATGAACCACGACGCGACGTGTAAAATTCGGTATCGGGCCACTGACAACAACACTCCTTATTTAGATGGCGATAAGGTTAAAATTCCCGCTAACATCAGCCACCTGTTTTGATTTATCCAAAAAAAGCATCAGCAAAAAGCGTGCTTAATTTTATTTTACGAAGTTCTGGTACAAAATATAAAAATGTTTTCCGATAATTTTCTAAAGAAGTTAATTTTCCACATTTTAAAATTAAACCACAACCGATAAGGGCTTTATAAGTAGGAGGTTTTGCACTTTAAGGCGGTTTTTATAGGCCTGATGCTTTATTTTTCAGAGCTTATGAAAAGACTACCTCATCCGTATCCATCCAAATCCAAATCCATCCCTTATCACACTCGTTGTCATTTTGTCTCTAAAAATATTAAGTAGGGGTAAGCAAGACAAAAGACTTTCCCAGCCACCTCCTGAGAAAAGTGATAAGTAGCATCGTCCACACATGCAATTAAGATGTTTGGTAAACTTCTGCATCTATAATAAAACTTAACCAAGGATCCAAGGCGCTGGTAATACCTAATAATATGATAATATAGGTCACGCCCAAATAACGTTTTGAGAGTAGTTATAGCGTTGTGTGCCACTAGCACAAACGATTTATCTGGCACGTTTCGCTGCCCTTGCTACTGGCAGCGTAAGACATAGGACAGGGGTGGGGAACATTTTTACCGTCGGGGGCCATTCGAATTTTTGTATTATCATTCGCGTGCCGCAATAAAATTTTCAGGCTTGTCGGAGGGAGGGGATTGTTGGATATCTCAACATATTATTATTCCCTCATTCCACCATTTTTTAAACAACCGATTTTTATAGATCGCCTCCGACGTGAATTCTTCGAATAAAAATATGAAAAATGCGTTACCGGACATGTCGACAACTAAACATTAATAATTGCACTCAGAAAACGAGAATAGTTTCCGTTGAATTATGTCAAAGGAGTTCGCATCTCGAATTTTTGTGTTTCATTTAGATTACAAGACTGGTTTAACTCAAGAGAGTGTCTGCGTAAGAGTCCACAAGCTTAAATAATAGTTGAACAAGCAAATGATTTTCCTCCGAATTTTGCGGCATGTTGTGTGCAACTCGAATTAAAAGCTTATCTCGAGACAGGCTTTAATTGAGTGAATCTGTGCGATGGAACTCACTTTAATTAAATACACCCAGAACATGAAAATGGTTTTCCTCCGATTCTAGCAGCACGTAGTCTGCGGTTAGAATTTGATAACTACATTTATATATTATATGTGATATCGTTATTTATTTTTGGGGTGCTATGTCGTGTTGCGCTACCTCCTTCTTTAGCCAACGTTTCGGACAGCGTTACAGTATCCATCATCAAGACACATGTGTTGGATATTGTAACGCTGTCCGAAACGTTGGCTATAGAAGGAGGTAGCTCAACACGGCAAAACACCCCAAAAATAAATAACGATTATTCTTTTGGGCCTAAAAATTCAAAATCATATTATGATCATATCTAAAGTCGTAATATAATAATAATAATATATATACGCAGTACACCAAATGCACTCAGAAGACGCAAATGGCTTTACTCCGAATTTTGCAGCAAATGTGCAACTAGGATTTTACACTCTACTCGGAACGTAAGAACGGTTTTCTTCGAAATTCGTTAGCAGATGAAACCGCAACTGTAATTTTAACTGCATATTAGGGACCAAAAAATGGTTTTAAATTGAAGGTGTGAGTCCCGCCTTTATTTATTAATGCACGCAGTATCCACACGAAAATGGTTTTCCACCGGTCTTTGCAGCACGTGGACTACAACTTTAATATCTTGCACTTGGAACTCGAGAATGGTTATCTTCGAAACCCACAACTGAAATTTTATCGTTACGCTCTGATTACAAAACTGGTTTTAACTTAAGGCTCAGTTCCCGGCCCCAAAAAGAAGAAGATGGAGAGATATGAAATTACGAATGTTAGAAGAGCGCGCTAACATTTACAGCGATAAAATTGATGCAAAAATCATGAAAATCTTTAATAAAACACGAATCGTTAAAAATAGAGCAAAAATCTCGCGATAATTATCTTTAATTTTATTTAAAGAAATGCTTTGAATTTTTTCATACATATAACTTGTAAAATAACCGAAACAAACGTGTTTATAATCATTTTTGGAGCATACTTTGCGATTTTTTTCTATTTAGGGAATTTTATATAATTTGCGTTTCGGCGTGATAAATGTCTAGATATTATCTTCAAGAATAACATATATTTTTTTAAGAGCTTAAAAACTTCAAATGTTTAATGGAGGTTTGCAAGAAATCGGTTGAAATTCGGAGAACCGCCTCTTAAGTATCCGCTGCTTCAATTATGGTTTCAAGTTTCAAGCAAGTAAGTAAATGGTTTTCCACGGAATTTTGAAGCATATTAGAATTTTAGACTCCAATCGGAACAATCGGAAATTCATCCGGCATTCGGAAAATCAAATTGATTTAAACTTCAGTGTGAATCTCGGTAGGTACATTTCCTCAGGTGCAAAACTACACCTAAAACTCTAAAATGTTTTTCCTCAAATTGCAAAACGCCGCATTCGCGGGCCGCAAGCAGCCCGCGGGCCCCCTGACATAGGCATTTAAATTCCCATCAAGCATATTCCGTTATGCTATATAGGTGATGCAATTGCAAAATCAAAGTTTAGCGTTAAAAATAGATCAATTTGTCTACAGAAAACGTTTTTCGGACAAATGAAAAAGATTTATTACATAACAGTAGGAACCTACCTATTCCGCGTTTCTCATAAATATCCCTGCTTCGAATCCAATATGGCCGTGATACATTTTCCCAGCGGTTAATTTAATTTCCTGTTTACATTATGTATTGCGAGAAACAGGCAATTACATTTCCGTCTGCAAATAAATCTTCGCAATCTTCTCCAGCTGCCATTTGAAAAACAGTTCAACAAGATGGAATACGGTTTATTTTCTTTCTCAAAGGTTAAAACTACAAACTGATCTTTATGCGCTGGAAACTAATTACTTACTAACAGGAGGTTATACCAAAAGGAATATAATACTTAATTAATTAATTAATTAATGATTAAATAAATACCTTGAGTCAACAAATAGTAGACCAAAATGAGGGGCCCTTCGATCATTTAAATGGTTTTAAATGGCAAGACCAATATGGTCGGAAAAAAACATTATTGTCCAAGTGAATATTTTTCACTCATCAATATCGAATGGTTTTCAGAAATTAGTGGTAGATATTTCCTAAAAGATGACGTTGCATAGGTATTCCACACAAATATGTATTCTGAAGAAATTTAATATTTAAACCTGTTGTCGTTTTCACAAAGATTTTTTTGTTTATTTAACATAATATATTACAGTGATTACATATTTTTTTGCTATAATGTTAAATACATAACGAAGTAAGTTTCTTGATGTATATTAATCCCTCCCCTAATTGAGAATAACGCATAGGTATTTAGGAAGGGAGTATTATTACGAATTCATTAAATAATTTCGGGAATACTACCATGAACGCATTCAGCTCGTAGGTACGCATACAGAAAAATAGATACCTACCTACCTATAGCCTTATAATATTATTCGTATTTTAGAATTAACATGAATTAGTTACCTTTCGTAGCATGGATCTTTGAAGAGTATTTCTTAGTTTAAGGAAAATGTAATAGAGTTTACGTATTCTGTTAATAGTTTATGGAATTTGTTATGTCCATTTAATGTGATCATCTATTATTATCTATGCCTAAATATTTAATATTATGATTATTTTGAGTCAGAATTGAGCATTAAGAGAATATTTTTGCAAGAGCCATGAATAATAATTTTCGAATTTTTAATGAAAGGTTTTTGTCCATTAGTGTAAATATCATGGAGTAAATTTAGTCGGAGTTTAAAGATAGATAATTGTCATCCAACCATTGTTTATTGCTACATTCGCACTTTGATAGGATTTTTACAATAGGCCACTTGCATGGTTTTCACGACTTGGAAAAAATCGTGTGGATAGATTTTTTTACTAAGATTACGAAAATGTTAGCAAATTTTTTTAGAAATGTATAGTTTTTTTTTTTTTTAAATAAATAAATCCATTATTTGAGCTCGTGATGACACTACATGAAAGTGTCCCGTCTCCGATTATGTTCCCTTAATTTTGTAAAAATCCACGCTGATTAATTTGTTTTTTAATATGGCAACACTTTGAATTTGCGTTTAACGTTCACTAGATTTATTGTTTTTTCTATGCGAACTTATCCTTTGGTTTGATTTTTTGAAAATATGGGGGTGTTTTTACAGATGTTACGAAGAGAACCCCGTACATTTTAGCTATTCGCGTGGAAAACGTTATTTTTTAAAAATGATTTTCGGTTACGTAATTATCGTTTTTTCGCACCCATAAAATTATGTCCCGTCTTTCCGGTTTATAAAAAATGGTCTGATTTTTCGGATTGAAATTTTCAAAAAATCGCCAGGGTTTCAAATATACGATAAAAAAATACAGATTGTCTTAGAATATTTGCCTAAACCGGAATTTTTTTTTAAAATGTAATGCAAGTGGCCTATTTTCGAAATTGATAGCATTTCATTTACGTAAATGACAAATAATATTGGATCTAGAACTGTTCCTTTCGGGATTCCAAATTCTGAAAAGGTGGGTTCACTCAAAATATTATTAATTTTTACATGTTGATATCATTGAGATAGATAACTTATGAACCATTATTTTACTGCTCCTCCGATTTCGTATGCATTTTTTTAGTCCCCTGTGGCCTGTGGCGTATATAGATACTCTCAAAAGTTAAGTCAATGAATATACTATGAATATACATCGACCACCATAACACGGGCATGAGCCTTTATGGGGGTCGAAAAAATCCCCAAATGATGTAACCATTCAAAGCAATGAATAAAGAATTTTTTTTTAAATACTAAGTAAGTCAATGAAAATACTCACTTATACATTATAATTGTGAAGGTTATTTTCGTGCCTGATTTTTCCCTGAAGTCGAATTGGTTATCACTTAGCAGGCGGCTGGCGGTGGCAAAATCATTGGGAATGTATGGCGAGCGATATGATGAAATAGGCCAAAACCAAATGATCTTTTATAGCTAGGTCTGTTGGCGCCATAAAACAAATTTGACCGGTTAAATGCTATCACTGAGTATATTATTTGACGTGAAGTGTAATTGTGATTTTACGACTTTTTCAAATATTTTGTATACTTTGATATAATAAACACCGGACGGTAGTTTGAGATTCGGTTGCAATTCACGATTTTTTTTTTGGAAAATTCCTTGTTGCATCCTTTTCCTAATTGGTGTTGATAATAATTGTAGCATTCGTTTAAATAAATTAACTATGATGTGATAGGGATCGCGGATACTCATAAGTTAATTATTATTTTCTCTATTTCTACTTGCTTGCAATTTTCAAATTTTTCGAAGACGTTTGGGCAAGTTTTGCTGATGTAATTCTAGTTTCTTTTAAGATGGTTAGAATCAATTGTTATGGCTAGTTTCTCCCCAACTTAAGGGAAGTAGTTGTTAAAAATCACTTTTAGCTGGTTCTTTTGTTGACTCTTTTGTTTCGTTGTCATGTTATTTTATTTATCCGTTTATTTTTATTACCTTTGCCAACTTTATTCTTGGTTGTACTTTTATTATTTTTACCACTGTCCTCATTTTTCCTTAAAATAATTTTCTTTTGCTTTTGTTATCAAACTTGGAAGATGGTATAAACATGTTCGAAGTTTTAATAAAATTAAATCATTATCTTGTTTTTGGCCTTGGTAAAATAGTTTTTCTTTTTTTCTTATGGATATATCTATTCTATGGATTATCCAATGATTTATTTTTCTCGATTGATTGATTTGTTTATTATTCTATTTTATATTTGTGTTCGCAAAGTGTTTTCGAAAGTGATCGCAGATTATTCGGTATCTTCAGTGCTTACTTACGGTTTCCTTCCACTCATCCAATTTCAGTTTTTGTTCTAGAAGTTCCACGTTTAAATGTGTTTATATTGTAGGTAACTACCTACTGTTGCAGTTATGGAAAAGATTTTTTACATCGAAAATTAAAATTAAGGAGGATTTGTATTTTATTTTATGTCTTCATACCTATCAAATAAGCCATTTATTAGATGTTTGACCGAAATAAAAATGACATGGAAAAAGTGCGCCATTTTAGCATTATGCAAAAAAAGTTAAGAAAATTTAAGTGTAATTTTTCCCGCCCAATGTTACATTCGGAAGTCGAACATACCTTACATTATTTGATGACCTCACGAAAGAAAAAAAATTGTTCTAAAATCAGTGTTGAGTGTTGCCGTAGTAATAAGTAATAACACTGAAAGTTTGTAGTTCCACTACCTATATTAAATTTCTCTTTTTTGTTGACTCACTGCTCCAGCAGTGAGTCAACAAAAAAGAGAACTGAACTCAACTGAACTTACGTAAGTAATGCCCGCCTGCACTATTCGATAAAATTACTACGAAAAAACTCACCCAAAAATATATATATATATTTTTTAATTTTATTTTATAAATTCAATAATATTTAATTAAATGAAGACAATATTAGCGAAACTCAATCAAAATCTGAAGACAGAAAAATCAGAAAAAGATATTGGTTCCACTGGGACTCGAACCCAGATACCTTAGCATTCATGGCCAACTGCTCTACCGATTGAGCTATGGCACCCTTTTCCAATTCGATCACTTTTGACTGTATCATACTTCGACTAAGAACTACCAACACTATCTTCATTTTTCTAAACGCACATATTATTGGCTGCTATCTTTATATATGATTGCAAGATTCAACCCCAACTAAATGCTTTCTAGATAGTGTCTGGATAAATATTTATCCATTTTATTTTTAATACGCGACATCTATTGACTTTTCTGCAAGTCTAGGATGAATATTTTTATTTTTAACTTTAATGAATAAAAACTCAAATTATAATATTTAATTAAATTAAGACAATATTAGCGAAACTCAATCAAAATCCGAAGGCAGAAAAATCAGAAAAAGATATTGGTTCCACTGGGACTCGAACCCAGATACCTTAGCATTCATGGCCAACTGCTCTACCGATTGAACTATATTCAATAATATTATTATTTAATGTATAAAAACAGTTTATTATAAACGATTTCTGCTTCGTAATTATTATTATGCGTTACAGCTGTTTCGCCCTCTGAAGGCATTATAAAACTGTGGTTGTTACCACCTACAGACGATGTATTTATAACACTTCTAGCATTTATAACATTTCTATATTAAAAAATTAAAATGGAGTTCTATGAAATAAACTTAATAACAATAAACAAAAATGACATATTTTTTAATATTTTCTCAAGACTAGTAAACCCAAAATGGCGTCATATTTTTGCGACGTTGTCTAATTAAAACGAAATGTACCCATCTAACTAAAGGGGAGCTACTGAGAAAAGGTTCTAATTGGATGATTTTTGTTCATTGTGTGTACCCATATGTCGCAGGCCAATTGTAAAATCAGGAGATATTTTTTGGAGACATTAATTTAGATTTATTAAACCCTCAAAACCCGGTTATTATGTCATACGAAAACATATTATCTATCCATTTTTTAACAAAGTGTTTCAATGATGTAACAAGGGAAGCATTAGTAGCCGGTAATATTACACGCACATGCATAGATCACATTTTTGTAAGATTCAATAGCAGGCAGAAACAAGCTGACGTACTTTCATCTTGTATTTGTGATTTTACTATAGCGGATCACTTTGCGACAGCTCTCAACATTACATACAGTAGTGCAATTACAAAAACTAAACAACGCGGGGAAAGTATTTCAATATTATCTCAAAAACGAATTGATAAATACATACCTAGTTATAATTGGAAAGCCCTGCTTGCGGAACAAGATTACGTTGACGTATATAGTAAATTCAAAAATATGTTTAATGACCTGTACGAAAAAAGTAAAATCAATTTCTATCCAAAACCTAAAAGAAGACCGTTTGCAATAAAATTATGGGTAACGGATGATATTTTAGAAAAAATTAAAATAAGAGACTCCCTATACAGAAGATGGAAAAACTCACCTACCAATAAAACTTACGAAATAAACTACAAATCATCCCGAAATACTGTTTCCAAATTAATCACAAAAAGTAAAACTGCATATTTTAATGAAACATTTAAAAACCATTTCAGCAATTCTAAAAAAACGTGGGATCAAATAAACAAGTTATTGGGACGTAAAACAAAAACAAACTGCGATGAAATTATTTCAAAGTATATGCTAAATAGTAACGGCCAAACAGAGGAAATCGTAGTAAATAGATTCGCTGAGTACTTTTCAAACAGTATCAGCTCGATGTTACACAAATGTGACTACAAAGCGTCTAACATAGCTCCCGTTGAGTTGCCGCATAGCATGTACCTGCCCAGAGCTACGTGTGAAGATATACGCAGGATTGTCGGTCAACTTAATAATTCTAAGTCGCCGGGGATTGACAATATTCGAATGTTCGACATTAAAAAACATATAACTATTCTATGTCCGGTAATTACCCACTTAATTAATAAAATCTTGTCGCAAGCAGTTATACCTGATGAGCTTAAATGTAGCATTATAAGGCCAATATACAAAGGGGGAAAACATTCTGAAATAGAAAATTACAGACCAATCAGTATACTGCCAGCTATTGAAAAAATTCTAGAAAAATACATCTCCGTAAATTTAATAAAATACCTAGAAAGTTTCTCCATTATTGATCCCAACCAATACGGATTTCAAAAAAATAAAAGCACAGAATTGTTACTGCAGGACTTTTCCAATTACGTAAATCAAGAACTCAATAATAAAAAACATGTACTGGTTTTATTCATAGACAATTCTAAAGCGTTTGATACCATTGATCCGAAAAAATTATTGCAAATATTGGAGGCGATAGGAATTAGGGGAAAATTACTAGAACTATTCAAAAACTATTTAAACAATCGACAAATTAAAGTTAAACTCTTCCAAACTTACAGCAAAGCTAAATTTATGTCAACAGGAGTCCCGCAGGGGTCAATTCTCGGCCCAACATTATATATAATATTTGTTTCACTTATGAATAAAATTTTCACATTTGTTAAACATTACGTTTATGCTGATGATACGGCGCTAGTCATTTCGCATGAAGAATTATCAATTGCAATAAAACTCATGCAGCACGACTTCTTTTCCTTACAGAAATGGTCTCATGATGCGGGTCTTATAATTAATTAAAAAAAAACTAAATTAATGCATATACGATCTCCACATGCCAAATATACCATTACGCCTTTAATTAAGTCGCATACATTTGAGTGTATACACAATTCTTCACAGTCGTGCAAATGCGAAACCATTGAACTTGTGCAAACGTATGTATATTTGGGAATAACAGTAGATACGCATATGAAATGGGATATTCACATAAGCAACATCTGCAAACGCCTGCGAGCTATTGCGGGACGAATTTATAAAATTAAATATTTTATGCCCATAAGTACATTGAAAATAATCTATTTGTCACTAGCGGAATCTACTATCAGATACGGAATAACTTCTTGGGGAAACTCGTGCAAGACAAATATAGATTACATTCAAACAATTCAGAACTCTATGACTAAGCTCTTGGTAAGCAAAAGCATTTATGCACAAAGAAGAAACATAAAATTATTATATGAGTCAGTTAGTATATTACCTGTGCGAGGGATATTATGGTTTAAAATTGTATGCCAAAACATATTATCGGATTCAATATACAAGGAAAAAATAGATCACGCATATGGCACTAGATTAATTAAAAAAGAGGGGTTGTCCATTCCGAAAATTATAAATAAATACGGACAACGGACATTCGCTTATCTTGTCCCTACCATATTTAATAAGATGCCAATGGACGTAAAAAACGAATTTAATTGCACCACCGATCTCAAAAAAAAAATTAAAAAATGGCTAATAGATCAAGACTATTTATATTGAATTTTGTTTTAATCTTGTGTATAATATGACTATAAGTAATTTGCATGTATTATATCTGTGTGTCTTTGTATTTTATGCTTTTATATTGTAATTGCTTAAAAGTTATTCTTCTGTTTCTATTTTCTATATTGTGGTATCTTGTTATAATTGTTCTTCTGTGTTATATTAATATTGTTAAATCGACCTGCTGACAAACTGCTCTGGCAGTTTAGCGGGTGCTTAAAATGAAGAATAAAAAAAAAAAAAAAAAAAAAAGGAAGATCATGATGCGCCTCAGGCACTTCACAATCTGCCGCCAGGCACTTCACGATGTGACCAGGAGCATCATGATCTGCCTAATTTTACGATCGACCTACGACAGAAGGGCGAATCCAGCTTTGGCGCCAGGGGGATCACATAGTCGTGGTCAAGTCACAAGAAGTTATAATTTATTTTTGATAATGATAGATACTAGTAAAAAGTACTAATATTGAAAGTACTTAAATAAAATCTAGATATTTTGTGACTAAAAATATATAAAAACATTATGTTTAACAATTTTAATTAGTGGTCCACCTAGGTCATGACCCCCCCCCCCCCCCCCCCCCCATAACCAATCTCTTAAATGTTGTACTTTCGCTCTTAATACTTGTATTTTAGTGACATATGTTGTGCCGTATCTATGTACCTATATTGAAAAAAAACTATAAATAAATAATCAGTGCAGGAAAATCATTTAAAAAAGCGCTCGTTTGAATGTGTTTGTTAGCGCATTTTAGCAAGTCAAGAATAACGATTTTCCATAGTAACATTGGCCCCCAAAAATCGAAAAATCTTTTCTCGAAATCGAAAGGTTCTTTCAAGAATTCTGAAGATAAACTAATGTTGAGACGAAATCGCAAAAAAAATATAGGTAGGTATTATTCAAAACCTGACATTAATGGCCCTGTTAGAAGGAAAGCATGCATCTATCAATACCTTGTTTATTATCAAATTAGCGGTCGACATTGACTCGTAAGCTTGTATCAATACGTGCATGGCCAATAACGGGTGCCAAATTTTTTCTTTATTTTTTAACGAGATTGCGTCAGTAGATTTTAAAAAAAACTGTGTACCCAGATACGCTTACAATTTGTTTACACTTATGGCAGAGAATAATAACTTTGGATTTCATTTCGCAATATTTTTCGCGTTTTTCATTTTGCTTTACATAATTGACTTAATAATTACTTCAAGTATTGGTTCACACTGCGGTAAGAAAAGGTTTAATTGTCAATTTTTGTATGCCCCCACGTTGGGGGCGAATTTTTAATTTCTCCCGGGCGCGATAGAATACGTATCTCAAGGCATTTATAATTATATTTTCTATGTTCTATCAAATTACCCTGATGCCTGAATCACAAAAGTACCTACACACGTAAGGAAGATTGCCTAAATTTTGCAGCTAAGCTTAAAAATAATAATAATAAACACAAATAAATACACAGTTTGCCGGAGATATTTTGTAGCTAACCACGGCGCGCGATCAGTAGGGGAAAATTTGTGATCTCCAGTAGGTATTTACAGTGGCGTAGCTGGCGTTGGGGATCCGCCCCGGCCGACCTACGTTTTACGAAGTTGAAATTTCGCTTTTGAATTTCTCAAGGGCAACTTTAATGGGGGGAGGGGGGTGCATAAATAAACCAATCATGGGGGGTGACACCATGTTATCCGCCCCGGGTGCCACCCATGCTAGCTACGCCACTGGGTATTTACACACGCTTCCTTCAGATTCCAGATTATATACAAATAAGGTTGGCAGTTTGGGCATCGCATCAGAAGAATCTCACTGTGAATGGAGTTGGGTTAGGTTATTATTTATTCTAGCCTTCAACAATCTCAAACATTTTTTTCTCTCCAAAACCCTGTAATCTATCAAAACTTATTATTTACTTTCGTTTAGTACCTTATGGTTACTTGCATTATGGAACAAATTCTAATATTAAAGCAAAAAATCTATTCAGCATGTAGGTACCTACCTAACTATCTCTGAAGCACTGCTGTTTTTCCCCGTTCATTAAAAAAATCAAATGGAAGGAGTCATTTCACTTCATAATAAAATATTAATTTAATTCTAGGGTAAACTGGCTGACGAACACAGGATCTCCGGGCTGCAAGATTGAGCGCTGCGAGTTGAACAACTGGGAGCAGCTGGCTCGCCAGGAGCACAAAAGTTTCAGCGTTAGATTTTAGGTTATAGACTATACATACACATACACCACTCCCACGATCCCATTTCTATCATTCTTTTACATAATATTTTACTTTTTTAATAATGTACAATAAATAATTTGTAAATAACCAGTTTTATTGATTTTTATGTGACTCTAAAACACAACATACATTGGGGCAGATCTAATTCTGCATATACATTTGAGAACCGAGACACGAGCCAAACCACGAATTATAGGAAAAGAGCGAGGAAACGGCGCGAAACGCTGTTTGCAGTTGCATGCTGCTTGTAAACAGATAGATATTATGGAAAGGGCGTAGCTAGGATTTTGTTAAGGGGAGGGCAGACGGGGGGGGGGGGTAGGGTGAGTGTGACAAGGGGTATGGGGGGTTACCAGCTCTACGTTACATGAAAAAAAATTGAACTACTTTTTTGGCTATTTTTAGATGTAAAATAGCAAAATATGTGATGTCACACTAAGGGGGGAGAAAGGGGTCTCACAAATGTGACGATAGGTACAGGGGGTGGGGGGGTCAAAAATCATGAAATTCGTGTGACGTAATTATGGCCCTTTAGCTCATGTGGATATTTGTTAATGAGGAACTAACAAAAATTTTAGCTGAATAACTTGAGTATAAGTCCCAATTCTCTGTCTGAGGCCCTCAGAGCCGTAACCGTATTTTAAAATATAAGAAAAGAAGTAATAATAAAACAATTAAAGACACATTTTTTACTTCGAGAATACATATTTCTAAGGAAAGGGTTCGAGGGCCTCTGTGGATTAAGTCATAAATTATAAATACCTAAACTGCGTGAAAACATTTGGAACCGTACATGGTTGAAGTTTTACACATGCACGTAAAAATAATACATAAAAAAAGGAAAACTAAAATACAAATAAACGTACAATCTTTAGTTAGATACGTAAGTTACGCGGGTACAAAAAAAAGCTTTTCTAATATTTATCTCAACTTTCCACGATGCACAAAAAAATTACAAACTAAAAAGGTAATAATTAAAATTAAATTGATTCTCACAAACAATAGGCTACCGATGTAATATTACTTATTAGGGGGGGGGGCAGCTGCCCCCCCCTGCCTGTACCTCGCTACGCCCTTGTATTATGGGGAACCAAACCACGATTTTTGGAAAAGGAATGAAGCAACCGCAAGCGGTTCATTCTTCGTGCTTCATTTCTTTCCCGTAATCCGTGGCTCGGTTCGCAAATGTATATGCAGCCTTAGCTCGTCGAAGAACAGTGAAATGGAACTTTATATTTTAAATGTCCTGTGTAATATAATAAAATGACAAAACAAATATTTATTAATACCATAGCATGTTTAAACTCAAGAAAAAGAGAAGAAAAAAAAACTGTGCAGACGCAAACAGAGAAGTCCACCAAGTAAAAAGAAACTCCATTGAAAAATATTATGGCTAAAAATATGTATTCTGATCAAACACAGATTCTGAATACGCATAAATGGTGCTCGGAAACGCGCAAACGAAACTCGAAACTGAATGTGACTGGTGAACAAATAAATTTTATTTGATTAATTTGTGTTATTTCACAAGTAATTCATTTAAAATAATACAGAGTATATTCCAGCCGAGCGATTCTGTATATTTTGTGAGATCAAGATCTCCTGACGGACTAGATCTCCTATCAGATTTGTGTGTTTTTCTATGGCTGTTATTTGCTTTTTCTATGGGTATCAGGCCAGCTTCGCCAATTGAAAACGATCTAGGCTAAAATATGTGACAGCTCACAGTTGAAATCTGACATCAGCCCATAGAAAAATCAAATAACAATAGAAAATCACACGAATCTGATAGGAGATCTCTTCCGTCAGGAGATCTCGATCCCACAAAGATATAGAATCGCTCAGCTGAGTGGAAGATACTCTCAGTACTGCCCTGGTGTAAGACCACCATTCAAAATTGAAACGTTGCTTGAAATGGCTTTAGCCATGTTTGGTGACCAGATCTGAATAGCCAGGTACTTCCCCACCTTCCTCTCCTCGTCTCCTTCCCCCCCCCCCCCCACTACCATCAGCCTCATAACATACCCCAATTGGGGATGCCATAGTATCACTGGCCCCAGATAGGAGCAGCTGGGACTCTTGTGAGGTATACACATAAAAAAAAGAAAGTACATTTGCAATAAAAAAATTTTTTGCTAATTTATATAAGATTTTTCCTACGTCACGAGTGATATTAGCCCAATAGGCCAATGAAATTGAATATTTATTTATTTGAACCATTAACACCATTCAGCTTTTACATATTGTATCTTATAAAAGGCATCAGTAGGCTTACCATACGTCCCGGTTTGACTAGGATTGTCCCGGTTTCAGACAAAGGTCCCGGAGTCTCAGCCGGTTTAGATTTCACTCTTTTTTTATACTTATATTTGCAATGACAGAGCAACGCGTAATTCATTTGCCATAGTTAGTTTAGTTGTTTGAACCCAAAAGTTTTAAATCGCCTAAAAGAAAGATCTGCAAAAAGACTACCCATTTATAAAAAAACTTTGGGGTGAAGATAGCAGAGTGAAGTGCCAGCAATGTTTCTCAGAATTTTCTATTGCACACAGTGGGCGAGCAGATATTAAGGATCACTTAAAGTGTGCGAAACACAAGGCTGGTGTGACGGCGACTGCAAGCACTTCTTCTATTAAAACATTCTTTAAAAATGATGATCCAATTCAAGATAACAGTTGCATTGACCTAGAAATTCCAAATAGATGCTGTGCAAATTTCATGACACTGTAGAGCAGCGGTCGGGGAACCGGGGTAAATTACCTCAAGTGGGGTAAAAATGTTTTTTTTGTTGGGTAATAAGTTTGGCAGAAACAATACTTGAACTTCAATCTAATACTGAAGCACGTATTCAATTTGAGAGCAAAGCCAATCTGTCGTCTTTTTAGATGTCAAAAGCTACCAAGGCTTTCAAAATTGCACATGAGGAGGCGGTAAAAAAGTTGCTGCCATTTGCAACAACCTATCTTTCTGAACAAGGCTTTTCCACTCTAACGAACATAAAAACGAAGAACAGAAATCGATTAAACCCCAAAGACCGTATTCAAATTGCTCTTACATCAAAACGTCCCAATTTTGAATTAATTGTATCAAACAATTACCTACTTCAAAAGCTTCTCCTAAAACTGAAAGGGAGACCTGAATTTTTGTTTTGATCCAATTTAAGAATTTTGTTTTGTTTGCCTATTACATACTTACTATTTTCATGTAACTTTTTTTTTATTTTCCGTCTAAATTAATTCAATAAATAATTTTTATTTAAATAAACATTGATTCTCTTCTTTTCAAAATGGGGGAAGGGGTAATATCGCCTTACGCAAAAATATTTTGGGGTAATGGTTAAAAAAGTTCCCCGACCGCTGCTGTAGAGGTATCGAAGTCAGTGGCGTAGCTAGCATGGGTGGCACCCGGGGCGGATAACGTGGTGTAACCTCCCCCCCCCCCCTCCTATCCTGGTTTAGAGCTTCATAATTATGGTAAGCTAAGCATCGGGCATAAACTATAATATTGAATATAAGATTGCGTAAGTAAGGCGGCACCTAGACACTACCATAATATTGTACAATATATTTTATGGTACAATAAGATTGAAAGGCGCTTAGAATCCAAACGATCAATTATATATTGCACAATAAACAATTAAAATATTGTTCAATTATTTTGCGCAATGTTTTAGAGTAGTATTTTTGAGTAAATATTGCGCAATACTGGCCCTACGCCAGGGGTGTCAAAGATACGGCCCGCGGGCCGCATGTGGCCCTCGGGCCCTATCAATATGGCCCGCGAGCATTTTAGTTTTCCTGATATATAACCATCCAGTAACTAGAACAGTTCTCCATTGGTATTGGTCGGCAAATTTAGTGCACATAACACATCTTCATGATATAGATATCGCACATAAACAAGTAGTATTGCATTGTTGTCGATCTGTAGATTCGTCAACCTGGAGTGCGTACCACGGTAATGTATTAATCCTCTCCAACAATTGTGTCTCAATGTCTTCGGCTATTTCCTCAATGCGCCTAGTCACAGTGATAGCCGACAAAGCCACACAACTTTCAAGTCCACAAGCCGTTTCAGAGTGGAGAAAAACCTTTTGTATCTTCCTATTGTAATTATTTATGTGCTAGAAATGAGACTTCAAAAACTCACAAGTTTACATATAGTGGAGAAGACCATGTTCATGTTCCGACTGCAACTATTTATGTTCTCAAAAGGAACATTTAAGAGTCCACAAGACATCTCACAGTGGAGAAAAACCTTTTTCATGTTCCGACTGCAACTATTCATGTTCTCGAAAGGAACATTTAAATGTCCACAAGCCGTCTCACATTGGAGAAAAATCTTTTTTAAAGGAAGTTTGAAGTTTAATCCTTGCCAAAATGTTAACCTACAAAAATGGCATTAAATAAGTTGTTAATATTTACCCGAATCTAAGAAAGCATACAGCACGTATCCTGTGTACGTTCGGTAGTACCTATTTATGCGAGCAAATGTTTTCTGTTTTGAAAATAAATAATAACATGGCTTACGGATGAACATCTCCAATCGATTCTTAAAATAACTACCACAAATAAATGACACCTGACATCAAAGAGCTTACCAAAAACAAAAGAAGTCAGGTGTCCGGCTCAAGATAATTTACCATTTTACCCTCCTTTTTACCTTTAATGAAAATTTATGATAACTAGTTACATATCTAACTAAATAAAGATTTTAACAATTGAGTATGGGTTTTAATTTTGTGTCTGGCCCGCTTACACCCGCTAAATCTTATAAATGGCCCTTAATAAAATCCAGTTTGACACCCCTGCCCTACGCAGTGCAATGGAAAAATATGGTGCAATAAAAATTAAACTCTTAAACTTTTGTTCAATCATTGCGCAATCTTCAATATTAACCCCAAACGGTCAATAATATTGCACAATTCGTAATATTGCTCAGTATAATTGATCGTCTAGGGGCCGCCTAATAAAGAGCCCTTACAAGCTATAAAAGAGCAATGAGTTGTGTAAGTAGTATAGAAGTTTAAAATACAGTGAAACCCTCTTAAGAAGTTTTCCAAGGGACCGGAAAAAACAAACTTCTTAAGATGAAGCCATACTAAATAATGCAAAATCATACAAAATCGTAAGTTTTAGTTTTGAAAATTTGACCACTTAGAAGTATTATAGATGCTTCAATTAAATACTGCGTGTAGAACATACTTTGGCCCTTAAAAATATCGGACATTTTTTTTAATAAGTCTTTTAATAAGCTTAGAAAAAAATAAAGTATTAGGTCTATAAAAAACATTTTTAACTGAAAACTCTCCTACTTATAAACACTTTTTCGGATATGGTTTTATTGCATAATGTGGCAAATTCAGTTTCTTATATAATTATCGCAAAAAAAAATGATATTTACGCCCGAACCTCACAAAATAAAATATAATATGCATTTTCGCGTTGGTATTTTTGACATCACGACGACAATACGGCATTCGACGAATTTGCTATATCAAAGTGAACCTTATACCGTCCACCGAAGAACGACTGGCAGCCGCCCCCCTGTCTTCCGTCATTACTCCTCCGAACGGAGCGGAGAGCGGTCGTGTTATGCTCCGCGCCGCTTATTTTCGTGAAATCAATTTAAAAATTCCGTTTTATTGCTATAAACAATGCATAAAAAAAGAATTAATGTTTTTTACAGGCCTTTACGAAATCAACATGTAAAAAAAAACTCAAATATCTTTTCCAACCTTTCCAAAAGCTTTTTCTCAAGTATTTTTAAACTCCTCCTATAAAAGGGCGTGAATTCCGATTTCGATTTTTTCCTGTACTAGTGGATCGCCTTAAGCAGGAAAACCTTATATGTGGGAAAAATTGGGTCAATTTAGGGCCGAGGGACTGAAAAAACCAAACTTCTTAAGCCACGAAACTTCTTAAGAGAGAACTTCTTAAGAGGGTTTCAATGTATGTGTAAATAACAAAGCAAACATTGATTTTGTAATTAATAACTCAGGTACGCCTCGTACGTCATACTGTCTAGTAATGTTAAATTGTCATGTAAACAAGCTTATGGGTCCGAGTGGTTAATAAAATATTACAATGAATAAAAACATACACAAATTATTAAAAATAATACAGACAATAAAGACAAAAAAATTGTCATCCAGTCAAACATGTCTGAAAATTCAAAATTGTAGAGTATCCAGACATATGTAAAAGTGTACCTCTCTCTGGTACAATACTCAGATTACTCAGACACCACCAAATAATTACAATACAGAAAAACTTGTAGTGAATTAAATTTTAAAAATGTTGTTTTCTAGGTTACTAATGTTACTAATAGGAAATTTCAAAATGTCATGGAAATTTACCGTTCCGCTATGCTACCCAGTATTATTTTATAGCATATCTAATACGTAAAACACTTGTAAATAATATTTGATTTATGGTGAGCATTTAAATATTGCTTTCCTCATTATCTCAAAACTTAGTACATATTTGGAGATGTTTGACTAATCAACTGGATGATCAATCATCCCTCCTATAACATGGGTCTTCAAGAGACCCATGTTATAAGAGGGATGAAACACAGAGGTCGGCAAATCATTTCACAGCCGGGATGTTGAACTCAAGAATGAGTCGTAGAAACGACCCTTTCTCATGTGACAAATGTCACCCGTGCACAGATGTTGGGCGCATGTTTGGCGTTTTTTTTTTAGTGCCGAAGGAATCAATGATGCTAGTTCCTCGAAGCATCTTCTATTGAAATACCGGTAGAACAAGGACGGCATTCCCACCTGACGTCTACGCTATGAGGATAGTAGTCTGTTTGTTATGCAAAGGACCTGCCAAGAGTCAAGGGTTTTTTTTTCAAGTACACTGGGCTCCAGAACAGAGGTAGCTCCCAAATTCAACAGTGGGGTGCACTTACGATTTGTACATGGTCAGCAGATGTGTACCATCTGCAGTAGGTACTGCAGGCCCTGTACAGTACGCACAGCTTCGGAGAGGCTAACTTAACTCTGGCTTTGAAGGGACCCCCATGCCTGAGCTGGTCTCTTAGAGTTACACCAAGCATATCAATGGAAGCCATCAATGGGAAGACTGTTTCCATTGAATGAGACTAGATTGTCATTTCAATCCCTTTTAGACATCATTGGGTGTTTGAAACATTAAATTCAACTAGGTTATTCTTATCCTAAGAGAAAACCCTCTCCCAATAACCGTCTATTCTTTGCTTCAATGCCCACTAAGCTGGATTTTATATAATGATTGTGTTAACATTTCACTTTTTTCAGCACTTACACATGTGTCTCCGAAAACTGGTAAAGTTGACATTCTTCCGTAACATACATATTCTATAGTTGTGCATGCTCAAGTTCACATAATTCAAATTCTTTTAGGCCCCTTTTGTGTGTCACATGCACACGGCGACTGTGACCAAAACCTCATAGATCACAAGGCCGGGACACTCATTCAAATCAGCCTCCTAACTTGTATGGGATCCCACAAAAATTCTCATTTTACATATTTTTTTCTATTTATTCTTATTTATTGAATTATTTAAAAATATTTTAGTTATTTAAAAAATTTAAATAAAAATATTTTTTTTGAAGGTTTTCATACAAGTTAGAAGGCTGATTGCATTCAGTGTCCCGGCCTTGTGATCTAGGTTTTGCTGTGACTGCACACGATGTGATGTATTGAAGCCAATTTTAGGACTCTGGACCACACAACTCTTCAGGACTCAGGAGTGAAGGGTTCCCTAGATGTAAGGCTGTTTTTGCAGTTATGTATCGTTATTCAGTCTTTTCTTATTCCCTGCTGTCACGCAATATAACAAGTTTGGCAGTAATAATTTTGACGGGGTGGTAGAGACCACAATGCCATGACACAAGTGTCCAGGTTTGGCTAGCCAAAAGTTGGGAAAGGTTTAGAGAACACTGACGTTGGTTTAAATAAAAGATAGGCTGCGGTTTTAAAAAGTTTTATTCTTAAAATAAGTGTGGAGGAAAACAGGATCCATCCCATGATTAGACTGAAATGTTTTGTGGATCATTATTTAGTGAGAGGGAACATACGCAGCAGTTATCCCACTTAACGTTAATTCGGGTCTCCCGCTGACAAGAAGCGGCGGAAGTGACCCTGGAATAGGTGCGGTACTTTCCTCCCCGATAAACAATGAATGTTTTAACTTATCCGTATAAGAAACACTACATCATTGTACAAATTAAGGTAAAGAATTATTTTATACAAGTTTATTTAAATAAAAACAAAATCCTTCCCGGAAAACGGTAATTTTGCAAACGACCGCAGGAGATTTCATCAGTAAACAGAACTACTATTGGACCGGTTTCGGTGTAACGAGGACCGGTTTATTATTATTTATTTCCACAATAATTATTGTAAAGGCTAGTAAAAAAAAATATTCTTTGTAAAAATCTCTATTTTTTTTCAGACAAATCTTTCAGAGTGCGTACAGTCATTCGTCGCACTCACCGCCATGCTGCTACCCATTTCTTCCTTCCTTCCTTCCTTACCTCAGACATACCACGCGCAATCGGACATCTCCTAATTAAACTATTATATAATATTATTAATATAATAACTTCACTCCATCGTCTGTTCATTCTTCACCTGAGCGCAGTAGAGCCCCGCGAGCTGCCTGCCCTCCCCTCCCCACTCTCCAATAACCTAGCGTGTCACTACATGTCAATATCTCATCACCAACAGTTAAATGCAACATTACTGTATCTGTGTACTGTAGCACATCTCACCCAGTCTCACGGCTGTATTGGATCGGAACCAATAACAAGTGTCCAGGGAGTGTGTTCTATTGCCTATATGTCTGCTTGAAACGGATAACACAAAGATTCCATCCTAGCATAGTTAGTAAAAAGCTGCGTTTATATATTGTATGTAGGTACTGATACTTCTAGTACTCATCCAACAAATAGCGCAATATGTGATAAGTTAATACATCTCGGATTTAGAGACAAAATAAAGCGCTTAAGCTCATTAAAGTTTCAAGCAAATAAGTACAACACTTTAAATTATAATTAACATAAAATACGTACAAATAACAAACAAATTCTCACACGGAGTTACATGTATATCTAGTCATGTGAAAACATCAACTAACACATTAACAAGTCATTTTAATTCGCACATTGAGTGCAAACCATGAATGGCCTCAAATGGCTGTTCACTCAGAAGAAACACCAATGTTCACTATGGAAATGATAGTATGTAATAATGTTATCCCAGACTGGTGTCAGCCTTAGAAACAAAGAGATAACTGAAACAGCGGGAAAGTCTTACAAAACTACAGGAAACTTAAAATCACTGGATGTGTTCATCCTATCAGAACAAAACATAATAATGTGTTCACTCACTAACTAGTCTCCCCACATCTGCCATTCTGCCCTTCTGACCTCACTCCTCCACTACATAATATACACGGGACAAAATAACAGTGACGAACCTCTGTGCTATTCTCCATAGATATTGGTCCCATGATCCTAAATATGCACATTCCAAACTGTGGGTTATAAAGCTTAAGAAAATATGTTCAGGTTGTAACGTAACGTATTATAAAGGATGGATGCCACCAGAACTTCACAAACCCTTGCAAACAACCAACAACCATATCCCATTCTTCATTTTCTTTTACCGCCAATCCTATCACAACTTCAAATAATTGAAAGAGCATTTTCCTTTTTTACTCAGAATTTATTTTCTCAAAAGCACATGCTACAAACAAATACTTGGTGGTAGATGTACGTAGTTTAAGAATAATAATTTCTTAGTGCAAAATAATGAAATTGGAAGTTAGTAAGACAATTGCTGATAATTCATTGTTTTGATATAAAATTGTAAAACCTAGTTATCCGTTTAAATTGACGATACTAATAATCAAACGCTAACTTTGAATATAACATGGAGCTCAGCAGACTATTATTTATAGAGGAAACTGCCCCTCCGACAAAATAACAATATGTTTGTCAATTTCGGATAAACATTTAACAAAAAAGGATTTAAATGGAAACTTGAATGTGTATAAGGTGATTCAACATTCACTAATGTATTCATGAATTTATTACAAAAGTCAGACAGTATGTTTATTTTGTAAAACATTTGTTTTGTAAAGTCACACTGTTCACTTCCAAAGGAAGAAAACATTACAGACATAGTTTGGCTACAACTTACTTGGTACACAATGGCATATAAAATATTCAGGTTCTAGCATACAAGTTATGGGTATGATTGATGTTCAGTGTTCGGAAACCAATAGTAAAAACCAAAAAAAATGCATTACATATTTGACAAACTCTAAAACAACGCTAGTCAAATTCTTCCCATCTTATTACTTTTAAAAACAATAAACAGGTAAGCTCATTCTATCTCCGATCACCATAATATTACAATAAAATATATAAATAAAAATAGTAAAGAGAAATATTGAAACAATTCTTCTTTTTCTTAAATCATCAATCAGCTATCAAAATAAAACCCGAAAATAATCAATCAATTACAATTATCTACAACAATCAAAGATTTTTCTTTCTTTATTATTTTTGGAGCAAAAAGCATAGGCAAAAAAAAGGGGATAACTTCATAAGAAAGCTAAATTAAAGCAATACGATTCGCGTCAATAGTTAATTAATTACAATCAAATGCAATACAAAAATACAAATGAAATTTAATTATCAGTGGTCAAGGTTGTTTTTGTTTTATTTTTCCCATATAAAATTTATTCTTAAAAATGTCAATGTAAATCAACAGAACTCATATTCTTTCTTAGTCAATCATATAAAATTGTTCTTTTTAAACCTCATTTAATAATAATTCAACTTAATTCTAATCATCATTTAAATTCTACTTCCGTTATCAGCTTGAGATGAATTTCGACTTTGATTAACTGGAAAGCAACCAGTGTTCATATTTAACCATCACCACCACTATTGATATTTAAAATTTCAAATAAATCAAAAGTAACTCACGCAAGCAATAAGCAAGCATTCTAAACAGGTGCAAAAGATTTAAAACAATTTGATTATGCCAAAAATGCTAATACTCTGCTAGTACTCCATTGATTTAAACTTGACTGTCCGATTGATTTAAATGATATGCTGTAACAATAATAAAATAAAGTGAACTTCCGAGATGCATTCTTCAAAGCAACAAAATTAATTAAACTTGATGATAAAAAAATAATGTAATTTTTTTAAATATTGTTGACAATAATGGAAAGATAGACGTTAAAAGTGACACGAGACAAGGCGACCTACGTGTTGTAAAGCGGTCGAGAGCTTGAGATGATAGATGAGGGATGGGGGTGCAAAAAGAAGGGGGATCGGCAGTCATATCAAGTTGCCATTCCAGCAATATCGGAATGGTCAAGTCCTAATACTGTTGGATGGTAATATGAGGCTGTGGGGTTGGTTGGTTGGTTGTATGGTAGTGGTGGTGCACTAGTCCTGCATGTCCTCAGGCAGTTCGTGAGGGTTGAGCATGCCCGGTACGGACAGCTGGACCCGTCGCTTCTCATCCTGCGCCTTGCGGAGCGCCGCCTCTCTCTCTTCCAGGAACAGATCACTGTCATCGGAGCCGGTGTACTCCTGGAAATTACAAAACACACATGTTAACATAAACAAACAGACAAACTCAACTAACCAAATGAAGCTAATTCAATACATAAATTGCATACAGTGAAACTCATTTAACCATAGGGAACAAATGGCTTTTTTGTAAAATGGGTTTGTTGGAAGAAATTGAGGCAAAGCAATAAGGTCACCTATAACAAATATTATGTATCTGAATACTATGTACTATGAAGAGAATTTATTCACATACTATCAATTAGAATAATATCGATTCTTGCTTTATTTAGTTCAATTAAGTGTTTTACAGAGATTTACACGGAAGGAGGAGATTTCACATTTAGAAAATAATGAAAAAAAAAACCTTTTTTTAGTTCGCATGAGTTGAAATCACATAAAATGGATGATAATTCAATTCCAAACACACTGTTTTATAAATATATATCGTCAAAATCAAATACTTAAAACAAACACATAAGCCATTTTAATAAGCACATATTCAAAAACAAACTTTTGTCAACTTGAGAATAAACAATATTGGAATTTAAACAAGTATAGAATCGGCCAAAGGAAGTTGATTTCAGACATACATATATAGATAAAATGGAAGAGTATTATCTCAACTTTCTACTAACGCAAACTGTAGATCGCGGGAAGGTTTGAAAAAATGTTTTATAAAAGGAGGATAAATTTGCCACATTACAGCAAGTGATCGCTTAAGATGTTTTGCAAACTTGCCGTAAATATGCCAAAAAGATTTCAACAACAAAAATTTGCTTAAAGTTATGAAACCTCAAAATGTCGATTGGCTTCAAAATGTTCTAACTTTTGGTGATGAATGTTCAGATGATGTAGTGTGAAAGAAAATTGTAATTTAAATTCTGGATAATTGTAATAAATTTATCCATTTACGAATTTATATTTTTATTTATCCAAATTAGCTCAGTTGGTAGAACTCCGCCCCGGCAAGGCGTAGTAGATCCTGGGTTGGAGTCCTAGACGTGACAGTATCTTTTTATAATTTTCTGTTTTCAAATCGTTGATTGAGTTTTGCTAATATTGTCTTCATTTAATTAAAATATTACAATTTCAAGTTAAAAATAAGATTTTTTTAAATTTTAAAATTGGATTTTCATTTCTAATAATAACATTTCTAAACGTATTTCATCACCTTTCAAAAACAGTATTTAATTTTCAGATATGATCAGAAATATTCCATTTATTTGGATTTTATTGCAAAACGGAAATATTTTGACCTTTTGACAAAACACGCCCGATTCCTGAAGGATTAAATAACACCATACGTATAGCAACATTCAATCTCATTTTTTTTACATGTAAGTAATGTGTAATAAGTATCTGTTCTACATCATTTTACTTTATATTCGATTCATATTTAATTTTCAGATATGATCAGAAATATTCCATTTATTTGGATTTTATTGCAAAACGGAAATATTTTGACCTTTTGACAAAACACGCCCGATTCCTGAAGGATTAAATAACACCATACGTATAGCAACATTCAATCTCATTTTTTTTACATGTAAGTAATGTGTAATAAGTATCTGTTCTACATCATTTTACTTTATATTCGATTCATATTTAATTTTCAGATATGATCAGAAATATTCCATTTATTTGGATTTTATTGCAAAACGGAAATATTTTGACCTTTTGACAAAACACGCCCGATTCCTGAAGGATTAAATAACCCCATACGTATAGCAACATTCAATCTCATTTTTTTACATGTAAGTAATGTGTAATAAGTATCTGTTCTACATCATTTTACTTTATATTCGATTCATATTGGTTGTCAAAAACACAAACAAATAAGATTTTCCCGCTTGATAAGTTTTTCTTCCAGTCCCTTGGAAAACTTCTTAAGAGGGAATAACTAGACAAAATAAGGAAATGTGTCATTTTTAAATAAAATTTTAGCAGTATTTCCACAAAAAAGTATAAAATGATTTGGAAATATTGTTCTTTTATCTGGTAAAGTTATGTTTTAAATCGTGAGAAAATATGATTATTTTTAGCATAATAAGGTTATACTGTAGGTCGTTGGCAGATTTGTTAAATTTTCAAACAAAATTTTGTATTATACAACACACATTTCAAATCATATAATCATGAAGTAAAATAAATCAATAAATTATCCGGGAAAGCTATGTTTCAGAATTTTAATTTTAGTTTAAACAAAAACATTAAAAAAAAGATCCGCGCACGTGTTTTGTGACGAAAATACTTCAGTTTGTCTATTTATTTACGGTCTTACCAACTAATATATTTAAGATTTTTTTACATTCTTATTTTCTTAGACATTATTGAAAAATTATAAAAACTTATGATCAAAAAATAATTGATCTTAAGTATTGATAAAGCAAATTTTGAATGAAATAAAAATTTTTAAACATAGCTTTACTAGATAAAAGAACAGTCTTTCAAAATGAATTTATAATTTTTTTTGTGGAAAAGAGTCAATACGTCTAAAATTTGATTTAAAAATAACATTTTCCAGTTTTGTCTGGTTATTCCCTCTTAACCCTTAGCGGAATTGTGGTATCCCAGTGATAACACAAACAAAATAATTATAACCTAGTGAAGCAGTGTGCTTTTTAAAATAACACACATATATTGAAGTAACTAATACTGCCAAATATTTGCCGTTGTCAAAAATTTATAAAAAATTTTATTAACATCATATTTACTGACATTTGTATCATTCATTTCAAAATTTTGAAGTAAAAAAAAAGTCAAAAGTTCCGCTAGGGTTAAGAGAGTTTCATTATATATGAAGAACAAAGTTTTTCAAAACTTAAAAAAGTATTTCCATAATGGAATAAAATTCATACAATAGCACGCATTTTACTCAAAAGTATAATTATCATCATATGTTGTTATTGCATCCAGCTTCTCATTTGCATTATAGAAATTAGCAGTATGTACTAAGTATTATTATGAAAGCAAAACACTACTTACGGTAGTAAGCAATTATCTATTGCATCAAATATTCAAACAATCAAAGAGATTCAATTCCGCCAAATGGATATAGCTTATTTGCTACAAATAGAAGAAAAGTTTAATAAAAAGTAAAAATGTGAACTTACTCTAATTTGTACAAGGAAGTCTCTTAGATGATCTTTAAAAGCTATGATATCCTGGTTCAAGTTAAATAGTCCTTGAACTGTAATCTTAATCTGCCCATCGCTGAGATGGGGAAAAGCATTCTTCAGCAGTGTGGCCACATACTCCTGAAAAGAGAAACAAACATCCATTAGAACAAATTATGTACATCAACTTTTTTTTACATTAGCTCCACACAGGAAACCCAGAGAAAAAAATGTCCCTCAGGGCCTATGTCCTCTTTAGGGATGATGTGTGGAGGATCTTTTTAGGGAAATGAAGGAGAGTAAGTTCAGGGAAGGAAAAATATGGGAGTGGTTGGTAGGTATCTGGGGGTCAATGTGTCTAGGAGTGAAGGACGTATGAATCCATCCATCCTACTGCGGTGCAAGGCAATGAGTCGAGAGAGACCGGCTGAAGAGTTCTAGGTTCGGTCTCCCTCAACCAATCTCTCCTGATTCAGCCCACCACGCAGTAGGTGAGTAAACGCATTGGACGTCAAGATCTAGACAAACCTCCCCCCTTGAGCCCGGGCACCCCTGGTAAGTCACCAAACATAGCGTCCCTTCACTCAGTCACTTGAGGTGACCTATGGCAGAGGTGTTGGTTCCCAGGATAGATTTATTATCCTGCTAGATATTGTCCTACTAGAAATTAACTTTCTAGATACTATCCTACTAGATGCTAGGTACTAAGAATAGGTGAAGATTGCCAAGACTCTAGATCAATGATGATCAACCTTTTTATCCTGAGGGCCAATTTATCTATTTTCAATTTGTTTGTTGGCCGGAGTAGGTAGGGGGTAGGGTATCTCCAAGGTCAAAACAATAAATGCTGTTGATTTTTATCATTCTGAAATAAACAATATATAAAAAAAATAGCTATTTACAGTTTTGGGCAACTGTTGATTTTTTATGGCCCCGGAACTACGTATGTATACAAAGATAATAAATTGTTTGTCGTAGATAATTAAATAAACATCATGAAAAAAAAATTATTCATTTTTATCCTTTTTTTTAACATTTTTTAAAACATAAAAACGTTTTTTCACACTTTCACATAATATGAGATATGAATACAATTTTTTTTATTTTTTTTTATTGTAGATTAATTTGTCTTCTTATTGATACAAAAAACAGTTACTAGTCTACCTGAAATGTTAAAAGTTACAGCCTTTCAAACCTATGCTGGTAGAAAAACGGACATATTCTGCAAATTGACATTATAAAGCTGCATTTTTTTTTTTTTTTACATTAACTCCACACAGGAGGCCCTGAGGAAAATAATTTCCCTCAGGGCCTATGTCATCTTTGAGGATGCTGTGTGGAGGGTCTTTTTGAGGAAAGGAAGGAGTGAACATGGGTCTTGAAGAGACCAATGTTGTAGGAGGGAGGAAACACAGAGGCCGGTAAATCGTTCCACATCCGAGCTGTTGAACTCAAGATAAAGGAAAAATATAATTCGTTTACCCAATTAGCTTCAATTAGATGGGTTATTTGATAATAATATATCATTAAAAATTTGCACAATGAAAAAATATATTTATTTTCAATTAAAAAAAGGTAATTAAATATTACTTCTATAAAACATCACGCATTAAATCATCTTGCAAAAAGAAAATTGCAATTAAAAACTCAGAATGTATTTAAATTAATTAAGAGTTATAAATATATACTTATGAAAATGTTCAAACAAAATATTATTAGAATGTATTTAAATTAATTAAGAGTTATAAATATATACTTATGAAAATGTTCAAACAAAATATTCTGCCGGGATAAAGTGTAGTCCGAGCTTCATATCCACTGACAGCGCACAAGTAAATTGTTGTCGAAAGTTGATATTTTAGCTGGTGTGACCTCAAAAATGAATCAGTTCTTATGTTTTTGATATCAAATTATTAAGGGAACTACGTTTATACAATCTTGATACTAAAATATAAATACTTATCAACTTTTTGTTGTTTTATGTAAACAACAACTGACCGCGTTGAAACAAGATTCACTTATGTCTGACTAATTTCATCAATATTTTAGATAAAATAGAAAACAAATTAATCATTTTTATACCAATAGAAGCGGCAAAGAATAAGTAACAATTTAACATGTAATGTTAATATAAAAAATATAGAAATATATTAAAAAACCGTCTGAAAACTTTTGACACTAAATCACTCAATAAAATATCAAAGTTACCATTATAAATTCTTTTGTAAAAGAACGGCTATTTCAGTATTACACAGGGCAAGGGACAAGGAAGGACGAGAAGTTTTATTTCCTTGGCTTTTAGATAAAATGCTAAAAAATAAATAGAAGAGTAACTCGGGATGGATTTTACGCGCCATCACAAGTACACTTATTTGCTTCAAGATATTTACGCAGAAGGCCAGATTGTGTATTGTGGTCCCAACTAACCGAGTGGTTAGGGGAGAGTAGGGTATATTAAACCGGTTGATAAATCGTACCACCAGATTATTTCCGCTACGGGTCACTTTTTATTAAGCCTGGCAACACTCCGCGAACCGTAAGGTGCGTCATAGTTGTCCTGTCATTTTTAATTGGTATTGGATCGTGTGTCCGTATGCAGTATAGTTTTTAAATTTTTTCACAATCTTGATCTAATTTTTTCGGGTCCTGTCTAAGGTGGTTTCGTGTTCAAAATTGTGTTAGTTTTTTCTCAAATTACGTTCAGTTAACATGTTTATATTCTATAATTTGCTATTGCAAAATTATATTTGTCAAGTGTATTGTGACATGTTCTGCTGCCATTATTTCATAGAAACTTAAGAGTACGCTAAATCGTACCGCCGTAGCGGGACACCAAAATAGACGAAATAATGAAAAAAATACAACATCATAATACCTATAATACACGATAGTTTAAATTAAAATAAAAAATATCTTTATCATATAAAAATATCGTTCTAATAAAAATCTAGAAAATATATTTTTTTTCAATTTACGTACAGATAATCCATACCCATTAGCACCCCACACTAGACGTGGGCAAAATTGATTGACTGAATTAAATGAATAAATTCAATCTTGTGACACACACCATCTAATTCTCAATTTCAAAAGGAATTGATTCTTCATTCCTTACCTTTGGCCTTGTATCCTACGATTTTTAACGGCACATTATTTTTTTTTATTTTCCATTTAATTTACTGTAAAATTATTTCAATTAATGATGTGTACCGTAAACAATTAAAAGATTATAATTTATAATGTTTCGTAGGTATTTAAATATTATTATATGGGCGGCGCGCCGCGAACTTGCCTAAAGTAATATACCTATCCCATTCCCGCGCCGCCATTCATAAAATCACGCGTATGTATATCATTGTCCCCCGCATAAGCAAAAACCGGCAGCGAGTCAGCTGAGTTCCAAGCCATGACGCGTTGTGTCCTTTCACTTGTGCGAAGAATCAATCAATCTGAGGACCCACCCGTTCCAGATCCGCGTGTCTAGTCTGTCGCTATCGAGTCATGTCTGAAGCACTCTATTCGTGAATTAACTTTAGCGTCTTGTTCAGTTGACAGGCAAATGACAAAACGAACAAAAATGACCAAATGTTCAAACGAATCGATCATGACTCGGATCATCGCAAGTCTTTACTTGGTCCGCAGCTAGCGAGTTACTGCAGACACTAGTCAAAAGTTACTAATTCATTCTTGAATGCCTGCCGCGAATCCGCCTGTGAGGTTTATCATTCGTTCCTCTCCGCGCGCCAAGCCGTCAATTTCATTACATTGTTGGTTGTTTTGTGGTACGTACCAAAACTATTGGAATATAAGTACCTACATATTTTTAGACGCAGATGTGAGGTAGATATAATATAATATATGAATTTGCAGATATTATAAGGCCAATCGGCTGTGGTCAGCCGTCACAAAATATTGTTAAAATGTTTATTTATATTAGATCACGTGAAGTGGTTTTTAAATTGGAACAATTTTAAGTTTAATAAATTAGTAAAACTTTAGGGGTGAAACCACAAACTGTTTAATTTAAAAATTTTATTTCTAGCTTAATGTAATTTATTTTTTTGTCAAAAAAACATTTTGTTGTCAATATAAGACACATTAAAATATTACGTTAACCCCTTCGCGCATCGTTAGTACATTTTTTCAGAACGACATAATTGACCCTAAGAAGAGTGTTTTCTGTTCTTTAGCACCGTTGTGATTTGAAACTCGATGAAACGAAAAATAACGACACTAAAAAGAGGCAAATACATACATCTATAAGATTTAGTCTGCGTGGTAATGAGATTAGTATGATAGTATAATCGGTCTCCTCTTTGTGCGGTGCTTCCCTACTCATATCTGCTTCTGTTTTCTGAAGGTTTCACTTCAACCGCGTGTAGATAATATATACACATATTAAAGGTTTTTTTTTATTATTTTTTTTTTATTTTTAAGGAATAATGAATGAATACAAGGAATCAATTCAAAAGGCCAGGAGAATCAGACTGAATCGATTCACTCTTGGGAATGAATATGCCCATGTCTACCCCACACGTAAACTTCGGATCGCGCCTCGTATCCCCCCTGATGTGTGGGCTCTAATAAAAGAATAATAAGCACAACCAGATATACACAAAATATAGTATTACATAAAAAATATCAAATACCTACCGACAAAAATTAAATTAAAATAAATAAACAGAAAAAATCTATTATTAAAAAAAAACCATAAGCCCTTCATGTTGCCAGAGGCAGCCCACACATGAGGTAGAAAAAAACCGTTTCGGTCTTCACTACCCCCCCCCCCCCCCCGCCCCCCCACAATTCCAGAAGTGTGCGGCCCGTGCCCTGTCTCACACTGTCCAATGTGGCCATTGACCAGAAAAGTGTGACGACCGCTGATCTAGTGTGTTCGTTGCCATACATGGGTGCATGAAGTTTGCACCAATAACCCGGACATTTAAGAATCATGCATGCCTTAAAAATGACCATATCTTCTTTGACATAACGTTCCAGATACGATTTATGTACCGGTGGTACGATTTACCATACCGGTTCGCTAAATCGTACCGAAAACCATTTTTTATAAAACTTTTAATTTGAAAACCTTCCACATGCACGAAAAATATGAATTAAATACACATTGTTCCCAATAAAACATGGATTTATTTGAACCCAACTCCACTTCTCTAATCCGTTTCTTTCATACTGTATTGAAAGTTAGTGCAAAGTGGTACGACATACATACCATACTCTCCCCTATCAAAATGAGAATACATCAACATCCTGAAATTATCCTGATTTTCCAGTCTATATTCAATATATATCGATTTTAATTTTTTACTTAATTAAATTGAAATAAACAGGGGAAAGTATTGCTCAACACGACAGGTGTATAAATATATGTGCCTACATAATCTGCTTAAGGATGGTTGCATAAAGGTTAGTCATATTACCTAATATTGTATGATTTCCCTCACTCACAATTCACGATCAGGCAATTTCAGACAACTTTTAGGCATTACAATAACATGATGTCATTTCTAAAAACAGACCCCAAAAAGTTTGGTGTTTTGGAAGACTTGTTGGTTCTTAGCTAAACAGGAAATATAGACAAGTTAAGTTACCTGAATATAGAGAGTATTGTTGGCATGGTGAGGACCGAGGGGAACGGTGATGCGGCCCGCCTCCACCAGGGAGAAGAGGTACACCAGGATGGTGGCATGCATAGTGATGCCGGCAGAGTGGGAGGTGTCCGTCACCACGCTGAAGATGTGCTGGAGGATATCGCACAGGTAGGTCTGGTAGAAGCTCTGCGCCGCCATGGGGTGCTGCTCCACATTCTGCAGCAGCCGGTACAGAATGTTCAGGCCTGTGTCTGCAACGTTCCTCATGGTGTGCTTGAAGGCCCAGATAATGGAATCCAATACCAGCTTGAACTGTGCGGGAGGTATACTCAGGAAGGCCTCGAAACAGTGAGTGGTCACCGCTTGCAGCAGGAGGTAGAAGTTGGTTCTGTGCTCGGGATACTCCTCAAAATCTTTGTTGATCATCTCCAGCGTGCATTCAAATACAGCATCGAAGATCTTGGGGATCTCCGAGGTAATATCTCCCTCTAACTTGTCCACTATGGTAGTCATGGCGGCAAGTACTTCGGGTTCCCGAGCAACAGCCACTGTTGTCCGCTGGTAATCCAGCAGAACAGCATCTAGCAGGGGAGGAATAAAGCTTTCCATCACCATGGCGTTGTCGTTGGATCGAGACACCCAACCTGATATTAACTTCAACGTTTCCTTCTTGACAATTCTCATATTCTTGATCAATGGTTGTTTGGCTACAACTTCTCCGTTAAGGGTGATTGCGTGACTGATGTTCTCTGACATGACCTTGTAGACATTGAGCATGTCGAGATAGATTCTGCCCAGCTGCACCACATAAGGATGTCCCAGGGCATTACAGGCTCGCACATTGGTTTTGAGAATACTCACCAGCTGTTTGACAGCATCGGGATCCATGAGTATATGTACATTCCTGGAAGCTTGCGATATTATATCGTCCCACACCTGATTAGGGAGCATCATGTACTTCTCAATGAGCCTCTCCTGGGCCACTTGATCCATCTGCGCACTGATCATGTAACCCACTGCCTCATAGAATGTGTGAACCTGCTGGGTCTGCAAATCGCAGATGATGGAACTAATGGTTGATAAAATCTCTTCTATGAAGGGGCACACTTCTCCAGGCTGGAGAGTGACAAAGAATCTGCGACACTTGAGAGATATCTTTATGAATGTATCGCAGGCCATATCTTGAACACCATCATGTGTTTCGTGCATGAACTCAAATAGCTTGTTAACAACAGTCTTGAGAAACCTCCAGTGACAGCGGAGGAACCGAGGGTATTGTCCCACCACATACATGATGTCACTGGCTATGATGGCCTTGTTGTCCTTGCCCTTCTTCTGTTCGCACAAGCCCAGTAGATCCTTAATTACTGTTACCAGGAATCTCTTTTCATCTTCCTCCATCATGGCACCAGAAATGGATCCAATAGCCCAACAGAGGGTGTTGAGATTCTTCCATGACCATTCCGATCCATTTACCTGATTTTGCAACTTTTCTGTCATTATTCTCTCCGTGTCTGTGTAGTCCAAATGGGTTAAATAAACCAATGTCTCACGCATGTTTTTATACAAATTAATCGAGTCTGTATCTTTCATGAATTCTCTCACGACTTCTCCGTTTTCATTTTCAACCACGAGAACCTCCTCAGGCTTGGCCATTCGAGAGATCATGATGTAACGCACCTTACTCAACACCTCTGCATACAGCTGGCGCCGTGCCATACCTCCCTTGGCGTTCTGAAGCGGTGTATTGACAGAATAGGAGCCCTCCTTGTACAAGTTGACTGCCAGGATATTCCAGTACTCTAAGCAGATCTTGAACACCTCCACCTCTTCTACCTTGGAGATGAGTACGAGGTAGTTGAGGGCATTGATCAGAGTGTTATTGAGCCCCTTTTTCTCAATCAGGGATCCATGTGCCTTCAAATAGGTGCAAAGAAACATGGCGAGGTTCTGGATGAACTGCTGCTCCTGATCGCGGCCAGCCGCATAAGCATCTCGGATGTTGGTGGTAAGCGGCAGCATCACTTCCAGTTGCTCCATGCTCTGCACCAGCAATGCCACAAACATATCATCGTAGTTGCTGACTTCCACCCCTGCAATCTCCATCAAGCAATTGAGGGTAACGTTTCTAAACATTGGAACGTTCAGGAATTTAAAGATTAGCGTACTAATCAACTTGGTTTCGAAGATGTATCCGAGAGGCACCCAATTGAGGAAACGCAACAAAGTGTTAAGGGTAGCTTCTACCAAAGGAGCATTCTGGGAGTTCTCCAGCACAAACTGGCAAAGTGTGTATATCTCGCTGAACTGAGCGCACATGGTGTCCTTGAGGTGTTTTGCCTTAGTCTGGGTCACTTGCCCAGCACTGAACACAAAAACTTCCTCACTGAGCAGTTTGAGAATGACCATGTTATTCTGGCAAAGACTTTCATTGGTTTTGGAAGCTCCCACAATATCGCTGATGAAGGATTCCCAATTCTTAGGCCACTCTCTCTTTAATACTTGCACTAGGATCATATTGAGTTTTTTAAGGTACACTTTATTGTTTTCCATTGTCACTGGGTCAGATGAAGTTTTGATGATCAGACCGACGATGTATTTTTTGATGCCCTCACATTGATTCCTGGGCAGAACTTTCCAGCGAGTCTGTATAACTTGCTCTAGGATCTGTAGAGCGTAGTACTTGGTTTCCTGGTTCTGTGAGTACTCCAGGATGGTGTCCACTCTGGTCCAGGCATCTGGGTGCTCCTTGAGGGTGGTGAGAATGTCCTGGGCAACCCTTTGCTGCTCCCCCACTGTAGTGTAGAGGCACCCCACAATGTTGTCCAACAGTCCTATGTCGAGTTTCTGGTTGAAGTCCAGTAACTTGGAGGCCTGGTCCAACATAGCCGCCATCTTCACGGTCCGATGTGATTCGTTTTACGGTATAATCAAATTTCCTTTGAGTACACAACACAGCTCATTCGTTCTAAACGCGATCATTCCTCTCCTAATGCAACACTGAAACAAAATAATCGCATTTATATAGTTGCTTGTCAGTTATTGAATAATATTAGGCTAAAGATGTTTAAAAGCGGTGAAAAATTATGCATACTCGTAACAAAAGCGTTTGTCGCAATGGACGACCTAACCTACAATTGGGTAATCAGCGGCAAATCCCAATGTTACCGATTATAGTTTCTAACAATTTAGGAACTTAAACGTACATGAATGATGGGTGAAGATATTGCATTAAGAAAACAGTGATATTTTAAGGAAAAACATGTCAAACGCAATTTCCACACCCAGCGAATTGTGCTCAAGACAAAACAACATTTCGAAGGTACTCGGGCCGTCAAACAAATAAATACAGTTTCAGAGTGGCGCAAGAAAATTAAAGAACACTTAATGTAAAAAATATATCTCCAAAACAAGACATGGAAGCTTACTTTGATATTTTTCATCTGCGGCGCAGTCACTCGCACTATCACACATACAAGGCAACCGTTGTTTTCCTAAACTTCAGCAAATTCAGGCATAATCAAGCGGTAGATGAAAATACCTACGCTTGAATCATAGACAAAAAAATGACGTAAGCAGCCATATTCAAAAGACATTTAAATTTGTTCTTTGCAAGTTTCTCTTTAGTCTGGCAATATGGCCGTTTTTCCTCCAATCACGAGCCTTTATTGATTCAAAACAGAAGAAAATGTCATCCATGTTGGATTATTATGTACGACGTGAGTACGCGTCCACACGCTGAGTACGAAATCTTTCAGTTGAGTGATTATTTGCACCATCTTGAATTTCGTTAGTTGAGGTAGGGCAATTTTGAACAGCATATGAATTAATTCGGGCTTTCCTTACGATAAGATATTATGATATGTACCACCCCAGCTAGGAGCCATCCCGTCCCGGTGCGACCGAGCACTGATTTGTTAGGACTAACACATGCTCTGAGGATGGGAAGGAGGTTGAGGTTTAAATACGGTATAATTACATTGCAGCCCCGGATCTACGACTTTTTCAAACCGAAGCAGAAACTTAATAGTGGCGCCTAGGGATATTCGATATACATCGATGCATCGAATTAACTCGATGTTTACTATACGATGCATCGAATCAATCTCATTAGGCTGAAGAAGCATATTTTCCGTTACTTTACGGTGGCGCCCCCGTCTGCGGGGCAAAGTATGTGGCGCGGACTCCAACAAACGTTCCGTTTCATATTAGAGTCCGTGCCGGAGTTGGAATGTCTAGAGAAATTACCCTAGATCTAGGGGAGAAAAATATTTTTTAGGCAAAAGGGAAATCAGCACAAATCTAGGAAAATTTCTAACTATTACAATTAATTTTTTTTTATTGGAGTTGTAATCTTCTACTTCCCGGTAAAATACACAATTTCAGACAAAGGCATCGCTAAGTTATTTATTGCTAGTATTTGACCTTAAATGTTTACTCCATATTCAAGTTTTTTTTCCTTAATATTGCCTATTACCCCACATTTGCATAATTACCAAAACTATATTTCGTTTCATTTAAACCTTTCTCAACGTGGGCAATAAATAACGCCCCCTTGTGGACGTTTGAGACTTTCAGGGGGCAGTAGAAGACCCAAAGAGAGGGCGTTGAAGTAGCACAGTGATGGCGAGGGCAGGTAAAAAATATAGTCTAAAAAGACAA
Source organism: Limnephilus lunatus (assembly GCA_917563855.2). NCBI lineage: Eukaryota > Metazoa > Arthropoda > Insecta > Trichoptera > Limnephilidae > Limnephilus > Limnephilus lunatus. The sequence continues at coordinate 28,110,946 of OU830594.1, read as the reverse complement.
AAAAACACGCTCATCACGTACTAATAAAGCAAAATAAACTTTAATATTGGTTAATTTTTGTTATTTTATGTATTGTAATCATTTTTATCACGTATGCAAAAATTCACATGTTTCGGTAGTTGAGGAAGTGGAAGAAAATTGAATCCATTAACCCCCCCCCCCCCCCCATAAGAAAAAAGGGGGTCTCTAAAAAAAAATCTCATAGTGGGCGATGGGCAAAATTGAGAACCAAGAGTGAGAGGCAAGAGTGAGAACCTATGATAAATGCATTAAAAATAATAGATACATTTCAACTTAATTACTACAAGAAATAACTAATTACGTTCACCTACCCTAACTTCTATATTTCACTCAGAAAAAAAGTACGTAGATCTACTAACTTTTCATAATCCAAATTATACGATTCTACGTAATTTTCTAGTCCGATCTACGTCTTTTTCAAAAAACGGATTGGCAACACTGGGTGATTCTTAAGTGATTTGTAAAAATTCAATTACAACGTGACGGTTTTTACCGGGGGGCCCCATCCAATGAATTTGCCACGGGCCTCAGATGGTATAGTTATGCCACTGGTCACAATATTGAATTTATTCATTCAATTTTGCCCATGTCTACTCCGAACCATTGATAATCTTGAGCAACGACGGGTACACATGTTGGTATCTAATACATAACAGACTATTAGCGGGTAATATGATTTGAGGCGGCTGATGGTTAACTTATTCAGAGTCGATTTCACCCACAGAACGTTTCCATTTCAACTTATGTTAAATATCTTTCGATGACTGCACACATTTGCAAAAATTACTCCAATTTTTTTTATAAAAAAAGGGTAAATTATCAATATCGAATTAAATTTTTTTTTTTTTACATTAACTCCACACAGGAGGCCCTGAGGAAAAAAATTCCCTCAGGGCCTATGTCATCTGAGATGCTGTGAGGAGGATCTTTTTGAGGAGAGGAAGGAATGAACATTGGTCTTGAAGTTGTAGGAAGGAGGAAACACAGAGGCCGGCAAATCGTTCCACAGCCGAGCTGTTGAACACAAGAACGAGTCGAAGAAACGACCCGTTCTCATGTGACAAATGACAACCTGTACATATGTTGGGCACGCGTTTGGCGTGTTTCCCGACTATGCACCGGTGCCGAAGGGATCAATGACGCTAGTTCCTCGGAGCATCTTCCATTGTAATACCGGTAGAATAAGGATAGTATTCCCACCTGACGCCTGTGCTCTAAAGATTGCAATCCGTCTGTTAAGATGGGAGAATCTATCAAACGGACCGCCCGTTTTTGCACAGAGTCGAGGGTATTTTTCAGGTATTTTGGAGCTCCAGACCAGAGGTGGCTGCCAAATTCAACCGTGGGGCGCACTTGTGATTTGTACAGGGTTAGCAGTTGTGTACTATTAAAGTATCTGCGGGCCCTTTACAGTACGCCCAGTTTTTGGGAGGCTAACTTTACTCTGGCTTCGATGGAGCCCCCATATCTGAGCTGGTCACTTAGGGTTACACCAAGCATATCAATGGAGGGCCTGTTGGGCAGATTGCCTCCATTGAAGGAGACTAGATTTTCATTTCGATCCCTTTTAGACGTAATCAGACGAGATTGGGTCTTTGAAACATTAAATTCAGCGAGATTATTTTTACCTCAAGAGAAAACACTCTCGAGGTAACCGTCCATTCTTTGCTTCAAAACCTTCCGAGCCGTTGGAGTTTGTGAGCCCTTTGGGGGCTTGTCAAACAAAAAACTATCATGGACTGTACTGTCATCCGCGTAACAATGAATTGGTGCACATGACAAAAGGTCGTTGATGTGCAACAAAAACAAAGTCGGAGACAGAACCGATCCCTGCGGGACGCCAGCATTTATCGAGTGTGAGGAAGAGGTGAAACCATCGACTGAATCGACCTTCTCACAAACACAAGGATGCGGGAAGTCCATAAGAAAGTAGTTTGCTGACAAATCCTCGGTGCCATACCCGGTCAAAGGCCTTGGAAATGTCCAGTCCAACCGTTTGGGTCTCACCGTAACGTTCCAGGCACCTCCCTCAAACATGCGTCACATACGCCAGAAGATCACCGCACGAGCGGTTCTGCCGGAATCCGTATTGACGGTCGTTAATAATTTTGTTCTTCTCGAGGTAAGTGAGCAGTTTGTCGTTGATCACACGTTCCATCACCTTAGACAGAACTGATGTGATCGCTATGGGACGGTAGTTGGCCGGGTTGGAGCGGTCACCCTTCTTTGGAATAGGATGGATAACCGCTTTTTTCCAACCAGAGGGCACAGAGCCAGACTTCAGGGACATTTTAAAAAGCTTGGTCAAAATTGGAGCTATTTCTGCAGCGCACCTCTGCAGTACCAGGGCAGGTATTCCATCAGGCCCGCTAGATTTATTAACATCAAGCCCTCGTAAAACATGGAGTACTTCCCGATGTCGGTTCCTCACTGCGGTTTTCATATGAAAACCGCAGTGAGGAACTGACGTCGAGACAGCACCTTGGTCATCGAGGGTTGAGTTATCCGCAAGTTTGCTAGTGAGCCCTCAGGTCTGGTAAGAGGTGGCAGACTGGATTTGCAGAAATTGCGACCTATTGAGCCCGCAAGCGACCAGAATTGCCTGCTGCCATGCGGGCACGCAGCCAGCTTTTTGCTGATCTGCAGGTGGTACTCGAATTTTGACCTATTTATGATTCTCTTGGTTTCCTTTGCCATTTTGTTGTAGGCTGTTCTGTCTTCGGATGTTCTAGATGTGTTGTAGGCTCGGTAAGCCGCGTTTTTTCGTCGCACTGCATCAGAGCATTATCGACTGAACCACGGCTTTGAGCCCACACCAGTTTCTTTAACGGTAGATTGGATGAAGCCATCCATCGCGGATGTAATGACTTCACCAATTTCCTGGGCACATCTTGAGGGATCCGAAGTCCGAAAATAGACAGCTGACCACGGGAAAGCATTAAAATGTGCCCGCAGACCGAACCAATCTGCTGATCTGTAGTGCCACACTTTTCTCTTCAGCCTCTCGTTTGGCGGTCTGAAGATTACGGGGATTGATGCCGTCACCAGGCAGTGGTCGGACGATCCTAAAGGCGCTGTGACTTCAATCCTTACTTCAATAATACTTAAGCGCAATATATACACACGGATATGAGACATGCTAAAAGAGCTAAATATGTTGACGGTGAAGCAAATTTTTTATTTGAATGTAGTTATTTTTTACATAAAATTAACATGGGGATGATGTCTAAGGAACTAAAAAGAAAAATACATTATAATAACGAAGCACACGGACACGGGACAAGAAATTCAAAGCAAATTAGACTGCCGACAAGAAAAAAATCAAGCACCCAGAAATCTCTGATATACCAGGCCGTCCAACTGTACATATAACAACATCCCGCATGAAATTACTGAGATAGAAAATATAAATAAGTTTAAAAAAGAATTACGAAAGTATGTCTACCTCAATTATTAATGTCTTTATTTATTTGTAATATTTAAAGAATGATTATGTTTGCCAACCAATATAAATGTTTATATCTTTATAAAATACTAGCTGGGTTACCCGGCTTCGCTCAGGACAATAAGATATTGTTCTGGAATGTTGCACAATGATGTTCCCGATTCCCTATTCCTGATCATTCCACGACATACTCCGCCACTCCTTCCACAACTTTCTACAGCTCTATTGAACCTTCTAGAACTTTCCGGAAGACTGTTCTAGAAATTTCAAGAGGGCGAAACTTTCAGTCCTTATATCTTTAAATTCACGCCCTTTAGGTAAAAACGGATACCCTTATTCCCTAGGGGGGATAGAGATCTACCACACCATATAACTCCCTTGATCGAACTGGGACTCGTTTCTGAGTTTTTGCGAGCTGCACGTTTTTTTGGCCTTTCTTTTAAAAATAATTCTTTCATAAAATTTTACTCCTTACATGTCCTTTCCCGTGCGTTCCCCTCCAGCGTTCCACTTCCACCTTCCCCGCCACCGCTCTCCCGCTCCCCCGTCCCGCCAACCCCCCTTGCACTGCATTTCTTGACTCCTCTCCCGCCCGGCCCGTAGCCGAAACTTTTTTCTAATACCAACAATTTTAAACTCGTGATATCTTTCTAATTAAATATCCGAATTGAAAAATTCAAAAAGTTAAATAAAGGGATTGAAGCTCTCTTGAATATGAAGTAATTTATTTTGATAAGGATTAAAACCAAGATACAAATAAAGAGCCTTTTCAAAAGTAAATTTTTAAAATAAAAGAATACTTATTGTGGCATAACCATAATAGTTAGACATATGCTGTCGCGACCTTTTTTGTAAATAATGATTTGTTCAATAAAGTCGTAGTACATTATTTTATTCTATCATCAATATTTTTCACAGCGCACGCGATTTAAAGAATATTTTAGGTAATTTTTTTACACCCTGGGTTACATTATTGAAGTTTTAGTAAGGATGCCTATTTTTTTTTTAAAATAATATAGCCCTGGGTGACCCAGGGATAGTGTAGCTTCCCAACAGCGAAAGAATTTTTCAAATCGGTTCAGTAGTTTCGGAGCCTATTCGATGCAAACAAACACACAAACAAACAAACAAACAAATATTACCTCTTTATATAGTGTAGTAAGTATAGTATTGTATAGTATAGAAGTAGATTAGCACACACAAAGATGTGAACTAACTTAAGATTAATAAATAAATAAAATCTTGTAACCGTGTGGCACAGTGGTTAAAAACAGGTCTAGCAGATTGGAGCTGTGAGACTGGACATCAGTAACCCTTGTAGGCTCCTGAACCATTTGCTCCAATCCGTAGCAAAGGGCAAAGGATTCCGCTTGTCGTCCAGCAGAGTCTGTTGATCCTGAGAACTTCAACCAAGGTTCGTTATGAACGTTGAAGTCCCCCAGGACCACAAACTCTGCCATAGGGTAGCGGGACAAGAGGTCATCAATAGTATCGCTCAGATTTTTAAAGAGCTCGGACGTGTCCGATTCGCTAAGGTTCGGTGAGCGGTATAAACACGCATAAAATCTAACCGTACTGGCAAGTTTGACGCGCACCCACATTACGTCGAATCTGGAGTTTTCCAGATTCAACAGTCGCACACAGTTGACGTCAGCTCGACTATAGAGACAGACACCTCCTTTAGGTCTGAACTTGCCTACGAGGGTGAAGCCCGGGCAGTCCAGATAGGAGGCATCTACAGGCTCGGCTACCTGTGTTTCAGACAGGAAAAGAAGGTTCGGACGTTGAGAAAAAAGGTGGTGGTGGACTGAGTTCAGATTGGTGTGCAGACCGCGAATGTTGGTGTAATTCACCAATAGTTTTGGCCTGCACCGAGGATTCCTGCTTCCCGCCGTTGTAGAGACGTTATTGATATTGGTTGTAAAATTCATGATTTGATTAATTTTTTGTTTTGATGAGGAGGAAGGAAGATCTGGAAAGGAAAAGGTATGAGGGTATGAAAGGTATAAAAGGTATTTAATACAATAATATGAAGGCTGTCCATAAAATAAGGTTTCCAAGGTGCTGCGGTCGCGAGGAATGATTTTACACGTGATCCGGGAAACACTGGCTTGTAGCCTGGTTCCCCACAAAGCTGCACTCTCTGCGACGCTTAGCCTCGGCGTGGCAGCCGTTCGCAATCGGGCTTCCACACGCCTTACCCGCCAGGTATGAATTACGCTCTATAAATCATTTTTTGTTTGTCCAAAGAACAAAACCCCAGTAGACAGATATCCTCAGCTTTTTTTTTTTTTTACATTAACTCCACACAGGAGGCCCTGAGGAAAATAATTTCCCTCAGGGCCTATGTCATCTTTGAGGATGCTGTGCGGAGGGTCTTTTTGAGGAAAGGAAGGAATTAACATGGGTCTTGAAGAGACTCATGTTGTAGGAGGGAGGAAACACAGAGGCCGGTAAATCGTTCCACAGCCGAGCTGTTGAACTCAAGAACGAATCGTAAAAACGACCCGTTCTCATGTGACTAATATCAACTGTGTACAAATGTTGGGCGCGTGTTTGGCGTGTTTCCCGACTATGCACCGGTGCCGAGGGGATCAATGACGCTAGTTCCTCGGAGCATCTTCCATTGTAATACCGGTAGAACAAGGACAGCATTCCCACCTGACGCCTATGCTCTAAAGATTACAATCCGTCTGTTAAGATGGGAGAATCTATCAAACGGACCGCCCGTTTCTGCACAGAGTCAAGGGTTTTGTTTAGGTATTTTGGAGCTCCAGACCAGAGGTGGCTACCAAATTCAACCGTGGGGCGCACTTGCGATTTGTACAGGGTTAGCAGTTGAGTACTATTAAAGTATCTGCGGGCCCTGTACAGTACGCCCAGTTTCTGAGAGGCTAACTTAACTCTGGTTTCGATGGAGCCCCTATACCTGAGCTGGTCACTTAGAGTTACACCAAGCATATCAATGGAGGTCCTATTCGGAAGAATGCTTCGTTACGTGAAGTGAACGGAAAACAGTGTATAGGTGCGAAAAACATGCACAAATGGTGCAGATAATTTAACAACGTACGGCTGTCCATGATCCCTGATGTCAATAAGACCACTATTGACAAGTTTTTGACAGAAAATTTGGGATACCGCAAAGTCTGCACAAGGTGGGTCCGAAAAAATGCCCACCGAAAATCACCAACAACAATTGGTTGAAGAAGCCCCCAAATTCCTTTAATTTGGGGTTTAATGTTGGGAGTGCTAACGGTTTTTATCATGGACGTCCGTTTTTAAATTCTCTGCAATATTTGCGCACGTTTGTCGCGCTCATACACTGTTTTCCTTACACTTCAGGTAGCTGAGAATGAATGTTTACTGGGGTTTTGTTCTATTTTTCACACAAAAACCGAATTACCCGCAATTGGCGGGTGCGGCGAGTGGAAGCTCCATCGCGAACAGCTGCCACGCCAAGACTAAGCGTCGCAGAGAGTGCAGCATGGTGGGGATTTGGCATGAAGGAACCAGGCTACACGCCAGTGTTGCCGGATCGTGCGTGATTATAATAATTGTAAAATTTGGAGAGCACCGTTTTTGTGAAGAATCACCTCAAGGGCGTAAAATTGTTCACGATCGCAGCACCCTGGAGACCTTATTTTACAGACAGCCCCCGTATGTTGCATAACAGTTCATAATATTTAAGGTTGCATTTGTTGTTTTCACAGTACAAAGGCCCTATTTCAACTATTTACTGCTCTATACATTTTACTAGTTGGCACGCATCGATACTGGTGTTGGCCACCAAATTGTGGCGACACCAGGTAAGGGACCCTCCATAGAGTGCTACCACATTTAGTTTGTGTCCCAACTGGTTATGCCACCATGGTGTCACGGAGAAACAGTGCCCTAAGACTGATTGGGAATGTGTTTATCTACTCTCATTTCACAACTCCCTTCCAGCCTACATCTTTTTTTTTTTTTTTTTATAATTGTACGACAGACAGGTAAGTCCAATTATGGTACAATTTTCTTACAACTAACAAAACATAATTTTTTAAAAACATGTTATAGTTATGTTAAACACATCTATATCAGCTGGTAGAGCATTAAGCAATGTCATACCTCTTGTCATGCTATGTTGAGCCATGACATCTGTCCGCCCCTGCGGTACGTAGAATAGGGCGAAGCCACAGCATGACAGGAGATATGGACAATCGATGAGGTTTTTTATTAACTTTAATTCAAATACCATGAGTCCGGCATTACGCCTGGTCTCCAGGCTTTGATAATTTGTCTCCTTTAGTAGTTTATCCAGACAGTACTAGCGTACTCCAGCTTGCTTCTGACCACTCCGTTGAACATGGCGGTCATTGCTTCTATATTATTGAATTGTTTGCAAGTTCTAATTACAAAACCAAGAATTTTAAGCTGCACTATATGATTTGAAAATGTCAGCCTGGGATCAAAGATCACCCAAAGATCCTTGAAGGTATATACGCGTGTTAGTACTTCTCCATTCATTCTATACTGGTAGAATAACGGATTTTGTGAACGACTATAAGTCATAACAACGCATTTTTTTGTATTAAAATTAAGTTTGTTATCTAACGACCATTTCATGATTGAATCTAGGTCAGCCTGCAGTTTGGAATAATCGTCATCTGATTCGATTTCCATCATCAGTTTCATGTCATCTGCGAATAGGAGACATGTGCTATGACGTATGCAGTCCTGAATGTCATCTATCAGAATAAGGAATAACATGGGACCAAGATCCGATCCCTGAGGAATTCCTGACAGAGCTACGAACTCATGGGAGTCGTATCCATTTACATTTACGTACTGGCTTCTATCTTTTAAATATGATGCAAAAAATATCAGTAGAGGTTGATTAAAACCAATTTTGTGCATCTTTCTTAACAGAACATCGTGATCTACTCGGTCAAATGCCTTTGCGAAATCCGTGTAGATTACGTCCGTCTGATGCCTACAGTCCAGGCCTTTTGCTACCCGTCGAGAGAAAGAGAGTAAGTTGGTTACCGTTGATTTCCTCGGTAAGAAGCCATGTTGATTTTCTCTTAAGAAAGGCGCGATTTGCGGACTGAGTTTATCACAGATAATCATTTCAAAAATTTTTGGAATTGTTGACAGTACTGCAACTGGTCTATAATTTCTGACATCAGTCTTTTCATCAGCTTGTGTAATCCACAAGGATAGTTAGCGTTTAATTGTACTTACCTTAATAATTTTTGCAAGGTCCCCGCATCCCGCCTCCTCAGATACTAGAATCAAACAACATAAAGGGAAATGACAGCAGAAAAGATGGTGGGAGGGGGGAGGGGGACTAGAGAAAGGGTGGAATCTCAGGCCTTGAATAAAAAATACATAAAATTAATATGTAAGTATTTATTTTAAAGTTTTGATTCTTCCAATCAAACATTTTGAATCTAAAACATAATGTATGTTTGTTAAACATAAATCCTTAAACAAAATATTTGTTAAACGTAAATCTTTGGATAGTTGCAAAAATAGAAACGATACAGGAATCTTTCGATTTCCAACATTTGGTAAAAAGTGTCATAGTTTTAAAAAACCATTGAAAATATGGCAAACAAACAATTATCACTTAGGGTCTTTGGTTTTTTTTTCACATATTATTTGACTAGATGCGCGGAGAGACAGGAAAGTAGAAATTTTTAAAATTTACAATTTCTGCAAGATGAAAGCAGTCAAACATAATCAGGGTCTTCAACGGTAGCTTAGAAGAAGCTTTCCTGAGCTAATAATTTTATTTTTAAACATTACTTTATAATGAGGCGACCAGCGCCAGGGACTGTGCAGTGTGCACCCGGAGACTTGTGCTCATTTATAATATTGGGAAACTTAGGAAAACACCAAGCTAAATTAATATTAGCAGTCAATCATTTTACAATAGTCCAAAATATATAAAATAGTTGCGCACATAAATACTAAAGATATAAACAAATGCTATCACAAATAATGTCAAACAATACATTTATGAATAAATAAAGAGACCTACGTATTCATTTATAAACATGTCTTATATTATGTAGTAAAAATAGGCTATATGGCTAAGCAATGGAACTTAATGTAATATTAATAATATTTATGGCAAAACAACCTGTTAAAAAGAGATCACTTTAAAGTTGTTAACCCCTCAGGCTTCCACCATATTTTGACAGAGGGTCTAAATATTTCCGCTTTGCAATAAAATCCAAATAAACGGAACAATTCAAAACATATCTGGAAACTAAAAAGGGTTTTTGAAAGGTGATAAAATACGCTTTTAAATTTTGTAAATCGAATTAAATATATTATAATTGAAGCATAAACATTTTGCATGTAAAACACAAAAAGTTTTAAAAATGACTCACCTTATGTATGGTTTTTCTAAGTAAAATTACTGATAATGAAAAAAAATAAAAACACATACATACTTCATTAGACAAATGTATTATACATAAACATATTTGTCACTAGGGATGTTATGCAATTTCGGATCTGGATACGGATACGGATATAGGAATAATATTATACCGGTTTCGGATACGGTTACGGATATGAAATTATTTCGGATTATCTGCTAGTTTCGGATAATTTCGGTTACGGATATTAGAATTTTAAAATTATAAAAGTAAAATACAGATGGCAAGATTTGACTTTTATTTCTAGTCTATATTATCATTTGTTTTTACAATCAGTCACGCGCGGCTTTTATGACAAATGACGGCTCGGCCATGTCATTTAGACTCCGCCTTTATCCAAAACTATCCGAAACTTTTATATCGGTTTCGGTTACGGATACGGATATTTTTTTATTTCGGATATCCGATAGTTTCGGATACGGTTACGGATCTCCATAACATCCCTATTTGTCTCCTTACTTTTCTGTCTTTCCAGGTAAAAATAATTAATAAAAAATTTCAAAAGTTTCATAAAAATTTTTCAAATTGCGATCCGAAAATTTGGTTTCATAAAGGTGTACATTTTACTTCTTTTGTGGTTTACTTTGAGTTTGAATATAAAGCGAGGTGTTTTTCTTTCAAACACTATTTATATCATACTTCTCACCATGATAGTAAGGGAGACACAACCATTTCTATGAGACCTAAATGACTTGATCCGAAAAGCGAACAAATTAGTCTGAGGGGTTAATACTGTAACATATTATTGAACTTTGTAGATTTGTAAAGATGAATTATATAAAATTGACATATATCTCAGTTACAAACTAATATTGTGCTTTTATGATCTTACATTATTGAGACCTCATTTAAAAGTAATTTTGAAAATTGGGAAAATAGGCACCTTTTACAGAAATAAATTTCCCAGAAAATTAAAATAATGACGTAGGCTGAAATCAATGACATTATATATAATATACAGACACGTGGTAAAAAATCTCAAAGACAAGGCAATTGTATTAATCTTCGATTTCGTAGTTTTAGTACTCAACTGCCATGCGACTAGGGACACGATATCGAATAGAAAGTATCGATACTGTACTCATGAATAGTATCGGAAAAAAAGTATCATACTTGTAAAAATATTGAAACAAAAGTATCGATACTTCAAAGTATCGAGTACATTTAATAGGGCCTTATTTACAGCTCTGGGGGGGGTTGGCTAGAGAATTGTGATCGGGGGGGTGGCACCCGGGGCAGTCCGCCCACCCCCCCCCCCCCCCCTCGCTACGCCACTGCATATAATCAATAATAAAAAAGGACATGTAAATCACAAATCGCTATCTAGGTACCTACTCATAAAAAAAGTGAAAACACGAACTAAAAAGTAAAACTAAATTTTAGCAATACATTTTTTCTCTACTTTGTGTTTTGGCAGGACAGTCAGAATGGCACTTTTCAGATTTTTTTCCACCTAATGGTGTTTTTTCAGTAACAAAATGTTTAGATAACAAAATAAAACTCCATGACATACTAGATTGCTTGTGCTTGCAATTATACCAATGCAATGGAATGTTTTAGAAGGTTTGCTGTGATTGAACTAGATAGCGTTGCCATAAATATGAGCCGCTTAGCTAAATTTTTATAGGTATCGATACTTGCCAAAAAGTACTCATTGAGTAAAAGTATCGAATACAAAGTATCGAGTACAAAAGTATCGGTATCGAAAGGTAAAGTACTCGATACCACAAAGTATCGATACTTTTTTCGTGTCCCTACATGCAACGCATTAGGTCATGTCCTACCAGTAAGTAAATTGCATTAAAAAAACGCCAAAATGCCCTAGTGTGTGATGAGAAAATGTTTCCATTATACCGCAAACATTAGTAAAATCCAAGTAAAAAATTTCATTCGTAAATTATTATTATTATAAAAAATACAATTATCTTGATTGTTTCCGGAAGATTTTTAGCGCCATTAGAGAAAGTGAGATAGCAAACAATTATGATAAGGAAGACAAACTCTGACAGTAGGTCGTCTCATTCAGGATTACATATTCATCTTAATGTAAGCGAGTAAGCGTATCTTGTCATCTCAGTCGCACCCGTGATGTAGAATATAGTATTTGGCACAAATGAAAACGCCGCCCGGTCCTATATCTACGTCATTCATACAAACACATTCTTTGAATGTCTATCTTTGTCATACAAAACAAAAGAGTGTTTCTTACTTGCAACATTGCATCTTGAGTTTGTGAGACAATGGCGAGTCTAGATGTAATATATAATGTCATTGCATGAAATGGATAAAATTAGTAGCTACATATTTAATGAATTAATTTACAGTATCTTTTTAATATAGAACTTTTATTATATTAGCATTTTAATTCTATAAACACATTAGTGACATTTGTAAACACCAAAAGCAGTTTGTCCTTCCAATGCAACTAACGCAAGATTATGTCTATTTGTAGGATTACATAATTTTTTTAGAAGTTAACCTACCATACAATTAACACTGGTAAGCAATCTTTTACATTTTTTATAATATTACGATTCACATCATTGACTTATATTGTTACTTACATTACAATTTTTACAAATGCTAACTTTGGTAAAATCACTGATAAAAGTAAATACATTTTAAATTGCAAACAATTTAGATGCTTTGGATTCTGCGAGATAATACTAGATGGGAGCAAGGTGTGACCTTGAATTACAACATGTATATATAACATATACATATTAATATAACAGAAAGCTGCCCAATTATAGAGTGTCAGAAAAGCGTATTAAAGTATACACATTGCAGTTCAGAATTGACACAAACACACTACGCACACAGCCACATTGCTTGTATATAACATGTTTCAAACTCGTTATACGGCTTGAAACCGAATAATATACTTTTTAACAGTGAAATTTAAAAAAAGTATTATTTATATAATAAAAAGAATGCGCTGCAAAACTTTTCGAGTAATTGAATTCAAATTCGAGCAACGTATATACATACCTGTTGTACCCTTTTTTTGCTAAAAGCAATCAGAAGGGATAGGCAAGACAAAAAGCCATTTCTTAGTGACATCACCGTCAGAAGTGCATATTGTTGTGTCAACTCTAATTGTGCGACTTATTATAATAATGAAGTTTGGTAATGAAATCAATTGTACTATGTATGTATTTTTTTTAAAACAGATAGAGAGTACACTACGAACAATGTTTAATAAAATCGGCAGAAATTATTTGAAGTCGGAAAGCGGGAGTTAATAAACCGGTTGTGGTTTTGAAAAGAAGTATGTGTAAATTGTCTTTATTTTTAACTTCATCAAAATAACATTATATTTTTAATTGTGAAATATTTCAGATGGGAATGAAACACTACTAGAAGAGAAATATGTATTAACCATAGACTAAAGAAGAAAATTAGAAGTTCCTTCCATACAAATTTGATTGGAAACATATGTTCCGTTTTGCCCAATAGGCCATCACTCTATCTCACTTACACTCGTCTGACATCATACACCTCCATCCCATTTGAATTTCATAAACACAGTTTGGTATTGGAAATTTAAGCCTCGATTAGGCAAATATTTGGATCACGAAACACGCCCGCACGGCACTCTTATGTTATTCTTTATTCTACGATATTAACAAAATTAACTTACATACAAATTTCTTAGTAATATTTCCTATGAAAATCACAATAAATAGAGGGCCGTTAATCCAGTACATGAGCTCAATAATAATCGTTTCTAAGAAAAAAAACTTGTTTCAGTCTTCATACACTTTTGACATTACAAATATAAATAGCTTATAAAAGGAATATTTTCACAAATGATTAGAAATTACTTTTAAAATGTGTAAAGAAAGATGCATTTATTACAACTCGCGTATTCTTCTGAATCCCTTTATGTCTGGTTTTTAAAGAGCTAATTTCTAATACAATAGTGTAAGCTTAGTGAGCAATCGTAAATGAAAAGAGAAATTAAAAGCACAACAAAATATCATTTGGTTTGAAAAAGAAAACAGAGTACAGTGGAACCCTCTTAAGAAGTTCCCACTTAAAAAGTTTCGTGGCTTAAGAAGTTTGGTTTTTTCGGCCCCTCGGCCCAAAATTGGCCCAATTTTTCCCACTTATAAGGTTTTCCCGCTTAAGAAGTTGTTTTTTTCCGGTCCCTTGGAAAACTTCTTAAGAGGGTTTCACTGTAATTCTAGGTCTGGGTCAAGATACAGATCCAACCAAAAACTGCATGCCTTGACTCATCTCCTCATTACGGCCACTCGTTCCAACGTTCACTCGTGCATCGAAGCGCCAACAAAATAACATTCTACACCTCATAATAATTTCATCTATTGAATTGGACACAATCTTTTAAAAATGTTAAAAATAAAATTAATTACCCATCAAAACACACATATCGTAAGCGCTGCACCAGCTGAACCGAGGTAGGATCCAATCCGCGCGATGGAGTAAAATGCGTAGAAGGATAGTGTCTTTTTGTATGAAGCCCAGCAAACGTAGCCAAACCGTTAATGACAAAATTAATCGAAAAAATGGCAGTCACCATGTGATTTTGTGAGATAATACAAACAGTGTCGCAATCATTCAAAAAAAATATCTCAACAGGTTAGCTAATATTTTATGCTATATTATTATGCATATCAGGGAATCCATTGTCATTATTAGCTATTTTTTTAACTGTAGTGATATTTTGTGTGCATTTCTCATTTGCAAACTTCAGACATGTGCACGCCACAAACTAAAACGTTTATTATGTAATTAATATCCTTGACCTTTTTCAAAATGAGGTAGAATATATAATGTATTTGATTTGGTGCTCAGTGCTCAACTATTAAACATTTAATGCAGCCGCCGCGCCTGCTCATCGCCTCCTCGTAGGAACCAGTTATAGAAAATGAATTGGCCTTTCATTAGACCACAACAATGCTTTAGGCCTGAAAAAGCTGGGAGAGATGCTCAGAAGACTGTTGAATGTTGAGAGCAAAAGGAATTAGATCACCAGAAGGAAACTAAAGCTCTTAGTTTCCGAATAGCGAATATTCTAAATATGTAAACATAATGGCATGACAATTAACCACCACCCTGTAGTTCTCACTATATCTACATTAAATAATTATATTATTTTTGGTTTGACATCGAGTGACTTTTATCAGGTAACATTATTCTCAATTAAATATCCTATTGTCATTCAATTGTACGTAAATTATATATTTGTCTTAACTCATTAAATGTTTCTTTGGTTTTACACTAATTCATAATATACTATGTATAGATAATATTATCTAGGCTTAAGCTAGCCTCACGCAGAGCTATACTTTCATAATATAGTATGTGGGCTTGGCCTATTTTACCATATTTATATTATAAGAGTACAACTGACACCAGTATTCAGAGTCGATCCTTTAGTTCAAGGAGCCTTCCTTTCCTTTAAGAAACACCGTTTTGTATTCAGAGACACACCTAAGGTCAGTGTGACGTCACATAGTAAGGAAGCTACCTTCCGAGTGCCGATTGTCATCCGGGTGACCATATTTCAAGCATATGCGGCCACATTCGGCACATTTTTTGTATTCAGAAACTGACGTCTGGAAGTCTCTACGACACTGCACACGCGCATTCTTGCTTACTTTGACTTATAGCTGTCAAAACTCGAGGTTGGTGGGATAGGTACCTTTAACTTGCCAAGTGACCGCCAATTTAAGGAGCGATATCGGTTGGAGAAAATAACTGTAATGCATTTATTAATTCCTCTATTATTTCCAAATTACACTTTAGTAAATAATAGAGGCTTGCCCATACCTCCTGTTATTCAGGTAGCTATTGCGCTGAGATTCTACGCTACTGGTAATTATCAGGTAAATGCGTCTTTTTAGTAGATATCTATTGTAAAATTCTGTTCTACTTTTGTGAAACGAAAATATTGCATTTTGTGATGCAGCTATGATGAAACTTGTTATTTACATTATGTCTATACTGATTTGAAATCGACAAAGAATAAAAGAATGCATACTTATTTTGAAAACATGATGTTAACCTAAAATAAACCTTATGACGGGATGACTTTAGATGTATAAAAGCCGGCCGGGGACGTTACTTACCTTTGCTAAGGTGAGGCCGACACTTAGACAACTTTTAAGGATCGACTCTGAATACGGGTGTGAGACTAGCATTATACTTATATCGCACTATTTATACAGGGCGATTCTTTGTGCGAAATATTGAAGGGAGTTCAGGAGACTTGTATTTACAAGCAAAATAAAGTGGAAAAAAATGAACAAAAGTCCTTTCTTATCCGAAATGGCTGTTTCGATAAGCGTTATCAACTTATAAGTGTTAAGAAATAATGCTTATTCACGGTACTCTTTGCTTGCAAGTCTCCTATATTAAGCCCTTAAATAAATAGCACGAAGAACCAGTTACAATGTAATACATATACATATTCATGTTTATGTCCTAATATAATTTACATAGAATATGTTTCATTCATTCATATTCATTTCATATTCTTTCAAACATAGCTATATCTGCTAACTGTAGCTGCTACATAATATAGTTTGCTTTGTTAATAAAATTAATACAAAATAAATTATATGTAAATACTAATTTGAATTAGTTCACTTATACATTAATGTCAAAATTATTACACTTATACATTAATGTCAATATAGGTAATAAAAAAAGGTAACTATAATAATATGCCCCTGAATCCAAAATGTTGGTATGTATATACATTTATGTAAATATTATCAAGAGCTAGTAAATCAGTCAATTAATCATCTGGCAAGTAAAAATTGAGCGAAAAAGTTGCCGCCATTTTAATATTGTAGTACCGTATTATACAGCAATTTATACTTTTTTTTGTTAGTTGTTTTTGGGGTGTTATGCCGTGTTGCACTACCTCCTTCTTTAACCAACGTTTCGGACAGCATTGCAGTGTCCATCATCAGGGCAGATCTGGTAGATGGACACTGCAACGCTGTCCGAAACGTTGGCTAAAGAAGGAGGTAGCTCAACACGGCATAACACCCCAAAAACAACTAACGAAAATACTTTTGGCCGTGAAAATCTAAAAACATATCCAGCAATTTATACTTCCGATAAAATAGATTTAAAAAACATATCAGAAAAAAAAAAATCATTGGTGGAAGTGAAAATCAATCTTGCTGGAAGTTAATGTGAAAGATTTTAATGAAGTACAGATTTAGAAGTAAGGTTATCTTGAAACCAAGTATTTGGGAAATGACTTTAACAAAACTTTTAGATAAAGCTCTTCTCAATAATTGTTCTCAAGACTATTTTCGCTTAAAATATGAACATGGAATTAGGTAGGTGAAAAGAAATCTAAGAATAGCGTAACATTAGTAAATTGCCGAACCATGGCTGAACTCACGGCCAACTAAGGCCCAAGTCTATATATATAATGCCCATTAAAAGATAGAAACTTAGTTGTAATATATTTATAAGAACTGCCAAAATATTCTGTTAATGGTTCGGTAATGCATGTGAAAAGGTAGAGATTTAGACCCCCAGATCCTCAGAGCAAACTTGTATCTTTAGTATTAATATAGTATATGCTAACGTTTATCGTACACACTAGCTCCACACGCTAGCTACAAACGAAAGTGCTGCCATCTATAATTTTCCGTACAAATGCTACCTATGATAACAAAGTGTTTTGCGGATCCCTTCTACAACTGAGGTAATGCCGTACTGAGATTATGTAACGCATAATTACATATTGCTCATAAGCCAAAATAATTTATATGTATGCTCAAAAGAAGAAACATTTAACAAAATCACAATGTAGATTACTTTTAAAAAATTACAAAGCTGCCAAAAAGGTCGACAAACTATGAAAATTGAAACATACTTACATAAAATGTACAAATATAGTGTAAAATGAAAATGTAATCAGACCTTCAGTACGCATCCTATTATACATTTTTATAAACCTGTGAATTTTAACAATCATGATATTGTTCTGTAGTATAACAAATATAATATTGCATATTCCTAATATTAATATAATATTCTGTCAGCAATTCCTTCGCAATTTTGTATGACTAAAGTCTAGACATATATGGGGACATAATTACTATAATATATGTTTTTATGAAAAAAAATTCTTCCATTAATTAATAATTCGAGAGTAACCAGCTCCTGATAGAGAAAGACATTGATATTATTAAAACTGATCATTTTACAAACTATCGACAGCAACAAAACATAATGTTTACGATCCTAAACACTTTAAATGTTTGGAGTTATCTTTGTTTCGTTAATTTGAGGCCTCAGAAGCTGTTTATTATTCGTTGTTCTTAGTGTGCGCCATCTTTATTGTGATGGGGTCCAACGCACTGGACCCTCCACCACAGTCACTAGGTACCCTTTCGCGTCATTGGGGGTGGGAGACCCTAGCCTGTGAGTTCATTCCACCGTCACCAGATACTCGTCACTCTCTCTACAGCGTGGTGGGGGGAAACGGACCCTTGGACCCCTTCCACCACGATGACGAACTCTTCTTTATCTCTAGTGACCGGTGGGGGAGAGGCTATCGCTTGGGCCCCTTCCACCGTCGCTAGGTACCCGAAGAGTTGGGCGGTAGGGCCGTAGAATTGTGACGAGTCTTTCTTGAACCTTCTGTATCCACTTCCGTTCCTAAGGCTACAGATTTTAATGCGACTGTCTTGTTGAAATCTATTGTAGTGTATCCTATGGTTGGCTTTTTTGGGCTACTCGGCGGCAACGACTGAGCGGTTTCTCCTTCAGAGTCAGTTTTAGAACTGTGCAAATCTAATACGGCATATTTCACCTTGGAGTTGTTTTCTTCGGGAACCGGGGGCACTTCGAGTGACAGGCCTCGAGAGAGCTTGCTGCGCTGGCGATTGAGAAGTCTGGGATCGTACTTCACTTCGGTCGGACCGAGGTTAGCGTAGTTGTGCTTCTCTTCTTCTAATTCCTTTCGGTCCATAAAACTAAAATTGGTGTTTCTCATGGAAGGGGCCGCACTAGCCGGCGTCTGCGGGTTCGGGTAACTGTTCCGGTGGATAGCTCCTGCCTCCTCTCGGATGGCTGAGAGCTCCCCGGGAGCTAGGTTCATGTATAATCTATCATCGGGCTCCCTCTCCACAGCTAGAGTTGCGTAGTGTTCACTAGCGGTGCTGTGAGAGGGAGAGAGAGGAACACTCTCACAAAGTGCACTGGCAGGGCAGAGCTCTTCCATATCCACAGAATCATCATCTCCCTGGTCAAAGTGTCTCTGGTGAAGAGAAGGCCTCAGAGTGGCCAGATCAGAGTTGATATCCCAAGTGTTGGTGTTGGTGTTGGAATAAGAGTGACCAGATAATTCCACTTTGGGCTTCTTGTTATTGTTGTGTTCTCTTTGTTGAGGGAAATCCTGGAACTGATAGAGATTAGTCACCTGTGCCCCGCTAGTGGGTAACGGAGCCAGGGGCATGACTTCCAGGATGTTGGTGCTGGATGGGGAACCGGGGGAGTGCACCTCGGGGCTGAGAGGGCCGCTGCTGATGGAGCCCAGGCGGATGGTTCCGGAGAAGCGTGAGGCATGTGAGGGCGCCGGGGCTGGCTCCAGGTAGTCAGGGTGCGATGAAGGAGGTGGCCTGGGCAAGGTGCCGGGAGGGCGGGTGCTCTCCATGGCCAGGGTTTCCAGTACATTGCTGTCGGGGTTAAGATTCCGTACTTGAATGACCTGCTGCAGGGTGTTGAAAAGCTGTTCAGCCCTTCGACATTTGAAAGCGTATATACCCTGGCCTGTTGTGCATCTTCGGCCTGAAAAATAATGCATTTACACGCATACAATACATAAAAGGTCTTTTAAATGAAAAACACACATTGTAATACACCACTTTTGATGAATGAATCAACACATGACAGCCAACCAGGTTTCGCTTAGCTCAAGCTTTATCAGGGTGCAGAAGCTTGAGCTAAGCTGGTTTGCTGTCATGTATTAATTCATTAGAAGTGGTGTATTACAAAGTGTTTTTCATTTAATGTCAAACCCACAAATATAGGCTTACTTTGAAAAAAATAAATATCATAATTAATGGGTTCCTGGTAGATGTAAATTCCGCATAAATCTGCAATGAACTCTCTTGAATAAAGAAAACTTTAAAAAATATAATCTTTATGATTGGATAATCTAATACAATTGAACCCCTTGGGCAATTTTGGGAGATACCCGTCACAGACAACAAACAACTGTAGTCTCTTTGGCAGATATATCTCCCGGCCTGACCCAGTCTCACAAAAGTTATGCTATGTCATTTTGTATTGTGATGAGAAATACCGCGCTTTAGTTTGCATTAATTTCATGTAAGTAGTAATTTTTATTTTTTTTTTTTTATTTATTTATCTATAATAAAATATATTTACAATGGTTTTATGTATATGCCTGTCTCACTAGGGTATACCTGTGTCGAGACAGGCGTACAGGTATATAAATGAATATTGTAGTTACAAGGATATTTAAGGTAAAATACATATCACTTTGAATAGAATTAAAACAGAAAGGTGATTGGAAGGGTGATAAATCTTTTAAAGAGAGTTATTTTATAAATGTTGGAGATGAAGTAGAGAAGTAAATTCTGCCTAATCTATTTAAAGGTCAATTTGACAGGATTCCATTATTTTCATTTATTTTATATGGGTTAGGTTGTATGTGCATAGTTATTTTTGTCTATGTGTGATTTATTTTACAGATGTTTGTAATAGTGAGGCGTCCAATACTTATAATCCATTTTTTAATATCTTGTTTGAATTTTGTAAAGGAGTCAGTTTGTCTGATCGTAGTTGGTAGTGTATTGTATAGTTTGCAAGCTATGTATTTAGAGTGTCTTTGCCCGAAGGTGGTTTTGAAAAAAGGAGTTTGGAGAAGTTCGTTGTTTTTGGCTCGGGTATTGTGTATTGTTTGTGTAGCTTTGTATAGTGTTTTGTTGTTTTTGTGTAGATTAATTAGTATGGATCTTGAGTAGAGCTGTTTTATGTCCATAACGTTGAAGGAATTGAATATAGGATCCGTGCTGGTAGTAAGTGGCATTTTGAGAA
The DNA here is from genome assembly GCA_917563855.2 of Limnephilus lunatus. Classification (NCBI taxonomy): domain Eukaryota; kingdom Metazoa; phylum Arthropoda; class Insecta; order Trichoptera; family Limnephilidae; genus Limnephilus; species Limnephilus lunatus. The sequence goes on along the minus strand of OU830594.1, from coordinate 28,089,985 downwards.
TTATTTTTATGATTAGTTTCTGTGCTTTCATGATGGGATCAAGGGCATTGGAATATGCATTACCCCAGGCTAAAATTCCGTATTCGATGTGAGATTGGCACAGTGAGTAATATACTGTTTTTAAAAGTTTTAGGTTAAGGAAATTGCGTGTTTGTTTGAAAAAGTATATAGATTTGCGGATTTTGTTTGTAGTATTATGTATATGTTGCTTCCAATTTAGGTGTGTATCGAAGGTTACTCCTAAATATTTGATAATGTTTACTTGCTCTAGGCATGGGCAGTCACAGTTCCGGTTTAGAGATGAATATTTACATACGTGTATTTTTAATGGCGGGGGTAGGTTTGACTTTGGGATATTGGTGAGACTAGACAGTAAGTATTTAGTTTTCTGTACATTTAGAGTTAATATGTTAGAGTCAAGCCAATATTTTACCTGTTGTATTCCTTCCTCCGCTTTGGAATAAACGGTAAGCCAATCTTTTGCTTGGAAGAGTAGGACAGTGTCATCAGCGAAACTGATAATAGTGGCATCGATATCTAGGTTGCATAGCTCGTTAATATATATTAGAAAGAGGGTTGGACCTATAACACTGCCTTGAGGGACCCCGTAACTAATGGGCAAATTCTGGCTCTTTGTGGTACTGAGTTTAACACATTGGGATCTGTCAGATAAGAAGCTGGAGAGGAGGACTAATTCTTTGTTCCTAATACCTATGTTAAACATTTTGCGTTTTAATTTGCTGTGTGAGATTGTATCAAATGCTTTACATAGGTCGAGAAATACCGATAGACATTTCAAGCCCTTATCCAGGTGGCCAGAAATATGGTCAGTGACTGTGGCTATAGCATCGTTGGTGCTTTTATGTTTACTGAAACCAAATTGCCGCGGCGATATTAAGTTATTGGTTTCGAGATATTCCATGAGACTATTATTGACGATCTTTTCGAATACTTTTGAGAGGGAATTTAGCAACGTAATAGGACGATAATTACTAATATCAAGTTTGGAGCCAGTTTTAAAAATAGGGATAACGAGACCTTGTTTTAGAATGGAGGGAAATAGCCCTTGGCGGATGCTAATATTAAGTAGATGCGTTAATGGTTGAAGTATACCAGGGGCAATTTTTTTAAGAACATTGTTGGGTATTTCATCAATGCCGGTTGATGAAGAGTTTTTGAGCGAGATTATTACTATAGAAACTTCCTTCTCTGTGATCGTTTTAAGAACAAAGCGGGTTGGGAAATCATTATTGGTCGCGTGGTCACTTGGACCAAGCGCATCGTTATTTATTTGGATTTTTTTTGCTAGTTCCGGACCTATGTTTGTAAAGTAATGGTTTATGTAATTGACAATTGTGTTGGGGTTCGATGTAAAGTCTACAGTGATATCTTTTATATTGAGAGAGTTTAAGGTGTCGGTGGCTTTATTTGAATTGGTAGCTTCCTTGAGGACTTTCCATATTTTTTTAGGGTCATTGTTATATTCGGAAATTTTTTTGTTGTAATATAGATTTTTGGCTTTCCTAATGACTTGTGTGCAGATATTACGGTATCTTTTGTAGAAATTATGGAGTGTGATATCATATGGGTTTGTGGCACATTTTTTATGTATGGAATTGCGTTTCCGAATGCAGTTGATTATAGTATGGTTTATCCAAGGTTTGAGAGGTTTGATCGCTTTAGGAATGGTGTTTGTGGTGATTTTGGTGTTTTGGACAAGGATGTCTTGTAGGTAGGTAGAGAAGTAGTTCCAGGCCTCGTCTATATTAGTTTTGTTATAGAGTGTGTCCCACGATTTAGAGTTAATCGTTTTGTTAAGATTGTCACAGTTAATTGTTTTCTTTGTTATTTTAGATGAAGGTTTGTTTTGTACGTTGTGTTTGGAACTCATTGTGAAAGAGGTGGCATAGTGATCTGTAATTGATGACATGTGGATTTCGGAGGTGTATTGGTTGTTTGATTTAACCATAATATGGTCGATGCAGGAGGAGGAGTTTGGTGTACATCGTGTTGCTGAATTGATTGTGCTTTCCATTCCGTGGAACATTAGTGTGTTTAGATAGTCTTGGCACTGGGGATGTTCGTTGTTTTTTAAAATGTTAATGTTAAGATCCCCCATTAAAACTATGTTCTTTATTTTGTGTAGATCCGTGAGATAGCAGTTTATGTCCTAATATATAAATTACAGTTTATATGATAAAAAACATCGGTAAGCGACTTTAAAAACTTTATCATTGTTCGCATTCAAAATTTTAATATTTTGAATTGATGATGTCGATTTGTAATACTAAAATCTTTCATCTGCTTTAAAAAACAGTAATTTATTTTGAAATGTGTTCAAAAAGAGCAATTTTATCAGGAATGAAATGTAATGTGAAGAGCAGTTCTAAGAGTGCAAAATTTAGGGGCTACAGGGTTAATAAATAAGCATAATAGCTATCACATAAATCATCATTTACAAAGACTATACTTAATATGTACTGTGCAAAAAATATGATAAGAAATTAAACATAGGTACTAATGTTGGCCATCGGTGAGTTGGTTAGTAGTGTGAAATATTTGTACGTTAACATTATTCAAGTTCAATGAACTTTTCATTTAAAATCGAACTGCTTATTGAAACTACCTTATCATACCAGACAAGTGATAAAATAGGTAGCAAAATAATTTAATAAATAATTCTTCATTCGAAAAGTGTATTTCTTTTTTTTTTATGTTTGACAGATGCTTATATGAATTAACCCGTGGTGCACCGCAGAAGCTGATATTGTCAAAAAAAATATTTCTCTGCATGTAAGTACATAATTAAAATTAAATAATTAAATAACTTTAGTCCACCTCGAGTGCGAGTGAAGCCAGGGGCAAAAGCTAGTAATTATATAAAAAAAAAAAAATTATAAATAAAAGTAGCTATTTGAGGAAAATACTATGGTGGATTACAATATATACTTACCACTTTTATTAAACATATATAAACACATTATTTGGTAAGACAGCACAATTTACAAAAACATCATTTTGCAAAAAACAAGAAAGTTATGATGAAAATAGATTCAGATGGCACACAGGGAAAATTTAGTGTTGACCATATGTGGTCAGTTTGGAGTTGCCACATATCCTATCTACTTGTTACTTTTAATTGTGACCGATTAGTGGCTGAGTTGATAAAGGGTTCAATTCCTCTGTTAGCCAAGTCCTCCATCATTGCACAAGCAACATCTTCCACTTATAATGATGGTAGTAGTAGTTATAAGGCAGTCTGCACTCCATATTTGCATAATGCAGGTAGGTATCTAATCAAAGCTCCTGGAATAAGTAAGATTCGATAATTACAATAATTATAGGATGTGAAAATTAATTATTTACCCGATTCAAAGCTGAAGGTGTCCAAGTCGAAGCCGTACCTCCGCAGCGAGCGCAGCGGCCAGCGCGTGGGTTCCTTGCCGCGCCGGTACAGCACCAGCTCTGTGTCAGTGACCTCAAGCTGCCCCGCCCAAAGGCCTACGCCAAACTCGTCGATGATGATGACCCGGAACACGTTGGGGTGGACATCGTTAATGTCCCTGCGGCTCTGCACGCAACCCATGGCTGCAAACATTCAAATCATATATTTTTTAATACAATCTTGTCAATCATAAGACCATTTTAAGGTTCTGTAGGCCCCAAAGACTGCGATGGACTGGTCGCCTGGAAAGAAAGCCAGATGATAGGACGCCCAAAGTTATTACCAAGTGGGTGTACCAGTGGACGGCAAGGGGATGGTCGTCGAATCACATTATGTACAACACATTGCTCTGTAACTACTTTCATAGTACTCTAAATACTTCTTTTTTCCACTCTTATTATACTTACACTTACTGAACTCATTTGTATAACTTCACATTATGATAATGAAACTACACCTACTTGTGTTGTACCTACATACATTTGTATGGTATTCAGTTTATTATGTTATGTACTCTACACTTATTATTTTACTCCCGAAAACTTACTGTAATGATCGTAGATGGAGTTCTTAACAAATAAAAATTAATAAATTAAAAATTAAACGTATATTTGTTTTTAATGTACAACACGAACGGAGAGTATAAAAGGCTATAATATATTGTAACAGAGTAGCGATATCACATTGGCGCATCCATCACATTGTTACGTCTGTTACGGTTCCATGTCAACTCAGAATGAAACCAACTCATAGTAACTCAGAAACACCTCAGAAATGTTAAAAATCGCATATAAAAATATTTTTTTGGCCGTTTTTTAGCCGATCTCACCGGTGAACGAACGGCGCCATAGAAGTTAAAAGCTATGAAAATATAATTTTAAAATAGCCGGTAACCATAACCTAAATTAACCTATTCAACCAATGTTTTCATAATTTTTTATTATCACTATTAATGACTTTTCTGAGATGCTTCTGAGTTGGTTTCACTCTGAGTTGTCTGGTCACTGTCTATTACACTTGCTTATAATAAATATTGAAAAATTAGAAACAGTTCTGTTGAACAGGTTCATTTATAATTTACTGGATAGCAATCCCAACGAGTTTGGATATACATACTCAATATGGATTGAGACTCACCAAAGGAACTCTACTAGGACTTTTAAGGTGACCTCAGGAGACCCATGTGGCCATTGGGAATTTAGCGCTAGCGTGTTGTATATTTTTAAGATAATTTTAAAAATCAACATTAGAGATAGCCATACTAAGCTTATCTTTTAGTTATCAGTAGACATGGGCAGATTTATTCCCAGGAGTAAATCAATTCAGTCCGATTTCCCCGGCCTTTTGAATTGATTCCTTCAATTCAATTAATTCCGAAAAAAAAAAACAAAAACCTTATTTTTATGTATACATAGATATAGTATCTAATACGCGGTTTCTACAGGCTACGAAAAACCGCACAAAGAGGAGGAGACCGATAATACTATCTCATTCTCTCGCAGACTACAACCTTTAGATGCATATGTTTGCCTCTTTTTAGTGTCGTTATTTTTCGTTTAATCGAGTTTTAAATCACGACGGTGATAAAGAAGTTTTCACTACGCAAAGCACTCTTCTTAGGGTGAATTATGTCGTTTTGAAAAATTGTAGGTACTAAAAACGACGCGCGACGGGGTTAATTAAATATTTTTATGTGTAGTTAGATATTATTTTGCAAAAAAAAAACAAATTTTGACAAGAAAAATGTATTTATATTAGGCTAGCGATTAAATCTTAAAATTAAACAATTTTGTGGTTCACCCTAAAGTTTCACTAATTTTATTTTATTTATTAAACTTAAAATTGTTCCACTTCACATGATCTAAACTTACCACTACCTTCAGCCTCACAAAATATCCCCATTGGGGATGCCATAGTCTCATTAGCTCTAGACGGGAGCAGTTGGGACTTGTGCGGTATTCACATAAAAAACATACTATTATCGCGCTTTCATATATCCGATCCGGTCACCTAGAATAAGCTTCACTAAAATATATATTTTTAAATGCACCTAAGTACCTCAATGGTGAAGTTAAAACCATGCGCCGAATAAAAATTAGTTAAAAGTCTGAGCGACACGCGTCGCACAATTTATTACAAAAATAAAGGAACAAACACTCGATTATCATTAATCACGGTCCGATAGCGACTGATGTTTTGTTTACGACTAGGTGGACAGATACCATAAAAACAATAATATAAATAAATATTTAATTAAATGAAGACAATATTAGCGAAACTCAATCAAAATCTGAAGACAGAAAAATCAGAAAAAGATATTCTGTACTTTTTCTGATTTTTCTGTCTTCAGATTTTGATTGAGTTTCGCTAATATTGTCTTCATTTAATTAAATATTATAATTTGAGTTTTTCTCATAAAAGTTAAAAATAAAAATAAAAATATAAATAAACATCGTTTTGTTTCTAAACGCATTGCATAATTTACGCACGTGTGAGGGAGAAAAAATATAGGATTAACTTTCGCTTTAGTCTTTTTATTAGCAAAAGTTCAGGGTCCCGTTCAAGTTTCGCCCTAAGATGACTTGGCCGCGCGGGGACTAACGACGAACCGATTCTCTGCGGGCATCAAAGAATGAATTAGGAACTTCTGACTAATAAGTGTATTTTGTCTTGTGACTTGAATAACTTGCATTCCGCGGACCTAATAAGAACTCGATATCTTCAACAGATTGGAATTGTGCTGTCCGGCCGGATCGACACGGATCGACTCGATACGTGGGACCTGGGATTTGGTACGACGACGTCACAAATTTTTTGATTCCTTGAATAAGTGAAACAGAAATTGGGGTTGAGGATTGAACAGACTTGTAGGACTATGACGAATAGTGGAACTGGCAGGACGACTGTGAAACAGACGCGACACCCGGAATTCAGAATTACTTGGCTCTTGGCTGACTCGCTCGCTTGTCGGTTGGCGGTTTTGTCGCTTGGACTGGGGACGGGACTCTCTGGCCTACGGGGTTTTTTGTACAGATTTACTGGGCGGGATGATACATGTGATAGGCAATTTCGCGGCGCATGCCGCCTGTAGTAGGTGTACCTATCCGCGCAACAAATATCAATTAAATTTCTACAAAACACTACAATATTTACAGAGTACATTATTATTTTGTTACCTCAATATAACATGAAAAATTTAACTGTAAAATAAATTAATAGAAATTAAAAGAAATATGGTGCTGTTAAAAAATCGTAGGATGCAAGGCCAAGGGTAAGAAATAAAGATTTAATTCCTTTTGAAAATGAGAATCAGATCGAGTGAGTTACAAGATTGAATTTATTCATTTAATTCATTCGTTCAATTTTACCCACGTGTAGTTATCAGTATAAATTATCGCAGCTAAAAAACTTAATCTCATCTGTTTATTTTCGCCAATAATAATTGATAGTCAGAAATAGTGGGGAATACAAAGAATAACTGATAAGATTAAGTTGTTTTAAATAAAAAATCAATTTTGGTGGAAACTTCTGTACAGATTTTTAAGCAGAATGTTTTGTGGTATATATGGTGTCGTAAAATCATACAATTTTAAAACACTCGTTTTTAAACACGATTCTAAAAAACACAAAAGCTTTGGATTCGAGGGATAATTTATTAACGTTTTTCAAATCACTGGTTATTTGATAATATAACTTCATTGCTATTTATAGTTTACCTGATTGATGCAATTGATATTTCAATAATTCTACACATAAAACAGGAAGATCAATAAATAAATAATTATTGTGATAGCAGAAAGAAAATATTTTTAATACGAAGGGCGCAACTTGTAAACGCCGCACACAAAAATGTTATAAGTATTTACATAAATAAAATAACTCGGCGACGAAGAAAGCTTTGAACTGATACGCACGACATTCAGAATGCAATATTTGTCGAAAATATTAATAACTCGTTGAGATAATGACATTCTTCGCATCATATCACTGATTATTGTTATCTCAATTCTAACTTATAAGTAAACTCAAATTTGGACAGAACGGGCAAAAATTAAATCTTTTTAAGAATATTGGCAAATTGATAAGACACATGAAATCAAAATATTTACCTCATTAGCTCTTAGCCTCCTCAAAATAGATGTCATGAGGATATTTGAAATATATCACAGCATAATTGCTATATTTTTTTGACATTTTCAACAATCACAATAATTATTTTATTTGTTTAGTTGGATAACATGCCATATACTCCCCGACATGTGTTCGTAAAATGTACATACAAACATTTTTTATAAGTGATAATGTACTTCTAACCCCGATATTAAAAATTAAATACAATAAAAATATTTTCTCATATGAAAATCAAAATCAAAAATATTTGTATCTCCGAAATCATAATAAGTAAGAAAAAAATAAATGAACCTTAAAATTTTCACGTTTTTTTTAAAGTTGTCCAAACAAACTTACTTCATACAGGGAGGTACAATCATTATATAAAAAATCTAAAAATGTTTGTATGTATGTACGTCCGCTATAATAACAACAATTATATATATAAAAATGTTTATGTAGTCCGCTATGCGTTTCTATAAGCATTGGAAATGTTTGAAACTTTCAAAATACCTTTTTTCCACCCTCGCGAAGGTTCTTGATTATTTCAACTACATGACAGTACATCTGAAAAGTTTTAAAAATGTCACAATTTGAAAATGACATTTTTAAAACATCGACTGTTCAATCAAAATTCAATATTCAAATAAACTTTTTAAATTAATGAATTTAATCAAAGTTCTCAATGGTACTAATCAAAATCGAATACTTTGATTTGAAAATTATATTATTTTAAATAGGTACCTATGTAAGGTACCAAATTTGATTGATTGTTCTTAAAATATACAAAAATGAATGCTTGCAACATGTAAAAAATAAAAATTGCAATAGGTGACAAGCGAGCTGTTTGAAAATCTGATTGTACCAGGACTGAATATATTGAACGCGGGAGAGGGGAGGGGATCGCAGCATGGTGGTTTGCGGGAGAGGGATGGCGGGGAAGGTGGAGGAGGAACGCATGAGAGGAAGGGGCCATGGGAGGGGAAAGGGAGACGGGAGGGGAACGGAACGAATGGAAAAAGACACGCCGGGAGAAACAATTTCTTTATTAGTGGCATAGCAACGCATGCTGGGAACTCGCTAGTAATTTATAAAAAATGAAAATAAGAAAGTCCACATAAAGACAATTTCATATTTGATAAAATCGCTACTAAACCATTAAAACGGCCACCATCTTGAAACGTAAATGGAACGTATAACAAAATTTACAGACAGGCAAAATGCAAAATGGTCGAGTTGGAATAGGACTTCGGTACGTTCAGTCAATAATAATGACTTCCCGCTGTTTCCATTTTTGAGAATTTGATCAGAAGGTAGGTAGGTTCTTACTGTGGGCTCTATGTTAGTAGGTACTCAGCCCCCTACCTACAGTCGGCTGCTGCAGCCAATTCAAAGATTAGAATATATTAGAGGTTCTTTTGTTTTTCACTTGCTTTTTTTTAGTTAGGTAAAAAATAGGTGAGATGACAGTTCTTACTACATATATGTATAATTAAGAATCGTAAAACTCTTCAGTTTTTATTTTTATATTTACCACCACCTGTACTACTTTTTTTCGAAACGAAAACACTCAGCGGAAGGAAGTCATTATTTGTTAAAACTGTGAGTAGGATCTTAGATAAAAAATTGAAATAGTGAATTATATTATACATATACAATTTGTTCAAGGAAATGTCACAATCTCAATAATTTTTTTTAAATCTTTCTTCAGGCGGTAGGCAACACAATATTGATTAATTCGATTATACGGTTCGTAGTAGGAACCCATGATCATGTAAACTCGGCGGGATAATAGGTGGTATTTAAAACGGCCGCCATTTTGTACCGGAACGTAACAATCAAAACAGATAGATGAAATGCCAACTGGTCAAATTAAAACAGGTCTTTTTCATTATTATTTATTACAGTCAAAGACAAATACATATTTCGCTTTCTTAATAACTACATAATTCGAAGCTTAAGCCGTCGCTACCCGAATTTATACCGATTTTTTACATATCTCCTTTAAACACAGCGAGTTTTAAAGCTCTTAAAAAAAAATGTTTTTCTTGAAGATAATATCTAGACATTCCCTGCGCCGAAACGCAAATTATATAAAATTCCCTCGATAGAAAAAATCGCAAAGTATGCTCCAAAAATTATTATAAACACGTTTATTTCAGTTATTTTACAAGTTGTATTTATGAAAAAAATCACAGTGTCTCAGTAAATGCTGTTTAAAACCACCCCTGCCAGATTTTTGCTCTATTTAAAACGAGTCATATTTTATTAAACATTTTCATCGATTTTGTCGCTTTAAATATTAGCGCGCTCTTTCAACATTCGTAATTTCGTATCTCTCCGTTATCTTCTTTTTGAGCCCGGTTGCGGCGCCTTAATAATATTAAAATAACAACAATAGGACAATAATTCACAATATTTAATCTGAAAAATTATTCTACAAAAGCAAATTATAATTTTGTTCACTTATCCTATGATTGAACTTTTCGGAACTTCTTCGCTATGTTCCGTCAAAGTGTTGAAATTCAAATACATACAATATGCAAAAGAAAGTCATAATTTTATTTCGGGGAGTTCATATTTATGATAAACCACTGAAGTTTGACTTTAATCGTGATATCTATTTCCATATAATACAGTCAATATAGTGCGTAGTACTGCGTAGTAACTTAAATCAATGAATTTGTTCGTTAGAAATCTTATACCAAGCATCAAGTAATTTATGACATAATAAAAAATGTTGTTAGACGGCAATGTTGTAACCTTGGATTTTTTTTTATCCAAAGAGATTTTTTTTTATCCTTTTATCTCGTTAACAAAACAATAACGGATTTCTTTTTTGTTTTCACCTGATTTAGAAGATTTTTTCGAACCGAATAAAATAATTCAATTTTCCTCTAAATATTTTTAGTGCCGCCCTGAAAAACAATGCCACTGCAAGCATTAAATTTATGAACGGACAGATTATTTTCATATGGCTACACTTATGAAAATGTCAAAGAATTAATGGCGTCCTCTCTGTGTCTGTTTACGTTTTTTTAGAAACTTGTCAAGTTAAACACCGATTTCACGAAATCCTTTTTATAACATGACACTTAAAAAGCAGGTAATGTAATAGGATAAAGTTTTTTTACATTTGTATCAGATTTCATCCCGTTTGGAGATGTCAAATACTAGGTTAAGTAGTCATTGTTTATTATAACTGCGAACTTCCAATTCGACAGGCTAACAGCAGCACGGAGTCAAGCTCGGGTTCCAGCTCAGACTCGAGCAGTAGCTCGGGTTCTTCCAGTAGCTCTGGCTCGGGCAGCAGCACTAGTGATACAGATAGTAGCAGCAGCGAGGAGTCGTCACGGCCGCAGGAAAGCGCGCCTATATCAGCCGCTGCGGCCCCCGCCGCTCCTCCGGATCCACCACCAAGGCGCCCCACGCCGCGCCGCAGCACCGATACAGCACCTGCCAAGCCCATTCTTCCCAATAACAAAGTGCAGGAGAAAACATCCGCCCCTAAAGGCAAATCAGACAAAACCCCGGTGAAAGTTCCTGTTAAAAAGCCTTCTGCTTCGTCCAGTGAAGAAGATGTGCAAATTAAAAGTGATACCAAACCTCCCCCTCCCAGAAGGCGTTCTTCGGCGCCCTCTAAACCTAAAACAGCACAAACCTCGACATCGCGTAACTCCCGTCCCCCGTCGCGTCCCCCTGCGCCTTCCAAGCCACCACCCCGCGCTCCCGCTACCACCAAACCCCCTCCTGCCACGTCTAAACCAGAGAAGAAACCTCTTAAGAAGAAAAGTATATTTTCCCCAGATAATAGTTCAGAATCAGAGCCTGAACAAGTCAGTGCACCTAAACCAACACCAAAACCTACTGGCAAGAGTTTGCCCCCTCCCTCGCAGACTAGGCCTAAAGGTCGTCCCCCGAAGACTTCCTCCTCATCCAGTGAAAAGGGGAAGGGCCCCACTGCGGTGGAGAAGCCTAAAGAGACAGAGCCTCCTCCTCGACAGAAGAGGGGTAGTATATCGAAAGCGCCTCCTCCCGCTGTCAAGAAAAAACCTGATAAAGATAAAAACAGTAAATTCACCTCCAAAGCATTTGTTTCGTCCTGCAGCTCCACGAACAGTGAGTCCACCGCCTCAGCATCCAGCTCTGATAGTGAGAGTAGCTCTGTGTCTCGGAAGAGTGCCGTTTCAGATAAAAGTGATATGTCCCGGAAGAGTCCATCTTCCTCGAGGAAGAGCCCATCCTCTTCCAGAAAGAGCCCGTCATCCTCGAGGAAAAGTCCGGTTCCTTCCAGAAAGAGTCCACCACCTTCCAGAAAGAGTCCGCCGACTTCTAGGAAGAGTCCTCCCTCTTCCCGGAAAACCCCGCCATTGCGGAAGAGCCCAGTTCCTAAAAGGGCAGCTATATTAACCGCTAAACTGAACAAATCCAGGGCTAGTAAACTAGACCCCGTAAAGACTGAAAAGGTATGTCACTTTCTTTACCGTGAATATATTATTTTTATTATCTCTTGAAAGTTTCTATTTTTGCAGAGGTTTGTAATTCATAAAACCTTCACGGCAATCTATTATAAATCATTTTTCTATTATTGAGCTTAAAATGTACTTTGTACTTAAAACTCTGACCAGAAAAGGATGATCATAAATACATCCTAATAACCTCTTTCAAATCTATTTATGATTCTGTTTACAAAACATACTCAGTATTGGGCGAAGAACCTCGAAGGTTAATTTAACTTGAGAGTGGGCATGTTTACTGGATTTTCTAGGCAGACGTTATTTATTTTGCACAAATATGGTCAGCCGTAGTAATAACTAATAACATTAATTTTATATGGCTTAATTAAGTAATTTTTGAACTCTAGTGCTCTTATCAATCGCCTTGCCTTACATATATTTATTTAGAAAATCTTTTCAGGGGTGCTGTTGCTTAAACTTACCATCACACTGTTCTGTTGTTTACTGTTTAAATACTTATCCCAACTTGTAGCTACATTATATAAATTTTATTAATTAATTAAAATAAAAACACATATATTTAGAAGCGTACTGCATTTGAAAGACAGATGAATAACTGAAACTATGATTTGAATTGATTGAAACGCTTCGTAATATTAAAATAGGTACCAATTTCTATTTAAACCCATCTAAATCTTCATCTTGAAGAACTAAAGTCATATTATTTTTATGTTTTAGCTATGGTTTAGGCAAATTTATATCCAGCCATAACTTCATATTACGTGGAACTCCGTTCTAACATTTAAAACTTTAATTTTGAACTCTTAGGAACTTTTAACTTGTGGTTAATTAAAATGTTAGAACAGAATTAGATGTGCCCTGTAACTTAAAATCGCGATATATATATATATATATATATATATATATATATTACGTGGAGCCATGGCGTAGGTACAGTTTGTCAAATAAGAGTAGAAAACATATGAGGGCGCGCCACTGTTGTTCAAATGGCAATACTAGAAAATAACTCACGGTGGAAATATAAAGCTGTGTAACCTACATTTTTGTAAAAAATAAAATGGTATAAAAGTGATTTTTTATTGCAATATAGATACCCACTGATCTCAAAATAAGAATTGCATATAGGTATATTATACCTTTGCAATGTTGTGTTTAAATAATGAAGAATAACGATATTGTAATAAATTATAAAGCACAGCTTAGAAATTGCTTACATTTATTTAATACTTGCTTAAGTACTTGGCGTTGCCCGGCCTTTAGATCATGTCTCTAATTTTAGATCTGAATATATTATTTAACTCATTCAGATCTAAAAGTAGTGTAACTAAACTCACTATTAGTTAACAAATATTATAATTAATAATTATCAGCCTGAAACACTCATCTACATTGAAAAAATCTTCCGAGAAAAGATACTGGCCGCCAACGGGAATTGAACCCGTGATCTTCTGATTGCCGGTCAGGTGCTCTTGACCACTGAGCTATGGCGGCTTATCTAATACCCGCCAAATAATTCAATATATACTAGTGTTTCATTCGACAATTACTTATTATTACATTTTTCCAACTGAAAACAACCAACTTTATTTTTGTGAGAGAGGTATTGTTAATACTTAATCTCCCGCTAGGTGGCGTCGAGACTAATTATGTCTGCATTTTTTTTGCTGAAGTATCTTTTCTCGGAAGATTTTTTCAATGTAGATGAGTGTTTCAGGCTGATAATTATTAATTATAATATTTGTTATCTACCCTTTGTGCTATGCATAAAAATCTTGTTTAAACGTTAGTTTATCAATTAAAAATAATCACTATTAGTGTTATTCTTCCTTTCTACCTACTGTTAAATTCAAATTTATGTTAACTTAAATGAAAGCAAATCACTTTGTAAACACCATTTAATCAAATTTATGTCATAAGTAAGTACCTTAATGACAGTGCTTCTTCGTTTCAAATTTTTTTCTTTAAGAACAAAATGTTTTTTAAAATGTGCTTTACAGTGTTCTACATATTCAGTGTCATTGCGCTTTAAAATAATATTTGACAGTTAAATTGGTGTTGCCAGCCTATAAATTTTGTAGTTCCACTTTTAATATTTTCTGCTCTTAATTGTCAGACTATAAGCTAAAAACCAACTAAAAACTATACCTATGCTGATCGAGAGCATAAGAATCTAATAAGTCAGAGAGCTTAAGTTTTGGCTAAACCAAAAGTGAAATATGTATATAAAAACTATAGCTAAACAGCGTGGTTAAAAATAAATATTTGATGTTATGAACTGTTTGTATTGCAGAACACCCCCACAAAGGAGGCATCCTCGGTTCTAGTGACGGACTCTGACGCTGAGAACACGGCCCCGAGCAAGCCGCTGACCAACTCCTCCAGCGTGACGGCCAACAGCGGCTCATCGGCTTCCATTACCAGGAAGCTGACGAGGTCGGCGAGCCTCCGGAAGTCACGCCACGTAATGGGCAGGGCGGCCAACAGCGATACTGACTCTGACGCCGATACGGGGCCGGCTAAGAGGTATCTAATATTGAATGAATTGAACTTTTATTTTAAAATAATGATGTTTTGAAGGCAAAGAATATTTCTTGAATTGAATCCTTTTTAAACGACTTCGAAAAGGAGGAGGTTATCAATTCGACGGTATTTTTTTTTATTTTTTTTTTTTTATGTTTGTTTCCTCAGAACTTTCGATTGGGTGAACCGATATTGATGATTCTTTTTTTATTAGAAAGCTGGTGCTTCCCGTGTGGTCCCATTTTATTTTGGTCCAGTTCTGACAATGGGATCTATGAGAAAACCATATTTGTCTTAAATTTGCAATAAGTATGTGCACGACAAATGGACGAATAACTCAATATTACGCCAACAGATTTCAATGATTCTTTTTTGAAGTAAAACTTTTTTACGCACGCTCGTCACTAAAAATAAAAAATAAACAAAAATTTTAACAAAACAAAAAACAACTTCAAAAAATGCACTAAAAAGTAAAAAAATAATTTTGTACGATTGTTATTTTTGGAGTCGGTGTCAGCCAAGATCTCCACATCTCACCTATAACTACCTATGTATGTAGTTACCTTGGCTGACACCGACTCCAAAAATAACAATCGTACGAAATTATTTTTTTACTTTATAGTGCATTTTTTGAAGTCATTTTTTGTTTTGTTAAAATTTTTGTTTATTTGAATTTTAATCTTGCTTTATAAGTAGGAGGGTTTTTAATATGTATTAATAGATTTGTATTTGTAAGTATAGAGTGCGGATGGGAAGGTTAATAATAATAAGTGGATAATTTAAGCAGCCCCATTTTTGTGAAAAATCATGTAAAGGGTGATTTGATTGGCCTGTTGGACAATTTGTGATAATATAATAAAACATATTTTAAATGTTAATTTTACATGGCTTAGTCTGTAATTTGACTAACTTCATTTTTGATTATTGTTGAGGTGCTTGTGTCGGAGTAGAATATAATTTTGAGCCCTTTTTGGAAAATTTCGTCTATGCTATTTTATTATGTAAAATTGTCACATTTGATATAACTTTGGTTCCTATTAAACCTGTTCTTTGAGTGCTACATCTTTCAAGAAAAAGATTTTATTATCCAAATGTTTAATTCCATAACCCTTTCTGACCGGCTTCATACAAGCGTGAGTTTGTCTTTAAAAAAATCTTGACAGAAAAATTAAATCTGTTTTGGGAACAAAACCGGTGTCGATCGAACCTGCGGGAGCTGCTTGTATAGGGTACCTTCATGCGCACGTGTTTCAACCAGTAAGTCGCCCAGTATCACGGGGATCATAATTAAGAGCTTTACAGGTGGGGCCCATCAAAATTTGGACATTTTTTGCCGGTTGGAAAAGATTAAAATGAATGTTGAAAATTGCTTAAGACTTGCGGTCCACAATTAAAACCTAGTAATATTAGCTACAGAATTCATGAAAACAATCTGCTACTGGTATGATTTTAATTTTCATGGCCAAAAGAAGTATTATTCTTTGAATAAAATTATTCCTCACCATTTCATGAATAATATTTTTTCTAAATGAACAATTAATTCGATAGAATGCATTATTCGAAATATTTCCAATATCTTATAGATATTATAAAGGCGAATGTTTGTATGGATGAGTGTTATTCTTTCACGCAATAAACACCGAATAGAATTTAAAAATTCTTTCACTAATCCAAAGCTACATTATTTGCGAGTAACATAGGCTATATATATTGGTAAACTCTGGCGTTATGAATAAGCTGTAGCGTTATGCAATTATTTTTCATACGTTTTCTGTCCCTAACAAAATCGAGTTATTGCAAACGTCAAACAAATTGTTACCTTGGAAAAAATGTTTTTTTTTTAAATTAGGCAATTCACCCTAAAAATAGTGCTTTGTTGGCGTCATAGTTAATATCTACATATCTCTAAAAATGTTTATTGTCCAGACGAAAAGCATAGCGTTGCTATGTAATTATTTGACGTGGGCTGTAATTTTGTTATTTCTTTAGGTTTTTCTCTGGATTCAAATATGAATAAAATACTAATTCCTACTTGAGGCGAAATCATCAGAATAAATTAGGGGAGTAGGTACTTAACATAAATTTCTATAATTTAAATATTTTCTAAAATAGAATTTTTATTTGCGAAATGTCATTCTCAAATTTTGAAATTTTCTATTAAACAATAATTATTTTTTATTAGATAAAAAAGCAAGAATAATAACAATTATGCCAATAATTATGCCAGTATTTTCCCACTAATACCATGCGAGCGAAGCCGCGGGTAAAAGCTAGTGTTACATAATGTTGTAAATTTTTAAAAGCAGATCTGCATCTAAGAGCCCTGTCAAACGAGCCACCGTATCTTCAAAAGGCCCCCCTGCCCTTTTATGTCCTGTGAAGGGCCGAGGGGGAGGCCTTGGATTCGGGGGGCCCCCGGGCATGGTGGCTGAGCGAGGCCTGCGGCCACAGGACCTGGAGAGAGGGATGGAGCCCCGATGTCCACTGCCAGGCTGTGATTCAAAGGGACATTTGAGTGAGTTACTTTTTTGTATTATGCATTCATAACAAACACTCTTTTAACGTTGAAGAACTACACTAAACCAACTGCTTGACTGTACTATGATGAGAATTTTACTTTTGAAAGGATGATACTGTTAAAAGCCTAGTATTTCGTTACTTAAAATATAATAGTTCACATAAGGTTATTTTTTGTATCTTTCTCATTATATGTAGTAATAAATGCATTGTTATACTGTTTAATAAGAGATGTTTTAATTATAAGAGATAGGATAATATTCATATTCAGTCAATAACTGTGAAATATTGTGTAAACTCTAATCAGATGAGCTATTCTATATTTTTTGTGGGAACGGGATAGTTCTCGGCTGAGATCTGCTGTCAGATTTGTGATTTTATATGGCTGTTATTTGCCTTTTCTATGGGCCGTTGTCAGAATTTCAGCTGTGAGCTGTCACCTATTTTAGTTTAGATCGTTTTAAACACGAATTCATGCAAGTTTGCGTGATTATTTATTCATTGAGAGGTCTCGCCTGATATCCGTCTCGATCGAGATGGATATCGGGCGAGATCTCTTGTCAGATTTGTGTGATTTTCTAATGCTGTCAAATGAATAAATAATCACGCAAACTTGCATGAATTCGTGTTTAAAACGATCTAAACTAAAATAGGTGACAGCTCACAGCTGAAATTCTGACAACGGCCCATAGAAAAGGCAAATAAAATCACACAAATCTGACAGCAGATCTCGGTCGAGAACTATCTTATTCCCACAAAAGATATATAATAGCTCATCTGATTTGATTATAGTTTGACAGTATTTTCACCAGATTTGCAGAAATCTGTTTTATCTTTGCTGTTTTGTTCCTAATGAATCTGTACAGTTTCCTTTTTATCTCTCAAATGGTTGTCCACTCTGCTGAAGTTAAATAAATAATGTTTTTGTCAATAGATGGCGGTAATAAAAAACATTTTTGATCTCACTTTTGTATTGTTCGATCGATTTTCTTTCTAGTTTTTCTTCTTTATTATTATTTAAACGGCTGTACTCTTATGGCTTGGCCTATTTCAGCATATGGTTCACCCATGCTCGCCTTACAATCCCAATGGGAATTAGACCAAGTCTTGAGTTGAGAGTATAGCCCAGCATATTATTGTTGATACTATTTGAATATTTTCGTAGGTGGCAGATTAGAAAAGCACTTCACGATAGAGGCATGTCCCATGTACCATAACACCAACACGGAAGAATGTGCCGCCCGGTACGCCAGCATACGGCAGACGGTAGAAGCGAGGCGGAAAGCGCACCACGCATTAGCCGCACGGAGAACGCACCAACCCAGCTTAGAGCACAGAGCGTACCAGCTTAAAGTGAAGGTTTGTTATTAGTTATTATTGAATGACGCGGAGAAAACAAATTTACTCATGATGTCTGTACATCAGACATCTTTGTCAGTACTATCATATTATGTGTTTCGTTCATAAAGAAAAAATGCATAAATTAAATAAATAAATACATAAATATATTACACACATCGTCGCCTCATTTGGATATGGTTCTAACTGAGGTTGAATCTTGTGTAAAGTATTTGTATGTACCTACTTACCATTTTAGAAAAAAAAAAACTAACTAATCTTGTATGTACCTACTTACCATTTTAGAATGTACTTAAAAATGGAAAAAGAACCATATGCAACCAGCCGGGGCATAATAATTCATTACATACGTGTTTTATGAAAGCTGAAATTTATATCTATAATAAAATTATAGGAGCCCTGTGTGGCCCGCAAGCCTTTTCATACTTCCTAAATAATCAAAGAAATTGCAAAGAATATTCAACGGTTTCTGTTGTTTAGCCAAAGAGTTTAGCGGAAAACTTTAGGATTCAATGTTTTGAATCAGCCGCACAAAATATGTAGTAAGATCTTTCTTACATATTTTTATTAAGACAAAATTTCGTGGTTTGACCTTAATAAGTTAGGTGCGCCTCCTATGTCACAGATATGTCTGGCAACAATAAATTATCAAGAAAACAAGCTTATGGGTCCGAGTGGTTAAGTGTAGAAAAAAATTCAACTTCGCACTTTTCTTATAGAGATCTGTTTGATGCATTTTAAAGGTTTCCATTTCATAAAATATCAAAAATTTTCTTGTCTAAATTTTTTTTAACTTTTTAAATTGCAAGTAGGTGTTTTTCTAAATACATATTTTCTTTAATATTTAAGAATGATAAAAATCGTATCATTTACATATTGGTTTGGCCATGGACATAAAAACTCTTTGTCTGTGGCGCTTTCTTTTTTTGCATTTGGGAATTATTTTATTGATAAATTACCGTTTTTGAAATATGTTTGCGATCCCGTTGATTTTAAAAAAGTAGGCTTCTTGTTACGTCATAAATTAAAACTTTGAACATTATTTTAACTATTAAAACTAACTAAAAATAAATGTGCTGTTATTCAAGTTAGAATGTCATTATTTAATTACTAAAAAATAATAAAAATGGACAGGATTTGAAGTAAAGTGAAAATGTCGATATCCCAGGAAATGCGGTCGAAATGGAAGCCCCCGTCAGGGCCAGGCGCGGAGGTGAAGCAGCAGGAGCGTGAGGAGCGGGAGCCGGTGCTGGAGGGGTTTGTGCCTGACTACGACCTCGCCCTCTTCCGGGAGGCACAGGCTGCCGCCGCCTACAAGATCGAGGAGGAGCTCAAGAACATGCCGCCTTCCAAGGGAACCAGGTGAGGATAGCCGAATTTTTGTTTTGATTGTTCACTTTCAAATAGCTCAAACCGTAATTAAACATACTGATTTGGTCACTGGTGTATGGGTAAGGTGATAGGTAAAGTTCCAAGTTCAATAAACTTTTATTTCAAAATTGGAACTATGTACTTATCATATCAGTCAAGCGATAAACTAGGTACCAAAATTATTTTATGAATTAATAATAATTCTTTATTTCAAATGCGTATTTCTTTTGTTAAAATGCTTGACAGATGTTCAGATGAATTAATACCTAACCCAACCAAACCCAATATTTTATCGTGTTCTGTTATGTCACTGTTCTATTTCATCCAGTTACCAATTCTAATGTCGTAAAATATACAAGGTAGCGCAAAAGTTCTCACTCGATTTTCTATGGCAAAAAAATTATTGGAACACAATTATTTCGTGTTCTTGAGGAATACATATCGACAGTTCTGAAGAATAATGTCGGATGTGTGATTTTGTAGTTTTGCAGTAGAGCTGCTTAATGTTTCATTTCTGCATTTTTACAATTTTTGAGATCAAGAAATATGTATAGTGTTCTTTCAAAATTCCGAAAATACAGACTTTTAAATCACCAAAATGAGCCATTTTTACAATTTTTGAGATCAAGAAATATGTATAGTGTTCTTTCAAAATTCCGGAAATACAGACTTTTAAATCACCAAAATGAGCCAATAAATAAGCAGCAAAACGATTTTTAATTTTTAGCAGATCTCACATTTTTCTTTGGGACCGTCGATTGTTCTTCTATCTTTACTTCACAAATGTCATAATTGTGATGACGTGACACCATTTGCAAAAATGAGAGCATCTTCTGATAGGGTGATGACATTTGTGCCAACTTTTATGTACGTATTATACAACCTCTTGGTAGCCAAGTGGTCCAAAGTGTCTGGTTTCCACTCAGGCGTCACATGTTCAATTCTCTGTAAGCTTAGTCCTCCATCATTGCACAAGCAACATTTTTTTTTGCTTAACCCTGGAGTGGTCGCGTGGATTACATATGTAATCCACTCATGCAAAATTAAAGATTCCTCAAAAACGGGTGGTGCGAATCATTTTATCTTCCGTGTACTTTAAGTTGGATAACGCACATAACATTGTACTTAAAGTTTGGATAACATTGTACTTAAAGTTGGACACGTTCAGCACAGCGCTGGTGTCGGGCACGCATTGATTGTGTTACAGGAGCTCCGCAAAGTCGATGGTCTAAACCTGTAATCCGCGCGACCAATTACGTAAAGCAAAATGCAAAAAAATAGTGATTTAATAGTTACATTTTTACAATTATATAAAATAAAATTTAATTTTTTCCAGAAATACATATAAATAAAAATAATTTTTTGAAAACATAAATAACATTTTTAAAGTCTTTAGAATAATATGTCATTGTAAGCTAATACAAATTAATTCTTTCCAAGCCAAGTCTTCAGTAAATTCATCAATTGTTTGTTTTGGGCACAGTTTTTAATTTCAGCAGGTAACATATTTAAACAACTGGGAATCATGTAATTTAACGTTCTTTGTCCATATTTATTTGTATGCTTAGGTACAATTAGCCCTTCATTAAAGTTAAAACGAGTATTATGGTTGTGTTCCAGCCTGTTTATATATAAAGGATTATTTATGTGCTGAAAAATAATTTTGTACCACAGAATTGCTCTCACTGAAAGAACTTTGAGACTCTGATAAAAGTATGGAATATTATGCCTTTCTTTGTATAAATTTTTTTCAGCTAATAATTTAACCAATGAATTTTGCACTGATGTTTGTAATGTATCGAAACTCGTTGATGCCTTATCACACTGGATACTGGGCCCTTTAATCTCCAGTATCCCTTTAACTTGTTTACGATGCAATGAAAACACGTAAGTACTTCTTGTACACGGGAAGGTTTAATATTAAATTGGCTACTGTGATTCAACATACGAAAGATTACGATGGATTTCAGATTGCATAAACAAATTGCCCTCGACTACCAATCCGGCATTTATAACAAAACTTTTTTTTTTAAGTTTTCGAGTTTGAAGTTATGGGGAAGAGGAAGGTCGGGAAGTACCTTGTTATTATTAGGTGTTGCGTTATAATTTTAGAAATTTTTCTGGAACTAAATTAAACAATTCAATATATTTTGAGCCCAAAAGTATGACAGTAGCGTCAGTGACGCTGCATTAGTGTCGCAGTGTCACAGTCACAACGTCACTGAAGCGATAGTCACTTCCGAGGGTCGCAACACTTTCGCCAGCAGACTCCAGTCATACTGTCGCTGTGCTCGGACCTCTACCTTAAACGTTTCTTCCAACCTTCCATGAGTATGTTTGTTGGGTGTATTTAGTTCACCTGGATAGCACAGTGGTAAACTCTTTGTTTTGAAAACATATATTTAAAAAATTTTTTTGGGTCACCTGTGGCGAGGTGTTGATTATTCAATTAATGATTCCGAGGAAGGCGGTACCCCAGCCTCTCAAAATGATTTATGTTTGCAACAAAAGTGATCTGTTTTTGATTTTTTTCTGTTCTCTCTGCAGATATGTGTGCATGGGCAAGTATTGCATGGAGGCGTGGTACCAGTCCCCCTATCCAGCGGATGCTGCCCGGTTGCCTCAGATCTACCTGTGTGAGTTTTGCCTCAACCATCACAAGACGGCCCCCGGCATCACCCGGCACAGAGCCAAGTGTGTCTGGAGACATCCGCCAGGAGATGAGGTCAGTACAAACACTACCTAATATACTACTCATGGGCAAGTACTGCATGGAGGCGTGGTGCTATTCCTACTATCCGGCAGGTACTTACATAACTAGAGAAAGGCACACAAAAAGTGAAACAGATGCAGAAAAAAATGTGAACCACATGTAGATTAGGCTTGGTCAACCCAAATTGCACCACGGGCGAAATTGACGACCTAAAATTTTTTAACTTGGATGGTACAGATACGCACTGCGGGCCGCAACTAAGGGCGTCGCGGGCCGCACCCAAGGGCGCCGGGCTGCTCCTAAGGACGCCGCGATCCGCATCTGAGGGCGCATGGCTTAGCCAGTCCTAATAATGATCTATATTTTGTGTTAGGTAAATTGTGAACCCCATTCCCTTCAGGTTCATTACATACCCCAATTGGGTATGACATAGTCCCACTGCCTTTAGTTATTTGGAACTCTTGTGCGGTGTTTACATAAAAACAATAAAAAGGAGTGAATTGTCCTGTCTATCCTACCGATCAATCCACCAGCTTATTTGTTCCTGATTATCCTTGTGTGCCTTTGAACTATTGGATAAAATCTGTTGTCCAATAATATAATAAATAAATAATATTATAAATAAATGATAATCCGTGCTCTCTCCCTCCCCCCAACATTTCCTTTTCCCCCTCCCACAGGGGGCGAGGAAGATTATAGCTTCCGTGTAAGATTAGAACAGATATAATAATGTAGGGGAGAGGGACCAAGCCTTGGATAAGTCCGTGCTTTGGTCAATTGGTTCCCGTCGGCCATCTATCAAAATATTCGCAAAACTTTTTTGTTGTAAGGCATAGTAAATATCTTCCAACCAGAACATTGTATTTGTGATGCGGAGAGACAACAAATATTTTTGTTAAAAATAAAAACAAAAAACCATTTGTGTGATTCAAAAGTAAAATTTTGAAGCAAATTGAGGCAACATTGTGAATTTTTTAATTTAAGGTGAGCAATTGTCTTTACTTATTTATGTGCTTCTGTTTATTGATTACATTGGCTCTTAAAAAATATTTTATTCTCCTAGAATAATGTAACCTCAAATAACATGACTGTCAATTTATTTGCCTCAGGATGGGGGTTGTTTGAAGTTAATTTTCACATTTTTTTAAAAATTTATTTTATTTTTTTATTTATTAAGGAGAAAATACAGATACAGATTGTCAATTGACAAGAATATACAAAACAATAACTTGAGAGCTCACCTGTATCCAAACTATTTCTCACAAGTTATCAAATATTTGAAGTTAATTTTCACATTCTGTGTAAGTTCTATTCAAGTTCTGTGATTATTTCAGTTTCATGCAGCAACTGACCCATAATGATATAATAACAGAACTTGAATAGAACCTCCACAGAACGTGAAAATTAACTTCAAATATTTGATGAATTCATCAAATTTTTTGAAACAACCCGTTCTGTGTGTCCCGTACCTTGGGCTTTGTACATTACATAGGTACCCATTTAGGTTTTTGATTTTAGATAAATTATCTTTGATATGTTGTACCCCTATTAGTTTTTTTCTCTTTGATGATTTGATACTTATGATAAAAATTATACTTACATGTTTTTTAATGGATTTTTTTTACCATATTAATTATATTTGCATATAACCATTCATAGAATATCAGTTTTTGCTTCACAGATGTTATTTTTTCATTTTGTGTAACGCACCTTATTTAATACAATAGAAATATAGAACCTTATAAATAACATGAATAGATTTACTGAACAATTACTTTGGCCGAATCAGAAAAGAATGGTTAAGGGAGTCCCTTGACTTCTCCAGCCGTACTCTCTTGGAACATCGCCTTGCACCACAGTGGAAGGAATGGATTCATACGTCCGTCACTCCTGGACACATTGAACCCCAGATTCCTACCCACCCCTCATACCCCTTTCCTTTCCTAAAAAAAAAAACCCTCCACACAGCATCCCCAAAGATGACGTAGGCCCTGAGCGGAATTATTTTCCTCAGGGCCTCCTGTGTGGAGCTAATGTAAAAAAAAAATAAATATGACGAAGGTACAATACTAAATGGCAGAATGCTGTGCTAAACTTCTCCCGCTTGGCGGCGCTGGTGTAGTTGTAGACCTGTCATTAATAATTAATATAGCTTTGTATCTGGCTTGCGTGTGCATTTTGGAAGTAATATTAAAAAATGGTGGATAAATACGGTAGCTGGACTGTGAAGTAGTTAAAAAATGAATTAAAGAATAGAAAGGCAGAATTTGTTGGCAAGAAAAAAGTTCTAATCGATATGTAAGCTAAGTGGTTGGAACATAACCTCATTCTTGTACTTCTAAAACACATTAATTGTGTATTATTTGTAATAATTATAGGTACTTTAGCTAACGTTGCTTATTTATAATGTACCCAATAATCATAATTATTAATTCCAGATTGGCTGTCTATGACTGGAATAATAAATTTATGGAAATAAATGATTTTGAGTATGAAAGTGAGATAGTGGGTATATGTTGGCCCCCAGATGAATCATTTTACAGCATACAGGATTCGCCTGTATTGCCACAAATAGATATATGTAGTTCATATAAATCAATAATTTCTTCAAGTTTACAAAGGGCAGGAAGGAATAACAATGTATGCAGCAGTTCACAGGAAAGGATACAATATGATGAAGGAATATTTTTGATAGCTTAAGTTGTTTCTATTAATGAAAAAAATTGTTTGGTGCATTGTTATGAATGTCAGAATTCACAAAAATAATCGCTTCGAACCTACAGAAAAAAGACATAAATTTACGAAACAAACTTTTGACAGGTCTCTTTTCGTATTTAGGTCTACATTTACACTAGCGCCAACTGGTGTCGATTTGTGAACTACTCAAAATATCCTGCCATTGTACAAGGTATTTGACCGTACTATATCTTGGACCAAAATTTGTAAAAGGTTTCATAAAATGTCATTTCTATGTATACTATCAGTGATAAATGTATGACATCCTCTAATGATTAACCATTTTATAAAACTTTGAACAAACAGCCTAAAGTTGGTACTTCTCCCCTGTATAGGCCACGCCCTAACACAGCATGAGATTATTCTTCTCAGTATGAGAGACAATCTTTAGTTCACAAGATGTTTAATTTATAAATATGTTTGTGTAGGTTTACCGCAAGGGCAGGCTGGGGGTGTGGCAGGTGGACGGAAGAAGACACAAGCAGTACTGCCAGCAGCTCTGCCTCCTCGCCAAGTTCTTCCTTGACCACAAGACCCTGTACTACGACGTGGAACCCTTTCTGTTCTACGTGATGACCCTCGCCGACTCTGAGGGCTGTCACACCGTTGGGTACTTCAGCAAAGTAAGTGCTAATGTTTTCATTAAAAAGTTGTGTGTTTTATCGTTTGCGCTGTATTGTAGTGCAGTTTTGTTCGGGTTGCGTTAGATCGTACGCCGATAAGTGGAATTTTACATGAATTGTTCTATCGTAGACTACATATAATTTTCTACTACAACTATTATTTCATAAATTAATTAATTGTTTTTGTGTTTAATTCGTAGAACTCCATTTTAATTTTTAGAAATTTAATTAAATAAATTTGATATGTTATTATCGAGTTCTGCAAGTATTTAAGAATGTATTTTAGTTACAGCTGTTTCTCTGTTGTAACTAAAATACATTCTTAAATACTTGCAGAACTCGATAATAACATATCAAATTTATTAAAAAAAAAACGGTTCGTTTGAAAGATAGTTTCCGTTGGAGAACATTTGATTTTTTTTTGATCCCTTTTGACGAGTCACATTTAAGTCTTTGAAACATAAAATTGGATGAGGTTACTCTTACCCCAGGAGAAACCCCTTCATTTACTGTTTTATATCTACATACTGGTGATTTATTACCCTTTAGGGCCACATTTGAGTCTTTGAAACATACAATTGGACGAGGTTATTCTTACCCTGAGAGGAAGCTCTTCATTTTCTGTTTTGCAGCTATGTACAAATGTACATACTGGTGATTTATTACCCTTTACAGTCACATTTGAGTCTTTGAAACATATATGTAATTGGATAAGGTTACTCTTACCCCAAAGAAGAAGAAGCCCTTCATTTTCTGTTTTACAGCTACATATTGGTGGTCTGTTGCCTTTTAGAATCACATTTAAGTCTTTAAAACATAATATTGGAAGCGGTTATTCTTACTTGGAGAGGAAGCTTTTCATTTACTATTTTACAGCTATATTTTGACAAAATTTGACGAGCTTACTATTACCCCAAAGAGGATGCTCTTCATTTTCTGTTGTACAGCTATATAGTGAGGATTTATTGCCCTTCAAGTCATATTTAAGTCTTTGAAATGTAATGTTGGACGAGGTTATTCTTACCCCAAGAGGGAAGCCCTTCATTTTCTGTTTTATAGATACGTATTGATGATTTATTGCCCTTTAGAGTCAACAAATTATTCTACCATGTTTATTTTTTTAATTAAAAAATTCTATAGAAAATCATGTTAATTATTTTCAACTAGTTATTTTAGTATTGCACTTGTATTTTTGACAATAATTTTGATGACGTCGAACACATTGTTTGATTCCAAACAATCAAACAATGGGTATGATGACAAAAAACTGAAATACAGATTGGTATCAAATGTAGAACGCTCCATTATTTAAATATTTATTTTTAATATTAAATTATATATTAAATATTTATATTTAAATACTAACATGCAATGATTGCTTATAGTGCTGTTTTAAAATTTCGTATTGCCATTTAGATTTACAAATAATGTTTAAATTTACAAATAAAGCCTCAACACAAAATATCTTCCAAAAACACAAAACTATTTTCTCAATTTGATCGTTTCTGGATAGTTCTGCCTTTGATTCTATATACGACTCATGTATCATTTCACTCAACACCATCTCATTAAAATACCCCAATTCGGTTGGCTCAAATGAAGCCGGAGCCCTCCGAGACGTGCTTCCTTTTAAAAGTACTTGAGTTCTTGGAACAAGTCCCGGGAGCCACTCCGGACTCGCGAATGGCTCGGACCGAGACGCATGAAAAGAATGCGCAACCTACTCCCGAATCGCGCGTGGCTCGGATCGAGACACGGGTTTGACAAGTGCCAACTGCCGCTGCGCCGCCACCCGACTGTGGCTCGGCCCGCCGAGTTCCGGGTACAAGTACTGTACCAGGTTCTTTAGGAGTAGTCGATTTGAAAAGGGAGTAGGAGTATTATCCGCTTCGCGCGAAGAACCTGAGTTTAAGAGCCCACATGCCCAATGTCCACATTTAATTCTGGTTTTGTGTATAGATTGAACCAATGAAACATACAATTTGTTTATATTTAAAAGGCTTCATTAACATTGATTCACAGTTTTGACGGAATTGAAACATAATTTAGGCCCTTAATAATTAATCTGGCCCGGCTGCTGAAAAGGTTGGCCACCCATGTATTAAGAGTGAATAACCAGCACATGACAACTTCGATTCCGACACTAGCGCTAACACATCAGCGCTCGCGAGCGGGCGTTTTCAGAACTAAATTTCGTTCCGCGGCAATCCGAGTTTTGAGGGTTTTGTTCACTCGAGCTAGGGCTACCCGCTACTATTGCTACTTTATATTACTATTCTCGCTTCCAGAATTTTAATTAGTAGTAGTTATTTGTATATTGAAGTGCATAAACATAAATAGATACAAGTGAAATGCGTAAACACAGTAGGTATTAAGTAGATAGCTACATGAATAAACAATTTGTTATATTCTTTTTAATATTTTGGTTTTTTGTTTTTCAATTGTATTTTACGGCCATTAGAGTGGAAGATACTCTCAGTATCGCCCTGGTGTAAGACCACCATTAAGAATTGAAACGTTGCTTGAAATGGCTTTAGCCGTGTTTAGTGGTCAGATCTGAATAGCCAGGTACTTCCCCACCTTCCTCTTCCCTATATCCTTCCCCTCCCCACTACCTTCAGTCTTACAACATACTCCAAATTGGGGATGCATTAGTCCCACTGGCTCCAGACTTGTGCGGTATTCATGAAAAAAAACGAGTAATATTAAGTTGGATTGTAAAAAATGTCGCATTTTGAAATATTTATTCGTGTGCATAATTAATAATAAGCACTTCAACAAACAGAATTAAAGCGCACAAACCCTTTCTTTCTTTGAGTGGCCTTGCAACGCATGCCGGGTACCCGCTGTATATAATGTTATATAGTGCAGGCGCTTGCATTATAATTCCCGGGACTTGTGATGGAACCATAACAGTTTAGTTGACCGCGAGGTTACAGTGCCCATGAAACGCATGCCGGGTACCCGCTGTATATAATTTATTTATTTATTTACGGACAAATAGTCCATTAACAATATAACAATAACACGAAAAACAAGCGTGCGTAAAGGCCCGACCCACCGAGCAATCGATCACCGTTCGCATTGATTACCGTTCGCATGTCATTTTTCGTAACTATCACCACTTTTCGTAACCCATTCACCAGTTTACCCCCAAGTGTCGAGCGTGCGTAAAAAAGATTTACCCCAAAAAAATATTTTGGAGTAGTTGGGACTCTTGTGCGGTATTCACACAAGAAAAATTTAAAATAAAAAAAATATTCGAAATTATAAAAATTTTTGCAAAAAAATATTCAATGAACATGAAAAATTGCGTTCGGGCAACCCTGTAGATTTAACAAACATGAATCAAGGAATTCGTGTTTATTTCAAATTTCGTTTTCAAATTTCATTTCCAAATATTATTATTCAAAGCGTCGCGAAGACGTGCTCTCCTGGCCGCGTTTGGGCCCGTAATGAAATCTGAAATTTGTGTTTACGGGCTGCGATAAAAATGGTAAAATGCGATGTTCAAAATTATTTAAAATTAAATACTTCCTGAAATTATTTTACGATCAAATTATTTATGATTTGTCAATAACGTCTTAGCAAAATAAGTATGTAAAAAAATCCGAAATATATTTGTTTGTAAGTGCACAAATAAATGCACAAACCGACCAATTTTCGTCAAGAAACACATGTCCGTATATATTTTTTAATAATTTTATTTAAACTAAAATTAAAATTCTGAAACATACGTTTACCAGATAATGTATTGATTTATTTTACTGCATGATTATATGATTTGAAATGGGTGTTGTATAAGAAATGTACTTTTTTGAAAATTGAACAAATCTGCGAACGACCTATGGTATAACCTTATTATTCTAAAAATATTTTTTTTTTCTCAAAATCTAAAACATAAGTTTACTAGATAAAAGAACAATCTTTTGAAATCCATTTATAGTTTTTTGTGGAAAAGAGTCAATACGTCTAACCACTGATTTAAAAATGACATATTTCTGGTTTCTCTGCTTATACACTCTTAAAGCATAACTTGTAAAAACTGTTTTTCCGTAAAATAAATATAAGCGCCCTCTATGAAAGAGTAGAATATGAATTCTTTTGACAATCACCTTGTACATAGATAATCGTCTGGTGTAGCATGATACTACAGGCCAGTTTCATTTGCATTGTAGATTTAAATGATTCAAGGAAAATAGGAGTTTTTGTATTTTTTCAGAGCTCGGCCTTTATTTTATCAGCACTGGCCTTTTCACCGTGCACTCTTTTAAATTAAAATTAAAATCAAAAAACCTGTAAACCACAACTACCCTACTAGGCATAGAGAAGCACAAATGTTTATTGTCAATAAATCTCAAAATGTATACGGAGATAGAAAAAAAGTCATAAAATTCCGGAAATATTTAACGCATTACCTGAAAATATCAAAAATGAGACATCTTATTCAAAAATCACAACAAAAGTTAAATCTTTCTACCTCCGAAGAACATGAAATCAAATAATATAGTTCCTTTCTATTTTTTTCTCACCGTATGTTTGTACTGTGTAAAATATTTTTACTACAACGCAATTCATAAACATTAAAACATTGTAATAATTAGTTTGTCGTAATAATTATTATTTTAATATTAAGTATTATATTTAGTATATACTTTGTAAAACTGAAAAGTATACTGTATTAAATAATTAGAAAAAAATGAGAGATTTCTTACAATCCAACTGATTGATCAGTTTCGTAAGATTTGTAAAATAAAATATTGTAAAATTAAAAAAAAAAAAAAAATTGATGTTTGTGCCTTACTTTCCATTGAGATAACCAACCATCAGTTGCTTTGAAATCATCGTGGATTTTTAGCCAACTCTTCTGACTTTTCCTTCAATACAGCATCGCAATATTCTCGCCTCTCCAAGTAACCACAGAAAAGCAAAGATTTAGCGCCTCCCTGATATCTGAATCCTTTCCCCCACGTTTTCTTTTGGATGTCTGCTTTTTCTTCATGTAACATCCACTCATCTAAATTTGTTTTTTTTTAACTAAAATTCATTTTCTGAGGCATGTTTTGTATCTACTTCAGATCGGAATTTGTCCCAATTAAACGGAATGGTGTCTCAGATAACCCAAGTAAATTAGTATTAGTTTCTTTGTTGGGTTTCTGTTCCTTGGGTTTTGTTCTATATAAACGGCTGTCCCGATAAACCAGTGTAACAATAAAGGGAATCGACTGTGGTGGTAAGGTCATTATTGATAAAAAATGGAATGGAGTTTCTTAATAATAATAATTGAATGATTTGTATAGCGACATTTTCAGGAAAAATTATTTCATGGATGCTTTATTAATATTAGGTACTGTGAACACTTGGTACACGTGGTACACTTGGGGGTAAAATGATGAATACGTTATGAAACGTTACGAAAAAATATGAAACGTTACGAAAAAATATGAAACGTTACAAAAAAATATGAAACGTTACGAAAAAATGTGACACGCTAATTAATCAATATGAAACGTTATCAATGTGAAACGCTAATCAATTATTTTTTTATTTATTTATTTATTATTGTAAGAATAGTTATTACAAATCACAAACAAGTTCTGCTAAGCCAATTGAGTTGGCTTGTCAGCAGGTGCTTATAATTAACCCAACGGCTGCCATTAGCATCTATAGGTGTACGAACGATCTGTGCCAGAACTGCCATTTACACCATACGATGTAAATCGCCTGTATGAATTTGTATTGAAACACCGAAATAGCTGGCGTACGGTAGAGAAATAATGTTTTTGTTTGAGCAGCTATTGGGTTAAGTTACATATAAATTTTAAATGTTATAATATGATATGAGTTGAGTTGAATTGAGTTCAGTTGAGTTGAATTGAGTTGAGAGCTGAGAGCTGAGAGCTGAGAGTTGAGCTGAGAGCTGAGAGTTGAGAGTTGAGAGTTGAGTTGAGTTGAGTTGATGGGGATGTTGAGGGGATGGGGATATTTTTATTCCTGTTATTGTTATGTTGTTAATGGACGGCATAAGTTAGTGAAGTTTTACTTCAGTCGTATGGTCTAAAGCACTCGTGTTTTTTTTTTTAATTTAGTGAAACATTTCGACAAAGTTGTGAGACATCTGCAAAATGGGAGATCAGTTTGCTGATAGGTTCTATGAATGCAACACAATGCCTTGAAATATTGAGTGCCACACAATGACGTTATATAAATATACTCGCCATTGTCTCACAAACTCAAGTTATAATGTGGCAAGTAAACAACACTCTTTTGTTCTTAGCGATTTTCAATAATTTCTTTATTTAAAAGTTATTCATGTATGATAAAGGTAGATGTTTAAAGAATTTGTGCATATGGACGAAATAAAAGATAGAACGTGGGTGGCATTTTCGTATTCAAAATTCAAAAGTTTCACCTAATACTGTGCCTCAAGGCCGACTAAAGTAGGAGGCCTGGGCACCAGTTGAATTTTGAGGTGTCATGTTTTCAAGAAACAATGAAAAACGATGGTTTGCAAATGGCATTGATTGTTGTTGTATTTGTTGTTACTGCCGTTTTGTATGTTGTTTTACCGCAAGCATATAAATAAAGAGTCATTAGACTATTATAAACAGTAAATTTTACTTAGCGACGGCACTAACTGTGTATGTAATTTGGCTGTTGCGCAGCCAGACCCTTACTTTAGTAGGCCTTGGATTCTCTAATGACGCGTAAAGTCTTCGGCCGGAAAGCATTGTAATTGTATTAATTATAATAATCTATAGTCATAAGTAATTTGCGAGTATTTACAAATGAAATGTTATTCTTTCACTTTTATGTTACGGAAACATTTTCTCATCACACATTTTGGAATTTTGGCACTTTTTTCTTGCAATTTACTTTCTGGTAAGACACGACCTTACTCGACGCTTGGCAATTTAGTACTAAACTTCCAGAAATTGTGTATAGTGCAATTGCCTTGTTTTTGGCTTCCCACTCTCAGATTTCTACCACGCGTCTACAGTATATAATGTCATTGCTTGAAATATCGAGTGCAATAGTTTTTGTTTAACGAAAACCGTTTAGGCATACAGTCCCTGGCCAAATTATTAGACACACTGCAAGATTTCATGTAAAATATTAATTACCGGGTGATATTGTACCGTTTTATTGTTTTAGATTGATTTGTTTTATTTTTATTTTTATATTATCCAATCAATTACCGATTTATTTGACATAAATAAAACAGCATTAATTAAGAAAAGCATAAGTTTATTAAGTTTTAAAGAAAAGTGAAATTAAGAGGGCATTACCAGCGGCCGAAAATTCAAATTTCATCAAAAGACGGCCTCGCGATCGGAAGTTTTTTAGAACGAGATAGAAATACCACATTCGCTCCGCCGCAAGCAGCATATCCCACTCAACTGGCGGTATCTATAGGATGGTTCAGACGACATCGATATTGAATTCTCGGTTCCAGCTTTTTCCGAATAAGTAGTAATTTGTAATTTGTTTACCGAAGTGCATAAACATAAATAGATACAAGTGAAATGCGTAAAAATAGTGGGTATAAAATAGGTACTTACGTAATATACAAATTTCTTGATTTTTGAAATGTTTTTATGAGTATTCTGTTGTTGTTTTTTAATTGTATTTCTACTGAGTGATATTCAGTTTGATTGTAAGAAATATCTCATTTTTACATATTTATTCTTCTCACAATAGGTATTATCAGTAATTTGGGAGGCGGGTATGGGTACTACCGCCCGGGAACCAGGGAGATTATTGTTGGTAATCTAAATTAAATTGAATTTCAAAAACCTCACCCCATGTACCTGGGTTCATTTATTTGTCCGGATCTTGGCGGCGGATGCACCTGCCCACCAACTGCATGGCAGGCCGGATCAGGAGAGACTGGTTGGACCTGGGAGATCTTTTACCTACCCAGCAGCACTCTCCGAAACATCTCCTTACAGTGGGAGGGATAGATTTTTTCATGTCCGTCACTCTTGGACTGACCCCCAGATTCCTACATGCCCCTGATACCTTTTTTCTTCCCAGAATCCCGAACCCAATTTGGGAAACGGAACTCAATTTGGACCCCTAGATTCCTACCACTCCTGGTACCTTTTTCCTTCCCAGAATCCAGAACCCAATTTGGGAGGCGGGTATGGGTACCGCCGCCCAGGAAACCATTTATTGGATAACCAACACCTCTGCCATAGGTCACCCCAAGGGGTTCGTTTCGTTTGGTGTCTTACTTGCCCGGGTTCAAGGGATAAGGTTTGTTTGAATCTTGGCGGCGGATGCGTCTGCCCACCAACTGTGTGGCAGGCCGGATCGGAAGAGACTGGTTAGGGAGATCTTTTGACCTCTCCTGCAGGATTCTCGGAAGCCTTGCACTGCAGTGGTGAGGATAGACTCATACATCCTCTTGGATACACCGATCCCAGATTCCTACCCACCCCTCATACCTTTTTTCCTTCCAAGAACTTCCTCTCCTTCCTTTTTCTAAAAAGACCTTCGACACAACATCCCCAAAGATGACATATTTATTCTTATTATGAAATATTTTCCTGTATGGAGCTAATGTCAAAAAAAGTAAAATGTATTTTTAACATTTATATTTTTACCAAAATTATGTAATTCAACTATAAATAAAGATAACCAAAAAAACAGCAGCATTATAATAAAAAAAAAATGTAATATTTAGCAACAAGCATATATTTTAGTATAGTCTACATAATATATATACAGAACTTGAAAATATAAAAACAGTAGGACTGTTAGTAGTTGTACAGTGAAAACAGACCGCAATACAATAATGTGAAGGTTGTCCAAGAATTAACTACCTTTGCTCGTTGTTTCTCAAAATATGGTGGCACTAGCGTTAGCTCAGACTTTCCCAAAAAACCGAGCGGTGATCCGGCTTGGTAGCTGCTTCAGTGCGATCTTTGCGTTCGTTTGAGAAAGACGCTCCGTTGTCGAATCCCGCCCCCTGCAAGGTGCGCTCAATTATTCGCTTTTTCAATTTAGAGGGAGTTAGCCCTGTTGAAGTTCATAAGCTTGCAATTTTAATCCCAGATGTCAGTAAGTCTACCACACAAATGATTTTGAGGGAAAAATGGAGTATGCAAATTAATGCTCGTTGCGCAAATGCGCTCGGATCTCTTCGAACTGTTTTTCCAACCAAGGCGAAACTTTTTTGGATTAAAAAATGGGTTCACCACCTAACCCTACCAAAAAGGCAATGAATGACATGAATTACACCTCTTTCTTCACCTGAAGCAACACATGGACGAAAAATCTTTGGAGACCGACCAGGATGCGGAGGGAGAGTTGATTGCATTTTTGACGGCGGAGTTGAACGATAAGGGAATGAAGACCTGGTTCCACGGCTCACCTAGTGCATTGATCTTAACAGGGACTATGTCTCTATGGCATTATTAATAGAATAAAACTGAAAATAATATAAAATATACTGAATATACAAATATATTAGAGACTTGGTCATTATAACAGAAATTATTAACAAAAACACGATTTGAATTACACAATCACAAATTAAAACCATAATTTTTACGGGAAATTCACGCGCATGGTGCATGCATATGTCTAGCCTCTCTTTCGCAGCCAGTTAAAGACATTTTTTATTAGTAATAGTTCAAAACAGAAATTGTACAGTATTTATTAAATGTGTTACTAAAACACTGTTTAACAGAAAGTAACTTCTAACCAGAGAAAGTTTAAGTTCTTTACAGAAAGTAACTTCTAAAGAGCGTTTCAATTTTTTTTAAATATTGATTTGGATTCACCAGTCGTTCTTAATATAAAACACGATCCATAACCATTCAAAAACACAGTATCAAATTTCTTTATAATATATTTTTTGGACAAATTAGAGAGGCGTCAGAAATTTACATTTCGAATGAACGTCGTTAGTAAGCTCAAAAATCATCTGTCAAAAAATTAAATAAAGCGAGTACACATTTCTAATATATAATTATTACCGAAATTAGTGTGTTAAATTAATCTAAGGGTAAAAAAAGAAACAACCTACCGGAGAGCTAAAGAAAAATAGAAAATGACAAATGAATGCTTGCTAAAAGCAAATAAAGATCTTATAAAAATAAAATGTGAATGGATGTGGGTAAACTTTCGAAATCACTGGAAAACGATAATAGGAATATTTGTCTCATTTTCCACGCTGATGTGCACCTTTAGTCCAGTCAAGGAAGGAGGTGTAGAGTGCGTGAGCAGGACCCTAAGCGATTCCTCCAGAAACTTGTTTAGGGTGCTTAGGGTCTGAACATATTAAAAGTACTGACGTCTAGGTGTGAGCTAGCGGGGGGAGGGGGAGAAGGTCCCAATGTTCGGATTCCGCTTATATCTCGAAAACGGTGCGTCACAGAGAAATTTTTTCTTAAAATAAGTAAAAGCTTGTAAAATTATCTACAACTTTTTTTTTATACGTAATTCTCGAAATTTCAGCCGTTTTTAAGTTACACGCTCCACAAATGTAGACATTTTCGAAAAAATCATCTAACCATACATTTTTCATCAAACATTCCTTCATATCGTCTAAAATATTCATCAAAGAAATACATTTATTTTAAGGAAGTTATAAAGAATTTAATTCCCTTTTAGAATATATATATATATATATATATATATATATATATACAAATGCAAATTAATCTCAAACCGGTCAACATTTACAGCAATTTTAAGTTTTTTCGTAAAATTTTGTCATGAGATAATTATAATTTTCATTATAAAATACAATTAAAAAAATTTTCAAGTGTTATTATTTTTTTCTACTTTCTTTAAAAATTGGCTTTAAACTGTGGTCACACGTATTATTAGAATGATATTTTACGAAAAAACTTAAAATTGTTGTACTGGTTGGAGATTAATTTGCATCAAAATATATATATATATATATAATTATATTATAAAAGTAAATTAAATTCTTTACAACTTCTTTAATATAAATTTATTTTCTTTGTTGAATATTTTAGACGACATGAAGGAATGTTTGATGAAAAATGTGAGGTAAAATGTTTTTTTTTCAAAAATATCTACGTTTGTAGAACGTGTAACTCAAAAACGGCTGGGATTTCGAAAATTACATAAAGAATAAAAGTTGGAGATGATTTTATGAGCTTTTACTTAATTTCAGAAAATTTTCCTCTGCAACGCACCGTTTTCGAGATATAAGCGGAAACCTGAAAATTGGGACCTCCCCCCCACCCCTTAACTCACCACCTAGACGTCAGGACTTTTAGTATGTTTACACCCTAAGCACCGTTAACAATTTTTTGAAGGAATCGCTTAGGTTCCTGCTCACGCACCCTAAAACCTTTTGGATCATTCATTGACTGGACGAACTTGTCTTAAGCAAAGTAGATTCAGAATCAAATTGAATTTGAGGACGATTTACGCAGATTATTGTTTATAAATTAATATGTTCGTAAAAAGAAAAATAAATAAGTTAAAAATAGAAGAAAAAGTATGGTAAAAAGCTTCTGTTCCCGTGGTGAAATTTGAGTCCTCAGTTTTTCGCTTCTACCACGAATTTCCTGACACCGTGTGTACAAGGTAATGTTGCATGTCTATAATTTGCGCAACGTTGGGTATTAATGCTAGTAAATTATTGTTCATAATTAGGTCACCGTAATGTACCACGGGTTTCCCGCCACCGTGTATATGTCGCAGGCAAACCGTAAAATCAGGCCGTTCTTGATGCGTCTGAGGCACTTCACGATCTGCTGCCAGGCACTTCACGAAGTAACTAGGCGAACCATGATCTGCCTGAAGTATGCGTGTAACTCGCGCAACGCCGGCTATGCAAGTAAATTATTGTTTATAATTACCACGGTAATAACAATGAACCTGTCACCGTAATGTACCACGTATTTTTCGACACCTTGTATATGTCGCAGGCCAATCGTAAAAACAGGCAGATCACGATGCGCCTCAGGCACATCACGATCTGCCGCCATTTCACGATGCATCAGATCATGATGTGGCTAGGCGCAACATGATCTGCCTGATTTTACGATCGGCCTACGACATACATATGCAAGGTAATGTTGTGAGCGTATAATTCGCACAACGCCGGGTATTAGTGTTAGTGAATTATTGTTTATAATTACGTCACCGGAATGTACCACGGGTTTCCCGCCACCGTGTATATAAGGCAATGTTGCTTGCGTGTATTAATGCTAGTAAATTATCGTTTATAACTACCATAATACGGGCATGTGCCTAGCGTGGTAGTCGAATCACCTGTAAAACTGTACACACATTATACATATAATGAATAAAGAAAGTTTAAAAAAAAAAAAAAAAATTACCGCGGTAATTACAATTGAATCGGTCACCGTAATGTACCACGTATTTCCCGACACCGTGTACCTATACACGGTAAGGCTGGGTAGTATTGCTAGTTTATAATTTCCGCGGTATAAACGGATAAATCGGTCACCGTAATATCCATGAATCACAATGTATTGAAGTTATTACCCATTTTCATTGATCAAATATACTTTGTCGAAGCCCATTTACGCGTACATAATAATATATATATAATAAAAATTTGAATTGCACATACTTTACAGTCATTATTTACTTTAGAATGTTGATTCTTTTCTCTAAAAATTAAACAACATGTTATAAAAAATACACAATAAATCTGACAGATTCGTTCCAACGACCCTGTAGCATATAAGGTATGTACAATGTAAATTGATAATTAAATATTACTAATCTTTGTTTTTTCTCGTTATATTTCTCCCAGTTATGTTTTTGGTGTGGTAATTTTGATTTTTTTATGAAAGTTCTCTTTTTATTGATTTTTCTCCCCATTTTAAGCGGACGAATAAATTTAAAATGTTATGAACTGGACCGGCGCGGACAACACGACCGCTCGCTGCCGTGAATCGACAGATACTAAGAGTTTTGTTTAGCGCCGTGCGCGTCAAAATACAGAATAAAATATTCACAAAAGCGTGTCGCAAATTCAACAGAATTATATACTCGAGAAAATATTTTTGGTTAAAAATTATTTCTAATATTTCAATAACGTCTTAAGTTAAATTTCTGTGTTAAAAATTCCGAGAGAAATCAATTTGTAAGTGTGTAATAAATAAGTCAAGTTTTAGTATTTTCGGCACAAAACGGGTGCTTGGATTTTTATTTTAATGATTTTATTTGAAATTAAATTAAAATTCTAAATTATATTTTGCCTAGATAATGAACAGTTTTATAATACTGTATTACTATTTGGTATGATATATGTATTGTATAATAACTTTACTCGTTTGAAAATTAACAAATATTGCCATCGACCAACAGTAAAACTATTTTTTTATTAAAAAAATGTTAACTTTTTCAAAATTTAAAATATAAGTTTACCACATAAAATAACAATCTTTCGAAATCAATTTATCGTTTTTCTGTAAAAAGCTTCGACACGTCTATGAGCTCATTCAAAAATGTCATTTTTCAGCTTTGTCTGGTTATTAACTCTTAATATTAGTATAAGTCAATATTTAGTTGAGCCACCTTTAGCCGCTATCAAAGCTTTAATTCTGCGCGGCATGCTATCAATGCAAGACTGTACTGTACTGTCCTGCATTTGAGGATGATGATTCCACACATAAATAATCTTTTCTAGGAGCTGGGTTTTGTTGGTAATCACATCTTTAGCCACTTCTCTTTTCATCAGCTCCCACACATTTTCAATCGGGTTCATATCAGGGCTATTACCCGGCCAATCCAACAGAGGGATACTTTTTTCTGCCAAAAAAGCTTTAACAGACCGAGCAGTGTGGCAGGGAGCTCCATCTTGCATGAAAGTGAATGGTTCCAAATAAAATACAGTGCGTCTATTAATAATTTGGCCAGGGACTGTAACTCTTAAACATGTGTCACAGAAGGAGAGGGAGAATATTTATAAGGAAAAAGTTCTGTGGAATCTGTTTTCTGTCATTAGTAATGTTGTGAAAAGGTATTATTTATTACTAGCTTTTACCCACGGCTTCGCTCGCATAGTATTAGTGGGAAATTACTGGCAAATTACTGGGAAATTACTGGCATAATTATTGGCATAATTGTTATTATTCTTGCTATTTTGTCTAAAAGAAAATAATTATTGTTTAATAGAAAATTTCAAAATTTGAGAGTGACATTTCGCAAATAATTTTTTTTTTTTATAAAATATTTAAATTATAGAAAAAGAAATTTACTTTAAGTACCTACTCCCTTTATTAGTATTTTATTCATATTTGAATCCAGAGTAACCTAAAAAAATAAGAAAATGACAGTCCACTTCAAACGCTATGCTTTATAGCAATGTTATGCTTTTTGTTCGGAGAATAAACATTTTTAGAGATTTGTAGATATTAACTACGACGCCAAAAAAGTACTCTTTTTAATCACAACAAAGCACTCTTTTTAAGCCCAAAATTAAAAAAAAAAACATTGTTTCCAAGGTAACAATTTGTTTGACGTTTGCAATAACTCGATTTTGTTAGGGACAGAAAACGTATGATACATAATTTCATAATGCCACAGCTCGTTCATAACGCTAGAGCTTACCAATATATAAAGCCGTTTTACTCGCAAATAATGCAGCTTTCGATTAGTGAAAGAATTTTTAAATTCCATTCGATATTTATTGCGTGAAAGAGTAAGGACCATCCAACCAACCATCCATACAAACTTTCGCATTTATAATATTAGTAAGATTGAATGGGACAATATGAAGATGATAATGAAGACAACTAAATTATATGTAGTGGACTCAACAAGCAGCAGGAAAGGAATAAATCAAAATTAATTATGTTCTTGTGTAGCTTTCTTTTGTTTCATGTTCCGAAATTTGAATAAAATTTGAATTCCTGCTAGTAGGTAGATAATTGCCAGGTACGTAATTTCCAGTAGGTAGCTACAGTAAAAATAATTATCTGGGGTAAATTAACGCATTATTTCATGAAAATAAGTAAGTATAGTGTATTTGAAATAAATAATTATAACTAGTGACTTTAGATAGGTACTAACTGGTTAAAAGGAAAATACAAGCCAAAAATTTGTACATTCTTAGTGTGCCTTATATCACCACGAATATAGGTAATAGGCATAAAAATCGCTCGGCAAACGGACTCTGGAAACGGTCGATTTTAGGTTTTTTTTTTTAATTTGTGAATAATTTTATAAGAAAGAAAATAGTTTATCAAGGGAATCTGTCACAGATAATCTTATATTTGTTAACTCTCCCGCATCCAACTGGGGCCGAAGGTAGACCCCAAAATTACTATCCTTCTTAACATCTACTTAACCTCTCTGCGAGTGAGTTTTGGTGAACAAAACTGTATGTGAGGAGTGAGTTTTTTTTTTAATTATCATAAATTAACTAAAAATAATATTTATTCTGGTTCTATCTATAGTTCTGGGAAGGAAATGGGTTTAAGGGGTGGGTAGGAATCTGGGGTTCAGTGTGTCCTGGTCATCCACCTCCAAGACCCGGACAAACCTCACCCCATGAACCCGGGCACCCCTGCTAAGTCACCAAATGTAGCGAACCACTTGGG
Organism: Limnephilus lunatus; assembly: GCA_917563855.2. NCBI lineage: Eukaryota > Metazoa > Arthropoda > Insecta > Trichoptera > Limnephilidae > Limnephilus > Limnephilus lunatus. Next base: position 28,048,541 of record OU830594.1, on the reverse strand, counting down.
GTGACCTATTGCAGAGGTGTTGGTTATCCAATAAATGGTTCCCGAGGCGATACCCATACCCGCCTCCCAAATTTTCTTTCTCATTCCTCTCACCATTCCCTTTGCTGTATCACGGATCACTGATCACGAGCGGTTGGAACACTTGTGTGGTTATGTCAAAAAACTAGATAGAGAATAAGTAATGACTTCATCATCCATTTTCTCTTCAGTTACTTCATAAACTACGTTTGTTCTTTTCCAACTTTTTAAAAGCAATAACAAACTTTCCTGCGGGATGTTTTCTCCCGCCCCTCCCAACGTTCACCCCTTTCCTCCTCCCCTACGGCCGCTTGCGCCAGACAATTCATGCAAATGAGATTTTCGTAACATTTGCATCCTTTATGGCCGCCCCCCACTGCACGGAATAATGAACCCACCACCATCACCCCATGGTGTGGCGTGTGCCACATAGACTTCTGGTAACATTAGATGGGCCATATTTAAAAAAATGCATTTTTAATCATTACAAAAACTCTTACGAAACTGTCAAAAATGTCACAATTTGAGAATGACATTTTGCAAACATCGATTGTTCAATAAAAATTCAATTTTCGAGTAAACTCTTAAAATTAATAAATTTAATCGAAGTAAGTACTCACCTGGTACTAACCAAAATGCAATTCTTTCTAATCAAAAATAATATTTATTTTAAATAGGTACCTATGTTAGGTACCAAATTCGATTGATTGTTCTTATAATATACAAGAATGATTGAAATATGTGAAAGTTAAAACATGTAAAAAAAAATTGCAATAGGTGGCACGCGAGCTGTTTGAAAATCTGAATGTACCGGGAGTGAATATATTGAACGTGGCAGAGGGGAGGGGATCGCGGGAGAGGGGGGAGGGAAGGTGGAGGCGGAAGGGAAACTGGACGAATGGGAAAAGACACGCAGGAAAAAACAATTTCTTTATTAGTGTCTTTGCAACGCATGCCGGGAACTCGCTAGTGTAATGTATATTATAACATAAAATTTCATTCCATATTAGGTTAGATAGGCCATGAAAAAAAATCGCTGTTTGCGTCACGTCGGCCGCCATTTTTGCAGTATAGTGTTTCGTTGAACGAAATGGCAAATATTGTTTCACTGTGTATAGAAAACATTCAATTACGAATCTTCATTATATTTACTGATCCATCGTGTATATATTTAATGCATCATCAATGGTAAGTATAAATCAGGAAATCAATTTTTCAATTACACATGAATTTTGGAACGGATAGCTCTGACGTCGTGAAATTTGCATAGTTTTTTTTTTGTTTCGGAATTCTGTGTCAACGCTGTTAACCTTTAAGTTCTAAAAAAAAATTAAGTTTATCTCCTTACATTTGCCGAGTTGAAAAAATAATTATGTGAAATTCCCTCGCTGGAAAAAATCAATATTATAAAAAGCCCATTTGTTTCGTAAGACATTTGTCGGGAGATTTTGACTCCATTTAAATAAGTAACGCCTTCACTGCGCGTCCCTCTAACTTTAGTATTTACTTAATAAATATATCCCTTTCAAACCATCTTCTTCTTCTCTTCGAACACTTACGACGGAGCAGTAAAGTTGATTTTAAAATATCCTTTGAATTATCTACAACTTGCGAATCGCCAAGTACCTACCTAACCTTTCTTCACTTATTTTCCGTCGACTCTCTTAAACTTTAAAATTTCCAATCGCCCTCAGTAAGTTAAGTAAATGTCCCAGAACAACGTGCAGCCGCGATTTTTTTAGTTTCTACCCGTAAATTTTTTTGCAACCCATCTACTTATATTAAATCTATGGTCCCCACAATCTAAATAATTATCTACCCTTTCCTTACCCAGTAACTTATTAGACATTTGAATAAATACGCGTTCTTTATTCTACAAGCTGCCTCTTAACCCTTAACACATAAATCGTTGTCTCCCTTACTATCATAGTGAGAAATACGATTTAACCGGTGTTAGAAAGAGAAAAAACCACGCTTTATATTCAAATATAAAAATAATCACAAAATAAGTAAAATGTCGACCTTTATGGAACCAAAGTTTCGAATCGCAATTTGAAATAAATTTATGAAACTTTGGGAATTTATTAGGTAATTATTTTTACATCGAACAAAATATCGATACAAAAGTTAGATAATTGACGTTTGTAATAGGTACATTTGTCTAACAAAAAGTGTATGTGGTTTTTTTTTGTTATCAGTAATTTTAGTTAGAAAAAACATACCTAAGGAGAGCCATTTAAAAAAAATTGTTATATTATATCAAAAAATTATATGTTTATTTCGATTTATAAAATTTGATAGCGTATTTTACCACCTGTCAAAAACAGTTTTTATTTTTCGAGTACTTTCAGAAATATTCCATTTACATGGATTTTATTGTTAAGTGGAAATATTTTGACGCTCTGACAAAATATCGTCGAGGTCAGGTCGTGGGTCAGTTAAATGACTAGGGCTAGATTGTCTGATAAGTTAGATAATATTTCTAATAAATCATCGGATTATGGCATGGTATAATTAGCCACCACCGAAAATATCGAAAAAACATTATTATTATTTTATAACAAGTTTGAATCATGCTGTAAGTAAGCAATGCAATGCAAGTGTGAGTAGTGTGTTCGGCGCAAATCGTATTGCACAAAATTTTACCTATTTATTTATAATAGAAATCGAATTTAAAATCAAATTGTCTAAGTCTAAATAAAAATTATAAAGATTACTGAAGTTCATTAAAAACTATAATTTTCGAAAACCTTTAAAGAATAAACGAAAGATTTAACCTTGGATTTTCACGCTTTATAATTGTATGATTGGTGCGAATGATACTAAAACTGGGGTAGCATATAGGGTTTGCAATCCCATATTCCGCCATTCCGCGGGATTCGAGGAATATTTCATCATTTGCACAATGAAATGGGAATTAAAGGGGAACTGAACTTGATGTTAGGAAGAGAGGATGGAGTCGCATTTCAAACTCGGAAACTTCAAGACCTGGAATCGATTTTGAAGAAGGTGATGTCCCTTTTTGAGAACCTGGGTGTGAGGGGGAGATACCTAGATAGTTTTAGAAAAAACACAAGACATAAAATATCTCGGAGTAGTAATTGATGAATATTTAACGTGGGACCTACATATCAATGATATTACGGAAATCTCCCAAGCCTTAGACATTTTTCTTAAAAAAATTAAGAAATGTGGTAAATAAAAAGGTTATAAAAAAGTCTACTGTGCATTGTGTCATTCTCGAATCGAACATGGAATTGTGGGATGGGGATCAGCTACACATGAGTACAAACATAACCTGAATACAAATATACCCCTGCTAAGTCACCAAACGTAGCGAACCACTTGGGGTGGCCTCTGGCAGAGGTGTTGGTTATCCAATAAATGGTTCCCGGGCGGTGGTACCCAAATCGCCTCCCAAATTGTGATTACCAATTAGCTAATCTTGTTTTGTAACGGGGTTAATGTGTGGGGTGACAAATCACGTCAGGGTTACCAAATTTATGGGTAATGGCAAGTAGAGAGCAGCAATGAAATTTTGAAGGTTCTAAGCTGCGCTGCGAATGGCTCGCATTAATGAAGTAGCGCATCGCTACAAAAGAATTTCAATTATAAATCCCCCAGGATTTCTAAATTATATCCCGCAATGCCGTGGGATTCGAAAAGGGTGCGGGATTTGCAAACCCTGGCCTCGTGTATTTATTGATGGCGGTCAGCGGAGCGCGAAGTCTGGCCTAACCCCAAGGATCGGCGAAGGAGCGATACATTTTTTACCGCGATCGGCGGGAATGCGGTGGAATACCAAAGGCACAGACCTAAGCACAATTACAAATTAGAGAGAATTTACATTCATTGTTTCAGGGCTGCGTAAAATAACATTTTTGTAACATTAGATCCACACTGGAGGCCCTGAGGAAAATAATTCCTCTCAGGGCCTACGTCATCTTTGGGGATGCTTGTGGAGGGTATTTTTAAGAAAGGAAGCAGAGGAAGTTCTAGGAAGGTAAAGGGTATTGGTGGTAGGTAGGAATCTGGGGTCGGTGTGTCCAGGAGTGACGGGCGTATGAATCCTTCCCTCCCACTGCAGTGTAAGGCGATGTTCCGAGACAGTACGGCTGGAGATGTTAAACCATTCTCTCCCGATCCGGCCTGCCATGGCCAAGACCCGGACAAACCTCACCCGTCACCAGTCACCAAACGTAGCGGACGTCGCCTGTAGGTACCCGAGCATACACAATAATAAGGAACTCCAGTGAAAAATATTATGCCTTAAAAATATATGTATTTATCTTATTACTAATTATTATTACTAATATTATAAACCACGAAAGTTTGCATAGATATATGTGTGTTTGTTACTCTTTCACGCAAAAACTACTAAATGGATTTTAATGAAACTTTACAATAATATAGCTCATACATCAGAATAACATATAGGCTATAATTTATAAAGCTATCTAGGAAGGGGCCCGGGAGGGGAACGCGGACGCACGGGAAAGGAGATTGAGGGAGAAACAATGTATTTATCTGAATATGGCATTTCAACGCATTCCGGGAACCAGCTATTTATTCATACAGAAAACACCAGAAAGTATTTATAAAAAAATGTATTTGCCTCAGGATCATTGCGTTTCAAAAATGAACTTTACAATTTGTGAACTTTACAAAAAGCGAATGAACACCGTTAGTAAATTAGGACATTACATATCTTTACATATTATTAAATGAAGTCGCTCCCGCTGTCTGTGCGCTTAGATCTTTTAAACTACACAACGGATTTTCATGCTGTTTTCATTAATAGATAGAGTTAGTCATGAGGAAGGTTTTTAGATATATAATTTGTCAAGGTTTTGCGTAAATTGGTTGAATAACTAAAGGGAGCGGGCTGGCAAGCGGGCGGTGTGGATTTGATTTAACAGACGGCGTTGGTTATAAAGGTTGGGTAATGGCGTGGCGTTGTGTTTCATTAGCCACATCAACGTGTGGCCGGGTCTGTAGTTAATTAATAAAATAATTTTGGTACCTACTTAAATAAGTTGCAATTTTGAAAATCAAATCAAATCCCAGTTCTAGAGGTCATTGAACCGGAGTTACACCCAGACCCCACTGAAATTATTAATTTTAATTATTTGGTTTCTAAGTTTCTAGGTCAACGAAACTGTTTTCAGCTCGTGACGGCCTTTGCAACCGTGAACTGTATAGCTTTGAACTTTTCATAAAAAAAAAAAAACAAAACTTCCAATTCGATACAAAAACGATAACATTACTAAGTACGAGTATATCGGAAACCGACAATTTGGTATTGTCTCGCGCATTCTCAGTGTCACCTTTCAGCACTGACGGTTCGTGCATCGAAACACCTGGAATGTCCTTTGATTCAATCACTAGACCAGAGATTCCCAACATGTGGGGCGCGAACCAATTTCAGACATGTCGCAAAAGCTTGTTGAAGTGAAAACTTCTTTAGTTCCGTTGTGATTTGAAACTCGATGAAACGAAAAATAGTGACACCAAAAAGAGACGAACAAATTCATCTACAGGATTTAGCCTGAGAGAGAATGAGATAGCATACCTAATATTTCTCCTCTTTGTGCGGTGCTTCGTAGCCTCCCCACTATTGTCTGCTTTGAACTACGCACTTGTATATTTTTTTAGTGAAACTTCTTTAGCCCCGTTGTAATTTGAAATTTGGATGAATCGGAAGTGCTTTACTAAAATTTATTATTTGACGGGTCGTCGGTTCTAATATAATGCGGTAAATTCACGGCTCCGCTCGAGCCTCCCTAAACTTACGAAATCCAAAAAATAAACATTTTTATTTTTATTAAATCAAAATCCAATCCTCAAATCACTTTAAAATAACCAGGCAAAAGAAAAGAAAGCGACATCTAGCGACTTTCTGGTTTCACTTCGTAGTATAAGTGTGTCCATATTTTCTGTATATTTACCAAAATGTTGTTATTTCTACTATATATAGTTTATTCCTACTATAATTCTTAAGGTAGGTATAATATCATTTTTTTTAAACAAAAAGTGCTTTTCTCTGAAAGGTTCTGTCATTCTGAAAGTGGGTCGCGAGTCGCGATGTACAAGAGTTAGGGAACCGCTGCCGACTCGTACTGGTGGTGTAGCCCAGTGTAGAGGCAGACATACAAAAACATTGAACCTGCGATTGTACCAGCGACTAGTAAGTGTAGGCTAATCCCTTGACAATGGGTTGCTCGCAGCGTTCTGCCTTCCGGTGTCTGTCTGTTTGTCCCTCCTTTCTGGCCGCTTTTCTCCATCTCATGTGATGAGGAGGGCAGGACCGGCTTTAGAACGACTCACTTTATTCGCATTTTTTGTACAGTTAAATTTGCGTTTCGAACATCTGCGCAAGGTTGTCGAAACTTTTCTTTGTATAAACTTAAATTTCCCTCAAACCGAAGCCTTACCTAACCCGGAATTGTGGTATCCCAGTGATAACACATACAACATAATTATTGTGATGACCGTGGCCGGTTATCCCATGTATTCGGGACCCCAAATGTATTGGATCCAGATTCCTCTCAATTTGATGATCTCAGTACAGGAGGGTGCTGATAATAATAAGACGTAGGCAGTCTATTGATGTTTATTCCTAGATATGTACAGTATGGTCCTTCTTAGGAAGTCTTGAGGTAAAGAGGACGAATCGACAACAATCACCTCCTTTTATACGTTACTCATGCTGTCTCACTCATACACGCGTGTCTATTTCATACCGCAAGACATCGTTCACCACAATTATAACTTAGTGTAGCAGTGAGCTTTTTAAAATAACTTGTCTTACCCTCTAAATTTTTCCAAAAATAATTTGTCAAATTAACATTTGTCTCATCTCTCTATTTGTAAAATAATACATATTCTTATTTATATATTTTTCCCTACTTATAAGTAAACATATTTGTTTATGTTTTTATGTGCTCTTTGTCAATAGGCCACTTGCATGGATTTCATATCGACTTAGAAAAAATCGTGTGGATAGGTTTTTTTACTAAGATAACGAAAATGTTAGTAAAATTTTTTAGAAATGTATAGTTTTTTTTTTTTTTTCAAATAAATAAATCCATTATTTGGGCTCGCGACGTCACTACATGAAAATGTCTCCGGTTATGTTCCCTTAATTTAGTAAAATTCTACACTGATTAATTTTTTTTATATGGCAACACTTTGATTTCCGGCGAATTTTTGAATTTGCGTTTAACTTTCACTAGATTTATTGTTTGTTCTATGCGAACTTATCCTTTGGTTTGATTTTTTGATAAAGATGGCGGTGTTTTTACAGATGTTACGAAGAGAACCCCGTACAATTTATTGCTATTCGTGTAGAAAACGTTATTTTTTAAAAATGATTTTCGGCTACGTAATTATCGTTTTTTCGCACCCATAAAATTATGTCCCGTCTTTCCGGTTTATAAAAAATGGTCTGATTTTTCGGATCGAATTTTCAAAAAATCGCCAGGGTTTCAAAAATACGATTACAAAAATTAAATACAGGATGTCTTAGAATATTTGCCATAATTTTTTTTTTTAAATGTGTTGCAAGTGGCCTATTCGTCAAATAGTTTGGATGCAGGTGAGTTCTCTAGTTTGTTTTGTATATTCTTGCCAATTGACATCTGTGTCTGAATTTTCTTCTTATTAAAAAAAATTAAATACGTATATATTAAAATAATTAACTCCGCCGGATATTTGCCGTTGTAAAAAAATCATAAAAAAATTGAATAACATCATATTTACTGACATTTGTGTCATTCAGTTCAAAATTTTGAGGTAAAAAAAAGTCAAAAGTTCCGCTAAGGGTTAAATAGAACAGAACCCTTTAATATGTTGTTCGCAGCACCGAAATGAAGCGCCGAAATTCTGGCGAAATTCTTTCTGTTTCAAGGTCAAATATCTTAAAATTGTAAGTTGGATTTTTCTAGTGGGAAGCTTATACCACGCAAGCAAATATAAAGGAACCGTTCTGCAAACGTGTCTGTAAGGTAAATGAAAGGCGTGCTTTTTTTAAAAATCATATTTTAATATCGATGCACCAATAAACAAAGGCTTCAATTTTGAATGAAGGTCCTTTACATATTTTAATTTGCAATTTTGTAGAAACTAAAATATTATAATCTTTACTGTCGACGAAATGTAGCCCCCTGAAAGTTGAAGCTGTCTGGGTTACCTGGGGCTAAGTACGGCTCTGTGGGTAGGCAGTGAGCACTGTTAGAAGCTACGTGTCTCTGGGCACGAACGGATGAACGGATGTTGAGTCAGTGACTTCCCGTTTGATATATTAAATACTGATTGATGTACGATATGTGACTAAGGCATCGTCAAACCAACGGTGATATCCCGAAAAGTGTTGACCGATGCCAAAAACTTGCTTTAAAATTTGCCTTTTTTTAAAACACTATCCAAAAGCTAAATATTGTTTTAATTAAACTTGTTTCCCATATCGGATAGCGAAATTCAGTTTTGATTTTACTTTAATCTTTCTGGTTCATCTTCCCTTTACGTCAATCAAGTTTCGAAGTCTCACAGTATCGCAATTTAAACGTTAATTGAAATAGCTTTGTTTTTTGGAAGATTTGAAAAGCTTATCCAACTTTCTCTAACTTGTTCTCCTTTCATTCCGCCATTATCCAATTGAGGTTGCCATAGTCCCACTCACTGCGGACAGAAAGCAACTTGTGGTATAAGAGTAATATTGCTTAGAAAGGTTTTTTTAAACCTCTTTCAGACAAGGAGTCTGTTAGTGCGATGCAATTTTCTTCAGCCCGTTTTTTATGGAATCTGACGTGCAGAATGTGAGATTGCGAACGCTGCACGCGAGAATAGTTGGCGGTTTTCGCTAGGGTGATGCAAAAACTTGCAAAGCTTTTTCAGACCGAGCATTCAACTACCTAATGATTGTAATTATAATTTTTTTTTTATTAGTGGTTGATATTTGTTGATTATTATTATGTTTAATTCGTAAACTCCGTTAATTTTATTTTTGTTTAATATAAAACTTAATGGATAACGTTATTATTAAGTTCTGAAAGTTGCAAGTATTTTAGTTTTATTATTATTGTTGCTGCCGTTTCTGCGTTCAAAGCTGTTAAAAAAATCAAATAAAAAGAGCAAATTTTAAGTGTAAATTATGGAAATAAATGTTGGAATTTGATCATCTAGCGTTTGCGTGGAAGGTCGACCTTTTTTTACATATATTTTTATGTGAATTCCACACAAGAGTTGTAACAATTTGGGAGGATATGGGTACCCCCGCCCCGGAAACATTTATTGGATAACCAACACCTGCCATCGGTCGCCACAAGTGGTTCACTACGTTTAGTGATTTAACAGAAGTGCCCGGGTTCATGTTTTAAGGTTTGTCCAAGTCTTGTCTGCGGATGCACCTGCCTGATGACGGGCCGGATCGGGTGAGGCCGGTTGAGCGAGACACTTTTTGACTTCCCCAGCCGGAGTCTTTCGACCCATCGCCTTGTATCGCAGTGTGGGGGATGATTTCGTACGTCACTCCTGGAAACACTGACCCCCATATTATTATCCATTTTCCTTTCCAGAACTTCTTATCCTTGCATGCCTTCAAAAGACCCACCACAAAGCATCCAAAGATACATAGGCCCTGAGGGAATATTTTCTTAAAGGCCTCCTGTGTGAGGTAAATGTAAAAACACTGCTCCTGACTTTCCGGAGCCAGTGGGCTTATAGCATACCTAAATGTTGTTACGCTGAAGATAGTAGAGAAGGGAAGGAATGGGAAAGATGAAGGTTTGGAAGTACCTGGTCACCAAATAGACCAAAGCCATTGTAAATTGTAAGTAACCAATCGACTCCGAGTCCGAATGGCGGTCGTTCACAAAGGCATACTGCGAATATCAGCCACATTATTTCACCAAGTCAAACAGTTTCGGCACCGAACCTTACGCGGTTTAATCCAATCTTACTCAAACATCGCCTTAAATAACCTTGAAGCATGCAAATTCCAATGCTGGATGAAGCATCAAGCCGGCCACGGAGCCGCGGAAAGCAATCGTGTTGATTGTCATGCAATGTTTAATTCAGAATGTTGATCCTCGCTATTGGGAGCGCATCGCAGGTAATTGAATGTGTCTCACCTTCCTGAGCGCTGAGCGCTGAGCGGTGCACGTGAAATGATAAATGACTGCGGTCAGGCGCTGGAGCGTTAGCCCCTCGACCTTGGACCGGACAATTGCACCAACTTACCGCACAGGGTTGCCGACAAACTCCACTAGGATTATATTAGGATTATTTTTTGTAATGTATCATAATTTGTCAATGATTAGTTCGTACATTGCTTCTTTGTCTATGGGCTCTTCGGGTCACATGGTCTCGTTTCCGAGATGTGCCGAAGGTAACCGAAGGTAGATATGCAGAGTGATTATAATCCTATAACTCCGCAGACAAAACCTAGCTTCTAATTGGAAAGAATGCTAGTCCTCCGAATTATTATAAATTACTATATGTCAATAAACTGTGATTTCATTGTGATTCAAAGAACCCAAGTCTTTCAAACAACATCCTATATATATAGTACTGGAGAATAATGGTCCCAGTACTTACATATAACGAATGTTTCTGGAGAGGACATAATAGTTTCTAGGGATGTTCAGAAAGTAAGTGTACTGTGACCATAACGGGCTGTGGTTTTTTTGTTTTTTGGGTGTTGGCGGTACTGAGTGGTAGAAGGAGGTCTCTTGACCAGAACAAGCATCGCAGGAACGTGGTAGTATGTAAACTCACGTTGTAGTGTCCAGTTGCGTGAAAGAAGTCGGCAAAAAATCCCGCCAAGTGCTGTAATCCGCTTTTTACTCTCGGAAGGAATAACACCTACAAGAAAAAAGTTGAGGATTTCTAAGCTCTATTGTGACGTGACTGGAGATGATAGTAGGTGACTCATTACATGCCTGGAAAAAAAACAGTCGTCAAAGTGGCGTCACACCAATTCCCCATCTGTCAAAAAATTGAAAACCACAATTTCGGGCAAAAAAATCATGGCTTCAGGGTTTTGGGACCGAAAAGGCATCATTTTGGTCGAATTTCGGCCTCAGGTTGAGGCCATCAATGCAAAACAATATTGTGTACCTACCCTGAAAAAACTCAAAAGCAGCATTCAAAACAAAAGGAGGGGAATGCTGACCAGAGAAGTGTGCTTTTTTCACGAAAACGTCCGATATCACCCAGCCTTAGCCACCAATACGATCATGGACTTATTCGATTGGGATGTTTTGAACCACTCCCCGTAACCCCCTGACTTGGCGTCTTCAGATTATCATCTTTTCACCTTCTTAAAGGCATGTACGGATAGAAATATTTTTTTAACCGACGAGCAGGTGCAGAAAGTGGGGGAAGGAACTGGCGGGAGAATTCTTCGAGGAGGGCATGAAGAAACTTGTGCCACGGCTCACCTAATGCATTGAACGTGTTTGCAATTATTTTGAAAAATAGTCAACAAGTGTAGCAACAATATCCCGTAATTTTTTTGTTTAATACACTTTTTCAAAAAAAAGATAAAATTTCAGTAAATTTACTTTCTGAACATCCCTCGTATTATATTTTTTCAAAATGTCTTCTTTTTCTGGCGCCTTTTATTACCTATAACTATTACAAATTGTGAATCCTTCTTCAAAACCCGAAACACATGTAGATATATTTTTGTGTTGAATTCTTTAAATTTGTGTTATAACGCCGTGTAGAGCTTTCCCCTCGAGTCAACAGCTTTTGAACAGCCTTGCAGTTTGGGCGTGCGATTATCTTTTATAGCTGTGTGTGGCACCCATCTAAATAAACAGCGATCGAATGGTAGGGCTTTTATCTATCTCTCCTATTTTCCAAATTTTTTTACTCATCGCGCGAGGTTTTGATGGATTTATAGTCAATTTACATGTATTGTCTTTAAATCTTTTAATTTCGGGCATTCAACATCGAAAAATTGGCAACCCTACTAACAAACCTACCAGCCGACAATATGCCTAGTGCCTACTACTCACGGACTGCGACCAGACACGTTACCTACTATCCTTTGTGAGGAATATCAATTGTCGTTTTTTTGTTGTAATTGCAATTTTATACCCATTTTGTCGGTTATGAGGCGGCCGGCGTAAATCGCCGTGTCGGGATTCGATAGTCGCCCGACTTGTGATTATATTTTCAAGGATATTTTATTTATGGTTTTTTTTTGCAATCGGATTTTATTTTCACCGACCTATCCGTCGGTTCGTCGGGGTTCTTTGTTTGCTTAGCCTTAAAACGCTCGAAATCATTAACTATTATGTTGTAAACCGCGAGACCGATACGATATCGTTTATCAACGCGATTTACGAACACGTCCCGCAAAACCGCAGGCCCGTATACTAATCAAGACACGGTACCTAGTTAAATAAGAATGTACGCAAGGAACAACCGAAGAAGATTATATTATTTTTATTAATTGTTTTTGTGTTTATTTCGTAGAACTCCATTTAATTTAATTATTAATTTATTTATAATTTTTTTATTATTAGGTTCTGTAAGCATTATTTTGGCGGAATTGTGGGAATAAAATAAAATTAAATAAATGTGTTTAGACAAGCGTAGAAAAACTTGCCTAAAAACCTTTAATTAATTACATTTTATTTCCAGAATTCCGCCCATACCAGTGTCCAAAATGGAATGCTGGTGCCTATCCTGATTTATGGCAGTGAGGCATGGAACTGGCAGAGGAAGAATGAAAGAAGACTGAATGCTGTAGAAATGATATCCCTGAAGCGTATGTGGTAAAACCATGCATGATCGTATGAAAAATTTGGAGATCCGCAAAGAATGCAAGTCTGATGTAAGCGTAATTAATAAGATTAAGAAAGGAACCCTCAGATGGTTTGGGCATGTAGAGAATGAACGAAGAAAGGAATGTAAGAAGAATATATGACGCAAGTGTGAATGGTATAAGAAGTTGAGGGCGCCCGAGGAAGACATGACAAGATCAAGTAAACCAAATACTTGAATCGGGACAAATACAAGCTTCAGAATAACAGAAGGGCATTTGTGAGACGATGTTTTAATATTAATTAAGTAAGGAGTGTGTGCCAAGACAGAGTTGTTTGGCAGTCCGTCCTCTCTGCCACCCCCTGCGGGGAAACGGCATGATGGTTAGTTAGTAGATACAAGCATTTTCTATCTATTCACTAGCTTTTCTTTATTTTGTGTCAATTATTAGTCAGTTTTGTGGCAGGGTGATAATAGCTTTGTCCCTGAGCTTGGAGGCCGCGGGTTCCAATCCCGACGAGCGACACAGTGTTATTATGCTTGTTATTGATATGCGCTTTTCAAGTACCTACAAGAATAGTAATGACAGGTAGGTACTTTAAAATTGTGCTTCGTTGAGGGTGGAAGATTCTTTCAGTATATAATGCCGTGACGAATAACAAACACTCATTATCGAAATGTTCTTTAAAATTTCTTAAATTACTTTATGTTTCAGAAGTGATCATTTCCAACGTCTCTGCTCTTTTTTTTAAATTTATTGTGAGTGCCGTAGTCCCACTGGTTTTGGGGAGTGGGATTCTTGTGGCTTGAAAATATCGCAATGTATCGACGTTTTCGACCTCTTTTTCCCTGTACTGCGTAGGAACCCAATGCATATTTTCTATTTATTTTTACCATAGCCCCTTAAATTGATAGACCAGCCCTTCGGGGAATGTGGAACAAACCAAGTTGCGCAGAGAGGGAGGTAACGTGACCATCCCCATTTCTGTTATTTACCAATAAATTAATCTGACAGTATACAGGCAACACTCATTGTGATATCATATTTTGACGGTCGGCGTGGTCTAGCGGTAAGACTTTTGACTCGCAATCCGATGGTCGCGGGATCGAATCCCGCCGCGGGCAAATAGATTTTATTTGTTTAATTTGTGTTATTTCACAATTATTTTATTTAAAATAATATATAGTATATTTGCGGCACGTTCCAGAATGGAAGATTCTCTCAGTATCGCCATGGTGTAAGACCACCATTCAGAATTGAAACGTTGCTTAAAACGGCTTTAGCCGTGTTTGGTGACCAGATCTGAATAGCCAGGTACTTCCACATCCTCCTCTTTTCCCCACTTCTTCCCCTACCACTACCTTCAGCCTCACAACATATCCCAACTGGGGATGCCATAGTCTCACTGGCTCCAAACGGGAGCAGCTGAGATTCTTGTGAGGTATTCATATGTATATATATTTTTTTAAAAGAAAGACTCACATTCCCGGGTTACGAATAACCTAACAATGTTTGAAAATCTCCTACTACCACCACAGAAAGTCGAAAATGTTGCTTGTGTTGTGATGGAGGACTTAGCCAGCCGAGGAATCGAACACGCGACGCTCGGGTGGGACCCAAGCGCTATGCCCACTCATCCACTGACCGGTCGAATAAAAATAAAATATTAAAAAAATCATCGTAAAATAAAATCTGTTTGCCAATTTACTAATCAAATTTACAAGCCGCGCAAATTGACGGCTGTCTAAAAACTTAACTCCCGATCCCAAATTGGGTCAATAAAAGTTCGGGATTGTTTCTAAAATAGAAAGAAAAAACACTATTTAGTTGGAAATATTTACAGATGTGTTATATTTTTCTCACCTCAAATCATTTTTAACGTCCCTACGATTGGCGGTTCGGTTAAAAATGAATATTCTGATTCTGTGTAGAAAACTCCTAGATGGACTGCGCTGCAAGCCGTTGCCTTACTTTAGCGAAACTTACTTTCCTCCTCAGGGTCTGGTTATTTCAATGCGCGCCTCGAACCCAAAAATGGTACCAAAAATATGGTCTCGTGGTTTGCCTTCAACTCGTCAAAATGATAGCCGGTTTTTATGTTAGTGCAAATCTATTAATTTGGATTCTATGAATTTTGCAATCTTTTAAAACATCGCATCGTACTTGGTTATGAAAGTATTTTGTTGTAAATTTAATTTGATTTCTTGCTCTATCTATTCAATCTTAGCATGTTCGTAAAAAATCGATAATATTTTGAAGGTGGGGTTACAATTTACAACATTAATGTCTGCCGATTTTCGCCGAATTGATTGCCCAGCGTCGATCCCTTGTCTCGTATAATGGCGTATTGTTTATGAATGCTCGACGGCGTACTTTCCAACGAATCACTGTGTATGTAGGTATTATATTTATTTACTTAGCGGGCGCCACGGCGCTAGTCTGGTCGGTAATGTGGCTGATGTAATGTTGGCGCTCTAACCGCGCGACTACTGCCAAACCTCGGAGTGTGAGCATAATAATTGGCATGCAGCATTGGTGCATCGGTGCCAAAAATGCTGTCGATCTAGGTGTCTGGGATATGCTTTACGCGCCGCTCACATTTTTACTATTATTTTTTTCTTTATAGCGCAGTACACTGCGCTGTCATGATCGGGCTTTCGAAACGCTTTGTTAAAATTTACATTTTTGAGGAAAACTGTTAAGGTGAATTTATACGTGAAATCCTATTTACATACTATTTAGATTAATCTTTACGACGATTTGGCTTGCAGTATGAATATCAAAACATATGCCACGGATAAATTGAAGCTTTTACTAGCTTTTCTATGTATCGGACTTACAATAAAATTATTATTTACGTAACAAAAAATATAAGCGTAAACCACAAAAAAAAATGTTTTTTTCAAGACTTTACTATGAAGTAATACAAGAATTTTTTTTTTAAAATACCCCTTTATTACTAAGACTTATTTTTGAGGTTTTCTGTGTTCTAACTTTTTTCATTCTTATAAAATTATGCACAGAATAAATAAAAACCACTTTTTCGCAACTTGCCTCGCGCAAATAAGACGCTCGATTTTAAATTTTGCAAGCATGAGAATCGAAATATTTCTAGCGTTTATATTCCTCTTAAAATGTCTTCGTACTTTAATTTTACTTTGAAAGTAACATGTTTTGAATAATTGGTAGAAGATGGAATACTTTTGCGGCAAAATTAATACCAGAGAAATATTAAATGTTAGAGAGACATAACGAATACCATCAAGATGCGACTCGTACGGGCGTTGATTTTCCCCATATTACTACGGTGTGGAAACATGGACACTTAGATAAAGCGGGTAGACCCCCTCGAAATTTGGTGCTGGAGAAAAATGATTAGGATTCCATGGACAACTAGACGCACAAATGTATCCATTGCCATGTAGCCTTTCAACTATCTGCCTACAACGCATTTTAAGGTACTGTGGACACGTTACTCGCTAAATTGAGGATTCCAACTTGGAGAAGTTCATGGTTACTGGAAAAGTGTTTGGCAGACAAAGCAGAGTAAGGTCACCAATACGCTGGAGTAACCAAGTATCACTAGCGTCCGATACATCGGTGTTCGCAGCTCTCCACGCAGCGTAGAACTGCGAGGAGTTTAGGATCCTTGTCCGCCATGGATATTAGAGTAGGGTTCACGATCCTCAGCAATGAGAAACCGACTTGAGAAAAAGAGAATTAAATGTCATCCCAAAATTCATCAAATTTAAAGTTAATTTTTAAGCTCTATTTAGTGTGGTCAACAATTCAATGATTTCATCAAGTTCTGTTATCGGTGTTTCAGGTAACAGGTGTGTTTCAGGTCAATAATAACAAAACTTGAAAGTTATCTTTTGACATTTGTTTAATGGTTTAAATTCTGTGAAACAACTGACCCCGTGTGCCCCTCCAAATCAAGCAAAATAATTACATTATTGAATATATGAAAATGTGTGATATTGTGTCAAAATTTTACTGGTTATCGATTTTAGCTTTTTGAAAGTTTGAAAATTTTTTAATTCACGTTATGTTTAATGTGTTGAGATCCGACAAGAGTTCCAACTACCCGGGCCAGTCGGACTGTAGCTATTTCTAATCTAGGGTTTGTTTGAGGAAGGAGATGGAGATGGGGAAGAATATCAAACTTGCTTACTAACTATTTACAGGCCAACCCATTTCAAGCAACGTTTTCATTTTGAATGGTCGCCTCGCCGCGCCAAGGTGTTAAGATTGTATCTACTACCACTCTGACTTTCTCGATTTGGAATGGCAGAAGTGTTTCTGTTGAATTTTTTTTTTAAGATTATCTGCACTATTTTATACATTGTTACGCACGCGCCAGTACTCCATTAAACCGAGACATTTTCGATAATAACTTTATTTTTTATTGGTTGCGTCTGCGTAGGACGTTAGTGTCCTAGTCATGCCGTTTACGTCGCATTACGCTGACACAACCACAAACCGCACCACCTACAAATTGGCTGGTTATATTGTTTTTCTGCAATTTGCTAGCATCTCTTGCGACCCGAGTCACGTCAAGAACAAACTGATTAATGGTCTCATTATTTATTATAAATTGAGTTCATCGCCTGCCATTGTGTGTGCATCGTTAAAACCTGGTGCTCCATGCTGATGATTCGTTCTTTTGTATTGTTTATACTTGGAGGAATAATACCTAAGTGTGTGTTACTCGAAGGGTTAAGAGAAACTTTGAATAATAGGTGTTCTACAAAACTGTTTCCCCCCAGAATACTGAGCAAAAGGGATAACTGCACCCCAGGCTGATTATACCTAAATAAAAAAATCGACGTTTTTAGTCCCCGCTTTAAAATTGAACCGATTTTTTTCGCCAACTTTGTTAGAAGAAAATATTCTATATCGGTACGTTTTGTTTTTTTTTTTAAATACATTTCTAATTTGTACTAAACGTCTGTCGATGGCGTTCAAACCTAGCAATTTCAAGGATTCCTGGAGGGTCCCAACTCCAAAATAAGAAATTGGGGAATACGTTTGTTAGGCCAAAACGCCGCCTGGGTTTCCTCTTAACATACATTTTTTTACATTAGCTCCCCATAAGGGGCCCTGGCGAAAATAATTTCCCTCGGGGCCTATGTCGTCTTTGGGGATGTTGTGTGGAGGGCATTTTTAGGAAAGGAAGTCGATAAAGTTCTGGGAAGGAAAAAGGTATGAGGGGTGGTTATTAATCTGGCGTCAGTGTGTTTACGAGTGACGGAAGTGTGAATCTACCCCTTTAAAGCGGTTCAAGGCGATGTTACAAGGTCTTCCCTCTCTCTCCCGATCCAGCCTGCCATGCAGTTGGTGGGCAGATGAATCCGCCTCCAAAATCTAGACAAACCACACCTCATGAATCCTGGCACCTCTGTTAAGTCACCAAACGTAGCGAACAACTAAATCTGTGTCGATTTGAAATATTGTAGACGTCAATAACTTAACATTTTTCTAAGCATGTAATGTAATATAAATATTATTGTAGATACTCATTTGTAAATGTTTAATATACCTATACATGAAACTGATTTTTATTGATTAAAAAAGTTTTCACTGATAACATTTGTGTAGCCATAGGTTCCATTCCTCAGTACCTACAATTATTATTTTTTAAATATTTTTTTTGTGTGAACACCAAAAACGAGACCCAACTGTCCGAGCGATTGGGAATATGGCATCCCCTGTTAGGCTGAAAGTATTGGGAAGTGGAAGGCTGGGCACTGGGCAGTACCTGGTGATTCAGAGTTACTCACCAAACACTAAAGTCATTTCAAGCAATGTTCAGAATCTGATTTATGGTATATGAATAATGCCATACTGATAGTATGGGTTTATTTATCACCGACGTGACTGTTTATTTCAATATCTGGATTGAAAGTGAGTAAGTAAAATGGTAGATTATAGTTTTAACATGTGACATGCGTTGTTACATGCATTTAAGTGTTCAGCGTTGTTACAATCATTTAACAAGACTCTTTATCTGCACATTAATCAAATACCCGGGTGTAATACTCGATTCAAAATTAATTTTCACTGTAAATTTGGAGTATGTGTTAAAGAACATATCAAAAAAGTAAATTTTCTTAGAAGACTAAGAAATAAATTAAATTGAAACACTACAGAGTTCATTTATAAAACTATAGTTGCTCCACACCGCTATTACTGTTCTACGATGGTATATTTGGCTAAAGAAGGAAATTTGAACAAGCTAGAAGTTATTCAGAACAGAGCTATGAGATGTATACTGGGGAAAGACAAATACGCTAGGGTTAATCAAATGAGAGAGGAGCTAAATTGGATTCCAATGAAAAAGAGACTGCCATTTAATGTGTTAATTTTTGTGCATAATGTTACGAAAAACCAAATGCCAAAATGCTTTAAAGGATGATATTGTTTTTAATAGAAATGAAAAAATCTAAATCACAGAACTGCCTAATAGCTATACATCTCATAGATCTGTTCTGAATAACTGAATAATAAAAGTATGAATAATGAAAGAAGAACGAATGTATTTACAAAGAAATGTTATGCCTTCTGTAAAAATATTATAATATGAAATGAAATGTTACCTTGGGCACGTTAGTTTATATTCTAAATAGCATAAATTAACTCAATCAAAATAATTTAAATTAAAAAAAAAAAAACTTCCTTGTAGAATGAGCGTAATACTCACTGCTGAAAAGTTCGACGATTTTTTAAGCATTTTCCTCAGTGAGAAGATATGCGCCGATTGGTTCATTATGTCGGACGTGATGGTAAACTTTTCAGTCGTAACGATTCTCAACCTTCCCCCAAAAGTGAATGGTGCTGATTCCAATGTGTTTGATCGTTTGATGAACCATTCCAGGGGTGCGGAACCATCGGTTGGTTGACTGCGATATTGTACTAATATAGTATTAACTGCTAATAATACTAACTAGGCGAAAGAAAAATATGCACGCTTAGCAATTTGTTTGTTGATCTTTCTCATACCCAATTTTACTTTAATTTTCAGACTAAACTGATTAGTTTTACTTTGGCCGCTCAGTGATAATTGCGCTCAACTGCGTTGGTCGCATCGTATACAATGTGTCTCATCAGTCTGGTAGGAATATCCGAGATCCACGTTTTTTAAAATAGATTTTGTGAAAATGCAATCACTTCTAAAATAAAATACATAGCGATGGTTTAAAATGTTAGTTTACTCACACCACTTGTATTAATTTATTGATTAAGGTTTCATAGATATTTTAAAAATTTGCTTAGACATATAAATTCCAGTAACTTAAAATAACCAGACACAACCGGAAATAAGTCATTTTTAAATAAAATTCTAAACGTACCTATCAACTCTTTTCTACAAAAAAATGTAAATTGATTTCGAAATCTTGTTATTTTATCCTCTTAAGTTATGTTAAAAAAAAATTTTAAATATGTTTTTTTATTATTGGTGTATTATACAAAACACACATTTTAAGTCATGTAATCGATCATACAGTAAAATAAATCAATACATTATCCAGGAAAGCTGCTTTTCAGAATTTAAATTTTAATTCAAATGAAATCATTTTAAAAAGTCCGCGCACTTGTTTTGCCACGAAAATACTTCAGTTTGTCTATTTATTTACAGTCTTAGAAACTAATATATTTAAGATTTTTTTTATTCAGAAAAATTATGAATACTTATGATCTAAAAACAATTACAAAAGGTAAGTATTAACTGCACACTCGATAAACACTAACGGCCTTACTAAAAAAAACCACAGCACGACCGATTACCTTTGTTTTTGTAGCATCATGGATACAACAAATTTACACTAAAACACGAAATATTACTAAAAAAGAATTTCACTCTAAAACACGTTTTAAATTTGGCAACACTGCAATTTTTCAAAATTTTCATACAAAATTTTGTTTTCATTCATAGCCGCTAGATGGTGGTGGCGTTACGCCTGCAAATTTGTAGTATCTTGCCCGTGCAAAAAACAGCTAGTGGTTTTCATGCATGACGGGAATGTTTTTAGTAAATATTGAGATTTTACTGAATTTCTATTATAGTGACCAATTCACTCTTCTATTCATGTAATTAATATATTTGCGGTGTTATTTGTGTGGTTTTACATCAGTTTTATCAATCTATTGCACAATAAACAGTACTTAAAAGATGAACTTCAAAATATTGTTTTGGTTACATAAAAGTTCAAATTTACGTTTTTAAATCTTTATTTTATGAGAATTTCTTAAAAGTGGTGTTTTTTAAAAATATTAATATCAAATTCACGTGTTGGTAAACTTATCAAAGAAATTAACATATTTAGTGGTGCAAGAAATGTGTTGAAATGTCAGAGAAGTTTTTAGGTTATTTTTTTGGCATTAAAAAAAACTTTATTGTATGCACGAGGAAAAAGTGAGGTGACAGTTTCATTTCAAATTCATTATATAAGAGGTCTGTATTTTTTAAATTTAAATTTTTTTAATATTTCTTTACACTTTCATCAAAAATGTTTTGGTAAGAAATTTTTTTCCGTGTTTAAATCTTAAAATATGTCAGTTTTTTAAAACTAAAGTATATTTCAAATACACAAATCTAAAAGGTAATTTTATCTAGTTTTTAAAAATGGTATTTGTTTTTACGGCACCTTCAAAAATAAGAAACAATGTGTGGATAAACAAAAGATCTAAGAAACTTTTTCTTATATTTTTTGTGTAACATATTGTCTATTAATTTTGAATTATAACCGTTATTAATTAATTATAACCGATCTTTTGTTTTATTTGTTAATATGTATGTATTTTAATTGTACGTATTT
Organism: Limnephilus lunatus; assembly: GCA_917563855.2. NCBI lineage: Eukaryota > Metazoa > Arthropoda > Insecta > Trichoptera > Limnephilidae > Limnephilus > Limnephilus lunatus. Next base: position 28,026,926 of record OU830594.1, on the reverse strand, counting down.
TAATTATTTGTTCTTAAAAGTTTTTAATTATCTAAATGCAATTTTATTTTTCTTTAAATAATTTTTATATTTAATTTTGTATAACAATTTTATGATTTTTAAGCAATTAATCACCTCTACTTTTTAATATTTCGTCTATGTTATAGTTTATTCTAATTTGTCTATACTTGTTTGTCATTTATTTTTCTTTATATTAATATATCCTGAAAAGATAACATTGTTATTGAAACATGTCGATATTGTTTGTTAAAAAAGTGGTTTATACAAAGTGATCTGTTATTAATTAAAAAAAAAGCACATTTATATTTTTATATTTATAACATTATTTGATAATGTGGGCTGGGTGCTCTCTCAGTTCTGCGGACCCCATTTTAAATTTAATAAAATTCATTAAATGGATAAAATGAAATAATATATTGAAACCAATTAAAATGAAACTGAGATAAAATAAAATACAATAATAAAGGCGGAAATAAAAGAAAACGGTGGCGGCTCGTAACTTTTGGGTGTTCTAGAGTGCTAATATTTAAAAAAAAATGCATTATTGATGTTGTAGCCGAAAAAATATTTTTTTTTTTGAAAAATCAGTTTTTTGTATCTACTTATTTAAATTTTTAGGATGTTTCAGTTTGGCCGCACGGAATTTCTGAAAAATCTTCATACAAAAAACCGATTTTCGAAAACGCCTTCGACAACTTCAATAATGCAATTTTTTTAACATTAGCATTCTAGCACACCCATAGGTCACAAGCCGCCTCTGGGTACTGTTATATAATAGTGAATGTATTGCAGTGGTATTTTACTTGTGTATATTTTATTCTTTTGGGTTTAAACTATTACCACCACTTCTCACGTCTATAAACGCACTCACTCAAATACTTTACACTACACATGTCACTTGGTAATTACTCAATTTACACCTACCACAAATAAGAAATTACAAGGAAAACATATTATTGGTACCCACCCACTACGAAATGTTTAATATGTGTAATATTGTATCGCTTCTTTTTAACCTACGTGCATGTATATTGTTTTGTTTTTATGATATGAATAGAATAAATAAATAATAAAAAGCGTCGTAATACTTTTACCAAACGTAAAGATGCAGTTCGTGGATGCAGCTCCTTGCCAGTTCTCCTTTAGACTGTCGGTTGCCTACCCCTGATTCTCGGAGCCCGTCAGCGGCCGTGAGTCACGGTCTGGTAATGCGGCTGACGTCACCGCCGCCACGGTCAACCGGCGGGCCGCGGCCCTAATCGGGTCCACGGAAGCCGCGCGCATTCCGCATCGCTTGCACCAGAGATGATGACACGCACTGGGCACGCGTAGTTCGGACAATACCACACGAGTCTGGTGACGTCACCAATCGTCATGGTTATTGTATTCGTCTTCCAAAGCCTCGAGAACATTCCATACTATATTATTTTTCTGCTATCAAGTTTCTGCTTTATGACATTTTCAAATTATTCTAAAACTTATCTTTTGCTGCTGTTATGTTTACAGTGGCTTTTTTACGTTTTGCCTACAAGCCCATAAAATTATTTTTTGTATAGGTACATTATGTTTTTTTGTTACTTCTTAGAATTCTACACATGATAATATTACTGTGACGATTCACTCAAGGAAATTTAACTTTGAAATTTGTTGGGATTGGCACACCTATTGAACTGCTGAAAAAGGCATACAGCTCTATTGTTATCTATGCATGCTTCTCATAAATGACTCGTATATTAAAAAAGAGAGGTTACAAGGGAGTTTTTTTTACAGTTTTTTTTACAGTTTTTTTTAGTTACAAGGGAGTGGCATATGCAAAACTTTGTTGTAACACATTTATCTTTCTTATAAAATACCAAAGATCGGATCAAAGGTTTGATCGTTTCGTGACCGGATCAAATCCTCCACCCAAACCATAAGTGATTCAATATTCATCAATCATTACATTACTCATTGTATATTATGATTGTATGGTGTTGGTTCAAATACTAAATCTCTGGTTAGTATAAGTGAGGAACTTCCACCGTGTGGAGTTCCACAAGTTTAACGTACGTTCGATATACGACCATGCCAAACCACTTTGTTTTATGTTTCAATCCAACGGCGATGAACAATGCTTTATTTACCTGTTTGATATGTAGTTGCAATTATTGTCTGCGCGGAATACCTGGGAAGTGAGGCGATTGTCTCTCTCTCTCTCTCTCGCATCATCACTGCATTCCTAATGCTTGACAGAGATGCACTGAGGAGAAAGATGCATCGTTCTTACGATTGTGATAAAGAACTAATCCTTTTTTGTTATTGTGATTTAGTAACCTATTGGCTTGGAGATGATCTTCTGTCCACTAATACATTATTCTGCATTGTCCATCTCCCATGTTTCACTTTTTTATGCTGGCAGTAGCCCAGTCCCTTTTAAAAGGTTCACAGGATTGTTATTGGGTGTTTTGCGTTGTCTCCTGATTTCAATAAATCGTCTTTTACATCAAGACGAGACATTTTGACTCCAAAGATGAATTAGTGTCTTCACATTTCTAAAAGTGCTTTCCACTTCCATCCAAACAACTGGAAGCATATTATGTTTCCTGAGGTAAGAGCGTCCTTACAGTTGGTTGCAAGTAGCTCCCTCTGTGAATTTCCGTACGTATCGATCCCTACGTTGTGTTGCTCGTTTGAAGTTTCGTAAATTCGGATTTTGCTTCTCATTAGAAAATTTAGAATCATAATCTTAAATAGATTGCCATATTATAAATCTTTATGTGACACATCACCTGCTTTTTCACTTCATTCGTAGATTAAACTCGTCATAAGAAGATTATCAGTTTTTTTCCGTACTTGTGTGACGTTTTTTTCCGTGTGTTGCCAATGAATGCGCTTTAAATATAATGCTATCTAATATGCATATTTTTTTCCGGTTTGGCTAGGTCAGGGATATAATTCTAAAAAATAACACAATGTTTTATCTTTTGTCAATGCCCTCGCTATGACCTCTAATACGCGGCCATCTATGTCGTGAGAACAAAAAATAGCCGACGAATAATTATTAGAGTCCAAATTCTAACATAGGTTTTTGCTAATTTGTTGTATTAAAAATTCATGGAATTGTTCACAATGATGTAGGATTTCAGCCGTGGTAACTCTTGGAATTGAGACTATTTTTTCAGTGTATAATTATTGTCTAAATTGTTGGAATTGTTTATTTGTGGGTTTTCACTTTGCCTGCTTCGTATCGATCGAAGTTTTCTGAGAATCCGACTTTGTTTGCCATTTAGTTGGTTTTGACGGATTTCAAATGTATTGATAATGACTTCTTCTTCTTCTTCGATGGCGCTACAGCCCATATCGAGCCTTGGCCTCCTGCAACAGTCGCCTCCAACTCCTCCTGTCCTCAGCGGCTGACTTCCAGTTTGGTACCTGGAGAAGCTGTGCTGCCTCCCCTCTTACCTCGTCTTCCCACCTCAGTCTGGGTCTTCCCACTTTTCTCTTTCCACCTGGGTGTCCAGTCAAGTATTGATAATGACAGCACACGCAAATAACGATTCCACACAGGTGTTAGTTTGCTTAAGGTTAGTTGCCACCACAATATTGATAACGTATCAACAGTAATTATCATTGGTGGCATTGCAGTGCTGTATAATTTATTTGACATTCGACAATGTTTATGTTACGAACTGCATAATTAATTTTTATATTTAAAACTTTTAGTTTTTTAATAGTTTTATATACTGCCAATACTGATTTGAATAGAATATAGGAAATATGATGCTATGTAACAATCTTCCTTGGTTGCGGCTATACAGCTGTAGTGTGAAGACATAAAATTTAATGCTGAAAGTTTTAAAGATGCTACCAAAAGTTACAACGGATGGTAATCGAATAACAAATTCGGGCATTCGGGATATTCTTTGAAATTGTGTCATCCAATTTTCGCAAAAACGAGTTTCCAATACACAATATAAGTACTTAGATACATACACACAACATACTTTCAACCATGTCGCTTTTAGTTTATAATATATCCATTTCATCGTATATTATGCATTATTATTATATTACGTTTGCATTTTAAATTAGACGAAATGCTACAAAAATAGGCTGGCAGCTAGATAAATCGATTTCTATTACTATAAACGTTACTGATCTTGTTGTTAATCCATTTCAACAGGTGTTATACTTAGCAAAAAGGTATTCATTTTGTTTATAATCATTGGCTTGGCATGCTTCTTAAAAATCATTAATATGATTACCACAGACCCGTGAAAAATAACGGATTAAAAATATAATTGTAGGATCGATAGTTGCTTTTTGCAGACTCTTGAAAAATCACAAAATCGGACTTAACTTGTCAAGATTAACCCTAAGAAATTTACACAAAGAAATGCACATTTTAAATGATGACCGGCCAACTCGGAATAAATCCAACTCAGAAAAGTCATTAAGAGTAGTGATAAAAAAATGGTTGAATAGGTTAAGTTAGGTTAGGGTTACCGACTATTTTAAAATGATTTTTTCATAGCTTTTAATGACCTTTCTGAGGTGTTACTGAGTTGGTTTCATTCTGATTTGGCATGGAACCATTTTAAATATAGTATTAAAATAATTCTCTGGTAAAAAATATATCTATTACCAGATCAGTTTCAATTTGGAAAATGACTGTTAAATAAATTTCTGTTAAAATTTTTATTTTAAATTATTACTTATCATTATAGTTACAATCACTCACAGACAGACCCGCTACCGTAATTAGTATTTTGATGGTGATAGTGGTGGCGGTTTCCAGAAGTTGGCTGGATAGTGAAGAGCACTGCACAAACATTTTAGAACCTTTTAAAAAGTTTTATTTTATTTTTTATGATATTAAATTCATTCATGAACCTTTAGCTGTTATCATTGGCTTTCGATCTCTCTCGAGAAACTTCTCCTTTCTTCTCTTCGTTGAAAGTTGAAGGTGGGGCGGGTTGCTTGTTGCTTGCTATCCGGCCGGAAATGGCTGGAATATTTCAGGCTTCAGGGAACTTGATTCAAGAGAACTTGATTCGGTAGAATGAGGAACACGAACATTATTGCAACGTTGCAATTTTAATCTATTGAAAAAACGTCATTCGATCCGGTTCTAATTTTTCAGACTCGCCGCTTTTTTTGGAACCTTGGGAAAAGTAATCGAAGCGGTCAGGCTGGTTTTAAGTTTTTTTTTTAAATACATATATATTACTTAAACAAGTCTACCTCCAGATAGACGTACAGATATGCAATAATTTGTGAGTATTTTTAATGATATAAATAATTACATGCATGTGAATGTGCAGTGAGTTTATAAAATGCAGTGAATGGTGATGGGTCGCCGTGAGAATTTTAAAAGTAGCATATCACCATGGAAGTATAATATCCATACTCTTAGCATATCACCATTCGGCTGCAAACATTTGCACATATGAATAGGTAAATTGCATGAATCACTGTGTTATCTGTTTTGCGAAATCTCAATATTATTATGTCGTATCACCGGATGTTTAATTAGATTTCAATCCGAGACACATGCACTACACACATGTAGATATAACCTCTCTTTCTGAGAAAGAGAGAGAGATGGAGAGAGGCGATATCACAACTGGCTTTCTATGGCACGATCTTGAATACGAGCCACGTCAAGAGTCAGTGTAAGCAAGAAATGTGTGCCAAAACCGAGTCCTATCTGCCTTCCCTGTGAGGTTTGATGGTTTGTTAGTGAGTTTGACGATCTCGGTATTTGAGAGATTACGAACCTTTACTACGAATCCGAAATGGTCGCAGGTTCATATCCCGGCAAGCACAAGAAAATGATATTTGATTAATTTGTGTTATTTTACAATTTATTCATTTAAAATAATGCAGGTGTAGTATTTTGGTTCTAGCCCATTAGCCCATCTCTTACACTTACCTAACATCGTGTACTGCCATCCGACTAAATGCGTCTTTTACGGCTAAATGTAAAGCTTGCTACCCCGTAGCTCATGATGGAATGCCGTTGTGGGATCAAAATAGCTTGACTTTCTGTTCGTAGAAATTCCGGAAAGACTGTTTAATAAAAGCTAGTTTCATGATGCCTGAGCTCACCATTCTCGAGAATTTAACGTTTTTTTCACAGGTTCTTTATTATTTATATCTTTATTGTTTATGTTTATCTTACCATCAGTTAATGTGAAGTATGCGTTATTATTTTTTTATTATATTACTAGCGTACCCCGGCATACGTTGCAATGCCATACGAATAAATAAAACGATACGATACGAATAAATAAATTCTCCCTGCATGTCCTTTCTCGTGCGTCCCCCTTCCCGCCCTCGTTCCCCTCCCACCAACCCTTTTCCCGTCCCAAGAACTCCCCGCGTTTCCCCCCGCCTTCCTCTTCCACCTTCCCTGCCTTCCGCCCTCCAACATTCCCCTCCCGCGAACTCCCCTCCCCCTCCCTCCTTCCCTCCCTGCCGCTATATGAAATAAACACACTTTTCAAACAACTCGCGCTCCTCCTAATTATGATTTTTTTAATGAAAAATCCATAACGCCAGAGCTCATCAGTATACATAGAAATTTTCGCGGGCGTGTGCACATCTCACCAAAATTTCATCGCAATCGGATGAATGGTATAGGAAATAATTTTATATCGCCAGAACTCACCATATATAGAAACCTTCGCGGGCGTGCGCCCAACCAATCACCAAAGTTTCATCACAATTGGTCTAGGATTGGTTTGGTTTAGGAACACTGAAGGGACAAACAAAGAAACATTCATTTTTATATATTAAGATTATTATTTTTAGTTGTAATAGGTTCGAGTATTTCATGAAGTTCCCTCTTCAGTCGATAAATTAAATACGTTCTCTCTCAAATGTATTTTGCAATAAAATCAAAATGCACACGTTAGTAGCGCATTCCCCATTTCATTACCATCCCTAATTACAATCCATGTTCAATTATAATATCGGCTTATTTATAGTTATTTATTTAGATAAGATCCCACCCTCCTCCACGCCTGTCCAAAACCACCTCAATCCGAGCCGGGACAATGATTTTATTAGTTGCAATTATTTTAACAGTATTGTAGACAGCCTGATTTATTAAGCTTAATTACCTCCAAGCAAGAACTACTCGATCTAATGTTATTTTTAATTGCGAAAAACATATAAGGACTAAGTCATTTAGATACTCGCTTGTACCTAGATTGCATGCAGTTGAAAATGCTTTAAAAAAAAATGAAGTAGTAGATGTGTTCAACTGCATGGCACATAGTTACAAACAAGCTATAATGAAATACCTCAATAAATCAATGTTAGCATAATACTTACTATCGTACTGCATGGATTCTATTTAATTTGATTAGCATACGTTTCACAAAATTTTAATGTAAATCCCATGTTTTGTAAATATCCGTGTAGGCGTATATTAACCCCTGAGGCCTCGGACATATTCTGTCAGAAGCTCAGAAAATTCTTACTTTGTGGTAAAATCCAAATATGAAACTTTTCTGAATGTATAGGAAAACTAAAAAATGTTTTCAAAAGTGATAAAATACTCTCTTCCAAATTTTATTATTAGAAATTAACATGTACTTTTAGAATAATTAAAAATTTTATTGGATGCTTAAAAGTTTCAAAAAATGGCTCACCTTACGTTTTTTCTAACTAAAATTACTAATAACGAAAAAAACACACTCGTGTTTTATTAGACAAAAGCATTATAAACGTTATTGTCACCTAATTTTTTATTTATTTTATAATTAAATAAAAAAATCACCAAGGTTCTTAAATTTTTCTCAAATTGCTGTCTAAATATTTGGTTTCTTAGAGGTGCACATTTAATGTTTTATGTGGTTAATTTCTAGATTCGAATATAAAACGTGGTGTGTTCTCTTTCTAACACCGTTTATTTTTAGATCGTATTTCTTACCATGACAATAAGGGAGATACAAAGATTTTTATGAGACCTATGTGAGCTAATTCCAAAAGTGAACAAATTAGCCTGAAGAGTTAATTAGAAATAAATAATTAAATAAATTCGTATAGGAATGTCTTATATAAATAACAGGCCAACTTGATTTAGTGTCCTGGCCCTGGTTGGGGTGGTTTCGAACCGGCAGAGTACATATAATAGTAATAATAAAAAAATATTTATTCCGATATGTGGGTAGGATAGTGCAGTCCCACACATTCTAAAAGAGAATATATACACAAAATATTTGAAAAAAAGGTTGCCTGGCAACAGTGCTGCGTTGTCGGAGATCGATGCATCTTTGTTGCAAAGTTGCAGTGGAATATTACGATGGATGAAATGGCAGTGGGATGTGACCCCGACATCAGGGTATCTGTAGAGTACCTACTCCCAGTGGCCCCGACTTTTCCTTCAAATGGTGTAATGTGGAAGAGGGTCATTTCTTACATCTTAATTTATTTTTTATGTGAATACCGCACAACTGTTCCCGTCTGAAGCCGGTGAGACAACGGCCAAATTGGGTATGTTGTGAGGTTGAAGGTAGTGTGTAGGTTGAAGGTGAGGAAGTAGGTACCTGGCTATTCAGATCTGGTCACCAAACACGGCTAAAGCCGTATCAAGCATCGTTTCAATTTTGGAATTAACACTAGGGCTTTTAAGAGTGGAACGTGCCGCAAATATACTTACCATGTAATATTTTTAATTAATTATTGTGAAATAACGCAAATTAATCAAATAATTTTTAAATGAGCACGCCGGGATTTGAACCCGCGGCCTTCGGGTTGCTATTCGAGAGCCTTGCCACCCGACCACGGTGGTGTCAAATGTCATCGATTAGGATTTTTTCATGCATATCTACAGGACGATACTATTTTGGGTGAATTATTATTTTTGATATTTTCGGAATTTATGAAAATTTCGTTACATGCCTATTGCGTGTACCTTCGTTTATTACGCAAAATACATAATATTATATAGGTTTTGGCCTATAAATTTTGTTATTATTTTTTTGGCCGTGTCGACGTGCTCAGGAACGCATTGTGCGTTGTGCATTTCCTTTCTCATTCAGCATTTTTTCGATCCCCACACACGCTCTATTTGTTTGGTTCGGTTGTATTTTGAGGCTGTTCATGTTCCAAAATCATTTTCCAAAACTTCTGAGGTCTTAGGTAAATATATGATTTATTTATTTAAACGCCCATTGAGAGTTTGCGTACGTTCCTCTATTTTTAAAAAATATCTATGTAGGTATATAGATAGATATTTAAAAATAAGTTAATAATAATCTTTACATAGTATAAAATGAAATCGCTCCCGCTGTCTGTACGCTTAGATCTTTTAATGCAAAGGATTTTCATGCGATTTTCACCAATAGAGGATATAATAATAATCAAGAGGAAGGTTTATATGTATAATAAATGCATATTGTAGTAGCAAAAGGCCGAGAAATTCAAAGATTCAATTCAGGCAGCGGGCAGCGGGGCTGGCAAGCGGGCGGTGTGGATTTGATATGTATGCAAATAATTAGATGGTGTTGTAAAGGTTGGGTAATGGCGCTGTGTTTCTTTAGCCACGGCAATGTGTGGCTGGGTCTGCTAGCATTTAATAAGATCGTTAACTGATCAATTAAATATTATTGCATATCAAATGACCGGTCAGTGGCTGAGTTAGCATCGCATTTGGGTCCCACCCAGGCGTTTCGTGTTTGATTTCTCGGCGGGCTAAGTCCCCCATAAAAAAATAGTTGCATGTATGATTTTTAAAGGAAACTTATATTATTGATATTTAAAAAAAAATCAGAGTGTACAATTCACACGCGGTGGAAGTGAAACCTTCAGAAAACCAAAAGAGACAAGAGTGGGAAGGCTACGAAGCACCGCACAAAGAGGAGACCGATTATACTATCTCATTCTCTCGTAGGCTAAATCCTATAGATGTATGTGTGTGTCTCTTTTTGGTGTCGCTATTTTTCTTTCATCGAATTTCAAATCACAACGGTACTGAAGAAGTTTTCACTTCAACGTATTAACGCAGAAAGTTTCATTCCCGACGGTGCGCAATCTCTGTAAATGTGTGAACAAGAATTGTACATAAAATTATTGCGGGTAGAAACTACATGAAATGGAGATAAATGATAAGTGTAAACATTGTAATTTTGGGATCTTCCGTTGATCCTATCGAAGGTTGGCTATCATCTTTCAGGGCGTATTTACCCCGCAGGTTGCACTCTCATTCCGGATCAAGTCAGCCGAACTGCACTCTATATGGATACAGAAAAGTTTCTGTCTTCTAAAGTATTTTGGGACCTATTTAAGATCTATCTCCTAAATCTTAACAATGTGAACTTTTCATTTCACAATGTTTTATGCCTTCTTTCGTTTGATATAACTACGGAAACAAACCATCGAATGGAAACTATCTTAAATATATTTTTTTTATTTTCAAGGACTAAGCAAAGTTTTAAATCTGTTCTTCTGATAAATGTATGTTATATTTTGACCTAAGACCTGTCCCTGGACAATTTGGACATGTCACTTGTTCCCAATTTCCATTCACCATCTCAAGTTGAATGGCGGTTTTAGCTCAATGAGTACCTATTTACTGATTGCTGATTTCCTCAAAACAATCTTTGCCATTTGAAAAATCTACGCTTCAATCGAATCTCTTCTTTTTCTGGTGCAATGATCGCAGTGATTCAGCCGTATCTTGGGAATAAACGCCATTTTATGACCTTCCGAATTCGCAAGAATTTATTGATCTACGCAGAATCATTATGACTGGCCAATCTTCTATACGTCTGTCTATATATATCACACCTACTTGTTGGATATTTTCATCTCGAGTCGAACTGCCGATGCCGAGGCGATCGCTCTCATTAGGCGACTTGCAATTTGCAATATATTTATCTAATTTTTTAGTTAATTGAGTTACGCCATTCGAATGTATGCCAACTTCTTAAAAATTACATGATTAGCACTGTCTAGATTTAGATAGGCATATGATGAGAAAATGTTATTATGTTTTTTGTGGGCATCTGCAAAAAAAGGTATCGTAACTGTAGTTACCACAAGTGATTTTCAATGTTTTAATTAGGCAACTAGACTTAGCTAGTTGTAGCACTAAAATTTGATTGCTTTCGTTGAATTTTTGTATGTAACAACTAGGTCGTTCCATTTTTGTAAATAACCACGCAGAAAAGTGATTAGCACTTTCCAAAATTTACGGTTCCTAAATAAATATAAGTAATGCTTATCAATATAAAATATACAACGACCATCTTATAATTCATTTTCCCAACAAAGATGATTTATTTCAGAGTTAACTAATTGAAGTAATTACCCCAATATATTATTTAATGATCTCCGTACATGTTTTTGTATGTTTTCTGGTGGTATGTCTGTACTGAGGTCCTGATTACTAAGTTGAGCATTGATGATAGTATGTCCCTGATCGAACTGTCTTTAGTTTCAATTGATGATGCTGTTGGACGCATGTGTTTTCTTTGCATTAAGGAGGACTTTGTAACTTATCTTCTGATATGTTTATGAGGAAGATGGAGAGGGTACAATGAAACCACCTTTGTGGCATGTCTTTACTGATATATTCTCGACTTTAACACAATATTTCGAATCGAGCCTTGTCGCAGTCTTCTCATGTAAAAGTTATGGCACTGAAAGCTGAGATGGCGGCCCCCATTGCCGGACCTAATAAAATGTATTACACGGCGGATATTAATTTATTTATTGAAGTTTATTAGTAACGTAGAAACCAAATGTAAAAATACAGACAAAATACTTATCTAAATTGGTGAAAAATAAGCAAAATGTATGAATTCGAAAAAGATTAACATTCAAAATTTACTGCTGAAGGAGGTGTCGATTTTTAAACATTATGGGAAGGTTTTGACTTAATTGAGCACATATATTGATTTAAATTAAAACACTATCATCTTCAGATCAACCTATTTACAGCTTCTATGTCTATATAATCATTATGCCGGGTGCTACGCACTCGTTAATATTGTGCATTGCCTTTAGTTATAGCGTAAGTATATCTTCGACTTATTGATAATAGGTAGGTTATACCTACTAATTACTCGTTTGTGCAGTGCTTGCATCTCATTGTTCTCATCGGTCCATTCTCCAATAGCTCGCTTCTCCGTTGCTACGGCCTCTGCTGCAGTAATAATAATAATAATAACATAAACCTGATTTGTCCTCAGTCCTTCGCCCACGCGTTGTAACCCTTTATCCCTGCAATAATGGCGGGCGGGTGTCAGGGAACTGCGGCCAAGGTCATCCCTCCGGAGCCGGCCAAAGCAGCCGGCCGCAACTTGCATACAAAGAACAGCACTTGGGCTACGAACGATACCAAGAGACAGATTTGCCCAGAGACAGGGATATAATAGTTTTGTAAGCGAAAGGAAAAAGGAGATGAGTCCGGGTACAAGTTGCGTACAAAGAAAAGCACTGGGCTCTGAATCCTGACTTGTCCAGTGACAGTGGGTTATTATACTTAATGATTCTGTAAACAAATGTAAAAAGGAAGATGAGTCGGGTTATTATACTTAATGATTCTGTAAACAAAGGTAAAAAGGAAGATGAGTCAAATGTTACATAGGAAGAACAGCATTTGGGCTCCGAATGGATACCAACAGCCAGATTTGCTCTACTTACAATAATTTTGCCCGCGAATGGAAAAGAGAGTTGAGTCAAAATATCGAAATTTGAGTTCGCTAAATTTGCATTTTGTCCTGCAAGGAAAAAATGGCTTTGGCTACCAGATTTGAATGGTCAGGTACTTCCTGATCATTCCTTCCTCACATGCCTCTCCTGTTCATTTCAACCTCACAAAATACCCTAATTGTACCTATTCAAAATTGGGAACGCCATGGCCTTCAGCATGTGGAAACTCTTCGTCTGTCTATCCAGCATATTGAATAGCATGTCTATATTAGTTAATACCCAATGACTTATTTCCACGTTTTCCCATTCGCTCAAACAATGATTCACAATGTGTTTTTCTTTTTTCCACTGGCTCTTGTGCAGTGTATTAAAAAAAAATGATCTTCCTCGTGTGTCTTTTGATCCTGTTCGCCGCCCCTGGCCGACACTATCAGAGCCCGTTCACACTTCCGTCGTAATAACGGAGGTGGGTTCCGTCGTTATGACGGAAGCCCTAGGCCCCTGTTCACACTTCCGTTTTCAAGACGGATCCTACTCTACGAAAACAACGACCAAAACATTTTATCATTCTTCAGTAGACGGTCGTGCGCACTGCGCAATGCAATGCAAATATTGCAAATTTTACTATTATAAAAGTTCCTCTTAGTTTGGGCCGTAAAAGGCCGACAGCAAAAACTTTCCCTTGGGGCTGCCATAAATAGTTATAGGTGCTATTTGAAATGTACACATACCTACTTAAAAAAACAATTTAAATAATAAACTTTTTCTTCAAATCGGGAATGTATTGATGTAATACCAGCCATAAAATTACTTCAGGGGTCGGACCTTATTTGTTCAAACCGTGGGAGAATATTTTGTTTGCATACTTGAAAAGGAGAAAGTACGCGAAAATCATCCAGCAATTATTATAACTAAAATGACTAAAAAACATGAATGATATGACTAAATATTTTCTTGAGATTAAATAGAAAAAATCGCATTCTGGAACGAACATGTATATTATATAATAATATTATAAACGCCAAACGCGCGCCCCATAAAAACACAGTTTGCCTGCTCGCTTGCGTCTGGGAGCGGGCGGTGGTGAAGTGTGAAGCGGGGTGTGGCGGGTTCAAAACGGATCCGTCGTCCCGCCGTATAGTGTGAACAGCTCCATTGAAATGTATGAGCCAGCGCGTTCCTTTCCGGCTTCACGACGGACACTCTGCGTAGGCGAACTCTCCGGCAAAAAATGACGGATCCGTCTTCACGCCGGATCCGGCAAGTGTGAACAGCTCCATAGAGCCACTACAGCGGCTAGGGCCTCCGTCGTAATGACGGAACCCACCTCCGTTATTACGACGGAAGTGTGAACGGGCTCTCATCCGATTGGTCGCCGGCCGTCCGCGGTCTCTGGATTTAATGAGTTTATTGAATGAACCGACCTTCAGCGACCCACACCGCCCCACCCCCCTTCCTACCGCCACCCGCCCGCCTCCCTGCGTCGGCATTTATTCGCGAAAAATCGACATACAAAAAATCATTTAGCAACACTTCAGGGCTGGACCGCGTTACGGCACTCAAACCTTATGAGCGTAATACACGAGCCCGATTTTCATCCCGATTCCAATAAGAGACAAAAGTCAACATTTTTCGATTTGCGCGATCGCTATTTTCACCTCTATTTTTATATCTAGGATTTCAATTGTCATCACTGCAAACAACACATGAACCATACTGTTTGTTGTGATGCCTACTGAAATCGTAGGTATGAAAATAGAGTTGAAAACAGCGATCGCGTAAAGCGAAAAATGTTGACTTTTGTCTCTAATTGGAATCGGGCTCGTGTATTACGCTCATTAGTAAAGCTCTCGATGCGCAATTTCATATCTATTACGCGGTTCCGCCGAGAACCTCTATTATTTTTTATGTGAAAACTTATTTAGCACCGTTGTGATTTAAAACTCAATGAAAGAGAATGAGATAGCAATAAAATATTTATTTTATTCACGGGTACTCCATATAATACGATAAATCCACGGTCCCACGCAAGTCCCCTTTAGTGTAGTGGTATAAAGCGCCTGAAGAACCTTTGCAAACGGCAGGGATCGAATCCTCAGAAATCAAAAAAAAAAGTTTTTGTAAAATCAATGTCCAATCTTCAAAGCACTCCAAAATGAACAGGCAAAAGAAAACACAAAAGAAAGCGACTCCGAAGATAAAACCATAAATACTAATAAGATGACCAAATGTACCTATAGGAAAATGTGCACTGGAATTCGACGACAAAAATATTGAAAAAAATCATCATTTACATTGATAAAAAAGTGCTTCGGAGTCTCCCCACTCTTTTCTACTTTAGTTTTCAGAAGGTTTCACTTCTACCGCGTGTGAATTGCGCACTCTGATTTTTTTAAATTCAGTTTTCATGTGAATTAAGTAATGATAATACAATAGTTTTATTTATATTTTGGAATGTAAAGTAGGAATGATGGGCACTGTAAATTTTACAATGTTTTGTGAACACCTCACTTGGAGAAACTTGTACTGAGGTGTTCAGTGTGTTCACGTGTTTGACTTTGCTGACTATTAGGTTAAAAAAAATTTTTTTACCAAATAATAAGTTCTGGAAAATTTGTACCTTTTGTTTTGATCCAGACTGAAATCTTTTGATTATTGATAATATGATTTGACCATTGCAAAAAAAAATTCATTGACGAGGTAGAGCCCGTTCACACTTCCGTCGTAAAAACGGAGATGGGTTCCGTCATTACGACGGAGGCCCTAGCCGCTGTAGTGGCTCTATGGAGCTGTTCACACTTGCCGGATCCGGCGTGAAGACGGATCCGTTATTTTTTGCCGGAGAGTTCGCCTACGCAGAGTGTCCGTCGTGAAGCCGGAAAGGAACGCGCTGGCTCATACATTTCAATGGAGCTGTTCACACTATACGGCGGGACGACGGATCCGTTTGAACCCGCCACACCCCGCTTCACACTTCACCACCGCCCGCTCCCAGACGCAAGCGAGCAGGCAAATTGTGTTTTTATGGGGCGCGCGTTTTGCGTTTATAATATTATTATATAATATATATGTTCGTTCCAGAATGCGATTTTTTCTATTTAATCTCAAGAAAATATTTAGTCATATCATTCATGTTTTTTAGTCATTTTAGTTATAATAATTGCTGGATGATTTTCGCGTACTTTCTCCTTTTCAAGTATACAAACAAAATATTCTCCCACGGTTTGAACAAATAAGGTCCGACCCCTGAAGTAATTTTATGGCTGGTATTACATCAATACATTCCCGATTTGGAAGAAAAAGTTTATTATTTAAATTGTTTTATTTTTAAGTAGGTATGTGTACATTTCAAATAGCACCTATAACTATTTATGGCAGCCCCAAGGGAAAGTTTTTGCTGTCGGCCTTTTACGGCCCAAACTAAGAGGAACTTTTATAATAGTAAAATTTGCAATATTTGCATTGCGCATTGCGCAGTGCGCACGACCGTCTACTGAATAATGATAAAATGTTTTGGTCGTTGTTTTCGTAGAGTAGGATCCGTCTTGAAAACGGAAGTGTGAACAGGGGCCTTGGGCTTCCGTCTTAACGACGGAACCCCTCTCCGTTTTTACGACGGAAGTGTGAACGGGCTCGTAGAGGTATAGGATTCGCCTTGTGGTAGAGCCAGTTGTTATGACTCAGCCCCCGAGGTAGCCTCGCCTAAACGAGCCTTATCGAACAATGCACAATGCATTCTTCAACTACTCGCCCCCAGTCACATAAACCAATAACGTACGCGCTTTATCGTCATTTTAGTATTCGCAGAAAATCGTTTCAACCATTTGTTGATTTATTTTAAACAGTGTCCATTGAAACAAACGCAGACGTGTACTTTTAAATAAAATAAAATGTTTGGAATTTTATGTATATTTCTTATACAAACTCCTGATAATAATATTTATGTTATTTATTTTTCAAAACAACCACGGCAAGCGAGCCTCTAGCAGCGCGCCTTGCTTGGATTGCATTCCTACATTTGGATTCTTGTTTTGCTCGAGTTCCTCTGTTTTTAATTTTTTATTGTACCTACGTATTATTATTTAAATGTGAAATTAAATAAAATTTCTACAAAAGTTGAAAACCAAAATGATTTTTTAAAAAACTTCATTGCTGTGACATTTCGTTTTGATAGTTTTTCTGAGCGGTTCTAATACGCTTTTTATTGAAATTTATTTAAAGGAGCACTCATTTACATTTATGAGTTTCCTTTCGTATTGATTTGGTGATAATGCGTTGAGTATATTAATAAACATTTCTCATGTTTAAAATTATATTACAAAGAGATTGGCTGCTAAATGGTCTCTGGCCATTTATTCGAAGATTTATTAAATTTAATAAAAATTTAAATTTAATTAAAAATAATTTCATATTTTCATCGATTCCGCACCTGGTAGTAGATGGCTAGTTGTAGCATAAACTGCGTAATGGTCCTACTGTTAAGAGCTCCGTTGTAACCTCTATTTCTGTAAAATTGGCTGTTATTTTGGCTGTATGTAGTTAAACCTCTATGAACTAGTCCCACCGAGAGGCCGTACGTGACGTCATCTTTCTAGTATCTGTTTTTTTTCGTTTTCATATAAGACGTATGAGGATTAAGAAGACGACCATCAACGACGTACGTATGAGATTTCGTTGGGGCTAGTTTAACGACGGTGATGCTTCAAGGTACGGACACCCATGCTCATAAATAGGCATTTTTGCGTGCACGCTTAATATTAGCGTGCTCTTCAACTGTTAAAATTGGCTTGATTTAAGCATACACTTGAATAAGCGTGCTCAAAGCAAACAATTGAACACACCTTCCTGTAACAGGTTCTCGGTGAAAGAAAAAAAAGAATCAAAACAGTTTCAGTTCCCTGTAATGATCGATACTAGCATGCTCATAAGCAAACCTGTTCAGACATGCTAAGAGCACACCCCTTCTACTCGCGCCTCGGGTAGCGTGCTCACAAATAAACCGGTAGTGATTTGTGTTAACTAGCAATTTTTAGAAATTTAATTAAAATTAAATTTGATAATCTTATTATCGAGTTCTGCAAGTATTTTAGGATGTTAGTTACAGCTGTTTTGACAGTTTGAAAATGACCTTACAAGTCGAAACAGCGTAAACTAAAAAACATCCTAAAATACTTGCAGAACTCGATAATAACATTATCAAATTTAATTTTAATTAAATTTCTAAAAATTAAAATGGAGTTCTACGAATTAAACACAAAAACAATTGGAATACAATTGAAATTAAAAAAAAAAAACTTTTTCACTTTGTTCCACTTATTTATTATTACCAGGACCGGTTTCATCCTACTACGGACATTTTCAGACTGGTAGTTGAAACTCCTATGCTATTGATTTTATACAAACTTAGGCAGGGGTACACAACATTGTCTAGTATAGTATAGTAGGTATTATAAGTTATTTTGTTAATTTAGGGTACATTAGGTAATTATTTTTTATTTTTATTTATTTAATATTTGTTTGTTTTTACAATAATTATACATTTTTTTTACTTATATTAAACAGATTTGTAATATTAATGTAATAAAAGCCTTTCCTCACCATAAAGAGACAAGGCTCTTGTGTTTGGTGAGTGAATTCATACTCAATTATGTTATCATTTGAATAGGTGAATAATAATATTGCAACTATTAACAATAGATATAGTAAGAGAAACTTGAGATGTGTCGATTAACAGATTTAAATGAATTGAAATAGTAATGTAACTCTTACAGTTATTTCAGGTAAATTTTTAATTTAGTTTGGAATTTACTTTTATTTTCAATAATTTTTACTTCTAATGGGAGTTTGTTGAAATAATTTATACCATGATACAGATAGGAATTTTGGATGTGCTTGGTATTAAATTTTGGGATTTTTATATTGTTTTGATATCTTGCTGAGATATTGAAATGTAATTTTTTTAGCTGTATTTCTTTGAAAGTTTGTAGAATTGAATATTTTTTATATAAATTGTCTATTGTAGTTACTTTGAATATTGAAAAGATTTTTTCGGTAGAAAATGTAGATGGTTTTTTCAATATAATCTTAATTATTAATCTTTGAACTATTTTGAGAGGATTTAAAATAACATCATATGTTCCTCCCCATCCTATAATACCGTATTGTAATATAGATTGAACAATTGCATAGTACACTCTTTTTAGGTTTTCCAGTCTAAGAATATTTCTGAGTCTTATAAATATATATATACATTTCCTAATTCTTTTGACAAGTTCACAAATATGTGTTTTCCATTTAAAATGTTGATCTATATATACACCAAGATATTTAATTTTGGAAGTTGATTATAAAGTGTATTTTTAAAAATTTATACGGTGCTCCAGATTTTATGTCCGGGTTGAATCTTTCCCAAATGAAAGACTAAACCCTTCCACACACTTTTCCACAAATGAATATCTAGTAAATGAACGCAATGTAAGTGCACTATATAAGAATAAAACAATACAAGAACAATACGTCAATCCACTAGAAACATAATGGGAAAATATTTCACCGACTCCAGATATTTTCATATCAGAGGGTTCGGCTCTGATGAAATCCTAACTGGTCCGATAAATCCTACTGATCCCTCAATATAAATATTTAAAAAATCTTTCGTAATCCTACATGTATTTAAAATGACCGACTTTTGCATTTTTATGTACAAATTTTTTGACAAATCTAATACGCCTAAATTTTGAATGAGAGAGCTAGGTATAATGCCAGTAGCCGAAATAACAAATGGTAATATTTTTATAGTCTGAGAATGCCAAATTCTTTTAATTTCATTTCCTAAATCTGTATATTTTCTTATTTTTTCAGAAACAGTTTTCTGAATATTACAAGAATTTGGAATAGCGACATCAATGATATAAGTTATTTTCTTAATTTTGTCATGTAAAACTATATCGGGTCTATTATGACTAATTGTTCTGTCTGTCAGAATAGTTTTATCATAATAAATTTTATAAAATTCATTTTCTAAAAATGAATTTGGTTCATATTCATAATATGGTACATTACGGCAGTCAATCAAGTTATGTTTAATTACCAAACTTTGGTGAATTATTTTTAAAACTTGATTGTGCCTAAATGTATACTCGGACGGCGCTAATACAGAACATCCCGATATAATATGTTCTATAGTTTCCGGAAAAGCCAAACATTTTCTACATAAATCATCAATTTGATTTGCATCTTTGATGATATGCTTCCTATAATTTTTAGTATTAATGACTCTATCTTGTATGGCAAGCATAAAGCCTTCTATTTCTGCGCTCAACTCTCCAATACTCAACCATTTGTTTGACGAAAATTTGTCAACATATGTTTGGTTGAGATAATTGAAGTGTTTTGCGTGAAGAATTTTATTTGACCAGGAATCTAATAATTCCTGGTTGGTATTTATAAGAATGCTGGCATTCTCGTCGTATAAATTTAATGGTGAAATATTTCTATCTGCCTTGCAAATAATTTTGTGCATTTCTGAACTATCAGCTTTCCTATGGAAAAAAATTTCTTAGCATTTCAACCTGATTATGTTTTAAAGATGTTATTTTGACTATACCTCTACCTCCTAAATTTCTGGGTAAATTAATTCGTTCTACAGCTGAATTTGGATGATGGCAATGAAATTTAGTTAATGTAGTTCTAATCAATCGTTCTAAGCTATCTAAATCTGTATTAGACCATTTAATTATGCCAAATGAGTAAGTTAATAGAGGTATTGCCCAAGTATTTATCGCCTTTACTAAATTTTTAGCAGATAGATTGCATTTCAAAATTTTTCTGATCCTAGTTTTAAATTTAATCCTAATATCATTTTTAATACTAGTATGATCTAATCTATTTGATTGCGGATATCCTAAATATTTATAAACCTCACCCCCTTTCATACTTTCAATTTTGAAATTTCTAAATATACCCTCGTCTCCATCTACAATTTTACCTTTCTCTATATGGATCGTTCTACATTTATCTAAACCAAAAGTCATTTTAATATCATCTGAAAAATTTTTAACTACTTTAATCATTTTCTCTAAATTTGGTTCAGAATTCGAATATAATTTTAAATCATCCATAAATAATAAATGAGAAATTATATTTCTCTCTCTAGTATTACCTTTAATTTTTATTCCAAACTTGCTTTTAATTAACATTTTAGATAGAGGATTTAATGCTAAGCAAAACCAAAGAGGACTCAATGAGTCTCCTTGAAAAATCCCTCTTTTTATTGAAATGCCCGGTAATGAATGATGTTACACAGTAAGTAGATATTTTTATTTCACATGAATATAAAAGAATTTATATAATTAAAAAGGTTTGTGATTTCTGAAATTTTATTTTTGTAATGTTGGGATATTCCCTCCTTGTTGCTTAGGGCTTATTGTCAAATATTGGTAGCACTAAAGTAATTATTATTATTAGGGTTCTCCACATATTTGGGTTATTACATTTTTAAATTACATACTTAAATTATACCACTGCTCTCTGAAGTATTTTACTTCAGAGCAGTGGTAAATAGTAAAATACGTTTTAACATAAATAAGTTTTTTTTTTATTTCAATTCTATTACAATGGAATTCCACCACGAATTAACAGTGCAAAAATTAGATTCAACAAAAACAATTAATAATTAATTAACTTAAGCAATGTTTTACACATAAATGCCACTAAGTTGCAATTTGTTAAAGTAACATGCTTTTGTGCTAATTATGAGCATGTATGTCCGTAGCTTTAACCTCTCTTTTTAAAATAGTTGTTTTTATTTCAAAAATTTTGGAAATCATTTCAACATGCAAACTCTTAATTTCCACGTGTCCCGCATCTGTTATGAGCCAGATGGTTGTTAGTACAATAATGGGTTGTAGTAATGAAATGAGCAGCGACTACTGATCACCGTGTTTAGCGAGCAGCTCCGGGCGTCCGGCGTCCGGCGTCCGGCCCTGCTGGAGATTCGCGGCGGACCCATGTGGGTCAGTGCCGTGGCCTCGTCTGTCGCCCCTCCCCCGCCTCCACCCACCGACCAGACCATCCCAGACCCAACCGACACCCCCCTACCAACTACCAAGACATCGCTGTCCGCTTACCTGCTACCTGCATAGGCAACTAACGAATCACTATACTTCTTAAACCATTTGATAACATCTGTGAAATTATCTAAATGTATAAGTACACGCTAAACTTTAATACCCACCTGACGTTAATACAGAAATCGCCGCAACAGGCAAGTTTAAGGTCAATGCGGCATGCCTCCCTGCTTGTATTCCACTATATAACTACTCCCCCATGCCTTTCTCTGTCGCACGTATGTTTTACGCATCTTTCTCTTTCGCTTACGGCCATTGTTAAGTCAGTAAAGTGACTACACCTGCGCGAGAATGGATCGTATCAAGTTCCGATCGACTTTTTTTGGCGCGTACTGTACCTACTGTTATATTCTCCAGACCTTTGCTATAAATCACACGCATTAATGTCAACCTTTTACGCACTCATGCGTTTCCAACAAATGCATTATTTTAATTGAAAACGATTAACAAATATCGAAGGATTAAGCAAGCCCAAAAACTGATTCTTGCATAACCATTTTTTGTGCCTAGTAGGTACTTACCTATGAGTCTCCCCACCATTCCTCTATTCGGGAATACTGAAAATAGAACCTATATAAACGAGGACTTAGCATTTCTCGAGGTTCACTTTGTTCACTCTTATTTCTTATTACGTGCAGTCTCCACGCTGCACTTTTGTTCGCTAATTGACATTGTCTAAATTATAAGTTGATTATCTTAAATAAAGTTATTAAATCTAAACTTCCAAGTTATCATTCCTACACGGTACTACTTCCAAGATATCACCTACATTACCTCAAGACATCACCTTAATCTGCATACTTCATAAACTGCAGATATCCTCATCAGCAAATCCATCGACAACCGGAGAGAATTTCTCGAATACTGCTCGCTGCGAGGGAGTTATTATTATTTTCTGCGTCCTCAACCGAGGGTCGTAGCAAAATTGGTGTCAGAAGTGGGATAGTTTAATCGCTATCATCGATAGTTTAATCGCTATCAACAGCTACGGATAGCTGATATTTCTTCACGCAAGGATCTTCTGTGACGACGGAAGACCATCTCCAATAAGGACACGAAAGACTAGTTTGGCGGACATTCTCCTCGGAGAAATCTTTCCTCGGAAAGCAGGTGCGGCTCTCACCTGAAACCCCTGTCTACCTCACGACATCGACGGAGCCTGGAGAAGGAAGAAAAGGCAACAACGTGGACAACGGAAGCTTCGCGCAGTCCAGCGTCTACGGTGAACTTCAGTTCTTCAAGCAGCCAAGAATCCGATCCTGATATTCCCGACAACGAGCTCGAGATCTTCACTCCACCTTCTCTTCAAAATGAATTGGGCACTCATCGTTTTTCTACTGTGAGTACATAAAAATTTTTGTCCTGTAGAAATTTTTATTCCTTGCTTCCAATTCCTCTTAGACGTGTCATTAGTGTAACCCTTTTCATTCTTACTATTTGTACCGTGAACCGTACATTAGTAAAAATTTATATTTCTTATAAAAAAATTTAAGAAATATTTTATATTTTTTCAACATAAAAATATTCTTATTAATTTCGCGTAACAGATATAAAATTCGTAAAAACAAAACGTATATAAATTAAATTAATTTCTAAAATTATTAACAAACAATTCAATTAAAAAAAATAAAAAATGGCTACTGCTTCAGCCTCATCAACTTCAAATTCTAACGAAACAATCTTACCTTTACCTGTTTTGTTTAAATTTATAAAATCTTACGACGGAAACAGAGAAAAACTCTGCGCGTTTTTAACAAATTGCGATAGAGCTGTAGCGTTAGCTACGCCTAATCAGCAGAATACATTACTTTCGTATATTTTAACTTCACTAGAAGGTCAAGCAGAAGTTATATGCGCAAACCATGTAATTAATAATTGGACGGAACTTAAGGATTTACTTAAGAGATCATTCGGAGAACGCAAACATTACGCTCATTTATTGCTAGAACTTCAAAATTGTAAACAATTCCATAATGAAAGTGTTTCTCAATATATACTTAGAATTGAAAATTGCATTAAAAACTTGTTAGTATCAATAAATCAAAATAATAAAGATCCTGCAGAAATGTTAGGCAGAACAGCCAGCATCCAAGAACTTGGAATGCAAACATTTATGTACGGGACTAATCCATCAATCGCCACGATACTAAGATCGAGGAATCCTAAAGATTTAAATGAAGCTTTCACAATCTCATTAGAAGAAGAAAGAATAAATAAATTACTAAACTCATCCAAAATTAATAATAATTCAATTAAATCATGTACGATTTGTGGAAAATCGGGACATTCTAATTACAATTGCTATAAAAATAAAAATAAAAATGACAATTTCAACAATCGTAAAGTCATGTTCGTAAAAAATAATTATAATAATAAAAATTTTACCCCAAATTCGGGATCCAATTATAATAAACATAAATATAATACAAATAGAAAAATGTGCAGGCATTGTAATAAACCTGGTCACGTAATAGAAGACTGCAGAAAATTAAAATACGAGAATGAAAATTCTAATTCTGCAGCTCCTAATAATTATTCGTCTTCCCAACCAAGGAAATATGATTCGAAGGTGAATCATTTAAACTCCAGGTCTGCAGTAGAGTCCCGAGCCGATCTACTGTAAGTCACGAGCTAGGCTCAGGAGTTTCAGAACATTCCATGCTAATTTCAAAAAAAAATAATAAATGCATTAATACAATTGTATATTATACGCCATCTCATTCGGATACGTTGCGCCATGTCATTTTACAATTACCTACAAATGGTATTATTTTTAAAAGACATTTTCTTGTCGACACTGGAGCAGCTGTATCTCTCATCAAGGCACACTGTCTTGGCGAAGATAGCACCGTAAATTCGGGCAAAATTATTGAGATAAATGGCATCAGTCGATCAAAAGAATCGATTGAATCTCTTGGAATTGTTCAAATGAAAATAAGTCTTCAAAATGAGACTATTATTCACGATTTCCACGCGATGGATAGTGAAATGTTAAACCTTGGGTACGATGGTATTTTAGGGAACGACTTTTTTGAAAGCAAAAATGCTAAAATTGATTTTGAAAATAATGATTTAATAATAAACAATTCTTATTTGAAACTACATGTTTCTGATCCTAATGAGCACTTGACTCCTATTTTAACATTATCTCCTAGATCAGAAACTGTTATTCAAATCGATGTTTTAAACCCTGAAATAAAAGAAGGGATAATTGATATAAAAATACCTATTGAAGGTGTATATTTAGCTAATGCTATAACTAAGGTCGATGCGAACAATAAATCGTATTGTACCATTTTAAATTCAACAAATGAATATGTTGATATAAATTGTATGAAAGTCTATTTAGACCCTATTCCTGAAAATATTTACCATTTTAATCAAAATTATAATGATAACGGTAAAAAACGTAAAGATTTAATTCGTGATCAAATTTGTACAGATCACTTGAATTCAGAGGAAATCAATTCCTTATTAGATATTTGCGATAAGTATAATTCTATATTTTATCTCGAAGGCGATAAACTTACGGCAACCGATGCTATTAAACATCGAATTATAACAAATACTCAAAGTCCAATACATTCAAAAAATTATAGGTACCCCGAGGTACATAAAGAAGAAGTAAATAAACAAATAGACAAAATGTTACAAGACGGAATTATCCAACCAAGTGTTTCACCATGGTCAGCTCCTATATGGGTTGTACCTAAGAAAAACGACTCCTCAGGAAAACCTAAATGGAGGATAGTCGTCGACTATCGCCGTCTCAATGACGTCTCCGTGGGTGACGCCTATCCGCTACCCCACATTGTTGATATTCTAGATCAATTAGGTCATTGTAGATATTTTACAACACTTGATCTTGTAAGTGGATTTCATCAAATACCTATGCACGAAGATGATATTCCAAAAACTGCTTTTTCTACTCCCAATGGACATTATGAATATACCCGTATGCCTTTCGGTCTGAAAACGGCACCCGCCACGTTCCAAAGGTTAATGAATAACGCATTAATCGGATTACAAGGATTATATTGCTTTGTTTATCTAGATGATATTGTCATCTACGCAAACTCCGTAGAAGATCACGCAAAAAAACTTACAGCTATATTTCAAAGACTTGCTGATAATAACTTAAAAATTCAACCGGATAAGTGCCATTTCATGCGAAAGGAAGTTACTTATCTAGGTCATTTAATTTCTGACGAAGGTGTCACACCTAACCCCGAAAAAATAAAAGCAGTCTCTGAATTTCCGATTCCCAGGAACCCTAAAGAAATTAAATCTTTCTTAGGTCTAGCTGGTTATTACCGAAGATTTATCGAAAATTTCAGTAAAATTACAAAACCTTTAACAAGTCTTTTAAAGAAAGATATTAAATTTGATTGGAAAAACGAACAGCAAAATGCTTTCGATACCTTGAAAGAAAAATTAACCTCATATCCTATCTTACAATACCCGGATTTTACGAGAGAATTCGTACTAACTACGGATGCCTCAAATTATGCAATAGGCGCAATTTTAAGCCAAGGGAAAATTGGAGAAGATTTACCAATATCTTATGCGTCTAGAACATTAAATAGTGCCGAAGGTAATTATAGTACATCCGAGAAGGAACTCTTAGCTATTGTTTGGGCTGTAGCACATTTTCGCCCTTATATTTTCGGAAGAAAATTTAAAATTTATACCGATCATAGACCATTAAAATGGTTAATGAACGTCACTAATCCAAGTAGCAAACTGTTGCGTTGGCGATTAAAACTCGAAGAGTACGAATACGAAATCGAATATAAACCAGGCAGAGTTAATTCTAACGCCGATTGTTTATCTCGTATTCCTATAAACATTATTACCGAAGAGGAAAATTCACCCTCTCCAGATATTATTGATCAACTTTTAAATGAACCATGTTTCGACGAAATAAATGCCGACGACTTAGAAGATTGTCTTAATAATCTATCTACGAATAATTTAGAGATTGATAATAATTATATAGAAATAGATGAAGGTGTTGTTAACCCTGTAGGAAATAATACCGATAATGATACTTACGAAAATTATATAAGATTTTACGCAGCTAAAAATAAGCCAAATATATTTAGCTTTAATGAACATGATTCATTCTTTATAAATAATATGTCTAAAAATATGGCATATCCAACATCAATCGATCTAGATGATCAAAACCCTTTTTGTGCTGAAATATTATTAAATTGTTCAGACACTGACGAACTTTTAGAATTACCAAAAACACTGTTTGGTATTCATGAATCTAAATCTATAGATAATAAAAAATCCTATTTTCATTGTTTTACTAAGACTCACTATTTCGATAAAACAACCCCTAAAGATATTTTCTTAACACTTAAAAACTTAAGATCGAAACTCATCGAAAAACGTGTAACTGAAATTACGTTACCAAACTTTCAAAACCCTTTTGACTCTGTACCTTTTATAAAAATAAAAGAAATCATTCAATATCTTTTTAGAAACTTAAAGATTAAAATTAATATTAATCACAACAAAATTATTAATCCTTTAACTTCACAAATCCCTATAATATTAAAGGAATGTCATGATAGCCCTATGTCAGGACATCCAGGTTTCATCAGAACCTATAATCGGATCAAGGAAAGATACCGATGGGAAAAAATGAAAGACGATATTGAGAATTATGTAAAAAATTGTATTCACTGTCAGAAAAATAAAACTGACAGAAGAAGTTATAAAGCTCCAATGGAAATAACGACAACTTCCACGGAAGCTTTTGAAAGAATTGCGGTCGACATAGTCGGACCACTTAGCGAAACTGCTTCAAATAATAAATATATAGTCACTTTTCAAGATGATCTAACTAAATTTTCGCAAGCCTATGCGGTTAGCTCTACAGAAACAGAAACTGTTGCTAATTGTCTAGTTAAATTCTTTTCTCACTACGGAATACCAAAATCAATCCTCACGGATCAAGGTGTTCAATTTACAAGCAACTTAATGAAAAATCTTACGAAACTATTTAAAATTAAACATTTAAAAACTACTGTGTATCACCCACAGACTAATGGAGCATTGGAACGCTCTCATTCTACTTTGAAAGATTATCTTACGCATTATATAGATAACGATCAATCAAATTGGGACGATTATATCCCTTTAGCTATGTTTTCGTATAATACAAGTACACATTGTACAACCAAATTTACTCCATACGAACTTGTCTTTGGACATAAACCTATTTTACCAAGTTCTTTGGAAAACACTGATTCAAATCCAACATATGAAAGTTACCTGAATCAATTAAAATATAAATTCGCTATTACTAGATCAATTGCCCGTGAAAGAATCGGACATGCTAAAGAAACTTCCAAAAAATATTACGATAGAAACGTATATAATAATACTTATAAAATTAACGACTTAGTATTACTTAAAAACACGAATAAACCTAAATCATTAAGCAAGAAGCTTACTCCTAATTGGAAAGGACCGTACAAAATCGTACAAGTCCATAATAATCAAAATGTTACTATTAAAATGGAAAATAACTCTCTTAAAAGATTCCATGTAAACAGAATTAAGCCATATCGCGCTTTATCTCCTGTTCCAGGTACTTCAAGACAAACTTAATCTTTTCACAAGATGTCCAACCAATATCGACTGGAAATGGACTTTTCTTCGATCAAATTGGAAAACTTAAAGTATATAATGACGATTGGAAAGTCATTACTTATCTAAATATTAGTACTTTTCCTAGACAGATACAAATCCTAGATGATAATTATGCTTTAACTAAAAGCACTTGTTCAAAATACTTATCATATATTCCAAATGATAATTGTAAAGATCTTTTAAAACCAGTTTTAAATATTATAAAGAAATGTAAAACTAAATACGAATCGATAACGCACCTTGTTTCAAACAAACGCTCAAAACGCGGTTTAATTGACGGTGTCGGAAAACTATTCAAAGCTGTTTTCGGAACATTAGATTCTGAAGATGCACAATATTATGATGATGCGATCGAACGCGTTATGTCTGATGATAAAGAAATTTATAATCTTATGAAAGATCAATTACAAGTCACTAAATCGACTCTGATTAATTTCAATACTACACTTGCTAAACTGAACTATGATGAATATACTATGAATAAAAATATTATAAAAATAAATAATTACTTCAAGGAAGACCACGATAAAAATAATTTACAAGAAATTAAAAACGTACTTACTTCTCAAACAAACTCTTTATTCGAGACAACAGAATACTTTTATGATCAAATTGACTCTTTAATCAATGCTATTTTATTTTCTAAACAAGGAATTTTACATCCAGATATTATAACACCACAACAATTATATTTCGAACTTAACTCGAACATTAAAAATTTACCAAGCGGAAAAGAATTCCCCTTGAGTTTGAAACTTGAAAACATACATGCTCTACTTGACGTTTCAGAATTAATTTCATATTATATTGACGGTAAACTAATCTTCATAACGAAGTTACCTTTGGTTACATCACAAGAATATAACCTTTTCCATGTAGTACCCCTACCTGTTCCAAATATTGATATCCCAAATACCTTTTCCTTAATTATTCCTAAACGTAAATACTTAGCTATTACAAAGGACAAATCTTTTTATGTATACCTTGATAATCTTAAGAATAATTGTAAAACTATTGCTAATGAAAATTTTATATGTAAGGATCTAGATGTTTTATCAACCTTCTCTGATCCAATATGCGAGACGATATTATTGTCTGCTTATATTAATGAAATACCTAACGAATGTTTTAGTAGAATTATTAAAGGCAACATACTTTTATGGCAGCCTATAAGAAACAACAAATGGATATTTACTTATTCACATCCATCTAAAATAACTATTGATTGCAAAAATAGAAATAATATTTTTGATATTAAATTATTCCACACTGGAATATTAACTTTAAATTCTAGTTGTAGAGCCTATGCTGGACTCACACAATTAATTGCAAAAAGCAATCTTATTACTGAATATGTAAACCCTGTTTCAACTTTAAATATTGTCGATGACAATTGTTGTAACATGAAAAAATATAATGAAACTCTAAATGAACTTGAACCTATAAATTTAATTAATTTGCAACACGATGACCTTAATTTGGCATCTCATAAAATCGATCAATTTAATGATGATCTTAAATCATATAATTCAAGACCACTTACGGTTAGACATTCATCAAAACTTCAAATTGTTATGTATACATTATTCACTTTTCTAACTATGTTTATAATTTACAAATTATTGAAATGTTGTAGATTCTTTAGAATACTTAATTCTTATTTTACTAATGATGACAATGATAATAAATGTTGTGTCAGGATATACAATCAATGTAATAATCCTAGACGATCCACTACAAGGATCCAACCAAGAATGACATTCAGAAATTCAGATGGGTTAAATTGCGAAAACGAAGATATACCTCTACAAGAGTTAACTTCGAATGAAAATGTTTCAAAATATAACTACAGCAACTAACTTTAAAAATGTTGCTTTCATCTTAACCTTTTCCACTCCGTCGGCCACACATTGTGGCCCAAACGATTTTGGTAGGCAGCTCCGTCGGCCAGAGGTACTGGCCCGGCGCAGGTTTAAGTTTAATCACCAATATCTATCTTCCTAAGTACATTCTACGAACTATTATTTCCGATTATTACAAAGAATTTTCGCAACATATTGGATAAACCAACATTTTTTCATTTAAATTTACCGTTAATTAGATACATTCATGTAAAAACAGATGCATCATTTTAACACACGAAATATTTTTTTTCTTCAAATATTTTCGGAACAGTCAGTCGTTATCCTGCGTTTACGACGGTTCTCCGCAGTTACTCCCACTTTTTGTGACCATATTTTTTCGTTTTGTGGAACTATTGATGTTGATATTAGTAATTGAAAGTAAAAGAATTTACGTATTCTTTAAATTAATATTCTTTGAATTAACCGTCACAGAAAATAATGATAGTTTTACTTCGAAGTGATGGTGAAGAAGTCGGTAATAATCCAAGTGATATAGATAGTGGAAGTGACATTATCCCGCCCAAAAGAAGGAGATGCGCTTATTTCAGTAAATATAGTGATGTAGAAAATATTGTGATTCCGCAAAAACCTTCAACATCCATCAATCCCACACAGTCAAGCTTTTCTGATTCAGAAAAAAAAGGAATTGAATGTCTATTAATACTCCGAATACACCACAACAACAAATATTTTTTTCTATTGGAAATACCAATGAGTCATCTTCAATTTGTGGATAGGCTAATTATTCAGCTGGTTGGAAATTGTAGAGAAGGTGTAAAAACTAGAAAAGGAAGCCATTCGGTAGATCTAGAACAGCGGTTAAATCACGTCAATCTACATGTAATAATGCCTAATATGCAGAAAAATATTAGTGATTGCATCGTTTTCAATTTGGGAGGCAGGAATGGGTACCGCTGCCCCGGGAACCATTTATTGGATAACCAACACCTCTGCCACAGGTCACCCCAAGTGGTTCGCTACGTTTGGTGACTTTGCATTGGTGCCCGGGTTCATGGGGATGCGTCTGCCCATTTACTGCGTGGCGGACCGAATCGGGAAAGACTGGTTGAGGGAGATCTTTTGATCTCTCCAGCCGGACTATATCGAACCATTGCATTACAATGCAGTGAGAGGGATGAATTCACGCATCGCCTCCCTTGGACACCCTAACCCCCAGATTCCTACCCATTCATACCATTTTCCTTCCCATCCTTTTTTTCCTTTCCTTCAAAAGACCCTCCACAAAGCAACCCCAAAGATGACATAGGCCCTGAGAATTTATTTTTCTCAGGGTCTCCTGTGTGGAGCTAATGTAAAAAAATCGTTTGTGGTTCTAATTTATGATAGAAAAGAGGGCAAATAAAATGAACAATATATTACTGTAAAAGTTGTGAAAACAAACTTGCACTTCATGTGGGATAACTTTGGACCGAATCGTGAGTTTTTTGTAATAGTAAATGTGAGACTCAAAATGTGACAGTATTATATTATGTATAATATGTAAAATACTCTAACTTGTAAACACCGTGTAGAATGTTTGCCAAACTTATTATCTGTTTTATGTGTTGTGGGCTGGTCTATCTTTTGTTTCCTGAAAGAGGGTCGAAACCTAAAATAACGTAACCAATGCAAAATAAGAAATCATACACTACCCATAAAACCTAAGCCAATCAGGGCCAGGTAGCCACTAGTCAGCCGTTGTGCGGTACAGGACAGTTAGAAAGTAATTTCTCCAAGAATTTACATTGGATTGTCTGCATATTTTACCCGTATCATACAAACTATTGCTATGCAATAAAATATATAATGCAAATAAAAAACGTTGAAATCGAATGTATTATCTTTTAGTTACAAAATGTGTGATTTAACAAGTATTTTATACAAAATATACCAAATAACTAATGGTCACACGAATTATCCGATAGGGTGCCGCAAAAATAACTGTCCAAAAATTTCATTTCAAATATAAAATGTAACACACATTTTTGGTCGGAGTAGCTAAACAGTTTTGAGAAAAAATGGTCGGAGTGGAAAAGGTTAAGGAAGGGAGGTATGTTATATTCTCCAGACCTTTGCTATAAATCACACGCATTAATGTCAACCTTTTACGCACTCATGCGTTTCCAACAAATGCATTATTTTAATTGAAAACGATTAACAAATATCGAAGGATTAAGCAAGCCCAAAAACTGATTCTTGCATAACCATTTTTTGTGCCTAGTAGGTACTTACCTATGAGTCTCCCCACCATTCCTCTATTCGGGAATACTGAAAATAGAACCTATATAAACGAGGACTTAGCATTTCTCGAGGTTCACTTTGTTCACTCTTATTTCTTATTACGTGCAGTCTCCACGCTGCACTTTTGTTCGCTAATTGACATTGTCTAAATTATAAGTTGATTATCTTAAATAAAGTTATTAAATCTAAACTTCCAAGTTATCATTCCTACACGGTACTACTTCCAAGATATCACCTACATTACCTCAAGACATCACCTTAATCTGCATACTTCATAAACTGCAGATATCCTCATCAGCAAATCCATCGACAACCGGAGAGAATTTCTCGAATACTGCTCGCTGCGAGGGAGTTATTATTATTTTCTGCGTCCTCAACCGAGGGTCGTAGCACTACCTACAAAATTAAAGTAAAATTGGTTCAAAATGCCATTTGATTTATTCATGTTTTTGCATTTGTAAATTCATTTTTCATCTTGGCTGGCACTTTAAGCATTATTAGTTAGATTTTTTTCATTTTTGATCATGGCGTATGTCATATTTGGGGATGCTGTGTGGAGGGTCTTTTTAAGGAAAGGAGGGAGAGGCAGTTCTGAGAAGGAAGGAGGTATAAGGGTTGGGTAGGAATTTAGAGGTCAGTGTGTCCATGAGTGACGGACGTATGAATCCATCTCTCTCGCTGCGGTGCACGATGATGGGTCGAGAGAAACCAGCTGGAACGATGAAAGAGGTCGAAGGATCTCCCCAAACCGGCCTCTACCAATCTGGCCCGCCACGCAATACGTGGGCAGGCGCATCCGACGCCAACAGATCTCACCCAATGAAACCGGGCACCCATGCACCCATAAGTCACCAAATATAACGAACCACTTTCTGAGACTTACGACAGGGGTGTTGGGTATCCAATAAATGGTTCCCAGAGCGGCGGTACCCATACCCTTCTCCGAAATTGTATTGTAAAAATTTAAAATATATTCCTGTCTTCTGTGGATGAGCAATATATTTCTATCCACACTGAAAATTGTGTCTCTTAGTCTCTCTTGCATTCTCAGGTCTAGTTATCAGATGATGCTCCGCTGGGTACATCTTTTGAAGAATGTCAGGTGAGAATGTGGCGATGAATTTTCTAAAATTTCATTTAACTTCGCGAGTGACCAAATACCGGTATATTGCTCTGGTCGTGAAAATGCTGATTTGACCTGTTTGTTTTTGGCTAAAGGAAAGTTATCTGTAAATATTTTTTCCATCACAAACGTAGATTCAGGAATCAAGAACGTGAAGTTTTAGAAAAAAAAACAGTCCTTAAATAAATAAACCTTAAGTATTGACAAATAAATGGCAGAGTTGATACATAAAACGCACGAATGCTAGAATGCGTAGTAGGGTGCTACGGAATTTGAATGCTGTACTGCGGGGAAATTTTGGTATACCTCAGCCAATTTATACTTGCAGTATATGCATAATAATATTATTATATTCACCGTCCGAGACGTAAAACCGACCAATAATCAAATCTCATCGAGCGTATTGTGAGACGCTTGTCCTTAGCTGTCGTGTTCCATAGGAGAGATAACTACGTGGGCTATTTACGCACGCACACACACACACACCCTATCTCTCAAACTCTCTCACACACACACACCCTAACATGTATATACTGTCACACACATACACATATGCACACACACACACACACACACACACCCTCACACGTGCATCCATCACAGAAGAATAGCAATCAAATTTATCAACTGGGTCAGTATTGAGATCAGATTCAACTTCTTTCAATTAGTCACTTGTCACTTAACCGACTATCACGCCGTGTCCCGCAGTAGGTCACAAATAGGAGATATAGCTGCGCAATATTGCCCATGGTTTATTTTACAGCAAATATATTCGAAGACAGATTTTGTATTGCGCGTGTATTTAGCAAAGTGGTTCTTTACATTTTTGAACACTGAAATGTGGTCTTACTGTTGTCTTTTCAATTACGCAGTTCATTGTGTCGTTTCTGAGACTGACGGAAAAGTTATTACGAAGCTATCTACTGTACAAAATAAATCGTTCTTTGAAATTACCTGAGGCTCTCCAATTTTTTGATATCGGTGGGAATCTGTCGGCTTCCGTTATAAATCGATGTTTGAAAGTTAGTGCCACTATTAAGTTTTAGGCCACAGTTCAGAAAGCCCTGGAAAGAACTGTTCTGATGTTTGCTTCTCAGCGAATTAAACCGAAAACGAAACATTTGGCAGAACACAACTCGGGACACTCATGTTCTTCCGAACACCGGTGAGGAATCGCAGATCTAGAAGAATGATCATCAGAATATCCTGAAGAAAGCGTTAAAACGTTTGATAGCCCATTATACGTAATCTACCTTCGAAGTATAAATATATTTCTGCTATTTACAGAATTATTGGAACCCGCATTGCTTCCATGGCCACTATTCTAACACGGTCAAGCCGCCACGCTGAAAAGTCTAGTTGGAGTCGCAATAGAACAGGATGGAGCTGATTGACACTAGTACCGATGACGTCACCGCGCCTGTGTGACGGGCTGTGACGTCACCGGTGACGTGGCCGCAGAAGGAGGGCAATAATAATTATCGTGACTGTAAATGCCGACAGCGAACTGCACGCCCATCGGTGCACATGGCCACACATATGGACCCACATATGGACCCATAATGAAAGCTGGGCGAGATGTGGTTCTTACCAGTTATTCTGCTCATTAATCAGTTTTGGCGAGAGTTATTATTTATATTGGTAGTGAAAAGACTCCCGGTGTCTTCTAGCCTATACCACTCGCGATATCGTTTTAAACTGTCATTTGCTAGAAAAAGAAGGTGGTATTTTTAACTCAACGTCCGCAGGGACAGTGGGCATAACGAGTAAGAGCGTAAGAGCTTCATCCTTAGTGGAAGCCAAAGACTACCCTGCTCTGGTAACTGTGACAACCGGTCACGCTTTTCTGATACTTTTATTGGCTAAAAAGACGTCTGAAGCTTTTTGACTGTCAATATGAGGGCAGTTTTGTATTGTCCATCATCACATATGGGTACGTGGTACCTACTACGAGACTGTCCAACGGTTCAGAAGGTGTCAAACAATGAGATTCTCTTGGCCGTGAGAATCTTAAATCATATCCTTTTGCTACTTGTTACCAGTAACTCCTGTCGACTTATTTGGCTGTGCTTAAAATCCTGGTTGTGTTTCTGGGCATACTGTTTCTGTAGCCGAAAGGACAGAACTTTTCCAAACTGAATTTACATTATTGTAACAAGCTTAATCTATCGAAGTCATATCTTCTTCCAAACCGTTAGTAATTTTTTGTAAAATATTAGCAATGACTCTTTGAGTTACTATACCTATTCGAAAAAAGATTAATTAAATTTACAATGTTTCTAACCATTGATGTAATCTTTAATATTATGTTTGTTGTGAGTTGTTTTACAATTCGAATCTTCATCAACGCTATAATGTAACTTTTTATGAAGGCTAGTTAAATTTAGGCACATTTTAAACTGAAACCAAGTTTAGTTATAAATTAAAATGATTATGTTTTATTTCAGACTATTGTGCCATCATTATCACAACAAGGCGGAGTATTCCATTCATGTTTGAAACCGGAAATCCTCATTTTTTTACGTATTAAATTATCTACCGAAGTGAACGTGAATTCTGTTGTAATATGCCTCTGGTCTGCTATGCGTATAATACCTGCATTATAATATATTATATTCTTGACTCTATTATTCAGTTTAATATTTAGCTGCCGGTTTTGTTTTCAGACTTAAATTTGTATGTTTAATTAGTTGGTGTATTGCACATTGTTATAATATAATAGTACATTCTCAAACTTTGTTTAGTATAAAACCACACTTTCAATGTAATTCATTTCAATTAATTCAATTTAATCCAATAATTTATTCATTTTCAAAACTTTATAACATTAATGTTTCATTTCGTTTTTAAAAGATAGGGAAAACTATAAGTGCCTTACTGATAAATGCGTTCCTATCCCTATATTCCTATATAACTGACAAGCAACCATCAATCGCCTAACGGCAGTGCGAAATCCAAAACACGCTCGTCATCAAGGGGTTGTGTAAAAGCAGATTTTATAACATCAACAAAGCTTGTCGTCTAAATTCTACTTCGTTGAAGTTAAATATATTATTATCCGAAGTGATTTTATTTAACAAAAGATATGTGATTCTCATGACCATTGGAAAGTTAGTCCTGCAGGCCAGGAGATAAAACAGTCCACTCTGTCGTTGACGAAGATAACCATCCGAAATATAGAAAGTAATGCTTTCCATGATATTCGAGTTTTCGAACCATCCACGAATCAGTCTGAAAACAATCTTCACATCCTCTCTGACCTGTATATCTGGAAGAATGCACATCCCTTCGACCAAGCCTAAGTGAAAGTCGGTGAAATAGAACCACATGATTGTCAATAAATAGAAGTGCTTGCAGTAAAACCGTTGAATCGTTCAAGTATACAATTCTAAACTAAGTAATTCAGAATAATATGTTGTATTAATGATAACAGTATTAACGATAACGTTGGTATTACTTTTTGAGTTTTAATACTTACTAGCTGCAGCACAATCGCGCATTCTTAAGGATTGATTATATTCCATATAATTTAAGCTGCGAACCAAATATCTGTTCGATTATCTCCGAAGCAGCAAAATCTTCTGATCTTTGAGCTCTGGTTTCATGAAATTCGAACAGCTTTTCTGTTTTAGATTTCGTTCCATGCAAATGTTTTCAGCTCTCAACGTCATTTATATTATGAGCTGTGGATCCCTGAAAAATTAATTTAAAGACATACCGCAAATGGCTTCGTTATAGCACGAAGAAAATAACTCATAAAAGGTGACTAGACAACTACTCATCAAAGTGCCACTTCATTGATAGGTCATTAAAAGTGATGAAAAAAAAACTAGGTTACATGGGTTAATTAGGTTAGGTTATGGGCTATTTTGTTGTATTCATAATTATTAATGACTTTTCAAAGGGTTGTTGAAATGCTACTTTGTTGAGTTGTCATGGAACCCTAATAAAAATAGGCTTATTTTTAATGTTTTATGAGTAGTACCGACTTAAAAACCGTGGATTGCGTGGGTATTATTCTATTGACATATTGCACAAACGAACAACCAACCAGAATCTTTCGTTTTAATGTTATTTATTCTCCTCCTACACACCATCATTCGGTAAAAATAGATCCATATTTGAAAAATAAATCCATATTTCTGGGTGCAGACACACGGTTCCGCGACTTTTCACCCCGCGACAAAATATCCCCGACAAAACGTCCCCCAACAAAATATCTACTAAAACCTAACCTAACAAAAAAGGCACAAAAATAATACAGACATCGTAAAGACGATAAA
Source organism: Limnephilus lunatus (assembly GCA_917563855.2). Classification (NCBI taxonomy): domain Eukaryota; kingdom Metazoa; phylum Arthropoda; class Insecta; order Trichoptera; family Limnephilidae; genus Limnephilus; species Limnephilus lunatus. The sequence continues at coordinate 27,988,930 of OU830594.1, read as the reverse complement.
TTATTGTAATCTGTATTATTTTTATTCCATTTTTGAACAATCATTTATTGTCTTTATTATTTTTGTCCCATTTTTTGTTAGGTTAGGTTAAGTTTTAGTATCTAGATATTTTGTTGGGGGATGTTTTGTCCCTAGGATATTTTGTCGGAGGATATTTTATCGGAGATATTTTGTCGCGGGATGAAAACTCGCATCACCCAGACACACGGCCATTGGGTAAAATAGATCCATACTAGAAATTCCGCGTGGGGGCAAATTATTCCGGTTTATTTCCGTACAACTCGTGCGTAATCCCCTGACTCTGTTATAGAGAATGTTTTCCCATGATGTGAGTAAATTGGCTATGAATAATAAAGATAAGGTCTCGGGTCAATATCAGTTAAATGGATTCTGCATCAAATACGACGTATATCTTGATACTGCCTGAATGTAATTATTCATCTTGTCAAGTGTTTTTAACAGGGCCGCCGCATTCGTACATGCATTGTGTACAGCGAACATGGGCGTTCGAATTAAAAGGGAACCGGGCGGCATTTTGCCCATACAAACGAATTTCCTTTCTGGATTTTGACAGTATTGCAAATGTCTTTTAATATAAGTGTGGTTACGTTTTTGCTTTTTTGATAGGAGTTAGGACCCTCGAAAATCATTAAAGTTGGCTGCTTTGAACGCCATCAACAGACGTTAAAAAAACGTACAGGCATAGAGTATTATCTTCTAATACCTACCCTACAGTTAGTAAAAAATCTTAAAAATCGGTACAGTTTTGGAGGAGAAAAATGGGGAACACAAAACCTCAACTTTGATGATTTTAGTTAGGTATTATCAGCCTGAGGTGAGGTCCCTTTCGCCCAGTATTCGGGGAGTAAGAGCAAAAACAGTTTGGTAAAATAACTATTACACAAATTTCTCATCGACCGAGTTCCCTCTCAAGAGGAAACCACAAGCCAAAAATATTCGTATTCTTGGTATGTAATAAAAATAAAAGCAAAACGTAGTCTAGAGGTCACGATTTCAAACGCGAGTGTTTTTTTTTTTTAATTTATTTTGTAAATATTTTTATAAGAAAGAAATTTTTTTTGCTTTAACAGATAATTTTCAGCATAAAATGGTATTTAAAAAAAGTTGTTTTACGAGTTTAAACATTTCTAATGAAAAAATAATTTTTTTGGGAGTTAACGTTTACATTTTTATAAAGTAATTAACAATTTTGTTTTAATTCCACTGAATCGAAACGATAGGAAAAGCTTCAATTTATTCAAAGCAAATTTTTGTATTTAGAATTTAAACCGATTCGTAGTAAAGATTAATCGAAAATATGTAGTTATTTTTTTATGTAGTTTGCCCTATTATAACAAAGGCAAAAAGTATTAAATATCTAGGAGTGGAAATAGACGAAAACCTTAGATGGGACATACACATAAATGGAATCACTAAAAAGCTCACGAGACTTGTATATTTCTTCAAAAACCTAAGAAACATACTACCTAGGAAAGACATAAAAAAAGTATTTTATGCCTTATGTCATTCCCGTCTTGAGTACGGAATTCTAGTATGGGGATCTGCTACAGCCAATCATATTAACCACTTAGATATTGCTCAGAAGAGCATTATAAAAACCATACTAAAATTACCCATCAGAACCCCCTCAATAGATATTTTTAAGTGTTTTGACGTTCTTAATTTAAAACAAATATATGCCAAGAATATTCTTATACATCATTTTAAAAACAGAAAATCTCCTAATGAAACTCGGATACATGACACAAGAGCCTCAAAAAAGGATATACGAGATGTTCCAAAATTCAAGACAAGTTTTGGCCAAAGAAACCACATATATCTTGCAACTAAACTTTACAACATCCTTCCTCCAAGTCTGAAAAAGATAGAAAAGATAAATAAGTTTAAGGAAAAAATCAAAACATGGGTGAAAGAAATTAATGCAGACATACTAGAGAATGTATTAAAAACATCATAGAAACTAAATAACAGAAAATCAAAGAAATCTACCAGTCCGCCTCAGCACAGGACCACCTAGTGAGGAGGACTTAGAACAAACGGATTAAATATTTATATATATCATCATATCTTGTAATTGTCATAAAACCTGTAACTAAATAGTCACTAATAAAAAAAAAAATAAAAAAAAAATTAGCATTAATCTTCGCCACAGCTGACCTTCGACGGTCTTCATGACTGATTTGACATGACTGACCAGATAAATTATTATCTAAGTTTGCGTATGAAAGAGAAGTCTCTATAGTATAGATCTGAGTAAAATCCTTGAGGATTATGTATGAAACACGTTTGGATGAAGAGATCTGAAACAAATGCGTACTTCAATTATGGATGTATTGGAGAATGTCGTAAGCCTATTGAAAAATATAAAAAAGACTTTCTAACAATTTTCACTTCTCATTTGAATTAGATCCATAATACAATACGTCAAAAGTTTGGAATACCTTTACGTCGTGTATTGCCAGATCTCATATTACAAGACTTTCATTATCAAACTCTTCAACAGTTTTATAATGAACAAAAAAGTTTTTATATACATTTTTTATACTTTTTCCAGTCCTTTTTATGATGGAACGCGCTGAAACAGCATTTCTACAACTATTTCGGAGAGTTTAAAAAAAAAATTTAAAGCAACTTTGAATTTTTTTTTAATAACCTTAGCGCTAGAACAGTTTGACACTTTTTTTACCACCTCCGAGCCACATGAAAAGCTGGACAAAACTTTTCGATACCTTTTTTATTCGCTTCTAGCATTTTTTGCCTTCAGGCGGCAGTACGCCTCGCTACGGCCCCGGTAGTCGCGATTGTCACGAAATGATGTCGGCTGATAGTGATATATGAGGAGCGGTCACCGAACGGCCATTGTTTGTGTTGCCTGCTGCCTGCTGCATCGCTCTTGAGGTCAGTGGTCAGTGCGTCCAAGGCTGTTGATCTCACCGAGCAGCGCGCAATTAGTCGCTTCCGAAGGTAGTGGCCGCGGCGTCTTTGGCACTCCTGCAAGGCCAACCGACACTCGTCGTCTTGCCTTTGCCTTGAAAATTGCTATTAGCGCTTATGTATCATGCTAAAATCTATCATGTACATTATTGACACTCATTCATTTCACGTTCATCCAAAGATTCCGTACATGAAATAAAATAAGAGTAGTTACATTTTTATTCGTCGTCTTCTGGTGTCCTCTTGTAATATTTGATGAAAGGCTTGGTAGAGAAAGACGCCCAGACATTAGGCTTCTAAGAATTTCAGGCTGCCGTCTGCGGGATGAAGTTTGCCCTGATGATAAGCATCTAAAATATTAATAAATATCGGTCGTCAAACAAAATAATTACGGTTTCAATTACGATTTTAATGTCGCATCACAACGTGTTTGCTCTGTATGAGAGAACTTCACTGTAGAGTGTAGGTATCCTCTAGCTTAATAGCTAGTTGGTTAAAAACAGATTTTACTTTTAGTCCTAACTCCTTAATAAACAGTTTCAGTTTCAAAACGAAGCCTGATCGATATCTTAAATATATGAACTATTATTAGGTATTACTATCAATTTATTGAATAATGCTTATAAAACTTGTTTTTGTTTTATTTCACACCTGTAAATCTTTCTAGCAAAACGTTAAATTCATACTAGCGATTCTGGAATTTAAATTTTTTATTGTATTATAGAAACTAATAGTATCTATATTGGTTGCAGTGATGCAGGGCCGGATTTACACTTTTTATTAGTATAGGTCACTTATTTTGCGCCGCCCCTTCGTCCTTTTTAGAAGTTGCCACTTATCATAATCACTCACTTGCAGGATTTTATTAGGTGACACACTTTTAAAAATAAATATTCAAGTATAGGTTAAGTAGGTATTAAAAAATGAAATAAACGAATGAATTATTCATAAAGTAAAAGTGTAACATGAAACAAGAATTACTATTTTTTACAGGATTTTTTATTCGACAAGATCATCTATAATATATTTCGGATGAAAATTGTGACCTCCAGGAGTCACACAAATTGTCCAGCCGGATGGCGACTTACAATGCGTGGCAGCTGATATCTCCGTTATTTTTTGAGGAAAATATTTGAAAATTTTAGAATATGCTCTTGATTATATGTGTAAAATGAGCTCAAGGTGTAAAAAAAATATATATTCTCCTTATGTGTTAAAAAAATTAACGAAAATCACAAAAAATACGCCGTCCCCACCTATGTCCCCCCTTGAACGCTTATGTGCCGCGTGCAATAAATGTAGCCCACTCACTGCCAAAGCAGTTTTTGTGAAATATTCGCACCTCAACCACCGGTCTCTTATTGGACCGTTGGGCATAGAATGATTCAAATCCGCGGTCCCGTACGGGACCACTAGGCGTCTAAAGGCGGCCCCTAGACGATCAATTATATTGAGCAATATTAAGAATTGTCTAATATTATTGACCGTTTGGGGTTAATATTGAAGATTGCGCAATGATTGAATAAAGTTTATGCGAGTTTAATTTTTATTTAATCATTGCGCAATCTTCAATATTCACCCCAAACGGTCAATAATATTACACAATTCGTAATATTGCTCAATATAATTGTGTCGTCTAGGGGCCGCCTAAAGGTTTATAGATAGAAAACTCTATCTATAAACAGTGACTTTTTTAAATAATAAATCATACACAAACTTAACGACTCACCAAAGCGAGCGAGCGCCGCCCCCTGAACTCTGCCGCCCCTAGGCCGCGGCCTATAAGGCCTATTAACAAATCCAGGACTGCAGTGATGATACAATTTAACGATGTTAAATAATATTTCATGGTGGGTACCTATGATTTTTCTTTGTAATGTAATGAACGGATATCTTTAGAGAACAGGCGTCGGGTGGGAATGCTGTCCTTGTTCTACCGGTATTTCAATGGAAGATTGAATTGATTTCTTCGGCACCGGTGCACAGTCAGGAAACATGCCAGACGCGGGTCCTTTCGAAATTTGTATACGTTTGACATTTGTCACATGAGTTCAACAGTTCAGCTGTGGAACGATTTGCCGGCCTCTGTGTTTCCTCCCTCATACAACATGGGTCTCTTCAAGATCCAGGTTCACTAATTTATTTCCACACAGCGTCCCCAAAGATGACAGGCCCTGAAGGAAATTATTTTCCTCAGGGCCTCCTGTGTAGAGTTAATGTTAAAAAGTCTTATTATGTATATTTAGTAATTATCGGGTAATGTGCGTAGTATGTAGGTGTGTGTGTATATGTGAATATATTTTTAGGTATGAAGTGGTGATCTTATATGGGATATGCATGCGGATTGAAAATTTTATATCAGTAATGTGATGCTCCTTTTAAATGTGGGTGAATCCGAAAAATATCGATGTTTATATAAATCAGGAGCGGACCTAGGCTGAAACCTTGAGGCACACCATATATTACCTCTCCAGACTGAAGTCACCGTTGATTAAGATTATCTGATTACGTTTACTAACTACTCTACGACTTAACCATCTAAACAGGTCGCCATATATACCAAGTAGGGTAAGTTTTTGAAAAAACTGAGTGAATTACGAGGGAAGTGGAGGTCAGTGTGAACCTGCTCATTTTCGCCCATCTTGCTATGCAAGAAGTTAATGAAAAGGGCGAGTTTGGTTGTTGTAGACCTACTTCTTAAAAATCCGTGCTGAATCGTTGTAATGCTTGTGGAAATAGCCGAGTATAATAATTGATCAAAGAAGATTTTTTCCAGAACTTCGCCTAGAAAAGGAAGTTGGGAGATGGTAGTTTTTACGCCATGTTTTAAAGATTCGACAATTCGTGGTCCTTTTTGTGTCTATGCTTAAGTGTTTTAAGGTGTCTCTGTCGTTTATTCTTATTGAAAATAATTAGGTATTGTTAACTCATTATTAGCATCATGAGTTGGAAGTTCATTTGTAAAGACCGTCGAGAAGTATGCAATCAGCAAAAAAGTCTGCAAGTTATTTGCTGTCGTGCTGCTGTGGAATGATGGGTCAGGTGTTCCGGTATTGCGGGAAATTTTCTTTGCGCTTTAACATAACACCATATTTTGTAACATTATTTTATATATCGGATTCCAATCGAGCAATAAACGTTATATGAGTACAACTCGAAATTTCCTTTGTCTCTCGCGGAGTAATGAGAAATATTGATAATTCAATCTTTTAGCGTTTCCAGGCACGAACAACTTTTAATTTTCTTTTGTTGTATTAATTAAAGCTGCCGAAAATCGTGTTGGAAATTTAGTTACTTTATTTGGAACCAGATCATCTATTGGGGCTTCAATGATTTCATAAAAATTTTGTTCCGCAGTGTCACCGTCTTGTGCATGAAATATGTTGCTATGCTTTTTGTTAAAGCTTGTTTAATTAAAAGGAAAATATTCGTCTTGCCTCTAGTGAAATAGTGGTTTACTCCGATGTTTGAATTCCTTTCAGTCTATAATCTGTATTGCTTCCTGTGATTAACTTGTGCAGAACACCAACCTGCCTAATATCGCCGCTAATCACACGGTCCCAGCTGTCGGACTGACAGACCCACTAATTATGTGGGTAGGAATCATTATTTGGGCATCAGGAGGCCTGCAAATGAATGGTCATCGTCTCCTGCGGCTGTTTCCGAGAACGCCTCGCAGCGATCTCTCTGAGGTCTGAAGAGAGTTCGCATCCGCCTTTGTTTACCTTCCGCCCACTTTCCGGTCTCCTTGGACTCGGCTGTGCGGTGTTTGTATTCAGTTGGCGGCGTTTCTGGGAGATCCTCGTGGCGGGCGGAATACGACATCGTATGGTATCCTTTGTCTAGGTTCAGCATGCGCTCTTTGTTGGCACTCGTTTTGGACTGCATGTGTCATTGTCGAGCTGAAATTCGGATTTATAAAGACTTAATTGTTTTAAAAACAAGCTTACGTTTATTTATGTGATAAAAGACGTATCCTTCTATGCAGGTAGCTTATTTTTAAGAGGGTGTTTGGTTCTGTATTTCTGGGTCTAGCTAAAATAATTCAAGGTTTTTATCTACTTTTCCTCTCAGTCGACTTTTTGCCCTTTGTCGACTGATCATTGAATCATAATATTGATTATTTGTTTGTGGAAAAACGTTTTAGTATTTTCCCCTTTTTCTGGTTTTTATTGATGTTTATTTTTATAGATCGCTCTGAAATCGAAGGGGTGTGATTAGAATAAGACTTTGTGGGACATAGGAATCTTTTTTAAAAAATGGTGGCTATTGCTAAATATGTCCGGAATCTTGCCATTATAGTGGATGTTATATTAACGGTCATTAAAAGATATTATATTACGACACATTCGCACAAGATGTTGGGAGAATGTTAAGTTTTTTCTTTGGAAAAGAATAAGGAAAGTTTTGGGTTTTCTTAGTAGACGGCGATTGCTATTATTCCGATTGTGAACAAAAGGAAAGATTCTACACGATTATTTATATTTTGAAAAGAATTTTGATATCATTTTTGTCACGACGTACTTTTAATGTTTCTTTTTGACATGGCTTGATGCAGCGAATCATGCTTATCATGGGTCATCTCAGAGATCAGAATAACAACTGTCCATGTATGAATGTGAATAAAGCAAGGGGTGTGTGCTAATAATGAATTATTTGGCGTTAAATCATCTTTTCCCTGCTGCAAAATTGCGTGATATTTTTTGTTGTTGTTAGATCATTGCTCATTTACGTTTCAATATAGATATTATACATATTAACGCAAACTCGTGGAAAATCACGGATAGTTAGAATTCTTAGCATATTAGTTCCAATTTGAAAGCAAAAACTAAAATTATGTTCGGTTTAAGTATTATATTACAGGTAGGTACTTTATTGTTTCTCTGAATTCTTCACACAATTTGTACAAATGTAAAAAAAAAAATAACACTTACGAATAATAATAATTGATGCCCGGCTTCTCCCGAGTTTCACACCTCTAACGAGCGATTATAAAATATTTAACAAAGTATATGGCTATGCGATAACTAAACTAGATTAGCAATCCATGATTAAATTATTTCAATATGTGAAGTCTGATGTGGGCCTAATTAATTTAAAGTGTGGATGGATATTTAGTAAAGAATAGCACAGTATCCGATGCAACGCGTCTGCTGCAATTTCTGATCAAGTCCTTTGATAATAATTGCCTTTTACACGAAGTACCAAGAGGTCCGGCATGCCCGCTGGGCTTTGTTCGGCCGAGGTCATCACACCCGCCGGGCTAATTTTAGGTGAACAGAATAAATAATTTTAAAAAAAAACAACGATTCTGTGCATTTCGTGCTCCGTTGACGGATGTAAAAATAATAAAATATGTACGATGTACGTTTATAACACGCCCCAAGCATAAAGACATTGAATCCTTCTTATAGTGGTTTGTTATAAACTTGCTTCGGAGTGAATGCTCATTAAACTGGGTTACGATTGTGTTTAGATGTCTAATCATGGATTGCTAATCTCAATAGGGTATTTAAAATGTGTTTGAAGTCAAGCTTCTTCAGCACCGTTGTGATTTGATGATGAAACGGAAACGACACTAAAAAGAAACAAACACATACATCTATAGGATTTAGCCTGCGAGAGAATGAGATAGTATGATCGGTCTCCTCTTTGTGTGGTGCTTCGTACTTATCGGTCTCTTCTTTGTGCGGTGCTTCGTATCTTGCTATCGTATCTTGTATCGTGCTCCCCACTCTTATCTACTTTAGTTTTCTGAAGGTTTCACTTCTACCTTGATTGAATTACACGCTTTGATTTTTTTATGACTGGACAACTCAGAATCATGTAACTTCAACACCTCCTTTCCTAAAAAAATATTTTAAATAGATTATGTTAAGTTAGGTTATGGGCTCTTTTTCAATTTTTTTTTCATAACTTTTAATGACTTCTCAAAGAGGTGTTGAAATTGCATAATTCTGAGATGTCAAGGAACCGTTTTTTTTTCTTCGTATAAATTAATATAAGAAGGCATTTTATTTTGTTTTTGTGTTGACGGATACATTTTATATAACAATTATAATCATTATAAAATTATTATTAATACTAATTAATATTAAAATTTGTTTAAAGTATGGGCCATAGAATTCGATTTTTCATGATTTTAGAAGCGACTTTGGTAAATATCTGTGAGTTAATGATAATTATTAAAAACAATTATTTTATCTTACCTACTACGTAAATATAAAATTTAAAGAAAAATAACTGAAACAAACTTTTTAAATTGATAGATTTCAGTAGATTGGGCAATTTTACTCATTACTATTGCCTAATTCTGGTAATTATTACCTATTCACAAAAAATGCCAAACTTGCCTCTAATAATCATAAAAAATCAATTTTTTCTAATGGCTTATATTATGTAATGTAAAACACAAACAGCCTTACTAAAAAACTCCGTGAAAATTTTATTTAATTGACAAACGGCCGCGAATGTGAAAACATTTATAATTCAAAAAACTGTTCATTGAAAGAAATACACGTTATTTACACAGCCTGATAGGGTAGTTTATTGTACGACTGTTTTATTAATAACTAGCTGGGTTACCCGGCTTCGCTCAGGACAATAAGATAGTGTTCTGGAATGTTGCACAATGATGTTCCCGATTCCCTATTCCTGATCATTCCACGACATACTCCGCCACTCCTTCCACAACTTTCTACAGCTCTATGGAACGTTCTAGAACTTTCCGGAAGACTGTTCTAGAAATTTCAAGAGGGCGAAACTTTCAGCCCTTATATCTTTAAAAGCACGCCCTTTAGGTAAAAACGGATACCCTTATTCCCTAGGGGGCATAGAGATCTACCACACCATATAACTCCCTTGATCGAACCGGGACTCGTTTCTGAGTTTTTGCGAACTGCACGTTTTTTCGGACTTTCTTATATAATATATGCCATATTCAAATAAATAAAATGTTACTCCTTACATGTCCTTTCCCGTGCGTTCCCCTCCAGCGTTCCACTTTCACCTTCCCCACCACCGCTCTCCCGCTCCCCCGTCCCGCCAACCCCCCTGGCACTGCATTTCTTGACTCCTCTCCCGCCCGGCCCGTAGCCGAAACTTTTTTCTAATACTAACAATTCTAAACTCGTGATATCTTTCTTATTAAATATCCGAATTGAAAAATTCAAAAAGTTAAATGAAGGTATTAAAGCTGTCTTGAATATAAAGTAATTTATTTGGATAAGGATTAAAACCAAGATACAAATAAAGAGCCTTTTGAAGCAGCGATATTTAAATTAAATTTTTAAAATAAAAGAATATTTATTGTGGCATAACCATAATAGTTAAGACATATGCTGTTGCGACCTTTTTTGTAAATAATGATGTGTTCTATAAAGTCGTAGTACATTATTTTATTCTATCATCAATAGTTTTCGCAGCGCACGCGATTTAAACAAATATTACCTTTTTATATAGTGTAGTAGATATCTGAACGAAATTTTTAATTTTTCAAAAGTATTTTGAATGTTCTATATATTTCTTATGTTTGTAGGTGTCGTAAAAACAAATACCATTTATAAAAACTATATAAAATTACCTTTTAGATTTGTGTATTTGAAATACACTTTAGAATTTAATAATGCCATGTTTTAAGATTCAAACGCGGAAAAAATGGAAAAAAAATTCTTACCAAAACTTTTTTGATGAAAGTGTAGAGAAATTTAAAGAAAATCAAAATTTAAAAAATACAGTACTTTTATATAATGAATTTGGAAGCAAGCTGTTACCTCACTTTTTCCTTGTGCATACAATATAAAAATTCGAAGTTTTTTTAATGCCAAAAAAATAACCTAAAAATAAAACCGACATTGAAAACGGATTTCTTGCTTCTCTAAAGTCGTTAATTTCTTTGATACGTTTACCAGCACATTTAATAGATATTAATATTTAAAAAACACCACTTTTATGAAATTCTCATAAAATAAAGATCCTTAAATGTAAATTTGAATTTTCATGTATCATTTTTTGATAATTCAACTTTCGAAGTACGATTGTATGCTTACAACTTGAGTAAAACTTATGAAAAACCACAAAAAAACACGTCAAATATATCAATTAAGTATATGAATAGAAGAGTGAATTGGTCACTATAATAGAAACTCTTTCAGTAAAATCGCAATATTTACTAATAAAATTCCCGCCCTACATGAACCAAAAGTGTTAGTTTCTGCGCGGTCCACAAACTACAAATGCGCAGGCGCACCAACCATCTCCACCTTGCGGTTATGAATAAAAACAAACAATTTAATATGTACACTATAGAAAAATTACATTGTTTCCAGATTTAAAATGCATTTTAAAGTGTAACCACGGAACAAAGCTTATTAGTAGTATTTCGTGTTTTAATGTATATTTGTTTTATTCTTATTGCTGCGGCAACACAGGTTATTGGTCGTGCTTGGTTTTTTTTAGTAAGGCTGAATATGTTTTTTAACCATGTTTTGGTTTGTTTCCAGGAAAAGAACTCCCTGCTGAACTACAACGTCTCCTGCATCCTCACTCTCCCGCCCTACCAACGCCAAGGATATGGCCGATTACTCATAGACTTCAGTAAGTACCCTACAAATTATAGCTAATAATTGATAACATTCTTATTGCATCGCTTTTCATTGAACTGAATGACGCCCAGTGATGCCAATATCAATTTACCATTCAAATGTCAATCATGACAGAACAAGGTATTTTGTACAAAGCAATAAGATGTGAAAAATCATAAATATGCCGACTGCGTAAAACTATCTTAATCATCGTCATAATACGAATTTATTATAAAAATTCCACGCTACGTCATTTCCTCATGTAGGTAAAGTGTACCTAACCAATAAAATACACGTTTATTTTACTCCTTCAATAGTTGCCTAAAGATCTTCGCATTGAATGAGTGAATAAGTTGGGAAATTTTGGGTTAGATTCCAGCCTCAGGTTTGGACTCCGGGAGCTATAGCGCAGAAATTATAAAATATTGCCACATGTGTTTGACCTGTTATGATGAGTGTTTTGACGTTTTTTTTAAATATGTAATTATGGTTAGCACGGTCGCTATGTAATCGGAAAAGCCGCCTGAAATCAGTTTTCCTTTATGTGTTACATTTTTCGATATAATATTTTTTCGACGATTAATAATAATACTAAGTGTGGTTAGACTTTTTTGTATTGTTAGTTGTTCATCTTCCTTGAAAAATATACGGCAATCTTAGAGATAATTACATCAATGCCATATATCAGTGTCTTCGTCACCCATCTGCTGAATCTTTTAGGCGTATCGCCAAGACTTTCGGCTTCAACGAATGTTGGGCGTTAAAATGTTAATTAGGGAACATTAAACAAATTGGGGATTGAACGAATTGATAACTGCGACCGCTTATTCCTTAACATTCCCAGATTTAGAGCGTTTCCCTCGCCTCAAACAGGAAGCTGTTAATCTTTATTTCAATTATTTTATGTGTTATATTTACGAGTAGTAGCAGTTATTATTGAGCATTAGGAGGTCTTGTTCGGTGTTCGTGTCGTCTGGCGGCGGATGGCATGGGAAAGTATTATATTGACGACGCGTCGCGTTTCGGTCGCAGGCCATTGCCTCTTCTTCCGGGACGTGTTCCTTTCACTTCCCCTCTGTCTCGACTTCCTGTACGCTCGAGAAATAGTCTACCTTAGTTTAATCAGTGATTCCAAAAGTAGGCGGCATCGTCGCCGTGGTTCATTAGAGAGTGGCTCTTAGATTTTGGTTAATATAGGTATTTAACCCTGCAGGCTTTTGAATATTTTTGTCCAGTCTTCAATGTTTCCGATGTATTCGAAATGTGCCATAAAGTAAAACCATGCAGAGGTCCTATCCACGTCATCTTGGGTAATCGCCACGTAATTATGAATATACACAAGCGTAAAATTGTACCCAAATAAAATTTTATTATTTTATCGAAGGAAGCAAATACTTTGTGGTGTGACATTATATATTAAATGAAAAAACACACTTTGTAAAACACAACTTTATTTAAATTAATAATTATTTAATAGCAAACCAGGTTTCGCTTAGCTCAAGCTTCATCAGGGCTATTATATTAACTTTGGTTGGCTGTTAAATAATTATTAATTCAAATTAAGTGGTGTTTTACAAAGGGTGTTTTTTCATTTAATATAAAATTTTATTAGTTACATTTTACAAATAATAAAAAATATCATTTTCACCAAAAGAAAATGGGAGGTAGATAAGTGTATTATCTAATATTTTTGAAGTGAAAACTTCTGTAGCACCGTTGTGACTTGAAACTCGATGAAACGAAAAAGCGACACTAAAAAGTGACAAGCACATCTATAGGATTTAGCTTGCGAGAGAATGATAATATAGATAAGTCGGTCTCCTCTTTGTGCGGTGCTTCATAGCCTCCCCACTCTTTTCTACTTTAGTTTTTCTGAAGGTTTCATTTCTACCGCCTGTGAGCTGTACACTTGTATTTTATTTTTTCCAATTTTCCTTTTTTCTTTATAAGTGTTAAATATTAAAAATTGTGTGGTCACCTTATCATTTCATTACGTGACATTTAAATTCGAAGTATTAAAAATGTTAAAATTAGTGGTCCCAAACCGGAACTTTTATAGTTTATAACGATAATATCATATTATTTTTACGCTAATATTATTAACGAAGAAATATGCTTATTAATGTTAAATACTTCATTCTGTGCTAATTTTATTATTGTATTGTGCGTTTCATGAAATAAAGCATTTATTTTTTACAACGAACCTAAGCTCGCGAAATGTCTATTGAAATATGATTAAAGACATTCGACATTCTAGTATCTTCTATCATTTTCGTCTCCATATAAGAAGTGTGGAAAGGATTTTTTTATGAACGGCTTTTGGGACGATTGTCGATGACGTGTGTACAATATCACTGGGACTAGAATATATAGTTTTATTTTTTTAATTTTCGGTTAAAACCAATGCTGTTTTAGAAACTAAACAAAATTGTCTTTCCGTTGTACTTACCTACATATTTAAAATATGCCGTTATAATTCTAAACAAAAAACATACTAATATCAAACATGAAGAATGTTGTCAAACATGCTTACTCTATTTTTACTTAATTTTTTACTCCCAAACTTATATTATTAGATATTTGTTAGAAGTCGATATTTCAAAAACACATTCCTTTTGTTTAGACAATTTGTAAGAAAACAGTAACTTCACTTTTCGTTTTGTTCATACAATAAAAAAATCAGAAATCAAAACAGCGGTCCAAAGGGTAAATTATTCTTTTTTTTTTTTTTTTTTTTTTTTTAAATAAAGGTAAATTATTCACTTTGGTCATTTTTGCAATTTATTCATAGTATGTAGTATATATTTGAGCCAAACTGAGAAGAATTATTATTTCTTACTTTTTAACGCCGAAAAAATACGCATTTCCGCATGGTGGAAAAAATATAAAAATACTTTTATAAAATATGGACGCCCGGTCATATTTGACCCTAAACGCTCGATGGGTTAAAAAGGCAGTTGGGCGGTGGCGATGGCAATAAGAAAGCACTTACACCGTTTAAAATATGCGGGTCTCTTCCCTTTTCCGATATACTATACAAATATTCTTCATTCATTATTGCACTTCGATTTTCAATTTTTATATCTCAAACAAATAGATACGCCAACATTCGAAAAATCTCCAGTTGATTTTTTAAACCCCTAAAAATTTCAATAAATAATGTCAAGTGGATAGAATAATTTGTCATCTATGTATACTTTTTATTATTTGAGGAGCATTATTCAATAATATATCGTTTTAAATATTATAAACAAGTCCTTGTTACATTTATGGTTTTTGTGTTTATTTTGTAAAACTCATTTTTAAATACGTCTCTTTAAATTTCGTTGTTGTTTTCTTAAACGAATGAATAATTGAATGAAAGGAAATCTTAGAAGTGGAAATTGAGCCACTTCCCGACATTCGATCAAGCTTAAACTCAGCAGATATGCTCTTGTCGATGACGATGCGTTCTGTTACTTATGATGACACTCACGTTCACACGCGTGCACAGACGCATTTTACATTATCTTGCATCTCAATGAAATTGGCTATAACTAACCGTCTCAGAGGTGGCGCAACTAGATCGAAAATATAAATATATATTGACTTTTTTTACGGGTTGAACTTTTTTTAGTTATGCTATTTTTAAAGTTTATGTTATTATGAATTTAACACCATGCTGCTATTTAAAAAAAAAATATTCACAGTGGTATGTTAGATAATATTATTTTATCGTATCATAAAGTTTAGTTATTACATCAGTGAAAACCTGTTATTGGTTAAATTTTTATTCATATGTATTTCATCAAACATTATTGTTATAAACTGTTGGTTTTCCAAATAAAATAAAATAAAATATGGTAATTATTATCAGTTAGGTAATTAACATTTAAAAACTTCTTTTTACCTATTTAGTTACTATTGGTTATATTTCAATTTGTAATTATAATTATGCTGACAGCGAGATTTTATCTTTGAAGCTTCGTTCTGAAAGGGATTTTTTTAACACTGTGAAACGTGACACAGAACAAAACAGAAAAACCAACTAATTTTTCCCATTTTTTTTGGGTGAATTATGTCAAAGCTCTAACAAATTTATTTGTAAGCTAAATAGTGTTTCGGATAAACATATTTGATATTATTTATATGGGACACCTATTGACCTTTTCAATACCAATAATTTATTTTTTTTTTCACTTTTTGTCGCCGTTACCTTTTTATTTTTTTGTGTCTTGATCTGTTTCATATTTCGTTTTAATTTCTTAGTATTATATTCTTCTTCTTCGATGATTAATGTTACATTGATGGGTATAACCTTAAAAAATTATACCAATAATATTAAAATGGTTTTAATCAGCCTTCACAGAAGAGCGTCTCTTAAAAGGGGCACTAATTTGTTATTTCTCTGGTCCTTTGTCGCCGATATGCCAATTAATTAAGTTGTATAGGTGAGTGTGCATTATCGCTGAGTGCTGGCGTCTTCCCAATAGTATTACAGACCGGTGCGTCTTGCTGCGCCCGGGTGAGGGAGGAGGGAGGAGGGTGTGGGGTGGTACGGGGGGGGGGGGGTTCAATGGGGATGGAGCGTCTTCCCCGCCGACCGGTGGGACGGGGTGTCTGATGCTTTCTTTGTATTATTGCGTCTTTATTGGATCGAGATGCTCTTTCACCATTTTAAGATGGGCAGCTAATTAGTATTATTGAAGTAAAACTTCTTTACGCACGCTCGACACTTGTGGGGTAAAATGATGAATACGTTCCAAAAAAATATGAAACGTTACGATATGTGTGATTGTAACGAAAAGTGTGATTGTTACGAAAAAATGTGATTGTTACGAAAAGTGTGATGCGATCGGTGATCAATAAAAAGGAAACGAAGAATGTGCAACTTTTGCCCACGTTTCGTTTCCTTTTTTAATGTGTTTCAATGTCATATGTTCTAAGTTAGTGAAGTTTTACTTCAGTCGTGTGGTCTAAAGCACACTCGTTTTTTTTGTTAAATTTATACTGTGTTATTTTCTGTGGTCAGACCTAGAATTGGAATAGTTTTCAGAGCCTCTAAAATGATACGTTTAAAAAAAAGTATATTTTTCTTTTAAATAGTTTCATGTTTACCCATATCCTAATACATTTTATTAAATGGACATAATTATTATTTAAAAATAAATAAATTTAAAAAAAACGTTTGTTACAATAAACCAGTCACATATTTTCGTAATTTAATTTTTAATTTGTTAATAATTTCTCTTAATTTTATTTCCTTTGGTAATTCTTCAAATTAATGTCTTACTTGCTCCGTCACATCAAAAAATTTGACTGAAGGGGAATCTTATATAATTTCTTTTCCTCGTCTCGTGTGTGTTTTTGCTGCAGATTTAGCATTATATTATAATTTTGCGTATTAAATTAAAGTTTTGAACTAAATAATTTGTTTAAATGACAAGATATTTAACTCATGCATAATTTCGTTGAATTTTTAGAAATATTAACTGAGGACATGTCTCACAAAGCTTAAAAATAACTAAAAACAATTTACTAGCAATTAATTTTCTTCTTCTTCAATTCACCAACAGGATAAGTATATTAAATTTCAGGATAACCAACGAAAACCGTTATTTACATTCACAGTGCTCAGATTTGTGGGATAATCTATTTGCAATGAAAAAAACAACATGATTTAATTTCCACAATTATTTCTGTACCCGAGAAGCTTGCGGATGAAAGTCCAAAATTTGAAGAAATGAGTTTTTGATGCAGACTTGAAGTTAATTATTATGTTTATCAGTAGCAGAAAGATGCAGTTCCTATCATAAACAAAAATAGGATATTCAAAAATGTACGCGGATGCAACTACCTTTGATGCAACGACTATCTTAGAAGCAGAAAGATGTACATGGACTTGCATTTTGACTATGATGAATCAAATCCATTTGCATCCATCTGCCTCTAACATTACTACGCTTTCTATAGAAGTAAACAATATTCAAACATTGATCTTTTCGTAATGCACCACTATGTCATAACAAAATATTTCATTTCATTTTGAAGCAGAAGGACTCAAGTCCGTGTTTTTGTTTGACTCAAGTCAGCGTTTTTTAAACAATATTTTTTAAGGCTTTACATATAAATATTTCGTTTTATTTGCTCGTTTTTAAAACAAAACTAATTGATTTAATAATTAGTTTTTTTTGTTGTCTATCAGTCCATACATCCGAAGAAGTTATGAGACCATAGTTACAGAAAATAGTTTTGTAATATATTTCATAGTTTTGGCTCTCCTGAACATTTACGTTTTTGGACTTGCATCCGTATGCTTTTCAGGTAAGATTTTTATGCTTCATTTTTATATTCGTTTAGACTAGCTCGAATATAATCGTTTCTTTTTATAGAATTTATTTTCTGATGCGTTTAGAGTTTTAACGTGAATTATGTTTTAAATCAAGAAATTATTCCAAACACCATTTTTTTCACACCGAAAGCTCGTTCTCTGAACTTTATATATTGACTGCGCTTTAGTTCATCAAATCTTCCGATATTGCTTTGTTATTTTATTTTTATTAATCTTAATTTTAACATATCCACAAGTGTAATAAGACATGATCTTGATATGTTCCCTGGAAATGTAATGCTTATCTTCACGTCGACGATAATAGTCTATTAAGTATAATATCCATAAGTAAGTGTTGTGACACGATATTATATTCTACTGCCACATATCCGTATTAAAGGTGTAATTCGTCAAGCGTTTTGGTTTGAAGAACGCCTCCCACCGTTCTACCATCGCCCTCTGCTGCGGTCCAGCGACCTTTCATCCCTCCCACGTGACCTGCAGCATCAGACGGGGTCGACGACCTGTCTGGCTCGGTCGGGGAGGGAGCGCGCGCTGCTAATTGAATCCACCCTAACCAGCCAGCCAACCCACCAACCCTGCAACTAACCCTTGGTTGGGGCCGCTCTGTAGTCTGCGAGAAAACTCAGGATCAACTAAGGTTCTACTTTACTATCTACTACATCATGTACGAAGCTACAAGACGTTGTTAAGTCTACGTTATGATGCACGACGCGTCGAGATTTTTGTTAAGTCTACGTTACTATGATGTACGAAGGCACAAGATTTTGTTAGTCTACATCATGATGTACAAAGCTACAAGATTTTGTTGTCTACATTATGGTGTATGAAGTTACAAGATTTTATTAAGTCTACTTTGTGATGGACGCAGCCTCAAGATTTTGTTAAGTCTACTTTATAAGTTATTCTACTTTATTAATTTGTTAAGTGTTATACGAAGCTACAAGATTTTGTTACGTCTACTTTATGATGTAAGAAGCAACAAGATTTTGTTACGTCTACGTTATGAGTAAGAAGCTACAAGATTTTGTAAAGTCTACGTTATGATATAAGAACCTATAAGATTTTGTTACGTCAACGTTATGATGTAAAGAGCTACAAGATTTTGTAAAGTCTACGTTATGATATAAGAACCTATAAGATTTTGTTACGTCAACGTTATGATGTAAGAAGCTACAAGATTTTGTTAAGTCTACGTTATGATGTAAGAAGCTACAAGATTTTGTTGTCTACATTATGGTATATGAAGTAACAAGATTTTATTAAGTCTACTTTGTGATGGACGCAGCCTCAAGATTTTGTTAAGTCTACTTTATAAGTTATTCTACTTTATTAATTTATTTGTGATGTACTTAACTACAAGATTTTGTTAAGTCTACGTTATGATGTAAGAAGCTACAAGATTTCGTAAAGTCTACGTTATGGTGTAAGAAGCTACAAGATTTTGTAAAGTCTGCGTTATGATGCAAGAAGCTACAAGATTTTTTAACATCTACGTTATGATTTAAGAAGCTACAAGATTTTGTTTACGTCTTCGTTATGATGTACGAAGCTACAAGATTTTTATTTATTTATTTATTACACGCCCTAATGGGCTTTTACTAGTTTATAAGTTGAATATCACAGTTATTATAAATACTCTATAATTAAAACAATAATTTTTCTTAAGTCTTCGTTATGACTTACGAAGCTACAAGATGTTGTTACGTCTATGTTATGATGTAAGAAGCTACACTTTTTTGTTAAGTCTACATTATTAAATTGAAAGCATACACTAAATTCAATGTCATAAGATTTATGAGAATGATATATTTATTTTGTTAATTTATTTGTTAAATATGTTCTAATTCTACAGCAATTGATCAACAGCTAATAAAATTAATAACAACCAAATTAATAATATTATACGAAAGTCAATGTAAAAATCAGATTTTAATTTTATTTGAAATTGTACTATATTTCCAATTGGCTGGTGCCAGTGGGACTGTGCTATCACCATTTTGGGGAATGTTGTTAAAAATAGTGGGCAGGGTTGGAGATAGGTAAGAGAAAGATTGGGAAGAACCTGGCTTGTTCCCAACATATGTACACGGTTGACATTTGTCACATGAGAACGGGTCGCTTCTTTGACTCGTTCTTGTGTTCAACAGCTCGTCTGTGGAACGATTTGACGGCTTTTGTGTTTCCTACTTCCTACGACATGGGTCCCTTAAAGACCAATGTTCATTCCTTCCTCTTCTCAAAAAGACCCTCCACACAGCATCTCGGATAACATAGGCCCTGAGGGAAATTATTTTCCTCAGGGCCTCCTGTGTGGAGTTAATATTAAAAATAAATAAAAAAAATCAGCGAACTTGAATAATAACTTTGAAATTTGATAAATTGCTGCTGTTGTCGATGAAAACTTTTGTGAAACGACTGACTCGCGTAAATGTGGTTTTAGTTGATTTTTCGTGAGTGGGTCGTTTTAGAACATTTATTATATTTCGCTGAATAATAATGCGGAATGTGTAAACGTTTCTGGGTATGTGAATGCGGTATTGCATAAGAACTTTGCCGCTGCAATATTGTCGTATTCAAATGCTGTTTATTCGGTGCCGGCGATATTAAAGGCGCCGGTTAGGGGTGCAGGCGGGTCACACCCTCCACCCGCCAACCCCCACTATCTGGACCCTGGAGCAGGGGTTCCCGACTATTGTATGGCTTGTGCACTTTCGAAATTGGATGGAAATTGACGGACACCATTTTTCCATCCAAGGAAATTATAATGCTTCCAAAAAACAAATAATTCAATAATATTGGCACCCCGAAGCGTGTGATTTCAGTGTTTTATTTTATTTTTGTTATAATTTTATGCCTGAGCTAGTGGGATCATAGCATCCCCAATTTGGGTATATATAAATAAATTATGCTGACAGTTCTGGGGATATTCTCTTTATCTCCCCCCGTTGAAAGGCTATTTGAAATAACGTTACTTAAAAGACTTTTGTCGTGTTTATGAATAGATCTGAATATACACCTAGTTACCATCTTCTTCCCATCACCTTCCATTCCTCTTCCCTTCAGCTTCACGACGTATTTCGTATAGTCCTGCTGGCTTTTGAGCATTTTGATATATTATGCAAGTATATTTAGTCGAATTTTTTTCCATGGTGCGTAAAACAGAGGGGCGATAGCCAAGCTGTCAGCGGCATGACCACAATTTATTTGGTAATTTGCAAGGGTCGCACTCGGGCTCGTGTTGAGCACCTCTGCTCCAGATTGTGGTAGGAGGCAGGACTCCTTCTGACAGATATTGCGGCTGGCGGGAACCCCCCACCCCCACCCCCACCCCAACCCCTCGGCCCTAGGGCGGAGGAACTGGCGGAGGCCGCGCCCGGCCGTGTTACCAAACTGTAAGCCCTTTGAACCCATCCAAAGTCGGCTGGTCAACGAACTTGTAAAGGATTGTCTACGTCTGCACTCACTCTACTTTATTTTTATTAAATGAACCGTGAAGATATTTAACGATTCCCAAAAATAGAGGAATACGTAGGTGTTTATATTTTATTTTATTATATTACGTGAATTAAATTAAAGATTCGATTTGATTATTTTTATGTGTATTATTATATTAGAAGCACTGCTGAAAACCTGCTGCATTCCGGGAGAAATCCTGAATGTACAGCTTAGCAGTGACCTTTTTGAAAAAGAAACAATGACCGCCCAACAATTCGGTCTTGGCATACACTCCTTGTCTGGTTCCAATTCATATATCGTCTCATACATACTTTTTTTATTATTCTGATTCTTTACATGGCCCGACTCAAGAATTTGATTCACTTGGTCGTGCCGTGTCCTCTTCGGGCGTTTCCGACTTCTGCCATTCACATCTACGTCATATATTATCCTTACACTCCATTCCTCGTTCATTCGTTCTTCATGCCCAAACCACCTGAGCGTCCATTCTTAATCTCACTCATCACGCTAACATCAGCCTTGCATTCTTTGCGGATCTCCACGTTTCTCACACGTTTCTTACATGGTTTTACTACGCATACGTCTCAGAGATCTCATTTCTACTGCATTTAGTCTACTTTTATCCTTACTCAGCGAGTTCCATGTCTCACTGCCATACATCAGTGTAGGTACCAGCACTCAATTGTGGACGGCTAGCTTTGCTTCTTTGAACAGTTTTTTTGCTGGCAATTTACTTCCTTGAAAAAAAATCGCTTCCCTGTTTTGTTTTGGTAAACTATGTAGATAGAGTTATTCTAGTTAAACCAAATGAAAGTAAGCACAAAACTGTAAAAATGTCATAAAACCTACTAATCACACGATATTCTTACACACAAACATATCATTGACTTCGTGGATTTGACCTCTTATCACTATTAATTCATATGAAAGGGATAGGTTTCCCCTTGTATCTACCTAACCTTATCTGTGTAATTATACAGACTATTCGCTGAACTTCCTGATACTCGAATCATTTTCATTCCATGATGACCAAAGGTTCAGATACTGCATTTTTTAAACTAACCACTTTTTAATAGCTCTCTCTTTTTTCGCCGTTCTATTGTGGTCTTAATTTTAAAGCAAAAATCTTTCGAACGGTGAGCTCAGTCGTATTGAAATTTGTACAGTTTTTTCTGTCTGCAATATCTTTCAATAAGTGCATTTATTATGCATTTTTTCATAGTATTGGAAGATAACGATTTCTAAACTATCCCAACACAAAAGGGATTATGATAATTATTATTGAATGAGTAGCAATTGCTTGCTTCCGTCAGTCTATTTGAAATAAGAAATAAGTGATCTCTTGCGCCTAACTTCGGGCTACGTGCCTTCTTACATACAAACGTTCTTACGTTTTAATAATCTTATCTAGAGTTGCTTGTGGTCCGCTGGTGGTGAAGTTCACAGATCTTCCTGGTACTCCAGTGAGATGCTCGTCACCGTGGTTGGCGGAGATGAGCTGTGGTAAATCCTCCAGGCGATGCTCGACACCTTGGTGGTGGAGATAAACTGTGTGGTCGTAGTGATGGGTTGCTGGAGACATAAATATTCGTGTGAAAAGCATAGATTTTCCTAATTTGTCTCTGCCCCCCTACCTGTTTGCTGTCCCCTACCGCTAGTATGTCTCCATTGCATATACAAACACAACAAATAACCAAAATTTGGATTGGGAGTCCCATTTCAATAGATAATAAATATATTATTATGCTTCGCAAATGTGGTGTACTTTATTACTTACTATGTTTATCATTCCAGTTCCCAGGTTTTTGTAAAGCGTTCATTGATTCAAGTACCTACTTGTATAAAATTTATTTGAGTTTTGATCTTATCTTTATGATTCAGAAGGCGAATTATTTTGCTATTAACAGGAAACCAGCGGCGTTTTGTCCACACAAACGTATTCCTCAATTTCCTCTCTGGTTTTTAAGCAATGCTGCAAATAATATAGATATCGACCACGAGCGCGTCGGTACGTTTTCATTTGTTTGATAAGTTACTTCTTATAGGAATTAGGACCCTCCAGAAATCGTTAAAATTGCCTAGATTGAACGCCATCATCATCGTTCAGTATAAAAACTAGTTAACATATTTAAAAAGAAAAGCAAAACGTACAGACATAGATTTTTTTCTTCAATTCGGTTAGTAAAAAAATAAAATCGGTTCAGTTTTAGGTGAGAAAAATGGGGAATCCAAAACTTCGATTTTGATCATTTTTTTTAGGTATTATCACAGCCTGAGATGCTGTTGTTCCTTTCGCCCAGTATTCGGGGGAGTAAGAGCGACAGTAGCAGCAACAGTTTGGTAAAATACCCATTCAAATTTCTCAGTGACTGGGTTTCCTCTTAAAATTTAACCGTTGATGCCTGATACCATTTCGCATACGTCATGATCTTATAAAGATTCTGTTTCTCTCCCGTTCATGAATGTTACTTCCCATTGAGAACGCTGATTGTGAAACCTTTAGTACACTTATGATGAACGGAGAAAAAAAAAACGAGAATACGTATATCAAAGCGAATGGAAGACGGAATGAGTGTATCGAAATTTCGAAGGAATCGATGACATGGCACAGTGAAGCAAATCAAATGCTAGTCTGACCATGTATGGGGATGCCTTAGTCTCACTGGCTCCAGACGGTTGGCAGCAATTGGGTCTCTTGTGTGGTGTTCACATAAAGAGTGAGTAATATACGACGCATGATTGTAACAATGAAGATAGAGTTTTGTGGCATTCCATCCTCTATTACCTTTACTCTTGCCCAGACAAACCGTTATACTATTCTTGATACGGGGTGCCTTGGTGCTATCTCTTCACATCCGTATTGCGCAGGTGTTGCTTAGATTACTGTTGGCCGGGTAGTGACTGCTTATGACTGTGCAAGAACCCTCACCATACCCTTTTATCGTTGACGATACGCCTCTCCTCAAGAATTCGCGTTTGAGCGATCACGTTTAATGCATCAAAATTCAGTCTTCAAATTAGCCAAATGGGTATAATAGCAGACATTGCACATTCTATTTTTTGCCAGCGAAAATGACAAAATAACTAATTTCCAAAAAAGTCAAATCCGACAGAATAAATATTATTATTTATTACCCTCTGTTCAGAGCACAGTGCCGTCGCGTTAAGTTCGTCGAACTCTCGCACTTGGGCAAAAAGAATAGAGAAGTTTTCGGATCCATCAGACTACCTTCGGTCTATAGTTAGTACCTACCTATCAGCTATATGCGGGAGTCTTTGAGACGGGGATACTACCTCCAGCCGCCATGGAAGATTTCAGATACCTGCGCATAGATACCTATACCCAGCCTCCTCTAAAGACACCCCTCACTGCCTTATTTATACATTAGTATCTCAATTGACCGGGACAGAAGGTTCAAAATTTTCCGTTAAACTAATATCCCCAAATAACCTAATATAATTTTTTTTAAATCGAGTGCAGTTTACCCGCTGTAGAAGCGAAACTTTACCAAAACAATCTCAACCATTTACTTCAAAAGTGTGTTCATAATCAAAGCGGCCAATGAGCGCAGACCTAGCGTCTTTTCTGTTTCATATCTCAACCAATAGGAGCCTTGAAAAGTGACATCATGACAAAGCGGCCGATGAGCGATGTATTCTAAATCACAACGGGGCCAAAGAAGTTCCACTTCAAAATACTCTATTACACAGGTAGATAGATTTACACGAAGAATCTTCAAACCACATAAAGGAGCCTGAAGATAAACCTAAATCCATCCTTTCGGCGAGAATAATTTTCAAGCGAGCTCTAGCTTTCATAATATGGTGGTATATTATACAAAAACATAAATTAAGCACGAAAACAAATAAAAGCCTAGAGTTTCTGAGCTAGGCAAGCCACTATGAAATTGGTCGTAAGAAAATGGGTAAATGTAATCTATGCATATTAATTATTATGAAACTAACTTCTGTTTTTCCTTGTTTGCGATGTTATGTAATAACTAGCGCAGACCAATTTTGAGAATGGAAATTAAAATAATTTTCTTTTAAAATAAAATATTTTATGTAGGTTCTTTATCGCTTATCTGAATTTTTCGAACAAGCATTTCCGATTTTTGGTATTTTAAACGTAAAAAAAGGCTCTTTTCGCTGTTCGTATTCGTATGCAAGTAGTGTATTGAATGCTTGAAATTGACCAATGTAATTGTTGTTAATGCCTACATTTTCTTGTTTAAATTCTGGTCTTTGAAGTGTTTCAGTTATGCCAAGTGCAGTAAATCGAGAGTGTTTCCATTCCATCACATCCATTGTCACGTGAATTATCTATGGCCACAACCTGCATACATTTTACTCGTGCTATCGATACGCCGCGCGCCGCCAAAGTTCCGAGACGCGTAACGTCTAGACGCGGGGTAAATACAAGTGAAATCTTTTTCGGGTTCTTATTTCTACAAAGGTTGGGTGGTGTGAATGCACCTTTCTCTCGGTCACGTGGCGTCAATGTGGTCTTGTTCGTTGGATTTATTTTTGGTGAGGTTTCGTTTGTTCACCCCCAAATGCCAGAGTCACTCACCCCGGCTGATATTTTCTCAAAATGAATTTCAATCAAAGGAAATCTACTAATTTGGGATTTTATTGTTGTTGTTTCTTCTATCGAAGGTTGACTATCATCATGCCAATCTTCCCGTGGAACTTCACTCGTCTCAGTAACGTTTTTAGTAGTTTTCGAAGAAACATTTTAAAGTAGTTTTCGAAGATTTGAGCTACGGCGTCAACCCAGAATGCGTTCGCCATCAATCTTCCCCCGAATGTTATCTGTTTCACCAAGATATTGAAGCTTTCTTACTTTTATAGGTATCTATTTAATTTTCGGAGTTTTTAAACATTCTTTAAAAAAAAAAATATGCCTATCAATTTGGGAGGCGGGTATAGGTACCGCCCCCCGAGAACCATTTATTATATAACCAGTACCCCTGCCATAGGTAAACCCGAGTTTTTCGCTACGTTTGGTGACTTAGCAGGGGTGCCCGGGTTCATGGGGGTGAGGTTTGTCTAGGTCCTGGCAGCGGATGCGCTTGTCCACCTACAACGTGGTGGACCGGATCGGGTGAGACTGGTTGAGGGGAGAATTTCTGATTTCTCCAGCCGGAGAATCTCGACCCGCCATTTACTGCAGTGGGAGGAATGGATTCACACGTCCCGTCACTCCTGGACACACTGACGCCCAGATTCCTATACATCATTCATACCTTTTTTCTTCCCAGAACTTCCTCTCATTCCTTTCCCTAATAAGACCCTCCATACAGCATCCCAAAAGATGACATAGGCCCCAAGGGAAATTGTAATTTTCAGGGCCTCCTGTGTGGAGCTATTGTAAAAAAACATAATCTTATCTTCCGTGTCGATTCTTGGTAGCGTCCTCTTTTCCCTTGTATAGATAGATACTGGTTCACGGTCGTGTTCAATGTGCTTTTCACTATCAGAAAACATGAAAAACAAAAAAAATAATAGTTTTTTTTATTTAATGATAAAAAGTGCAATGAGACCGATTAATAAAACAAATAACTGCCTACAGCTAACTAGGTTTCGTTTTTAAGACCCATATTAGATATTATTAGAA
Source organism: Limnephilus lunatus (assembly GCA_917563855.2). Lineage (NCBI taxonomy): Eukaryota > Metazoa > Arthropoda > Insecta > Trichoptera > Limnephilidae > Limnephilus > Limnephilus lunatus. The sequence continues at coordinate 27,961,983 of OU830594.1, read as the reverse complement.
GTTGTAATTCTTAAAAAGAAAACCTCTCAGTAATTTTGGACAGATTTTCAATTTCCAGTTACCAGAATATTATTACAATTTTTCGTACTACAATTTTTACTTTCAAATACTACTCGTCTTGGAGAGTAGTACCGAATTCCGTCATCAGCTGCTGGGGTAGTAATAGAAGTTTCACCTGTGTGTCTGTATGAGTGTGAGACTGTGACGTCACGCTCATTGAGTCCCGCCCCCGCCTTGGGCCAGTCATCGAGGGCGGTGGTAGTGGTGAATGATTCGCCCGGCGAAGACAGCTGATGGCCATTCAGCCGCCCAGCCGCCCAGTCGCCCAGCCGCCTTGATGACTGAGAAAAGAGACCAGCGATGCGGGCCAGTGGAACGAGAACACTCGTAGTAACCTTCATTCTGATGATCTTCTGATACAATTAACACCCTTCGATTGGAATATATTTACTATTTTATCTATATTTAAAAAAAATATAACTTAGGAGTTTTTTTTAAATTTATTTCGTTGTAGTAAGATATTAACGTTAAACATGGTTTAATTAAGGTTGTTTTGTAAATAAGTTTAGTTTAGAGTTGATTTCTTCTAACATAATGTAGGAGCATTGTCTTCGTTCACTTTTCCACACAATTCGTTGGTAGTAAACCAAAGAACACTACTGACTCTCGTACATACATGATCGTGACTCGAAAAAATCACTCCCAAATCACATTAATTAATTCTCGAATATTTTGACAAAAATAAGCCAGAACTCACATTTGTCTGGATATTATCAAATTTGATTTTCAAATTGATGTAACAAACCTGACGTTCACAAATTCATTTACCAAAGCATATATATGTTTCTGTATAAAGGGTTGAGCACTTTAATGGATGACGCAATATAGTTTATTGGCAGTTTTTTTAATACTGCATTGGTAATAAATTATGTTTCTATCTAATTTTAGTTTTTACCTACATTGGCGTTTAACCAGCCAGCTGCCGAAAATCCACATTTCGTCGAAAGATGTTCTTACTGGGCGGTTCCAATGAGAAAGATTAATTACTCTCCGTACCAGCTTTTTAAAATTATAACTTAATATCGATTTTATTTAATTCCAAATTTTCTTTAATTTATACCTACATTCAAAAATGGTGAAAGGCGTGTTGATAAAACAATTAAAATGATGTACTTCTTGTAAATTATTTTTGATAATAAGTATTTATCATTTTTCAATAATGTCTGAGCAAATTAAGAATGTAAAAAAATCTGAAATATATTAGTTTGTAAGTGCGCAAATAAATACACAAACGGACCAATTTTCGTCAAGAAACACATGTACTTATGATTTTATTTAAATTTAAATTAAAATTATGTTACATACGTTTACCAGATAATGTATTGATTTATTTTACTGCATGATTATATGATTTGAAATGGGTGTTGTATAATACAAAATCTTTTTTGAAAATTTAACAAATGGTATAAACTTATTATAGATACTAAAAATAAACATTTTTTCTTAAAATTTAAAACACACGTTTTCTAGATAAAAGAACAATATTTCGAAATCAATTATTTTTTTTTTTTTAGAAAACAGTCCATACGTCTGTGGCGACCAGAACGGTCGCCCCCTTTTGCCACAATCCTTGCGCCGCCACTGATATAGCCAGCATATTCTCGAATTATACAACCTACCTGCAGTTGTATTGTTTCACGCCGCTCACGGCTACATATTTCGGGAAGCGCAGCGAAAGGCCTCGACTAACAGCCGTCACATTCTTACGGCCGCGGAATGTTCCAGAGGCTTCTCCGCTTTGCGCGGTGGCTCAACATTACTTGCGTTCCGGGTACTCACACGGTCGGCTATATAAAGCGCAGCGATACCGCGCTAGTCAGTCAGTCAGTTCTAGTCATTAGTGCAAGTAACATTACCAACACATAGACAGTGCATCGAGTGATAACGATTCCAGTGCGGTACCGGCCAGACTCTCGGCGACCCACTGCCGACTGTGCCGGTGCTCATCAACCTTCGAGAACGCAACAAGCGACACAATTGCCCACGACAAGTCCCACGGCGGGCCTTCTTGTCACGTGAGCGGCAACTCCTCAGGTTCACCGCAGCCATCTCCGCGACACCGCGTCGAGCATCCATCCTGGACGTCAAGGTCTTCTCCACCACCACGGTGCGGAACAACATGCTGGCGACATGCAGACACGAGTTCTGCTACACCACTGCATCACCGACCTTCATCACATGCAACACCATAGAGCCACATCATCAGCGCTCCTGTCTACACCGTTACTTTACTCCAAACTTAACATCGCTACGTAGCAGCAATAAAGACTGACTCATACATCGACTGACGTCTTTTCATTTCATCGTCCCCCGTCTCTGCCGATGGCTGCCCGCTCCCTCAACTGGTGACCCCGACGTGATCACGCCCGCTCCCTCAACTGGTGACCCCGACGTGATCTGAACGACCAGAACGGTCGCCCCCTTTTGCCACAATCCTTGCGCCGCCACTGATATAGCCAGCATATTCTCGAATTATACAACCTACCTGCAGTTGTATTGTTTCACGCCGCTCACGGCTACATATTTCGGGAAGCGCAGCGAAAGGCCTCGACTAACAGCCGTCACATTCTTACGGCCGCGGAATGTTCCAGAGGCTTCTCCGCTTTGCGCGGTGGCTCAACATTACTTGGCGTTCCGGGTACTCAACGGTCGGCTATATAAAGCGCAGCGACACCGCGCTAGTCAGTCAGTCAGTTCTAGTCTCCAGTATCAGTAACATCACCCATACATAGACAGTGCATAAAGTGATAACGATTCCAGTGCGGTACCGGCCAGACTCTCGGCGACCCACTGCCGACTGTGCCGGTGCTCATCAATCTTCGAGAACGCAACAAGCGACACAATTGCCCGCGACATAAGGCCCGCCGCACCTTCTTGTCACGCAGGCAGCAACCTCTCAGCCACTGAGACTACCCTCTCCTCAGGTTCACCGCAGCCATCTCCGCGACACCGCGTCGAGCAACCATCTGGACGTCAAGGTCTTCTCCACCACCACGGTGCGGAACAACATGCTGGCGACATGCAGACACGAGTTCTGCTACACCACTGCATCACCGACCTTCATCACATGCAACACCATAGAGCCACATCATCATCGCTCCTGTCTACACCGTTACTTTACTCCAAACTTACCATCGCTACGTAGCAGCAATAAAGACTGACTCATCACATCGACTGACGCCTTTCATTTTCAATCGTCCTACCCGTCTCTGCCGATCGCTGCCCGCTCCCTCACTGGTGACCCCGACGTGATCACGCCGGCTCCCTCAACTGGAGGCCCCGACGTGATTTGCAACACGCAACCTTCTGCAACGAGCAACGTGCAACAAGCCACAAGCAACAAGCTGCAACACGCAACACGCGAGCAACAAGCGTGATTTGCAACACGCAACCGTCTGCAACGAGCAACGTGCAACAAGCCACAAGTAACAAGCTGCAACACGCAACGCGCAACCTTCTGCAACAAGCAACAAGCTACAAGCAACAACGCAACACGCGAGCAACACGCAACGAGCGCAACAAGCAACAAGCTACAGGCAACAAGCCATATGCAACACGCAACACGCGAGCAACACGCAACGAGCGCAACAAGCAACGAGCTACAAGCAACATGCTACAGGCAACAAGCCATATGCAACAAGCAACACGCAATACGCGAGCGACGAACAACAAGCAATGAGCACTGCAACGAGCAACTCAGCAACAAGCAACATGCAACAAGCATCAAGCAGCACGCAAAAGCAGCAACTGAGGGAATCGGTAGAGACGCATCAGCACAACATGGACGCAATCCTCATGGACGCACCGACCAGCATCAACCCGGCATTCCTGCAACTTTTGGCATCTTACAACCCTGTACTCCGTACACTGGAAAGGGGGTGTGTGGCGACCAGAACGGTCGCCCCCTTTTGCCACAATCCTTGCGCCGCCACTGATATAGCCAGCATATTCTCGAATTATACAACCTACCTGCAGTTGTATTGTTTCACGCCGCTCACGGCTACATATTTCGGGAAGCGCAGCGAAAGGCCTCGACTAACAGCCGTCACATTCTTACGGCCGCGGAATGTTCCAGAGGCTTCTCCGCTTTGCGCGGTGGCTCAACATTACTTGGCGTTCCGGGTACTCAACGGTCGGCTATATAAAGCGCAGCGACACCGCGCTAGTCAGTCAGTCAGTTCTAGTCTCCAGTATCAGTAACATCACCCATACATAGACAGTGCATAAAGTGATAACGATTCCAGTGCGGTACCGGCCAGACTCTCGGCGACCCACTGCCGACTGTGCCGGTGCTCATCAATCTTCGAGAACGCAACAAGCGACACAATTGCCCGCGACATAAGGCCCGCCGCACCTTCTTGTCACGCAGGCAGCAACCTCTCAGCCACTGAGACTACCCTCTCCTCAGGTTCACCGCAGCCATCTCCGCGACACCGCGTCGAGCAACCATCTGGACGTCAAGGTCTTCTCCACCACCACGGTGCGGAACAACATGCTGGCGACATGCAGACACGAGTTCTGCTACACCACTGCATCACCGACCTTCATCACATGCAACACCATAGAGCCACATCATCATCGCTCCTGTCTACACCGTTACTTTACTCCAAACTTACCATCGCTACGTAGCAGCAATAAAGACTGACTCATCACATCGACTGACGTCTTTTCATTCAATCGTCCCCCGTCTCTGCCGATTGCTGCCACGCTCCCTCACGTCTAAACACTGATTTAAAAATGACATATATTTCTGGTGTTCTCTGGTTATACGCTCTTAAACATTACAAAAATAATAATATTAGATACCTTAATAAATAATCATTTTAGCTTTGGTGCGTGACGGAGAGGCTTTGAATATGTCGAACTCTGTATAGGTATTGACAAAGCGACCTAGTGGTGAGTTATATGAATAGTTTAGGTTATGGTTGTCACAGTAGAAAAGATGGTGGAATTGAGTAGATTTGACAGGGACACGGATATTTATAGCACTTAACGGTTGAGGGCGGTCTGTGAAGTTATTCACAAATTTTACAATGTCCCGTTATTTTGGTTGAATTGGAACAGCTGCAGTGGCCGGCCGTTGACCCGAGGGGTGTTCTTCCCCTTTTGCCTCATTCCGAAGCCGGTAGACACCGCCGGCCGTAATCGGCGCCCCCTACACCCGCTGCCTCCTGCGCTACCGGTAGTCGGGCAGGTACTCGGCGTGGCGACCATCGTAGTGGCGTAGCACCGTAGCGTGGCCTCGTAGGCTTTTACTCACAGCAGTACTTGCAGCATTCAAGGCGCTACAGAAGTACTAACGCTATTCCGGTCTAGTAGTAAAATGATGGTAGTTTGTAATCTTCATGATCAGAGCCGTATTTATCGTTACCGTCAATTTTTTACATGGTAAAGTAGTATTTTCAAATATCATTGAATCAATTTTAATTATTCTTTTACGTAATGATAAAAATCGGGTCAACAAGTTGTGATGAAAGATGTAAAAAACTAGAATTAGGTCTGTTGAAAAATGTAAGGTTAAGTTGTGTATATTACGTTTAAAACGTTACTCTTTGTAAGAGAATATCTGGAATCCCACCTTAGTAAAAGTACTTCTAATATTTCAGTAGATAAAAATCCGGTCTTGTTAAAATGTTCGTACACGTTTTAAAAATCACGAGCGCGAGGATTCGCGGGATACGTTGCACCAGATTCCCATTTTAAGTTCAAAAGTCCATCGACTTCACAAAGTAGGGAGTACTATCAATTGTATGGGTGCAGTTTTCGTCAGTGTGTGTTCGAGAGTCTGGATCCAGCCTGCGCGGCGAGAGATTACCCCCGCCCATGGAATAGGAGGTCCGCCCCGTCCCCGCCCGCCTTGTGGAGATAGGGTATAGGTACCAGCAGTGCAGGTCGGGGAACGGCGAGACGGCGGTATCGATCCAGGCCGTCGACCTGCTGCAGCCCTCGGGCCCGCCCACCGTCCACCCACAACAACCCCGGCCGCCCAGGGGAGCCCGGTGGAATCAGGTATTTTACAAATGATAACTGACAGCTCAAGCATGTAGCGGATCATCAGCAGAAATAATAACAACAAACCCTAAACGAATAAAATATTTAAAAAATATAATATACAATTCTTTTAACACCGTTAATTTAACCGAGCTAATTTTTCGCTTTTCGGAACAACCCATATAGGTCTCATAGAAATCGTTGTGTCTTGCTTACTATTGTGGTTAGAAATATAATCTAAACGGAGGTAGAAAGAGAAAACACCATGCTTTATATTTAAATCTAAAAATTAACCACAAAATATTTAAAATGCACATCTTTATGGAAGCAAAGTTTCCGACCGCAATTTGAAAAAAAAATAAAGCTTTGAGAATTTATTTTTTACATAAAACGAGTGCGTTGTTAAAAGTGCGTTGACGAAAATGTTTGTAATTCATTTGCCTAATAAAATATGTATGAGTTATTGTTTAATTTCGCTTTAAAGTAATTTTAGTTTGAAAAATCGTAAAATGAGCCATTTTAAAAACATTTTTATGTTTGCATTCAAAAATTTTATATTTCAATAATTATATGTTTATTTCCAATTATAAAATTTGAAAGCAACAACAGACAGTTTTTAGTTTTCGGATGCGTTCAGAAATTTTCCATTTATTTGGATTTTATTGCGAAGCGGAAATACTTTGACCTCCCGACAAAATAGGCCCGACGCCTTAGGGGTTAAGCTTATCTGAACTAAAAGGAGAAAAGTGATACATTTACACACGCCTACTAAAATTAAAAAAAAAAAAATAATTTAATGGTTTGAAATCATCAGACATTTTGGTTTTTGTCAGCCCTGAGTCAGGCTCGGTGTTTACTGCCCCGGAACAGCTGATGACGAATGTAGGCCTAACCTCAATCAGCGGGGAAGGGAAGAAAAAACACTGCCTCAAGCAAGGGGCGCAGAAGAAAGGTTAGGAATACTATCAACACTACGACTTGGAGGGTTCAATACTAGTGTCAAGACGGAATCATTCATGACTTCTTGGATTAATGGAAAGGGTTATTCTTTCCCCTGACGCCTTTGTTACATCTGTTACCCGACAGATTGCGCAATCTGTGATTACTCCGTGAAAAAGTGGGAATATAAATTGTTATGTGACTTTTGAAGCTCTTCTTACATTAGTTATCGAGTCTCAAACATCGGGAAGATTCTTCATTAACTGAAATAAAACAATTAATTTGTTTATAACCACGATTTATTTATTTAATTTTTTTAATACTGACCGGTTTCGCTTAACACAAGCATCTTCAGGGTATAGAATTAAACTGACAAAAAAATACATTGTGTGAGCTTGTATTTATAAAAAAAACACAATATTATTTAATTTTTAATTATTTAAAAAAAATACTACATGATACCTATATGTTTATAACTAATTCATATTAATTTCTTATAATTAAATTATAATATGTAAATGAAATCCTCAGCCAAGGGAAATCCCAGTGAGAATATCATTATCTTTAGATGTTTGTAAAGAAAGGAAGACAATAAATCATTTTTATTATTATGTTATTATTTACATATAGAAAGAGACAAAACATGATATAAAGGAACAATGAGAAAGTGAAATTAAAATATTATGTAGTAATAGAGAGAAAGAGGGACAAAACGTCACATGAACAGGTGATTAAGGATTTTTACGAGTTTACGACACATATAACTGATTATTAAGTATTTGGGTTTTCGTTTTAACAGTTTTCTTTATTTCGAGTATTTCTAAATTATTAAGTCTGTTACCGTGACCATTTCTGTGTAAAATCTTAGCACCGGTGCTTTGATTGAAGGTATGATCTTTATCAATAAGATAATCGGCGAATTCCGAAAATCCATTATTATTTAAGCATCTAAGATGCTCTTTGATTCTAATATTGACATTGCGCTTTGTTTTATATAAAATGCTGAACAATCACTACAATCGAATTTATAAATTCCCGTCTTTTTTGTTTGTCGTCTATATCTTTTGAATTCTTCATTAGTTTAAGACTAGTATGTAATCGATTCAATTATGCTCTGTTTTCTGAATTGTATTTCTAGCATTCTTTTGTTATCGATTTTCAATCAATACTCTCCCGCATCAAAACACAATGACGCTTGTCTTTCAATTCATTGGTGATTGTAATTTGAATTGTGTATTCACATTAATGTCACCCTCTTTTAAAGTAGTCGGCTTCACTATGCCTATTAATCGTCAGTAATCAATATCGTTCAGATATCATCGAAATCAATCTTGAACGTATCTGCTGTTGAATCTGTCTCATTCTAAAATAGTTCATCCAAATCCGAAGGTTAAAATCTGATCAAAAATACTGTAAGTACCTCCATACAAATTTATGCGTTTTTTCGGGCATTTCAAATGGGCACTTTCGGACTGAACCTGTCTGAAGTTAACCTTAACGGGTTAAAACCGATCTAATCACTAATACACACTTATGAAATTATTATTTAGATTTTATAATCATAATAATACATTATGATTTTAGCCTTTTTTTATTTTAGATTTATTTGCGAATACCGCACAAGAGTCCTGACTTCTAAACTCTCTGCAGCCATTGGTGCTATTGCATCATCATTTTATGAGTGGGGAAGAAAAGGAGATGGAAAAGAGGATGGTTGTGAAGTACAAATTGATGCATACTGTAAAAGCTTTCACATTTTTTAAACAAATTATTTTTATTTTATTTTTTTATTGTAATATAAATCATGAGTTACATTTATACATATATATTTTACAAAATTTTATAATAAAGGTCATTATTGGTCATGTATACCTTATCAGAAAAGGGGAGCTCTTGTGCCTGATAAGGGAGCCACGATTCTTACTTAGGCTGTAAGTTATAATATGTTTTGTATAAAATTATTTTGTAAAAATTGTTTAATTTTATTTATTTGCTCTGATTGGTTGATGATACAGCGTTATTCAGAAGGGAGGTTATTAAAGTATTTTATGGCTTGGAAAATAAAATGATTTTGCATTTGAGTTGTTTTAATATTAGGTGTAATAAATTGGTTTCCATTTCTCATTAGTTTGTAAAATTCTTGATATTCTTTGTTATTTTTTTCTTTGCACATTTTTATAATGGAAGCTTGCTTGAATATGTCATCGATATTTGGTACTGGAAACAATTTAAAAAGTGATTCTGTTGAGAAGGTAGATTTTTTTTTAATATTACTTTAATGATGATTCTTTGCGAAACTTTTACTGAGTTCAGATTATTTTTGTAAGATCCTCCCCAACCTATAATTCCGTCGATAAGTAAAGAATGAACAAGGGCATAGTATACATTTTTCATTATTTTTACATTTAAAACATTTCTTAACCTAACAAATATATATGTATACATTTCCTTATTCTTTTCACTAGCTCTGAAATGTGACTATTCCACTTCAGGTTTTGATCAATGATTACACCGAGATATTTAATTTCGGAAGAGGAGTTAATGACGGTACAAATATGATTATGTTGTTTACAATTAGGTTTTTTTTTTCTTTTATTTTAGACACAAAGTAGCAAAATATTCAATACTGGTATTTTCACGAACTTTCTTCCCCTCGTGTTTATGACCCCTTCGAGCTGAGACTAATAAATATTCCCCCTCGATCATTTTCATTTTCAGTGTATTTCTCATTAAAAAATTATGTCTGCATTAATTTACCTCCATCGTGGCAAGTAATCAAATTACACACTGTAACCTTATTACGTTAAATTTTATCTTTATAGAAGGTAAATATATCTTTGTATTTGTGCTGCGACACTTTTACGTTGTGCAATGAAAAATAATGTCCGCTTTAGTTTATACGCCGTTTATTAAATACGCTAATATTTAATATATTTTAACTACGCGTGTAAATATGTTTATAAATGGGTTGTAGGAATATGGTCATTAATAATTCACATAAATTTATTTTTAAGTAGCTGGGGTACGTGGCTTTGCTCAGGGAGTTTATATGAGATTGAACTGATGTTCGAACCCACGACGGATCTTGCTTTACACTTAGTCTACCAATGGGTAGCCCCAACCGTACAAAAAGGTTCAAATAGTCCACAATGTTCTTCTTCCAGAACATTCCACAAAATTCGACAGTGTTCTGGAATGTTCCACAATGATGTTCCCCAATGATTTTCCCCAATGATATTCCCGATTCCCTATTCCCGAGCATCCCATAACATTCCAGAATGTTCCGGAATATTCTCGGAATGTTCTGGACTGTTTTCAAAATTCTTTGAGGGCAAAACTTCCAATTCTTATATGTTTCTTCAGAAGCACCCCCTTCAGTTAAAAACGGGAACCTTCTTCATGAATGGGGGATAGAGGGCTACCACACCATATAACTCCCTTGATTGTACCAGGGCTCATTTCTGAGTTTTAACGGGACACACATTTTTTTACACTTTTATAATATTTATGTATATTGATTTCTTGTAAAGGGTTCATTTTTGTAAGGTCTAGTTGTACCGTTTAGCTCTATGATTAAAATAATATCTATAATTGCGTTTCTTTATTAATGACTTCTTCTAGGCTTTTGCAGAAAAGCTACAGACTATGTACTGATTATTATCCACTTTATATTTTTTTGGTTATGTCTAGCTTATTTATTTTATGTTTTATGCTCTGCTTACTTATTTTCTTATTTGATGTGACTAGTGATGCGATGCAGAAAATTTCACACTCTTGATTAGAGCACAAGCTTTCATTCTTGTTTGTTGAGTGAACTTCGTTTCAAAGGACGTGGAAGGGAACGGGAAACCACCTCATTATGATGATAGCCAACTTTCGATAAGAGAGGGCAGCAGTTGATGAATATATCGCGCTTTTTACTGAAGGTTACAATAATTTTATTATGTATAATACGTTATAGTATTTTTTTGTGTAATTATAATCTTTTGAAATACGAGTACCTACAAACAATAATTTTCCATTGCCCATTACACATTACACAGTGTACAGGCAACATCGCACCCACACAATGATAACAAAAGCACACATGCAACTTTATACTTATCCCAGAATTCCATACGAATTTTCCACCCTTGTCTCCGTAGCAACACCCCCCCCCCCCCTGTAATGCCTCATGTCTGCCTGCGCCGCGGTAGAGGGGGAGGGTTCTATGGCGTAACTAACCTACGACAACACGGTGCGGGGGGAGGGGAAGGGGGCAGACGTCTGGGTCGCCGCAGCAATCCCTACCTCCCATTTTCCGCCCAACATTCTGTGGAGCGCATTTCGGGCGTTGGCAACATTTGGATATTTAACTATTTTAAAACAAATCTTCTCTTGGGGTTCAGAATTGAAGCTTCGCTTTAAATGACTTTGACCGTGTTTGGTGACCAAATATGAATAGCCAGGTACTTCCCCACCGTCCTCTTCCTTATCTCCTTCCCCCTACCTTCAGCCTCATGACATGCCTTAGTCTCACGGGCTCCAGACGGTTGAGAGCAGTTGGGACTCTTGTGCGATTTCACAAATAAATAAATAATAAAGGATTAAGAGCACCCTCTTTACACTGTTTTTTCTGTAAAAGAAAAAAAAAACTGTTCTGTTTTGTCGTGGATCGTTCTGTTATATCTTTATAACTAGTAGCTCTGTGAACAGCAGACCTCGCATTCAAAAAGTATGTTTCAAAATCAAAACCAAAATATCCTCCGAAATCATAAGATTTGTAAGTAGGTACATAAATGTCCACTTAATTAATTGTAATTGTAGTATATTTTAATATAACAATAAAAAAATTAAAATAACGAATTATGCAAATAGTCCAATGAAACGTTTATCACTATTTCATTGACGATTCTTTTTTTCAACTTTCTTCAGGCAGGTAAGTACCATTGAAAAAAATGCGAATTTGAAATTCCAAATAAACACATATTTTTCATTTGAAAAAATAATCTTTACTCTACCATTAACCCTTCAAAAAATTGGCATTTTTTTCGGTTGATCCAAATATTTTCGCTTTACAATAAAATGCAAATATTTGGAATATTTCTGAGCACATTCATAAACTAAAAACTGTTTTAGAAAGGTGATGAAATACGCTTTCAAATTATATAATTCGAAATAAACATATATTTTTTTAATTATAAAATTTTTGCACACAAACATAAAAAAGTTTTAAAAACTGCTCATCTTACGTATTTTCTAACTTAAGTTACAGATAATAAAAAATAATAAAAACACATACCTACATATTTTATTAGAAAAACGTATAACAAACACATATTGTTATCTCACTTTTTGTCGCTCTATGTAAAAATAATTTATAAAAAATTCCCGAAGTTTAAAATTTTTTTTTCAATTTGCAATTCAAAACTTTGTATACATAAAAGTGTACATTTTACTTTTTTGGTGGCTATTTTTTAGATTGTAATATAAAGCGTGGTGTTTTCCTTTTCTAACACCGTTTAGAACATATTTCTCACTATGATAATAAGGGAGTTACAGCGTTTTATACGAGACCTATGTGCGTTGGGACAAATATGGTCTCCTGCCATTCTAAGGGTAACGGTTACTATCTTAAAACGGATCGTACAATCAAATTTACAGACAAAACGTAGAAACAGATTTACAGATAAAACAGTATTTATTATTTTTGTTGATCATCCCTTCGTCTGTAGCCCGGCGGGGTGAGCGGGGGATGCGGGGTGGCAAGGTCGCGGTGTGGGCCACCCTTCGCCCCCCCCCCCCCCCCCTCCCCCCCCCCACCCCGCCGCAGGGGGTGGAAAGTTTCACGAAGCCGAGACACCCACTTCAGGTGGCAGCGCTAAATGAAATTTTACTCTCGGCTCTGGGATCGCCTCTCCTTGGGAAACTTTTGATCGTATATCGCATTACTCGCCGAGAAATAGTCTTGATTGAGGGCTAACCAGGTTGCAAGACTTGTTCATAACATTTTTAATCTTATTATTTTATATCTTAGAACGGAAAATCAGCAAAACCGTATACATTTTTCATGTAATATTTATAGACAGGTAATAAAGCATCTCCACCCAATGTTACAGTCATAGACATTTAAATTGTCTCTGGTTACATTTTACAATATATATATTATTACAGTATGATATTTATATGGTTACTAGCATATGTGTTCGACTTTATGCTTCCTCAGAAAATGCTATTCAATTTATCTATCTATATATATAAAAATGAATCCCTGTTTCCCTTCGTCACGCCCTAACTTCAGAACGAATTTACCTATTTCATAATTTTTTTTTCAAGTTTTCTCATACTTTATAGAAGGTTTTTATGGAAAGAAAAATTAAGAAAATCGCGCAGAAAATTGGATAATTTCAGAAAACTTAACGACAATTTTAATTTCGCACGTTTGACAGTTCGCATGTTTTGATGAAATTGAATTTAGCAGGCAGCTGTTTTTTTTTTGTAATAAAAGAATTGTCTATGGATTTATTAAATTAAAGATATTTTAAATAGGTACCTATGTTAGGTACCAAATTTGATTGATTTTTCTTATAATAAACAAAAATGAATATTTTTTAAAATACACGAAAAATGAAAATTTGAATAAAAAAATTGTAATAAGTGGCACGAGACCTGTTTGAAAACTGAATGTACTGGGACTGAATATATGGAACGTGGGAGGGGGGGTTAGCGCTACGGGGGAGAGGGTGGGCGGGGAAGGAGGAAGGGGGTGCGGGAGGGGAACGGGTACGCACGGGAAAGGACATGCTGGGAGAAACAATTTATTTCTTTGAATATGGCCTTTCAACGCATCCTGGGAACCAGCTAGTCTTTAATATGTTTGATGTGTTAGTTATATAATATCAATAGCGGTTAATTGTCAAATACAAAATTGATTCTGGTTTTTTTTTGGTCTGATACTCGTAATTATCGAAGATAATAATAATAAAAACATTTATTTGTCAATAGATTTTTTTAAAATATTAATATTTTTTTATATATTAGATTATTTAAATATATTAATACTTTTTTTCATAAAAATGATTCTATTGACAAAGAGGTCACTGCTCTGCTATACATTCAGGATTTCTCCCGGATTGCAGCTGGTTTTCAGCAGTGCCTCTAATAGAGTCTAATATAATGTGTATAATAAATATTTAAAATTAAATCAGAATTCAAATTACAGCAAATAATATTAAAATTCAAAATAAATAATGTAATCACAAACAAGTAGGTTTACATTTCCTTGTAAATTCTATCATTAATTAAGATTTTGTGCGGTTAACTGTGCAGTCAGCAGCCTTTCGCAACAGAGCGTCTTAAAGCACTGCAACGATGTCGATATTCGAATAGACAGTGGAATTTTCATTTCTAAGTTTGATGATGTATAGCTGAAACTTCCCTCAAAACCTTGAAAATATTTCATAAAACACTTTTTATAGATTTACGTAAGAAGATGCACTTTATCAAAATTGTTTATATTGTTGTGTATTGATCAGTGACATAAATATTATTATCGCTGTCAAATATGAATTTATATAGACCATTTATAACGCTAATAAATAAAGTAAATACAGTACTTTTATGTCTTTTATATTATATTAAAATTTGTTGTGATTTTCTAATGTTTTTCTTTTAGACAAAATACAAACCGTCTATCCGAATACAATAAAAGTTAAATCGTCATATTATTATTAATATCTTTATTTTATAATTCGTAAAAGCTCTAAACTTTAACTTGTTATTTTAAAACACGATAACATCTGATGCCACTAGCTCTGTGGCCGGAACATCAAAGTTAGTTTCACTTCTGAAATTTGTCCCCTGCTTTATGGAATCCTAACCGCATGACGACTCCGCAATACTGCCAAATGTTAAAGCCATTCCACTGTAAATCTCTCCCTCTATGTCATAAATGTTCATGTATGAGAAAGAGAGTTTACAACGGACGTCGCCAAAAGGATCATATTGTATCGGATTTATGAAGGAAAAGTAGATATACACAATACACACAACAAAATATTTAGTCAAAATGAAGGTACGTCAATTTAATTTTTTTTAAATATATATCTATATATAATATAGATCTGGAATAAAGGATAAAAAAAAAAAAAAAAAAAAAAAAAATATCGCATATCGAGCATCGGACATTCACTTATCTTATATATACCAAGAGGCCAATGCATATAGTAATCAAATGATGCGCCTCTAAACTAAAAAAAACTGAAAAATTGTTTAGTAGATCAATATTTTTTTTATATTGACATTGTTTCTCAGCACCCTAACATTAGTTACCACTTCAGTGAAGAGGAAGTGGAACATTCCAAGGATGTCCTGTACTCGGAGGTCGATGACAGGAGAATCACCAGGAAAGGCGATGGAAAGAAGGTAAAGAATCTTTACGACATGATTAAAGTAATCAAAGAGACCGAGACAACAGATATGCCAACTTTCGTAGCTAAAAATCTGCATAAACTACCTCCAGTTTGTTTTGATTCCGTTGATATAACCTCACTTTTAAAAGATATTTTGTATCTAAAAACGGAACTCTTCACCATAAAGGCACAAATGTGCAAACAAAATGATGTAGACGACCTACGACAGCAGATGACCCTTTTGAGGAATGATCTAAAACCCGGAAATGTAAACAATCAAACGGTTAATTCAAAATACACCGAAGAAATGCCCTTGGTTAATGTCAAGGTCACCGAACCGAACACTGATAATGCACACACTAAACAAAATACGTATTCCAATGTACTGGGTAGTAAATCAGGCGTAGAAACCCAGAAACCGTTAGATAACGGCCCGCGGTCCGAGCCTAAGACAATTCAGAACTACCAAAATAAAGAAAATACCGGTTTTACCGTCGTGAGAAAACGAAAAATAAATAAAAATCACAAGGGTACAGGACCCACATCAAGTATCAAGGCGGCTCCCCTAAGAACGGCAATATACGCCTCAAGATTTGACACCGAAACGAGTGTTGATGACTTAAAACAATTTATTTCATCCAAGAATCAATCTTATATAGATGTAGAATGGATAAAACCTTTCAAACCGACCCCTTTCAAAACGTTTAAAATAACGATTCTCGCGCAAAAAATCAGTTTATTTATGGAAAAAGATTTTTGGCCCGAAGGAATAGTGTACAGAATTTTCAAAGAAAGAAATTATAGCCCGGAAAAAAAAATTTAAACAATTTACATGATGGATCTTCTTAAAATTATTACCATCAACTGCAGATCAGTGAGAAGAACGGTGAAATTTATTCACGACATATGTGAAGAATATGATGTAATTTTATTACAAGAAACATGGTTACTACCAACCGAAATAAATTACCTTTCAGAAATACATCCAAAATTTTCTAGCTTGGGCACGTCTGCTGTAGATACTTCCACAGGCATACTAAGAGGGCGTCCGCACGGCGGGACGGGCATATTGTGGCGCAGCACAATAAAGGCCAAGGCTATCGACTGCAATGACAATAGGTTAGCGGGAATAGAAATAACCCTGGATAAAGGATTGTTGTGCATTCTCACAGTTTACATGCCAACATTCTGTAATGACAACATACCCGAATTCTCAAGATGCCTGGCAAACCTGCATTCACTTATTGAAGACAAGCAATATACGAACTGTCTTATCATGGGTGATTTTAATGCGGATCCAAGGACATTATTTGGGAAAGATTTATTATCGTTCTGCAAAGAAAATAAATATCACTGTGTTGATGTGGAAAAACTGCCAGGAAATTCTTACACCTATGTTAGCGATGCCCATAATACAACGAGCTGGTTAGATCACTGCATAGGAACGGCCACAATTAAAAAGATGACAAAAAATATTTCCATAAAATACGATGTTGACTGGACAGATCACCGGCCCATGTCTATTTGGTTAGAAACAACAGGAATAACCACTACGGAGGGAATTACCCCGACAGCGTTGGATCCAGTAAAATGGAGAGCACATACTATATCTCAGATCATGTCCTATTCTGTAACAGCATCATTTTTAATAAACCGCATTAACTGCAGCAGAGATGTCGAACTCTGTAAAAAGTCAGGATGCAAAAATAACTTTCATAAAGATGCCATCAATAAACTGTATGCGAGGATTGTAGAGTCACTGTGCATGGCCGCAAAAAACGTCTTCGAAAGTGGACTTAAACATAACAGCACCACATCTAAACATATTCCTGGATGGAATGACAGTGTTTCGATTCATTATGAAGCATCACGAAATGCACTTCTTAAATGGATTGAAAATGGAAAACCCCGGACGGGTCCTTTGGCAGAAAACAGAAAAATATTGAGAAGAAAATTCAAATCTGAGCTAAGAAAATGTCAAAAAACAGCGGAACAAATAAAACTGGACAAAATATCAGGTGCATTTGAGGATAGAGATTTTAAAGAATTTTGGCAAAAAACCAACAACATCTTAAAATCCAAAGCACAGATATCAACCCACATTGAAGGAGAATCAGACGCAGAAAAGATTTCTAATATTTTCATAACCTACTTTGCGAAAACATCTGAAAGAAAAGAACCCACCTTCTTAGAAAAACCATGTGAAAATGATGACGAAAACATAATCGTTACAGAAGATATGGTTAAAACCGCTGTCAAACGAATGAAAGCTGGAAAATCTCCCGGTTATGATAGCCTGAGCATTGAACATGTTAGAAACGCCGGCGAAAAAATATACACGCTTCTAGCAACATTATTTACACAGATTCTTCAACACACGCACATGCCAAGAAACTTCTCACGTACAATTATTGTACCACTAGTTAAATCCAGACAAGAAAACTTATCCAGTACTTCCAACTATAGGCCGATATCTCTTGCCACAATAATATCTAGAATATTTGAAAGAGTTATACAAATTCAAATAGAAGGCAAACTATTTACATCCGACAATCAATTTGGTTTTAAATCTAAATTGTCTACAGATATGGCAATATTCAGCTTAAAACAATGTATCGAATATTATAAGGCAAGAAAAACCACAGTGTATGCTTGTTTTCTTGATTTAAGTAAAGCCTTCGATCGGGTTTCTCACGAACTGCTTTGGAAAAAACTTAAAGAAAGGAAGGTGCCAGGTTCAATAATCAATATTCTGGCAGTCTGGCATCATCAACAAGAGAACCAAGTTATTTGGAAAAATAAAATGTCAACACCAGTGAATATGGAATGCGGCGTCAGACAAGGGGGAAGTTTATCGCCTATTCTATTTAACGTCTATATGAACGATTTAAGCGATAAACTCACCTCGGCAAATGTAGGCTGTCACCTGGGAAATAACTGTGTAAATAACATTGCATACGCAGATGATATGGTCATTTTGTCACCAAGCATAAAAGGACTGAGAAAGCTGTTAAAGATATGTGAAGAATACGCTGCCGAATATAACATGGTCTATAACCCCACTAAGTCTGTTTTGCTCGTATTCAAGTCAGGCGCAGGCACCATAAAAGTATTACCCGTCAGTCTAAACGACACAAAAATAACAGAAAAAATCGAGGTCAAATACTTGGGACACATCATAACAGCGGACCTCAGCGATGACTCGGATATTGAGCGACAGAGAAGATCACTGTGCATAAGGGCAAATATGATTTCTCGAAGATTTAACAAGTGCAGCCCAGCTGCAAAAAGGCAACTTTTTAACACGTACTGCACGAGCCTATATACCTCGGAGCTATGGACCAACTTCAAGAAAGCATCACTAAAACGAATGGAAGTACAGTACAACAACTCGTATCGAACGCTTTTTGGGTTGTCCTGGTACTGCAGTGCCACCGAGATGTTTGAAGAAGGGCGAGTTCCCGGATTCCGAGCACTCATGAAGAAACGGATCACTAACTTCAGAACGCGACTAGCCTCGAGCGAAAACAGTCTTGTGATGGCAGCATTCCACTTCTGGCAGGGTCCCATCTACAAGCGGTGGAGCCACTTCCTGATGACATAGATGTATAACAAAAAGTTAACTTAATTCAAATTTTCTTATTTTGTTTTGTATTATTATCTATTATTTTCTTTTACCATGTAATTTTTTTTTTCTCTCATCTTGCAATATTTTTATTTTACTTGATATATTGTATATGTATTATATGGAACTCGTGGGACTGCACCACCCTCCCCGAGATCTGGAATAAAGGATAAAAAAAAAATAAAAAAAAAAAAAATTAGTATCCATTGATTTAAAGCATGTAATTTGATGTATAAATGCGCCTATGAATGTGTTTAAGGGGGCAGTCCTCTGTGAGTGAGCGGTAAAAGGGTGTATTTTTCGTAATTATTTTCAAGCAAAGAATGAATGAAATCTTTTTTTATTAAAACTCGTAGTCAATGTATACATATTTTTACACGAATCTAAAGTATGGTTTCAACAGGAAATCGCTGCTCGGTGGTTGAGAGCGATTAAGCCATACGGTTCATCAAAAAAATTAAATAATATTTATAAACAAGACATATAGGTTTATGGCACCATGTAGGCGAATTTTGGTATTTAAAAACCAAAAAAAAAATCGGACCAGCGAATTTTTTTTCCGAAAAAAATGGAAAATTTTTATCGTTCATAAAAAAATAAATAGTAGGGGCCTTTTATAAAAAAATCCCTACGTGGTGTCATAGAGACTGGATTTTCAAAACAGTTTAAGACTTAGTTCATGCAAATCGGATGTATAGTTTTTTTTAATATGCTGTCAACAAGGTATAAAAAAATAGTTTCCAGAAAAACGCGTTCAAAGTTTTTCTGAAGGATAATTCAACATACAAACCCTTTCAAATTGTTTCACTTAAAATGCTGTATCTAAGTAAATTTTACAAATTTCTTTAAAACAATTATTTTTTTCACAGTGGGCTGGTGCCTTGTATATTGTGTACCTTTGAGTGTGTGTATGCCTATGAGTATGTTGCCTGTGTTACATATCTATCTGTATATGATTTTATACCTTTGTACTGTAATCACTCGAAATGTTATTCTTCTATATCTACTTTATTTATTGTTGTTTCTCGTTAAATGTGTGCTTAAGTGTTGTAATTAATATTGTTAAATTGAACTGCTGAAAAAATTGCTTTGGCAGTTTAGGATGCTTATACTGAATATATATTTTTTTTAAAGACCATCCCCTTTCTCTTCTCTCTGGCCGCTGCGGGCGGTTGAACCTCTTCGAGGCCCCTGTTTCTGACTTTCATTATTCTCGTCAACCATTCTCTAGCTTTTTATGGCAAAAGAAGTCCGTCAAAATATCAAATGACCGTCTCGTGTTATGCGATATGGCAGATAAATTGGCTAATCTTAATGTCACATTTAACAGTTTTCAATGTGCTCTATTTAAAAACAACAAAAAAAAACATTATGGAAACGTCACAAGAACACTAAACGAGAAAACAAATTGTACATTAATACAGTAAAGACTGAAAGTGGTAAGAGAAGCATAGGCCATGAGGGTATACACATATTTACAATCTCCTTCCCGATAGCCTGAAAATCTAGTATGTATGTAGGTATATAAAAATCAAAATATGTTAGCATGTGTGTTGTCTATGCGGTGTCATACCGTTCATCCGATTGCGATGAAACTTTGGTGATAAAATTAATGTCCTTTAATGTAGAATATTTTTTAAGATGTTTTTTTTACAAGGGAAATATTTTCCCTCAGGGCCAATGTCTACTAACCATCACGCCGTTTCCCCGCAGGGGTAGGCAGAGAGGACGGACCGCCACACGACTCGATCTTGGCACACACTCTTTGCCTCGTTCACATTCATACATCGTCTCATACATGCTCTTTTATTATTCCGACTCTTCACATGGCCCGACTCAAGTATCTGATTCACTTGGTCGTGCCATGTCTTCCTCGGGCGTCCGCGACTTCTTCTACCATTCACATTTGCATCATATATTCTCCTTACACTCCTTTCCTCGTTCATTCGCTCTACATGCCCAAACCATCGGAGAGTCCCTTTCTTAATCTTACACATCACGCTTACATCAGCCTTGCATTCTTTGCGGATATCCACGTTTCTCTCACGATCGATGTCATCTTTGGGAATGCTGTGTGGAGGGTCTTTTAAAGGAAAGGAAGTAGATGAAATTCTTGGAAGGATAAGGTATGAGGAGTGGATAGGTATCTGGGGGTCAGTGTGTCCAGGAGTGACGGACGTATGAATCTATCCCTTCCACCTTGCGGTCGAAGGCGATGTTCCAAAGTGGTTCTGCTTGAGAGGTCACAAGGTCTCCCTCAATCAGTCTCTCCCGATCCGGCCTGCCACGCAGCTACGTTATATTTTTAAACTTACAATCTATCCGTATATTAGGTATTCTTTACCGTTATGATGTTGAATCATAGACGTAAGATAAAAAGTGAGATATTACGTAGTAAATTTAAAAAATGAATACAGATTAGAAAAAAAGTACAAAGTGCAAGAAAAATCAGAGAGAATAATGGATCAGTACAAAATGGCTTTTTCTCATGAATATTTTTTTCAGCGTACATTTCTGAAAATTTGTTCACATTTTTTATTAACTTTGATAGCATGTTGTCAATTTTAGGAATATTGTAATTTTTACATTACAATCGTTGTAATTTTTGCACATATCATAAAATATTATCCTAAGACCACACAGATTGGTATCTAACACGAGGGTTTGTACCTATACTTATAATAACGTGAAGTTTTATCCTTATTACTGGTTTGTCCGAACTCTGAACCATCTCCTCCAGCCATCTCTTTATTGTGACGTAAAATGAATTAATCGCACTTTACTTCAGAGTCTCTCCCTATCACAGTTAATCCTAGACGGTTCCCTCGGGATCGGGTCTCCATGTACCCAGCGGCATACCGTCCGCTTTCTTTTTTCTTCGTCCGTTCCTTCTAACTTATTCTCACTCTTCCCACTTCTGATGCTCGTTGTCCCGCTCCTGCCTCCTGCCTCCGGGCGGTCGATTATAAATGAGTTTCTTAAGATTCGCCGAAGAACTCAGAATTTGAGAATGTATTCCACGCGACGGATCGGGAATTAATTCTAACCGACTGCATCGAACGATTCGGAAGGCTTCGGGTTCATTGCTATCTCTATCCCGCCGCTTTTTGCTGAGCGTACGGCGCGGATCTGCCCATAAACAGCTCTACTAAAGGACCGAATCTGGTTGCTGAACTTTGGCAATTAACCATACCTACAAATAACATTGTTGGATCTGCTTTCATGTTTTTATTTAATGAGTCTATTAATCTCAGCCTACGTGTTGGTTTATTCATCGAAGAGTATTTTTCTCGCGAATTTACATTCGAGAGTGCTCTTATTAATTCCAGCTATAAGAATTTTCTTAATTTTTTGAAGCATCAAAAGGCAGCGGATCTGAATGTGATACGGGCTGCGTGGTATTCGTTTCTTCGTATTCTTTCACGCTCTGTAATAATAATAGCGAATAATATGAACTTCGCATAAAGTTGGCGAGAATACCCACGGTTTAAGAGCGCTCCCCCCGCCTCAGTCTGTCTCGGCCATCCACTTCCCCTCCCCGCTGAGCCATCTGCAGTGTTGCCAGTTGCCAATTGCCAAATAAACCGCCTGGTCCACGACTCGCTATCATATCCAGCGAACTGGCACGCTGTAAAACGGGTTTTGCCTTGCCGCTCCGGTGGAGTGTCTGAAGTTGGGCTGTTCGGTGGCTTTGCACACGATCGCTGCAGATTGCACATTGCTTGCAGGAGATGTGGTCTCGAGACCGAACTTTGGAGTGCATTGTACCGTCAGTCCGCCGAGGCTATATTTAGAATACCCCTGCTACACTGCTTTAGACGAATCCACTAATCTTTAGGTCCCCCGCTTGGAAAATATCGAAAGGTTCCCAAAAAAGGAAAGATTAAAGTAATTATTCATATTATTATCTCTTGTTGAATTGCTGGCGTCACAGTCCAGTGCCACTGATGCGGCTCAACGTCATGATCGAGTCGGATAGTCTTCGGATCATCTGCTGGAGAAATATAGTTAGATTCCAAAAAGGGAACGATTATGGTAATTATTCATATAATTATCTGTTGTCGAATTACCGACGTCAGTCTACTGCTCCTGATGCGGCGCACCGCCATGTTATTTTGATTGTGTTGATGTTGATAAAATCAATTTATTAATAATTTGCTTATTCAAAAATGTTTCTTTTCGTAATATTTTATGTAGTACTGGAGAAATTTACATTATTGCAATTTTGTCATGGCTCATGACGAGCATAATGAGGAACACAGGTTGTTTTTTAATTATTTTTTTTTATCAATAATGACTTTTTTAACTTAAATACCAAAACCAAACCCGAGTTTCATTGGTTCTGATCTCCATACCACGTCAAAATGTTGACTTGTGGACTGAGTTCTGTGACCCGTGACGTCAGCATCAACAGATTCAGTCGTGCCAACCAAATAGGGTGTTTTAATGTGATGGGTGTTTTATTCATTTTTAAATAACGATTTATAAAACAAAATCATTTAAAAATAACTAAAATTATTTGTAAAATAACGATAATAAAACGTATATATTCAGAATCAGCGTTTATTGATGTTCATTTATGAATATAATTTTTGAAGCCATAATATTTTTCACAGGAGTTCCTTATTACTTCAAATCGATATAACCTTGATTAAAATGAAGGCTTCTTCTTCTTTCGTATGGTGGGGGGTCAGAGGGGGACATCTAGGTCTGCGAGCCTGTCTAGGGCCTCAGGCGTTGCCCTGTGGACCTCATCAATCCCGCCGGGGAATGAATGGAGTGGGCATTCGTTGACCATGTGCTCGGTGGTCACGCATTCACACATCGCTGACTCTTTAAGACCCAATCTATGCATCATGTGAGCACAACGGCTATGGGAGCACCTTATCCTATTGATGGCAGACCAGAGTTATGAAATAGGACCAGATAAATGAAAGGTAAAAGTTTCAGAAGGCATATGCTTGCTTTTGCTATATCCCAAACCTTTAGTGTCTGCTGTAAGTTACACCTGTAACTTTACAATGTTATCATCAAGCATGAGACATAACTTAGATTGAGCGAATAACCGATCATTGTCGTTTGGAATACAAACTGCATTTTCTCAACATTAATGTTGTTTATAATGTTGAAATATATATTGTAGTTTTGTCGTTAAAAAAAATTATAAATAATATTACCTCCATAAGGGTTATGTCATTATTGGGATGCTGTGCGAAAGGTCTGAACCGCGATCTCTTTAAAAAATATATATATTTTAGTTTGAAGGGGGGGTCATGTTATAAAAGACTGAAAAAACACACAATAACGCATCGCGAAAGCAACTCTAGTTTTTCGCAGCACCTTCCATCGAAATATCGATAGAACGAACAAAGAATTTCCTCCTGATAAATAATGGGGTATTTCCACAAACGAGGGATGCTGTTGAAAATGTACGGAATATTTAAAGATCATTTTTCTGATTTTAAAAATCCTATTAAAAATGTTGGTTTTTTATGTTTTCATTCAATATTAATGATTTTAAAAACGCTCTAAAACTGACCAAATCAAAACAGTCCGTTTTTTGCAAATGGGTTTGTGACGTCACAAGCGTAGCTCAGCTGAACCAGCATAAATAAACACTGTCATTGAGTGTCCGCACTCATGACTTCACACGATAGCCACGCCCCAAAATATCGTTATAGTAATTAGTTAAAAATTGGGAACTTTAACTCGCTGTAGAAAATTTATTCGTCAACATAAAAATAAAATAAAAATGCTTTAATCATCGTAATTTTTTGCATAATTTTATTAAGCTATAAAAAACGTGGAAATACCCTATTAAGTAATCAAAAGTATTTAACTCAAATTTTTAGATATTTTCTAACCGTGGCTTTTTGCTGAATCGTGAGTTCTTTTGAAAAATTGAGTAGATTACTGAAAAATACATACGTCATCACTGGTCATCAGTCATCCGTTGCACTGTAGGAGCTAACGAATTAGGTATTATGGTCATCTTTTCTAAGAAGTAATGTTTTGTCTACATTAAAAGTGTCTTAACATCACCGGCATTCCCAATTTGCATTGTTTGTACCTATGACGAATCCGACATCAGTTGTCAACAGATACAGAACTTGTTTCATGGTGCTGCAACTGCTTGAGTAGGTGGAAGGTCGATTTTTGCATCGTGTTTAATATGCAAATACATTTCGGAACCTTGCAAGCGGTGGCCTATTTTTAATAATTATTTATTATATTTTTAAGCATTGTATTTTGTTCGCGACCTCAAACGTAATTTTCGAATTTCGAAGGAAAAATAAAATTGCGTCTTTTTTATGTGACGCTTCACAAGAGCTATGGCTGTGCACAAAAAATGAGATACGGCATATCGTTGAGCTACGAACAAAATGTACTATAAAAGTTGTGGAGCTAATGAAAGTTTTGCATTAAATGTGTAGATAGAAAGAATATTTCGGTTAGTATGAATATATCCACAATGGAGTGTTGGTACCTACCCTGATGTATGGCAGTGAAGCATGGCAGAGGAAGAATGAAAGTAGACTGAATGCTAAAACCATTTACGATCATGTGAAAAACGTGGAGATCCGCAAAGTATGCAAAACTTTATTTTTATTTTTATTTGAATACCGCACAAGAGTCACTTTTCCCGTCTGGAGCTAATGAGACTATAGCATCCCCAATTGGGGTATGTTGTGAGGCTGAAGGTATTGGGGAGGGGAAGGGTATGGGGAATAGGAAGGTGGGGAAGTACCTGGCTATTCAGATCTGGTCACCAAACACGGCTAAAGCCATTTCAAGCAACGTTTCAATTCTGAATGGTGGTCTTACATCAGGGCGATACTGAGAGTATCTTCCACCATGGAGCGTGCCGCATAAATACTATATATTATTTCTAACTAATTATTTGTGAAGTATCACAAATTAATCTAATAAAATTTATTTTCGCACGCCGGGTTCGAACCCACAAAAGACGGATGTAAACGTAGGTAATGAATAAGATTAAGAAGGAACGCCCAGATGGTTTGGGCATGTAGAGCCAATGAACGAGGAATGGAGTGTAAGGAGAATATGTAAATAACGCAAATGTGAATGGTATAAGAAATCGGCCACTTAGTCGAAGGACTAAGTCGAGGAAGATATGGCACGGAAAGACATGGAATCATATACTTGAGTCGGGCCATGTCAAGGGTCAGAATATAGAAGAGCATGTATTAGACGATGTATGAATGTGAATGAGGCAAGGAATGTGTGCCAAGACCGTGTTGTTTGGCGGTCCGTCCTCTCTGCCTACCCCTGCGGAGAAACGGCGTGATGGTTAGTAAGTTTTTTTTTTAAAGATGTGCAATAGATAAATAAAACATCAAAATTGTCGGCACAAATATTTTTATTTAAGTTATTAAAGTAGTTTCAACGTTGAAAATAATAAGTATCTAACTACTGTAAAAAGATTTTTCATTCCTGTCGGTCGAGTTTCTCTTTGGTGATCCCTTGAAACTAGTGCTGATAGTTCCTCCGAGGAACCATTGCAAAACCTGTAAAATAGAGTCAGCTTGTAGGTACTCCCATGATAGGTGTCATTGGTATATGTAGTTGTGTACCATTGAATGAATAAATATTTTATTTTGCATGATGGTCCATACTCGCATCTTATGCTATGTACACACACATACATACACTCACACACACACAGACAGTTTGCTGTAAAGGAATGAGATACCGCAGCTAGATCTTCACATTCCTGTTTAGTTGCTATTGGAGATCACATACCTGAATTACAAAATGAAATCAAAGAGATGAGATCACGCAGAATAATAAAATTTTTAAAAATTATGTGAACTATTTTCCTGGAGCGTATGTGTGATTGAACAATGTACGACCGTGTTGATTAGGTGTGTGGAGATCCGAGAATAATGCAAGGACGATGCAATTGTACGAGTATCTAACAAAGCAAAGAAAGCGTAATTTAAATGTCGGTTGCACATAATATGGACGTTTCAGGAGAATATGTGATGCCTAAGTGAATATGCAAGGTTTTTGGAGACGCCTCTGAAAGACACGACTCAATCAATAATGAAACAAATTAGTAATGTCAACAGTCGATATGACAGAATGTGTACCAATACGGAGTTGTGTGGCAGTCCATCTCGCTTTCTACGTCTGCGTGGAAGTGTCCTTACGGTTAGTTAGTTAGAGAAAACATTTTTTTTGTAAGACTTATTACAAATATTGACGGTTTGCTATCGTGATCAAAAGCGCTCCGTCGTCTAGCTTCGGGTGTTCTTGTGTAGTTGTTGCCGGAGGCTGGCGGAGACTCCCTGGCTCTGAACCCTGGCCGTATTGGCGGATCAAATAATAATGTCTGCATACCTCTCCCGGTCGCGGCATCTGGGAAGTTCCGTCTGCCCCCTCCATCTGCACCGTCCACCCACACCGCCCGTCAACCCACCTACTCCACCCACCTCTTCTCTACACACACACACACAGACAATCTTCTCGCAATCCCACTGCACCCTTAACACTTTCATAGGAGAATCGGGTCTATTAGCTGAGTTATTGTTTCGATCCCCCGTTCTTTATTGCTTCTCCTCACAGACGATTTCACTTGAACATACTAGTCCCAACGAGAGATCGTACTTGATGTCGTAGTTCTAGTACCTTATGTCTTTTTTGTTATTAAATAAGACGCCAGAGAAGAAGTGGATGAACGTCGATGACGTCCATACGAGCTCTTGCGGGAATACTTGAGATTGTATTGAAACTTTTTTAACAAGTTAATACATCCGGTGCATAGTCTGGAAACACGCCAAACACGCGCCCAATATTTGTACACGGTTAACATTAGTCACATGGGAACGGGTCGTTTCTACGACTCGTTCTTGAGTTCAACAGCTCGGCTGTGGAACGATTTGCCGGCCTCTGTGTTTCCTCCCTCCTACAACATGGGTTTCTTCAAGACCCATGTTCACTCCTTCCTTTCCTCAAAAAGACCCTCCACACAGCATATTTGAAGATGACATAGGCCCTGAGGGAAATTATTTCCTGAGGGAAAAAAATCTAAATATTATAAATGCGAAAGTGCGTCTGTTTTTTTGTTACGCTTTCACGCCTAAACCACTAAACCGTTTTTGAAAATTCTTTCATCGATATAAAGCCACATTATCAGCGAGTAACATAGGCTGTATATAATGGTAAGCTCTGGCGTTATGAAATTTTATAAATGAAAATGTGTGTACTTCATATATTTTAGCGACAGGGAGGAATGGCAAGGGGAAAGTACGGTTCGCGGAAAGGGAAAAGACGAGGGAGGGGGAAGGCGGGGAAGGTAGAAGGGAACGGGGACGCACGGGAAAGGACATGCAGGGAGAATCAATTTATTTCTTTGAATGGCTTCGCAACACATGCCGGGTACCAGCTAGTATCTGATGAAACAAAATGTCGACACAAAACAACCTTGCGTCTTACTACTAACATTATCAGAATATGTTATCTCAAGAAATGCCCGGATTGACGGCAATTAAATAAAAATATAAAAATTCACGCTGTTTTTGATATATGTAGTTTCAAAGTAGCATAAAATAAAACACTCGGAAAATCTGTCATCTATTTGCTAAAGGTGGCTTTGTCCACAAATTAAAATCAAATTTTTGATTTTTTTATTGTCATTGTTCCCGGTCGGCAGCGTGTTGGGTCTGCACCGCCTGCACGGCCACTGCCACCGCCTAGCATTGTCAGATTTAAAGCAGTTTGGATGTCGACCGTCTCCCTCCGTGCTCCTTACATTCGTCTGCCGCTATCTGCGTCCTTTTCCTTTTTTCTTTTTTCTTTTTTTCGCTCCTTTTTGTCGGATAAAATGAATTTTCCTCTCCCGTTCCCACCCTTCCCCCACGCCCGCCGACCCACGGTACGACAATAAAGGAGGCGCGAATTACTTTTGTGTTCTGTCGAGAGTGTTCTAAATAACACTTGCTTATGGTATCTGCATATCTATTTCTGCACTCACCGTACCATTTTTATTGGTCCCACCTCTCTCTGCTGAAATACACTATATGCTTCACTCACGTTCCTACCTACCTACATATTCGTGTATTTTTCCGACTCGAGTATTTTATTCTCTTGATTGGCATACTTCCCTGGAATGTCTCCGAGGTCTTATTTCATCTTCTTCCAGAGCCATATTATGATCTCTTAATACTTCTTTTATGGTTCATTCACTCCGTGTGCCCAAACCCTGAACATCAATTCTAGTTCATCATGCGAGCCCCAACTGCTCGCAATCGTCTGTATAGCTAGCGAAATTATGACATCCCCAATTGGAGTGAGTTGTGAGGTTGAGGGTAGTGGGGAGGGGAAGTGCCCGGCTCTTCAGATCTGGTCACCAAACATAATAAAATGCTTTAAAATATTCACGTTTTAAAAATAATGCCCTTTTTTTTTTACAATAAATACAGGAGGCTCCCAGGAAAATAATTCCCCTTAGGGCCTATGTCATCTGTGGGATGCTGTGTGGAGGGTCTTTTTAAGAAAGGAACGAGAGGAAGTTCTGGGAAGGAAAAGAGTATTAGGGGTGGGTAGGAATCTGGGGTCAGTGTATGCAGGAGTGACGGACGTATGAATTGATCTCTTCCACTGCGGTGCGATGTTCCGAGAAAGTACGGCTTCAGAAGTCAAAGGGACTCCCTCAACCACTCTCTCCCAATCCGGCCTGCCGTGCAGCTGGTGGGTAGACACATCCGCCGCCAAGACCCGGACAAACCTCACCCCATGAACCCGGGCACCCCTACTAAGTCGCCAAACGTAGCGAACCACTCGGGATGTCCTATGGCAGGATGTTGATTATCCAATAATTGTATGAATTAAATTAGCATTTACTATTAAAGAAGTGGAGTGACGTTTATTTAGCTTAAATATTCAAAGCAACTGAGTTATTTGAAAGCCATATTTTAACTTTATAAATTGTCACAATCACTTCTTATTACTTGAAAATTCTAGAATATATTAAATATGTTTTAAATAAATGTTCATTCAGTGCCTATTTTTCATTCAAACCAAAATCAGCTGTCACAGCCGTAGTACGCTGCACCCCTTCACACTTCACAGCTCACTGCCCGCTAGGTGTCTACGACGCGACGGCGGGCGTAGCGTTGCAGTGAGTAACACGCCAGCCTACGCTAAATACTAGGCGGGGGGAGTACTACGTCTCCGTAGCACCTGATGGGCCGCTACGGCGGGCTACGCTAATTGGTTCGTCGCTTGGAATTGTACTCAGGCATTTTATATACCGCCGCGATTCAATCCGTTACTCCTCTACAAAATTTACAACGTTGCAAGAAACTCTTTGGAATTTCTTTTTTCTTAGTTTTATGGGAGGGATTTCGAATTTTTGTATTATTATTACAATTAATTCATTAAAAATAATATATATAGTAGGTATATTTGTGACACGATTTAGAGTGGAAGATACTCTCGGTATAGCCCTGGTGTAAGACAAACATACAGAATTGAAACGTTGCTTGAAATGTCTTTAGCCGTGTTTGGTGACCAGATCTGAATGGTGAGGTATTTCCCCGCCTTCCTCTCCTCATCGCCTTCCCCTCCCCAATACTTTCAGCCTCACAACATGCCCTTAACTGGGGATGCCATAATATCACGGGACTCTTGTGAGGTATTCACATAAAACAAATCTTGCGTTGACGAAAAATGTCTCATATTTTAAAGAGTTTAATTAAAGATCATTGGTTTTGCGTTGACACGAAAATAAAAGTCTTTGATATGAAGATATATAAGATAGTCTAAGCGCGTTCTCAAAATATAATACACCATATGAACCAAAATTGGCGACATTATACTCGAT
Source organism: Limnephilus lunatus (assembly GCA_917563855.2). Lineage (NCBI taxonomy): Eukaryota > Metazoa > Arthropoda > Insecta > Trichoptera > Limnephilidae > Limnephilus > Limnephilus lunatus. The sequence goes on along the minus strand of OU830594.1, from coordinate 27,931,130 downwards.
ATTAAACCCAACTGATAATCCGAGGGTAGATTGATGGAAAATTAAAAAGACGATAATAGAGACGAGTTTCATGCCATATCGAAATAATGAAATTTATTAGATCACGTAAACTGGAAAATATTTGAACGTGAATCTTTATACAAAATGAATATAAAGCACTAAGTACCTTTTAAATAACATTAGAGATTATAATGATAATATTATAATTTAAAAACAGATTAGGCAAAAAATCACAAAATTGTGTGAGTCAGAAGCCTCGATCATATACATGACATTAAAAAAAAGTCGATAGGGACGACGTACTTAGTGGTTTTGAATCATATGTTGTTCCACTAAAACCTTTTAATTATAAAAGTGTTTGGCATACAGGATGAAGAATGCCCTGATGATAGCCAACTTCTATGTAAGAGGGTACCTGAAGAAGTACTTAGATAATTAATTCTAATTAAATTTAAAGACACCACGAATTGTCACCTGTATTGTATTGAGTAACTCTCCCTTACTGTAAACCTTTCAGGAATATCATCTGTTTGATTTGACCACCAGGCTGTTAATCTGTTAATTAATGTTGAAGCTCTCTACTGTAAACACTACTGTATTATAATTATTGTTAATAATGTACATTATCTACGTTCGAGTGATTATGGTGGCGTATCGTTATCTACGTTACCTGGTGCGAGACGAATCATCTTGTCCGGTCAGGCCATCGAGTGGAACGACCAAAAGCGATAATGCCGGGTCAAGAGCCAAAAGGTAAAACCGCCTCTAAACAACATAAAATATTTGAGAAACAGACATCTTATCCCTTTTAACAAGTTCTATACTTCTTCTGATCCAAATCCTGGCTAGTCTCTGGATTTAACTGCAAAGTTCACCATTGAAAGAATACATTGCTTTATTATTATAAGTTTTGTTTTTAAAGTAATGTGAATTCATAACGCAGCGTATGCGTTAATTAAAAAAACGCATAACTAATATATAAAGTTGATTGTCAGTGGCTGCGGGGATTTGTTTTGTATACAAATTTACAGTTTTCTTCCGTGGTAGATGAAACTTTTCACACTTCACCTTCAAAACAAGAGGAAGTTTACTGTACATGAAATTTCGAAAAATCGCCCTTCCCCCTTTTTCCACCCCTTAAAACAATAATTTGATATTTTGATGAAATTTTTGATACTTGATGTTAAAAATAAGATGAAATTTTGTGTATAATTTCTAAAACCTCTTCAGCTATGTATCTATGACTTCAGCTATATATGTTTATATATTTATGTAGAGTATTTCGCCTTCTGAAGGCATTATCAAAGGCGAAACAATTGTCATGCGTAATAATAATTACATAGCATAACTTGTTTATAAATAAACTGTTTTTATAAATTAAATAATAATATTATTGGATATATTATTATATAAAAAAAATTAATTTAAAGTGGAGTTCTACAAATTAAACTTGTCAACAATGGTGTGGCATTTCATCACTCCTTTGACATCAGATGAAAAAAAACTGGGTTAAATAGGTTACGTTAAGTTAGGTTAAGGGTTTTCTTTCAACATCTTTCAAAGGGGTGTTGATATGCCACTTTGTTGAGTTATCATGAAACTTTTGTGTTTATAGTAATCGATATTATAACCAGAATGTCAGACAGCATCCGAAGTAGTTTGATGGTTCTTGAATATTTGATATATTCGGTTGATGCAGTCGGTTGAAGTTAAGAAGACGAAGAAAGCGCTTATCGTGCAAAACGCGTGTGTTATAATTTATATGAAGAAGTAGGCTTCATCACAAAGTAATAATTCTTAGGCCCAGGGCATTCGGCCGTGCGGTTAGCGTGTCTTTCTCACTGAGAATAACTTATAGAGTCCGGTACGAGTAGATAGCGAACAACTGAATTACATACCTTGGAAAATTTCCGCTGAACTTATTCTGTTTAAGCCCACTTCAGTAACAATTCTGGTAACCATTATATTATTAATTTATCTGCTAACCTCTCTCAGCTTTCTCGGAGAATCCAAAATTCTTTCAAAATACTACCTGTCCTAATTAGTGAAAATTGCAACAAAGTTACACGCAGTTGAACGATCTTACACCGGACCGTGTAATATGAGAGCTTTCACTGGACTGTGAAATAATGACTTTGGTTCTCGCTTCAAATTAGTAACAACACAAATTATTTATTACCAAATGTGTTTTTATTTCTATGCAGCGATTCTTAAGAATTCATAGTAAAATGTGTGTGGTCGGCACCTCTCTAAAATATACCAGAAGCATTTTTTGGAAGAGGAATGATCGACCGATTTTTGTAAGGGACATGTAGATAGTCTAGTCACAGACATCTCTGAAAAATCAAAATTTGAGATGCAGTTGTATATAAAAGTGTACCCTCTTAGCTTATTCTATTGGAGAAGTACCAGAATTAACGGGGTCCTATTGCCGCTCGAGTTTTAGCTTAATAAATTTCCAGCAATAGTGCGTTGTATTAATATTGATTTTTCCTTTGGTACAGGTTACCTGTTGACTCGGGTAGAAGGCAAGATTGGTTCCCCCGAAAAGCCGCTCTCCGACCTGGGACTTATCTCCTACCGCTCCTACTGGAAGGACGTTCTGCTGCAGCACTTGTGCTCACATCCTGGAGCCTCTCTGTCCATCAGGGACATGTCCCAGGAAATGGCTATCAACTCCTACGATATCGTCAGCACGTTGCAGGCCCTCGGCATGATGAAATACTGGAAGGGAAAGCATATAATTCTCAAGAGACAGGTATGTTGTCAAGTCTGTGTTTAAAGTTACATACTTTCGGTATTTTACAGAAGGTAGAGCTAGTTTCTGTATTAACACATGTGATGAGCATGCGCTTGCATCATGTATATACCGGTTAGTAATTTGTGTATTTTCCTAGGATGTCCTGGACGAGTACACAGAGCGAGTGAAGCGGCGGGGCCAGGTGAAGCAGATAGACCCCGACTGCTTGCGGTGGACCCCGTTCGTGCCCCCCCAGTCCCAAGGGAACTCCTGAGCTTCAGCCCCCGACGCCTAGTAGGCGTCGCCCTGCCCGCGTCCAACGCAGGGCAGGTCACAGCGCAGGACCTTTTCTAAAGGTTTCCCTCAGCAATTAGATAAGATTAAGCAAGACAAGTCGGGAGGACAGGAGGTGTCTGGCCGCGCGCGCCAGGAGCCCGCGCCGGACAAATCTCGCGTGGTAATGCCTAAGCCTCTGCTCTCAGCCGTAGACATTATAGATATCATTAAGCTCGAAGATTCAGACAGCTCGGTATCTCGTCGTAGCAACAACCCCCGAGTCGGAGTAACACCCCCACCACCAGAGGGCACCAAGAAAGTTACAGTGAGAAAAGGTCAGTCAGCGATGCGATCTCGAAATTTAAAAATCAGATCAAAGCGAAGGAAAATACCTTTGATGCCTAAGCCACTACCTCCCCCGCAGGACAGTGCCAACAATATTGAAAAATCCACGGGTCGAAAGCCTGGTCGTAGAGATCTATTCTCATTGGAATCACCTTCATCATCAGATAGCGTCGAGGAAATAGTACAAAAATCTCAGGTATCCGCATCTGCCTGTTCTCAGGATAAAAAGAAGGGACGCTCATTGGGCAAGTCCCAGGGCAGTTCCGTACCTCAAAGAGTAGCGACATCAGTAACGTCAAATAAAGTCAATAGAAGAACAAAGCAAGGGCGGCCGTCTACGTGTTCGCGGTCCGCGAGGAGGATTCATCGCCTGTGCATTCCTATGCTACAACCGCCTGAGGTCACAGAAGAACCAAGAGAAAGTCGAAAGGGTACGGACAAAAGTAAAAAACCCACTTCAAAAGCAATAATAATCCTATGAAAAACTCTTTGACGGCGTACAAATATGTTATATGAAACTACTTTTACCTGTTAATTAAATAATTAGGGTACTGGTTGAGATGATAATGACGGTATTGTTAACTTGGCTCAAATAGCAAGTAATTAGCTGACTCGCATGATCTCGCTCTGGTGAAAAATGCTGACACCCACAACTCTAGACTAAACTTATTCGTTTCCCCCGACCGAAAGTCTTGTCGAGTGCAATAATATCTGAGAACATTCGTAATAAATATGTTATTAGGCAACGTGTAAATATAGCGAAATTAATAATAATACTGTTCATAAAATATGTGTATAAATAATTATATTGGTCCACGTTTACTTCGAACAATGAAATGCAAAAGAAATCGTGTGAATCTAATTGTTGAATGAAATTATTAGTGAATTAGATATATATTGTATGTATTATCATTTGACCTCTGGAACTGTTCTATTGTTGTTGGGGCGACCCTTCTCCCGTTTTAAGGTGTTTTGTTGATTCAGTGGCAATTATTATTTTTGTAAATATCATGTAGCCTTGTTCCCCTGTACGTGTACACTGTACATACATAAGTAAAGTAATCTAGCTCCTTTGTATTTATTTGTTTGACACTTGTTTCCTTCTAGGAAAAACGTCGTCATACTACCTCATACGTTATGAAAAGGGATTTATTTTCTGTTTATATGCAATTTTTAAACTAACCACGTCAATTGTAATGTTTGACTGCAACTATTGCAATGCTATCGGATTCGGAATGTGCTTTCACCTATAATATTCCACCATAACAAAATATTAGCATTTATTTTCATAGAGAATTTATTTATTTATTTTCTTTTCTTGCTTAATCTTTTACATTCTTGACAAGACAATCAATTGTATAATTATTTATTTATGGAAGGAATATGTTGTTTTGTATAATGTGGTATTAATTAAATGTGGTATATATATAAATGTATAAATATAATATGGTATTAATAATAGTTTTAGTCGAATCGGACGGAATTTGGAAAGAAACTCTACCTTATGAAGTTTGGTTATTTTTATAAGTAAAGAATAACTTTTAATAATATTCATTTACAATGTTTGTAAATATAGGTTCGAAAATTATTATTAAATAATTTATAAGTGCGGTGATTTTGTACTAAATGTGATCTCTAAAATTTAGGGAATCTGAATATTATGCCTTTCTTTTCATTTATCGGCACTGGCTTTTATCGACCTGATGAAGGATTAAACTTTAAAATTGTCCGATACAAAAATAAATCTTTAATATATTCGGCACAATTCATTTCAGTTACCGGAGAAAAAAATGTCACTAGATTACTTACTAAAGTTCATTGATCAGCGCCGGTTAAATGAAAATTTGGGAGCATTTTAATAGTGTGTAATATTAAAGTGCAAATCTGTAACTGTAAGCTAATTTTACCTTATTAGCAATTAGAAACTATTTGTATTAATCTAATGAAATTTTCTAATTCACCATTTAATTTATGTCGTTATATATTTTTAACAAATAACTTTTTATTGTGAATTGAATGTGTACGTAATACGCGAACCAAGTGCATAGTTTTACTGACGCAGAGTAAAGCTGAACTGACATGTCTAGAATTATCATAAAATGGTCTCTAAATTATTATTCATTAATTTATTGTTTATATCTCCTCCTTTCGCTGTTTGCCATCACACACGTTCTCTCCAGCAGTAGGCAGCGGAGATATTACCATTTTACACCTACCCATATCGTCAATAGTATCTCCAATTGACGCTTTGTTTGTGGTTTTGGTAGGATTTTCTTGTGCGCAGTCTTGTTGACAAGTTCTTGGAAAATTTGAAAGTCAATTCGTTTGTTTGGCGAAGTTTTTCGATGTGTTGGTATTGAAATGTTTACCTTTCAGTCATCCGCCCACTCTGCACGTGAACTGCCCACCTATACGTGCTATTTGAATATTCTTCCACTCCGTCTATTAATAAAAGTGCATCTGACGCTATTTGAATAACTAACGAAGTCCATCTGTTGGGAGAGAGGAACCAGCCGGGGTCATCGTCCCCGGTCCCCGGCCTTGACAGAAATATAAACCAACAAAGGACGGCAGAATTGCGGATTATCCCGCGCCATAAGGAGCTAGCACACTCACTAACAAGACCGCCCGACAACTTCTTTGATTCGGTAAAGTCAAAAGTACTATTCATCAATTTCCCTCAAAATGCCTAAAATCAGTTTTTGAGTCGTGTTTATTATGATTTTTTAATCAAATTAATACTTCTTTACACTGTATCGAAACGTACAATGTATGTCTTTTTATCTGAAGGCTATATTTATTCAGGTATAAATTGATTTCCTCGAATTATAGATCTCTAATGTTATCTGCTTCTCGTGCTGTCCCCTCTCAAATGTCACTTCTCCCTGTCTACATAATAAATCTTATCTCGATATCAACGTACCAGTACCCAAAAAACTCCAGTACCCAATGTGCCACCTTCGATTTCATCTCGAACATTCAGCAGTACATAGACCAGGGCGAATACGTAGCAGCTATTTTTATAGACCTAAAAAAAGCCTTTGATACAGTAGATCATGAAATACTCCTACAGAAAATGGAACATTTGGGTATAGTTGGAAAATCTTTAAAGCTTCTCCGAAGTTACCTATCTGATAGATTTTGCCTTGTCGACATCGAAGGGAACCTAAGCGACTTTGGAAAAATCACATGTGGAGTGCCACAAGGCTCGATTCTGGGACCCCTACTTTTCTTACTATACATCAATGATATAACTAAATGCGGCATCTCGGGAAAACTACAACTTTACGCTGATGATACCGTGATTTACTATCGTTGCAAAAATCTGGGGGAACTTGAATCTCTAATGAATAAAGATCTCGCAAAGCTAGCTAAATGGCTGCGAATAAATAAATTAAGCCTCAATGTCAAAAAAACCCACTACCTCACTTTCGGGAAAAAAGATTATATGAGCATGAATATTACTCTTGGAAATGAAAAGCTCCAAAATGTACAAGTAACGAAATATTTGGGGTTATTCATAGATTCTAACCTGTCGTGGAACTCTCATGTTGAATATGTAAAATCCAAAATTTCCCCGATTACTGGTGTACTCTATCGACTTCAAGATGTGCTCCCCATAGCTTTACTGCGTGCCACATATTATGCTCTGATCCACTCTCACCTAAGTTATCTGGTTAGTATCTGGGGCACCATTACTAAGAAACAAATATCCGAAATACAAGTAATCCAAAATAGAGCCATAAGAAATATATACCATTTACCATGGGATACACATGTCAAAGATATATACTCACTGACACAAATACTTCCCTTTACCATTCTGCCAAAATATAGCATCACCACTGCCATCCTACAAATAATTCAACACTCCTCACACACCAACACTAAACCAGCCTTTAATTCCGATATACACCAGCACAAAACACGATCCCAAAATCAAATACACTTAGCATCATCTACCCACACAACTAAATTTGGTATTAAATCATTACAATATATTGCAAATACACAATACAATGCATTACCTAATGAAATTAAGCAACCAGTAGATAACAAAAAAAAATTAGTTAAAACGCTTAAAGAACATTTCCTGAAAATGTTTTTAAACCAGTGAATATTTGCTCGCCTTCATACGTTTTTTTTAAAAAATTTTTATATGTTTTATGTGTATGGATGTCCTCAGTTTTTCTAAAATCTCTATTCTTGACAATGCATTTTTTTCCCCTTTTTATGTTGTATTTTTTAAACATGTAATATTTGTGTAAAATGTACTCTTATGTGTTTGTCCTTCCCGTAATGAGTTTTTTCTCAACTCATTGGGAATAATGTGTTACTCACCATGTTTTTGTAATACATTATAATTAAATAAAAAAAAAAAAAAAAAAAAAAAAAAAACGTCAGTTGACAAGATGACAAATTTCTTTTTCAAAAATAAAGAAACTTGTACATAGTTTATAAAACTTTTGAAGTTTCTTTATGTTAACTGGTCATTCTGTCTGTAGATTAAGTTAGTATTCTCTGTCTGTCAACTCTGGCGGGGAATAGGGTGTGGCATGAATATTAGTGATGGCATGGGTAGTTTTTATTTAATTGCTTTAAATGAAACATTAGATAAATTAATAGATGTTACATCCATGCTTTTGTATTTCTTCAAAATATTATGAAATAAATCGCTGTGGGAATACAAGACATATTATATACGTCACACAGTGCAGTTTTGTAATATTGTTCAACTTTGGTGTTTAGAGGAGTCAAAAAATCTAAATTTTAAAGTTTTTTTGTATGTGTCTTCAATGCATTTTACACTGTGTATATTTTTTAGTTATATTCCTTTTTTGAACAGTCTTAATGTGTATTCATTTGTACGGTATTCATAATAATATTTTAATTTTCCGAATTTAATAGTTTGTTTTACTCGTGTCGGTTGGTCTTGCATTCACACAGCGAAATAATTTTAAACGAGGATACACAAACCGCATTTTTATTTAATAATGCATCTGTTATTTATTTTGCACCTGCCAAACAGATTGTATTACGTAAATAGTCCACATTTAAAATGTGTTATTATTTTTAGGAAGCCATTTTTCACAGCGAAATTAAGTCAGTTTTGGTTTTCGTAAATGTACGTGCAAGGCACGTAGCAGAAGATTAGTATAATATTAGATAATGAAATTATTTGTGTAGATGTACATATTTTGTTTTCCCTTTATGCTTCCATAAAGTATTGTCTCGTTGGTAATTATTGTTAAACTTTGTAGAGTAATATTTGTACATTATTGTTTATAAAATAAATAATATTTACCTGCATAGTTTATTTCGTTTTTCATGATAACTTGTTGGTGAATATTGTGGAATTGCAATGTCTATTTTATGAAGTAGGTATGCCTCAAGTCGAAATCAAATGATTTATGTTCTGTGATTTAGAACTTCTCTCTCATAATCGTCTCCCTATGATTGTCTCAAACATTTTGAAAATTTCAGATTCTTCTCTTTGGATCTCAAGTCATAGATTCTATTCGGAAACTGTCTGCTTCAAAATGTCATTTTGCTTCATTGGTGTGTTTCGTTAGTCGTGTTTTTCAGAGCTCATCAATTTGTATTTAATTTACACGACCGGAACAAACTTTCAAGCGGCCCAGAATCCGTAGGCTTGTAAATATATATTTCTTCAAATATTCAGCTCTTTATCAGAAATGATTTATTTATTGAGCGTGAGGATTAAAAACTCCATTCAAAATTTCAATTTACTTCACTGGATTGATGATACATTTCTTTTTAGCTAAGCTTTTGTTTGTATTTTAAAGTCCTCAATAAATATGAAAATATGTAATAGTTGTTCCGCCATGTTGTGTTGTGTTATCGCCTACTCTGCGCTTGTAACTCCTGATTGACTGAGTCTCGTCTCATATGCGCACAATTATTAGTCTGGAGCTGGAGCTGGAGCATGCCGGCGATATTGCGGCGCGGTGTGCTTACCTCTGCGTAACTAATCCCGCTGGCGCAATGCTGAATGCTGGACAGTGGACAGTTGGACAGTCGAGACTGGGAGCATCTTGATCAAGTCTCTCGGCCCGTGCCGCTGGACCGCCTGCTGCCGTTGGTCGGCTAGCCGCTAGTCGCTAGCAACACCCACTCTATATAGGCCGCTTTTGTCTGACGTCTGTGTGCTCCGCTTGGTTCTTGTTGCTGCTAGCTTTGGTATCTGAAAGCTGAACAAACTACTTTTCGTTAGGTACTAATACTGTACTATTGTCCCAAGTACGGGAATAGGAAATGACTAACAGCATACCAATATACACAAATTTTACATTTTAAACTTTATATTGTTATAAGTAATATTCGAAGCAATGAAAACAAAACGAATGCATGAAACCCTGCAAAATTACATATCAGGGCACGTTATTTTGATGAAGAAAGAACTTTCATTTGAAATTTTGTTAAAGCGAAAGCGGTGGTTCATGGAAAACCATGAACACCATTTTCGCTTAACAAATTTTGAAAAGAAAGCTCTTTACTAATCAAAATTATGTGTCCTAATATATATTTTTGCAGTGTTTCGTGCATTCGTTTTGTTTTCATTGCTTCGAATGTTACTTCACAAATAGATATGAAGTAGGAAGTCAAAGCATTGCTGTGATGTATTTATTGGCGAATTTTTGAATATTGACCTATAATTCTGTTCACCTTTTCAATCGATTACTGTCCTTATACAAAAAGCAGCGTATGCATATTTCTCTATTCAAAATTTTCATGTAACAAAGCGGCATGAATGAATTGTTTTATTTGTTCCATTGTTTTAAATATCCCAATTTACTTCTTGTTGAATTTTCATGAAGGATGCTTGCAACTCTTGCAACTATGTCTCAACTCAATCTTGTTTTTAGTTTTGCCTCAAACATCTCTGTTATTTATCTTTGTGATCATCTTTCTTTGCCTCTGTTTTACCTTCGTTCATACCCTAGTTTCACTTCTATAGCATTGCATCATATACTTAGCAGTAGCAGTAGTGTTTGATTAAGACCTTGTGTTTTGATTTTCAGTTCTGTAATTCGCTGTTGTTCAGTGTTTTTGTCGAGTTCCGCAGTAGCGGTTATAGGAGTTTCTAGAATTTGCATAAGAAAAAGCGTATCGCGTTCTCGTCACGAAATGCATTCACTGCGGAAGTCGTCGCTGCGCCGACGGCTGTCGGGCAGAGCTCACCCCGTCATTACTCATTATTTACCTTTGGAATTGAATACTATCGACAGAGATTCTCAGACTTTAAACGCTTGCTAATTTGTCTCCATAAAAGTTGTTAAACAGTGGCTATAATTACATGGAACGAAACTAATACTGTTTTAACTACAAAATTTATTTAAACTGTCGACCGGTTTCTATTTAATCCTCTGAGAACCTATGTTATTTTAAATGTACTCCTTATCTGATGTTTTGTATTTATAATTCATTCTGGTGAATGGAGGTTTCTTTTGAAACCGGTCGACTTTTAAATCGAAGCTCAATTACTTTGCGGTTTCCGTTGAATGTGGTCGTTTCGTGTTTTAAGTTAAACAAGTCAAATTTTGAGTGTTAGCTACTCAAATCATTCCATCTTGTCGTCCCGCCATCACTGAATGGTCTTCCATATAATTTATATATTATAACCCCTCAATACAGTAAAGGAAGCAGAGGATGGATTTGGGCCGCCTCTTATGTCCCGCGAACACATCACCAAGTTTAATTTGATTCCATTTAATGACCACACTTGTTCTCGTTAAGGTGATAACTTTAACGCCAATTAAGACGCTGAATGGAGATTAGTGTTGGAAGCGATACAACTTAACAATAATGATTATCAAACAGTATTATTTGAACTGGAAGTCCAGTGCACACAGTGGAGTGGATTCACAGAAAATGAACATAAATGGGGAATGGTGTATAGCAATAGTTAGAACTAGCCCACGAGGCGTGATGTTCCTGTAAATAGTCTGTAATTTTATTGTAATTAATTGTATATTATTTAAGTTGAAAAAGTGTAGTTCTTACGGAATTGATCGTGCAAGTTTTTATAAATAATATATTATAATAAAATAAATCATTTTTATACAAGATCGATTTTCATTCATACATAACCTTTACCTTGTTAATTATGGATCCACATGTAAAAAATATTATTCCTGCATTATTATTCGTTTATTTAATAAACGACAGGATTTATTATAAATAATGCAGCGAATCTTCGATCTGGCGACACGTGTTGTTATTTATTGCATGGGCGATACATCTCAAGCAGTATTAGTATATTTGTATGGTTCCATACCAACTCAGAAAGAAACCAACTCAGAAAGGTCATTAAAAAGCTATGAAAAAAATATTTTAAAATAGCCGGTAACCCTAACCTAACTTACCTAACCTATTTAACCCTTTTTTTAAATATTTTTTTTTATCATCACTCTTAATGACCTTTATGAGGTGGTTCTGAGTTGGTTTCTTTCTTCTGTTCTTTGTTCTGATAAATCGATGACTGAAGACTCTTTCAATCGTGAAATTGAGAAAAGCACACCAAACATATTTTTGGTTTGCTTTTCGTATTGACAATATTTTCGCTTTGCAACAAAATCCACATAAATGGAATATTTCTGAACGAATCCGAAAATTAACAACTAAAGGTGATAAAATACACTTTAAAATTTTATAATTCAAAATAAGCATATAATATTTTTAAATACAAATATACATTTTAAATGCAATCATAAAAAAGTTTTAAAAAGTGTGCACCTTTCTTTTTTTCCAACTAAAATTTCAGATAACTAAAATAAATTAAAACACACACACACACTTGTTTAATTATACAAAATTATTATAAGCATTATTGCCACCGCACTTTTTATCGTTTCATGTAAAAATAATTAATAAAAATTTCCCGAAGTTTTTTTCAAATTGTGGTCGGAATCTTTGGTTTCATAAAGGTGTACATTTGACTTATTTTGTGGTTAATTTTTGATTTGGATATAAAGCATGATGTTTTCTCTTTCTAACACCGTTTAGAAGTATTTCTCCCTACGATAGTAAGGGAGACAACGATTTCTATAAGACCTATGTGGGTTGTTCCCAAAACAGAACAAATTAGTCTGAGGGGTTTACCCCTCACTAATAAAGGTGTTTTAAATTTTACACAACCGATAAACAACGTATCGGGTAAATGGTTGTTTACAGTTGAGTAAAATTTTAATCTAGTTTATTAGTAACAAAATTAAATAAAAAACCGATATAGTAGAAATTTGTGTACCATTGTATTCGTGTGGGTATGAGCAACAAGTCTTTTGAAAGTCGTATCATTTGCAAACAACCTATAGATTGTTTTTTATGTAAAATTGTAACAGTTTTCAGAATATAATGTGTTTTTAACAATTGTATTTTACTTAGAGCTGTATCTGGACCATCACCGTCAACGTTTTAACTGGAATCACTCAAGATATTATTAATTGTTATTGAAACGTTGAGGGGACCGCTTTAGTTCCGACTTGCTTCAGCCTGCAGCCCACCGAACAGGGGATCCCTAGAAGTGTTATCTATTGTCTACTGATTTGAAATAAAATGAAAATGGATGTCGTCAAATCGTCAATTTTCCCTTCGATACCAGACACTGTAATGACGTTGATTATCTGTTCACTAGTGTTCACCTCTGGTTTACCAACATACCAATATAACATTTAACGTTATGTAGACGCTCCGTTTGATGGATCCCCTATCTGAGCAAACGAACGAATTCTGTCCGTTTTCAACCGGTACATCATTGGAAGATGTTCTGAGAGACTTGCGCCATTGATCCCTTCGGCACAGGTGCTCAGATAGGAAACACACGCCCAACATGTTTTTTTTAACGTGGTAGGTAGGTAAATTTAAATGTCAGTAGTTTATTGAGTTGTCGTGAAATTGTAGGCCTCACTGACCTCAATGTCCGGCATCAACATTATTTGTGCTTGACATTCGCATAGGTACATGAACACGGCTCGCTATTGTGTGTTAAACAGCTTGCCTCTGGAATGATTTGCCGACCTCTGTATTTCCTCTCTTCTACAACTTGTGTCTCGTCAAACCCGATATTTATTCCTTCCTTTCTTCAAAGAGACCCTTCACACAACATAAACAAAGATGACGTAGATTCCGAAGGAAATTATTTCCCTGAGGGCCTCCTCTGTGGAGTTAATATTAAAAAGTCAATTTTTAAAATATTTTAACATGCTTTATATATTATGGGCCTTACTATAAACGTTTTATAAATTTTACCCAACTGATAAATAACCTTTTCTCTACATATTATAAATTATAAATTAAGGTCCTTTGCCGCGTCTGTCTGTCTGTTCACGATAAACTCAAAAACTACTGAACGGTTTTTCATGCGGTTTTCACCAATAGATAGAGTGATTCATAAGGAAGGTTTAAGTATATAATTTGTCAAGTTTTTTTATGTAAATGGGTTGAAATATATTATACCTATATAAAGGAGTTTATCTGTATGTGGTGGACGAGCAGGCTAGCAAGTGGGTTGTGTGTATGTGATTTATATGCAAATTAACAGATGGCGGTGGTTATAAAGGTTGGGAAACCATCCAATAGATGGCGTCGTGTTTCGTTAGCCACAGCAACGCGTGACCAGGTCGGCTAGTACCATATAAAAGTGGTTGTTTATCAATTGTGTAAAATTTAATACACAAGAGCTGTATAGCGCGCGTGAGCCGCACCCAACTAGCAAGTAAATTAATAAATTCTTGAACATTGATGGGAAGGCCTGAATACATTATTATAGTGACAATTGATTTCATTCACTTTATTTTGGCCTTTAGACTGCTTAATTATTTATTTGCTAGATGGGGGCGCCCATCAGAACGAAGCTTTTGACCAATTTCACAAAAAATTAAGGAAAAATTGAGCCTACTTCGGACTTGCCCAAAAGGCATATCTGCAGGTGAGTTTTTTCAGTGCTACGGCCACATCCATGCGTCGCGTCGCGGAGAAGCAGAGCGGAAACCAAAACCTACTACGGTTAGTATCCCCCGGCAAATTGTTTTTAATTAACAATAACGCATAATCAAGATTTACCTGCGCATTATCAATATGCGCCATCGGACGTACGTTTAACCTAAACATTACACGCTTCAACAATGGATATTGTGATTTGTATATTCCATTGCACCTGAGGCATCACTTAAAAATATACTTATATAGTTGAATACGGACGGAAATAAGCAATCACGAAGACTCCAAAACTCCAAACCAATGTTTAGAAAATCACAATTTAAATGTTTGTGGTAAGTATGTAAACGTTTGTTATTTTTAACCTTTGATCATATTTGCCTACGACATATCGACGTGTTATTATTATTGTACTTTGATAACTTGACAGTGCTTTCAAAATGGTCCTAATAATAACAATGACTTTGATATTTTTGTATTGCATTTTTTCCAAAACCTCGAGAGCGCTTTACTTTATTCAAGTAACCTTTAAAAATGTGAATAAATGTATCTTTCAATTTTTATTAGAATATCGCTCTTTATAATAACTTTTGAAGATAATTCCCATCAATGTGATATATTATTGAAAAAGAAGTAAAACGAAAATATTAAAAAGAACAAGACACAGAAAGAAAAAAAAAACTAATAGTCGTTTGCAACTATATTGCACACTGTTTTCGTACACTATCTTTAAAACACCGTCGGCCTTACTAAAAAATAACCACAGCACGACCGATTACCTGTGTTTTTGTAGTATCATGGATACAACAATTTTACACGAAAACACGAAATATTACTAAAAAAGAATTTCATTCTAAAACACGTTTTAAATTTGGCAACACTGCAATTTTTCAAATTTTTCATACAAAATTTTGTTTTCATTCATAGCCGCTAGATGGTGATAGCGTCGCGCCTGCACATTTGTACTATCTTGCCCGCGCAAAAAATAGCAGTTTAGTTTTTATGTGGCGGGAATATTTTTAGTAAATATTGAGATTTTACTGCATGATTTCTATTATAGTGACCAATTCACTCTTCTATTCATGTAATTAATATATTTGCCGTGTTATTTGTGTGGTTTTACATCAGTTTTATCAAGTTATTGCACAATAAACAATACTTTAAAAGTTGAACTGTCAAAATATTGTTTTGGGTTACATAAAAGTTCAAATTTACGTTTTTAAATCTTTGTTTTATGAGAATTTCTTAAAAGTGGTGTTTTTTAAAAATATTAATATCAAATTCATGTGTTGGTGAACTTATCAAAGAAATTAACATCTTTAGTGGTGCAAGAAATGTGTTGAAATGTCAGAGATAATTTTAAGGTTATTTTTTTGGCATTTAAAAAAACTTTTTATAATTTTTTTATTGTATGCATGAGGAAAAAGTGAGTTGACAAATTTCATTTCAAATTCATTACATAAAAGATCTGTATTTTTTAAATTTTAATTTTTTTTAATATTTCTGTACACTTTCATCAACAATGTTTTGTTAAGAATTTATTTTACATTTTTTTCCGTGTTTAAATTTTAAAATATGGCAGTTTTTTATAACTAAAGTGTATTTCAAATACACAAATCTAAAGGTAATTTTATCTAGTTTTTAAAAATGGTATTTGTTTTTACGGCACCTTCAAAAATAAGAAATATATATAACATTCAAAATACTTTGGAAAATTCCAAATTTCGTTCAGTCATCATCCCTAAAACAGAGATAAACTAGCCCCCCAGGCTGTGTAAACGGCGTGTATTTTTTTCCAAAAACAATTTTTTAATTTGTAATGTTTTCACATCCGCGGCCGTTTGTCAATTGAATAAATTTTTCACGGGGTTTTTTAGTAAGGCCGAATGACTTTAGACATAATTACATTCATCGTAACTCATTCTCAATATATACTTCGTTTATCCTAAACACGAGAGTCTGTAGATGTGTAGATTTTCCATACTGTCAGAAATGAGCACCGCATCATCAGCACACAGTAAGCAACTTACTCTCAGATTACTCAATTTCGCGCCCAATCCCACCTCTTTCAATTCTTGCATACAATTATCCATGTGTATATTAAATAACCACGGTGATATTACGCAGCCTTGTTTAACACCTTTTGTGATGACAAACCACCCCGTAAAACCACCATTCACCCTAATAGGTACATATAAAGCTTTCCGTGTACAGAGACACAATTGCCTGTATGAGATTTGTATTCACTCCATACTTGGACAACACCTTCCATAGCTTTTTACAGTCACTATTACTATTTTTATTTCATTTAAAAAAATTTATAGTTAAATTGATCATCTCATTAGAGCAATTGATTTTTTTATGTGTTCTCATAACAAATAACGGCATCACAAAACCGAACAAAATGCACAATAATACCCTAACTGGTCTGACTTACTTGCAGCAGAGTTTTATTGTGGTAATAATTTTAACTTTTTTTTCTCGATTTCTTATTGTAACAGAGATGCAGGCGTAACCCTAAATGAACCCTACCCTTCCCCCCTCCTCTCTTCCTGTCAGCTGATCAGGGGAGGGGGTTCCCAGACTGAGCGGCTGTTACCATGGCAACAGTCCGCACTGTAAACACCAGGCCACACCATACCGATTCACTGCAGCCTTCAGCCTTGCTAAACTCTATACCTCCCATATGTATATTATTGTACCTGGTTAGGTTTTTTTTGGCAGGGTAGGTGCCGGTGCCTACCTACGATCGTCACTCCGGACGCTCGTGAGGGCTATTATTGGTCAGTCGAGGTGCTGCATGCTTCTAGCTACATATCATTACGATTCCTTATCAGTGGTTTTAACCCAAACATCTATTCTGAAAACCTTGTTATCAACCTCAATCATTTTAATAGTTCTATGAGTAACGCTGGTTTCTTACCTGATCTACTTATTCTGTGATGTAAAGTTGAGGCCGGTTCAACTTTGTGTCTATTCCACAGAAAGCCTGTTCTTCATTGATCTATTTCATAGATACTACGAAATAGATCGTATAATAGATCAGGTGTGGTCCCTGCTTTAGGGATAAAGCATAGTATATGGTGGGGTGTTTGACCAGTTGAGGCTCTGCAAGTTACGAGCTTCTTATTTCTCCATAATATCATTACGCTATACATATACATATAATGTCGTTGCCCTATCAGTAGCAGTTGCTTCAATAATTTGTATAGTTGTACGAAAACATATGTCTATACCACATAGATAAAGCTGGGATCCCACCTGATCTATTCTATGATCTATTTTTATTAGAATTTTATAAACAGATTAGTGAGAACAGGCTTTCTATGATTAGAATGGTTTAATATTGCGTTGGAATTACCACAAGGGTCTGTTTTCGGACCCATTATTTTGTAGTGTACATTAATGATATGATAAAAGTATATGAGACGATGTATGAATGTGAACGAGGCAAAGAGTGTGTGCCAAGATCGAGTTGTGTGGCGGTCCGTCCTCTCTGCCTACCCCTGCAGGGAAACGGCGTGATGGTTAGTTAGTTAGTTATAAAAGTATCGAATGTTCTAAAAGAAGATTATTTGCAGACGACGACGAAATGAAGACTTAAATAATACATCAATATGGCTGAAAAAAAAATTATTGAATGTAAATAAAACAAAGTTTTATGAAAATTGGAAGACGAGTAACAGCATGTTACATAAATATAATTTAACAAGAAGTGAATTATAGTTCTCAGTGAATGGGTACTTTTAGATATGAAGTTTATGAACATTCAACACTGTTATATTGGCAACATTGCCATGTTTATATATGCTCAGTTGGTTATACTGAGTATCTGAGCAGAGGGGTTCTCAGGCAGGACTGGCCTTGACCTCCTCATTCCTTGACGAGCTACAGGCTACAGGTTACTTCGGCCACCGTCCCTGTAGCTGGTTATAATTCGCCATAGGTTACTTCAACATGTGAAGATTGTTAAATCTGCGCCCGCACCAGCGGCATCCATTACTGAAGACCATCTGCACATTAATTAAAATACTGGATCAGCAGCGGAGTACCATTGGAGCACATTATTTTTGCTGGATTTGAAATCCAGCATCTGCAGACGCAGTCATCATAAGACCTTCCGATTACACCTGGAGCCAGAGGTGCTTGCAGAGATGCGGCCCAAGATCGATGACCTTGGCCGCCATCAACGTAGCCGGCTAGCTGGCAAACGCCCTGGGACTGGACGTCGCCGAGTAACCGTGGGGCTGGAGATCTGTCCGTTGCTCCAGCCTGCCGTTTCAGCATATGTCAGCAGCACTAGCACTTGCATACTGCTTACTAACAACGTATGCGGGGACACTGGAGGTCTAGATTCGTTCAACATAAATAAATGTAGCTTCGTTTGAAAAAAAAAATTAGAATCTTGCGAGAGCCTTGAAGGAGAAACCATCTGTTACTTATACTAGGGCGGGTAAGTAGTGAATAACCTCAAATATGTCAGCAGCGGAGGAAGCTGACTGCACATCTCCGAAGTCAACAGCATGGATCGCCTACACATGGCATCGCCCACACAACTCCCTGAATCTAGTTTAAATGGAACTAACGCTCCTTTTATTTATTTATTTATTACACGCCCTAGTGGGCTTTTCTTATAAAATTTTTACAAACTATTTGTATCAAAATAAATACTTAAAAATTTAAACAATAAAGAAAAATATAAAGGTTTCAACAAAGCACAAAACAAAATACATAGATTAAAAAAATGTAAACAGAAACTAAGAATCCTCACGCATATAATGGAATTTAAAAGATTCTACAAAACAAAATAGTAGTAGCATAGAAGTTATTTGGTAGGTACATAGGTCTATTTGTGTCTTAAAGAATAAAAGTGATTATGCCCATTCAGTATTTTAGTTTAGCCCTGATTAATTCCGAGTTGTTATTTGTGCTTCAATAATAAATAGATTACTGTATCTGTGTCAAAGCACTATTCTCTTTCATTCAATAACCTCTCCTCATACAAAGTATTTCACACAGCCGCCTGCTAAAGGTCCATGTACGAGATACACATTCTTCAGCAATAATCACACTTGTCTCATGGCTCTCCAACTTATGCTATTTCTATAACATTTTGACCCTAAGTTATATTTTCTTTATGACAAGCACAAAATTAAAATATTGATGAAACTTTGTAAGAAGTGTTTGAAATTAAATATTTTGGAGTAAATACTAGACCCCAAACTGACTTTTTCTCAAGACACAAAACAAATTATTAAAAAAATGGAAAAAAAATTACCATAAGGAAGAAAAATAAGATTCTTAAACACAGTATTCAGTAAAAATTTATACAAGGCAATCATTGTACCATACATTGATCACTGTAGCGGCATTCTATTCTTAGCCAATGTTGGATTAATGAAACAAACTATTATACTACAAAATACTAAATAGAACTATGAAAAGTGTGATGAAGAAAACTTGATGTACGAAAAACAAGGTAAAGTAGAGGAGTTACATAATATATATTGTCATTTGAACAAATTATTTGCTTCAGTACTTTATTTTGAATCCACAAAATAAATATTGGCCATAAATCGATCTAACTTCTAAAAAATATTGTAAACCTGCCGCACAAGCACACTTGTGAGACGGGGAAAAGGAATGAAGTAAGAATACCCTTCAGAAAACAAAACCCAGAGTCAAAATCGTTGATGTAGGTACAGAGCAAAGAAAATATGAACAAAAATAGGTGATTGATTCATTCTAAAGATGTTTACATATTGTATTAGGACATAGGTAACTATGAACTTATTAAAACAACGCAATTAAGTTTACTGAGTAAGGTACGAACATAGCGTAACAACTAAACAACTGGAGATGTACGTAGATTTTATAATGTATGATAATACAATAACAAACAATGCGGACGATTCCGGTAAGGGATTCGGGATCCGGGATCCGGGATTCCACTGCGGACTGCGGTGGATAAAACATGATTCCAAGAATAATAAACAGTAGGTGATAAGTAGATACTCCTGGATTGGTAGTAATTTTATTTAATGCGTTGTTTTCGCACGTTTTACATCGCTAGTTGCCGCGTAAGAAAATACGGTGCTACGACCCTCGGGGCTGGGATTATAACAACGGTCCCATTAGATAGGGAGAACTGACAAATTTCATCCGTTTTCGGCGACATTTGAGACAGTTTTATGTTTTTGTCAAAATACCGTCAACTTGTTGTGTTCCAGTTACCTAATAAGAGGGGTGTATGTATATGTTTTTCATATTCCATAGATTGCCATAGATATCAAACCCAAATTCATGACAGAAGGACCGCCTGAAAACGGCCCATTTATTTGCGTTTTAAACAGCCTTAAAGACAGGTCCCTTGCGACCTCCGACATAAACATTAGCATGAACATTACTATCAATATTTGTTGTTTTCTGTCTTTGTTGAAACATGATTGAAACATTGGAGAGAAGGGGGCGGGCCGCACACATTTTGTGTAGTGGTCCGTGATGAAGTCACATCTACGCACTGAACACTTGGCGTTAGACGTTTACGTAAATGTCAAGATGAGTTCTGATAAGGAAGATAATATGCTAAATCAGAGAGAAAACACAAATTTTATTAGATATTCAATTATCAGAAAAGATTTCTGGCTAAAATGGATTATTACATGGTCTAAATAACGTAAATGATTACGTAGACGTCAAAAAACGCCAAGTTCTGATGTGGAAGAGATTCTTACGGTTTTATCGATAAAATCGTTGTTGCTGCTTGTAAGGATCAGGGAGAAAACGCAGATTTCATCTTAGACCGTGCTACCTCTAAATTTTATTTATCAGGAGTTAAGAATAGAATACCGATTTGGATTGGGCAACTTCTTCCGTGTCTATGAAACCGATTTTGACGAACTGGGCTTAATTATACTACTTGTGCACGAAAATTTTCACCAGAAATACGAATTGGCATTGCACTAATATTTATGGCTACTAGCATTCGTACAAAACCTAAATTTTACCATTTAAAAATTTCTAAACCACAAGTACACATTATCATAAATTGTTGCATAGGTGTATGAGCCCTCTATATATAAATTAATAGACTCTATTTACATGTGAGTTCTCTATGGAGATAATTATCCATTACGACAGTAATTATTTCCGATTTATTAAACTCTTAATTAGGCTCTTATAAATGTTTTCCCCCGGCCACGTAAAGCGTGAACATAGCATCTGCAAACAAGAATTGTTCAAAGCCACGCCTTAATTGACAAAGTTTATAGTAATGTTCAAGCAAATGTTCATGTAGGAAGTCGCAAGATACCTGTCTTAGCAGCATTAAGAGCGTAATACACGAGCCCGATTTTCAGCCCGTTTCCAATTGGAGACAAAAGTCTTGCGAAAAGATTTGCGCGATCGCTATTTTCACCTCTATTTTGCATATCTAGGATTTCAATTGTCATCACTGCAAACAACACATGAACCATATTGTTTGTTGTGATGCCTAATGAAATCGTAGGTATGAAAATAGAGTTGAAAACAGCGATCGCGTAAAGCGAAAAATGTTGACTTTTGTCTCTAATTGGAATCGGGCTGAAAATCGGGCTCGTGTATCAAAAGGTTATATCAATGATCAATAAAATAAGAACGTTTAAAATTAAGAACACAAAAAAATTACAATGTGAAGAAAATTAAATAGTTCTGATTAAGTAAAAAAGTACAATAAGCGTAGGTAATTATGAAATATGTAGGTATAGTTTAGACTTTGTCTAGTTACATTAAAAAGGAAACCAAAGCGGGGTCATTTTAAGTACATTCTATTTAGTGTCCGACCGAAACAGGATTTTCTACCGAAAACCGAAACCGAATCTTCGGTATCTGACTCAGTTTCGGCCGAAACCAAAACTTTCTTAGACATAAAAAATTAAAAATCTATTGTTTAATGAAAATTGGCATATTTTTTACACTTACACACGCAGTTAACACGTGTTAAATGAAATTAAAAAAAAAAACCATAATTGAAGTATGTGAAAAAATATTTATCAAAATTAACAAACCATTGTTAGCACTACTTTTTGGGACAAAAATTTGTCAATAATCAACATTTACATTATAAAGGAAGAACCTCAGTAATTGAGTATTTTAATTTTAACTGCGTTTAAAATCACAACATTCTAATTACACGTGTTAAATGAAATAAAAACAATAATTGAAGTATGAAAAAATATTTTTTTTTTGATATTACTGCTATAAAACTAACAAAAATTACCGGCCGGCGAACTCAGCTGATGATGGCGGGTGACATACGTGCCACGAACTCACCTGAAGTCAGCCGAACGACGCACGATAAATCACGAACACGGGTTTGGGAAGGGATTGGAGTTACAAACCCGTGCACAGTAGGATGCCGCTTGGCTTCTACTGGACACGGGTTTGGAGAAAAAATGGACATTACAAACCCGCGTTGATTTCGAGGCATGGTTGCCTCGAAATCAACGCGGTATTGAACACCGCGGTATTGAACCGGCGATCGGGAAAGACTGCTTGAGGGAGACCTTTTGACCTCTCCAGTCGGACTCTCTCTACTCATTGCCCATGGAATGAATCAGCAGATTGAAAATTTTCGCAAACATAAAATTAAATATTTGTAAAACTTTTGGTTTTAATCACGACACTAAATTCAAAAGTAACGAGCCTCCACTGGTTTTCTTTGTGATAAAAATGAATTTACTGTGTTTGTGTATTGGGCAGTCAAGCGTTGTATAAGTTTATCTTCCTCAACGGAGTAACGGAGTCAGTGATTAATTTTTAAGTAATGAATTAATGAGTGGGATCGCGATTACCGCTAAACGGTAGATCGTCGGATTACTGTACCTACATTCCAATTATGTTGACAGAAACACCTCAAAATTAAGGTGACAGAACTTCGGAACGTATATTGACTTTTTAAAAGTTTTCTCTTGGCTAATAACGCAATATTTATGTGTTTTTATGGCACGGTATATCAGTTGATTTGAAGCTCGGCTTGGTTAAAATGTCGAGCTTAGCGCGGCTTGAAACATAGTCCGTATACATGTCGTAAGCCTAGATATCACCAGTATTAGGTATATGGATTGTCTATGATTTTAATAGAGGAACGTGTTCCCTGTTCTTTGAAAACCAAACTACTACTGTCTACTATAATACTGTGCTTTCTACGACGACAGCAGTTAATTTCTAGAACCTAAAATATTTTTAGCCGGGTTAATTTTTACGATCCGCTTTTTTATAAAGTTCCCCACTTCAATCAATCAGCATGCTGCTATATGCGAGGAAACTAATTTTATTAGTTTCCTCGCATTATAAATTAATAACATCAACATTTTTCATCGATCGATGAGTATATTAGTCCATACTTATAAAATTAGGCAAATTAAGTAAATTTCGATGATACGGAAGTATTCATAGACATGTGACTACTAGCGCCTCGGCGTCTAAAAAATGAACTTATTATTATTCTCCGGCTTATCAAGGCTTGAGCGACAAATTTCGCCCGCTTAAATTTGAGCAAGGAATGTCCGGAACTGGTCTAACAGGAAATATAAATTTTAAAACTTTGAGAACTAAAAACAAAATCAGAGTGTGCACTTCACACGCGGTAGAAGTGAAACCTTCAGAAAACTAAAGTAGACAAGAGTGGGGAGACTACGAAGCACTTTTTTTATCATTGTGAAGGATGATTTTTCCCGTATTTTTGTCGTCGAATTCCAGTGCACCTTTTCTTATACATTTGGTCATCTTATTAATATTTTTGTGGTTTCTTCTTCGGAGTAGCTAGATGTCGTTTTCTTTTAATTTTGGGGTGGTCTAAAGATTGGATATTGATTTTACAAAATATTTTTTTTTTTTTGGATTTCGTGAGATTTGATCCCTGGTCGGCTTAATGTCTGCAAAGACTCGTCAGGCGCTTTATACCACTACCTGAAGTGGACTTGCGTGGCACCGTGGATTTATCGTATAACAATGGAACCGAGTACCCGTGAATGAAATGAATATGTATGTATTTTTTTTTATATATTTTTTTTCAACGCCCTGATGGGCTTTTACATGACAAGTTTATATTACAGAGACACACTTATAATACCTACAGTTTTTAAGTAAAAAAGATGAACTATAAAAAGATAACTTGTGAACATCATGTGAAAGGTAGGTATACAGATAAATTTAAAGAAAGATAATGCATTACAATAAAAAAGAAAAATTTTAAGTTGCAGATGGCATGTAAATAAGCTAGTATGTTGTTATGTTCGTGACAAAATACATAAAAAGAAAACGGGAACAAGTTTATACATTGTAGATTAATATAGAAATACTTTTATTGCTATCTCATTCTCTCGCAGGCTAAATCCTGTAGATGCATGTGTTTGTCTCTTTGTTCGCTCGCTTCCGTTTCATCGAGTTTCAAATCATAGCGGTGCTAAAGAAGTTTTCACTTCAAAAATATTCTAAATATGTACTACTCCATACTCCATGCAGCAGCGTGCGTTGATGAGCTGTGTGTAGTTTTCGATTCGGTTATGAATTTTTGAAAATAGTCGTTAATCTTACTAAAAAATATAAATTTATCATTTTTTAACATTTAGAAATAATCTAGCAATGTACTATTGTAACATTAAAATATATTCGCAAATTTATAGCAAAAAAACGCTTATATTAAAAATTATTTTGATTTTGTTTGATTCGGTTTATTTAGTCCAGCATTTTTGACAAGAATTTATAATACTAATTCCGATATACGTACTAAAACGTTAAGTTGTGAATCTACAAATTATAAAACCATTTAAATTAACATATTGAAGAATCCAGTGGTATCGAAATAAAATTCAATTAGCACACGAATTCCTGAATATATGTACAGCCGAGCAGTGACCCATTTGTCAGTAGAATCAATATTATAAAAATAAAAGTATTAATCTGTTGACGAATAGTTGTGTGTCTTTTTTTAAAACTTTTATAACGTACAATAATAATGTAATATTTGTATAGCGCCGTTTTTGTGAAAAATCACCTTATAGGCGTTGTACAAATATATAACTTACTAGTAATAAAGTGCATTATTTGTGCTATGAACCACCATAAAAAAATAAAAAAATAAGACAAACTTGTTGGTAGGTATTTCAATTTTGCAACACTCAAAAAATCCACGCTGCTTGAGTGCGAGTCCGAAATAAAACCCTCTTATTACGTGCGTAATATTTACAGCGACTATGAGACTTTCTGTTCTAAGAAGATTCTAGAGGCGCTTCATCGGTAAACTGTGCGAACGTGCAACCTTAGGAATCTGTCCGGGTGCGTAGCGACTATGAAATTTGTTGACGAGCACCAAATTTGAACGGAATAAATTCTGCAAGAATCAGCAGATTTTTTTATGAGATTATCGTATATTAATTAGTTATTAAAATAAGATAATTACCGAAGTGTTACAGTTAATTTAAAAAATGTATATATTCGTTGGTAAATCGTGATTTTCGTATTAAAACCAACTTTTTTTAACCTATGACATTATATTCTTTGGCCACATACACCTTATCAAATTGTCAAATTGTATCTAGTTAGGTCGATAATCTCTAGTTCCGTGGTATAATTTAAACTGCTCTAGATCAGAGGTTACCAAACTTTTTTTTTTCTCGTAGACCACTTTATTGGTTACAAATTTTTACTGGTTTCGGTGGACCCCCTGCTGCTACATTTCTACCATACTCCCAAAACTCGTGAAAAAATGTGAAGATTAGATCACATTTTTTGACGAGTGAAGAACGATGGAAATTTGCGTCGCAGCTGAGTTTCTACCCAAGTTGGAGTGGTAAAATAAAATATTGTATTATATTTATTAAAAGAATATGATTACAGACTTAATAGAATTTAAATTAAACATTGATAATGTACCGTAACTTCAACAATGCAATTCAACAATAAAAAAAAATAGTCACAATTTTAATGGGAGGGATGTACTTGATGAATTGACAGCAAATTATCAATATTTGGCTTCAGTTTTGTAAGGAATAACCGCAAATCTCCCCGTTTTGTTTTTTTTTGTTAATAGGTTTGTAACGACACTAAAACTCTTTTCGACGAGGTATGACGAGGGAAACGCTATCAAAAGTTTTCTCACAATTTCTTACAGCCCAGGATATTTTTGGGTATTTCTGCCTGCAGCCAAAAATGTTTGATAGCCTTTTTTAAATTTTACCTTCAGCTCCTCATTGGTGCTAAGTTCGAGTAGCTCCTCTTGTAATACCACATTCGCCACTTCCGTTTGATCAAATGGATTTATGATCCATTGTGGTATTTCCATCATCATAATATCTTCAAATCTGTTTTTGAAGTCATCATGGAGGGCATTTAAATGTTGATCGTATGTCTGAATATCCTCATCAAGATATTCTGCCTGTGACAAGTTTGGAAACTGCGAGAATTCGCGCCGACTAATATTTTTCTTCATAAATTTCAATATTCCGAGAAAAGCCGAAATTACACCCTTCATTTTTATTAAATTTAGGCTGTTCCCTTGTAACTGCAAGTTAATGTCTTTAAATTTTTTGAACAAATCTATCAAATACGCGATGTCTGCTTTCAATTTGATCAGGTTTTCTTTTAAATCTGAATCTTTACTTTCCAGAAACTCTAAAACTGATTCAAAAAGTGAGTAAAATCTTGTTAAACTTGTACCTTCAGACAACCAGCGTACTTCTGTATGTAAGAGCAAACGTTTATCATTTTTGTCGCACAATTGTGCAAATGAATGGGTAATCAACGCATTGCTTCTTATTTTGTTAACTGCTTTAATCACAAATTGCTGCAATCTAACAAGCGATTACTGCGATCTGTCAGTGTATCAGTCAAATTTTTCGCTACCAGATGTTGTCGTTGGAAGACATAGTGAATTGCAGTTACTCCTGGTATAATTCTTTGAAGATGGCTTATAAAACCCACGATATCGCCCGAACATGGCAGAAGCTCCATCTGCTACCACCGAAATAAGTTTGTAAATGGAATCGATTTTTCCAGCCAAGCCAACATTTTTGTTCTTTACTATCGAAACCAAATAAATTTTCGTGGACCCCCACTTACAACTTGTGAACCCCCATTTTTTTATCACGCCAACGTAGACCCACGACGAGTCTCCTGTAGACCCCTGGGGGTCCACCTGGACCACTTTAGGAATCACTGCTCTAGATCCACCTAGGTAAAAATATACACAATTACGGAAAAAACAACATAGGATTTACAGTTAAGGAATGTTTTACTCCCTCCAATTGAACTCCCAATAGCCACGAACCGCCACTGCTTTCTAGATTATTAAGAAGATTATAGCGGATTATCAAAAATTAGAGGATTTTTTTAAAACCGTATCATCTTACGCCTTTCATTAAATTACGGAACAAATAACGGTAAAAATATTAATTTAATTTCTTTATCGGTTAATATCGGTTATAATCACTATATTATATGCGTGGACCTCTTTTTTATTGGTGGATTTTTTTAAAATTTCAACTGCGAATGTTGCGATATAAATATTCAGTGGATAATATAGTTATTATCTTTAATGCGTTTTACATAATTTCGTCAATTTTTTTTTAATTTTCCATATATCAATCCATTGCCATTACTGTCTTGTTAAATACATAGATGCCATAACATCATAAGTTTGACATATTTACCTTTAATGGTTTACAACCAATTAATTTTAGAGTGGAAAATTGCATCCCACACTTCCCATACCTACAAATACCATATTACCATATAACAAGGCTCTACCTAAATATCTTTTTGTGGTTATCTTAAAAGCATTTGTCATGTCACTTTTTTTGGCTTTCTTTGTTGCCAAAATATGATATTCAATGGACTGTGATATAACGTGTTAATTTTTATGCATATAATTATACATAACCAAATGCCAAAATACTTCATAGGACGAAATTGTGTTTAATAAAAACATACAAAATTATGAAACCAGAAACGTAAAAAAAATAGATTTCTGCTTACGAGAAAAACAGAGTTAGGTAATGTACATATAGGTGTATACGTAGATAAAAAAAAAATGTATGATGAAATGCTTAAAAATCTGAAAAATGAAGGAAGAAGGAAGAATGAGTGTGCTTAAAAAAGGTCGTCCTGCTTAGGTACTGTAAAATTATTTTATAAACAATGAAATGTAACTTGTACATATTAGATTATTTACCTACATAAAATGAAATGTAACGTAAACTGATTAAATATTAATAATATGATATATTTAAAAAAAAAACAACGCTGTGTACGTTAGAAATGTGATTAGATTACAATGCAACCCTGTCGCTTACAATAATGCTTACAACCAACTTTTCCGCCTACCGAGATACTGCAACACCGTGGAAATGTTCCTGAAGGGACGAGTGCACTCTTTCAGAGCACTTCTACGCTAAGGGATGCTTATGGCGCGGACTACGCCAATCCAACAATAACATCATCCCTGCCATGGCTGCCTGGACGGAGCCTCCCTTGATGGCCCCCAGGAGACGAGAGATGGTCAAATGTCCTTGAAAAACGGCAGTTTGAATATATATATTTTTTAAATATTTAATATTCAAAATTATTTTTCTGTTTTTTTTAAATGTGTTGTTATTTTGTGTATTTTTTCTTACTTCTAAATATGGAATTTATTGCATTGTACCTACTACCCACGCATACCTTCTGGAATAAACTATTTGTTTACGAATTCTGTTTACCAATATTATTTACGAATTAATTCACGAATTTCCGGCTCTACTGCGGGCTCAGTCTGCTCTCGCATAGTTCTGCGTTTGTTTTCTTTGGTATCAACTGGGCTGAACGCCTTCCCTCTAGATTTTTCGATAGAATTTCATTCTGTGGTCATTCTGTTGGTATCCTAAACACATGTCCAAGCCACCTCTGGGATTTTTCCATTATAATGACTTGAGTTTGGAAGCCAAGCGCACCTCGAATAGTGTGAATTCCCGCGGTAGTACCACGGCATACCTGCCTCCCGCCACCCCTCGCAACAATCTCTCTTGAGACCATTCTGGACAGTATTTACAATATTAGAAAATTTATCTGGTTTCGATAGTAAAGAACAAAAATGTTGTCTTGGCTGGAAAAATCGATTCCATCTATAAACATTATTTCGGTGGCAGCAGATGAAGCCATATGTATTATTATAATCGAAAGTATTAGATAAATTTAAGTATTAGATAAGTAACTAATTAAAGTATTGGATAAAATAATGTCAGTTAGAGCTGAAATTTATGGACTGAAATGTACAGTTTGGCAAGAAAGTGTAGAAAATAAATGATGGTGCTGCGATCGCTTTTTAGGTTTTAAATGGCAACACCAAGATGGCTCATAATACAATGAATGTATGTTTTTAAAAACACTTCATATTTGTACTTTCAAAATTTTTGCACAAAAAACTGGAATTTAATAGAAGTAAAATAAAACAAAACAAGTTTTAAGTATGGGCGTTTATTTCGATATAAAAACGTAGGTACTTAAATTTTTGAGTCTATTAATTCAACACCCGACATTATTGTCTTCGTCCTCGTGTGATTCTTCTTCTTCCGTATGTTACGATACGCCCCTGAAGCGAGTAGTTTCGAGAACGCAGCACAAGTCCACACAGCTCGGCCGCCTCCTCTCTCCCCCCCGTTTCCTGTTTCCCCCTGCTTCTCCCCGCCTGCCCTGCCACTCGGCAGTCCGCGGCCACTCGCCAGACGAGATTCGAGAGCCTTGGGAAGTACACGTACGCGGCCTGTGGCCGGCGGACCAATTCAATGTGGCCGCGATGTATTATTGAAATACCTACGAGTAGAGTCGGCCTTTTTGCCGCGCCAAATAGTTCGGTCTATTTAGACTTCGAAAGTGCCTGATGGAACTACCACATGAGACGAGGTTCCTGCCAACCCACATGTAAGCTGTATCTTGATTTCCTCTTTTAAATGTGTCCGTAATCAGTGAAATGTAGGGCCCCCGCGAAAATCACCACTCGGAGAGTTTCGTTTTGAGAGAGAGACAGTGAGAGTTAAACACTTTAGCTAGGTTTGTGTAATTTGCATTTCTTGTAATTGAATTGTACTGTAGAAACCTATGTACTGTGTTTGAGTTTACAATACATGTCTTAATGATTTAACTTTGTTATTATTCTGCTACGGCGGGAGGATTGTTGACCAGTGTGGATCCCGTGGGACGCCGGAAGATAGAAAGAAATTCCATAGCTTTGAGCGGCTCACCCCCTGAATAGAGAGTACCATTGTCCCACTGAGAGCTAGCCAGGGACGTGTTGGTGTGCTGATGTTGGTTTAGTAGCCGACATCGGGGTACCCTAACAACTGACGCCAGAACGTGGGGCTGGAATTTTTTTCTCTATCCCGGTCGCTTTGCGGGACCTTTCTTTGTCGAAATCCTTCCCGCATAACAACTGTTTTGTAAACATTAATTATGCCTTGATATTCTACAGTGAATCCTGTGAAAAAACCACAGAAACCAATATGTAAATTAGATCCATAACAGATCTGATTGAAATTATGAATTGAATCACATTTGAAGCGACGGCCATTTTGAGTACCCGAAACGCCAACCTTTGACCGCGAATCTGGATTGCGCACGCGTCACCAAACAACGAGCGCGTAGCAACAGTGATTCGCGCCAATCTCAACGGCCGATGTTTCACGCGATATTCTCTGGATTGCGCGCGCAAATGCTTTGATCGCGCCAATATCCCAACGGAAAAAAACCGTCGGAATGAACAACTGACTGTTGCTAGGCAGCGTTTAAATCCAAACCGCTTTTATGACTGAACCGGATACCAACGGAAATTATTATTATAAATTTGATTCTGGAACCCCAGTTATTTTGCGAATTCCTTAATGAAAAATTTCGGACTTACGTATTTTTATTGTTTCTGCACAATATACCAATTGGCCCACTTGTGTCTGTCAAATTAGTACAACTTAATGTTTCTCCAAATGGACAAAATAATGACTTTCTTTCCCCATTATACATTAAAGGTACTGTTTTTTTTCAGCATAAGTGAAAGTGAATTGTGTTTTTTCCCTTACATAAGTGAAAAGTGGAATAATAATAAAGCCAATGACTGATTCCATGAATAAATAAAATAATTTTAATATGGTTGACGCAATAAATCCCATATTCAGTCATTTTCATCCGGAAGTTTGTCCTTTATTTGCCATAAAAGTGCCTTTTGTGAACTTTAGTGCCTTTCTCAGTGCAAAGTGATTTGTGGAAAATAAAAAACCTGTTTTCTAAAGGTCAGTCCTGGCAAAATTGTTCAAAAATAAATAAATACTTGTGAATTTCACAGTTTTCTCAAAAGTGGTCAGTGAAACGCAAAAACCTTTACCATTAAGGTCTTTCCACGCAAAATTTTTTCTCGTCTGCCTCCCTTTGACAGAATTCTGGTGTCATGTATACCAAACATATTTTGGAAGTGCCAACAGTGATCACCAAGTGAAAAGTGCCTCACAAAAAATTAATTTTGCGCTTTCTAAAGGAAACCCCTGGCCAATTTTTCTTTCCTCACCACCCAGGAAACTCACAATGGAGGACAAGCAAGCTATTACACCATCCAACTTGGGTACCATTCCCAATGTGCATAGTTTATCCAAAGCCCACTTACAAGCCGCTTTAAGGGATAGAGGACTCTCGCCATCAAGCAAATCTAAATCTACATTGAAGGCATATGCACTTTTATTCAACAAAAAGTACATTAGGAGAATAAACCTCGCCCCCTCCAACGAAAATAATTCACGTTCGGCTACGCAAGTTTTGGATAATCTTGACAAAGAACCTATGCCGCATGTAATGATAAAACAGGACGTCGCACCCATCTTGACACAAGATAAAACTTACGATTTATCCTCTTGGAAAGTCAAATATAATGGCGTCTCCGATGTGCTGGATTTCATTGACCGTATTGAAGAAACGGCTACAATCAAAAATATCTCATTCGAGATTCTACGGAGAAACTTTATAGAACTCATCTCCCCAGAATTAATTCCGTGGCACCGCATCCAAAAGACTAAATGCAAAGATTGGAATAAACTCAGATCTGCCCTAATCTCTAGCTTTGGAAAAAAGGAGGCCCAGCACCGGATCAAATTATCTTTACTATCTATTAAACAACTAGTAAATGAACCTGTGGCAACATTCATAGAAAGGGCTGAGTCCACCAACATCAAGCTTTCACATCCTGTTCCGGAAGCTGAACTATTACCAGTCATAACTGATGGCCTTTTAAGCAAATATGAGAACATCATCACCTCACAGAAAATTGCATCCCTGGCCCAGCTAAACGAAGTCTGTCTCCTCCTGGAATCGTACCAGGATAGGAAAAACATAAAGAATGTGTCGAATAATGTGGTTGTGCCAAGCCGTTCGTCTGGTTTAAAGCCAGAATTCGACAACAAAAAAGTGTGCTCCTTTTGCAAAAAAGTAGGCCACCTGGCCGCTACTTGTTTCAAGCAAGCAAGACTTCTGGAATCCAAGGAACCCCGAACCTCCAAGAGACACCACTCTAGGGACCGCTCTCCTCCACGCGACGAACTGCGCAACATTTTCAAGAAATCAAGGCACAATGCAGAAAGGTTACAAAACCCAAGCGATGTCAGACCTCAGGTGGATTTCTCCAAGCCCCCACCAAATTTCTACATGAAGAGGCCAAAAAACTAAATAATAACCTCTCAGGCACCCATTCTGAACCAAGGTCTAAAGAATGAACTGATTGGTTATCACACATTAAGTATTTTAACCAGGCCTTAAATGTTTCCTCGGTTTGTTGCAAACAAGCTAAAGATGGGAGACCCTATGCCCTTTTCTCTGTTAACAATGTGCCCTTTTCCGGATTACTTGATAGCGGTGCATCTGTCAGCTGTCTTGGCAACAATGCTCACCTGCCTTTTGTTAACAGTGATTTTAAAATTTCGCCACAAACAACACACCTGACGACTGCGGATAATGTTTCCCAGCCGGTCATCGGTACCCTTGCCCTGCCAATTAATTGTAACAATAAAATAGTTACAATCAATTTTCTAATAGTGCCCTCTATATCCCAGAATTTCATCCTTGGCGTTGACTTCTGGAAGGCTTTTAACGTTGCTCCCCAAGTATTTAATACTCTTGGCGAAACCTCCACTGCTGCTCAAATTAGTGAGATCCGCACAATAATACCTCACGAAAATTTAAGCACGGACCAAGCTCTCCAACTAAAGGAAATGGTCAATAAATTCGAATCAATATCTTTCGAAAAATGTGGATTGGGTTTGACAAATTTGGTAGAACACCACATTAAAACCAATGGCCCACCCATAAAGCAACGTTATTACAACTTAGCCCCCCAAAAGCTTAAACTTTTGGAAAAAGAACTTGATGAAATGTTAAAAATGGGTGTGGTGGTTCCCAGCAGAAGTGCATGGACCAACCCAACTCTTTTGGTTTCTAAAAAAGATGGCTCCGCACGTTTCTGTCTCGACAGTAGACGTTTAAATTCTTGTACGGAAGCTGACGCATACCCCTTACCTTACGTCCACGCGACCTTAGACAAACTGCGCAACGCCAAGTTCATCTCCTCTGTTGACCTAAGCAAAGCTTTTTGGCAAATACCTTTGGACGCAGAATCGTGTGAAAAAACTGCTTTCGTTGTACCTGGTAGGGGAATGTTCCATTTTAAAAGATTACCCTTTGGTCTAAAGAACAGCCCCGCCGAATTACAAAGACTGATGGACAAACTCTTCGGTCCTAAAGTCGATAACAGCCTGTTTTGTTACCTTGACGACCTCATCATCGTCAGCGACACCTTTGAAAAACACATATTAATGCTGGAAAAGGTTTTTCAACAACTCAAGTTCGCTGGTTTAACCATCAACTTGAAGAAGTCTGAATTCTGTAAGTCCCGTTTACGTTATTTGGGATTCATTGTCGACGAAAAAGGTCTAAGAACAGACCCCGCTAAGGTAGAAGCCATGGCAAATTTTCCCCGACCCAAAAACGCGAAGGAAGTCAAAGGTTTCCTTGGACTTGCAGGTTACTACAGAAGATTCATCAAAGACTTTTCCACAATTGCAGCCCCCTTAAATAAAATTACCGGCACCCGTAAAGGTGTCAGCAACTTCCGATGGTCTGCTGAAACTGAAGAAGCGTTTACAACTTTAAAAAATGCCCTTCAAAAAGCCCCCGTTCTGAATTGCCCGGATTTTGCACTCTCTTTTACCCTCCACACGGATGCCTCCAACGTAGGAATCGGTGGAGTCCTAACCCAAGAGTTCCCAGATGGCGAACACCCTGTAGCGTATTTTTCCCGTACATTAAATAAACACGAGAAAAACTACGGAATTACCGAAAAGGAGTTACTGGCTGTATTGGATTCTGTTCACCATTTCCGCGGTTACATAGACGGTAGCAAATTTACTGTAGTCACAGACCATAGTAGTTTGAAATGGTTGATCTCTTTAAGTAATCCCTCCGGTAGACTCGCTCGTTGGGCCTCCCGTTTGTCTCAATTCAATTTTGATGTTGTTCACCGTAAAGGCGCGGACAATATTGTTCCCGACGCTCTTTCAAGAATTGAATTGGCTTCATTAAATGTTGACACAATTGCCCCCCCTCCATCTACAAAAGATGAATGGTACTTGAAAATCTTCGAAGGTTGTAAAAATAATCAACAAAAGTTTCCTAATTTTATCATAAAAGAAGGACAACTATACCGTAATTGCAAGGTACCACTATCCATCCTCGAAGATTACTCTTGGAAACTTGTCGTTCCCCTCGAAGGAAGAGAACAAATAATAATTGACAATCATAGTGCTCCCGACTCTATACACCCAGGAACTTTCAAGACGTATAAAAAGATTTCCTTGAAGTATTACTGGCCTGGTCTCTTCAAACAAATTCGCAATTACATCTCTAAATGTGAAACTTGTAAAGCTTATAAACATAGCACGGCAGCACCTGCCGGCCTAATGGGTAACCCCAAACGTGCCGACAGACCCCTACAGTCATTGTCAATGGACCTCGTCGGACCTTTTCCTCGAAGTTATGCCGGACACATGCACATACTTAGTGTAGTGGATGTTTTCACCAAATTCTGTTGGATCTTCCCTTTAAAAAGAGCCAACGCGTCCGCCATCATCAAACTTCTGGAAAAACACATTTTTATACCTTACGGAACACCCAGAACCGTAATTGTTGATAACGGAAAACAGTTTATTGCCCAGGAATTCAAAGAATTTCTTGCAAAATACGGAATCAAGGACATTTATTATAACACCTTGTACACTCCCCAAAATAACACTGTCGAACGTTACAACCAAACAATCAACACAGCTCTAGCTATTCTAGTTGATAAAGACCAACGCACTTGGTGTAAAAACCTAGATAAAATTCAGGCCGCTATGAACAACACTGTTAATCTGGCCACTGGTTACACACCTTTCTTCTTAAAACACGGTATGGAACAAGTCGTCCATGGTTCTCTACATAGGGACACAAACTTTCCTACGTCATTTGCCACCACAAGCAACCCTACCGCAGACTATGCCCATCGCCTGGAAGAACTGTCGGCCATTTACAGTGAAGTCACTGATGCTTTGCTCCTGGCTCACCAAAAGAGTGCGGACAGATATAACTTACGTAGAAAACATGTCACCTTCAATACAGGAGACATAGTTTGGAGAAAGAACAACACACTTTCCCAAGGAGCCATGTATTTCTCTGCTAAGCTGGCACCACGTTTCGTGAAGGCCAAAGTCCTAAGGAAAATATCAGACCTAGTGTACTCCTTGTCTGACTCATCTGGAAAGCACATTGGTAATTACCACATTAAGGACATTGTAAAGTCTGGAAGTGAGGAGTCAAGTAAAACTGCCCCCACTATCTCAGCAAACTTAAAATGATCCAGTATGTATCACATTTTTTTGTAAGCTTACAAAGTCTTACTACGTCAGGCGTGTATTGTGTCAATCACATGCCCATCGTTTCGTAAATGAAACAAGTTGTAAATTATTTTGTAAATTAATGCGTACTCTCCTTGAAGTTACTTTCAAATGTTGTTTTTGCACTGTTTTTCTTTCCCTCACGGCAATTTTTTCTTTATTTTTTTTTCACCTGTTCTAAAACTGATCACTTTGGAACGGAGACACTTTTCGAGTTTCAATGTTTGGGAAGTCGCGAGCCCATTTATTGTCTCAACACATACACTATGCAATGTTCATGCCATGTCATACCCTGCCGTGTCATGTAATTTTGTAATTTTTCTCCTATTTTTTGTTGCATTTTTGTCGTGTGGAAAGGAACTTTCTCACCTGTTTATTTTGTTCATGTAAAGTAGTTGACAATTGCCCATCGGCGTGTCGTTCTAGAAGTCGGGTTTGTAAATTCCAAAGTGTTAAATTCCGACTCAGAACCAGTTAACTATTTTTACAATTTTTTCCTTTTATTTTGTTCATCATGAGTTGTAAAACCTTCCGAGGTATCTCTAGCATGAAAATCAAACAGTGGTTACTTACATAGTCGCCCCTCGTGTATATAAGTTTTTTCAATTTTTGCTTCTTAAATTAAAAAATTGATGGCGTCCTACCCAAATTCATGCTCATGTACCCAAATTGGATATCGACACGTCCATTTTGGAACTCGTATTTATAAAACCAATGATTGGTCTTTATAACCCTGTATATAAATCAATTTGGCTCGTTTCAACTAAAGTACGTAAAACCGAATCATCCGGTCTTTGGTTGTTATAACAAAGTCACTGTTTTTTGTTATTTTGTTTTTTGCTTGTACGTTACGTATGTCTTGTATGACACGTTTCAACCCTACGAGACAGGTTAATAAAACCTTATGGTCATCCTGATTTTGGAATTCACAACTTTTAGGTGTTCATTTAACCAAGTAATTGCAACCCAAGTTGCACATAACCTGGTATGTTTGTAACTGCACAAAGGGTATGTAAAACCGTAATTGGTCCCTTTTCTTTGGTCTTCCTCACTGTAGGTTGCCACAACAGACAGTATGTAAAACCATTATAGGTCTGTCTTTGTTTTAAATACTTGGTGTAAGTAGAATTATACTCTGCCATCACCCTTGTACTTTGTAACACGAAGTAACATTAAATTGCTTACCTCCTTGTTATCCTATCGTACGCTCTTGGGCTACGGAGTTAGTTAATCTAACAAATCTTTATAAACTGTGTTAAAAACAAGCATCGTTAACGTTTATTGTGTTGTATTTAAACGTAACCCACCATCATAGGAGAGATCCTTAGAACATCCACCATTATAGGAGAGATCCTTAGAACATCCACCATTATAGGAGAGATCCTTAGAACATCCACCGTCATAGGAGGGATCCTTAAAATACCTGCCACGATACGAGAAGTTCGTCATAATCACTTTTGCTCATAGCTAAACGTTATTGAGTTGGTCGTGTGACATATTTGTCATGAGCACCGTTTTGTACAATCTGTTTTGGTCGTGTGTCATTCATTTGTCATGAGTACCGCTTTTGTATTTTGGTCGTGTGTCATTCATTTGTCATGAGTACCGCTTTTGTATTTTGGTCGTGTGTCATTAATTTGTCATGAGGACCGCTTTTGTATTTTGGTCGTGTGTCATTAATTTGTCATGAGTACCGATTGTATGTATAATTGTGTACAACCCTTGTACACGAGACGTGGAGACGTAATAACAATACTCACCGTGATTCGTGCGAACGACATAATATCGGCCTTGCCATCTTCTTTAAGAGGCATTGTATAAACTCTTGACTTCTGTCTATAATTGAGTTTCATCTTGTGTGTACTTGTATACTTTGTACACTATACGTGGAGACGTTAAAACACTTACCATGAGTCGTGCGAACGAAATAATATCAAACCTTTTGTATGCGATCTACGAAACGTAGTCCACAACCCTTTGTTGTCATTCAACGCCAATGCCCGTGGACCTCCTGTTTTTTACTTCTTTGCAAAAAGGAAAGAAGCCCAGGAATATCTACTATCCCAAAAGGACTAGTTTGTAGCTTCACTGCTAACTATGGGGCATAGTGCTGTGGGAGTTAATCGATTGAGCACAAAACCACCCAACTCGTTGTCTGGGGAACGGATAAGAAAACCCCCAGGTTTGTGAAATTGGAGCAAGGGTCTGTCTTTTCTCACAATCACGCAGGAGTTTTTTAAAATGACCCCTAATCTTTTGCCCAATACACGCAAAAGATTAGTCTCTTTGATAATGTGTATTCAAACTTCTCCTCATCCTTTTAACAATTGTAAAGAGTCAGGAAATCTGCTGGTTGATCAGGTTTCATTCTCACATGGAGTTTGAAGTGGAAATTAGTCCAGTCTCTAGCAAGTTTCGTCACTCAACTCCTTTCCTTTTCCTTTCCTTTCTCCTCACCATCATGTTCTCAGGTATATGTTATGAAGAGGAAAATCTGTTGTTGACCATAATTCGCCCTCACTGGGAGTGCGAATCGGTAAATTGACCAATTATCAGCAGGCTTTCTCCCTCACTCTCTGCATATGTCTCACCTTTTGTTCTCTTTCTCAATTTTACGAAACACATTCATGAATGTTGGAAATGTACGATATGCACTTGGCGTACCGCCTGTCTCCTTTTGACAACCTTTATTCATGAATTGGTTTCTCTGCTTTTACCGTGACTCATTCACGACTTCTTTGTCTTGTTCTTTGAAATTCTACAAAAAATGTTACCACCTTTATGTTAACATAGGCCATGGAAGGCCGGTTGTTTTTTAACCAAGACATATTGTCACTCGGCAAACGCCAAGTCATTCTGGTAAAGGAAAATGTTCATGTAATCACAATTTAGTTAGAAAACTCTCTCTTCGTCACTCTCTGGGTCGGTGGTTAAAACTTCGTTTATTTCATTATCTGGACACATTTTGTTTCTCTCCAAACCTTTTCTTCATTGGTCCCTAGGCAGGTAAACTTCAAGAATTTTGCTCTCATAATAATTTCTCCCGGATTAAAAAGAAGCCCAGGCGGATGTCATCACCAACAGCCAAGCTGAGCTTCACTTCCTGACAGCACGCGCTGTGGTTACTAGGTCCCTCCTGCTGCCATTTTCTACGCATTTGTTCCTGAAAGCACAGACCATACCGCCCATATGTATGTTGTTTTGTCATGCCACAGCAAGTTGAGTTGTCCCACTATACATTATGACACTCTGAACCACCTTTTGGGCACGCCAGCTCCTAGGTTTGTTCTTACTCTTGCTATCAATGCCAACCATGTCGTCTCTTGCGCTGTCATGCAGTGACGCATATATCGTCATGTGTAAACCATCATTACCTTGACCTCCAGTATTCGCTGAATGCGTACCAATACAAGTTATGTTGAGCTACATTATGCTTCAATAACCATTATATACGATCCGTGTTTACCTTAATAACACTTAGGATTCGTACTGGCATGTCTGCAGACACTGGATTCTCTTCTTCAATGACCTCTGTAACCATAGTCGCGGCACAGCAACCACAGTCTCCACTTCATGAAATTCGACGTCTTCGACAAAACCAAGTGTTTTCTAAGGCCCAAGTGTACTTCTGAGTGTTATCTCAAAGGGGTCGGATTAAAGTGATAATGTAATCTTTAGAATCTGTGAAACCTCGTCCTCCTCTTCGAAATTCTCCGAAACCAAACAAATTCACGCTTCGCAAACTTAGCTCCCAGACCAATGAAACCTTAGAATCACACAGGCATTTTTGTTCTTGCTTTTTGTTCTTCTATTGTACAAATATGAATTGTTATTTTTCAATTGCATAACCATGTATTGTTATTTTTCAATTGCATAACCATGTATTGTTATTTTTCAATTGCATAACCATGTATTGTCATCTTTCAATTGCATAACCTTGTATGTTGTTTCACACCATGTACTTTTACCAAAACGGTTCTTTTCCAAACATTGTATGTACCCCTCACCCATTCCCTACAAACATTGTGACCTAAACTATAACATAAATTGCATGTTCTAGCTAGGCATCTCTCAAGCAACGAATCTCTCAAAAACCCCAATGGAAGTTTAAGAGGATTTTTTTTCCTACAGCTCCATTGCCACGTCGCTTTTTTTCCAAGCGCGGGGGGAAGTGTTACGATACGCCCCTGAAGCGAGTAGTTTCGAGAACGCAGCACAAGTCCACACAGCTCGGCCGCCCCCTCTCTCCCCCCCGTTTCCTGTTTCCCCCTGCTTCTCCCCGCCTGCCCTGCCACTCGGCAGTCCGCGGCCACTCGCCAGACGAGATTCGAGAGCCTTGGGAAGTACACGTACGCGGCCTGTGGCCGGCGGACCAATTCAATGTGGCCGCGATGTATTATTGAAATACCTACGAGTAGAGTCGGCCTTTTTGCCGCGCCAAATAGTTCGGTCTATTTAGACTACGAAAGTGCCTGATGGAACTACCACATGAGACGAGGTTCCTGCCAACCCACATGTAAGCTGTATCTTGATTTCCTCTTTTAAATGTGTCCGTAATCAGTGAAATGTAGGGCCCCCGCGAAAATCACCACTCGGAGAGTTTCGTTTTGAGAGAGAGACAGTGAGAGTTAAACACTTTAGCTAGGTTTGTGTAATTTGCATT
Organism: Limnephilus lunatus; assembly: GCA_917563855.2. Classification (NCBI taxonomy): domain Eukaryota; kingdom Metazoa; phylum Arthropoda; class Insecta; order Trichoptera; family Limnephilidae; genus Limnephilus; species Limnephilus lunatus. Next base: position 27,890,182 of record OU830594.1, on the reverse strand, counting down.
TCTTGTAATTGAATTGTACTGTAGAAACCTATGTACTGTGTTTGAGTTTACAATACATGTCTTAATGATTTAACTTTGTTATTATTCTGCTACGGCGGGAGGATTGTTGACCAGTGTGGATCCCGTGGGACGCCGGAAGATAGAGAGAAATTCCATAGCTTTGAGCGGCTCACCCCCTGAATAGAGAGTACCATTGTCCCGCTGAGAGCTAGCCAGGGACGTGTTGGTGTGCTGATGTTGGTTTAGTAGCCGACATCGGGGTACCCTAACACGTATCTTCATATCTTCTAAACGTATTATCAGTTCATCGATATCAACATATATAGTACTTCCTAGAGCATTATATTCTGTCTCAATCTTCATCACTGGTTTGCAACAATTTTTCCAATCATAAGCACTTTTATGCTATTACATATTATTATTATTATGCTATTTTCCGTTTTCCCGGTGTTTCAAAATTTCCATCTGCCTTTTCCCCTTCCTTGACGATTCATCTTACTGTTGATTCAGATTACCTGTGTGTGGAAAACATCATTAAAATTATTATTCTATAGAAGGGAGGTTAAAAAAACATACTAGATAATATTCATAAGAAAGAAAGAGAAAATTAAGAAAAAAGTAACTTTTCTATGAGTTTAAAGAAGTTGCATATTATTATTATTTTTTTGTTAATTGAGTTATTCCCTTTTTCTTGTGGCCTAATATTAACTGGCAAATGTAAATGTCAAATTGGAATTTTTAAACATAACCTCAAATCAGATTGTAATGGTTATAATCGCTCAAAAATTGGCATAAATCTTGTAATACTAATGAAATTCATTAAAAGACTATACTACGTACCAGTAATTTCTGTAGTTCGTTTGTAAACATCTTACAAATTACACAGGAGCTTGTTCGCGCGATAATCGGCTAGGCAGCGTTGAAAAACGCAGTACATAACTTCTCTTGAACCACTACGTATTGGTTTGTTCATTTTTATTCAATTCAAACAATGCACAGCCAAACAATGAAAAAACAAACATTAAACGAGCGATTTTCAGCGTGTTTACACTTTTTAAGTCAGTAAAGCCAAGAGCCATACAAAATGTCATTGACAAAATGAGTATTTCGACCATAGTAATGAAAAAATTTAGTTCCAAATTAATAAATTTCTACACTTTCTTGCCAAACTCTAAATTAGAGCTAAAGTTTTCGTTACAACAAAATTGATATTTAATATTATTTAATATTGTAGCCAAGTTGTCGATATCCAATTCAGTCATTTTTAGCAGTACTTCGACTAAGAACCACCCACACTATCTTCATTTTCGTAACGCATAGTATATTTTTTAAGTAGCCATTAAAATTTTTTAAAACCTAACCAAAAAAGGATAAGAAGAGATGAAGCTAAATGGAGCAAGAAAAAGGTAGAGAAGGCAATATAAAATATGAGTACGGAAGAATATACTTCTTCTTCAATAGCGCTACAGCACATTTCGAGCCATGGCCTCCTTCAAGATAAGCCTCCACCGCCCTCTGTCCTAGGTCGTCGTCTTCCAATCTGCGACATGGAGTAGTCCTCTTGAATCCTTCCTGACATCATCCTCCCATATCAGCTTAGGTCTGCCCGCCTTTCGTTTTCCTCCCGGGTGTCCTGTTAGAATCTTGTTCGGTACTCGCAGGGCTGGGCAGTATTTGAATTACTTGTAATTGAAATATAAATACGTTTTTTTTTATTTGTATTTCAATTACTTCCTAAAAATGTATTTTGTAATTGGTATTTCAATTACCTGATGCTGGGGTATTTTGTAATTTGTATTTCAAATACTTTTTTAAATTAGGTATGGCTTCAAAACACATTTTCAAATACATTTAGCGATCTTAGTAAAGATAATGAAAAATAAACTGACGTAGACTAAAAACGTTAGAATCCAGCGCAATATATGTTAATATTTAGAGCAAGTTGGACAACACAATTTGTATAGTATTATATTATTAGTGTCTGACCGAAACAGGACTTTATACCAAAACCGAAACCGAATCTTCGGTGTCTGTCTCAGTTTTGGCTGAAATCGATTATTTTTTAGCCATTGTTTACTGAAATTTGGCTTATTTTTACACTTATACAGACAATTAACACGTGTTAAATGAAATAAAAAACATTTATTGAAGTACATGTAAAAAAAAATATTATTCATTTTTTTGATATTACTGCTATAACAAAAAAAAATTAACAAAACATGTTAACTACTTCTTGGAACAAAAATTTGACAACAATCAGCACTCGCATTATAAAGGAAGGACCTCATTAATTGAGTATTTGAATTGCGTTTAGGTACAATCACAATATTCTTAATGAACGTGTTAAATGAAATAAAGAAAACAAAAATTAAAGTATGTGAAAAAATAATAATTTATTATTTTTTTTACAATAGTTCCACATAGGAAGCCCTGAGGAAAATAGTTTCCCTCAGGGCCTATGTCGTCTTAGGGGATGCTTTGTGGAGGGTTTTTTTAAGGAAAGGAAGGAGATGCAGTTCTGGGAAGGAAATAGGTATAAAGGAAGGGTAGGAATCGGTGGGTCAGTGTATCTAGGCATAACGGACTTATGAATCCATCCCTCTAACCGCGGTGCAAGGCGACAGGTAGAGAGATTCCGGCTGGAGAGGATAAAAGACCTCTCTCAACCAGTATCTCTCGATCCTGCACACCACGGAGCAGGCAGACAGACACATTAGCCCCCAAGACCTGGACAAACTTCACCCCATGAACCCGGGCAAACCTGCAAAGACACCAAACGTAGCGAACCACTTAAGGTGATCTATGGAAGAAGTGTTGATTATGCAATAAATGGTTCCTGGGGTGGCGTTACCCTTACCTGCCTCCCAATTTGGGCGGCGGGTATTATTCCTGGTACATTACTGCTGTAAAACAATCAAAAAAATTTAAAAATAACAAACATTTTAACTACTTATTGCAACAAAAATTTGGCGAACGAGCCACGAACTCACCCGAAGTCAGCCGATCGACGCGCGATAATTCACGAACGCAGAGTTTCGGTGCGGCCGAAGTATCGGCAAATTTTCTGCCGAAACCGAAACTGATGCCGAAACTAGATTTTTTTTGCCGAAACCGAAACCGAACCTTCAGTCGGTCACTATATATTATACTTGTTGCTTTTTATTATAATTGTAAATTTTTGTTTTTTATAGTATTAGATCAAGCACTATGGGAATAATTTGCTGAATACTAAATTATTTTTAAGTTATTTACAGTAGAGCGCATTTGAAGTGAAATAACACAAAACTGCGCTATACAAATGTCATGTAATCATAATAATTATTATTATTATCTGACATCTGGGTCCCATACCACAAAACTATACAAGTGGAGCGGAGATGAGATGTGCCTTCTAATAATAATAATAATAATATTTGGACGATTTATATAGCGCCGTTTTTGTGAAAAATCACCTCAAGGGCGCAAGTAATATGATTGGTCAATTTTTGCACGTCTCTTGAACGAATCGAAAGGTGATGAAATATGCTTCCAAAATTTATTATTAGAAATAATGCAATTTTTTAAATAGAATAATTTTTAATGTAAACTTTTAAAAGTTTTAAAAATGGCTCTCCTTGCGTTTATTCTAACTAAAATTACTGGTACCAAAAAAAAATTAAAACATACACTCATTCTGTTAGACAAATGAATTATGAACGTTTTTGTCACCTCACTTTTTTGTTTTCATATAAAAATAATTCATAAAAAATTACATAAAAGTGTGCATTCGTATTATTTTGTGGTTAATTGATAGACTAAATATATAGAGCGTTACTTTCTATTTCCAATACCGTTTAGATCATATTTTTCACTAAGATAGTAAGGGAGAAACAACGATTTCTATGAGACGTGTAGGAGTTATTTCGAAAAGCGAACAAAACGGAGCATTTTGACGTTTATGCCACGCCAGAACATTCTCGGCCGACTAATTCGCGAGTAAAAGACTGTTCACTGAGTGTTCACACACATCATTCGCGTCACTTGATGTTAATTCCGGTTACGAGTGAACAGGGCCAAATGAAGAATTCCAACATTGTTGGAATGCTTCATTCGGCACTGTCTCTCATCACTTTCGTATTATCGTGTGTTCAGACGCGTCATTTCGAGGGAAAGAGGCGGAATGAAATCACGAAATGAACGATAAATGAATCGTCTGAATTCAGCCTTAGATAAGTGCACTTACGACAATTTATTGCAACCAAAGGTTCTACCGAAACCAAATGTATTTTGTGATTTGTAATTTGTATTTTGTATTTGAAATAAAAAAATGGTTAAAATACTGTATTTTGTATTTCAAATACACCACTTCAAAGTATTTTGTATTTCGTATTTAAAACACATGCGAAAAAGTATTTTGTAAATGTATTTTGCCCAGCCCTGATGTCTTCCACTTCAGAGCTCCATTGTATTTTTTGGTCAGAAATGAAGTTATTTTTTACTGCAATTAAAACTCCACCACCGCGATTCTGATTGAGGTTATGGTAGTTTCTATCTCGTCTGTAAACCTGGTATCTTGGATCGAAAAGTTCCTCATTTTAAAGATTGAATTATTAAGCCATGTTTCAGTGAGACATATAATGACATAGTTGTTTAACCCTTTGAGGAGTATCGCCGAACGTATGCGGCGGCACTCAAACGATCCAAATAGAGTATTGCCGCATATGTAATACATTGTTGATTGTTTTTAGTTAACTGTGAATAACAGATTAGAATTAAAATAATGTATACCTTTTGCAATAACTTGCTATAAAATTACTTGGATACCTTTTAACACGTATTCATTCTTTCTTCATTCTTCATACTTTCAGGCATTTCATCATACATCTTTAGTCATCTATACATTAGGCAGTTCTGTGATTTTGATTTCTTCATTTGTGGCAATCGAACTCTGTTTATATTTCTTGTTTCATAATTATGTACGTCTCTATTAAAAACAATTTCATCCTTAAAGTATTTTGGCATTTGGTTTTTCATAATTTTATGCACAAAAATTAACACATTAAATAGTAGTCTTTTTTTTATTGGAATCCAATTTAGCTCCTCTCTCATTTGAATAATCCTTGCGTATTTGCCTTTTCCCAGTATACATCTCATAGCTCTTATATTTATAGCTTACTTGGTACTTTGTTTTATGTCAGGTCTTATTTAACCCTAGTACCGTCTTTTACTATTGTATGACTACATATTTATTTTGTATTTCTTTTCAATTTTATCTCATTGTACTTACAATAACAACTGTATCACTTCAGCGATATTATTTTTGCATAATTGTACATTCTTATTTTGCTCTTAATATAATACTGACACCTTCCTGTGTACCTCTGTAACACTTTAATATAAAAGACATTTTATGGCGTTTAAATAAATAAATACGTGCGGCCGTACGACTTTATTCCGTTTTTTCTATGCCATGTTTGTAATTTCCATTAAATTATGATTTATAGACAGTACAAATATATTTGACAAACATTTTTACGTACTCGTGTGTTTGGCATTCGGTGCACATGTCCGGTCCATCTTAGTCTTTGGAGCCTTAGATGGTTAGAGAGTCTGGTAGCTAGGTAAATATCATAGAGCTCATTACTGTGGCGGATTCACCATGCCTCACCCTCTCTCGCCGCTCCTAAGATTCTTCGAAGTACCTTTCTTTCGAAGGTGTCCTGCTGTTCCCGCCTCACATCAATATAAAATATGAGTACGGAAGAATATACTAGAATAAATAAAAACGATTATTAATCCTTCCCTGTTCATCCAACATTACGATATTGCCAATATTGCCCATATTGCCCAAATGAGTTGCTGTCATTACGGTTGCATGTGCATAATTTTCTCTGATTTCGATTCAAAACAAATCGGTCAAAATCGCTCCCGAAGATTTAATATTGTGATAATTGTTTTATGGAACTTCTCCCTTAATCTAATTTAATAATTTCGGTACGTCCCAACAGATTTTTAGTTGTTTTTTTGTTAAAATTAAAATCATTTTGACATTTAAAAATCTGTGAAATTTTTCTGACATTCTAATCTAATTATTTTGTTTACACTTTGAATTTGGTGTTTTTATATTTTTGTATCGGGTCAAGTCCCTGGCAACCAGTTTGTTTCTCAAATAAATACTTTTAACTTCATATTAAATTCAGTTCAGTGGCGGTCAGTGATCTTCATTATTACCTACTCTGTTTTTATTTATAAATATGAGTCGACAGAGGAATATGCTAAAGAAACTAACGACATCTAGCGACGCTGAAGAAGATGAAAATAAAATCATAATTTACATTGACAAAAAGTTTAGAGAGATGAACGACACAATCAAAAACAAATTAAATATTCTTCCAGACATAAAAGATTCCATCGGCTTCATTTCAGCCGAATACGACGAACTTAAAAAAATGCTAACCGAGTCCTTGAGTACAATAAAAAATTTGCAAGCAGAGAATATCAAGCTAAATACAGTAGTGCGCGACCTTAACGCGCGCGTGTCCCACATGGAGCAGACAGCCAGGGAAACAAATGTTGAGATCCAATGCGTACCAGAACACAAATCGGAGAATCTAATATCGATAATAAAACAACTTGGGACCGTGATTTCCCGCCCCATTGCCGAATCGGAAATTCTTAACATCCATCGAGTCTCAAAGATTAAACCAGATTCCAGAAGGCCAAAAACAATAATCGTGAAGCTCCCGAGCGTGAGGGCAAGGAATGAAGTCCTGGCTGCAGCCGTCAGCTTCAACAAGAAAAACAAGAACTCCAAGCTAAATTCGACTCATTTAGGCATCGACGATATCAAATCGCCGGTATACGTCAGCGAAAATCTCACACCAGCAAACAAGGCCTTGCATGCTGCGACGAGGATTAGGGCGAAAGAAGTCAATTACAAATTCGTGTGGATCCGAAATGGTAGAATCCTCGCTCGCAAAGACGAAAACTCAGCGCATGTGGTGGTGATCCGCAACCAGGACTCATTGGCTTCGCTTATCTGATTCCCTACCTATCTTTGCCTAAATTTCAATTTATGCATTATCTGTGAATTATGTAAACTGACATGGATAACCTAAGAATTTATTATCAGAATGTCAGGGGTTTAAGAACAAAACTTAATGAAGTTTACTTAGAAATACTTAATAACAATTTTGATATTATTATTCTAACAGAAACATGGTTGAACGACTCTATTTCCTATGCTGAAATTTTTGGCTTGCGTTATAATGTTTTTAGAAGGGACCGTAGCAGTTCTTCTAACCACAAAAGTGACGGAGGGGGTGTATTGATAGCCATTTTAGACGTTATAATTGTACCATTTATGCAGTGTAATGCAATGCCAAAAATCTTACAAATGCGCTATAGGACACAAAAAATTAATCTATTTTTTTATCCACTTCATTCAAAAAGCACGTAGCTCTCCCCACAGGTGAGTTCATAAATAAATAAGTGCGGCTTGCTCTACCATATAGGAGGTTGTGATGACGTCCTTGAGAGAGAGACTCTGGTACAAAAAAAATTAATTGGGCCAGTATCTCATTATTAGATAAGTGAACGTTAATTAGTTGAAAAAATATTTAAGCAAAGCAATACCTATATGTGTCTCTAGGGAGTGGTAATTGGTCATGCCTAATATATAAATCGATGGGTAAAGCCAAGGGTAACGTCCATAGAGCCGCTAGAATAAAAACCTTAAAAATTTCTTATGGACTCTTTCAATGCGTAAAGTGTATGTTAATTCGTGTGGGGCCCAGATGACCGAATTTGACTCAAGTACACTCAGGACTAGTGTGTTATATAATAACGTCAGTGTTTTTGTGTTACGAAACGGATATGAGTTTCTAATTACGAAGCCGAGAAGCCTGTATGCTCTGCTTATTAAATCATCGATGTGTTGATGAAAAGTTAGTTTAAATAATTCCCAGATCTTTGATTTGGTTAAGGTGTTGGAGAATAATTTCATTAATTGTATATTGAAATACATGCGGTTTCTTTGATCTTGACGATATTGCACTTGGGTGTACAAGCCATTTATTTTGGCCCAGTTTGAGACGCAGTCAATGTCACGTTGAAGGAGAATACAGTCAAGAAGATTTTTTATTGAGCGATATAGTTTCAAGTCATCTGCAAATAGTAAAAACAGCGAATCTGTGATGACTGAACCAATATCGTTAATAAAAATCAAAAATAGAAGTGGTCCAAGGACAGACCCCTGAGGAACTCCAGAAAAAACTACGAATTCAAAAGAACTGGATCCCTTATAATAAACAAACTGTCCACGATTTCGAAAATATGAAGCAAAAAAACAGAGTAGTCTTTTGGAAAAACCAAATGAAGCTAGTTTATTTAGAGGAATGTCGATGTCAACCTTGTCGAATGCTTTTTCCAGGTCAAAATAAGCAACATCCACATGGCCACCATTGTCGAGAGTTCGTGATAAGAAATCTGCGATGCATAAGAGGTAATTGAGATACATTATTGAGAAATGCGTAACCAAATTTGTAAATCGTAACAGGCAGCATCCCATCTAGTACTCACCAGACTTAGTTAAATTACTAAAAGAAAAAAATAAATTTCGAATTCTCTATAAAAAATATAAGAATCCACGTGATAGAAACTCTTACGAACTCTTACGCACCCGTTGTTCCAAACTCATTAGTAACTCATTAAAATTACATACATGCCAAGAAAACTATAAAAATCAAGGCTTATCATGCCATTGTCCTATCATAGCACACTCCAAAAGTATCAAAAATATCTTGGTATTGAAATTGATGATAATCTCCGATGGAACGCACACATTGAAGTAATCACAAAAAAACTCACCAGGTACATTTACTTCTTTAGAGCCATCCGTAACATCCTCAACATAAACGACATTAAGAAAGTGTACTACGCTTTATGTCAATCACAAATAGAGTACGGGATAACTGGATGGGGATCTGCCTTGAGCACTCACATGGACCGACTCAATATAGCCCAAAAAGGAGTACTAAAGACAATTTTGAAATTACCGGTTAGAACTCCGACAGAAGAATTGTGTCAAAGCATTTAAGTCTACAACATACAAAAACTTTATGCAAAAAATATTTTATTTAAAATTTAAAAAAACAAATCAGAATACTCCACTATCCAACATAGATACACAACCAGGGCAATAAACCAAAATATTCTAGCTACAGCCAGTTTGAAAACATCTTTTGGGCAAAGAAATATGAAATTCAATGCGACAAAACTATACAACGCTCTACCAACTCAAACAAAAAAAATAACAGAAATAAATAAATTTATAACAAAAGTAAAAATATGGTTGAGAGAACAAAGTGAAAATGAACTATCAAACATACTGAAGACCATGTAAAGACAACTGGATACTAAATACAAATGTGGAAAAACTACAGTCCGCCTCAGAACAGGAAACCCTAGTGAGGAGGACTGTGAAAAAAAAGTAATTTATAATACCTAAAAAAAATAATGTACCTAATAATACCGGCGAGGAAAGCAGCGAACTATTTGCCCAACATTTTTCATCAGTGTATGAGAAAGATGACATTAGAAGCAACGAAGAGACTCGACCTCAATCTGAATCAATAGACCATTCGAACAGCTCTCTGCACACAGTAAACATTAGTGTACACGATGTAAAAATAGAAATGCTAAACCTTGACCAGAGCAAAGGCCTTGGCCCCGACAAAATTCCACCACTCCTAATAAAAAAATGTGCACACAGTCTCGCACTCCCTCTGACTATCGTTTACAGAAAATCATTGTCTTCATCCATTTTCCCAACAAGATGGAAACAGGCTAATATTGTACCAATATCTAAAAGCGGAAACATTCACGAAGTCACAAACTATAGACCCATCTCTATTCTCTGTTCGTTAGCGAAAATTTTCGTAAAATTAATTTGTCCATATCTAAATTATCATCTCAAAAATCTTTTAACTCCAAAACAGCATGGTTTTCTCTCCCAGAAATCAACATCCACTAATTTACTTTGATATGTCAATACCTTAACCGAAGCTGTCGATAGAGGTCAAAAGATAGACACAATCTACACAGATTTTAGTAAGGCTTTCGACAAAGTAAATCACAGATTATTAATTCGTAAAACTCCTATCTAACTGACCGCATACAAAGAGTAGTATTTGATGGCTATGAGTCAAGAGGATTAGACGTGCCATCTGGAGTGCTGCAAGGGTCCCATTTGGGCCCAATCTTATCTCTTGTTTTTATAAATAACTTGTGCGATGTTATTTTGGATTCTGAAATTTAGTTGTTTGCTGATGATTGAAAGATATTCAAAATTATCCATACATTACTAGACTCAATACTTCTCCAAAATGATATTACCAGAGTTTCAAAGTGGTGCAACAACAATAGAATGTTTCTAAATTCATTAAAATGTGTTCACATAACTTTTACACGTAAACACAATCCCATTCCAACTCAATATTTTATCGACGGTACTAAACTCCAGGAAGTCGCAACCATTCGGGACCTAGGCGTATTATTTGATAAAAAAAACTTACTTTCACACCTCATATCGACAACATCATTTCTAGATCCTTGAAAATGCTAGGATTTATCAAACGAAATAGTAAACATTTTCAAAACCCCATATCAAAAATAACACTGTACAATTCCTTCACCCGCAACGTGTTGGAGTACGCAAGTGCTGTATGGAGTCCAACCTACAAAGTTCACATTCAGCGAATAGAGCGAGTTCAAAGACATTTTATGTACCACCTAGCGTATTCCGATAAGCGAGCTCAATCACTTCCTCACTACACCGATAGACTAAAATTCTACAATGTACGCACCCTTGAACAGAGAAAACTAAATACAGATTTAAATTTTCTTTTCAAAATTGTTAATGGTTTAATAAACTGCCCCTTTCTACTTCATCAAATCAGGTTCAATGTTCCTAGAATTGGTTCACGACTTATAAATTATGTTCCGTTACATATTAAAAAATATCGAACTAAACTGGGGTATGACTCAGCTTTATCAAGAATGTGCCGTAATTTTAACGAGGCTTATAAAAAACATTCCATTAATTTGACAATGTCAACATTGGCCAACTTCAAATCATCTCTTAACAATATTTAAAGCTCCGTTTTATATTTTTATATAAAGTTATAAACCTATAAACTAAACCTTTAAAACTATATTATAATATTATTGTTCTAAAAACCTGTTGCAAAAACTTATTATTATTTTGTAATGTATGGTATGTGTATGTGTGTGAATGATTGTATAAATATGTAAGTATTATATTATCAATGTTGTGTTTGTCTTTAATTAGTGATAGCATCAACCATGTTCAGTGTAATTGTATCTGTGAAAGCTTTGATGTAAATCACTGTTGACAAACCTAATAAATAAAAAAATAAAAAAAAACCAAACCAGACACCCATATTGCCTCTAGACTAGGCTGCCTGTATACCAGCTGATTAAACTCCAACACCCTTAGAGCACGTGAACATATTTAACAGTGTCCCATCCAAAACTTAGGATCTAGAGCAAAGTTAACGTTTCCGTGGCTACAATGGTGATATTGATGATGGCAAAAATATATTTATTATTTTATTTGTAGGCAAACAGCAGATAATCGAAAAATCCCGAAACCACCGTCAATACAAAAAAAGAAGAAGAAAGTACCAACCGTCCAATAACGTCAAATAATAAGAAAAACACTACGTATACAAAACAACAAAATAAATCAAAATTGCAACACAAAAACAAATCCTAGTTTAACGGTCGTACCAGGACAGGAGTACCCCTGATTGGGATGCTACTTCCGTATAGTATACCTAGTTTGGTCGTATTAATTCATGTTGCTTTCTCGTTATGTATTTTCTATATTTTGAAATCCAATAGGTATATACATTTTTTTTTTGTGTTTAATTGCCTTTATCCGCGTGAAACTGCTTCACGGTGTAGAATTCTTTACAATAAATTGTATTCACCGAGCCATTGCATCGGCTCTGATAATGTCTGGAGTCCGATAAATCTTCCCCGTTTAATTATTATAACTATCTAATTAGTTGGATAAACCGCATTAGGTACTTCATTACTATAAGCCTCACAGAAAGTAGGTTGAGAACATGGCACAGTTGGGTGAAATAAACAACAAGATATTCTCGTACTTAGTGAAATTTTTAAAAAATTATTCTTATTGTATCTTCGAAATGAGGTTCATTGATTTTATCAACCTTCAGTAACGTTGGGTTGTTAGGTGTGGCTAGATGAAGTGGGCGTTAAACAAACCTTTCGAATCCGTCAGCGAAAAGTAGTAATTGGATATGTGTTTGATTGTATGGCTAAAATCGTGTTTTCTTGGGGTAAACACATTACTCGCGTCGATAATTTCAGGTTTACTTCGAAAGTGGTCTAGAAGAGACCTAAAACAGATCAGAGAAGTGCAAAATAGATCAACAAAAGTGTGTTCGACGTAGAAGAAGGTTGTCGATGATGATGTTGATGAAGTTAAACTAACAAACTAACTAGATAACTTAACGTGTTACCCCATCGAGTTGAAACGCCGCGCATTTCTATTAATGGCACACACCCTACATCCCTTGCATCAAACATCGAACCCTTCTTCATTTCTTCGCTTATGAACGTGTCTAAATCGTCAAGTCGTTCTTTGCTTTTCTTGATCATCCATCACCTGAAATATTTCCGATCATTTGATTTTCAGGGTTCATTTTTACAATAAAAGTTCGTCGTTCCTCTTCCAAATTTCTTTTCACAATTCCAAACATTTACTTTTTTCATAAGAAAAACTCTCTTTATATAACTTTTGAAGGTTATTCCCATCAATGTAATATATCATTGAAGAAGAAGATAACAACAATAATCTAAACGAAAAGATGAAAGAGAACAAGACACAGAAAAATAGAAAATGATAATGGTTGCAACTGGGACTCAAACCCAGAACCTCTTGTCTAACCGGGACGTGAGCGATTACCAAATTCGCCATTGCCAACTTCTGTCAAACCGTCATAATAGTCAATATCATATTATCATTTAGATAATTATTGTTATCTTCTTCTTCAATGATATATTCCAAACATTTACGTTCGTATTAAAACTACGTTGCACACTTTTACATAGCTTCCCTCCACAAATGGCAACCACGTCCCCTATTATTATTGGCAACCACGTCCCCTTCTGTTAATGACCAACTGTATGTTAGGATTATAGTGCTGCTTTTGCAATGAAAGGAATAACGGAGGTAAAAATATTCTGACTCAAGAATAGGCAACCTTTCCTCTGTCGTGAAAATAACAATGTTCTCCGTATTTTTACACCCTTTTATCAAAATTTCTTTATAAAATTATGAATTTGTCATACAGAATCTTCCCTCTTAGCCAAAATCAATACCAATGACATACTGAGAAACTTTCCCTATTCTTTTCTAAGAACCAAGTGAACCTTCTCCCAATCTATTGTGTTACTGTTTGAATTGTCTATAACATACATTGTAGTGGCAAGATTCCGGAACTATTGCGATAGCCCCTGTACACTTTACAAAAAAAATTTTTTCACTTTACACAACCTTTGTTATCTCTTATTTTTATTGTTGTTGTTTTGCAAACTTCATCAGCATCATCATCACTCTTGGCTTTACAACCCCTGGTGGATCTTGGCCTCCTCAAGAGTCTTCCTCCACTCATCTCTGTTATGTGCCAGCTCTCTCCAGTTTAGAAGCTCTAAGGTAGATATATCTTTGAGGACGTTGTCGCTCCATCTTAATCTTTTGCAAACTTATTATTTTATTATTACGTCTTATCGTTATTGGATGGTTGGTAATTTTTTGTATTAACCCTCTCTGATGTGCACTTTTTTTTTAAAGGATGCTGTGTGGAGCCTCGTGGCCTATGTCATCTTTAAGGATGCTGTGTGGAGGGTCTTATTGAGGAAAGGAAGGAGTGAACATGGGTCTTGAAGAGACCCATGTTGTAGGAGGGAGGAAACACAGAGGCCGGTAAATCGTTCCACAGCCAAGCTTTTGAACTTAAGAACGAATCGTAATAACGACCCGTTCTCATGTGACTAATGTCAACCGGGTACAAATGTTGGGCGCGTGTTTGGCGTGTTTCCGGACTATGCACCGGTGCCGAGGGGATCAATGACGCTAGTTCCTCGGAGCATCTTCCATTGTTATACCGGTAGAACAAGGACAGCATTCCCACCTGACGCCTGTGCTCTAAAGATTGCAATCCGTCTGTTAAGATGGGAGAATCTATCAAACGGACCGCCCGTTTCTGCACAGTCAAGGGTTTTTTAAAGTTATTTTGGAGCTCCAGACCAGAGGTGGCTGCCAAATTCAACCATGGGGCGCACTTGCGATTTGTACAGGGTTAGCAGTGGTGTACTATTAAAGTATCTGCGGACCCCGTACAATAGTTGTACCCAGTTTCTGAAAGGCTAACTTAACTCTGGTTTCGATGGAGCCCCCATACCTGAGCTGGTCACTTAGAGTTACACCAAACATATCAATGGAGGTCCTGTTCAGAAGAATGCTTACATTGAAGGAGACTAGATTATCATTTCGATCCTTTTTAGACGTTATAAAACATGTTTGGGTCTTTGAAACATCAAATTCGACGAGATTATTCTTACCCCAAGAGAAAACACTCTCGAGGTAACCGTTCATTCTTTGCTTCAAAGCCCTCCAAGCTATTGGGATTTGTGTGCTCTTTGGAGGCTTGTCAAACAAAAAGCTATCATGGACTGTAGGTACTGTCATCCGCGTAACAATGAATCGGTGCACATGACAAGAGGTCGTTGATGTGCAACAGAAACAAAGTCGGAGACAGAACCGATCCCTGTGGGACGCCAGCATTTATCGAATGCGAGGAAGAGGTGAAACCGTAAGCAACCGCCTGAATCGACCTCCCCCTCAAAAAGTTGGCAATCCACGCACACAAGGATGCGGGAAGTCCGTAAGAACGCAGTTTGTTGACAAGCGCTCGATGCCAAACCCGGTCAAAGGCCTTGGAAATGTCCAGTGAAACCGTTTGGGTCTCACCAAAACGTTCCAGGCACCGTCCCCAAACATGCGTCACATACGCGAGAAGATCACCGCACGAGTGGTTCCGCCGGAATCCGTATTGACGGTCGTTAATAATTTTGTTCTTCTCGAGGTATGTGAGCAGTTTGTCATTGATCACACGTTCCATCACTTTTGACAGAACAGATGTGATCGCTATTGGGCGGTAGTTGGCTGCGTTGGAGCGGTCGCCTTTCTTTGGAATGGGGTGAATGATCGCTTTTTTTCAACCAGAGGGCACAGAGCCAGACTTCAGGGACATTTTTAAAAGCTTCGTCAAAATTGGAGCTATTTCTACAGCGCACCTCTGCAATCCCAGAGCAGGTATTCCGTCAGGCCCGCTAGCTTTATTAACATCAAGCCCTCGTAAGACTTGGAGTACATCCCGATGCCGGATCCTTAGCTTTTTCATATGAAAACTGCAATGAGGAACCGACGGCGGAGTAGCACTTTGATCATCGAGGGTCGAGTTTTCCGCGAACATTTTGCCTAATAAGTTAGCCTTTTCGGCGGCGGTATTTGCTAGAGAGCCGTCAGGTCTGATAAGAAGTGGCAGACTGGGTTTGCAGAAATTGCGACCCATTGAGCCCGCAAGCGACCAGAACGCTCTGCTGCCGTGCGGGCAGGCAGCCAGCTTACTGCTGATCTGCAGGTCGTGCTCTAATTTTGACCTGTTAATGATCCTCTTGCGTTCCTTTGCCATTTTGTTATATACTATTCTGTTTTCAAACGTTCGAGATGTGTTGTAGGCTCGGTAAGCCGCATTTTTTCGTCGCACTGCTTCGGAACATTGTTGACTGAACCACGGCTTTGAGCCCACACCAGTTTCTTTAACAGTGGATTGGATGAAGCCATCCATCGCGGATGTGATGACTTCACCAATTTCCTGGGCACATCTTGAGAGATCCGAAGTCTGAAAACAGACAGCTGACCACGGGAAAGCATTGAAATGAGCCCGCAGACCAAACCAATCTGCTGATCTATAGTGCCACACTTTTCTCTTCAGCCGCTCGTTTGGCGGTCTGAAGGTTACGGGGATTGATGTTGTCACCAGGCAGTTGTCGGACGATCCTAGAGGCGCTGTGAATTAAATCTTGTAGCCGTGTGGCACAGTGGTTAAAAACAGATCTAACAGATTGGAGCGGTTAGTCTGGACATCAGGAACCCTTGAAGGCTCCTGAACCATTTGCTCCAGTCCGTAGCAGAGGGCAAAGGATTCCGCCTCTCGTCCAGCCGAGTCCGTTGGTCCTGAGAACTTTAACCAAGGTTCAATGAACATTGACGTCCACCAGGACCACAAACTCTGCTGTAGGGAAGCGGGGCAAGAGGTCATCAACAGTATTGCTTAGATGTTTGAAGAGTTCGGACGTATCTGAAACGCTAAGGTTCGGTGAGCGGTATAAACACGCATAAATTCTTACCGTACTGGCAAGATTGACGCGCACCCACATTACGTTGAATTTGAAGTTCTCCAGATTCAACAGTCGCACACAATTGACGTCAACTCGGCTGAAGAGACAGACACCTCCTTTGGGTCTGAATTTGCCCATGAAGGAGAAACCCGGGCAATCCAGATAGGAGGCGTCTGTAGGCTCAGCTATCTGCGTTTCGGAAAGGAAGAGAAGGTTGGGACGTTGGGAAACAAGGTGGTGGTGGACCGAATTTAAGTTTTTGGGCAGGTCGCGAATGTTGGTGAAGTTCACCAACAGTTTTGGCCTGCACCGGGGACTCCTGCTTCTCGCCGTTGTAAAGATGTTATTTATGTTTTTTTGTGAATTCATGATTAACCCGGCGGTACTCGCTAGGTATTTACGAACATGAACACTCGCTACCGGGTAATAAATACCACAGAGTTTAATTGCCGTTATTTTCAAAAAGAAGTTTGAGTTACAATGTTTGACAATGTATTTGTGTTATTGGTACTATTGCTCATAAATAAAACTACAAATGCAAGTTTTAATGTTTATTTTTTTGTATTTAGAGTTTATCCTAAAAAACTATTAAAAAAAAAAAAAAAATTCTTAGTAATCTTACGAAAATCAACAATAATATATTTTTTTCTTACAAATTTGGCAAAATTGAGATCGGTATCGAAAATAAACTAGGTACACTCCTAAAATAATAAAAAATAATGATACCTTTATACTGAGTGAACATTGAGATAATCAACACTAAACAAACTGTTTCAAATATTTTGCGAAAAACGAAACTACTTCACTCTATCATAGCAATCCTCACATATTGGGGTTGTAGCTCGCGGCATATCTTTTTGAAGCACAATTCGCAAACCGTCTTCGTTTTCCGATCCTTCTTCCATTCACAAACAGCACAGCGAGAAGCAGATATAGGCGGACGCGACCTGGATGAGTCAGCGTTGGCGGATGTGTGTTCGTCATTCGAGTCTTCACTGACCAAAAACTTTATTTTAGTTTTTATATATGATGACAAATTAGGTACCGATGATCGCTTTTTTATCTGCGGCATCACAAGACTCAAAGCCAGAGCCAGAAAAAGGCAATTCTTCTCTGGACCATAACCAATCCGCTATGTTCTTTATTTTCTTTCACTACAACGTACGCTTTGATGCCACTGACGTTCAGAAGACCATAAAAGAGTACTAATGGCCGTCTTTTGGTTGCCCGTGACACTGAGTAGGTAGCACACATCTCATCTACAACATCGACACCACATTTTGTTCTGTTGTAGTCCATAATCATTTCCGGCTTTTTGTTTTCTTCAGAACTTTTCTTGCCGTCATGGTGCATAGTTGAAGCCAAGAGCACTACTTTATTTTTTTGGGACATACGAGACTACAGTACAGTCTTTCTGAAACCCAAAAAGAGAGCTGTGAATATCTCGGTCCTTAGTTGTCGTAAAAACAGGTGGGATTTCAGCTTTATTCTTCCTCAAAGTGCCGAGTGCTGTCAATCCATAATCATTGAGTAAGTCACTCAATAGGGGCAAACTGGTGAACCAGTTATCCATCACAACGTTTCGGTGGCTGTTTCTTATAGTTTCTACCAAACGCTTGACAAGATCTCTTGGTGAATTGCTGTGATCATATGGACCGTCATTTTTTCCGACGTAGACTTCCATTGGTATAAAAGGTTCGCGCGTCAGCCATCACTAAAATTTTTATGCCATATTTACCTGGCTTGCTGGGAATATATTGCCTGAATGGGCACCGACCACGAGTCTTCTCCAACTTTTCATCAATCGTTACATCGTTGCCAACGCTGTAATATTTTTTGAAATTGTCAACGATCTCTTGGAAAATCTCGCGAAAAGGCGCCAGTTTATCCGTTTGTCTTCTTTCAACCCTTGTTCGAATATCGTCGAAACGCAAATTTCGCAGTAAAAAATGGAACCTCTCTCGTGACATGGTGGCAATGCATACATCGCAACCACTTCCATCCTTTTCCCAGAGATCTCTTGTATTCAGGTGACCGCTTCTCAGTCTTCCGCAGAAATATAGTAATCCTAAAAGAGCTCTAAGTTCCACAATGTCTGTACTCTTACAATCGCGTTCTCTGGAAAATTTTGATCTCTGCTCTTGAATGTAAATATTAGTGGAATAGACACTATCTTTTGTAGACAAGTTTCCGGAATCATAAGATCCCAGGCTTCTAACATAGATGTACACGATCTTCCTTCGCCAATAGGTCCTGGTAAATGATAAACAATATTATGGGACCTTGTGCGGACACGTTGCGTTGGCGCAAGAACTTGCCACTGAGTAGATCCATCTTTTCCAATAAACTTTCCTCGCATCCGGTACTTCAATGGCACATCTTCTAAATATTCTTCATCTATTGGACGTAGTTCTTCATATTCTTCAACTTCTGAATCTGAAGGTAGACGGTCAAAAACATTTTCTGAATTTGAGGGCGCGTCTGAACTATCAGCTTCTTGTTCAGTTTCACTTTCGTGTTCACTATTCACCTCAAAATCTTCTATTTCTGACACATTTTCTTCTCCGCTGTCTTCTTCTTGAAGCAGCTGTTCTATTGTAATGTCACTCAGAGGAATACTCATTGAATTACAGCTCTAAAACAAAAAACATAGTCGTAAACATATCGAAAAATAATGGAACAAGGATCGTCGCTACCGGGTATTTTTTGCCCATACTCACTTTACACGTCCGTCGTTAACAAGCGCCGTGCGCGAACTGACCGCCGCGCGGGGTGAGGGCGTGTGAACTATCGGCTTGAAGGTTCTTAAAATCTTGCCAGAACGCGTAGAAAAAAAAATACAACCAAATTTTTGTACTCTGTGGTATTTTTTACCCGGTAGCGAGTATAGCCGGGTTAAGTTAAGTTTTTTGTTTTGAAGAGGAGAAAGGAAGATCTGGAAAGTAAAAGGTATATATAAATATATATATTATAAATCAAATAAATTAATATAACAAACTATTAATCGCTGAAGTCGTTCATTGAATGGACATATATTTTTGCCATCACCATTGTGTTCACGAAAACGTTAACTTTGCACTAAATCCAAAGTTTTGGATGGGGGGACTGTTAAATATGTGATTGTTGGTTACGGTAAAGTGCGTTAAAGGATAGACACCAAGGGGATATTTAATCATAGCGTTAGCGTGCCTATCTATAAAAACAGACATTTAAATAACGAGTAGCGTTCCTCAATACTGGTGAAAATGATAATATAATAACTCTGTGTATTAGGTACATAGCGCTATTCGTCAGTTTAATCAGAAGTGGTGAAATACCATAAATCGTGGCTTCAGAGTTTTGGCCTCCAGTTCCTACATATTCAAACTATGCAACACACCATTGCTACAAAATATTTTTACTTGAAAACAAATTTTTAATAATTTAAAATTTTTGATAATCCCAATTCCTCCCTGAGAGATAATAAAGAGCAGAGAGTTACAATATATCTCCTCTTGGATTAACTTTATGTCCTGCAGAGCTTACTTACTTTCTGTCATGAAAATCAATCATTTGTCTACAGTCTAGACTAGACTGGGCCATTTCAGGCACGATATTAATATAATGTTTTGTTAATCTAATTATCTAATAGATATAAAAAAAAACATGAAAATTGCAATGCTGAAACTTCTTTTTAAATAACTTCATACAAAACCATCTCCGCCTAGTATATGTTTGTAGAATACCTACATATATTATTTGCTATTGAGTGATATGGGTGGGAAGTGTCATAATAAAGTTCTGCAAGATGTCAAGTCATGGCAAAGTCGATGAAAGCCTTCATTTAGTACACACGTGAATAATTTTCTCTTAATATGTCTGAAAAGTCAGCTAAATTCATAATAGACACTGGAAAGCAATATAAAAATTGTATTTTGAGAACCTCGAATGTGTCTGGAAGGAATAATAAGAAAGTGACAGTTTTCTGCTTGCATCACTTTCTTCATTTGGGTACACAATTTAAAATAAATCGGTAAACAAGAGATCCCGATACTAGCAAAGAAAGGGCAGAAAAATTTAATTTGGGAGGTGGGTATGGGTACCGCCGGCACGGAAACCCTTTACTGCATAACCAAAACCTCTGCCATAAGTCACCCAAAGTGGTTCGCTAGGTTTGGTGATTTAGCAGGGATTCCCATTCCCGGGTTCATGGTGTGAGGTTTGGCGGCGAATGCGTTTGCTCACCTACAGCGTGGCGGGTAGGATTGGGTGAGATTGGTTGAGGGAGACCTTTTGATTTCTCCAGGCTGTCTCTCTTGACCCATCGCCTTGCACCTCAGTGGGAGGAATGGATTCAAACGTCCGTCACTCCTGAACATACTGATCGCCAGATTCCTACCCACCCCTCATACATTTTTCCATCTCAGAACTTCCTGTCCTTCCTTTCCTTAAAAATACCCTCCATACACCATCCCTTAACATAACATGGGCCCTGATCGAAATTATTTTCCTCCGGGCCTCCTGTTTGGAGCCAATGTAAAAAAAATCAATAAATTCTCTTGATTTTTTTGGTTCGGAATGCGAGATTCCATGAATACGGAACTAAACCCTCTCTTCAGTTTCATACTATACCAACATATCAAACTCCGAACAAAAAAAAGTCATAATTTACCAATTGGTTATGGGGTTCCACAAGGTAGTGTTGTAGGTCCAACTCTCTTCCTAATATATATTAACGAGTTGTGTAACCTAGATATCGATGTCGCAATTGTCATTTTCGCTGATGATATGGTTTTTATATTCCAAGCTATAGACTGTCCTACCGTATATGTTAAAGCGAAAGAAGGAATTCAAAAGGTGAAATATTGGCTTGATAACTCACTAACATTAAATGTACTGAAAACAAAATACTTACAGTCTCACCAATACTTAAAAGGTAAACCTAAACCTGACACTAAAATAACACGATTGCAAAAGTTCATCTCTGAACCGGAATCGTGACTGCCCATTCATAAAACAAGAAAAAACTATCACATATTTAGGTGAATTAACCTTTGACATATACCTAAATTGAAAACAACATGTTCAGAACCTACAAATAAATTTCGTAAATCTATACTTTTTGAAACACACACGCAATTTCCTTAATCTAAAACTTTTAATAAGCCAATCACACGTGGAATATGGGAATTTAGGTTGTGATAAAGCTTCTTCTACTACCCTCAATCCCATCATGAAAGCACAAAAATTAATCATAAAAATAATTCTTTTACTTTCTACCATGCTGACAAAAATAATTATTTTCTTTCTACCAGCAGTGACAAGCTATTCAATACTCTCAACTTTAAGGACATACTTGGTTAGAATCATTCTGGTTAATTTGCATCAAAATAATAAAATTCAATACAAATTAAATAAAGAACTTCTCCAAACCCCTTTTGCTGACCTTTCGACAAATACATTTTAAATGAATGGCTTGTAAACTATACAATACTCTACCAGCTACGATTAGACAAATAGAAACTAACTTCCACAAATATTATTAACAGAGCCAAGGTTAAAAATGTTAAAATCCAATAACAATTCATCACTAAGTAGGTACTTAATTCTGTAGTAAATAATAATGTGTTGAAGAAGTCAGAAAAAAGCTGAAATACTTAATTATTTTTCCGTTCAGATAAAACAGCAAGTAACAGTGTGTAGTTTGGACAAAGGGTGCGGTTTTATGTCTATGTACTATGTAACAACACTGGATAAATGATAAATTTATCCCGCGTGATGTCCAGTAAAGCATCCCTTGGCGCTTCCTGCGGCCCGGGTGGGGTACGTGTCAGGGGTATGGGCCTCCCCGGCCCCGTAGCCTGCAGGCTGCAGTCCCGTAGACTGTATAGTCCTGTAACCAGACTGTAGTCTATAGTCCTCTATTGGGGCATCGACCCCGACTGGGAGGGCCCGGGTTCAACAAACTCACGCAGCGAACGCATTGCGGGGGCAGACGCCACCCATCCTTGCGCCACCCTGCGCCACCCGCTCCACCCTTACCACCAGTCCCACCCCACCGACTGCACCCGTGACTTGGCGCAAGGGTGGGACACTAGATAGTACGGCAACAGGCGGTGATGTATTGGAAAGCATCGAGGAGTGCGAACTGCAAATGGAGTTGTTGAACTTTGCAGTTTGCAGGTGTGCGCATATTATAATTCAGTTGATACTGAATACAATACGTATACAAATTTTGTTTATATGTTTTGTTTGTGTGTTTACTTTGAAGTTAGGACCCAGATCTAGTGAATAAAAATGTCTTCCAAAATTTTTTTTTTTTTTTTACATTTTATTACCGCGTCTCTATTAATTTGTAGTTTATGTGGGCCATAGATATAGTGATAGGGTATAGGGTATAGATATAGATATATAGGTATAGATATAGGGAAGGTGAGGAAATCATTTATATTATTCAAATCTGGTCAGTTTTCACCTAAGCTGCGTTTTGATAATGAAACGTGGTCTTTCACCAGGGCGATACTAGAATATCTACCATTTTCACACATTTTGAAAAAAAGCATTCCTACACTGACCTTTAAAGTACTATTATCTCTGGGATAACACATCATACTATTTTTTTATTTAAATATTTTATTACGGAAAACATATTATAACAGAATTCAAATTACATCAATAAATAAAGTTGACGTATATAATGTAATTTTCCTTCAAATCATCCAATTTAATGGTAGATCTGAATATAATGGAATCTTTCAGTTCAATTTTCATCCACTTCCAGAACTTCGGTAGTTTTGGAAGTCTGGAATATCTGAATTTTCGACACGTGGTAAAAATGATTACAATACATACAATAACAAAAATTAACCAATATTAAAGTTTATTTTGCTTTATTAGTACCTACATGATAAGCGTGTTTATTTTATTTTTAGACCATATTTTTTTACCTGTGCACGCCCTGACTGTGCCGTCTTAACATCCACATATTTTTTATGGATTTTCTACGCCCCCCTGAAAGTCTCAACGCCCACAATGGGGCGTTATCGCCCACGTTGAGAACCTATGTCGTACACTATGCACGCGTTCAACATCGACTTACGATGCTTTCATAAATCCACTTAAGGTGCGTTTAAAAACCAACTGGGCATTTCAAAATCAAAAGAATAATCGATAGAACAACGTGCGATGGATACCAGGCGCTTTGTGAATCAAGTTTTTTTTAAATTAAACATATGAACTAAAACCTAAAAACTTAAACTGCCGCCCGGGGCAGGTGCCCCGGTTTGCCCCCTCCTAGATCCGGGGCTGGCTGGTCACTTATAGTTACACCGAGCATATCAATGGAGGCCTGTTCGGAAGATTGCTTCCGTTGAAGGAGACTACATTTTAATTTTGATCCCCTTTGTAATCATTGGGTTTTTGAAACACTCATTTCAACGAGATTATTTTTACCCCAAGAGAAGATACTCTCGAAGCAACCATTCATTTTTTGCTTCAAAGCCCTCCGAGCCGCTGGAGTTTGTGCGTTATCATCACGTGTATTGTGTATTGATCATTAAGTTTATGCAACCGTAGTTTATCGTAAGCCACAAAATACAATTTTCACAAGAGAGGGAAAAAACAGCGTAACTTCACAAATAATAAACACAAATATTGTGGCTTCCGCTCATCTACTCTTTCGTGGATGACGCGAGTTTAATTATTTTAGGAAAAAAATCTTTTTACAAGTTATGCTTTAAAATATTAAGATGAATTAATTGTTAGCGCCCGTACATAGGTACGCAATGTGAATATGAATTTATGGTTTTAGCCATAAACAAACTCAAATCTTTCAGGAAAGGCTAACAAATAGAGTAAAGGATTGAATCACCATACAATATCGTGTTAGTATCTTGAAAGATTTGAGTTATTGGATTTTCGAAAGGGGACGAGCGTCCTTCAAAGAATAGGTACATGAATTGTTAAAACTACATTTTAATTAATAATTTTTGCATTTCAAAATTTTTATTTCTATTTTTCTTTAAAATATTTTTTTTATCTTAATTTTTTTCACACAGTTTTTCACTTAATTTTATTTATGTTTTAATTTCTTTTTATGTTTTAATTTGTATATTTGTATAGAACACATGTCTTCTTAACACTTAATCCTTGTTATTAAGAAGTTTATGTATTTCAAAATTTGAATTTTCATTTTTTATGTATTTCTTAATTTTTATTTTGTATGTTTAATTATCTGTTTCAATAAAATAGTATTTTTTAATTCCTATTTAAAATATTAAATGTATGATTACCAAAACACGTGTGGTAGCCAAAAAAACAAAAAATCTGTAACCCATAAAATTTTATGAAATAAAAATAAATAGGTAAATAAACAAAATAAAAAAATATATATTGTACCATCTTACACCTAAACACAAGTGAGCCGTGGTCGTTCTTAGCGATAGGATGCCTATTGAACCATTTGTTTTAAACATATTGCTATCTGAGGGATTTATTAATAACTTGCGAGTTCCCGGCATGCGTTGCAAAGCCACTTAAATAAATAAATAGTTTCTCCCTGCGTGTCCTTTGCCATTCTTCTCCGTGCAAACCCCCCTCCGACTCCCTTTTCCCTTCCCCGTCCCTTTCCCCTCCCGCGTTTCCCCTCCAGCTTCTTGGCGTTCCCACCTTCCTCGTCCGCCCTCCAGCGAACCCTCCTCTTCTGCGTTCCCCCTCTCTCCAGGATTACCCATCCCCTCCCTCCTCCCTCCCTGCCGCTAAACCATATGAAATACTCTCAATTTTCAAATCTAATTGCCATTTTATTATACAAATTTCATAACGCCAGAGCTTACCAGTATATATAGAAACCTTCGCGGGCGTGCACACAACTACTCACCAAAGTTTCATCGCAATCCGTTGAATAGTATAGGAAATAATTTAATTAAGCCAGAGCTCACTATTATTATATAGAATACATCGCGGGCATGCGCTCATTAAATATGAAACCTATGTATGTATGATGATTTATGTATGTAATTTTTATTTTTAAACAGAAGAAACCCCAAAAAAGGCGCCATCTAGCGACTCGGAAGAAGAAGACACAATGACAAATAAAATGATTAAATGCATTGAAAAAAAATTTAATGAATTAACCAATCAACTTATGAAATCTTTTAATGAACAGATAAAAGAACTTAAGAAGTCCGTCGAATTTTGCTGTGAGAAATTAGACGAATATGAAGAAAAAAACAAAAATAAAGAAATATTGATTAAACAACTTCAAGCAGAAAATAAAGAAATAAAACTACACATTAAGAGGGCATTACCAGCGGCCGAAAATTCAAATTTCATCAAAAGACGGCCTCGCGATCGGAAGTTTTTTAGAACGAGATAGAAATACCACATTCGCTCCGCCGCAAGCAGCATATCCCACTCAACTGGCGGTATCTATAGGATGGTTCAGACGACATCGATATTGAATTCTCGGTTCCAGCTTTTTCCGAATAAGTTAGTAGTAATTTGTAATTTGTTTACCGAAGTGCATAAACATAAATAGATACAAGTGAAATGCGTAAAAATAGTGGGTATAAAATAGGTACTTACGTAATATACAAATTTCTTGATTTTTGAAATGTTTTTATGAGTATTCTGTTGTTGTTTTTTAATTGTATTTCTACTGAGTGATATTCAGTTTGATTGTAAGAAATATCTCATTTTTACATATTTATTCTTCTCACAATAGGTATTATCAGTAATTTGGGAGGCGGGTATGGGTACTACCGCCCGGGAACCAGGGAGATTATTGTTGGTAATCTAAATTAAATTGAATTTCAAAAACCTCACCCCATGTACCTGGGTTCATTTATTTGTCCGGATCTTGGCGGCGGATGCACCTGCCCACCAACTGCATGGCAGGCCGGATCAGGAGAGACTGGTTGGACCTGGGAGATCTTTTACCTACCCAGCAGCACTCTCCGAAACATCTCCTTACAGTGGGAGGGATAGATTTTTTCATGTCCGTCACTCTTGGACTGACCCCCAGATTCCTACATGCCCCTGATACTTTTTTTCTTCCCAGAATCCCGAACCCAATTTGGGAAACGGAACTCAATTTGGACCCCTAGATTCCTACCACTCCTGGTACCTTTTTCCTTCCCAGAATCCAGAACCCAATTTGGGAGGCGGGTATGGGTACCGCCGCCCAGGAAACCATTTATTGGATAACCAACACCTCTGCCATAGGTCACCCCAAGGGGTTCGTTTCGTTTGGTGTCTTACTTGCCCGGGTTCAAGGGATAAGGTTTGTTTGAATCTTGGCGGCGGATGCGTCTGCCCACCAACTGTGTGGCAGGCCGGATCGGAAGAGACTGGTTAGGGAGATCTTTTGACCTCTCCTGCAGGATTCTCGGAAGCCTTGCACTGCAGTGGTGAGGATAGACTCATACATCCTCTTGGATACACCGATCCCAGATTCCTACCCACCCCTCATACCTTTTTTCCTTCCAAGAACTTCCTCTCCTTCCTTTTTCTAAAAAGACCTTTGACACAACATCCCCAAAAATGACATATTTATTCTTATTATGAAATATTTTCCTGTATGGAGCTAATGTCAAAAAAATTAAAATGTATTTTTAACGTTTATATTTTTACCAAAATTATGTAATTCAACTATAAATAAAGATAACCAAAAAAACAGCAGCATTATAATAAAAAAAATATGTAATATATAGCAACAAGCATATATTTTAGTATAGTCTACATAATATATATACAGAACTTGAAAATATAAAAACAGTAGGACTGTTAGTAGTTGTACAGTGAAAACAGACCGCAATACAATAATGTGAAGGTTGTCCAAGAATTAACTACCTTTGCTCGTTGTTTCTCAAAATATGGTGGCACTAGCGTTAGCTCAGACTTTCCCAAAAAACCGAGCGGTGATCCGGCTTGGTAGCTGCTTCAGTGCGATCTTTGCGTTCGTTTGAGAAAGACGCTCCGTTGTCGAATCCCGCCCCCTGCGAGGTGCGCTCAATTATTCGCTTTTTCAATTTAGAGGGAGTTAGCCCTGTTGAAGTTCATAAGCTTGCAATTTTAATCCCAGATGTCAGTAAGTCTACCACACAAATGATTTTGAGGGAAAAATGGAGTATGCAAATTAATGCTCGTTGCGCAAATGCGCTCGGATCTCTTCGAACTGTTTTTCCAACCAAGGCGAAACTTTTTTGGATTAAAAAATGGGTTCACCACCTAACCCTACCAAAAAGGCAATGAATGACATGAATTACACCTCTTTCTTCACCTGAAGCAACACATGGACGAAAAATCTTTGGAGACCGACTAGGATGCGGAGGGAGAGTTGATTGCATTTTTGACGGCGGAGTTGAACGATAAGGGAATGAAGACCTGGTTCCACGGCTCACCTAGTGCATTGATCTTAACAGGGACTATGTCTCTATGGCATTATTAATAGAATAAAACTGAAAATAATATAAAATATACTGAATATACAAATATATTAGAGACTTGGTCATTATAACAGAAATTATTAACAAAAACACGATATGAATTACACAATCACAAATTAAAACCATAATTTTTACTGGAAATTCACGCGCATGGTGCATGCATATGTCTAGCCTCTCTTTCGCAGCCAGTTAAAGACATTTTTTATTAGTAATAGTTCAAAACAGAAATTGTACAGTATTTATTAAATGTGTTACTAAAACACTGTTTAACAGAAAGTAACTTCTAACCAGAGAAAGTTAAAGTTCTTTTAACAGAAAGTAACTTCTAAAGAGCGTTTCAATTTTTTTTAAATATTGATTTGGATTCACCAGTCGTTCTTAATATAAAACACGATCCATAACCATTCAAAAACACAGTATCAAATTTCTTTATAATATATTTTTTGGACAAATTAGAGAGGCGTCAGAAATTTACATTTCGAATGAACGTCGTTAGTAAGCTCAAAAATCATCTGTCAAAAAATTAAATAAAGCGAGTACACATTTCTAATATATAATTATTACCGAAATTAGTGTTTTAAATTAATCTAAGGGTAAAAAAAGAAACAACCTACCGGAGAGCTAAAGAAAAATAGAAAATGACAAATGAATGCTTGCTAAAAGCAAATAAAGATCTTATAAAAATAAAATGGGAATGGATGTGGGTAAACTTTCGAAATCACTGGAAAACGATAATAGGAATATTTGTCTCATTTTCCACGCTGATGTGCACCTTTAGTCCAGTCAAGGAAGGAGGTGTAGAGTGCGTGAGCAGGACCCTAAGCGATTCCTCCAGAAACTTGTTTAGGGTGCTTAGGGTCTGAACATATTAAAAGTACTGACGTCTAGGTGTGAGCTAGCGGGGGGAGGGGGAGAAGGTCCCAATGTTCGGATTCCGCTTATATCTCGAAAACGGTGCGTCACAGAGAAATTTTTTCTTAAAATATGTAAAAGCTTGTAAAATTATCTACAACTTTTTTTTTATACGTAATTCTCGAAATTTCAGCCGTTTTTAAGTTGCACGCTCCACAAATGTAGACATTTTCGAAAAAATCATTTAACCTTACATTTTTCATCAAACATTCCTTCATATCGTCTAAAATATTCATCAAAGAAATACATTTATTTTAAGGAAGTTATAAAGAATTTAATTCCCTTTTAGAATATATATATATATATATATATATATATATATATACAAATGCAAATTAATCTCAAACCGGTCAACATTTACAGCAATTTTAAGTTTTTTCGTAAAATTTTGTCATGAGATAATTATAATTTTCATTATAAAATACAATTAAAAAATTTTCAAGTGATATTATTTTTTTCTACTTTCTTTAAAAATTGGCTTTAAACTGTGGTCACACATATTATTAGGCGAACGAACAAAATGTGTGTCAGTAATGAGATAAAAACAGCTTTGTCTGAAAATGATATTTTACGAAAAAACTTAAAATTGTTGTAAATATTTACTGGTTGGAGATTAATTTGCATCAATATATATATATATATATATATATATATATATATAATTATATTATAAAAGTAAATATAATTATATTATAAAAGTAAATTAAATTCTTTACAACTTCTTTAATATAAATTTATTTTCTTTGTTGAATATTTTAGACGACTTGAAGGAATGTTTGATGAAAAATGTGAGGTAAAATGTTTTTTTTTCAAAAATATCTACGTTTGTAGAACGTGTAACTCAAAAACGGCTGGGATTTCGAAAATTACATAAAGAATAAAAGTTGGAGATGATTTTATGAGCTTTTACTTAATTTCAGAAAATTTTCCTCTGCAACGCACCGTTTTCGAGATATAAGCGGAAACCTGAAAATTGGGACCTCCCCCCCACCCCTTAACTCACCACCTAGACGTCAGGTCTTTTAGTATGTTTACACCCTAAGCACCCTTAACAATTTTTTGAAGGAATCGCTTAGGTTCCTGCTCACGCACCCTAAAACCTTTTGGATCATTCATTGACTGGACGAACTTGTCTTAAGCAAAGTAGATTCAGAATCAAATTAAATTTGAGGACGATTTACGCAGATTATTGTTTATAAATTAATATGTTCGTAAAAAGAAAAATAAATAAGTTAAAAATAGAAGAAAAAGTATGGTAAAAAGCTTCTGTTCCCGTGGTGAAATTTGAGTCCTCAGTTTTCCGCTTCTACCACGAATTTCCTGACACCGTGTGTACAAGGTAATGTTGCATGTCTATAATTTGCGCAACGTTGGGTATTAATGCTAGTAAATTATTGTTCATAATTAGGTCACCGTAATGTACCACGGGTTTCCCGCCACCGTGTATATGTCGCAGGCAAACCGTAAAATCAGGCCGTTCTTGATGCGTCTGAGGCACTTCACGATCTGCTGCCAGGCACTTCACGAAGTAACTAGGCGAACCATGATCTGCCTGATTTTACGATCGACCGCCGACATATACAAGGCAATGAAGTATGCGTGTAACTCGCGCAACGCCGGCTATGCAAGTAAATTATTGTTTATAATTACCACGGTAATAACAATGAACCTGTCACCGTAATGTACCACGTATTTTTCGACACCTTGTATATGTCGCAGGCCAATCGTAAAAACAGGCAGATCACGATGCGCCTCAGGCACATCACGATCTGCCGCCATTTCACGATGCATCAGATCATGATGTGGCTAGGCGCAACATGATCTGCCTGATTTTACGATCGGCCTACGACATACATATGCAAGGTAATGTTGCGAGCGTATAATTCGCACAACGCCGGGTATTATTGTTTATAATTACGTCACCGGAATGTACCACGGGTTTCCCGCCACCGTGTATATAAGGCAATGTTGCTTGCGTGTATTAATGCTAGTAAATTATCATTTATAACTACCATAATACGGGCATGTGCCTAGCGTGGTAGTCGAATCACCTGTAAAACTGTACACACATTATACATATAATGAATAAAGAAAGTTAAAAAAAAAAAAAAAAATTACCGCGGTAATTACAATTGAATCGGTCACCGTAATGTACCACGTATTTCCCGACACCGTGTACCTATACACGGTAAGGCTGGGTAGTATTGCTAGTTTATAATTTCCGCGGTATAAACGGATAAATCGGTCACCGTAATATCCATGAATCACAATGTATTGAAGTTATTACCCATTTTCATTGATCAAATATACTTTGTCGAAGCCCATTTACGCGTACATAATAATATATATATAATAAAAATTTGAATTGCACATACTTTACAGTCATTATTTACTTTAGAATGTTGATTCTTTTCTCTAAAAATTAAACAACATGTTATAAAAAATACACAATAAATCTGACAGATTCGTTCCAACGACCCTGTAGCATATAAGGTATGTACAATGTAAATTGATAATTAAATATTACTAATCTTTGTTTTTTCTCGTTATATTTCTCCCAGTTATGTTTTTGGTGTGGTAATTTTGATTTTTTTATGAAAGTTCTCTTTTTATTGATTTTTCTCCCCATTTTAAGCGGACGAATAAATTTAAAATGTTATGAACTGGACCGGCGCGGACAACACGACCGCTCGCTGCCGTGAATCGACAGATACT
This sequence comes from Limnephilus lunatus, assembly GCA_917563855.2. Taxonomy (NCBI): domain Eukaryota; kingdom Metazoa; phylum Arthropoda; class Insecta; order Trichoptera; family Limnephilidae; genus Limnephilus; species Limnephilus lunatus. The sequence continues at coordinate 27,858,632 of OU830594.1, read as the reverse complement.
AAGAGTTTTGTTTAGCACCGTGCGCGTCAAAATACAGAATAAAATATTCACAAAAGCGTGTCGCAAATTCAACAGAATTATATACTCGAGAAAATATTTTTGGTTAAAAATTATTTCTAATATTTCAATAACGTCTTAAGTTAAATTTCTGTGTTAAAAATTCCGAGAGAAATCAATTTGTAAGTGTGTAATAAATAAGTCAAGTTGTAGTATTTTCGGCACAAAACGGGTGCTTGGATTTTTATTTTAATGATTTTATTTGAAATTAAATTAAAATTCTAAATTATATTTTGCCTAGATAATGAACAGTTTTATAATACTGTATTACTATTTGGTATGATATATGTATTGTATAATAACTTTACTCGTTTGAAAATTAACAAATATTGCCATCGACCAACAGTAAAACTATTTTTTTATTAAAAAAATGTTAACTTTTTCAAAATTTAAAATATAAGTTTACCACATAAAATAACAATCTTTCGAAATCAATTTATCGTTTTTCTGTAAAAAGCTTCGACACGTCTATGAGCTCATTCAAAAATGTCATTTTTCAGCTTTGTCTGGTTATTAACTCTTAATAGAATGGAGCAAAATGAAAAACAAAACAATATTGAAATACAGGGTGTTCCTTTTAAGGAAAATGAAAATATCACAAATGTATTTAATAATATAATAGACATCCTCAAATGTGATAAAGAAACGATTAACGTGTCAAATATTTTCAGAAGCAAAAATAAAAACCCGATGAATAAAAATACTGCCATAGTAGTATCTCTACAAAACAAAGAAAGTAAAGACGTAATTATAGCACATAAAAAAATATGGTATTTTATACGCAAAAAACATGAATTTTGAAAAAAACAACACTATATATATTAACGAACAACTGACCCAATTTAATAAACACCTACTATACCTAGCTAAATCGTCAAGACTTGGGTACAAATTTATATGGGCAAAAAATGGAAAAATATGGATGAGAAAAAATGAAACACCTCCAATCTTACTCATAAGAACGCCAGAAGACATCCCCTCCGAATAAAGGATAATAAAACCACACAGCAAACTACTATTAACCTTTCAAAATGTCTGAAGAAAACTATACATACGAAAATTATAAATGTAAAAACCCATGTGGACTAAATCATCTATTTAAAAATGTTAATTTCTCGATCTTAAACATGAATATTAGGAGTATAAGGAAAAACTTCGATGAGCTCTGTGTTCTTATTAATAACCTAGATTTTTCTCCAAGCGTAATTGTTTTAACTGAAACTCAAATGAAACAAGTAATTCCATATAACTTACCAGAATATACAACAATTTCATCTGCCTGTAAGCATACTGGTCATGATGGAGTTACTGTCTTCTGTCATAATACTCTGAAAAATGTTGCCGCTGAATTAATTGAATTTAAAACAGCCAATGCAATAAAAGTAACCTTTTGTCAAAACAACTATAAATATCATATTCTAGCCACATATAGATCCCCTTCATTAAATGATTTTTTATTTGTAAAAGAACTAAATTTTTTTGTTAGTAAACTTGACAGAAACAATTTCACTTTTTACATCGTGACAGGAGACATTAATATAAATATTAATGATAATAATACAAATGTGAATTGTAAAAATGAGTATCTTGATTGTTTATCAAGCTCTGGACATATGTCATATATTAACTCACCAACAAGAGTAACCTTAAGTCACTCGGCATGTTTAGACCACATATTTGTCAAGTCGCACAAGGCGGTTAATATCATCTCTTCAATTCTCGAAACAAATATCACAGATCATTACCCGACCTTTTATGGACACCATTTCAAAAATACTCCTCTAAACCAAAATTCTGAAAATCTAGAAAAAGTAGACATTGATTATGAAACTCTAAACTCTTTACTTCGGTCAGAAAACTGGGAAAATGTGATATCAATAGAAAATCCACATCTCTCACTAGAGAATTTATATAAAACTCTGAGAGATCATACTCTAAAAAGTGAAAGTAAAATAGTTGTCACTAACAATAAATATAAAAAAATTAGCCTTGGATAACAGTTGGATTAATTATATCAATTATACAAAGAGATAAATTATACAGAGAAATGTTTAAATATCAAATAGATTGCCAAAACAATAATCTCAGAACAATGCCTTATCTGAAAACAAAATATCTAATGTATCGTAACTTACTTAATAGGCTGATACGAAACTGCAAAAAGAAATACTATAGTATACAAATTGAAAATGCTAAAAATAATACAAAAAAAACTTGGAATATTATAAATGAAATTGCCAACAAAAAAAGTATGTCTTCAAATATTGTAAATGAGGTTATAATAAATAATGAAATAATAACTAAAAAATCGGCCATTGCAGAAAGCTTTAATAACTATTTTACAAATGTAGTAGACGTAGTACTTGAATCATCCGGCATTAATGTTAATGATGCTCATATGGAGACTTCTCAATTATATTCAAATAATGAGTTCCGTAGGGAACTGTGCTTGGCCCGATTTTATTCTTAATTTATATTAATGATTTATGTAATTTTGTAATCCCTGGTAAAATTGTTTCTTACGCAGACGACACGGCAATAATAGTGGATGGTAATCATTGGAAAGAAACTTTTTCGAAAGCAACTGATTGTATTTCACTGGTTTCAACATGGCTATAATACAACAAACTCGTTTTAAACTATAGCAAAACATATTACTTACCTTTTTATAAAACCATTAAAAATAAACCTAAAGACAACCTTAAAATTAGAATCCATAATACTAGTTGCAATCAAGAAATGTGCTTCATGTGCAACGAACTCACTTATGTCGAAAATATAAAATATTTAGGAGTATCAATAGATATAAATCTTAATTGGAAATCACATATTAATCAAATTACTTCTAAATTAAGATATCTGACCTACATATTTTATAGACTTAAGGAAGTTCTAAACATTGAGAAATTGAAAATGATCTACTTTTCCCTGGTGCAATCTTCAATCACTTATGGCATTATAGGATGGGGTGGTGCACTTGATATATTTATTAAGCCTCTACAAATAATTCAAAAACACATAATTAAAGTCATATTTAACAAAAATAAAACATTCTCGACAAACTTATTATACAAAGAAACTAAAATATTTAATATACGTAAATTATTTATATTACAAACTTTGAAATATGTATTTAAAAACAAATATAATTTCGAAATAAATGAAAACAGAATGAGCAAAAGAATAAATAATATATTTTACACCCCACAAACCAATACTAAATTATTACAGACACATAGCAGTTTCATTGGTCCTCGTACATTTAACCTTCTACCACTACAAACTCAAATGATAAATAAAATGATAAAATATATAAAAGAGGTAAAATTATGGTTGAATAATGTAGATATTGAAACGCTTTTTCTATAAATTTATCCATCTTCATACAACTCACTTTCTGTAACTTTCTAAACTGTAGTACAATATGTTTTCTGTTTATTTTTTTTTAATAACTAAAAAAAAAAAAATATTAAAAAAAAATATTTAAAATCAGTAGGTATGTTTTTCTCCATATTTTTATTTTACTTATATAATAGTCGAAAAAAACCTTTTTCACTTATTCTACCTATGTAATACTAACTTTATAATTTATATGTTTTTATTTATTTTTTAAAGTCTATATTATACTTTGTGTACTTGCTTGTTTGTTACCTCAGAACTTCCGATTGGGTGAACCGATATTGATGATTCTTTTTTTATTAGAAAGCTGGTGCTTCCCGTGTGGTCCCATTTTGGTCCAGTTCTGATAATGGGATCCATGAGAAATCCATATATGTATTAAATTTGCAATAAGTATGTGCACGACAAATGGACGAATAACCATTGACGTTGGTCGAAGCGAATAACTCAGTATTACGCCAACAGATTTCGATGATTCTTTTTTTGAAGTAAAACTTCTTTACGCACGCTCGTCACTAAAAATCAAAAAATTAACAAAAATTTTAACAAAACAAAAAACGACTTAAAAAAATGCACTAAAAAGTAAAAAAATAATTTCGTACGATTGTTATTTTTGGAGTCGGTGTCAGCCAAGATCTCCACATCTCACCTATGTATGTATGTAGACTGACACCGACTCCAAAAATAACAATCGTAAAAAATTATTTTTTTACTTTTTAGTGCATTTTTTGAAGTCGTTTTTTGTTTTGTTAAAATTTTTGTTTTTTTGTGAACACCTCACTGGGCGAACCTGTGCTGAGGGGTTCCCTTGTTTGGGATTAAGTGCTATTCTGTCTATTAAACTAGCAATATTATCTATCAAGCTATCCACCATAGACAAAGCTAAACATTGAATTGAGACCGATAGATCGAGAGCGTCTGTGGGGTGCAGCGCAGCGGTGATGGGGTCCCCTTCCCTTCCCCGGCAGCAGACTGACGGTGACCCGCGGGGCCCCATCCCCGGGTCGGTCCCCCCCGGAGTCCCTCCCTCCCAGGATGACAGGAGAATGAGGAGCAGACACACATCCATCCATCCACCCTCCGTGGAGGATTGTGGTATCGAACGCCAATTTATTGCGATATTCCATCAGTTTGGCAGATACATATTTGCAGCTCTGTTGTCACCAACAGGCACTTCAATACGTGTGTGTATGGTGCGACTTTATAAATCGTTAGTAGTTACTACCCGGTTTCGCCTGAACCTTTTGAAGTTAAACTTCTTTAGCTCCGTTGGAAATTTAAATTAGGATGAAACGGAAATGACGCATTACAGTAACTACGAAGCGTCAGACTGCGCTCATTAGCCACTTTGATTATGAGCTCACTTTTCAAGATTCCTATTGGTTGAGATATGAAACAGAAATGACGCATTACAGTACCTACGAACCTTCAAACTGCGCTCATTGGTCGCTTTGATTATGGTATCACTTTTCAAGGCTCCTATTGGTTTTTTTTTTTTTTTTACAGTGAATACCGCACAAGAATCTCAACTGCTCCCGTCTGGAGCCAACGAGACTATGGCATCCCCATTGGGGTATGTTGTGAGGCTGAAGGTAGTGGGGAGGGGAAGGAGGGGGGGAAGAGGAAGGTTGGGAAGTACCTGGCTATTCAGATCTGGTCACCAAACACGGCTAAAGAAATTTTCAAGCAACGTTTCAATTCTGAATGGTGGTCTTACACCAGGGCGATACTGATAGTATCTTCCACTCTGGAACGTGCCGCAAATATACTATATATTATTTTAAATGAATTAATTGTGAAATAACACAAATTAATCAAATAAAATTTATTTGCGCACGCCGGGTTCGAACCCGCGACCCCCGGATTGTGAGTCAAGAGTCTTACCCACTGGACTACGGAGGCTGTCGGTTGATCAGAGGGCGAAACAGCTGTCACGCGTAATAATAATTACAAAGAAGAACTTGTTTATAATAAACTGTCTTAATACGTAATTAAACATAACTTGATTGACTGCCGTAATGTACCATATTATGAATATGAACCAAATTCATTTTTAGAAAATGAATTTTATAAAATTTATTATGATAAAACTATTCTAACAGACAGAACAATTAGTCATAATAGACCCGATATAGTTTTACATGACAAAATTAAGAATATAACTTATATCATTGATGTCGCTATTCCAAATTCTTGTAATATTCAGAAAACTGTTTCTGAAAAAATAAGAAAATATACAGATTTAGGAAATGAGATTAAAAGAATTTGGCATTCTCAGACTATAAAAATATTACAATTTGTTATTTCGGCTACTGGCATTATACCTAGCTCTCTCATTCAAAATTTAGGCGTATTAGATTTGTCAAAAAAATTGTACATAAAAATGCAAAAGTCGGTCATTTTAAATACATGTAGGATTACGAAAGATTTTTTAAATATTTATATTGAGGGATCAGTAGGATTTATCGGACCAGTTAGGATTTCATCAGAGCCGAACCCTCTGATATGAAAATATCTGGAGTCGGTGAAATATTTTCCCATTATGTTTCTGGTGGATTGGCGTATTGTTCTTGTATTGTTTTGTATTTATTATACTTATATAGTGCACTTACATTGCGTGAATTTACTAGATATTCATTTGTGGAAAAGTGTGTGGAAGGGTTTAGTCTTTCATTTGTGAAAGATTCAACCCGGGCATAAAATCTGGAGCACCGTAAATTTTTTTTTTTAGTATATAAAAGAAATAAAAAATTAAAATGGAGTTCTTCAAAATAAACTTAATATCAATAAAAAAACAAGAGTTTTTTTTTACCATTAAACTGTTAATTTTTTTTTTATGCCTGTAAACTAAAGTGTTTTTTTTTAAATTTAAACCATTAAACTAAAATGTTTTATTTATACCATTAAACACACGTTTTTTTAATATTTATACAGTTAAACTAAAATGTTTCTATATAAGTGTTTTTATTTATACCATTAAAATAAAGAGTTTTTATTTATACCATTAAACTAAACTATTTTTGCGTGGAAGTACGTATTGAACAGGTTTAGTACTTGCTGACATTTTATATTGGAATAATAATTTTAATTAAATTTAATATTTTTCATGCATTATCGCAATTCGAAAATATAAAAAAATAATATATCTATTGTTTTAAATCAAAAATTACAAAATTCATTTGTTTCATATTTTTGTTTGTGAGTCAACACAAATCTCTGTGATATACAAAAAATCCAAGATAATTATTAACTTCAAAGACCGATATCTGAAAAGCATATTTTTCTTAAGAAAAATAATTTTAAAAAGCATATTTTTCTTATACACCTACTTACTAAAATTAGTAAAGAATTATAATCCTACAACAAACAAAAATGATTCACAGGCAAACACCTCACATACTCATAAACCAGAGCCAAACAAACACAGATACTAAATATACCAAAGTTTAACTCTACCTTTGGACAAAGAAGTTCTGATTGTTTAGCAGTAAAGATATATTACTCCCACTTAGTATCAAACAAATTAAAACCAAAAATAACTACATTAAGGACAATAAATCTTGGCTTAAGGAACTACCGGAAAAAGAACTTACTAGCATACTTAAGACATTGTCGATTCTGGAAAACCTTACCCAAAACATGAAGTCGAACTATAGAAGTCGCTGAAAACTTCTCCACAACCTAGTCCCCCTCAGCACAGGATCTCCTAGTGAGGAGGACTATAAATAAATCTATCTATTATACATGTAAATATATATATGTTTTATTAATTACGTAGCTTCTTTTTTTTCGTTCCTAAATTTTTACATATATATTAGATTTCCCCGAAATAGGACTGTACCAGGGTAATCATTCTATTCAAAAAGTGAAAAATGTAATTTTATTTTTCCAATAAATTTTATCGACTTTCCTCAAATAAACAATATTTTTTTATTAATTTTTGAGTAGTTAATAGAATAGTTAATTTCCTTGTAAAGCTACCAACATTCTCGCTCGTTATGTAAATTTTAGATTTATTAACGAATTATTCCAATTTATCTGCAATTAGATATTTTTCTGTTACCTACCAACCTAGATTGTTACGCGTTGTTTATTTTGCGAATTCCGCTTAACAGAGCGTAAATATGTACAGGGGACGTAGAAAGTAGCTTATAATCTTTCAGGACAATAATTACTACAATAACCGAAAACATATGTTTAAACTTGAAAATGGAAACATAATAATGCGTGATGGGCCTTATTTTAAATCCTATTTATACCGAGAACTTGAGGCATTGAGAATTCGATTATTTCAATAAAACAAGTTAGGTTCAGTTTTGCCATGCGATTCCGTATCTTTTGTGGATACTGAATTCCATACGTAATCTCTTGTCAAATTTCTGTGATTGTCTATGACTTGCAATTGCTTTTTCTACGGGCTAATGTGTCAGCTGTCAGCGCTGTCGTTTTTAATTGTCGATTATTTATTCAATTAATGTGCGTTTAAAGTTGTATACCATGGATTTGACATTTGCGAAGTCGGTTACAGCGCTGAACTTACATATCATCCCGTAGAAAAAGCAATTGCAAGCCATAGACATTCACACAAATTTGACAAGAGATTACGTACGGAATCGATTCCGGATCCACAAAAAATATAGGATCGCTCTTCAGAAACTTTTCCATGCGGTCGAGATGTTAATGTACATAATATCTTTTTTTTTCGAAAAAAGTTTACCTGTAATAAAGAAATGCTTATTTGTTTTTTTTATATGAATACCGCACAAGAGTCCCAACTGCTCCCGTCTGGAACCAGTGAGACTATGGCATCCCCAATTAGGGTATTTTGTGAGGCTGAAGGTAGTGGGGAGGGGAAGGAGGTAAAGAAGAGGAAGGTGGGGAGGTACCTAGCTATTCAGATCTGGTCACCAAATACGGCTAAAGCCATTTCAAGCTACGTTTCAATTCTGAATAGTGGTCTTACACCAGAGTGATACTGAGAGTATCTTCCACTCTGGAACTTGCCGCAAATATGCAATATATTATTTTAAATGAGTAAATTGTGAATAACACAAATTAATCAAATAAAATTTATTTGCCACGCCGGGATTTGATCCCGCGACCTTCGGATTGCGAGTCAAGAGCCTTACCGCCGGACTGCGCCGGCCGTCAATGACAATGTATTTTTTTTTAATTTTATCTACAACTTTTTTGGTGAGTAGAACGGAATGGAACATGCAAAACAAATTTCATAATTTATGGCTGTATTTCGGACAGCGTTACACACAGTTACTGTAACGCTGCAGCTGTCCGAAACGTTGGCTAAATAAGGAGGTAGCGCAACATGGTGTAAGACTCCAAAAATTAATAACGAAAAAAAAACAAGTGTTGTAAGTCTGCTTTAAGATGTGGGGGAATTCTGCTTTAAGATTCGTCGCCGAGACCTAAACAAACTTCACCCCATGAACCCGGGCCCCCTGCTAAGTGACCAAACGAGACGAACCACTTTGGGTGTCCTAAAGCAGCTGTGTTGGTTATCCGATAAATGGTTCCCGGGGTGGCGGTACACATACCCACCTCCCAAATAGAATTAATTTGTATATTGGAATTTATAATGTTGTATTATTTCACCATCAGTCATCTTCTGATTCACTCTGTATTGTAAATGCCAACGTCATACAATCGCCGCCAAATCGGCCATTGCTCTCAATAGAATGTATTTCAAATTAACATCGATTCATAAATAATGTATTAATACATTTCTTTTCTGCCGCACGAAAATTTTCACAACCGCCTGATACCTGATGCTGAAAATGACCCAATAAATTAATACATGTTGAGTGTGACTCAGATATCAAACGCAGTTGCCGACAGAAGTATTGAGGTGTTGTGACTCATTTTTCAAGTGAAAATTTCTTTAGCATCGTTGTGATTTGAAACTCGATGAAACGGAAGCGAGCGACACTATAAAGAAACAAACACGTACATCTATAGGATTTAGCCTGCGAGAAAATGAGATAGCAATAAAATATTTGGATCGTATCAAGTTCAGGTTGGCATTTAAGTTTGGCGCTTATATACTACAAGTTTTTGACGCGGTGCGGTGTGTAGATAAAGTCGGGGTCTTATTTCATAGTGGTAATGATAGTTTATCACAAAAAAAATTTAACACCCCAAACTTACTCTTTCCCATCTTTATGGCTTCCAGGATTGAGGAGTAAGGCTGTCGACTCCCAATCCGAAGGTCGTCGGTTCAAATTCCGGCGTGCGTAAATAATTTTGATATCATTAATTTGTGTTATTTCACAATTAAATAATGAAAAATAATGTATTTGTGGCACGTTCCAGAGGGGAAGATACTTTTAGAATCGCCCTGGAGTGAGACCACCATTCAGAATTGAAACGTTGCTTGGAATGGCTTCAGCCGTGTTTGGTGACCAGATATGAATTGCCAGGTACTTCCCCAACGTCATCTTCCCCGTCTCCTTCCTCTCCCCACTACCTTCACATTCACAACGTATCCCAATTGGAGACAGCATAGTCTCAGTGGCTCCAGACGGAAGCAGTTGCAGCAGCACTCCGTGCGGTATTGTCCTTTAAAAAAAACGAGTGTGCCGAGTGTTAAAAAAAACGAGTGACCACACGACTGAAGTAAAATTTCACTAACTTATAAAAGAAGAGAGAAAGAAAATGTGCGCGCGCACTGCTATCTCTCTTGCTCCTACAGTGTGATATAGACAATAGGCCTGCACTGTGTCTTAAGGTGCGTCCACACCAGTAACAAAACGTGTTACAAACAGTTATATAACCAATGTTATGTAACTTGTTAGAAATTCAACTGAAAAATGTTGTATAACACGATGTTGTGTAACTTTTTTTCTGTTTTTATAGCAGGTTACATGTTACCCAGAGGTTGTCGGTAAAGATCAAAGGAATTAGATAACTTGGTTGTATAACAAGTTGCAAGCTCGTCCACACACACAACAAAACAAAAAAAAAAACACAAAAAACACAAAAAACAAACAACCCACCTTTCAGTGTCCTCCCATCAGTTGATGGAGAACCATAAATATACCAAACCACCCACTAGATCGATAACTTCGGGCTTTAGTACGTAAATATTTTGGTCACTATTTCACCACCAAATTGCAATAATTTTATCACCTGTGACGTCACACACCATAGACGAAGATAGAGAAAGCAACAACAGAACAATGCGCGACCACAGACAATATAATTTTCTTTCTGTACCTACCCAATACCACCCAAATCATTAGCCTAAAATATTATTTTAAAAATAAAACTCGTAATTACATGATAAGAATTTTATTATAAACATGTAGAAAAAGGAAATACAAGAATATATAATTAAAATATGATTATGCGTTCCTACAAAACTACTGAATTTAAAATATTTTCATCTTTTAACAGAAAAATTTAAAACTCAGAATTACATGTACATATTTTAAACAAGAATACAATATAAGCAGGTTATATTTCTGTAGCAAATTGCCACATGAGGACGTTGTTTTAAAGATAAATTTCTCTTTTGAACGTACCTATTATATCTTTCGGCAGGTAAAAATAAATTTATTATATTTCCAAGATGCACGGAGACATTACTTTGCATGAGATATTTGATTCTTCATAAGGGGCTCAAAAAAACATTATATTTGTTTATTTGGCATTTAAAGTAGCTCAGCTCACCATATTTTCCCTGAAATCATAAAAAATAGGATAAGTTATATTTTCTAAAAACTACATTGGTTCAGTTATGGAAATTTGTAAAATAATGCAATTTTTATTGTATTTGTGTATGTGTATTATAGTACATACCTATGTATGTATGTAGTTACATTTCCTCCCATGTCTTTTAACTTTTAATTGATGATAACTCTCATATTAAACCAAGTTCTAGGATACCTACTTACTTATATAAAGAAGCCTACTCAAATACATTAAATTTGACTGACGTTTTTGTAAAATGAAAGTTATAAAAATAATAATTACCTCTGCATCATGCACCATGACTGATAGTATTTCCCTTAACGTCATGTAACCATCTCCAGAAACAGAAGCGAATGTATTGAAGTGTGGATAAAGAATGTTATATTGTAAACAAGTAAAGTTTTGTTGGTTCAGATTCCACTGAAAAATACGAATAAATTTATTAATTTACTGATAAAAATATAAAAAATGTTGAAAATAAGAAAAGAAAATGCAATGTAGAAAACATATTTACTTTTTTAAGATGTAATCGTGATGTTGGATAGCGTCAATTATTAGATCCCAGGTGAAACATAAATATGTTCTGAAAACGGAAACATGTAGGTACATCAGTTTAAAATACAATTAAGCAATACATTTCAAAAAATACTTTAGGAACACTGAAATAACAACCAAAGGAAGACTCCCACCTGTAATTTTGTTCCAATTGCGGGTCCTGTTCTCCCATTTTTTATTTGATCGTGAATTTCCAAAGTTCATAATCGTTACTCATTGCGTCGGAAATGTAAATGTCAATTGTCAATCAAACGTAAATAAAGCAGAAAAATGCAACAAAAATAAAAGATTCCTATTGGTTGATTTAGTAGCCGGTGACCATAAACAAATCGAAGTGGACTTGTGAAGTCACCCAAAGATTCTGACCACGTTTTGGCTCGGAGTTAAACCCGCCTGTGGAGAACTATCTGTAAGTGAGTGTGTCTGAGTGCGTGGAGTTTTTTTTAATTTGACTGGCGTTCTTTGTTTTGTGTATTTTGTGAGGTATTTTTTGAGGTCTTTTGGAGATGGAGTGGACGAAGGAGAATACCGAAAGATTGATTGAGCAGTATCGTGAGAAAGCAGTACTTTGGGATCCACAACACAATGAATACAAAAACCGTAATAAAAAGCAAGATGGTTGGGCTGATCTAGCTTCCGATTTTGAAGGAAACGTGGATGAGGTGGAGAAGAAAGTTCGGATGCTAATTGGACAATTCCAGCGCGAATTGAAAAAAGGGAAGAGTGGAGACGGAGCTGATGCCCCTTACAAGACCAAATGGATATATTTCCACTCTCTGCTTTTTCTAAAAGATAAAAACACACCGAGGCACCAACAAGAAGTCGGACAGCAGCTCACGGGTGAACTGCAGCAACCAGATGAGTCCACACAGGCGTCAGATCAGGCACAGGTAAACACACTTCAGTTTTAATTAAACTTTAATTAATTTTAATTACATTTTATACAGTTTAATTTTTCAACTTTAATTTAGTAGTTAACTACCTATTTAGTAGGTACCTACATAATAATTATTTGTCACTAAGAAGAAAGTGGGAGGAGAAAAACAATGTAGGTAGGTACTGTGATAACCCCCCCCCCCCCCTACGAAGTAACGTCTAACTTTTGAATCCAAATGCTGCTTGGGTGCTACAGCTACAGGCGCAACCCCGCCCGGCCTTTAAAACTCGTAGCTCGCCCGTTCTCGCGTCTCTCCCCTGCATTTCTTTTGCAGCGCCTTCTCAACCCCATCACGTAATACTTTTATGCAAACGTGACGAGATGCTCTCAATTAATCAATTGTAATTAACCCCACAACGTTGTGTACTTTTTTGTTTGAGTGGTTTGGTATAGTTAATCCAATTTAATTAATAATTTATTTGTGGTAAACCCTTGTTCTTTTAGATATGGCGTGTTACAATTTGCAAGGCTTCGAATAACAATGACTGAGTCTGACTAGCTTGAAAATTAACTAATTATCTATCTATATTCGTTCAGCTTCCTCCCCTAGCACCTGTTATACACCTACGCTCATCGACGACTATTTTTATTGAAGTAATCTGCATTTTCCCTCCTAGCATCTAATATATAAATTTACATTCAACCGGCGAATTGAGAAGATCCTACCTTTCGATGCGATGTCACGTACTCTCTGCAGCTCTATAAAATGCTATCACGAAGATAATTTGACATTTATGTATATTCTAACAAAAGATTTACACTCAAAGCAGTACGGAGTGCAATAATTCTACACTTACAGTGCTAGATGCAATTTGTTAGTTAGCTAGCTTGTTTTATTTTGTTAATTTGATTCTACGGGTAGGTATTTTGGATTAACATGAGACAGAACATGTGCTGTTTAAATAATTGGACTCCTCCATAGCCCAACTGATAAGGTGATGGTCATAGACCGCCGAATCAGCTTCCAATTCCAACGCCTCCGGAGAATGTTAAGGTCGCAAGCGACGAATGAAAATCGACATGTTTTGCCTTCTGTCGGGAAAGGGTTTGATGTGTGTTTCTGGATCATAGAGTGGTAATGGGAATAATATCGACCACTACGCCGCCAAATTATAAATATGTTGGTGATGATGATGAGAGGTCATCTCATACCGTTTGATATGAGGGTCTGCTCCGATTAATGGTGTGATAGCCGATGTCAGGAACTGTTCAGGAAATGTGTGGGTGGCACGAGGTTTTGGAACTTGACATCCTACTCTGGATTGATGATGATGTTGAAGTTCTTCAGCATGCCGATGACTTGAGTTCCATTAACTCCTAAAGCATCGGCATAAACATTAAACCGAAGTTGATTAGACAATCGGCAATGTCAGGAGATCGGTGGGGCCGCTCTCTCCTCTGATCTGGCGATGTATGAATTTAATTAAGGAAGATTTTGATGTCACCGATCCTCGCCTTGGCAGTCACTCATGTCCTCAACAGTCCCGTTCTCCGTCCAGCACGCCGCCTCGAACCAGTAGAAATAATGATTACGTTTTTCCTAGGCACGCTACAAAACATGCTCCAGCCTGCAATCGCGATGGTCATCGGTATTTGATTTGAATGAAAAATACGTCCTCTCGCATAACATACACAAGCGTAACTTGGGACCTTCCCCTATATGTGTTACGGGCATATGCTCTACGATAGGCGTACCCCAACCTCAAGCTCAAAAATCAGCTCAAAGAAGGAAGGTCAAGCTCGGCGTCCAGGGTGCTGGGTCCAAGAATGAAAGGCACCAGGTCGTGAATCTGGCTTCCCTCCCTTCTATTTCCCCCGCTGCACTTTCGTCCAGAGTACTTTCCCACCCTGATGCTGGATGATCCCTATTCCTAGTGTGAGGGAGTTAAGAGAACTTTTGCTACTTATGTAGGTGGATATAACGCATTACGCTTAAAATATGAATACCTACCGACGGCTTCATTCAACCGACAATGTGAAAGTTTTTGATAAATCGAATATCGAATGAAATATACCTACCTAAGCGTAAACCAAAAAGTAGTTAAGAAAACTTTTGCTACTTATGTAGGTGGATATAACGCATTACGCTTAAAATGTGAATACCTACTGACGGCTTCATTCAACCGACAATGTGAAAGTTTTTGGCTAAATCGAATATCGAAGGAAATATACCTACCTAAGCGTAAACCAAAAGTAGTTAAGAAAACTTATCCGGATTCCAACAAAGAACCGCCGATCGGTTGCCAAACGATTCCATATGTCATGTTCCCTTCGTTCCGCCGACAAGGCAGACCCCACACGAGCGTAACCTAAAAGGTAGTGAAGCCCACGCAAATTTCGTCACTTCGTTTCCCCCATGACGAAGGTAGTCCGGCCAGATCGTAATCTTCGTCCTTCATCAAACTGGCCTCCCGCGACGACAACTTTTATCCGCTGGTACCTCGGAGCGGCGGTAGAGGGAGGGCGAAATGGGTGCACGTCCTTTGTTCTCCTGAAGTCCCCCAATGCCTTAGTGACGTACATACGTCGACATCATGGAATGGCTCCGGCCACGCTTCCAATCCAGTCTAGAGCGGGTACGAGATCCACGTTACCGAGATGTGATCACAAGGGATTCCAATTTGCTCGGACCAGACACGACCATCGCTTACTTCGCCTCCACATTAGGAAAATAGTGTAAGCCCACCTGCATTTCGATCACATCGCCCCCGATAAAGTCGCGTGAGATACTTCCTCATGGTGAAATAGGAAAGCCGGACCCGTTAATTCATTCGACAACCGCCGTCCATTCTCGAGTCGTAACCCGCTCAATTAAGTTTGAAGAAAAAGAGTTTGTTAATTAAGTAGGTGGATATAGCGCATCACGCTAAAATGTGAATACCTACCGACGGCTTCACTCATCCGACAATATGAAAGTTTTTGATAAGTCGAAAGAAATATACCTAATCGTGAACCAAAGGCGATTATATGATAAGATATCGAACCAAGTTTATGCAAAGTCCTATGTAATAGACTTGTTGTGATACCTAAAATTTGGAATAAGGTGTGGGAAATTTTTGGAATGGGAATTCAATTATGTCAGATTTTGTTAGTAATCAAAAATGCCCATGCTACGCACCCTTCATAAACCGTTATATTACCCAATGCCCTTTCAAAAAAACCCTCCTGAATATAGTCCCCTAGCTACGTTTAAAAATATTATTACGAAACTCGTAAATAATAATTATCACCTCAAAGGCGCATTACACATTAATTTATACCTATATTCTATACCTCTGTATTTTGTTACCCGTTATGTATTGGAGAATACCCAGTAACCTAATTTTCTAGATCACCAACAAAGCACTTTTAAAGGGTTTTATTATTGTTTTGTGGTTTCAAAATCCCGTCTTTTAAATGAAGTCTCTCGTCTAAGATTTATTGCCCGAAAGCGCACTTTGTGCTTCAAATGCTATTTTAGTCCATTGAACCCCAAATTATTATTTTTACAACGGTCTCGTCTCAAGAATAACTTCACCCAACAAAGGTACTTGCTAGCCGGTCAACCCGGAAACGTGCAAAGCTCCGCTCGACTTAAAAAAAAGGTCCTAGATTCCTAAGGCTTGTATATAAACCCTAATTGACTCTTTCCTGCAAGGCCCGTACTAAATATGTTAATAATTTTATACAAACTTACCAAATTCGCCTTGTTGCACAAAATAATTTCACAAATCAATTCACTACAATAATATTTAATTAAACAAGCACTTCTAAAACACAACCCGTCATGCAGTTATTTATTCCAAGATGCAGCCGTCGAACACAATTCTCGCGTTGATTTGTTTTATCCTGACTCTGCTAAGTGCCCCGTAAGTACGTCCCGACCGCCTCAATTTACAAATTATATTATCTAACTTTACAGATATAAACTCGCAAGCCTCAATCTCTGACTTCCTTATTCGCGTAGACTCTTTTTGTTTAATAAAGACGAACTATTCTTTGTTTAATTAAAATGATTTAGAAGCACCGAGCTGGTCTCCTCGCGACTCTCAGAACTTGACGATCTTAATTCTCAACAGGATCTCTCCCTGACTGTCCTCTAACACTTCCCTGCCCCGACTTCCTTTATTATTATATATAACTATCTGAATTATTCCCGGTTTACGCGCACCAAATTATTATTCTGCCGTTTATCAAAACTCGATGATTTTTATCCCGTCTGCGCGGCCCTAGGTTCCTTCCCTGACTCTCTTGTTCCAACTCTCTGCCCCCTGACTCCCATCCATCTCCTTGTGTGGTTTCAATAATATATTAGCCTCTTCTTCAAATCTTAAGTGATAAACACATCTCCCAATATGCATATTTCAATCGTTTTAATAGTGTTCTGTCACATTAGGTCCCAAATTCCAAGAAATCAGTGCAACTTTCATGTTTGCTATTTTTTTGTGTGTAACCTTTAGATAACAGAATACAAACTAATCTTGTCTGCGCCGGAGTCATAAAGTGTCCCAATAGCGCTTAAAAGAGGAGCTCAGTGGCGCACTTCAATTCACTACTCATCCTAATTACTTGCGTCGACTTTATTGGTTATATAATAACATTATATAAGCATTGTCTGTACACGTTTTCGTTCTTTCTGCGTGCGTCACTATTTAACGAATTCTGCAATCTTATTTTGACAAATATGTCAAATATTTCAACCCGTAATCGGCGCGTCGCTCTAGTATATTTAAATGCACCAACGATCAATCCTTATTGCCTAATTTTCAACTCCCCACCGCCATAGAAAATTCACCAGATAATTGTTTCGTAAATCCAATCTGCTCGCGTTAAAGTCAGTCACCACTCGGGCAAATATCCATCGGCCGCCCCTGACTTGATAATGAACCTGAAAAAATCCCTCTAAATGTTATTCTGGGTCCTTTCTTAGTTTTGTGAGGAATGGCCTTTGCCGGGGCTCTCATGCACTTGGGCCACGTAAACACATGTGGTTATTTAGTGGTAAAGACCCATAAATCACCCCCATGAATTGGAAACAGAGGGTCGTATGCTGACACCATTCCCTGTTACAAAATCTAATATAATTCCAAATTGATCTCTCAATTTTAAAAGAATCATTTCGTAGGCCCAAAGGCGAGATCATCACAGTACCTACTTAATCCCTCGCATTCAGTATCTGTTTTGCCACGGCACTGATCCCTCTTCAGATTGAAAAAAAGCGCTGATTTCATTACGAACCATTCTGCCGACGTCGGAGGGTTTTCTCGGGATCCTTCTGAGCCGCAGAAAGGTATCTGTTGGTTCACCCACGATTCTCCAATGTCCAGGTGTAACTTCACCGGAGGAGGTATCTTCATCATCGAAGGTCCCAGGGGGGGTGTACGATGATGCTGATTGACTTTTTCGAAGAAAGTTGTGGAGGAGGCAACAAGTTAGGACAACATTTTCTGCAGTTAGGGGCTCAAGAAGCAGGGGTTTTCTGAGGACTCTGAATACAGCTGACATTATACCAAATACATTTTCCACAGTGCGCCTTGCTCTGCTATGTCTGCCATTATATATTCTCTGTGGCGAACCTTTTGCTTGTGCCCCCGGATACGGTTTCATCATGTTTGGCAGTAACTGAAAAGCGTCGTCACACACAAAAACGTAAGGAGTTGGCAGTGTTCTCCCAGGCAGAGGTGTTGCCGCTGGCAAATGTAAATGTGATGTTTCAAGAAGCCTCTTGAACTCTGTACTGCCAAACACGCCACCATCAGATATTCGCCCTTGGCATCCAATGCTGACATAAGTAAAACAGTAGTTTGCGTTGACGATGGCCATAAGTACAATACTGAAATACCCTTTGTAGTTGAAATAATCACTACCGCTGTGTTTGGGAGCTTGCAACGTAATATGTTTCCCATCAATGCTGCCACAGCAGTGAGGATAATTCCATTTTTGGTCAAAGTCAGCAGCTAAATCAAGCCATTCTCCTTGACTGCTTGGGGTCTGCAAAAAAAGAAAATATTTCATCATATACTTATTGTTGACAACCCACTTCATTTCTTTGAATTAATGAAATTTGTTTTTCTTTATAGGGGCCAGAAGAGACACAGACAGAGCAAGAACAGTCTACTTTCCTTCCGCCATCTCAAATGAAAAGACCCAGCAAAAAGAGATCCCACAACGACAGTATGGCCAGGGAAGCATACGATGTAATGAAAAAGCTTAGCGCCAGGACCAGGGACGAGTTTGATGTATTTGGGGAACAAGTAGCTATTGCCCTGAGAAATTTGAAAGATAAAATGTTGGTGGTGGACACGAAACATCAACTTACTAACATTTTGTACCACGCAGAAAGGCAAGATCTACGCGGAAGACCACAAGTCTACGGTCATGGAAGCCCACAAGTCTACGGTCAAGGAAGCCCACAAGTCTACGGTCAAGGAAGCCCACAATTCTACGGTGACGTAAGCCCACAGTTGCACCCTAGTACCCAGCAAGTCTACTCTGCTGTCAGCCCAGATGCTTACTCTGCAGCTAGCACATCTGCCGAACCTAGCCCCGTTGACCAAGCAACGACTGACTCCTTGAATTTACTGGATATGTAATTGGCTTTTTAATTGTTTTTTTTTTCTTCATTTTATTTAGCATTATTGAAAGTAATAGTATATAAGTTTGCATAATATATATTAAAGTTTGCATAATAAAATATTTGTTTGAATATAATTATTGATATACATACCTTGATTACATCCTTCAAGAAGACAATAAGGGCCCTACAGACTTCAGGAACAATCTTGGAAATACTCTGCTTTGAGATCTTGAATAAGTAACTCAAGCTTTGATAGGAATCACCACTCGCCAAAAATCTCAGAGTAACTGCAAGCCTTTCTCTTGCAGGTATAGCCCATCGATAATTGGTGTCCTACTTTGCAATAGTTGGGGCAACATTGATCAAGAGATATTCAAAGTCAGAACTGCTCATTCGAGCGAAATTCCGAAAACTCCCATCATCCCTGATTTCCCCACTAAGGGGATCTCTACCGTCTTCCATCAGATCCTCCATCAGGTGAGTTCCACTGTAACGATGTCGAGCTTCCAGCGAAGGTCGCACCCACCATCTGCGCTCAGTTGGTTGACGGTGAGTTGATATAATTACACAGGCCGCGGCGGCCAGCAAAACCTCTTCCTCCGAAGCCATGATTACTACTGAATCCTCAAATGATTGAAAGTGTTGCATTTCTTGTTTCATGAGGTGTGGACGCGTTTGCTAGTTGTAACTTGTTATATAACAAAATTATAAAAGTTGTACAACAAAGTTTATACAACATATATACATGTTTTAAAACAATTGTTATACAACTTTGCTATTTCGTTACCGGTGTGGACGTACCTTTAGATATACGAAACGTAACTGGCTATGAGAGAAAGAGAGAAATAAAACATGTGCTCGCACCTCTCTCTCTTGCTCCTACAGTAATATACGAAACGTAACTCTCTCTCTTTCTATCTTCACTAACTTATATCTCCCTCTCAACTTCCGTTTGCATCACACTTTTCGTAACGCTCTCGTCACTCATTCACCAGCTTACTCCCCAACTCAAGCGTGCGTAAAGAAGTTTTACTTAAAAAATCTCCTTCAGTCTCACAACATATCTGCCCAAATTAATTTTGGGATTAAGGATTCCATGCATAATCTCACTGCCTCCGAGCACTTGGGACTCTTGAGGACTGCTACAGAGGTCGGCAGCGTTAATTAAATATTTGGCACACTCAAGAAATATGTACCTATTTTTTTCCCTTGAAGCATTCCGTTAACGCAGAAGAATGGCGGGTGCAGCAAATATGTTTGTATGAGTGGAAGGAATCTATTCCAGGAATGAATTTCCTGGGAATTGAAGGCGTTTCTCACATTCCAGGGTGAGGTTTATGACTGGCCGTGCTGGCAAACAATAACCCCTGACCAGGCCGCTGCATTCCTGGTGAATATTCTCTCCCCTGCCCAACTGGAAGAATTTTGCTATGTATAATCTGAACAGTTCTGTGAAAAATAAAAGTCGACGAGATTCAACATTTACAGAGCCTTTTATCTTGCAAAACAACATGAACTCACCAAAGCAGAGTCGGTAAGGTGACGAGTAATCGGAAAACTGCTTATATATATATATAAGATTTTCATGTTTAATTATTGATTTGTACAGGGTGTTTAACACTTACATGTTTTACTTTATTTGGAGTAAAAAATGTGAATGAAATTTTGGTCTTCGGTGACATTTTTGATGTTTTTTTTTCACAAAAAAAATAGCAGGTGTTAGACAGTTGGGGCGGGGAAAGTTGATACGTTGACCAGTGACCAGTTTTTTTTGTTTGCTTTTGAAGAAAATTAAAAAAAAAATGTGTCTTTGTTCGTCCCGTATGCTTTCCTGTACCACGCGAACGTTTCTGTATATAGGGGCTTCAGCACGGGTAAACCACCCAGTGAAGCCAAAATTATAAAATTATACTGTAAAATGTAAAATAATGCATCAAAATAAAAATAAATAGTGGTGAGCTATGGCGTTATGAAATTATTTCCTAAGTTATTCATCCGATTGGCGTGAAACTTCGGTGATTTGTCGTGAGCATGCCAGCGAAGGTTTCTATATACATATAATGGTGAGCTCTGGCATTATGAAATTTGTATAAAATTTTTACAATAGGTGGCGCGCGAATGTTTGAAAAATGTGTGTATATTATCCATTTTAGTGGAAGGGGGGGAAGGCATGGAGGGAGGGGGGAATGAAGGACAGGAGGAGGGAGGGAGGAAGGCAGGAGAGGTGGGACGCGGGATGAGGGTGGGGTTCACGGAAAGAGGGGAACACGGGGAAGGTGGAAAGGAAACGGGGAGGAAAAGAGGACGCGGTAGGGGAACGCGGACGGGAACGGGGACGCATAGAAAGGGACTCGCAGGGGAGTTTTGAGGGAGGGAAAATTTATAAATTTGTTTCTATTGTCCAGACTAGACCTGGACTAAGATCGATTCTTTATTACTATTATTGCACGGGTTGTTTGTAAAATAATTAAAAATACACAACTAGCGTCTAAAAGTAAATTGTCAAAGATTAGAACCGATCCCACTCTGATTCAAGTTCAAGACTCGAGTTCAAAAGATTTAATACTTTTCTAGTTCACGAGTCATTCCCAGTACAGACAAAGAATGAAAGAAACAATGTTAAAAAACGTTATATTGATTTATGTACTCAAACATTCCGTTTATGGCGTGAACGTGGTATGAACTGTCTGAGCTCAGCCAAGATTTGGTTCTTAATTCAATAATTTATTGCATTTCAACACATTCCATTGTACCTTCGTAAACATAATGATGGGTAAAGGTTTTCATGATTCATTTTCTGTAGAAGTTTAAGATGGTGCGAGATTAGAAAACATATTAGTGTGTAAAGATCAACAAGAAGAGTTATTATAATTATTATTATTCGTCATTACTAATAGGCCACTTGCATGGATTTCATAACGACTTGGAAAAAATCATGTGGATAGATTTTTTTACTAAGATTACGAAAATGTTAGTAATTTTTTTTAGAAATGTATAGTTTTTTATTTTTAAATAAATAAATCCATTATTTGAGCTCGTAACGTCACTACATGAAAATGTCCCGTCTCCGATTATGTTCCTTAATTTTATAAAATTCCACACTGATTAATATTTTTTTATATGGCAACACTTTGATTTCCGGCGAATTTTTTAATTTGCGTTTAACGTTCACTAGATTTATTGTTTGTTCTTTTTTTTAAAATGATTTTCAGCTACGTGATTATCGTTTTTTCGCACCAAAAAAATTATGTCCCGTCTTTCCGGTTTATAAAAAAATTGTCTGATTTTTCGGGTTGAAATTTTCAAAAAATCGCCAGGGTTTCAAAAATACGATTAAAAAAAAACAGAATGTCTTAGAATATTTGCCTAAACCGGAAAAAAATTTAAAAGAATGTGATGCAAGTGGCCTATTGTATAGGTACCAAGGTGCTTGTTTATACAAACATTCGGCACATGAGAACTGATCGTTTTTACGGTGAAATCGATGAAGAAACACCTTTTTTTTACACGACCTCCACACAGGACGCCCTGAGGAAAAATAATTTCCCTCAGAACCTATGTCATCTTTGAAAATGCTATCTGGAGGGTTTTTTAAGGAAAGGAAGGAGAGGAGAGTTCTGGGAAGGAAAAGGGTTTAAGGGGTGGGTAGGAATCTGGGGTTCAGTGTGTCCTGGTCATCCGCCTCCAAGACCTAGACAAACCTCACCCCATGAACCCGGGCACCCCTGCTAAATCATGTAGCGAACCACTTGGAGTGACCTGTGGTAGAGGTGTTGGTTATCCAATAAAGGTTCTCGGGGCGGCGGTACCCATTCCCGCCTCCTACATTGAACCATGTCCTATAGTGCAAATTTCTTGTATAATAAAATTTCCAGAAAGTCGACACGGTCTGTAAAGGCTGAAAACTGAACACTGTAAAACTAAATTGTAAACTGAAAACTGAACACTGAATACGTTGTCAATTTTTATTATTATAAACAAATATATTATTATTTCTAACTGAATATTTTGTCGTTTCGTGTAAAAATAATTAATAAAAAGTTCACAAGGTTTCACAAATTTTTGCTCGAAATGCCGTCGGTAACTTTGGTTTCATAGAGGTGTACACTTTAATTTTCCTGTGGTGTTGAATATAAAGCGTGGTGTGTTCTCTCTCTATCACTCATATTTCTCACCATGACAATAAGGGAGACACAACGATTTCCATGAGACCGATATGAACTGTTTTCCGAGGGATATAAATGGGGTTAAGAATAATTTCCTAATTGCACCCTCTGAATTTACGGTGGCCGGCCGCCAAATGGGTTTAAAATTATGTTTAATCATCAGATGAACTCCCTACAACAGCCTTTTCCTTTAAGAGGACATTACCAGAGAAACCAGAAATATGTCATTTTTAAATCAGTATTTAGACTTATTGACTCGTTTCCACAAAAAATTATAAATTGATTTTGAAAGATTGTTCTTTTATCTAGTAAAGGTATGGATAAAATTTTGAGAAAAAATGTTTATTTTAAGTATAATAAGGTTATACCATAGGTCGTTGGCAGATTTGTTATATTTTCAAAAAAGTACATGTATTATACAACACCAATTTCAAATCATATAATCATGCAGTAAAATAAATCAATACATTATCTGGTAAAATTATTTGTCAGAATTTTAATTTAAGTTTAAATAAAATTATTAAAAAATATATACGTACATGTGTTTCTTGACGAAAATTGGTCCGTTTGTTTATTTATTTGCGCACTTACTAACTAATATATTTCAGATTTTTTTACATACTTATTTTGGTAAGACATTATTGACAAATCATAAATAATTTTAATGGAAAAATAATTTTAGGGTGTATTTAATATTAATTAATTTACAGCTTCGCGTTTCACAATTTTTCTTATCGACGACAACACGAATCGAGAGCGCTCATTCAGACCGCAACTGCGGCCACTGGCGGTTGTCTTCGCGGCGCTCTACATCGCAACATTTTCAAACGAATAACGAAGCAAAATAAATAGGATTTCATGTTTGTAAAATTTATAGGGTTGCCCCAACGCAAAATTTCATGTTCATTGAATATTTTTATGATAAAATTTTTATAATTTTGAAATTTTTTTTATTGTAAATTATTCTTATGTGAATACCGCACAAGAGTCCCAACTGCTCCAAAATATTTATTTTCAAGTAAAACTTCTTTACGCACGCTCGACACTTGGGGGGTAAGCTGGTAAATGTGTTACGAAAAGTGGTGATTGTTACGAAAAATTTCCTTCGAACGGTAATCGATGCGAACGGTGATCGATTGCTGGGTCGTGCCTTTACGCACGCTTGTTATTCGTGTTATTGTTTTATTGTTAATAGACTATTTTTGCGTAAATAAATAGATAAATTAAATTATTTAAAAATATATACGTACATGTGTTTCTTGACGAAAATTGGTCCGTTTGTTTATTTATTTGCACACTTACAAACTAATATATTTCAGATTTTATTACATACTTATTTTACTAAGACATTATTGACAAATCATAAATAATTTTGATGGAAAAATAATAAACACGAGAATCGGGTATGGGTACCACCGCCCCGGGAACCAATTATTAGATAACCAACACGTCTGCCATAGGTCATCCCAAGTGGTTCGTAACATTTGGTGACTAGCAGGGGTGCCTAGGTTTAAGGGGGTGAGGTTTGTTTAGGTCTTGGCAGCGGATGCGTCTGCCCACCAGCTGCATGGCAGGTCGGATCTGGAAAAGTTAAGGGAGTCCCTTTGACTTCTCCAGCCTTACTCTCTCGGAACATCGCCTTGCACCGCAGTGGGAGGGATGGATTCATACATCCGCACTCCTGGACACGCTGACCCCCAGATTTCTACTCACCCCTAATATCTCTTTCCTTCTCCGAATTTCCTCTTCTTCCTTTCCCTAAAACGACCCTCCACACAGCATTCCCAAAGAAGAGATAAGCAGTGTGTCGAGCGAGTGTAAAAAAAACGGTCTCTCCCGATCCGGCCTTCCATGTAGTTGGTGGATGTACCTTCCAAATTACTGATACCACCTATTGACGGCCGGCGTGGTCAAGGGGTAAGGCTCTTGACTAGCAATCTGAAGGTCGTGGGATCGAATCCCGGCATAGGCAAATAAATTTTATTTGACTAATTTGGGTTATTTCACAATTATTTAATTTAAAAATAATATATTTGCGTCACGTTTTAGAGTAAAAGATACTTTCAGTATCGCCCTGGTGTAAGACCACCATTCAGAATTGAAACGTTGTTTATTGACCAGATCTGAATAGCCAGGTAATTCCTCGCCTTCCTCTTCCCCCACCACCTTCAGCCTCGCAATATACCCCATAGTCACGTCATAGTCTCACTGGCTCCAGTAGGAGCATTTGGGTCTCTTGTGCGGTATTCAGATAAATATAAAATAAAAAATTGTGCATACGAATAAATATTTCAAAATGAGACATTTTTTACAATCCAACTGAATATTACACTTTTTTCATAAATATACCGCACAAGAGTCCCAACTGCTCCTGTCTGGAGCCAGTGGGACTATGGCATCCCCAATTGGGGTATGTTGTAAGACTGAAGGTAGTGGGGAGGGTAAAAATATAGGGAAGAGGAAGGTGGGGAAGTACCTGGCTATTCAGATCTGGTCACCAAACACGGCTAAAGACATTTCAAGCAACGTTTCAAATCTTAATGGTGGTCTTACACCAGGGCGATACTGAGATATCTTTCGCTCTAATGGCCGTAAAATAAAATTAAAAAACAAAAAACCAAAATATTAAAAAGAATATAACAAATTGTTTATTCATGTAGGTATCTACTTAATACCTACTGTGTTTACGCATTTCACTTGTATCTATTTATGTTTATGCACTTCAATATACAAATTACAAATAACTACTACTAATTAAAATTCTGGAAGCGAGAATAGTAATATAAAGTAGTAATAGTAGCGGGTAGCCCTAGCTCGCGTGAACAAAACCCTCAAAACTCGGATTGCCGCGGAACGAAATTTAGTTCTGAAAACGCCCGCTCGCGAGCCCTGATGTGTTAGCGCTAGTGTCGGAATCGAAGTTGTCATGTGCTGGTTATTCACTCTTAATTTGTCAACAGTACGGAGGTGTGATGTTAAAATTTATAAGAAAGACGGTATGCATTGCTATGCCACTTAATAAAGATATTTTTTCTCCCCGAGTGTCGTAAAGAAATTGTTCCCCTTCCGCCACCCCTTCCCCTCTAGTGTTCCCACTCCGCCTTCCGTCTCCCCACTCCCCTCTCCCGCTTCCCCCGTTCCGCGAACACCCCCCCCCCCCTGAGTTCCCCTCCCCCCTCCCGTATTTCATACATTCCGTTCCGGTACATTCAGTTTTCAAGCAGCTCACCTGCCACCTATTGCAATTTTTATACAAATTTCATAATGCCAGAACTAACGATTTTATATATATATATATATATATATATATATATAGGAACTATCGCGGGCATGCACACATCAAATCCCCAAAGTTTCATCGCAATCGGATGAACGGTTAGCAACGCATAATTTCATGATGCCGGAACTCACTGTTGTATATAAGAAACCATCGCGGGCATGCACACATCAAATCCTCAAAGTTTTATCGCAATCGGATGAATGGTTTAGCAACGCACAACCATCTCACATATAAACTCAGAAGCAAACATATTTTCATTTTTATATATGTATGTACAGATAAGTAAATCTCGGGAAAATCCTAATATTTAATGTAGGTACTCTTGTGTGTTTACGACGCGCGACGGGTGAAACCTGTTGAACCGATATGATTTAAAAAACCAAATGTGAGAAAACTTCTCATATTACCACAATATTAATATGACCAGTTCCATTTCAAAGGCTCCTGCAGAATAACTTTAGCTTGTAGGTTCAATACACCTGGAGAACGATCGTTACTCAAAATATTATTGTTATGAATTTGCATGTAATTCGCGTGACCAATGAAAATATTCAGAACGTTTCGGATGTTGCTGACAGCTGCAAATGATATTTTTTTTAGTTTTCTATCAAAAGTCAAAAGGAACTCTTAACTGAAACCTTGGGATTGTATTTTGATTACCTATTTGGCTTTTATATATAAGATGCTGATATACACTTCCAATAGTGATGTTCTTGCCAATCGTCTATGTGAAACAGCCTTTTGTCTTATTAGCGTATAGGCATAATAAGGAACTCCAGTCCAATTTTTTTTAAAGAATTATGACCATCTAACTTAAATAACTGCACATTTCACGACCTCCGTAGTCCAGTGGCTAAGACTCTTGACTCACAATCCGGAGGTCGCGGGTTCGAACCCGGCGTGCGCAAATAAATTTTATTTGATTAATTTGTGTTATTTCACAATTAATTCATTTAAAATAATATATAGTATATTTGCGGCACGTTCCAGAGTGGAAGATACTATCAGTATCGCCCTGGTGTAAGACCACCATTCAGAATTGAAACGTTGCTTGAAAATGGCTTTAGCCGTGTTTGGTGACCAGATCTGAATAGCCAGGTACTTCTCAACCTTCCTCTTCCCGCCTCCTTCCCCTCCCCACTACCTTCAGCTTCACAAGATACCCCAATTGGGGATGCCATAGTCTCACTGGCTCCAGACGGGAGCGTTCCGTGTTTGATTCCTCGGCTGGCTAGGTCATTTTCAGTTTACTGTGGTGGAAGTAGGAGATTTTTAAATATTGTCGGGTTATTCGTAACCCGGGTCTTTTTGTCTTTCTTTTGAAAAATGTGACTAGTGTCTAATTCACACGCGTTAGAAGTGAAACGTGAAAAGTGAAAAAGATTGGGTATGTATTTCACAAAAATATCGTAAATAATTTTTTTCGTAGGATTCGAACCTCCGTTTGCTTGATGTCTGTCTCTCTGGCTTGTCCGGCGCCCTGCCCACTGCGCAATGGGAGGCAAGCGCCGAAGTGCGAATTTACCGCATTATGTTAGAACCAACGACCTTCAAATAATAAATTTCCAATCACTAACGGCGCTTAAGAAGTTTCACTTCAAAAATGGTTACCTCCAAAAAGCACTTTTTGAGATATTGGCAAAAATCAGATCTTTTGTGGCTGTTTTCATACTGTCGTAATTTTTTAAGCATCTTTTCAATGGGTTTCGATTTTATTTGGTCAGTTTTTAAAGAAACATATCGTAGATATTAGCGTGAGTACTGTGTTGGTGTCAATAAAATAATCAATAAGTGAGGGGTTTCATTTTATTTACACCGAGGGTTTGAGGGATTTGTTAATAAAAACAAGATGATAAGAATAAATACAATAAGCGATAAAGAATTCATCCCTAATTTGATGAATTCCATAATTTTGAGATTTAGATTGCTTTGGAAAACCGTGATCGCTATTCAGTTTTCAAACCGAATACATGTGTTTGTTTATCAAGCAAAACCATATATATGAACGCCTTTCATCTAAATAGTTTAATTATAAATAAAATGACGATCAGGACTGAGTCATTTAGATACTCGGTTGTACCTAGATTGCATGAAATTGGCAATAGCATATTTAACTAATCCACGATGACTGTACCATAAAATTATTATATTTGTGGCATGTGTTTGTTTGTAAAATCCCGTACAGGCTTTTGCTGATATAAATAAATAGATTTATTCTATTGTTTGTGGATGGCTTGCGCTAATCTCATCTTTAAGGATTGATTTGCTAATTTGAACTGACATAAACAACCAGCTCAGAATTTCTGCAACATTCTAATTGCTGATTGCCAAAACACTGTCATTGACACTATAACCAGATTGATATACATAATCATGCCAGTCCATTCATTCGTATTGAAGTTTTTTTGTTTTGTTTTGTAGAATAGCTTGTATTTTAAAACAATATTTGATATTGCGGTCCTTACTGGGTGTCTTAACGTGCTAAGGTCCCCATTTTACATTTTGCAGATTGCAGTTGACACAGCTGCAATCTAGCAAGCATTTGTAGAATAAATCCAAAAATTAGTTAAATATGTAATTTTCTTCGATTTTTTTTTCTTTCAAAATATTTCTAGGAAAATAAGTGCGTCTTTTACAAGGATTTTTTAAATGTGAATACCTCACTAGAGTCCCAGCTGCTTCCGTCTGGAGCCAGTTAAACTACGGCATCCCCAATTCGGGTATATTGTGAGACTAAAGGTAGTGGGGAGGGGAAGGAGATGGGATAGAGGAAGGTAGGGAAGTACCTGACTATTCAGATCTGGTCACCAAACACGACTAAAGCCATTTCAAGCAACGTTTCAATTCTAATTGGTAGTCTTACACCAGGGCGATGCTGATAGTTTCTTCCACTCTGGAACGTGCCGCAAATATATGCTATGTATATATTATTTTAAATGAATCAATTGTGAAATACCACAAACTAACCAAATAAAATTTATATGCCCAAGCCGGGATTCGATTCCGCGATCTTCGGCTTGCGAGTCAAGAGCCTTACCGCTCGACCACGCCGGACGTCACGATGTTATTTTATAATAAAAATTCATACTTATGGGTCTACAAAAACAGGAGAAATGATTTTTTTTTAAATAAAAAAAAATGTCTTTTTGCTCTGTCCTTTACAGCATTTCATATTTTCGTGATCGATATGTATTTACTAGCAGACCCGACCACACGTTGTTGTGGCTAACGAAACACAACGCCATCTACTGACAACGCCATTACCCAACCTTTATTAC
Organism: Limnephilus lunatus; assembly: GCA_917563855.2. NCBI lineage: Eukaryota > Metazoa > Arthropoda > Insecta > Trichoptera > Limnephilidae > Limnephilus > Limnephilus lunatus. Next base: position 27,828,697 of record OU830594.1, on the reverse strand, counting down.
CAACGCCGTCTGTTAATTTGAATACATATCAAATCCATATCGCCCGCTTGCCAGCCCGCTCCCTTTATATATTACATATTTCAACCAATTTCCACAAAACTTGACAAATTATATTCTTAAACCTTTTTCATGAATCACTCTATCTATTGGTGAAAATCGCATGAAAATCCGTTAGGTAGTTTAAAAGATCTAAGCGTACTGACAGCGGGAGCGACTTTGCTTTATACTATGTAAATATTTCGGGGTCTTCACTACTACTGTAGATATTATGGTAGAAACAAAATTATGGTTTAAAAAAATCTTTTGTTGCTCCTTTGACCGTCTGTAGAGATAAGTTTGTTGGTCTGTTGTAGGTACCTACATTTTGGGCAAGTTAGCATATTGTTATGTAGGTTGGCTTTAAGTTCAGACCTGCAGTGTCCTTGGTATCCGTCCCAGTTTTTGCTCGACCGCGGGAGTTCATCGTCCAGTGGACCTTCTGGGTGACCGCTGCGCCGCGGTGCAAGATTGCCCCTCCTGCTTCTTGCCTCCTTCCTCCTCCCGCCTGACTCCAATCTCTTCTGCTTTTCTGTCCTACTGCGTTCCTAGCACCTCCCGTTGCTTCCTCGCTATCTGCATGCCCCCAACTGATGGACTGCCGAACTGCCGACACTGAGCCACCTTTATTTATTGATTGCCTTTATAATCTTGCCATTAAACATAATTATTGTCATATAAATAGTATTTTAAAAAATAAAACATTTTTACGTTGATGTTCTACGAAAAAGGAACATTAGAATGGATAGACATGAAAAGATGACAGGGATAAAAAAAATAGAAGGAATATACATAACCTAACCTAACTTACCAAATAAAACTGTTAGATGTGGGGAACAAAAATTTAAGAACATTGAAGTAAATGAACTGATTCGTAAATAAAAATGCAATGTTCTCCAAAACTACTCGATTTTACTTAAAATTTCAGAGTATTTTCGCATTAGTGCCTGGAGTGTTTAGAGAGTGTTTTCTTTTATGTGAATACTTCACAAGGGTCCCAGCTGCTCCCGTCTGGAGCCAGTGAGACTACGGCATCCCCGATTGAGACTTAAGGTAGTGGGGAGGGGAAAGAGATGGGAAAGAAGAAGATGGGGAAGTACCTGGTTATTAAGATCTGGTCACCAAACACAGCTAAAACTGTTTCAAGCAACGCTTCAATTCTGAATAGTTGTCTTACACCGGGCGATACTGATAGTATCTTCTCTGGAACGTGCAGCAAATATATCTACAATATATTATTTTTAATGAAATAACACAAATTAATCAATTAAAATTTATTTTCCCACGCCGGGATTCGATCCCGCGACCTTCGGATTGCGAGTCAAAAGCCTTAACCCTCGATCATGGAGGCCGTCGAAGAATGGTAGAAGTCGGGGATGCTGAAGAAGACTAAAATCTTTACTCGAAATTATTGATAGCCACGAGCAACGCCGAGTACACTTCAGCTGGTAACAAACAAAAACATATTATGTTGAAAATAACCAAAAGAATACGTAAAGCTAAGACAAAAAGTGAAATAGATATGAACACGAAAATATATAAACTGTCAATAATTTAGTTGTGGTCTATCGAAATGTACATGTTTAAAGAGTAGGTTTGAAATTTAGAAAGAAAATGGTGATAGATTAAAATTATAGTTAAAAGCAAGTTGCCAATAGTAAAGTAGAGAAGAAATAATATCCATTTAAAAAACCCAAGTACCCGTCAAATTACATTCCCAATTTTGATTACAAATCGCAATAATTAAAGTCAAAGTTCAGGATAATATAACAATAACTTTCAACAAATTCAAAGCAACACTATTAGATAAATGTAATGCATCACACACCCTTTAACATCCATATTTATATTTATTATTTTTTTTCCTAATTTGCAATATATTTACATATTCCCTAATTACATACTTATTATCCTTATACTCCTACAAGATCATATAAGCTTACCTTTTATTGTGTTTTTCTATATTCTTATCATGCATATTTAAGTATTTAGCTTCTCCTAACTATTTTTTCTTAGTTTTTCTTTATGTTTTTCTTATCTAGCTACTAAAAAAAATATAATAAAATTATCAGCGATAACATTTTTTTTGGCTTACTGTTTTATTTTAGCACTCTTTCTTTTTTATGTATCTTTGTTAAGCTGTTTGTTTTAAAAATAAAGATATTATTATTATTATTATTATAAGTAAGTAGAGAGCAATATACCTACTCGTACATGAAACATCAAGACTGCTGGGAATTACATACAAAGTAAAGACACGCAAAAAAGGAGAAAATTATTTTATGGTCCTTTGAATTATTATGATTTCTGTCACGAGACAAAGTACAAAGCACGCTTTCTCGGAAACTCGTAATGGCATGGAGATGGAAGAGGCACGCTGCAAGACTTGCGCGACCTGTCATCTTGTCTTTGTATGCAAATTGTTCAAATTTTATGGAAAAATATCTAAACGTTTCCTTTTTATTGTCTCAAGTGTTTGATTTATATTTTTGAAAGGTTGATAAAAGGAGGGGCGGACTGGCAGTCATTATTTTCAAAGAAAATGAAGGTCCTTTTCACGTTGGAAACTTTTTCTTGGTCTTCGCCAAGATTTTCAAAATGGTGAATTGCTTATTATTGTAGCACTGTCCCCTGGCTTTTGTCATCTAGCTATTTATTCAAATTGCTCATTATTGTTGCACTGTCCCCTGGCTTTTGTCATCTAGCTATTTATTCAAATTGCTCATTATTGTTGCACTGTCCCCTGGCTTTTGTCATCTAGCTATTTATTCAAATTGCTCATTATTGTAGCACTGTCCCCTGGCTTTGGTCATCTAGCTATTTATTCAAATTGCTCATTATTGTTGCACTGTCCCCTGGCTTTTGTCATCTAGCTATTTGTTCAAATTGCTCATTATTGTAGCACTGTCCCCTGGCTTTGGTCATCTAGCTATTTATTCAAATTGCTCATTATTGTAGCACTGTCCCCTGGCTTTTGCCATCAGACTATTTCGTCAAATTGCTCATTAGTGTAGCACTGTCGCCTTGCTTTTGCCATCTGACTATTTGGTCAAATTGCTCATTATTTGTAGCACTGTCCCCTGGCTCGTGCCATCTAAATATTTAGTCAAATTGCTATTATTGTAGCACTGTCCAATTACGCAATTTTTGTCCACTGTCCAACTGTGTATTTTTTATTTAAGAAAGACATTAATACATAATTATTAATTATTTCCCGGTTGAAGAATAAACCTGACAATATTTGAAAATCTCCTACTACCACCTCGGTACATGGAGAAAAATCGACAGGCCTTTTTAATAAAACATCACTTTAACGATGTTTTATCGATTTTCCTTAATTATATACCGTGGCCGATACAATATTATAACGACGTTAAATACTTAAAAAAATTAATGATATATTTTTTTTAACAAGTATAAATATTCCCTGGTTACAAATAACCCGACACCATTTGAAAATCTTCTACTACCGCCACAGTAGGCGGAAAATGTTGCTTATGTCGTGATGGAGGACTTAGCAAGCCGAGGAATCGATATTATTCATACATTTCTGTAATGTTATGGTGACGTTGTTCCTAATATAATATGATTCTGATTTCCTGATGTACGTAAGGAAATCCTGATAATTTGCGTGCTGACTTTTATTAGGCCACTTTTTCCCGTTACTTCATTCGTAAGGCCTGCAATCCCGTTTTAACCGGAATTACGAATAATCTGAAGAGAATTCTTAATAAATTAGTAATTTATTTTCTCCCTGAAGCGGAAAATGTTGCTTGTGTGATGTAGCCTACATCATGTAGGACTTAGCCAGCGGAGTAATTGAACTCACGACGCCTGGGTGGGACCCAAACGCGATGCTAACTAAGCCACTGACCGGTCAATTTCGAACTCATGTTACCAATGAAGACTCTGCAAAGTGCTTCAACATACAGACATTAACTTGCCAAAGAAATATTAGAATTTTTGTTATTGCATGCTAATTGTTAAATTTTGTTGTCAACTTTCCCAAAAATAAATAAAATAATTCTGCTAAAGCCCAGAATTTTGATGAAAACATGGACACGCTTTGGGAACAATATTGTTAAGGCCTATTGGAATCTCTGATTTTATTTGAAGAGTCGGTACCCACATAATAATATTACAAAGATAGTTAAGAAAAGAGGAGACTTACGCATTTTCACGTTTATTGGAAAAATTAATATGAGTTTCCTAACGTCACTTAAGGTTTCTTTTAAAATGATAGAAACGCCCTGGAAGACACACACCCTTGTAAATAATTAATACGGATTGTCACACTAATTAAAAAATGTTGTGTCGTCCCACACTAAGAATCTGACGCATCTTCTGATAATGATCTAATTTAAGACTGTACCAGTTTTGTAAATTCCGTTATCAGAATTACCTATCTATGTATAAAAATATTAAAAAAAAATCTCGTGTCACGGTGTTTGTGGTCGCATTACTCCGAAACGGCTCGACCGATTTTTATAAAAAATTTTAATAATGAAAATAAGTCTTAAAGTATATTTCATACCGCTAGGTGATTAGGATGTCCCTATCCAGATTTTTATTTTTTTTAACAATGTTTTTTGTATTTTTATTTTATTATTTGGCTTAAAAAAACGTATAACCACAAATTTTCACCTCCTACACCCACCCTCCCATTTTTTAATCGCGATTTTAGTATTTTTGTTTGAACAAATTTAACCGTCGCGCGTCGTTCGTATTTCAAACATATAATATCCATTACTTTAATGAAATACACATTGAATTGATAAAATTCATCGTTTCATTAAAAGGGTCATCGTCTACAGCGCTCCATTATCATTCCTCTTTCTGTAATAGATCCCATCCCCACACACTTACAATACATTCGTTATTTTTTATTTCACAAACAAAATATTCACTAGAAATAATTTATATGGCAGAACAACGTTTGCCATGACAGCTAGTAGAATAATAAAAATTTAAGGTAATACAATTAATTATTAGTGTATTATAAACAAGCCTTAATAAAACCAGATAAGTTCAAACGAAAAAAACGTGGAGGCAACCTTTCCAAGAAAATGCAACGAACTCACACAATATAAAATTAACAAAGATCAAGCTTTGTTCGGCTAGAAATCGACTACCAAAAACCAGTTTAAACCAGCTCTGCAGAACTAGTCACCGTAATTTACATTACCAATATGTTTATCTAAATATAGTTTTATTATATCTCTCGAAATACAAAAGCAAGATGTCATTATTGCTATCAATGTTAATTATTATTATTATGACTAAACATGATTCAAGAATTTCAATTACGTCTTTGTTCGAAGACCATATGAATACCTTTGTCTGGTTTGTTAGTTGTTAGTTCTGTCATTGGACGGTTGTTAGTTGGGGTGACCAGAATTTGCATGTTGATGGAGGAAAATTGAATATTGATCTTATGAGAAAAGGGTTAAGCAACCCGTTTTTTTTTGCACCAGCATACAAAACTGGAAAAATTATGACTGAGGCAAAAAACAATATTACTCATCGTATATTAGAACAACCCCATCTAGAAACTGCTTTACCGCTAATATATGTATTGTGGTTTATTTCTCATATTTTACATTTGTAATTATTTATCTTTTTTACTTAGAGATTGTGGTGAAAGAATAAGAAAAGGCGTTGAGCTCCATTTTTACTTTGTAAGGTAAATCCGTAAAAACAAGTTTTTTTTTAATTTGAATTTTTAAAGGAAGCGTATTAAAAGAAAAAAACTTAAAATCGTGAAAAATTATTCATTTTAGCATTTTAAGGGCGATTAACCAGCTAGCGGCCGAGAATTCATATATCGTCGAAAGATGGTCTTACGATCGTACGGTTCCAATGAGAAAGATTAATTATTAAGATTTATTTTATTCAAAATTTGCTTTAATTTTTACCTACAAAAAAAATGCTGAAAGACGTGATGATAAAACTATTAAAATTATATACCTTTTCTAATTAATTATTTTATATTTTTTGATCATAAGTATTTATAATTTTTCATTAATGTCTAAGCAAAATGAGAATGTAAAAAAAAACGTTAATATAATAGTTTGTAAGACCGTAAATAAATAGACAAACTGAAGTATTTTCGTCACAAAACACGTGTGCGGATCTTTTTTTAAATGAGTTTATTTAAACTAAAATTAAAATTCTGAAACATAGCTTATTATCATAGCATAGATAATTTATTTAACTGCATGATTTTGAAATGTGTGATGTATAATACAATTTTTTTTTTAATTTAATAAATCTGCCAACGACCTACGATAAAACCATATTGTACTAAAAATAAACAAATTTTCTCAAAATTTAAAGCACACCTTTACTAGGTAAAACAAAAGTCTTTCGAAAACAATTTATAATTTTTTTGTGGAAGAGTCAGTACGTCTGAAATTTGATTTAAAAAAGGCGTATTTCCGGTTTTATCTGGTTATTCCCTCTTAACAATGACTTTTCATTTTTATCAGAAAAATTAGAGAATGATAATACGAATTTTAGCAGGGAAGTGTGGTCACTGCGTGGAAGATTAGTCAGAAGCGTGTTATCTGGTGATACCTTCCGAAAAGCACCGATGTATGCACTGCCCCAATCCAGAAGTCAGTCTCGCTGCAGCCAGCAGCCAGTCAGCCAGTCAGCCAGGGAGGAGGGTTAGACTGCTCCCAACTTCAACCTGCCTTCCTGACCTCCTGGCTGGGCAGCTCGCGTTCTTTATGGTGATACTATAGGGTTGTGCAATGTGCAAGTGCACGGTGCACTCAGCGGTGGGATCTCAGTGTGTGACTACCGCCGATGGATGAGCTAACCCTCGCCGGACCGCGTGTCTCAGTTGAGGTTATGGTTGCAGTTTTAGCGGGCTCGATGCATTCGGATTTAGCATCGCGGGAGGTTATAGCGTCGTTCCTCAGCGCGGACACGGCATCCGCGAGGTTTTCGCTCGGAACGAATGAATAAAAGATATCGTAAATTCTGCTCTCCTGGCAACGGACAATGTCACGGCCGCTGCAGTCCGGCTGCCTGCTGCCGGCTGCCGGCTGCCGGCCGGCTGGTTGTTCGGCGGCGTGCCGGAGGTGGGGACGGCCGACGGCGAGTCAGCTGACAGGCGGTTGCTACGGGCGCGAGCCGGCGCGGCGTGCGCGCGCAGAGTGTGCAGTCGGCCGCCGCCGGTACCTCCTCCGTCCTCCGTCCTCCCGCCCGGCCGTGCTGTACTCTCTCTCTCTAGTCTAGTGTGTAGTGTATGTCTGTCTGTGCTATTATATGTAACCACCGCTGCGTGCTCGCTGCGGCCGTCTCCGCACTCCGTGCTCCGTGTCGCCACGGGAGCCACTTTCATTTCATCGCGAACTCCGCTCCCGCCCGGACGCCTGGGTTTTCGCAAAACGTCGCGAAAAGTTTCAACTCTAAAATCGCGAAAGTGCCGCCGTCGCCGTGAGTTCGATGTTTCGCCGGGAATTAATTCGGTGAAAAATCATTATCACATTTGAACTGAGTTTCTTACAATTTTCATCGGTGAAAAAGTTTAAAAGCGAGGTTTATTTAAATGTACAGAACAGGTGTCGGGCAGTCCGGAGGTCGACACGCGGATGGTGTGAGGCTTGAGGCGGAAGGTAGGGGGTGAGGACCGTCTAGACAGGCAGGGTACCTACCGCCACGTTGGCAGCGCAGGCGGGATACATTTTCTTTGGGCTGCGAAAGATTGGCGAAACAAAAGAGCCGTGAAAAGTTATTGTTTCTGCTGGTCTCGTCAGCTGACGGCTGCTGACCGCACTATCGCGGGGATTAATGTCCATTAGCCTTATCTACCAATTGACACGACTCTGTATGCCGTATGCTGGGAGATAACTTAGTCAAGTAACAGATAATGTATGTATTTTAAAGTTTCGTTATTAATAAAACCCTAGGTCAATTCCGTCGCTCTAAAAATAGCATTGTATGAAAAAGCGGGGTTCAATTCCCGTCGAGGTCAAACAAAATAAATAATTCAATAAAAGAAACTCTCTGATACCCTCCGCAACAGTGTTTCGGTGAGCCAGAACGATGAGTATTTTTACTAGATTCTTTTTCCAACCTCAACATTACCCGTCATACTGTGCTTGTAGCTTGTACGCTGGCTAGGTACACTTTTTAAATAATCAAAGCGATTTTTTTATCAAATGTGCTCAATTCTTTTTGGCGTGAAGCCAGGCGACCGACATTTTCACATAAAAACTAAAACGTGTTCCTGCCGACCCGAATACAAAGTTATATAAACGCCTCTAATTATAATTAATGTAATTATCTGCTAGCTATTGTTTCCACAATTTGACAATGTTGCCAACAATTTATCTCTCTAATCAGATTATGATACTTGAAAAAAAATTGTGCTAAAAACTTCTTGTAAAAGTTGATTACTGGATCGAGCTGTTAATTCGAGGAAAATTTGATAAAAGCGATTCCGTCATTCTTATCACGAATCCGTAATGGTTTTCCTCATCTCTTTGTTCTTGGTAATATCGTGACATTGTTTGAAAAGATGACTGGATGTCAGACGTCATGATGATTTCATCCGGAACACGAAATTCTATCAACATTATAAGAAGCAATTATTACGAACCTATCGAAAGTAATCATTATTTTTAAAAATAATTTCTGTTTGTTTTCATTTTACATTGTCAATATTATTTTTAATGACACATGATAACATGCGCTGTCGATTGTGTTTTATAAACAAGAGAGTTATGTGTCTGTAATTGTCTGTCTACTTGAGCGAGGCTAACATAACATTCTATAAAGAACAATTTATTGTTTATTCTTTCATTGGACGTTTCGCTCTCCTAGTCGCTGTCGTGTTCAGGGTTGCGTCAAGCATCCTGGCGCACCCCGCGTTGCACATTAACCGCGAGTGTGATCCCGGAGTTGGACAACCGCGTGGCATCACGCCGACCGACAATGAACACCGAACAACCCGGAGTGGGGCACCGTCGCAGCGGACCAACCCGCATTGGAAGTGGAGGAGTGCAGCACCCGCGTGGCGTACCAACCCGCAGTGGGACACCCTCGTGGCACAATAGTGGGGCACCGCGACATATTAAATATTAACCTCCTCGGGTGAAGGACCAGACCCCCGCCCCGCCCCCGCACCGCCCGCCCCCGCCCGGAACACCTTTCACTGCCGCTGCAGATTGTCGAAGGTCCCCATTACGGCCGGGCCGCATTCGAAGGTGAGTCGGTTCCCAATATATCATTAATATTCTCACTCGTCGGTGTGTCTGTGTGCGTGCTCGCTCGTGTACGTTTTTTTGGAAATGCATTTATGATCAGGCTTGACTAAACGGATGTAGTTAGTGACGGAGGATGAATTCTGATTGAAATGGCAACAGCGCGTTGCCAGGCTGCGAGCTGCGATATCGCCTCACTTGACTCTGCTTTGCGTATAATAACCCCCGTTCAAAAGCAGGATTGAGCAAGTGAAATTATTGTATTTATCGTCTCTCATTATACCCGAAAAGCGTTACACCGTAGGTTCTTTAATTTCCATATATAACCAGCATCTTACCTTTCTCAGCAATCAAAGAGGTTGAAGAAATGATAACGTAGGAAGGACTGCTCTACCCACACGTTTATCACAGCCTTCCAGCAAAATGTAAAAATAGAAACGACCTAATTTAAATTCTTTACCGCGCAAATCCACAGAAAACTTGAGTACATCAACTTTGTCGTACAGATTTACTTTGTCGTACATCATAATTCTGGTGAGGTTGGAGAAAACCGCCGAGGAAGCTGTGGCTGTGATGACTGGCCAATTTTTACCATTTGTAATTTTCCACAATGAGGTCAGTGTGAGGGTATGGAGTTGTGCTGGCTTCCTATAAATAGATACCTACACATGTTCATGTTAGTTCTGTACGTGCAGAGCAGTGTGTGTATGTGTAATGGTTGCTTGATGGCTCCCCTACACGACGCAGAATTCTTTTTTAGACACAAATTTATCTTTCAGCTGTTTCTCTTCGTGTACATTAGTAAGATTCAAATCTGATGGAAAGAAAGTTATTTATCCTGTGGAATCATTTTGCACTGTTTTTAACCCAAACCGGCATGTAAAATGTGGATTCGTTAGACTGCTGACAGTCAAAAAATTCCGGAAGACCTTAACCGTCTTAATATTTATTATTCACAGAACAACCTTAAAGTAATTAAAAAGTTGATTTGACGTTAATTTCCTACGAAATGAAAAATATAATTTCTCTCAACGACTCAATACTAATTAATAAAACCGATTCCAAAGATTTGGGGGTGATATTTTACCTACTCTAAGCGGAGGCGTCTACTAATATCTACAGGAATTCCAAAAACTGAACAATTCGGACTAATATCTATCAGAACCAAAGTGAGGACGAATATATACAGCTTAAACTGCTGACTAATATCTATGAGAACCGAAATGAGGATGAATATCTACAGCTCAAATTGCTGACTAATATCTATGAGAACCAAAATGTGAAAGCAAATCCAGCACTGGCAGAGGTTGGATTTGCAATTATGGATAGCATGATGGCATAATACACGTAATATTTCGTATGCAGTTTAAAAAACTTAATTTATGTTAAGTTAGGTTAGGTTAGTATTACGTAATTGAAGTAATTTATGCTTTTCCGTACAACCTCTTGCTCAGCTGCCCTCTGTAGATATTAGTCCCACCTACGCTCCATAGATATTAGTCACCACTGGGACCGTCGTAGATATTAGTCCGACCTTAGCTCTGTAGATATTAGTCCTTACTCTGAAGTTCATAGATATTTGTCCAACATATGAGCTGTAGATATTCGTCCGACATACAGGCTGTAGATATTAGTACCTGGAGTCCTCTAAGCTCATATTCGATATTCGTATTGACTCGGTAACCTCAAAAGCTTCGAAAATGTTAGGATTCGTCAGCGAAAAATTCAATAACCTTAAAACAATTTAAAAACGTCCGTAGAAATCACGTCACATGTATGAGACCCACGATACAAACCACATTAGTTCACAGTTTGGTGTTCAAAATCGTTTTCTATATACCTACTTTGATTTTCGTGGTTATCATCCCCGTAGGTATAAATCATCGGCCGCGTTCTTCAATGTGTTGTCGTTGAAACACCGGAGAATCTCGGCTGATGTAGGCATTGAAATTCCCATCACGGATCCAACTACGAGTTCCAAACAAAAGAACCAAAAACATAAATCATTTATACGTATATAATAATTTATTTATATTATACTTTCATTAAGTAGATCTTCTTACAGGTTTCCACATGGGTATTAATTAGGATATTTATAATATATGTACGGCCTACTGACCATCCGATTTGCAAAACTGCTTGCAGGACTGCATTCAGAGTATCTGCAAATCGGATGATTCGTAGGCAAAACCGCCAGCGATTTTTTTATTTTATTTCTTTGCCACGCCGTCCAATCACCGGGTCGTCCAGGATCACTTTTTTGTTATTATGTACTTACTTGTTAAATGTACCAAAAAAAATTGCTAATAAAAAAAAAATAAAAAAAAATAAAAAAACTTCCAATTACCCAATCCGCAGCAAGTCCAATCGTATGTAGGCAAGACTCCGATCAAACCCCCAATTTCTTGTTATGGGAGTGTTCCGTGCGGTTGTTAGCGACCTATAAAAATGCTATTATAGACATTTTTCTCTAGAAATTAACATTTAATTAATTTGTGTTATTTCGAAATAATAATAATATTTATTAAATTTAATATAAAAGAATTGACTGGAGAAATAATAATTTATCGAAACTTCTCCATCCATTCAAGTTAAAGAAGGGAAAAAAATTAAGGTTAGGTTAAATTCCTGAAATCAACAGAGTTCAATTCCCTTGCGATTTTTATGCGGCTGAATTACCAATTTTTGTCACAAAAAATTCAATTTTTTGACAATATTTTATTTCACGAATCTTATTATTGAATTTTGCCAATAAAGCCAACGCCAATCCGATCTTTTGAAATTTTGAAAATAACATGAAAGCCATGAAATTTGAACGCAGCGCTACGCACACGTGTTCATATGGCAGTCAATCACCACACTGCAAATCAAATAGTGTGGAGGCAACCTCCAATTTACCCCAACCTACCTCCCAACATATCGGGGGTTCTGCAAATCGGATTGTGAGTAGACCATATTATTAAGAGAATGTAGATAAGCAAGAGAAACGTATAATAAATGATAAAATTCAGGTAACTTAGGAATTATGTATTTTTTTAAATAAATTTTTAAAAATACATTTGATATCCTTGGCCTTAATTTATACAGAAGAACCTTTTTTCCCAGTAAAAATTGCCTGTAATTGATATGCCGATATACAGTATACAAAACAGTAGCAACATACCACGGCTTTTCCTGCAAGGTTTCGCCACTAGGAGGGTGTTCGTGCGACCGCTGGCGTACCTGTATTCCGTATTATATGAATCACGGACATTTTTTGTGACTGTAAACCCCGCGAGTTATTTCCGGTAATGCTGGATTTTCTAATTTCCAAATTTCGTGGCGTTTGAATACGTGCGACAAGTTGTAAAAATATATGCATAAAATTATATATGTACAAATAATTTTAAATGTGACCATCTACGATTCCAACGTTTACTAAATTATTTCTTGGAGTAGTTTTCTGGAATTCTCTGAAATATTGCTGTACTTTACGCCTTGATGTCAGAGTAAATAGTGGGAGATCGTTAAAAATCTTTCGTTGACCGAATTCGCAGAATGAAATAAAACAGCATAAAGACTGTCTAGAAATGCGACATGGATGAAGGCGTTCACTGTCGACGAGGAAAAAAACATTAAGGGTTCAAATTTTGGTCACTAATCCAGAATCCGACCATTTCAAGTGAATGAATTTAGTTATTGGTTATCCACAAAGCTGAGCATGAGCTTCTATTGTTTCCTCTATCTCAGCCTTCCGATTTACAACTGTTTATCTTCGACATTGTTTAATGCTTCAGAATTAACAAAATGGTTATTCCACGTGTAGAAAAAGATAATACATCCTTTGGTCCATTGTGTTTATTGTTACTTACCTTGGAACTTGGAACATGAGGTCCCGTCACACCTGGTTGAGTGTTAAGTAAATGTGCTATAGAGTTTAGGGGCCAGTTGTTTGATACATAAATTCAAGTGTAACATTGTCATCACATGACTTTTCAGTGCCAATTTGATTTTTTTTTTCATTAGTTTCACACGGGAGGCCTTGAGGAAAATAATTCCCCTTATGGTCTGTCATCATTGTAGATGCACTGTGGGGGGTATTTTTAGGCAAGGAAAATTAGGAAGTTCTTGGAATGAAAAAGGAATTAAGGGGGTAGGATTCTGGGGATTAGTTTGTTCAGGAGTGACAGACGTATGAATTCCTCCTACTGCGGTGCAAGACGAGGCCGAAAAATCTCCCTCAACCAGTCTCAAAGCAGTTGGTGGACAAACGCATCCTTCACCAAAACCTAGACAAACCTTACCCCATGAACCCGGGAATGCCTGCTAAGTCACCAAACGTAGCGAAAAACTTGTGACTACCTTCATCAGAGGTGTTGGTTATTGGGGCGGTGGTAGCCATACCCGCCCCCCAAATTGTTTGATAACTCTTTTGACATTTGTGAGGTCCCCATTAACCATCGAATCTATGTGCGTTTCAGCTTTCAATCAAATTGTAATAACCTGACAATTTTAACAACATGATAGTTGTCCTCTTTTGCAGATCACAATTTGGTGAAACGCTTAAACGAATTTAGAATCAGGAAATCAGGACCTTTCAATTGTAAAAAAAAAACGAAATGGTGCTGAATGGCCATTTGGTGACAACCTTACATTTGAATTTCTGTAAAACAACCCATCCTAAAAGTATTGCAATTTTTTTCCAGAAATCATTTGAAATAATGATCGTCTTTACATTATTTATTTATTTGTAAGAGACAAACAGCTTATACATAAAATATAGAGATGCATATATATACATATATATAAAATTTTATCGAAGGAAGCAAATACTTTGTGGTGTGACATTATATATTAAATGAAAAAACACACTTTGTAAAGCACCACTTTATTTGAATTAATAATTATTTAACAGCCAACCAAGGTCATCAGGGCTATTATATTAAGTTAATAAAATAGCCCTGATGAAGCTTGAGCTAAGCGAAACCTGGTTGGCTGTTAAATAATTATTAATTCAAATAAAGTGGTGTTTTACAAAGTGTGTTTTTTCATTTAATGTATATAAATAAAAAGGTAAATTAAGTCAAGCCCAAAAGGTCTCCTATGTTAGAGTTACTTGGAGATGGAGTTTTATTATATCTTAAAATTAATTTTAGGTGAGGAGGAGAGGAAGAGGAAAATAGAATAAGGATAGAAGATGTTCCAAAATAGATACACAAAATTACCAAGTTTTTCTAAAGTTAGTTGGTCAGATTTTTTAGCTTCTCTATTCTACGGCAGTGACCGGTCAGTGACTGAGTTGGCATCGCGTTTGGGTCCCACCCAGGAGTCGCGTGTTTGATTCCTCGGCTGGCTATGTCCTCCACAACGACACAAGCAACATTTTCCGCTTTCTGTGGTGGTAGTAGGAGATTTTTTAATATTGTCATGTTATTTTAACTCGACAATGTTTGTCTTTCTTTTAAAAAGAAATATAATTATTGTATTCGGCTATCACCCTTCAATGGCTTCAATTGCCCTTTTAACGAGCAATTAAATTATCATCGATTCAGGGTTAAGAATAAATTTGAATCGTATGCTTATTTTATTTTGAAGAGAAATATGAAAGGAGTGAGGCAATTTTGAAATTGATGAAGTTATTTCAGAAAATGCTTAAAAAAATGGCTATAATGTTAGAGCAAGACAAAATTTCAGATTGAGTTGTATGAACCATTGAATATTTAATTACATGTTATGTAAGCTGATTTTAGTTAGAAGTTGAAAAAATTAACTTAATAATTATACTTCGTTTGTAACTTGTTATTATAACGTTAAGTTCCGGTTTATTGTCAATTCGGATTCACAGTCTGGACTTTTTCTGGATTTTCGTGGACTCTTTGTTCTTAGTTAAGTGTATAAATTTTGTTTTATATCACGCAAGCCACACTTGTATGCCTTGCAGGTCATTGTGCTACATGTACTATACAAATACTTTTTAGAATATCAGGCACGTAGTTTGACTACCTAACCGAACCCTAATAAAAATTGTTCGGCGGCGGTGCTTTTACTTAACATATCCCCATCGGATTACAATTAAAATGAGTATTCAAACACTATCAC
Organism: Limnephilus lunatus; assembly: GCA_917563855.2. Classification (NCBI taxonomy): domain Eukaryota; kingdom Metazoa; phylum Arthropoda; class Insecta; order Trichoptera; family Limnephilidae; genus Limnephilus; species Limnephilus lunatus. The sequence goes on along the minus strand of OU830594.1, from coordinate 27,813,368 downwards.
ATGACCATAATTTTGCTCTTGAGTGAGATGTTAAATTTTAAATGCGTTTGTCGCTCGTTACTAGTTTGGGAGTGTGGTTGCCACCAAAATGATATAAACATAAAATTTATCTTTTTTTAAATTTGATTTCATGCATTCTTTGAGGGGGACAATAATCCAGGTTTTAAAAGTTTTTTGGTATTTCATGTTTAAAATTCATTATATTTCGCAATTAGGTTTTGCTTTTCAGCTAAAGTCAGTTATTTTTCTAATTAACGAAGTATGAAAATTAATTAGTGGTTTAAAGGTGCTCTCAATGGTAGGACCATATTCCTAATTGTCAGTGAATTTTCGTCAAAATTTTATCCACTGCGTAGATCATTTCCCGGTAGTAAATGCAATTTTCCAATTTTCGGCTTGCCGCTTGCCATTCGCGTATCCGAGCGGCCCCAGGAGTCGGGGGCCGTTCCTCTGCGTGGCGGCTGGTCCTGATTCGTCTGTTCCCGGGCTGGGGCGCATGCGCTGCACTGCAGGGCGTGCATCCCGCTGCAGCCGCCCCGGGCCCCCACGCCCTCCTTCCCCGCTCCCCATTTCTCGGGAACCCCGAAGGGGGCACCCCACGCCACGACAAGTTCGCGACGCCAATCGGTCTTTTGCGTCACATTGAGTTAGGCTCTTGGTCGATACGAACCAGGCGCCGGATTGCTCATGGACGCCACTTTCATATCCGTCATTAAAATTCCCGCAGTGGATCCTAATGTCTTCATTAAATTCCTGATAATAATACCAGTTTTTTTTATATACGCACATACTTACAGCGTTTGGTGTTTGACTTCTTTCGACGTCAATTTTTTAGCATACTATCGAAAAAGTATGTTTCTATGAGAGTAATTTTCCGGTAAAACATCAGGACTGAATGCAAAATCATAAGTACAAAACCATTTTAAATATTGCTTATGTCCCGTACTATTGTATAATTTTACGGGTCTACCCCTCCCCCGTAGGGTCCGGCGCCCCTTAAAGTGTCTGGGGGTCTGGGCTTCCCCATACCTTCACCGGCAGCGCCGGAGCCTTCACCCCACCCCCGCCCCTCCATTGCCCCGCGCCACCACCCCCTCCAGGGTTGTCACGTGAGCGCTCACTCCGCTGTCGCCAGTTGTGTCAGTGGCTGCTAGTCCTCCGCTCCGACCGCTCACTGCTCGCTCCCGACTATCGACAGTAGACAGAAGTGCATCATGTCTTGGCTTGAACAATTCTCCGCCGGTTAAAAGACTTTTAGTTTTTTTTCTCAAAGCTTAAAAAGACTTTTTCAAGTGCGAACATTAAAATTACAGTGAAAAAATATTGTGCTCCCAGGATTTATGCGCACTAACTATACCATCCACCGTCCTGAAGAACATTATTCAATGGCTTGCGTGAAAGTCAATACACAGTTTCCATTTTGGTGAGTTCATCTTTTCTTAGAAGTTTTTCACGAATAACATTAATTTGTAGATAATTATTTATAGATATAAATTATAATCGTATTTATTTAAATAAATATTTTTGAAGTTTTTCTGATCAAAAGGAAACCGATTTAATATTCTCTTAACTATCTTGATTTTTAATATTTTCCCCAAAATCTAAAATTATTAGTAGATAATAAAAATAATGCCTTTCTATTTGTATATTTGATAGATACTTGCAAATTATCGCGTTGTGATGGTCTTTTCAATTATTGATTAATGCGAAAGTTTTAGTCTTCATTTAAATCTTTTAAAATACTAATCGATTAACTTAATATTATAATGCGTGTCCAGTGGCTAGTATTTGTGGCAACCCTGTTTAAGCGAACAGCTGTTTTACGGATGTCAAAACATCCGACGCGACGGCCGCCCACGCTAGTGACGTCACGTGGGGTGACTAGGATTTTAATATCAACCCCAAACGAGAAATACATTCTTGTATATGTATATTGACCCAAATTCATAATTAATACTACTCTCCAAATATGTATTTTATAGATACCTATAGCTCGAAGTGAGGCTTTTCTTTAAGTAATTCTACTCAACTCAAAGAAAGCACTGTACTAAAAATCCTGCTTGTATAAAATAAGTAAGCATAACATAAACTGTAATAAATCTGTAATCTAAATCAAGACCCTAAAACATTTATTAGATTTGATTACAATATAACAGCAATTTTGAAAAAAAAAATTAATCAAAAACTTCAGCAATGTGTAATGATCCAGCTTATTGTAAAATATCACATGCTTAAAGGTTTTTAAGTTAGCAAAGTAATCAAAATCCTCTTAAAACTATTAATAAATATCATATTACTCGTATGCTTAAGAATAGTAATTTTCCTCTTTTTTAACTCAAAGCCGATTTTACGCTATCTTAATATATAAAACAAAGTCGGGTTAGTTACACTATTTATAACTCGAGAATGGCTGCACCGATTTTGATGATCTTTAATTTGTTGGATTTGTCTCCGCCCCGGAAAGGATAATAACTATTAAAACATCACAAAAATTAACGAAAAATATAGTTATTAAGAAAATTCTTTTCCCCATACATTTTGTATGGAACGAATTCTCATATTTGAAAGAGCTGCGGGCATTTTGTGATAAGTACCTATAATATTGAACTGTGCATGAATTCCAAAAATTCAAAAACGTCAAATGTCAATGCGCTAATTGTTTTGCTTTTGTTATTAATCGTGTAATGCGGCCCCTCTTTCTTACACACTAAGTATCAATAGCCGAAAATGAGACAAGCAATGAACGTATGTCTGCACCCAGCCTCGAACCAAGAATTAGACCGTTTAAAAGAAACTTAATAGAAAATATTTAATGGGAGGCAAAATTAAACTTCCTATGCGAGTTTAAAGGAAGAAATTACTGAGAATAGTTCCGTTTAAAATGTTTACGATTTTATAATATTTTTTAATAAATTCTAGGAATATGTTATAGTCAACCAAAAATAGGTGAATTCATTGACTAAATAGAACTGTGATCAGTTTGTATCAGTTTGTAAACCATATTAAAATTCGGAGGTACGATTTTTTTAAGGTGGGCGAAAAATATTCAAAACGGTGACCAAAATATCACGAGCAATCCGAGGAAAAAAATAAAAATCGCGCCGTCGCTCCAGTGGACAGTGGTTAGGATACGTTTATAGATCAACTAAGGATGTGTTCAAAAACGAACTGGGCATTTTAAAATCAAATGAATAATCGATAGAACAAGGTGCGCTGGATGCCAGGCGCTTTGTAAATCAAGTTTTTTTTCGAATGTAAATTACGATTTTGGCACCCCCTAAGACTGCCGCCCGGGGCAGGCGCCCCGTTTTGCCTCCCCTCCTAGATCCGACCCTGTCTGCACCCTTAGAAAGGAAAAATACAATATTTATAATAAATCTCTGAAATGAAATGTAGTTTAACGCACAGGAGGCCCTATGGAAAATGATTTCTCTCAGGACACTAACTGGATGTTATCTTAGGGGATGTTGTGTGCAGGGTTTTTTAAGGAAGGGGAGGATAGGAAGTTCTGGGAAGAAAAAAGGTATGAGGGGTGGGTAGGAATCTAGGGGTCGGTGTGTCTGGGAGTGACGGACGTATGAATCCATCCAATCCATCGCTCCAATTGCGGTGCAAGGCAATGGGTCAAGAGAGTCCGGCTAAACAGGTCAAAAATCTTCCCTCAGCCAGTCTCTCTCGATCCGGCCCGCCACGCAGCAGGTAGGCAGACGCATCCGCCGCCAAGAACCGGACAAACGTCACCCCATGAACCCGGGCACCCCTGCTAAATCACTAAACTTAGCGAACCACTTGGGGTGACCTATTGCAGAGGTGTTGGTTATCCAATAAATGGTTTCCGGGGTGGTGGCACCCGTACCCGCCTCCCGAATTCCCTTAAGTAAGTGGAAAAGTAAGAAAATCATAAAATATATAAATTGGTATACAACGCCATCTCTGATACTGTCAAAAACAAAAAACGGACTGTTGTGCATCGATAATTGCTTCATTGTGTAATTTTTAACTTAATGAAAAATTTGAATTTAATTAAATTTTATTGATTCTGAGGCGGCACGAAGTTCGTCGGGTCAGCTAGTTTATATATAAATAATACTATACACTACCTACATTAATTTTACAAAATTTCATCTTGCCTTTTTAATTATAAATATTTACTAAAAATCGTTAATAATAACCGAAATATATTGCGTAAAGATGACGAAATATCGTGATAATATTTTGCCTAACGTGTATGGCAGTTTTCCATCCATTTCCTTGGTTCAATTCGCCGCTATTGCCGACGGAACGCCTACGTGTATTCAGTGTACTGTGTGGCGAGTGGCGAGACTGGCAAGAGTGTGGCAAGTAGCGAGTAGCTGGGTTGGTAGCGAGTACCGAGAGGCCATTCGGGGTACCTACTTTATATTATTTGCAAGGACCGCAAATGACCTCGTTTTACAATAATTTTCGCGAATGCTTCAGATATTACAAAACTGCGGCCCGCTTTTCGTGTTCAAACGAAATTCTCTGTTTTTTTATGTAAAGTTTAACATATTTTGTATTTTCAACTTGTTGTAATTGCATGCAATAGCAAAGCATTGTGAGTGTTTCCTTATATATTGGCAAAATAATACATTCTTCTATTTTATTATTGTCGATAGATTTGTTGAGACTTCTGTTTACTGAAGCAGTAAAATCTCTCGGACGGTGAAATTTCTATGTATCTATGTAGCAACTCTTTTCAGCTCACAATGTTATTTGAATCATTTTAATAAGCTTTGAAGCACTTAAGTAGTTAAGTATCAAAAAATAAGTCGAGACGCCCTATTGTTACTTCATTTCTTTCAATGATGTTCAATAAGAAAAATACTTTTGAGAAGTCCAGGGAAAAACAACTAAATTATTTTTTTTAATGTTGGAAACGGATTGAATCATTTTGATATTAGGCATTCAGGTGCTCAGATAGCAGAACATACATTTATGATCAAATTAAATAAAATATCGCACGTACGCACCACGAAGTATGCCAAGTGCTCGGAGTACTGGTGTACCGAACACCAATTCTGGCTATGTGTCTCCTCTGTCTGCCTCCACTTAAATTATTCCCGTGTCAGTTGGCGACATTTGATGTTGAATCGGATGACAGAAGTGGATCGTGTATACAATCAAATTCGAACATTGGATCCGGTCCATTATTTATTTGGCTTCTCGTCTTTACACGCATTATGAATTTTGATTTGTTTTATTGTAATAGTTTATATCTATTATGTAGCTGTTAGCTGTTATATCCATAAAATCATTTTGTTGTATCTAGTTTGTTCTGTCCATATAATCATGTTGGTCTGTCCATTTAGCTACGTATATTTTGCTGTTTGTTCTATTCACACAATATTTTTTTTTGTTGTGGCTTGTTCTTCTCATTTCTCATTCAATGATTTTTCTGTAGCTTGATCTGTCCACAAAATCATTTTTCTGTGGCCTTTTCCATCTATAAAATTATTGTTTTAAAGCTTAGTGATTTTGGTGTAGTTTATTGTTAACATAGTGATTTTGGCGTAGTTTATCCAGTTCACAAAATAATTTTGTTATATCTTGTTCTGTCCAAACGATGTTTTTGCTGTAGTTTGTTCTGTCGATACAATAATTTTGCTGTAGCTTGTTATGTCCGTGCGATGTTTATGCTGTAGCTTGTTCTTTCCATACGATTTTGCTGTAGCTTATCTGTCCACACGATCATTTTGCTGTAGCTTGTTCCGTCCAAACGATGAATTTGATGTAGCTTGTTCTGTCCACACGATCATTTTGCTGTATCTTGGTTTATCTATCCAATCGTTTCGTTGTGGCTTTTTATCTGTTTAATTTATCTATATTTTGTTCTATCCATAATCCATACGATCACTGTGACTTGTTCTGTTAATGCAATATGATAAAATTGCAAAATATTCACTGTTCAGTTCACGAATGTGAACTGAACAGTGAATATATTAATATTAATATTCTGTGAACTGAACTGAACTGAAATCGAAATTCATAATTTTGTATGTTGTTTAAAGTAAATTCACTAAGAATCGCGCTATCAATATTCCGCGCTGCCAATATTTGGATTAAAAAGATACGTAAATACCTTTGGTGGTACTTCTTTAAATTATGAAGAAAATAGCTAGCTCAAATAAATATTTCAGAATACTGCTTTTTAGATATAAAAGCGACAAAATCTACCAAACTTACAATAAAATATTGGAAATTTAACAACGAGAACAATTAGTTAAGCGTTTTTATTAATTAACTAAAACAATGTTTGTCCACTGAGAATTCTTTTACTCCATAAAGGGAGCAAATTGTACCGTGAAAACTTTTTCAGGCGGTATCAGTGGAAACCACATTATTACCACAGTTTATTTATTATATTGGAATTGGAACTAACAGAGAGGTTAAACAATTAATGCATTTGAAGTTGGCTTGTTTTACCTTGCGCAATGAAAATATTTTGTTTCACAAGACTACATGTGCAGTACCTACAATTATTTTTTCTCTTACATTGATTGTTGTAATCATTTCTTTTGCTTTGATTTGTCATTCTATTTGCTTGTCATAATAATATACCTAAGTATTTTAAAAAAGGCACGCGTTTCTTAACACCAATGCCTTAACATACGAATGCTTTGTAATTTTCAGGAGCACCTTTTGTAAAATTCCTAGATCTTAGGTTCGTACATCTCGATTCTCTTTTAAAACGTTTGCTTTAATACGCCCGTAGGGCGTACAAACATAATACAAGTAGAAATTTTACACAATGTAGAAATCCCATCGCAACTTATAGTATTATAAAAATGCGAAAGTGTGTCTGTTTGTTTGTCCTTCTTTCATGTCGCGACGCGACGAAGTGACCGATCGACGTGATTTGCATTGGGATAGATGGAGAACTAGAAAGTGACATAGGCTACTTTTCATCCCGGAAAAATATTTCATTCCCGTGGGAAAATTCTTTGTGCAGTAATTTCTAATACCACGCGAGCGAAACCGCGATATATTAGTACTTACCTACATTTAATACATATCACTAGGTACGATAAATACATGTCTTGTTACATACGTAATGAAGAAATACGTAACAGTTTCTTTCACAACTAATTATATTTTTGCTTTGATTCAGGACGGAGGTTTTGAAAATATATTTAAAAAGTCTGTACATATTTGTATTGACTGTTCGGTGAAAAGGCGAGTGATATGTGATGTGAATAATTAGTGCTATTGTTGTCACAGTGGAAAAGATCTAAAAGTTAATTCGGGTCGGAATGATCTGACTTACGCGTCACACTCTATAAAACATTAAATTAGAAAATACACTATTACAGATTACAGAACGTATATCTGTATATTTATATATCATTGACAGCATGTGAATGATAAAGTATGTGTATAAACATATACGTGTGATGGATCACATACCAAGTAGTGTACGATGTATATGTATTGTATATGTATGTATTATTTGATATCGACGGTGACAAGGCCGTCATTAAATCGTTTCGAAAGGTAGGTAGTATCATCCTTGCCAGTTTTTGTACGGTATTCAAGACTACTTTTAGTAAATTCAGAACAATACGCGTTGAATAATCGTTGATGAGATCTCAAGACTTTCGACGCAGTGACGTAGGTACAGATGTTACATTAGTTTCAAGTCGATATTAAACCGACGTTCATGTGGAATGATTTGTGTCAGAAGCGAAATTTATATGTCAGGGTCAATAATGTCAAGATGAACACCCTGCCCAAATCACTCAAACCAGTAACCTGATTTTTATTCTTGAAACGATGAATCAGTACGACCTAAAATAATATTTATTCTAACTAACAATTTAACAGTAGGTACCTACCTACTCGTTCCTTTGAACCACATCTATACATGACCATCATTTGAGACTGTGTAAATAGTTGATATAATTCATTCCTGTTCACCTAGTTGTAAATATTTAGATCGGTAATTTATTTTATCTACAGAAGATTGTAAATTAACTTAAATATCTTAAAATAGAAATGGCTCGAAAGGTCGATTTGATATTATTCGGGTATATATCGCCCAGCCACCCACATTATTATAGTACGCTTGAAATGGCATCTTATAATAATTCAATAAACTGTTGTACAGCAGTTTGTCTTACATTTTTGGCTTTTTATCATCAATTTATATTATAAATTGTTCGTTGATCTATTTTTCAACAAATAGACTATTTTTTTAGGCCAGATTCAAGGTAACCACTCACTTTATCAGCCTACTAAGTCAAAGCGTTAATATATTATTTTGCTGTATTCTGAGCCAATTTACACATGATAGGCCAAGCCTGTTGCCAGCTTCTTCCTTTTTCAATCAGCTTCAAGCAGATTTACGTATAACTCCTTCTGCCTCTCAGGACCAGTCAGGCCATGTCAGCATTATTTTACCTACAAAATATTTAGGTAATAATTAAACATCATATACTCAAATGTCATACATCTAAACCTGAACAGAATAGAAAGAGTGCTGAGACCATTGTTTTTTTACATGAACTCCACAATACAAACATTTCACTCAGGGCCTATGTAATCTTTGTCGAGGGTATTTTTAAAGGAAGGAAGGATAGGAAATTCTGTGAAGGAAAAAGGTATGAGGGGTGGTTCGAAATCTAGGGATCAGTGTGTCCAAGAGTGACGGACGTATGAATCTATCCCTCCCGCTGTGATCAAAAACGATGGTTCAAGAGAAACCGGCCTCTCCCGATCCGGCCCGCCGCGCAGCTGATAGTAAAAATTACACTTCACCCGATAAGCCTGGCCACCTCTGCTAAGTCACTCGAACCACTTGGAGTGACCTATGACAGAGGTGTTGGTATAGTCCAATAAATGGTGCGGTACCCATACCCGCCTCCCAAATTAAATGTTCTCACTTAATTTCGGATATTTTTCAAGCTGCTCACCTAACTCAGAAATTCTCCAACCAATTCTATTGTCTAATTTAAGTCTAAGTTATTTGCAACCTACGATATGTAATAGTAAAAAGTGCTGAATATCAATATGATGAGGTAGGTACTACGAGCATTTAAATAAGCACTTCTGATCTTTATGCAAGTACTAAGTAAATGTAATGTTATCTTGCACCGTTTTTCATGACGTCTGTCTTCAGTCATATATGGAGTTGTTTTGTAATCCAAATTATGGAGACTGATTCAATCGTGAATAATCGATTACGTGTGGTTTTACCAGACCGAGGAGGTGTCACGACTCTCTGTTGACCTGGCTGTGTGGCTGACTCAACTATCCTGACTTTCACAATAGCCAAGAATCAAACCAGCGGATGTTGGGTTTCCGTAGTGGAGACGGGGTGCGCATAATAATGAAGAACACAAGCAACCTGGCAACACTAGGGGAAGTCCTGATCTTGTCAGTTACTATAATCGTACCGATTCCAGTGGAAATATTGGGAAACCAGTGATAACCTACCATTGGATAGAGAAGTGCTAGTATTAACCACCTGTTACGCTTAACAAGTAGATAATATGCAACTAAGATAGTAAGCAAACCTAAATATGCGTTTTAGGGTAAGAATGTGGTTGATAGGCCAATTTCTGATCAGTGAAAATGCTACGACTGCTGTGGTAGGGCGGTGAATATAAGACATAAACACGGGGTTCGCAGATTCAAACCCGGCATGGGCAATTGAAACGAAGTTCAAGACTCTATTTTTTTCATTGAACGAAGCTACATTTATTTAAACGACTCTAGACCCTACAATGTCCATGCATACGGGGTCAGTTAGCAGTATGCAAGTACATACATTATCATAATACAAAAGAGAAATAAATGTGGTAGCCCGTGGAATAATTCTTAATGAAACGAATTTATTCATAAAGACGCTATATTGCATATTTTCACCTATTTCCGGGTGCCAAGATCTCCAGGTGAGATTCCAAAACTTATTTCATTCAGCCATTCCCCAAATTGAGATGCCATATTTTCATTGTGCGAAATCACGTAAAAAACTATTTAAATTTCATATCATTAAAAGATTTCTGAGCACACCTTTGCACCAAGGTTGTCCGCAGTCAAAGATTGCAAATGAAAGTAAATAATTACTGTCGCGATGATGGAATTAAAATGGATGTTTCTTCGAAATCTCGAACGTCATCTCGCGTCTGACCTTTTCCAAGGCGAGAGAAAACGGGAGGTAATTGTAGAGTCCCAACCACCTTGTGGGCGGTGTGCAGCAATTTATGTATATACGTTGGAGTAAGCTGGTAAACATGTAGATGATACAAACACAAGTACACAGTCTCTCAGTCCCACATTGCCCAGCGGTTAGCAGTTGGTAATTAGGTGTGAGTTTCCTGGGGCGCCCGGCTGCCGCAATCCGCAATGAGCGCAGAAAGCAGAAGCAGAAAAAGCGTTAAACGCAACAAGTTGGTAGAAGTTAGTACAATTATTTGCTCGCTGCGAGTAATTCGGTAATTGTGCCGCTCCGCCCACCGTGTTCCTGATAATAGTTTTGGCAACGCAAACAGGAATTGGTTAGTGGTGAAAGATGTTACTTTTTTCCACTTGCGTGTCGCTGTATTTTTAAAAAAATCTGCTTCAATTATCATTTCGGAACGCACGTAGGTATTGCAGTATGCCTTGATCAACCGGCGGACGCAGAATTGGTTGCTTTTTGCATCTACACCTAAATCTGTTCATTTTGTATCTTAATAAAAATGCAAATAATCAAAAGGGCATTTCTCCTTTAATGGGTAAGCCAAGATAAGATTCCCTGATAAAGAATTGACTGAGTTAGTAGTGCCATCGAGAGCTCTTTTGCAAGAAGTCTTTCTGTTACGATTGTAAGGTGGACGGGTGAAGTAGAGGTTACAACGGAGCTATGAGCGGTATGCTTAAAGAAGTTCCATGATAACTCAACCAAATTGCATTTCAGCACCCCTTTGAAAAGGCATTAAAAGTGAAAAAATAGCCAATAACCTAACATAACGTAACCTATTTAACCAAGTTTTTGAAGTGAAACTTATTTAGCCTCGTTGTGATTTGGAATTCGTATGAAACGGAAATGACGCATCACAGCACCTGCGAAGCATCTAACTGCGCTCATTGGCCGCTTTGATTATATTGGTTGAGATATGAAACGAAAAATGACGCTGGGTCTGCGCTCATTGGCCGCTTGATTATGACCACGCACTTGTAAAGGCTCCTATTGGTTGAGATTGTGTTTTGTAAAATTTCGCTTCTACCGCGTGTGAACCGCACTCCTTTTTTTCATTACTTTTAATGACCTTTTAAAGGAATGATGAAGTTGTACATTATTCAGTTTTCCGGTCACCACTGACACTGCTAATATTTAAAACGATCATGTACGTTCAACTTCCGCTATAACCAACCTACCCAGAGTTTTAATATAACATATAGTCGTTTGATAATAAATACATTATCAATTTCCTGATACAAATTGCATAAATAAGCTACCAATATGGTCAAAATTTATGACCATAAGTTTTACCGTAACGCTGAGAGCGAAGCTAAATTACAGCGATTTAACTAATTCAACAATGGAAAACGCTGTCAGTTCCATTTTCCATTGAGCGTATTATCTGCGCCTGGTCCATTCTCAATCAGGCCAAACTTGTGCAAACAAGTTATTCTTTCTGACCAATTTGCTGGAAAAAAACTATTCAGCAGAAACCTGTTGGTCTAGTTCAGGCTTCAGACTTCAGGCGGTCAGCTGTTGGCTTCTGACAAGTATTTTTTTTTTTTGTAATAGATAAGCTATCAGGCTGACCTGTACCCCCTCGGTGGGTGGTGGGTGGTAGATCAGATGGTGGGTAGGCCGCACTCCGCACTTGAACACTCCCCAACAGATTATCACACTTCTGGCGACCTTTTTTATCATTATTTAAGTGAAAACTTTTTTAGCGCCGTGGTTTTTTTGTTTTTACATAAACTCCACATAGGAGGCCCCGAGGAAAATAATTCCTTTCAGTGTCTATGTCATCTTTGTGGATGCTGTGTGGAGGGTCTTTTTGGTAGTGGAAGTTCTGGGAAAGAAAAGGGTATGAGGAGCGGTTAGGAATCTGGGGATCAATGTCTCCAGGAATGACAGACGTATGAATCCATCCCTCCCGTTGCGGTGCAAGGCGATATTCTGAGAGAGTACCTACGGCTGGAGAAGTCAAAGGGACTCCATCAAGCATTCTCTCTCGATACGGCCTGCTATGCAGCTGGTAGGCAGGCGCATCCGTCGCCAAGACCCATACAAACCTCAACCCGTGAACCCAGGCACTCCTGCTAAGTCACCAAACGTAGCGAATCACTTGGGGTGGCCTGTAGCAGAGGTGTTTGGTTATCCAATAAATGGTTCCCGGGGCGGCGGTACCGATACCCGCCTCCCAAATTAGTTGTGATTTGAAACTCGATGAAACGAAAAAGCGACACTAAAAAGAGTCAAACACATACCTCGTAGGTTTTAGCCTACGAGAGAATGAGATAGTATAATCGGTCTCCTCTTTGTGCAGTGCTTCGTATCCCACTGATCTCCTTTTTGTGCGGTTCTTCGTAGCCTCCCCACTCGTGTCTACTTTAGTTTTCTGAAGGTTTCACTGAAGATGAATAATTAGCAACATGTAAGTCATCTCCTTGAGGCCCTCGTAAGTAATCTCACCGTTGTATTTATGTAGGATCTGGTCCAGCTCCCGATGAAGTAGTTCCTGGAAGTCCAGTTCCATCTCGTACATGGTGAAGCATCGTACACACGAAGAAGCCGAAAGCCTGAAACAGTTCGCTCATTGTTAGCGAACGGTCCTCTTCTTTTGGATGATGGCTTCTTGTAAATATTTTCATGAGGAATAACGAATTGGACATTATCACATTCCCCAAGTGAACGCTGTCAACAATTGATTTTTTTTTTAAATGAAATTTCTTTAGTCCTGTTGCGATTTGGAATTCGGATAAAACGGAAATGACGCATTACAGCACCTGCGAAGCATCAAACTGCGCTCATTGGCCGCTTTATCACGATGTCACTTTCCAAGGCTCCTATTGGTTGAGATATGAAACGGAAATGACGCTAAGTCTGCGCTCATTGGCCGCTTTGCTTATACCTCTTTCAATCTATTGGTTTAGATTGTTTTGGCAAAGTTTCGCTTCTAACGCGTGTGAACTGCATTCGATTTTTTTTTATTATTTAGTAGTTGAAGAGATATAAATATTTCTCTTTCTAACTAAATCCATTGAAAGGTATATAATATTATAACAATAATTCATAATTCTAATATTGGTTGAGGCGCGACGTGCTTTATACGTGCTATTCCTTGTTCAATATTCCCGCGATTCCTGATGCTTCAATTCAGTGGCATAGCTGGGTGTCTAGCATGGGTGGCACCCGGGGCGGATGTCACCCCCGGGGCGTGTTAAAACGCTAATTTCGATTCATAAAATTGGTCCATCCTGGGGGGGTGGGGGGGGGGATAGCTAGAGAATTTCAGAGATAAAAATTTCTCCACAAAAATAGGCTATTTTCGCCTATAAAAAGACCGTGCGACACAAAATTCGGGGCACTCCACAAGAGAGCCATAGAGCTATGAAAATATAAATAACAGACGGTGTTCATGTGTACAATTTTGGTGACAAAATCCTTCATACATTTTTTTACGGTTGAGTGTCACCCCCCATCGGGTGACGCCCGAGGCGCCCCCCCCCCCCCCCATCCCCTTACCCTGCGATTGTACTTATTGGGAAATTCAAATACTTAACTGCCAACCCAAACTTACAAACCATGCAATCGGAAATAAAATGGATTTCTACAAATCTACAAATAAACAACAAAAACCAAAAATATTTAAGACCCGGCTTTCTGAATTTCTTCTGATTTATGACGTTATTTCCTTGAACACTTTGTTTTTTAATTCTCAAAAGTTAAATGTTGTTTTTGAAGATAATATTTTTTTATTTGCTGAGCCGAAACGATAATTATATGAAATTTCCTCGATAGAAAAAAATCGTTTCATTATTAAAAACACCTTTTATTCTGGTATAATGTTATATGTACGAAAAAATTCACGATGTAACTTGAATGCCACTTTAGTTAAACTTTTACCGTGAGATTTTTTTCTATTTTAAACGAGACGTGTTTTATTAAATACTAGCAGACACGGCCACACATTGCTGTGGCTAACGAAACAATGCCACGCTATTACCCAACCTTTATAACCAACGCCATCTGTTAAATCAAATCCACTTACACGTAACCTTGACAAATTATATACCTAAAAACCTTCCTCATGAATCACTATTGGTGAAAAGTGCATTAAAATCCTTTGCGTAGTTTTAAAGATCTAATTGGGGAGCGACTTCATTTTATACTATGTAAAGATGTTCACAATTTTCGCTATTATAATCGTTTTTCAATATTAGCGCGCTCCCTCTAACATTCGTATTTATTTGGTTTTTACATATCTCCCTTTCAAACCAGGTCTTATTTTTTTTCACTCTTACCGCGGAGCCTTTATTAAAAATTACGAAAATCGCTTAAAAAAGAAATTTTGGATAGGTGCAATAATGTCTTTTACAAGAATTATTAGGTACGATACCAACATTTATAAAATTTGAGGTTTAAGATGAAAATAAAATCTTTTAATCTGAAATACCCAATTGTCTGAAAATCCCAACAATATCTTTCCCCGTTGCTAAACCACATATCATTGTGGGAAGTTTTTTTATTTTATTTATTTATCTATACATATAAAGTATATTTGAATTGGGTTTTTCGATGCCTTTTTCACTAGGAACGTGTTTTCAGTGTAACGCTTTTACTCCAATTATATCTTGTATTGTATAGATAAGGAACTCATTTTGAAATGTCGCAGGAAGATCTGAAAAAAAAACATGTTCACGCATTAGCATAATTTTATTAGAAATAATAAATAACACAATTTTCCTTTTTTAAACCTTGATGTTCATTCCTTAAGACACTTTTTGTAATGCAAAAACTTTTTTAACAGCCTTGTGATTTTAAACTCGACGAAACGATTTAACTCGATGAAACTCAACGAAAAATAGCGACACTAAAAAGAGACAAACACGTATATCTATAGGATTTAACCTGCGAGAGAATGGGATAGTATAATCGGTCTCCTCTTTGTGCATTGCTTCGTAGCCTCCTCGCTCTTGTCTAGGGACTTTAGTTTTCAGAAGGTTTCACTTCTACCGCGTGTGAATTGCACGCTCTCTTTTTATTAACTCTGTCAGTGAATTGATGCTTGGTGATTATATGTGTGTATCTAGTAATGTGCATATTTTTGTTTCAGATTCCAGAACAATAACCATTACCCTGAAAACTTTTCGTGAACCAAATTTTCTAAATGTAAGTACTTACATACCTACCTAACTAATATTTTTTAAAAGTTCAATGTAGTACATAATTTAAATTATTCTATTTGGTGAATAACTTCATATTTAATTGAAATTTTAAAATAACATCGGTATAACAGGCATTACTCTGGCGCATCGCTATATGCTACGTGTATACATTTGCGAAACAGAGTGAGCGTTCCTTTACCACAATTCGTAATTCGGCTCGCGCTTCGGTTCGTAAAAATGTAAACGCAGCGTTACATTGGCCAAAGTATTGCTCTTTCGTTAGCCACGATTTGTAATAATAATTATAATAATTTATTTATTTATACTGGGTTTTACAGATGTTTACACTTACATGAGAACAATCCAGTTATAAAACTCAGTTATTACACAATTATAAAAATCTATAATTACATACAATTAAATACAAATAAATACATTTAGAAAAACAAAAACATCACAAATAAAAATACAGAATTATATACAAGGTCACTCAAGTAACACATTGCAATGAGTGGTAAAAGACATATGAAATACGCGAGCATGCATAGAAAGACAATTCACACAACATAATTAGTTAGTACTTTTTAACAGCGCTAGAACTTTTTTTTTAAATCCGTACAAATTGTCAACGAAAATATCCACATCAGCGCACTCTATCTTGTTATACAGTCGACACATCTGGGTCAGAGGGCTAAAGTAGGCGATATTATTTTTAAATGTATTCATATGAAAAATGTTATGGCGTCTTAAACAATGGGAATTGGGGACATTAATTTCAATACTGTTAAGACATAATGTAGTATCAAGATGGCCGTGAATAATTTTATGTAAACATATTAGATCAGTCAATTGCCTTCTAGTTTTAAGTGTATCAATCTTGAAGTAATCACGACGTACATCGTATGATCTGAGATGGTCGTGTAGTCCACATTTGAAGGATAACATTCTTAGTAATTTTTTTTGAACTGATTCTACAATGTTTTCATATTTGCAGTAATGTGGATTCCAAATAGTGCTTCCATATTCAAGTTTACTTCTAATTAAGGCATTGTAAAGTGTTAGAATTGATTGAGGATCTTTGAAAGGTTTACATATTCTGTGAATAAATCCCATCATTTTTAATGATTTGCACTTAATGTTGTTAATATGTACATCAAATATGAATTATAATGTATATTCTTACCAGGTTTTCAATATAAAATATAAATCTCTTCGCACATGCGTTTTGAATAACTTTCGCCAAAGTTAGGACAAAATTTAATTAATTTTCACCATTATCCGTACGTTTTCCAATGCTGAACTAGCGATAGCATTCCTCTTAAAATTGCGACGCAAGCACTTGCTGGCGGAGCGTTCCGGAACTAGCGTTGATGCCGCCAATACATTGTTCAAATGCGCCACCGCACAACATTCTCATTTCATCCCTTTGCTATCTCCCGTCATAAAATGTGATGTATTTATTACCAGACTTGCCAAACTAAGTTATTCGTACATAATAATATATATTGAAAAAATATATTGTTTTTAAAAGAGAGAGGTAGTCAAACAGGTGCGGCAGATAGTTTATCACACCTTGCTTTCTCAGAAATAAATGAATAAATATTAGTGCATTGTGCATGAGTTGCTATGTGGTGTGGTTGGAATTTGTTGACATTTGGTATTTTAATACGCGTGATTATTTCGTAGAAACAGTGTTATAATCGCAGCTGTAGTCATGCAATGAAAAATAAATAAAACTTGTAGATTAGACACTGATCTTGAAAGCTAAAAATCGTAATTAATTATTACTTTCTTTCTTTCATTATGACAGTGTTTATTAAAACTTTTGTTAGCAGTGAATAGTTAAGTTAGGTACTGCTTTATAAGTTAGTTTAAAAAATAAAATTTAAATGTTCTGCAAGGTTCGCCCACCAATAACCTACATACACCCATAAATAAACCAATCCCTAGATCGATACCTTCTGGACTTTTCTATGTAAAAAAAATTGTCCTCAAATCGATAATGGATGTCCTCAACTCAACTCCTCAATGGATATATTGAAAGATGAACCATAAATGAACCACCCCAGACAATATAATGGGACTCAACCTTCTCCATTAATCTTCTCAATAAAAATGTTTGATAGCAGAAAAATATCAAAATGTTTCCTCAAGACTCCATCTGACAAAGCGCTTTCCTGAGGAAATGAGCTTTACATCCTTTTTACAACTCATTTTCTCAGAAGGAAGTTTTGTCAGATGGAAACCTGTTATCCTGAGGAGATAAAAAATAAAGCATATATAATTTTGTAATAGGTAATTATTATGGTTTTCTATAACAGTAACGAATTTCAACATTTTTCTGCTTGCATTAGAAAACTGAAAAACTCATGGGTCATGTCCAAATACTTTTTTTTAATTTTCAAAAAGACAATGGATAAACAAAATATAAAAACACGGGATCGGTTCCATCGATGAAATGAGCACGACTAGCTCTTCCAACTGACCTGGCGGTAGCCATCCCTCTCGTTTTTATTTAAAAGAGAAAATCGAGAGAAGCCCTACATATACTATCTGAATCTATTTAATTGGATTTAATTAAATTATTTCATCTACAATTTTGGCCCCCCTCTTAAACGAGCATATATAAAATTTTACTAACATCAAACATTTTAAAAGTTTTAACGGTATTTCTTCTTTACGAAATATATTTATCAAAAATAGTACAATGGGAATGAGAATATATATTTGTTGACATGACGCCCTTTTCAAGTATTGAGCCTTTTTTAGTAGTTATCCGCACAAAAATATAAGACTACATAAACACAAAACACAGTGGCAGGACAACTACTTGCTTACATTAAGCATGTCATCACTACTACTGATTTTTCGGGGGTGTGCGGAAAGAATGTTACATTGTAAACAAGTTGGAAGTGACCTAAATATGCATCAGTTCAGATCTCACTGAAAGATAAGAATAAATGTATTATTACGGAAAAAATGTAGAAAGTACAGAATAGCAAAGCAAGCGTACTGAACGTGTTTTATTTTTGCTGCGTCCTGGTCCAGTCCATGGAGAAGGTACATCTACTTCTTGTGCTTTCTCAAGTACAGCGGCGCCACAGAAAGGCGGAATACGTCAGCACCCCACATGTGCAGCCCCCCCATCTCCTGAAGTGACCAGAGTCGGATCTAGGGGAGATGGGGCAAACCGGGGCACCTGCCCGGGCGGCAGTTTTAGGAGGCGCCAAAATCGTAATTTATATGTTTGATTAAAAAAAAACTTGATAAAGTTGTTCTATCGATTATTCATTTGATTTTAAAACGCCCAGTTGGTTTAGTATCCTCCGTCGATTTTGAAAGCGTGCATAACGTACTTTATAGGTTTTCAAATTGGGATATAAGGCCAGTAAGGGCAGAAGAAGACCCAGAGAAAATGAGATGATGGCACAGTGAGGTCGTGAGCTGGTAAAATAAATATGTTCTAAAAAGACAAAAAACATGTTAATCAATATTAAATGCTGATAGGGTAACTAAACTGTATTGTAATTGCAATTATTCTGTTCTACAATAATAATAAAATAATTATTACAATGATATAAATATCTGTAGCTGTACCCACATGTACTTTGGTTACGATCAATCCTGTTTACACAAGGAAAATTCGGATATAGGTATTTGTCTGATTTCAGGATGTGTGGGTGAGTACCTACCGCATTATTTTTTAGTAACCTACTACGCATTTTGCATCAGTCATTTCGCAATAGTATTAGCCACAAACATATGCAAGAGTTCTGACAATTGGGTAATCAATATATTCAAGTCTGCCTACTGCACACTGCCCTGATATTGACTTATTTAGGAAGCATGTTCACATTTGCGTTGCACCCAAAAATAAACGGTTGCACTACCGGACATAGAATAACAATCCCCTACCGGATATTATTTCCGTTTATCGGTTCACGTAGCTTCTCTTTCTGTTACAGGGGTCGCTTATGGTAGAAAGCGAGAGATATCGAGAAATCAAAATTACAGATCTATCTATAATTCAGCTTCATCTATAAGAAAATGGTTTGTCAAAAGGCAGTTTCGAGGTCAGAGCGGAGTTATACGCTTCTTCTTTTCTCGTATAGCTCGTCTCGACCCCCGGTCTATTTGGCCGGAATTCACATGAGAGTAAATAGATGATTTGACATACCGCAGTAAACTGCGTACAATAATAATACATATTCAATTCTAATATTCATCAATAGATTTTTACAATTTTATACATTTGGTTCAGTTATCATTGATTCTATTGACGAAAAAGGCACTGCTCAGCTATACATTCAGGATTTCTCCCAGAATGCAGTAATGCCTCTAATATAAATAATAAAATTTAATATTATTATTTAGCAAATAATATTTATATTAAAGTTCTCAATAAATAATATAATCACAAAAACAAGTAGGGAATACCCCTTAATTATAAAATCGGTCAATATTAAGATGTGCGATCGACTGTGCAGACTGCAACCATTCGCCGCAGAGCTTCTTGAAGCACTGCAACGATATCGATATTCGATAGACAGTGGTAGTTCATTTCAAAGTTTTCATGATGAATAGCGGTTGAATATGAAGATGGTGAATATTATGAATACATATACAGCAGCTTTGTATCTGGGGTGAACGAGTAAATGGTCTCTTTGGCGTGTACTGTGTGCTTGAGAGTCACGGGACATATTTGTTGTCAGTTGGAGTACATCTCAGGCTCTAAGATTGCCACTGAATTGTCACTTCTCGGTACATTAATAAAACGTGCGCTCACTTTAACGATTAACTCGATTCTAAAGACTCATTAATAAATATTATTTCTCAACTATAATAACAAGCCTTGATCAGTTTAATAACATGACGTTGTGCATTAATCTTATCAGCCATTTGTTATGTATTTTACGCATTGCCACGTGTTTTAAATCACTCGATTGTGGATAGGTATGCATATAAAGTTGACAGCAATAAAATATTGTCTTCTGTGATCTATTCTCAATTTAGGAGGCATGTCACTCCTCTGTCATAGGTCATCCCAAGTGATTCGATAAGTTTGGAGACTCAACAGGGGTGCCCGGGTTCAAGGGGCGAGGTTTGTTGGGATCTTGGCGGCGGATGCGTCTGCTCCCCAACAGCGTGGCAGGCCGGACCGGGAGAGACTGGTAGAGTGAGACCTTTTGACCTCTCCAGCAGGACTCTCTCAGAAAATCGCTTTTCACTACAGTGGGAGGGATAGAAACTCCTGTTCACACTGACCCGACAGATTCCTACCTACCTCTTATACCTTTTTCCTTCGCAGAAATTTATCCTCAGAACAAGTGATACAAGTCCAAACAAACCTGTGCCCCCTGGTGTACGGGTCTCACCGGGACAGGAGTGCTCTTGGCTGGGATGGTACAATCGTATCGTATCGTCTTCAGTGAAATCTATATGGGAACTCGGGGTCATATTTGATCCCAAACTTACTTTTTCAGTTCATATAGTGATAACAAACTCATCATCGTGTTGCAAACTTCCTGGATCTGAGGTAAGAACAAGTTCCTACCTAAACCATTTTCCAAAGCGAGGAAATGACATCGATGTTCAACTGCATTATAAGAGGAAAACTATACGTTTCCGTTATTTGAATCCCATTCCTTGCCAATATTGAAAACAATTTAAATTTCTATATATAATTTCGTCGGTTAAGAGCGACAAGTGACCGACTAACATTTATGCCAAATTGAGTTTTTAATACTTCTAAAATTGGTGGCAAAAATGACAATGGACATTGTGAAGTGATTAAACAACACATTGTGTAAAAAAAAATTATATGTTAGTTAACTTGTTGTGTTATTGAAAATTCTTATAAAAGAATTTAGTTTGAATACAGTCTTCTTTGGTGTGATTTCCTTTGAACTCTGTGACAGAATCATAAGGTAAAGGTAACTTCATAAACTTATTATGATTCTGTCTATGAGCGCTCCATCGTAATACCTCTTTGTACGTGTATACTGCTTTCACTGCATCTTTATTGAGAACGAGGAAAGTTTAAAACAAAGTACCTATCTACGGTATGTCTTTATCTTTATAATGGCTCTAAACATATTTAATTTCTTTTTAGATTCCTTCGTTTTCCTATCTTGTCCCCCACATCACTATGACCTTAACTTGCTGATAAGTGTCGGAACCACACACCACTCTGCCTATAAAGTTTCGGATAACGGCCGACATTAGCGTCACCTTGCTATCAGGTTATTCCATTCAGCTGGTAACAACTGGCCTGGTTAACAATTAAAACAGATAAAGCATTCCGCAGCAGTGATAAGGGGAGATAGCGCTGAAGAGGGGGGGGAGAAAGAATTCCTTGCGAATTTCTCACGTACAGTAAATTTTGAGTTCTGTCGCTGAGAGCTATGGTGTTAAATGTTCTTGCTTTTACCAGCTAAAACAAGCTTTTATAAATATTACTCTGGTAAATTGAATTTGTACTTTTATGAGCGAACTGTCTATTCCTAAGAGAATTATACTTCCATGGTCTATTCTCACGGGCGCGGGCGATCGAAAATGTTTGAAGGTACTGAGAAAGAATGAGAGAGAGAGAGAGAACGCGGGGAAGTTTGGCCTTGGGTTCCTAGGAACCACAACGCCACCCAAGGGTTAAGGCTCCGCATCCAAGCTCAAAAAGAAGAAGATGGAGAGATATGAAATTACGAATGTAAGAAGAGCGCGCTAATATTTGAAGCGATACAATCGATGTGAAAATTGCGAAAATGTTTAATAAACAGAGCTATCAACGATATTCCTATTAGTAAAATATAAGGTCCTGCTACAAGCACCGTCACCGTTAAACGTGATTTTTTGATAATGTAAATGTAAAAAGGAATATGTACCACCAACAAAAAACATTTAAAAAAATCTCCGTCTGTCACTCGTACGACCTTGTGTTTCCAAGATAACTTGCCTAATTGTATTGGCATTTCGTACCAACAGCAATTGTGTGCATATTTTTACTATACGAGTATTAAGTAATGTCTTGAAGCCAGATGGGCTGAAACATAAAATAATTAAATGCATTGGCATCAGTAAGAACAAGTCTCACTTCAATATTTGACATTTGAGTGACCCTTTAACGACGATGGTCGTCTGATAAAAACCGGTCCAATTCTTTATTACCTCAACCGCCAGTTCCAGTTGTGATAAGCTTTCTGGTTGCCCTTTGTTAAGTCTGGTCATGGTTATAATACTGTATACTAACTTACTACGTACGCACATTCACGTGGCTAGCTACCTTCGAATGAATAAGATATTTACAGCCGTTGTTCCCAACTTTTCGATCGACCATTCTGAGTCTGCAATCAGCTAAGCGATTTGTAAGTATTTTAAAGGTAACGCTCGATTCGCGTTGTTCCCACATATTTTATCGTTGATTATCTTAAGTAACCCCGCCCACTTTCATAGGCTTCAAAGCAAAAACTTTCGATGTTAAATTAATATTAAAGCGTTAATTATTGTATTTATTATTAAGAGTATATTATAGGGGCAGAATTGTAATTTGCTGAAAAACGGCTCTCTAAAACGGCTTAATACTACCTTTCGTGTGTCATTCTTAGACTTGATATTTTTTGTTACCAAATAATGGACTTTTATTTTTCAATCTGTTTATTTTTTTTTGTAATCGATGTAGGCATTTGACCATGAAAAATAAAAACATTGATACACCATTCAACCCACTTTTAAAACTTTAGTCTATGATTATCGCGTAAATAATGATTTTACACAATATTTTAAATTTAAAATATATACATAATACACACATCTGTAAAAGTACGGCCTCTTATTATCGTTATGATATCTGTGAATATTGATAATTAAATAAATACTTCATTTTTCACCAAAATCGAACACATTTCGTAGCTTCTATTCATTCCGGGCTAGAATCTCCCGTTGGCAGGTAGGGAATCTGTACGCTCCTCGTTTGACAGCGTATATATTTTGAAAATACGGGCGAAATGTTTTATTAATAGCTTTAAACATAGAATACCGACTCACTTGAACCACTGCAGTAAACTCAGTAAGCTACAAAAACAGGAAGTACTCGAAAATTCTCTTTTTTAGTCTAAGTTTGTCGAATTGTATTTTTTCAACCGCCATATTGTATAAATCGTTTAAAATATAACATTTCATGTGCGTTATACTTCCGAAAATGGTTTGTGCGATGTTCATATTGTTCCATGCGTGTGGCGACGGGCACGTTTTGCAAGTATGTGTGAGAATTCAATGCTGCGTACACACACACAGCTATAATATATGTAGCGTGACGTATTTCGGAATATCAGTATTAGTTCATTTGTTTGTGTCGTGGACATTCATTCACTCGTCGAACATTTCTCCGTAGGTACATTATGTACGCTGTGTTTGGTAGTAGATACAAAAATTACCTTATATGATTAGTATTAGTATTAAGTATAATAGACAAAGAGACAAGATAGGTAAACCCTACGTCATCGAGTATACGAATGAAACTACTTTGTAGTGATAATGGACGTTTATAAAACCTTAAAAAAGCTGGTCTGCCGGTGCGTCTTTTGGCAGGAGCCGCGCTGTCACGGAAATAGTCAGTGATTTTTTTCGAAAAAATTACGACATCAAAACAACGAGAATAATAAAAGTCGATTAGAAAATGAGAAAAAAGCAGGTCTGCCAACCGACAGCCTGGCACGTTCGCAGGCAGCCGGCGTCAAAGTGGGGTAAAAAATAGTAAATTTTACGTCATCGAGTACACGAATTAAACCAATGAATAACTATAGTCCAGATCATTTCATTTAAGAATTTCTTGGTCTGCCGACCAGCAGCCTGGCAGCTTTTTGGGTACGACTTTAAAAAAAAAAAATAATAATTTTTCTTTTTCTGAATTATTATTTTTATTTCATTATAGTTTTAAATTAGAATGCCATATTTTTTTAAAATAAGCCAAAACCTGCCGCGGTGCCCCTCACTGCTGTCGCGTGTCCATATTTTTGTACAAATTTATAATAATAATAGTCATTTTAAGATTGCCAAAATAGTCCATACTAGTTGGAAGTTCGAACAACCAACGCACCGTCGCCGTAAGAGCTGTGTTCATCCGTAAAACGACGTAAATTTCCGAACCTCGTCCGTTTCATATCGGTTTCGCATGCCCTGCTGCATCGATTACATCGAACACAAGATCGAAACTAACAAAAAACTGTAATCTAGATCATCCCATTCATGATTTCCTTGGTCTGCCGACCAGCAGCCTGGCAGTTCAAAAATAAAAACACCATAAAATCGACTCCAAATGTGAACCACGAGAATAATTACGAAGCAGAATATGTTTATAATAAACTGTTTTTATTCAATACATAACTACGAAATACATAATCACGAAACAGAACTTGTTTATAATAAACTTTTTTTTATACATTAAATAATAATATTATTGAACATTTAAAAAAAATAAAAAACGATTGTGCAAGACCACACGACTGAAATAAAATTTCACTTATCTTATAAAAGAACATATGACATTGGGGTGACATAGACGTTGACATTCCAGACAATTTGGTTTGTTGCATTTCACACAGTAGTACACACTCAGGCGTCTTTTTTTCGCTGGGCAAAAGTTGCCCCGTTTTCTTTTGCATGCTTCGTTTCCTTTTTTAATAACATTAATCACCGTTCGCATCGATCACTGTTCGCATCGATTACCGTTCGCATCACACTTTTCGTAACGCATTCACCAGTTTACCCCCAAGTGTCGAGCGTGCGTAAAGAAGTTTTACTTTTAAAAAATTATTTATACAATGCATAAATACGAAATACATAATTACGAAGCAGAACTTGTTTATAATAAACTGTTTTTATACATTAAATAATAATATTATTGAACATATAAAAGAAATAAGAAATTAAAATGGAGTTCTACAAAATAAACTTAATAACAATAAATGCACCACGAGATTCCAAACGTCGCGTCGGTAGTTTATAATGGGAGCTGCGTGAGTGTATACGAATGACGTGAACTATGGGAAAAAACCATCAACAAGCAAATAATGAAACATTCGTAAAAAGGATCATACTAAATATTCTACCAAAATAATAAGTTCCATAAATTAAACACACTTTGTTATTGGTTTGGTTTTTACTTCGATATTTAAAAATATTGTGCACGTCATAACATAACACAAGTTGAATGTTGAAGTTTTAAAATTCGCGATGGCATTACTACCGACATCTAGCGATGTAATAATTAATACATTTTGACAGTTTTCGAATTCGGCCGTGGCTAGTACATCCCTTTAACACATATAATTTCTTTTAAATACTGTTATACATAAACTGGCATTTTATATTTTTTAAACAAAAGTATAAAATATATTAAAAATAAGGTGTCAGCTTGACCTTTGCCGCGCTCGCGTCTGTACCTCATGGCGTTAGCGCCACTCTGTTGACACTTTTTTATAATTTTGCTTTGCTCAGTCGAGCTTAATCTTAAGCAGTGTTGAGCCTTAGTTTCGGCTTAGCAGTTGATTATTCAGCTTAGTAGGATTGGGAACAGCGGCCGTTAGTCTGGTTCGCTGGAGCGATGTTCATTAAAATATACATATAATGGATTAGTGTCTAACGGCGTAAAAATCTTCAATTAAAAGTGTGTACAAACGATTTAAGAATCTTTTATAACTGGTCGTATTATTATTAATTACGTCTACATTGCCATCCTTTACCATTAAAACACTGTGCTACCCCCACATCTTGAACATTACTCTTTTTCTTTTTGATAATCTCAAGATTTATTATTTTTCAGCCACTTACAAAGACTTTTCTTCTTCATTGTAAGTTCTCCTGCGTCCAGCTTTGGAAAATGGTATTTCTCTAGTAATGTCTCCAGTTTAGCAGATTCTTGGTGAATCATCCACACGAATCGTGTCTTTTCGCTTTATATCTTCGTTCTTTTTCCCAATAAAAGACTTCATTCTGTGATATTTTCAGTAGGTACCAAACTTCCAACAATCATCTGTTATGGGCTTCCGACACTATCAAGCGGCTTGATGGCTACACGATCAAGCGGCCAGACAAGAGGCATAACACGCATCCGCATTATAATTTTTTATTTTATTTTTTTATTCAATTATTTACGGTATAATAATTTACATCTTAATAATAGTTTACATCTTGGAGTTATTTACTACCCTTTCATTTCAAGCATTTGCTTGTGTATGGAAGGGGAGTGTACAAAAATGCAATCATTAGTTAACGCTTAAATAAATAATTAATTGTACATGTATATATGTCATTGTGTAGTAAGCGCAAGTTGGTACGGTGGAAAAAAACAAATGTATATTATATATTTACTGTAGTAATAAATTGACATTTTTACTTGCGTTACAACTAAGTAAATATGAATTAGAATGAATACGCATGTTAATAATAATAATTATTATTATTGGATGATTTTTATAGCGCCATTTTCGTGAGAAAATCACCTCAAGGGCGCATATGTATATTTTGAAAAAAAAGAAAGAATGTTACGGAAAATAAAGGATATTTTTATATATAGTACTTAGTACTCATTAAAAATGAATTTAATGAAAAAAAAAGAAATATATAATATAATAAGAAAGAAATAATATAACGAAAGAGAAAAGTCCCAATAAACTAATTTTTAGTAATTTGTCAATGTGTGGTTTTACTGCTTTTAACGTTGAAAAAACTAATTTTGCTTAGTTAGTTTAAAGTAGATATCTACATATTTGTTTGTATATATAACTTGTACATGCACACATTCATGCAAATGCATAAACATAGGTACACACACATTTTAGAAATTAGGAAAAGTGTTAATAGTCAACTAAATATTATGGTTACCCAAATTTATTTTTGGAAATAGCATCTCGTAAATTTATTTTCACATTAATACCCAGGTATTGAATATTTATTTTTGGTTATTTAGACATATTTTAACTTTTTTATTATTTTGTGTTAAATTGTGAAAGTTTTTAATAATTACTTAAATTCATTTAATTACATTTTTTTAAATAATTTTATTTATTTTATAAAATAAAAATTTATGATACCTAATATCTTATTAATCACCGCTCATTAAAATGTTTTTGTCTAAAGGTACTTATTTGTCTATTCTTAAAAAAAATTGCAACAAGGACGTAGATTATGACGCCAATGCTTGGTGCAAGCGTTGTAACCGATCAAAATTCTTGGCTCAAGCAAAACACCACATGCTTGGTTCAAGCCGCTTGATAGCCGCTTCCGAAGCCCTTTCGTCGTGCTACGTAATTAAGTATATGGCATAAATTATGCCATATACTTAATGTAAATTATCATAATCCATTGATGAGATTGCGGTAGTAATGATAATGTCGGCAGCCTTTGATTTGCTCCTAATTCAATCTCAATTACTATTTCTACTATCTTCTAAGAAAATACGTGGTATGACTCTTCCCATGACCCTTTGTATGTTGGCCATTTTTGTCAAAACATTCTAGGTGAGGGTCAATGTTTTAACGCTCCAAACGTTGGTAGGTGGGTAGTATATACCTACCTATGTTTATAGTAAATACAAATTATTATTCCGAAAAGGGAATTATTCATCGTATATACCTGGTATTTCATCAAACGACACAGAAGTGTTTTAAACTTAGTGTCTCTGAAAGTTCAAGAAATTATCATAATATTCTTTGTTTTATTATATGTGTGCTTGATAGGCCAACAGGCGTCATTATGATAATTTACTCAAATGCACGAGTGATAACTTATCACGTGAATATAGCAGTCATACAATAATATGGCACAATTATATTTTTATACATTTTTTAAACCTTTATGAGTATCATCGTGCGTGTCAAGCATGCGTGAGAATCGATTTTATTCGAGGCTTAATCTCTTCGTTCATTGATTCTTTGAGTTCTAACATGCCTTTAGTCGTATCTTTCCTTTCAATGTAACTTTTCTATGTAACTATTTCTTCTTGTTGATTTTGCATCATATCGTACTTCAATCCATATCGTTGGTAAATACAAAATTTAAACAAGTCAACATACTGCACTACATAGGTCACAACTTGGTTAATATTTATTTAGCTTCAAACTACGCTCCTTCGTTATACAATACACTTTTCAAAAAAATAGAAAACATGGGTATCAAAGAGAAGGAACTGCAACTATTAAAAAGTTATATTAGTAATAGAACACAACAAGTAAAAATAATAACATACTAGCAAACCACTCCCGATTACATGCTTCCTTATGGAGTACCACTAGGAAGCATACTAGGGCCCGTTCTTTTCACTATTTACATAAATGAACTTTGTAGCATGGAAATAAACGGTGAAATAGTTAGTTATGCAGATGACACAGTTTTACTCTTTAAATCTAAGGATTGGAATAATGTATTTAACATAGCAAATTTAGAAATCACGCCAGTGAAAACATGGCTAGACTCAAATATACCTACTCGTACCGAAAACAAAATTTACAACTTAGGTATACAGTATAAACAGTACAGGACAACCAAAAAACAACACAAACACCATAAAAATACACGAATGTTTAAAAACCAACATCTGCAAATGCAATTCTCTAGAAAAAACAAAACAAATAAAGTATCTAGGAATCGTAATTGGCCATAACCTTAGATGGACACATCATCTCAAACAAATCACAAATAAACTCCTCAAAACAATACACATTTTCCTAAACATAAGAAACATATATAAAATAAAACAAATGAAAACAATATATTTTGCACTTTGTCAGTCAATAATAGAATATGGAATAATTATCTGGGAGGAGCAACAAACTCAGCTAGAAATCGCGCAGAAAACGATCTTAAAGGTAATAATTAAAAAACATGGACTGACTGATACAAACCAAATATTCAACCGTTGTGACGTACTAGATATACGCCAATTATATGTTAATACACTGCTAAACTACATTTTTGACCAGAAAAACAAATTTCAACAATCTCAAAATATCACTAACAGACCAGTTAGACAATAGTACAAAAATAACATAGAAACTCCTACGTTAAATACAAGCTTTGGACAAAGGCTCTATAAATATCATGCTATAAAAGCATTCAACAGTCTTACCCTAAAAAAGAAAGAAAACAAAAATAAATTCGTATTCAAAATTACAAAATGGATTAAAAAACAAAAAGATAACAAAATAAGAATAAAAGACATACCTACACGTAACCCACAAAACCAATATAAACACACATCACTCACAAACACACAACACATTCAAAAAATATATACCGATTTTAATTTTATTTAAGTAATAAAATAGTTCATTTTACCTTTAATTTTACCTTAATTATAAATTTGTATTTTTAGTTTATTTTGTTTTATAAAACGGAGGCCTCAGCACAGGTGAGCTACCCAGTGAGGCCGACGTTGCTGCATTGTATTTAAAATGTAAGATATTATATCAAAATAAATACATAGGTACATTAAGGTTAACCATACACGATAATCGAGTGTTCGTTTATATAGCAATTCTATCCAAATCTTCAAACCCGAAAAAACATTATGTGCCTACCTACCAGCGCTGTGAAGATATTTTTATTAACTCTTTTTAAATTATGAGCTGCCTTCGTATGATTGAACCTTGTTCCCAATACCAAAACTGTATATTTTATGGCATGTCTAAAGTTTAAAAATAAGATAAATCATCGTAGCAGCCATCTCATATCTCTTGTGATAACTAATTTGATCGTTTTCTTTGCTTACAGGTGGAAAGCTACCGTGACAAGATTACCAGGAAATAAGCTTTTGGAAGTTTATGGGACAAGGGTTGGATCTCGGACTCTCAACTCAACATTCAACAAAACTTTCCCCAAGACACAGTTGTTGCTAGGATTACTATTGACTGTGGAGACTTAGCCCAGTATTTGACTCTGGCACAAACTACCGACAAGACGAGTTCGTTTACTGCACACTTACACTTGGGCTTCCTCGGATAGTTTCGTCGTGAATGAAGAGCTCATTTGAATGTAGGTATTATCCCCTCTTTCCTAGTATCATGTATTTTTTAAGCCATTTGCTCCTATTGGGAAATATTTTCGATAACTTTAAACTCAGCGAACGCAATAGACCTGCCACTGAGAACTTTAATCTTCATTGAAACCTTTCTATTACACTCATCACTTGTGAGAAAGATAAAGCTGTTACCACAGTTCTATCAGCGACACCTTTAGATTTTACATTATAACATTTTCGTAAATATTACAGAAAAGATTTACGTTTTTCAAAACTAATATTTATCCAGTTGATTCGTGCAAAACTAGTTCTGAAATTCAGCCCCATTCCATATAATTATTTGCAACCACCTGAGTAAATATCTTTTCCTCCGCGGATGCCATAAATCAAATGTACCTCACGGGTACCGCGACAGACCTTGCACATTTTAAAATGCATGCCCCGTATTGGAGATGGCCGATGCAATATAATGAAATGCTCATGACGTTTATGGGCCGTCTGGCTTAAGGATTTGCATACAATCTCACGGGAGATAATGGGATGCCATTATTCTTGAATGTTGCCTAAAACTATGACGCAAGGTTAGACTATCTGCAGGCAGGTTTCTTCTACCCGACAGCTAACGGACAGGCACTAAACTCGACAAGTATAACTAAATTGAGAACAATGCATCCAACAGTTTCTTGTACAGTTTGGCGAACATCAAGTGCATATCTGGGCATTCGCAAATATGAATAATTCGATATTATCGCACAATTGAAAAGTGTGAAACAAATAAATATTTTCTTTTTCTAATAGTTACTACTCGATATCGTCAAAGTTTCACCTTTCAACACTCTTTGACAATTTTGTTTTCATTTTTAGAGACATATTTCGAAGCTCCATATATCTCACGATGAAATAAAAAGCAATCTGAAAATAGTTGCATTGATCTACAACTCTCACATTTGAAGAGTATTGAGCCACTGTTCCCAACTTTTCGATCGATCAATCCGAGTCTCCGATCAGCTAAGTGATTTGTTTAGTAGCACTCGATTCGCCTGTTGGTCGGAAAGTTGCGTTGGGTTGGGAAGAGCGTATTTGTGCATATGAAGAGTGTTGAGCCAAAATTTCGGCTCAACAGTTGATCAGTTGATCAGTTGATCAGCAGGATTCCGAACAACGCTGAGACTTGAAAAACTGTGCAATTCCAGAGTTCACTGTTCGTAATTTTTGGGGGACATCAAATAGATTTTCTGTTTTAAAATTTTGATGATTGAAAATGGAACCATTCAGAAATCGTAACATACCTATAAGTATTTGTTACGTAGGTAAAACATTTATCAGATTTATTTTGAGGGCCGTATATAACTGTTTTATATTCTTACGCAATTGATAGATATCTGCGTATTACTTATTATTAGGTAAGTTACGTCGACGACGCGACAGTGTCATTATTCTAATGACCTGTACTTTGGCTTCTACGTGTAGATATACCAATAATAATATCTAATTATCACGTATGTGCGACAATTTTCCACGTGCTCCTTCCGCCTTAATTCCACCGGATTAAAACGACCAACAATACAGCATAATATTTCAGATCTGAATATGAACATGACATAATAATTCATATTTTAGTGTTGAATACATAGGTACCTACTTATATAAATTTTCAAATATGAAACCGGCCAAACATAATAAATAATATTAAAATTTTAAAACCTAGTCTGTTTAAGTTTGGCAGTATCGGGAGCGTTGCACAACCCGGCCTCGCGGTTTTCGCAATTTTGCGGACTCGTGTTTTTTCGAATACTACTTGTACTGTCGGTTGACTTTCTATTCGGCACATCATGACGTGGGCAATAATTGCGTAACGGATCTGTCCGCACGGTAATAATAATAATTATTGTTGTTAGATGGTAGACGTTGTTAGCTTGATATCTAGTATCTGGTGGTCAGCTGGGTATTCCCTAACCACCCGAAAATGTCCAATTTGGGCTGGTCATTTTATGCTTTATCATACCAGTACCAGTTCAATTTGGGAGGCGGGAATGGGTACCGCCGCCCCGGGAACCTTTATTGGATAACCAACACCTCTGCCATAGGTCACCTCAAGTGGTTCGCTACGTTTGGTGATTTAGCAGGGGTGCCCGGGTTCACGGGGTAAGGTTTGTCTATGTCTTGGAGGCGGATGACCAGGACACACCGAACCCCAGATTCCTACCCACCCCTTAAACCCTCTTCCTTCCCAGAACTCTCCTCTCCTTCCTCTCCTTAAAAAACCGTAACAAAGTAACCGGACAATTCAGAACAGTGAAAAATAAAAACACTTTTGGTCATAAAATTTGTAGTAAAAATACAAAAATATATGACGCAAGAGCTCCTCTTTTTGATAACGTTCATGACCAACTATGACTATTCTGTAAAATATATGTATATGTATAAATGTAACTCATATTATTTATATTACAATAAAAAAATAAAAAGAAGTGTTAAAAACTAGGCTTCTAGGCTAGTTTTTTTTATCACTTTTAATGAATTCATATCACTTTTCAAAAGTTTCTGATTTGTCTTGTAAAACTCATACCATATAAATAATGTGTACAGTCGATAAACGTAATCCTTTAATAAACTCCACAGTAGGTATGGTTCAACGACGGAGTAGGTACGTATCTAAATACTCGCGTATTTTCATCAGGGGGTTCTCAGAATAATATTTAATGGGTTATTAAAAAATAAGCTTATTTTATCACACTTTAAAAATTTTCACTTGCTCGAGTTTTCTGGAAGGACCCCCATCAATAATTGCAGGATGCTAGACATTGGATCAATTTAAACGATTCCACTCCGACCAATACAGCTGTCTCACTGTCTCCGGATAGAAAAGTGGGTCAAATCCCAGAACTGAATGCAGTGGTAGAAATCATTCGGAATGAAACGTAAAATCATTAAAGACCTTCCAAACCCAAACAATCCGGGAAACTACTTAGCTATTACTACTTAGAAATACTTAGTTGAACTATCAATAGGACTCTGCCAACTCAAGAGATACACGCAGTTGTTGCGAATGGAATGAACCAATAGTTGTTACCTTGATGAGCAGAAGGTTCAGAGAACACTATTATGACCAACCTAACCACTGGTGGCGTGTTGTGGAACCAGGTAATATCGCTAAAAACCCAATGACAACGTTGATGAACTTTATCAAGGATGATAAATAAAGCTACTGAGAGGGGAACAAGGTAAAAAATGAAAATTAGCAAATGAACCTCGACCTGGAGATCATCTCCATAGCAAAAGATTTGCTTTAAAAAATACACTACAGTATCAACAAAATACCGGTAAAAATATTTCCAAGAAACATCAGACTTCATTCCGTACGGTTTTGCAAGGTTTTAGATAGGTATAATATTAAATTGGAATGGATTATACGGTCCATCTAAATGAGCTTAACGGTGGTGTCTCGTTCGATGTTCGATGAGTATGTGGTGAGTGGAAACATAAAATTTAACGACCCCAGTGGTAATGAGATTGCTATAAAGAAGACATAATGAATAAATTCTTTCCTCGAAAACCCATCGGGACAGTTTTAAGAGTTGATTGAAGAACCCAAGCGTTGATTTTTGCTTTATAAGTTCTTGCGAAAATTCAGCGCTTATACAGTTTAATAGATGTATTGCCACGTAGGTACTTTGCGAGCTCTCTGTTTCTCCCAGTTGCCGTTTGCCTATTAGGAGGAATTGCTGATAGCTCGGTTGTGACCTCTCCCTATTTCTCATAAACAACGCGTACATCAAAAAGATGTTTTACTTATTACAACGGACCTACCAACCGGCAAACAATATTCAAAGCCTTCTGTTCTTCTTATTTGCCGTTTGCCAACCGCATACTACGTAGGCTTTCCCTCTATCTCATAGACAACGCATTTAGCTGAACTAGGTGTTAAAACGAACTATTCAGCGGTAGGCTCAGGCAGTTCTGCGCTGAGTGGGCGCAAAAGAGAAATAAATTATGGCAATGCGGCAGAAGGCGGCTTATTTCACCTCCAGCCTGAGCATGCAGATTTATCTCCGAACCGGTTCCTCTGCGTCGCGCACAAGTTCAACTGCATTTCTGTGCAACTCCCCCTGCTCTGTGTTCTTTATACCTATTGCGCTCTGTCTGGCATTGGATATTGCTACTGCCGGTATTCGTGTATCTATGCGGCTGCATTTGCTGTGACTTGTTGTACCTGACCTCAGTTTCTGCCCAGCGCCGGATCTGCCATACGTTCAAAAACGTGCCTAAACCTGGCGCCAACTCCGAAGGGGCGCCGTGAGAACATAAATATTGTATTAAAATTTAGTTAAAATATTCCCTAAATCGTTTAAAAATTACCCATAGTACGAAATAATTATTACGCTCTAGCAACACTTTCCAAAGAAACAGAATGCGCAAGCATCAGGTTGGTATCAACGGCTTACGAATCTATAGTAAGTTATAGAATTTTTTTACAATTCCATATATTTAGTTTAAACGTAAGATCTATTTTTCCATATATCTTTTACGACGAATGGGTGCGATCCAAATTCAATAACCAATCACAGCCCGGTATTTTTGTTCTAGAGAATCAAACAAACCGACTTGCGCCTTTCAAAATGCTGACAATTTTAGTTAGTGTGTACGCTCGCTATTGTTTTATTTTGTACGATTTAAGTCTCTAGGAGAAGGTAGTTAAAGACCATTTTCTTATAAAAGCATCGCACGGGATTGGTATATTTATGCATCGCACGGTTTGCAGGATTTGCAGGTTGAACGTGTTGACAGTTATTTGAAGTTCGTTAAATGTATAATAAATATCTATTAGATTTGTTGGATGTTGGATTTGTTATTTTACGCTGTCAGTGTAAGCGTCTTTCATAAGCCGTTGATACCATACGTCAGTGTTTAGTGTATTTTCGCTCAATTTGGTGTTTGTTCGCTCAACACAGGGGAAATGCAAGGTACAAATTTGAGGTTATATTCTTATCAGATTTTTAAATTTATAACTAAATTTCTATTGGTTGTTAGAGGTTATTAAAGTACTTTGGATTACAATGAATAGAATACCTAATCATTTTTAAAAAACTTTCAGGGTCGCAGAATCTAAAACGTTAAATTGAATTGCGGAATGACATAAAAAAACTCGTTTCCATTGGGAATTTTTTTATTCCAATTTCTCCAGCACCGATAAAAAATATATGTCTTGATTTTATTTAATAAATTAGTGTAAAAAAAAATTGCGGTGAACGAATTTTTAATCAAAATAAAAATGTAGGGGGGGGGGCGCCATCGGTACCTACTGCACAGGGCGCCAGATTTCGTAGATCCGGCCCTGTTTCTGCCTAGACATTATACCGAAGTCAATGCCGTATTTATCATCGTCGAGGCTGGAAATATGCGGACGTGATGCCTATCTATTATTTTTTTTTCTAACATCGTCTATTAACGTTAATCTATGTAACTAGAATAATTTCCTAATTTATCCGTCAAATATGTCACATGAAAACACGATTAAAACCACCTATTATACGAGGTATTCTAAAACGGGTTGTTTCAATAAATTATTAATGAAGTTAATTTTCACGTTCTGTGTAAGTTGTTCTATTTAAGTTCTGTTATCATTTCCGTTTCAAGCAGCCACTCTCCTATAATGACATAATAATAGAACTTACACAGAACGTAAAAATTAACTTCAAATATTTGGTGAATTCATCAATTTTTTTTAAACAACCCGACCTAAGATCCTGAGATTTGGGCTATTTTAGGTACCGCTAAATCTTGCACTGCCTTATCTACCTACTAGATCTTCACCTAAATTCTTTCATCGTTTTTAATCCGCTGGCTGCGATATTTGCCCTGTGTTAATAAAAAATGTATGCCCAATATTGTCACGGTTTTGAAATTCGCTTAACCTGACCTTAACCCGTCACGGGTCAGTAATCGAGTAACCGCTTCCGCCAGACTCAATCATTCTGGATTAGTTCGCATTCAGGTTTAGATCGTCACTTGATCAGTAGAAACAACATGAGTTAGGCAATAAATAAAATATTATGCAATCGTATTAGTTTCTGGTATGTATCTAACTTATCTTTTTCTCACTGTTCTATGTTGTATTTTATATTTTGTCTCCCTCTTTACCCATATGCCCATTCCATGTATTTTTGCTTAGTTTAAATTTTAATCTGACGAAGCTTGAGCCAAGTGAAACCGGTTAATAAATAAATTTTAATCAATTAGTTTTTAAAAACAAAATGTTTGTTTCATATAAAGCTATCACATTTAATATCCTCGCCTTTAATTAGTTCTGAATCCACAGACGTTACGGATTGTTAGATTTCATTAAGCATGATACCAAACGTTGAATGTGTTATTAGTTCTGCTTGGTTTATTCCCTGGTTGTCGTTAGCACTTGTAGTCGTAATTGCAATCATCTTTTCAGTCTGTATTTTATAATCTGCGCGATTATTACTTTAATATCAATCAAACGGAAGTGTTAAGTGGCAGACTCGGCAAATGGCAAATTCCGAGGTGAATGCACCTGGCCATGTCTTCGGAATACTGTGAAATTAAATGATTCACCGATAAGTATAACACCATCTCTTATCTTCTCTTAATTTATCAGTATTAATCTTATCTGTAATAGCAGTAGACTACCCACCCACCAATGCACAATTGAAAATCGTTATGAATGCCAAGTCATTTCTTCTGGTTTAAAATTTAAAAGCAATCGCAAAAACTTCCAAGAAAAGATGGGGGAAATCGATTTGCCAAAAGTACATGTTATGGATTGTGGATGGAATATTGTAACTAAATGCCCCTCTCTAAACAGTGGTAAACCTACTGAGAAGAAGAGAAAATATCTTGACCGGTCAGTGGTTGAGTGGGCATAGCGCTTGGGTCCCACCCGGGCGTCGCATGTTCGATTCCTCGGCTGGCTAAGTCCTCCATCACAACACAAGCAACATTTTCGGCTTTCTGTGGTGGTAGTAGGAGATTTTCAAACATTGTTGGGTTATTCGTAACCCGGGAATGTTTGTCTTTCTTTAAAAAAAAAAAAAAAAAAAAAAAAAAAAAAAAAAAAAAAAAAAAAAAAAAAAAAAAAAAAAAAAAATCTTTACATACGGGTTCGAACTGTTCAAGCTCCATCCAAACAATATTGGGAATACCTTTGAAATCTCGTCTACTGTATGCAAACAGTCGTTCAAAGGGGGAAAATTGATGTGATGCTGACCATCCAACGATGTCAATGGAATGAGTTAGCGCGTCTATTCTCGACGACCCATTGAAGAGAAGTACCCTGAACAAAAGACCAATAAAAATAACGCCTGTCCCCTTTTAAATTAATACTATCGTCGTAGATTATAGGCCAGTTTACAACTGTGATATTCTCATTCCTCGTTTGAACTACAGAATATTATTGAAATTCTTAAATGGCCAACTCTTAAATGCAAACTCAACTTATTTAATCTACCAAAAGCATTTTGTGGCATTTAGCATTAATTTGGTATTTTTCCCTTAGACCCGATGACATTTTTTTATGTTTTAATATTGGTGATTAACAATAATTTGATGTCTAATTTATTTTCAGGGAACTAAGAAATCTACAGCTCACCTTGCCACTAGCCTTTGGATTCTCTGAAAGCAATAATTTGTTTGTTTCACCGCGGGTTACTCAGGGGCCATTGTCTTTGTATTAATGAGTCAGGTACCTGTAGTAGCGCGCGGTGAGGCAGACACAGTATTCAATCTGCACTACGCAGCATGAGGAATTGTGGAAGAAACCAGAAAACATCTTTAATCAGACCTTCCTCAACTACCTGGAATAAAGTGTCTTCCCAATTTAGGTTTTATTCTTTAGCATTTAGTGAAATGTAGATATCTTGGTTCTTGAATAGTTTTCAGTGTATTTTATTGAATTGACACAGAAACACTATTATTGCTGACTAATGTCTAACTTGGTTGATGGCATGATGGCCTGTTTGTCCGGTATGGAAAGAGGCTGAACGAGATCCATATGTAGGCTTACCTATTTATTGTCACCTATCGTTCTGTGTTCTTTTGATGTTGTTACCTACTACTACTGGACTACAACTGTTTATGGCTACCAGGAAAGCATAAAACAGAGGAGGTCAACTATACTTTGTCACATGTCCATTGTACTTCATCAGGTGCTCTGGTGGTTATGATCCAGGCGCTTGCTGGAGTACACTTAATGTGTTGTCAGATATTCAACTGCTTCGCTTCGTATCCGAAAATGTCACCATCTTATTCCCTTAAGATGAAGCTATACGTGAAATCACTATTTAGATTAATCTTTACAACGAATCGGTTTACAGTACGAATATAAAAAATATGCTACGGATAAATTGAAGCTTTAACTACCTTTTCTACGTAACAGAATTACAATAAAATTATTATTTACGTAACAAAAAAAATAAGCGTAAACCACTAAAAAAAAAGTTTTTTCATGACTTTACTATGAAGTAATGTAAGTAACAATTTTTAAAAAATACCCCTTTATGGCTTAGACTATTTTTGACGTTTTCTACGTTCTAACTTTTTTTCGTTCTTATAAAATTATGCACAAAAAAAATAAAAACCGCTTTGGCGCTTACGTCAAATTTTTAGAACCGTACTAATTCATACGATCTGCGCCCAACGCTTGAATTCCACCATAATGCCGCGAGCCGTGGCCAGCAACGGACGTGGGATCTGTGCCCGTGTTTTCGAAGTTTTTTACTTGCAATATACGTAGCGAATTCGTTGTTACAGCGAGCATTTTTGGTTCTCAAACAGCGTGAGCTCAAAATGAGTCAGCATCAACTATTCCTGATTTCAACTCTTTTGATGTTCAGAATGTTATATCATTTGAGAAATTTTAGGTTGACGAATATAATGCTTAAATTCATTATCGGTAGGATTAATATTTTAAACGAATAATTTTTAAATATATGTAGCTGTGAGCTGTTCCTTGAAAATGTCTAATACTGAGATTTGCTTGCCGGGGTTTGAACCCGCGATATATTGTATTTGTTTAAATTATGCTCTTTTAGGATAAATTCAGAATAGGTAGATACAAATTATTTATTTTCACCGTTTTTTTAAGTGTATGTTTCAATAAACTGATGTATCAAATGTAGAATATTTTTAAACCTAGCTGTGAGTTGTTCCGTCATCATTTCTAATACTGAGATTGGTTTATTGATTTGTTTCCAAAAATTTTATTTTTGTAAATGAATTTTACAAAAATTTTAGATGTGGAAATTAGCTGTGAGTTGTGAGCTGTGAGAAAACCTAGCTGTGAGTTGTTCCGTCATCATTTCTAATACTGAGATTGGTTTATTGATTTGTTTCCAAAAAAATTATTTTTGTAAATGAATTTTACAAAAATTTTAGATGTGGAAATTTGAGTATATGTAATTTGGGTATTTTGAAAGTGTATGTAAATTT
This sequence comes from Limnephilus lunatus, assembly GCA_917563855.2. NCBI lineage: Eukaryota > Metazoa > Arthropoda > Insecta > Trichoptera > Limnephilidae > Limnephilus > Limnephilus lunatus. Next base: position 27,773,557 of record OU830594.1, on the reverse strand, counting down.
GATAAAAGTAAATACCTATACCTAGTTTTATAAAAGTACGTATTAGTTACATTTTGTTAACATATATACATATTATATTTAACTTGAATCAAGTTCCTTTTTATTAATACTTTTATGTATTTAAAATAATATGTATTAATAATTCACTTTCATAAAATTTATTAGATTGTAAATAAATAAAATCAATTCAAATTTTATAAACATTTACTTTTATTAGCATTCCCCATAGTTTGAGGATTCTCGATCCGCTCCCGCCTTGGCCGCTGCTGGTAAAATAGAATTGACGGTATTCATCCACCGGGTAACAAGGTATGTGTAGAAGCATCGGCGAACGGAGATCTCGCTGGGCGCTTCTTACGTATTGCAAGCACCACGTCATAGCAACAGTATTTATTTCAAATTACTTGCCTCGTGCAAATCAGTCCAAAATATGACGGTACCCGGTGCTCGGTTTTAGATTTAATAAAACACAAGAATCGAAATATTTCTAGCGTTTATATTCCTCTTAAATTCCCTGCGTAATTTTCATTACTTTAAATTATAATACTTCTCTCTAATTCTGTTGTAATAATTTGACAAAAACTGGTGTATAATGTCTCCACGATATTAACCAATCATATGTTTTTGGACTGATCGCAGCAAAGTCCAAAAACATATGATTGGTTGAGTTAAAACAGGAATTTCAAATGTCTGTAATTTTTTGTGCATTCCGATTGTTGTGTTCTGCATACACTTTATTATTTAAGAAGGCCTTACTTTAACTCACTTTAACCAAATGGCTAACTATGACCATGACTAACTTCTACCGCGCTTTTCAATACTAAGGTACCTACCTATCCGAAGAAATTTTGAAAAAAGAATTTTTACTGAGATAGTGATGACTCCTTGGAAAAAATCGTTTAGATAATTCTTTATTTGAAATTTTAATAACGTTAGATGAAATATTATGTGGTTTTTAAATAAGTAGATAGGTATTTAAGTACCTACTTACAAACTTATAATTTCAAATAAAATTTTGTATTTTATTTATTCAGTAAGATAAAATTAGAAACATACGTTTTTGAACTCGTGTTTTGCCCGATATTTCAAATCTCCATAACTCATGAACAGAAACAACCGCAGTCCACCGTTCGGGGGAATCCATTAATTACGTGAGCAGTTTTTTCTTCCAATCTAGACCCCCCCCCCTCCCCCTCGGTGAGATAAATTTGGTAACGTGAGATTTTGCTGGACCCCCCCCCCCCGTAACTAATGGATGTAACTAATGGATGCACCCTTCTAAGATATTTGTTGCTTCAGCGTACAGCGTTTTTCAAAATCGATTGTGGTTTATAAAAAAATACCATAATAACGAAAAGTTTAAATTTATTGAAGTGAAAACTTCTTTAGCATCGTTGTGATTTAAAACTCGATGAAACGAAAAATAACGACACTGAAAAGAGAAAAACACATACATCTACAAGATTTAGCCTGCTAGAGAATGAGATAGACTAACGGTTTCACTTCTACCGCGTGTGAACTGCAAACTCTGATTTTTTTTAAAGATTTATTTAATATGCACACAAATGAAACTTATTCTACATCAAAGTAGTTTCAGCTCATGAAACACGGCCATATTTGTAAATTTATTTATCACTACCGTCTCGCTTTCTCCTACCTTAGTCAGTTCGGGAAAACCCGACGACATGAGGGCATCTCAAATGTTACAATATAAAAATAACTGTTTAATATTTAGTTAAATATATTATAATATTTACTACTATCAAATAACCAGACAGAGGTCGTATCTTCGCCATCATGGAGCATTCGAAAGGAACGTACGTGATAACTAAAATTGTTTCTTATAATTTTGATGATTCTTTTTTTTTAATTATCTAACTAGATTCTTATATTTCTTAAGGAGAAGAATCATTTAAATTTTCTTAATTTAAAGTTAATTATTCTTTATAAAATGAGCGGCGTCACTTGCGCCTTGCAATTTTTACCTCATGTGGGTATTTTAAAATGTTACCTGGCTATTTATTATAGACTTAAAGGCCTTGTGTTTCATCGGTAGGGAAAAATTGTTTTCTAAAAACCCTACTAAAATTGCATGTTTCGCCCAGGCTTATTAACATCAATCCTCATCATCAGAAGCTCGGGAAAATATATACATACGTGTCTGTTTGTGTAATGTTGGAAGTGGGAAGGGGGCGGTTATAATTTTTATGGGTGACAATGATCATTCTTCGTTAATTGACGGGAACTTTAAAATAAAATACATTCATAGTAATAACGTAGTATTAATTACCTACATCGATGAGACAGATGTATAATATTTTATTTGAGTGCATATATTAATAAATTTTTGGAATCGAAATAAAAACGCGAGTAACTACAAGATTTTCATTTATTTATTAGCACATAATATATAAATAATGTGTGTCTGAAGAAATAATTATCAATATATTTATCTTTATTAAACGACTTCGAAAAGGAGGAGGTTCTTAATTCAACAATTTTTTTTGTATGTTTGTCACCTCAGAACTTTCGATTGGGTGAACCGATATTAATGATTATTTTTTTATTAGAAAGCTGGTGCTTCCCGTGTGGTCCCATTTTAATTTGGTCCAGATCTGACAATGGGATCCATGAGAAAACCATATATGTCTTAAATTTGCAATAAGTATGTGCGCGACAAATGGACGAATTACTCAATATTACGCCAACAGATTTCGATGATTCTTTTGTTGAAGTAAAACTTATTTACGCACGCTCGTCACTAAAAATCAAAAAATAAACAAAAATTTTAACAAAACAAAAAACGACTTCAGGAAATGCACTAAAAAGCAAAAAAATAATTTCGTACGATTGTTATTTTTGGAGTCGGTGTCAGCCAAGCCACATCTCACCTATAAATACCTATGTATGCAGTTACCTTGGCTGACACCGACTAATAACAATCGTACGAAATTATTTTTTTTACTTTTTAGTGCTTTTTTTTAAGTCGTTTTTTATTTTGTTAAAATTTTTCTTTATATATAAAAAAATTTCGCGTCACGATGTTTGTTCGAGATAAACTTCGAAACTTCTTAACCGATTTTGATGAAATTTGGTTTACTGTTGTAATTTGGTCCAAAATATAGTTTAGTTTTTATCTCGATTATTGACCTCATATTTATTATTTCGAATTAAATTTTCATTAAATGTTATTACAGGACAATGCTTTGTATTTATTTGTAAGTTCCATAAGTTTCTAACAGATGGCGGTGTGAGTTAATTTATCGACACAACACTTTGTTATCCAGGTTGGGTAACCATCCAGTAGATGGCATTGTGTTTAATAAACAATTAAAAATTGGTCAATTATCATTTTCACAAAACGAAAACAAGCGTTCTAAAAATTATTTTTTTTACGGAAAAGTTATGAATAAATAAATTTGTAATAGCTATGAAATAAAGCCTTCAAATTTTTTGCTTGTTTTTATAACTGGCAATATCATAATAATTCTATAATTCGAAAGAAAAATGCTTTCGCAAAATGTCTTTAGTCTATAGCGGCGTTTCCTAACCTTTTTCAGCCACGGACCCCTAGGAAATCAAGCACAATTTTCAAGGACCCCTTAATAAAAAAACCAAGAATAAATTTCGAACCATTTATGAACTTCTTTAGCACCGTTGTGATTTGAAGCTCGATGAAACGAAAAATAGCGACACTAAAAAGAGACAAACGCATAGTTAGGTACATCCATAGAATTTAGCCTGTTAGAGAATGAGATAATCGGTCTCCTCTTTGTAGCCTCCCCACTCTTGTCTACTTTAATTTTCTGAATGTTTCACTTCTACCGCCTGTGAATTACACACTCCATTTTTTTCGTAAGTACTACAAATATAAAAAAAACTTTTTTTAATTAAAAATGTTAATAATTAACGTACAACAGCAACACCAACATTAATAATAATTAACCGTTAATTAATACGAAGATTGGTGTTTTTGCAACTAAGTTAGTGATATTCGGGTTGATGTTTCACTAAGTTGTAATCTCAAATCGGATTCCACTTGTAACTTGCGTGTTTGCTTTTAGTATACCTATACAAGAGCAGAGAGTGCCTTTATACAGATGTATGTAGGTATGTGGTTGAAAAAGCAGTAAATGTTTCAGTATTTCTTCTGATATTTCCTTTTAATCTTTCTTTACCCAAAAACTTGATAAAGAGGCTTCTTTGAAATTACGTTTCAAAGCTGAATCACAAGATTTTCTATTAATTGGTTTTCCCGTGCCGTTGTCAAGCTAGTAATATCAGTAACATCTGTGTTGAAAGGGTCTAACATCCAATTTTAATTTTTGTCTGGTAGGTACTGGAAAATAATCAGAAACGAAGACGCGTAGCGATTACGAGACTTTTGGTAGCATTTATTTATTATTGTTAAATGGTCCAAAGATGAGAGAGCGGACCCCCATACATGTATTCGCAGACACCCGGGGGGTTTGCGGACCACAGGTTAAGAAACACTGTTCTATAGGAATATGAGACTTTCGACATTCTAGAATCTTCAGCCTTTTGCATTTTTATCATGAAAAAATTATAAAAATGTGATTTTAACAATTGTTTCAGCATATAAACCTGGGTTTTGGCATAGCATGCAAAACAATTTCGAAGATCTAACAAATACGAAAGGCGCCGATTATTTTTATGTTCTGATTATTTTGAAATGAAATCCACCTGAATACCAAAAAGTATTCAGTCAGGGGTATGTTTGCACAAATATTATTTAGAGAGGCATCCATCATGCTGTATTTGTAAAGAATTGAGTTTTTTTGCGGACAAACATTATATATACCTAAATATAAACATATTCACTCAAGTAAATAATCCGTACGTCCAAGCGCAACGCAAACAAACAAGTCATAATTACCTTGAAAAGGTATTTTTCATAAAATACTTGAATTAGCGCCATCTATGAACGAGCAGTTTATGAAAAATAAAAAGTATGAAAGAAAACCGAACCGCACAACTCGCGCCGCCAGGAGACGCTAATATAGCATACTGAATGAAAAATGTGTAAGGAATGGGAAATGCTAGAATTTTGGAGGTATTAATATTAAAGGGTATTTGCTACAATTTAAAACAGTTTAAAAATCTGTATAAGTTTGAGTTAAACATTTGCACTGAGCTAAAGGGAGACCAAACGCAAGAAAAATTTACTAGGTAGGTACTTACTATTTTTGCATTTTACGGTTCCGCGACTTTTCATCCCGCGACAAAATATCCCCAACAAAATATCCTGTGACAAAATATCCACGGACAAAACATCCCCCAACAAAATATCTACTAAAACCTAATCTAACCCAATCTAACCCAACAAAAAATGGGATAAAATAATACAGACATCCTGTAAAGACAATAAATTATTGTTATCTGTATTATTTTTGTCCCATTTTACTATTTTTAACGATAATTTATTGTCTTTTCAGGATGCCTGTATTCTTTTTGTCCCATTTTTTGTTAGGTTAGATTAGGTAAGGATTTAGTAGATATTTCACTAACCAAATCTAACCTAACAAAAATAATACAGACATCCTGTAAAGGTTAAGTTTTAATAGATATTTTTGGGGGGTATTTTGTCCGTAGGGTATTTTGTCGTAGGATATTTTGCCGGGGACATTTTATCTGGGATATTTTGTCGGGGATATTTTGACGATTATATTTTGTCGGGGATATTTTGTCGATGATATTTTTTCGCTGCATTAAAACGCGCATTACCCTTTTTATGTATACAAACTCTTCAAACTACAACACCAACTGCAAAGTTAAGGGTGTCAAGCTGTACATATGTGATGTTAGTATTTAATTTTATGATAATGCTTTCATAAACAGCTTTCTCTTTCATTTTCCGACGCCCTTGGGGTGAAATCTTCTACATTCATTAGATTTATTTTATTTGTTTTCTTTGCATGAACAAAACTTGTGGGTTTTTAATGTGTTTTAACAAAAAAAAAAAATTTAATTTTTTGTACATTATACAGGGTGTTGATGGACGTACTTCACTTACTTTAAACCAGTGATTCACAACGAAAAAATACTTTCATATATCATTACTGGTCACTCAGAGGAGTAACCCTCCAACTCCAACCCCTCAACCCGAACCTAAATATCGAAATCATATTGATTTTTTTATGATTTAAGATGAAAAGAAAACATCAAAAAAGTCATCGAAGACAAAATTTTATTTATATCTACATTTATTTATATTTTATATTTATATTCTCTCACCATACATTTTTTGTTGTTGTTTTTTTTACATAAATTAACCTCACTAGGACTAATGCCTGTATTGAGGTTAACAATTATAATTCGAGGATGCCATACATTCAAAACACAATATAAAAAACACTAATATTACATACTAATTACACATCTGGTCACTAGACCAAATGGGTAATTTGAGAATTATTTGTAACAATATTTGTACCTTCCAAAAGCAAAGTAAATTCAAACCAACTAGGATGACACTTCGATTTGTGCAAATGGATCTCAAATATCTTATTATTTAAAAAAGGACAAGGATGAAAAAATAGTATGCCAATCCTCTGTCAACATAAATTTCTTAACATTATTTTTAAATTTAGCTAATGAATTGGAAGACTTAATGTAATCTGGCAGAATATTAAACATAAGTGGAGCCTTATATAAATAGTTTCTTTGGCCAAAAGATGTTTTAGTATGTATTGCCACAAAGTTCATTGTTGAGCCAATTCTAGTGGTAGTGATTTGTTGGGTTCTTTCTGCAGATTTAGTATTGATAAAAAATCTACAAATTATTTTATTGATGTATAGCAGTTTTATACACATAACACTAGATTCCTTGAAAAGTAGTTTCGATGGATAACGAAATTTTTTTTTTGTACATGACTTTAAGAATTAATTTTTGAACAATATTTAGTGGTTCTACCAGTGGCGGCTCGAGCACTTCTTTGGTGGTGGGGATCGACATTTTTTACGTACTGTACCCTAAGCTCACCACCCGTAGAATAAAATATAAAATTTCTCAAAAAAAAAAATTTTATGGTCTAATCATGCTAGTCGGATATATTTAACACAAAATAATATAAAATGTCTATAGATATATGCCAATTTGCAATATAGTATAATAAAAAAAAAGCTTTATCTTGCAATATTATTATCAAACTAATTTGAACGCGAGCGATTCCCGCCCGTAACTTCGCAAACAAATGGTTCTATGGGGATCCAAAGGATTGTTCCCGCAGGCACTTGAATTCACATACTACCGCGCATGCGCAGTTACATACGATCGCGAAACAACGCAAGGAAAGTATAGGGATAGTTCGGATTGTCCCCGAAGTGCGAATTAGATTCTGCGCACTGAGAAATAGACCCGCTGTTTTTTGCGCCGTGCATTGTTCGCTGTACGCGCTTAGGGTCTTATTAATCATCCGGAATAAATGTTTGTATTTTATTTCTGCAAATGTTAATTACTTTTATGTTTAAAGAATTCATTCATTTTGGTGAAGACAAAGTATCGACTGTTATTTCCTTTAGTAGGTTTTGAGTGTAACTGGTGGGGACTATCCCCATTGTCCCCCTGTGAAGAACCGCCACTGGGTTCTACATTGGACTTTAGACAGGATCCCCAGCATACTATATTGTAAGAATGTCGAGATTGGACTAAGGCATAATAGACAGATTTTAAATTCTCTATATCCAATATATGACGAAGTTCTTTAAATGGTGGCAATTACAATTTTGCAAACAATTGTGTATAGTTAGATTATGAATGTAGGAAGGCTGACTTTTTGATGATATGCTAAAAGTTACATATTTTGTTTTTGATGTATTCAGAGTTAAGATGTTATTATTTAGCCAACTCTTTACTACTCTTAATCCTGAATCACATTTTTCAAAAGCATCTTTCCAGGTGTTACCCTCAAATATTAAAGCAGTGTCATCTGCGAAACTAACAATTTACCTGGAATATCTAAATTACATAAATCATTAATGTAGATTAAAAACAATATTGGTCCAAGTACGCTGCCTTGTGGAACTCCAAAAGAGATTTGTTTGCTTATGCTTAAATTATTATTTATCTCTACTTGTTGTTTATTACTCCAAATAATGTCAGGAATAGGTGGTGGTTAAAGTAAGTCAAGTACGTCTCTTAATACCTTAGACAGGTAAGATAAATGCGAATAAGAAAGTCCAAATAACCACGACAATTTCACAATTGATAAAATAATTTTTACCGAACCATTAAAACGGTCATCATCTTGTGACGGACTCGTAACATGCAAACAAATTTACTGGCGAACGAAATGCAAAATGGTCGAGTACGTTAAAATCTACGTATTCACAGATGGCGCCAATAAAATTATTTTAGGTTTTTAATGCTTTTTGCACGTTGCGCTTTAAAATATTTAGGTAAATTAATTATTCGCGCCCGTACGTATTTAATTAGAATATAAATAAATAGTTTTGTCCATAAACCGATCCAAATCTTTCAAGAACGGCTGAAAAATACAATATTGGATTGAGTCACCGATACAAAATTGAATTTTTCAGCCTTTCTTGAAAGATTTGGGTTTGTTTATAGACGGCACTATTTATTTATATTCTAATTAAATATGTACGGGCGCGAACATTTCATTTACCTTAATATTTTAAAGCCTAACATGCAAAAAGCATTAAAAACCTAAAATGATTTGATTGGCGCCATCTGTGAATGCGTAGATTATAATATACGTGACATTTAACCTTATATAAGAACTTCGCTACCCACAGTCAAATATAATTTATCAATGAATACTGTTTTAATACTACGATCAGATTTATCACTTAAAAGCATGTCGGCTAATTTTTAGGAATATAATAGTAAATGCATACTTTCGGTCTTAGCTCTGCTATTGTTATTAAAAATGTAACAAAGTTCAAATAAATCTTATAAAATTAGCGAGCGAAGCCGCGGGTAAATTCTAGGTATTATTATAAAAAGTTCATTCATCCTATTCCAGAGCAGGAGGACCGCCCAAGCCAGGCCAACTACCCTCAAATTTTTACAGGTTTCACAATTTAAAAATGTTTAGTTCCAAAAAACCGGTTTCTTACATTTATATTTAATAGTATATTAAAATATAAGTGGATAAACAGGTCTTTAAAAGAAGCGCGATTTTTCGAGCACGACGGCGTAGCCGAGTGCTCGAAATAAAGCAAGTGTTTTAAAGACCAGTTATCCACGAATACTTTACGCTATTTTTTTTTATTGGTACACTTTGAAAACATAAATATTGATATCATTATTAAAAATTTGGAAATAAGAACTATTAATGAATTCGTGATGTGACATCACAATATCTTGTTGTCATGGAAATGAAAAACACAAACATTAATTTGCAATCTGTCACATAAGATTAATAGTTGACATCACAGTTTTTACTAGTTATTGTATGTTGTAAAATGAGTTCTAACATTGATAATTTAAATACCAAAGCAGAATCGCGGTTAATACCTGAAAAATCCAAAGACGTTTATAAAAAAGAATATGAAAGGTTCATAACATGGATGGAGGAGCAAAACGTAGTAGATGTAGATGAAGGAGTTGTGCTTGCTTACCTTCAGAAAATGTCGGAACAGTACAAAGCATCGACTATGTGGGGCCATACATTCGAAATTGCAATGTCTGTTGAGGATAAATAAAGGGGTTGATTTAAAATCATTTGTGAAAGTGCATGCATTCATGAAGGCAATTAGCAAGGATGACGTTGCTAAGAAGGCGTATGTATTCAAAGAAGATGATTTGCGGAAGTTTTTCACGGAAGCACCGGACATTACGTACTTATTTTTGAAGGTGGTAGCCGTTTGCGGAATCTTTGGCTCTTGCAGAAGATGTGAATTGTGCGATTTACGCTTATATGATATCAAAGAAGAAGGAAGTGTATTGCTTATTACCATCCGACCATCTAAAACAGTGAAGGCTCGACGTTTTACTGTTGCCGAGAGTGGTGCAATTAATTATGTGCGTTTGATGAAGCAATATTTATCATTGCGACCCCAAAATGTAAGTACAGACAGCGTTTTCTTACGGTATGATAAGGGTAAGTGCACCAATCAAGTGGTTGGTATTAACACATTTGGATCATGCCCCTTACAAATCGCACGCTATCTTAAATTAAACGATCCTGAGAAATATACAGGACATGCGTTTCGACGTACATCCGCTACCATTATGGCAAATAGTGGCATGACAATTGATCAAATCCAACGACAAGTAGGATGGAAATCGGCAGCTGTGGCGACTGGTTACGTGGAAGAGAGCATTAGAAATAAGAAGAATGTTTCAAACATTATTGGAACTGCCATTAATGGAAGTGCAGCCTCATTGACTTCCGAGAATACTATTAATTTGAACAGCATTTCCTCCGATTTAAAAAACGGAGGTATTAATATTTCAAATAATACGAACTGCTCTTTTCACATCCATTTAAATAATTAGAATGTAAACGATGTAAAAAAGAATGTAAACTTTGAATAAAATTTTTGAAACATTTGTAATGTTTTATTTGACGTTTAAAATATTCCTGTCAGATTTATAGTTAAAAGATGACATTTAGACTTCATATTTTGTTGATTTGTTGATGTTGCCATGTTAACTTTAAAAAACGCGCGTTCCATAAAGTGCGATTTAAACACGCTAGAGCGTACTTTAAGTGAGTAAAAAAGGGCACCAATAAAAAAAAGAATATCTACCAGTCACTTATAATTCGAACAGCTCGTATTAAAAAAAAACAGGTATTGATGAGGAAAAGGACTTAATGAGCACTTACGACCAAAAAACTAAATTGCATTTGTGCTAATACGCAGATGCATTTATGTAAATTCGTTTATCATATTCCGATATCTAGTAATGTATGATAATGATATCTAGAAATGTATACTCTATCTAGTAATGTATGTTCATGATGTCTAGTAATATATACTCTATCTAGTTATGTATGTTCAAAATGTTCAGATTTCAGCGAAAAATAGGGAATAGAGGTACCTGCGCTCCTGCGCAGATTCTCCGTTTATAATTTCATGACCGTGAATCACCGTGAATACAATCTCTCCTTCCAGTATACCGCATTACGTGCAATAAAATAGTTGGTAGGTACAGGTACGGTACGAACTGTACTCATATTGGCTTAGCCTTGCACTTCATTGTGAAGCGAACTTCAGGTAGATTGGAAGATAAAAAATACCAAAATACTACTTAACTCCTACCGCCAGGGTTGTCCAATTTCATTATTAATGCCCCAGCCTAAAATGCTGAAAAAATTAACATTTTATTTCTAAAAATTTTATCCTCAAAGTAAAAAGGACAGGAAATATGGGAAAGTCCTTATATGCTACCGGAAAAGCTGTTACTGTATTAATGTATTGTCATCATTTTGTGTGCGAAAATTTACATATTTCGGTAGTTCTGGAAATGGATGACAATTTAACTGAAAGATTCCATTATATTCACATCTACATTAAATTATATTATCATCTTACGTATATTATTATTATTATTAAGAATCGACACTACATCATGAATACAAGAAGAAGGAGGTAGAAACCCGGTACTTAAAACACAAAAGAAATGCTTTTTAGCTTGCTAAATAAAAAGGTAGTACTGTGTAAATCTATATATTATATAAAAATCCAAATATTTTTGTGTGTGAGTTGTCTATGCGCTGCCATACCGTTCATCCGATTGCGATGAAACTTTGGTGATTTGGTTTTAGCAAGCCCGCATAGGTTTTTATACATATAATGGTAAAACTGTGGATTTATGAAATTTGTGTAAATGAATACATATATTTTAGAAGGAGGGAGGGAAGGAAGGATGGGGAGGGTAACGAAGGAGGTGGGGTTCGCGGTAGGGGTGATGTGGGAGGGGGAAGGTAAAGAAGAAGGAAGAGGAACGCCGGAGAGAAAAGGGGACACGGGAGGGGAACGGGGACGCACGGCAAAGGAAATGACGTGAGAAAAAAATGATTTATTTGAATGGCATTGCAACGCATGCCTGATTCCTATGCTAGTTTAATATATTTTTAATCGAATTATGGATTCCGTGACAGTTGACTCCCCTCTCCATAAGTCAAAAAAAAATTAAGGGCTCTATAAAAATAAAATATTCTCAAAGCGGGCGGTGCGCAAAATAAGGTTGAGAAACTGTGGTATAGAGTGTGCTGAAGCAGATATTTTCGTCGATAATTTATATTTATTCAGAAATAATATTTTGCGATTGCTAAAAAACATGTTGTGTTAATTATATAATGTATCACTTGTGTCTCTTTCGTGTCTCTCTTTTGTCATTTGATTGAAATTTTATATAATTTTATATCTTTATTTATGAAAGTGTATAATTTGTCTGATTAGATTTACGTAATTGTGTGTACCTATTTTTTTACCTTGTTTCAACGTTTTACAGTTCTCACGTGATGTTCTCTCGAACATCTGTAAAAACACAGAACAAATAAACAAATAAAAGACTGTCTGTGGCGGGAACCTGGCGGACACCGGGCGGACATGGATTTGATTTTTGTACAAATCTACATTTTTTTCTGGATTGGTTAAATTTGCACACTTGACCTTCAAAACAAGAAGGTCACTGTTTCAAGGTCACATTCATGAGATTTCGAAAAACTCTGTGTAAAGCCTGGGCAACATCGTGGAAATCAATGTTTCTTGATATACATTATGAATCCATCCAAATCCGTAGTTTAACGTAAGTAATGTATGGGTATGTGGTATATATATATATATATATACCAGTCTAAAGATGACTTATGATAATTAGGTTACAAACGGTCGGTCGACCAATAAACACAATGTTGAAATTTTGTTTTATTAAATAGAGAGTAAGCTTTTACTGCAGAAAAAATGATACCAAACACAAACCAAAAACAACAAAAATTACATCAAAAAATGAACTATGTAAAAGATACCTTTACCTTCTAATCTTTATTATTATCTTTATGTGTGTACCTACCTATACTACCTATTACTTTCAAATTAGAATGCTAACCAAGCAGCTGTTTATAATTAATAATTAATGTTTTAATTGGATATTTTATTTTATTCTATCTCTTCTCTTTTTTATTCATATTTATACAAAATTATAAGTACTTATATAATATACATATAATTTTATCATTATTTTTATGACTATTAGTATTAAGTGTTTATTTTATTTTATTGTTTCTGTTCTCTTTCTAGTTCTCATTTATACACAATGTGTATGTAGGCGTAGGACTATAATATGAAATGCAAACACCAATTACCTTTATGTTTTAATCATTTGCTCTTAAGTATATCATCATTTCAATTACTATGCTAAACAAACCACGGCTATTTTATGTTTTTTTAAAGTTATCTATATGTTATTAAGTACCTTTGTACCTTTTTTTAATTAATATTATTCTAATAACTATATTAAGCAAATAACAGTTACTATGTCTTAAACTTTTTTATGTTATTTTGTATTCTTTCTGTTCTTTTATTTCCTCAATTTTCCTTCTTTTTTTGTACAAATCATGTTTCATAATATGTTCATACCCATCCTAATACCTGTCCTAAAACGGGAATCCTCCTAGCTGGGCAGTCAAAACATTTCATAAATTATGTATACAAATGTATAATCCTGTACTAATTAAATAAATAAAATAAAATAAATCAATATGTAGTTATAGATACATTTCCAACATCTGTTTCCAACTAGGTATTTGGCATTTTCAGGTAGCAAAATCACATACTTAGGTTTTTTTTTTAAATCATGTATTTTGTGCAGGCCGAGGATCTAACTGAGTTAACTTTTTCCACTATTTTCAGTTTTCAAAATTGGACAACCCTGCAGTCTACAGTATTGAACGTAAGTAAAGTTACGTCGGATTTACCTTGAGACGAGTTTGCGAAATTGCGCGACTGTATTCTCTCTTGCGTCTGTGCTTGTGCCTGGGGACTGTAGTCTGTACCTGTACCTGCCGTATAATCTGTATCAATCCTAGATTCAGCGAGCATTTAGCATCACCTCGGTAGTTACCTTCCGAGGTAGTGGTAGTATATTATAGTCATTATAGCCTTCGGATTCAGCGGTTACCATGCAAGAAGCGAGCAGCAAGCAGCAGGCCATCCGGCCACCCGATTTCATTGCTGAGCCACTTGCAATACACATATTTTTTCGTTTCAGGAAGTATTTATAAGGCGTTCGATTTATTTTAAATTTTATGAAATATTGGAATTTCTTTCAGGTAAACCAGAAAAGTGGTCTTTATTAATTACCGTTAGAACAAGAATTTTAGCAACAATAATTAAGCTCGTGTGATCTGCAACTTTTCGATTATTTTTTTTTAAATTTCAAATTCGAAGTACGTTTATCATGCATGTAGACTAATTAGTAGAGGGTTCAAGATGAAATAATAAATAAATAAATTAATCAATAATTAGGTCCCAGGTAGGTAATACCTACATATCGTCTATTAATTTACTCTATTTCATTTTTAGTTTTAAATGTTCTAACAGCAATTTCTAAGGCAGACCCAGTGTTTACAGAAATATCATAATGATTTAGGTTGTATTCGTAAAATAATAGCGACATGACGAGCTGAAAACAAAATTACGTAAAATTTGTTTTATTTGCATTTCAATGTAAAGCAAGGATATCTGATGATACAGGTAATGTGGTGATACGGTAGAATTTTGGCATTATTCAATTAACCATGCAGTACCTACACAGCTTTGAAATTCGAATCATAGATGAACAACAGGCCTGAGAACCATAATAAATCAACTTTGGAAGTTTTTACGTGGTCGGGAAAACAGCAAATAATTTTATTCAAATGAAAATTATTTTATCACTTGTCAGATGTGCTGTGGTGACTTCAAATTGTAATTTATCAAATATTCTGGGATTTCTGAAGGTACGTTTCATAGCTTATTTTAATCAGAAAAGTCACTAATTCGTTAAAAATTTCATAAAAAAATATGCTGAAATTTTTATTTTTTATAAATTCAATTCCACTAGAGAGACCAGTAGTTCTACTTATGGATTCTCGTGCCCCACACATCAATCCGGGAGTCATTGAGATAGAAAAGCAAAACGAAATATATTTTTTCAATTTTTCTGCTCATACTAGCTAACTCCTGCAAAACAAAACGAAGTGTATTTTTTCACTTTTCCTTTTCATACAAGCAACCTTTTGCAGCCGTTAGATACCAGAGTTCATCGTCCATTTAAAGCAGCCTGGAATCGGGGTTTGAATGAATTTATGATGACATATCCAAATGTAAAACGAAAGCTCTAAAACTTTTTCAGAAGACGACCAATATAAAACGGAAGTAAAGTGGGTTCATGTGCAATCAATATTTTATAAAACCGTTAAAGATTTAAAATACATTAGTTGTTATTTTACCTATTTACAGTTGAAGGGAGGAGTATAACCAAATTAAACACCCCCTATAACCAAATTACCTATATCTTTTGGTTATTTACATTTATAAATTTTCTTGTGTTATGTTAATTATTAGTGTATTTTTTCTTTTCAAAACATGTGCTGAAATAATGTACCTAAACAATAAACAATTTTGTAAATTTTTAATATCCTTATTTTTCAAAGCACATTACGATAAATCAAAAATATCACCAAATAACCTCGCTTTACCCTACTTATTCATCCGAATTTATCTAAGTCAATAAAAAGTCGACGTGAGTGGCTCCTTTTGGCGTGTCATTGGTTTCAGGCCCCGAATGGGATATGTTTGGTCTTGCCCCTGATTTAAAATTTAAATCACATCCGACTAGTCGAAATTAGGTACCTTTACCGACTAAAAGAGAGTTTCATATTAAAAGAAACTCAAATCAACCACTCAAATGATGATTAAAACATTACTAAATTGCCAATTTATAATAAAAATTGCTATGGTGGGCAGAAACTTAATTTATCAGGGTGGTCCGGCATCGGCAAGAAGGACGCCCGGCGAACTCACAGGGCGCTGAGATTTTGAGGTAGTAGAAGAACATTATTATTACGTTATTTTCAAATATTATTCGATGTATTTTAGATTTTGGTTAATCCATTATCATAACTTAAATTCTTTTCTTATTTTATATGCAAATAAGATGGCGCCTTGGGAATTACGCGTTTGTTTGACCTCGTTAGAATCAGTAGTTTTAAAAATAGGTGACATTATTCATTACGCAAATATAATTAGCAACTGGTATCGTAGAGCAGTTGCACCCCTGAGATTAAGAGAATAATTTATTTACAGAAATTATTAATATTTCAATTCAGTTTGTTCTTTTATTTTATAATAAATTAACATATTTTGTGTAAACGCAAGCCTTTCATTTTATATGATTGAAATATTTACAAATGCTTGGTTTTCAGATTCACATTCATACACACTATTTTATTACGAATAATCTTCGTTACAACATTACACACAATAATATATAAGGATAATTATTTTCCTTCATAAATCACATAAATATTACATTTAAATGTTAATACTTAATAATTAATAGATACGAATTACAATAGTTAATAGAAACATTTTAAATACTTAAACCGGGATCACATCCGATCTATTCTATGAATCTATGAAATAGGTTTATAGAATAACTAATAGAAAAACCCAAAGTTGATTGGACTTCAGCTGTCGTTCTGTAAATTGACCCCAGATTCTTATTCACGTCAGAGGGCAGCATTCCAGCGGGTTCAGACGTTTCAATTTTAGTTGATCAACTGTTATTGAACGAAAAAAAAATATTGAAAAAACTTGTTCAGCTTTGTTGAAAGAAGTTTCACACTTGTCAATATGCTTTCAAGTGCCGAGTTGATCAATTAAAATTGAAACGTCTGAACCCGCTATTACGATTTACAACATTATTTGTGTTGGTTGTTATAAAATGGAACCCAAACAGTAACAGCTTTCAAAATTATAAACTATTAGATACATTGACAGCCCATACCTCTTATAATGCTACAAATTGTTCTTACCGAACAACTACTGTCAGGATCGTCACCACGACTTGCTCTGTATCCCACACGGCAGAACAGACGTTCTGGCCCAGCACAGCATGACAAGAGGTATGGTGCTGCTAAATGATATCTCTATAATTTATCAGCATTTTGTGATAGGGGGGGGGTGACACCACATTATCCGCCCCGGGTGCCACCCATGCTAGCTACGCTACTGGTCCCAGCTGCTCCAGTTTGGAGCCGAAGGTAGTGAGAAAGAGAAGGAGAGGAGGAAGAGGAAGGTGGCGAAGTACCTGGCTATTCAGATCTGGTCACCAAACACGGCTGAAGCCATTTCAAGCAACGTTTCAATTCTGAATGGTGGTCTTACACTAGGGCAATACTAAGAGTATCTGCCACTCTGGAACAATATTTAAATTTAATTAAAAATAAATAATATATTATTATATGTATATATTATTTTAAATGAAATAATCGTGAAATAACACAAATTAATCAAATAAAATTTATTTGCCCACGTCGGGATTCGATCCCGCGACCTTCGGATTGCGAGTCAAATGCCTTACTGCTAGACCACGCCGGCCGTCGTATGTGTCCTATTATGTGCAGTAAAGAGTTATTTTGTATTGTATTCGTTTAATTTTTTTATTGAATAGGGTGATGGCATACCTTCTTAATGTAGTAAAAAAAAAGATTAATAAATTATGAATAAAATTACGTTGTTGTAGAAAAAAAAAATTGGAAATTAGAAAAGGGTAAAGGGTCCCCGCGACGACCATTGCCTGGGGGCCCCGACATGTTTAATCCGGCCCTGTACATAGTACCTACTCTCCTCCCTTTAAGTTATACCTACCACTATAATTTATTTATTTTATCCTTTATTTTTTTCCAATTTTCCATTTTATGTATACATATTTTGAAAATCATAAAAGTAATGGGACCCACTAAGGCGAAGCCATACTAAATAATGCAAAATCATACGTTTTTGTTTTGAAAGTTTATCACTTAGAAGTATTATAGATGCTTCAATTAAATACTGCGGGTATAACGTATAACATATCTTGGCCCTTAAAACTATTGGTCATTTTTTTACAAGTCTTTTAATAAGAGTAGAAAAAAATAAATTATAAGGTCTATAAAAAACACTTTGAAGTCCTAACTCTCCTATTTATAAACCTCTTTCCGGATATAATTTTATTGTTTAATGTAGCAAATTTAGTTTCTTTAGTGATAATCGCAAAAAATAGAAATTTACGCCCGAACCTCACAAATGTTATTTTTGACATCACGGCGACAATACGGCAGTCGACGAATTTGGAATATCAAAGTGAACCTTATACCGTCCACCGAAGAACGTCTGGTAGCCACTCCTATTTTCTGACATGTTAGGCTCCGCGTCGTTTGTTTTCATGAAATCAATTTTAAAATTCCGTTTTATTACAATAAACAATGCGTAAAAGAGGAATTAATGTTTTTTACAGGCCTTTACGAAATCAATATTAATTTTTTTTCTCAAATGTCTTTTCCAACCTTTCCAAAAGCTTTTTCCCAAGTATTTTTAAACTCCCCCCATAAAGGGGCGTGCATTCCGATTTCGATATTTTCCTGTACTGTTGGATCGCCTTAAATATAGTTTGTTGTACCTAGGAAAAACAAAACAGTGGTTATTAAGCAAAAACACAATTAAAATTTGTCTAAAATAGTTTGCACAAAAAGGGTATACCGTATACCTTCAATAAAAGTGATAGGTATAAATTGAAAAAATAAAAGTGATGTAAATTATAAAAACAAAGTTTCAACATCTGCATTGTTAAGCCATATTTTTAAATCTTTTAGGTATATTGGCGAAGTTTAGTTGCCACCTGAATAATTTTCGGTAAAAGATTGAAAGTACGAGGTCTGGCCAAGTGCAGTAACTTATGAATTCTGGGCGTGGAGATAGCCCAGAACTCTTGAGTATAATACTCAAGAAGGAAAAAACCAATGTGAATTTTATCTTGCGTCAACCTCAAATTACAAAAATGATGGATCTGGCAGGAACTCAATGGCAACAAAAAGAACACTGACGTCTGAACACTAAGTCTGAACACTAAGTCTGATGTCAAACATACACATCGGGTTTAAAATTCACACTGAACGCAAGAACTCCAAAATCACAAAAAATCACGAGTCCCTCACTCCATATTGTCGTTTTATAAACATTTCATTATAATCCAAAACTGCAAGCGGGTGACATCTCTGCTGATTCCCGCCAGAGGGCGTAGCCCAGGCGGGTTTAACTCCGAGCCAAAACGTGGTCAGAATCTTTGGGTGACTTCACAAGTCCACTTCGATTTGTTTATGGTCACCGGCTACTAAATCAACCAATAGGAATCTTTTATTTTTGTTGCATTTTTCTGCTTTATTTACGTTTGATTGACAATTGACATTTACATTTCCGACGCAATAAGTAACGATTATGAACTTTGGAAATTCACGATCAAATAAAAAATGGGAGAACAGGACCCGCAATTGGAACAAAATTACAGGTGGGAGTCTTCCTTTGGTTGTTATTTCAGTGTTCCTAAAGTATTTTTTGAAATGTATTGCTTAATTGTATTTTAAACTGATGTACCTACATGTTTCCGTTTTCAGAACATATTTATGTTTCACCTGGGATCTAATAATTGACGCTATCCAACATCACGATTACATCTTAAAAAAGTAAATATGTTTTCTATGTTGCATTTTCTTTTCTTATTTTCAACATTTTTTATATTTTTATCAGTAAATTAATAAATTTATTCGTATTTTTCAGTGGAATCTGAACCAACAAAACTTTACTTGTTTACAATATAACATTCTTTATCCACACTTCAATACATTCGCTTCTGTTTCTGGAGATGGTTACATGACGTTAAGGGAAATACTATCAGTCGTGGTGCATGATGCAGAGGTAAATATTATTTTTATAACTTTCATTTTACAAAAACGTCAGTCAAATTTAATGTATTTGAGTAGGCTTCTTTATATAAGTAAGTAGGTATCCTAGAACTTGGTTTAATATGAGAGTTATCATCAATTAAAAGTTAAAAGACATGGGAGGAAATGTAACTACATACATACATAGGTATGTACTATAATACACATACACAAATACAATAAAAATTGCATTATTTTACAAATTTCCATAACTGAACCAATGTAGTTTTTAGAAAATATAACTTATCCTATTTTTTATGATTTCAGGGAAAATATGGTGAGCTGAGCCACTTTAAATGCCAAATAAACAAATATAATGTTTTTTGAGCGAGCCCCTTATGAAGAATCAAATATCTCATGCAAAGTAATGTCTCCGTGCATCTTGGAAATATAATAAATTTATTTTTACCTGCCGAAAGATATAATAGGTACGTTCAAAAGAGAAATTTATCTTTAAAACAACGTCCTCATGTGGCAATTTGCTACAGAAATATAACCTGCTTATATTGTATTCTTGTTTAAAATATGTACAGATGAAAATATTTTAAATTCAGTAGTTTTGTAGGAACGCATAATCATATTTTAATTATATATTCTTGTATTTCCTTTTTCTACATGTTTATAATAAAATTCTTATCATGTAATTACGAGTTTTATTTTTAAAATAATATTTTAGGCTAATGATTTGGGTGGTATTGGGTAGGTACAGAAAGAAAATTATATTGTCTATGGTCGCGCATTGTTCTGTTGTTGCTTTCTCTATCTTCGTCTATGGTGTGTGACGTCACAGGTGATAAAATTATTGCATTTTGGTGGTGAAATAGTGACCAAAATATTTACGTACTAAAGCCCGAAGTTATCGATCTAGTGGGTGGTTTGGTATATTTATGGCGTAGCCGGTCCTCAAACCAAATGCAATGGTTTGCACTATACGAAGGCGGCTGGAAGTACATTTCGCTGTCCAAAGAGCCCGCCATTATCAACACTTGGCAAAGGAAACGCATTAATTAAAATAATCAATAATCTGCACAGATTACATTGCTCAACCAAGGTCCAATCGTCCAATGAAACTGCTGTGCGTTTTCATTGTTTTGGTATTCGTTTAAGGGGTATAAAATACATTATTATTTCTAATGTTTGTTCTGTTTTAATTTTTTTCGAATTTGTTTTTGTTTTTAAAAATATATTTCATAGTTTGCAGTATAAATAGTTTTCGAAGACTGAATACTTTAGATTCTTTGTATAATGCAGTGGTTTGCAACGTGTGGTAAGCGTACCCCTGGGGGTACGCGAAGCCAGATTGGGGGTACGCGGCTTACGCGGATTGTGACTTGGAAATTGACGAAAATGTTCTAATAAATATCATTAAACACTTGGCATCTCTAAATATAACTTTTGGAAAATATTTCCCAAAAATCATTAAAGAAATGCACTGGGTGCGAAACCCTTTTAGAGACGACGTAACAATCTACAAATAAAATAAGTGGAAAATCTGTGCGAGATATCAACCACTTTTGAACTCAAAACTTACTTTGAAAAAATGTCTCTGATAGGTTTCTGACTCGAAATTTCAAAGGAATATCCTACAATAGCGCTGTGGCTCTAAAAATATTAAAAACGGTATTAATATTTTTCACAATCACGTATTTGTGTGAAAATGCAATTTCTTCATACGCATTTATTAAAAATAAATATCGCAATCACCTGAATGCTGAACCAGACTTGAAGCTCTACCTATGTGAAATTGAGCCAAATTTTCTAAAACTTTGCTCTGCAAAGCAAGCACAAGGGTCACATTGACATTGTTTGATTTATTATAAAGGGTGTAACAGGAAATTGGGCTTTTATTGCAACTACCGAAACAAGAGAAACTTTTTTTCTACAACAAATTTTTCGAGGTTAACAAAAATCATCCTCTCAATAATTTTACTTCATTAATTTTTACTTTTAGTAAATTTTTAAAAATTAAATTAGTAATTTTTTTTTTAATTTTATTGTGTTTAATTTTTGCGTAGTTTAATTTAAATTTAATTTAAATTTTATGCTTAATTTTTTTTGTTATTCATGTGACGAATTTTATTTTCATTTTATGTTTTAATTAGGTACCTACCACGGACGTACGAATAGATGGACATGCCCTAAGTGATAAAAGGAGTATTATTTCCCCCTCCCATTGGAACCATTTTTTCGGAACCGGCTGGGCTTGCGAGAGCCTCGCGTGAATCTAAAAAATGTGACGTCATCATTCTTGTCCGGACCAGTGTCGAGCTCTCATCGTACATCTTACGAAATAAAACGGCAAAAATTGTGGCTTGTGCTATAAAAACGTGTAAAAATAGAAGTGAAAAGGAGAATAAACCCAATTGTCGTATTGAGTTCCATAGGTAATCATTATTTTACTTTATTTTAAGTTTATTCATTAAGACATCGAGATACATGGCAACGCGAAACACAAAGCCGCTGTTTACGGGGGTAAGTGAATTATGAAACATTTGTAAAAGTGTCTACGGCAACAAAATATTCGACTACGATCATACGCGAACCCTTTTTTTGCATTTGGACTTGTCACACTTTTTCATAACGTGGCATGCAATTCGCGCTCCCATATAAAAAGGTCTATTCATTCAAAAGCAGATTTTACATTCAATAACTAAATGGTGATATTATAGTGCGAGGTGCATGTATACTGTTAGATTGATTTATTGGCGAATCACAGTCTCTTTCCTCTCTTCGTCCCGCCATAGTTGGTTTTTACCCCTCATCTGTAAGTTCTCGTCTATCTATTTGTATGTCTATGGTACCTACCTAATATGTAATCACATTTATTTATTTTATTTTTCTTGAATAGTTTATAGTTGTTTAAGTAATATGGCAGACTGGGATTGCACTATCCTCCCAGTCCTGCTGGAATAAAAACTTAAATAAAATAAGTAATACGTTTTGTAAGTTGAAATTGTGTATGGAGAACGTTACTTTTTTTTCGTGGAAATAAAAAGACGTGGAAAAAAATTGTTCAATTTCGCATGAAGTCAAGTTACACTCTGTATTAATTGTATTTGTGCGATATTATTGTTAAATTCATGTAATAATTAGATTATTTAAAAAATACAAATGAAACATGTCTTTCATTACACGTGTACACAAGATAGGTAGAGGGTAGGGGGTACAACAAATTTGTAGTAACAGTCAAGGGGTACGCAGACTCAAAAAGGTTGAAAACCGCCGGTATAATGCATCTGTCGAAAAAGTGTACTTCTATTATACATAACTTTGATAATATAGTTTTGAGTTATTTGTAAAGGTTTTATAAAATTATTTATGTACTTACCACCTACCAACTACCTATTAATTGAAATGTAATAATATTTTTATTTTTCTAGTACACCTATATCCTAACTTTTATTTATCGATGTACCGTACATCTATTTTATTAACTGTTAAGTTAGTAAATTTCTATATTTGTTACCATTCTTACAAGTTTTATTTTATTTCTTACTTCAAAAAAAAAAGTTTTATATTTTCTTTATCTTTTAATGTAATGACACGACCCCCCAATTTAAACACGAGAAACTTTTTTCTTTATTAAATTGGGTAATTTCATTAATAAAAAATTACTTTATTGTAATTAGTTCCTTGTATTTTTCTTCTGTAAATCTGTCATATGTATGTATTTCAAATAAATTTTTTTTAAAGCATCACGCGCACCTCCCCATCCTATTATTTATTGCGCACATGAGTGAAGATTGCATCAGAGAAAATAAATCATTTTCAGTTTGTCAATATTCAGTACATCTTTAAGTCTGTAAAATATGTTTATAAGATATCTTAATTTAGAAACGGTATTATTAATTTGTGATTGCCAATTTTAATTTGTATCAATATATATACCCAAATATTTGATCTTATCAACTTTTCCAAGTTCAAAGCAAGAAGAACATGTTACTTGATTACAGTTAGCATTATGTGTTCTAATTTTAAGGTTATTGGGGGGTTTGTTTTTACTGTTTTTATAAAAATTAAGGTAAAATGTTTTGTTGTAGTTTAGGAAGAGTCTATTACTTTTTAGCCATGATGAGACATATGCAATACATTTTGATTCCTTTAAAAAAGTTTCAAGCCATTTACTATTATTACTGTATCATCAGCGTAAGATACAATATCACCAGGGTTTACAACATTACATCATAAATCATTTATATATATTAAAAACAGAACTGGGCCAAGCACAGTACCCTGGGATACTCCATTTTTTATCCTTGTTTCAGTACCATAAAAATTCCCTATTTTTGTTTTTTTGTTTTCTGTCTTTGAGATAGTGAGAATTTTTAGTGTATCGTT
This sequence comes from Limnephilus lunatus, assembly GCA_917563855.2. Classification (NCBI taxonomy): domain Eukaryota; kingdom Metazoa; phylum Arthropoda; class Insecta; order Trichoptera; family Limnephilidae; genus Limnephilus; species Limnephilus lunatus. Next base: position 27,749,261 of record OU830594.1, on the reverse strand, counting down.
TTTGAAACCTATTTGATTAATTTTTTTATAAATATATTGTGATTTACCGTATCAAAAGCCTTTCTTAATTCTAAAAATATAGCTAGACTTTTTTATTTTGATCAACAGATGTGTATAATTTTTTGTCAGATCGAATATTGCATCTTCAGTGCTTAGTTTACTTCTGAAGTCGTAATGATTTTGGGTCAGAATTTTGTGTTGTTCTAGGTAATTCATTACTCTATTTTTGATACATATTTCAAATATTTTTGAGAGGTTTGAAACTAAGGAGATAGGTCTGTAATTGTCTAGTATGTGCGTTTCTCCCGATTTGTGGATTGGAATTATGGTGGAGATTTTAAATTGTTCTGGAAAATGTCCCTCTTTTAGTGATATATTAAAAATATGTAGCAATGGAGTTAGAATACCTATATTGTTTTATTTTTTTAGTGGGTTTTCTGATAAACCATCAATTCCTGTAGAATTTGATGATTTTATACTATTAATGTGTTTCAAAATTTCGTTTGTCGTGATAGGTGAAAAATATTATAAGGAGTTAATTGAACCGCAAGTTGAGACTAAATTCAAAGATGATGATGTTGTATTATCAGTTTTACTAGAAGATTCAAGTACTTGATCTACTACATTAGTGAAGAAGTTGTTAAAGTTTTCTGCAATTGCCGATTTGTAAGTTATACTATTGTTATTTATTTTAATCTCATTCACTGATGTGTTAATGCTATTTTTTTGTTTGTTCATTATTTCATTAATAATATTCCACGTTTTTTTGGTATCATTTTTTTGCATTATCAATTTGTTCACAAAAGTATTTCTTTTTACAACTTATTATTAACCTAAATTTCTATACATTAAATACTTTGTTTTCATAAAAGACAATATTCTTACGTTATTTTTTTGACAGGTTTTTTCATAATTTAGCATCTCTCTGTAGAGTTTATCTCTTTGTTTAATGGAGACTATTAGTCCTACAGTAATCCACGGTTTAATTTTTTTATATTTTCTTTTAGAAATAACAATTTTGTATGTTTTTCGAAATATAATCTTGTAGAGTTTTATAAAACAATTCAAGTGCTGAATGAGGGTTAGCTGTCGATCGTACAATGTCCCATTTTTCTGAGTGAAGTAGATTGTTTAATGTGCCATAATTAATATATTTTTTTTCAAGAATACCAGAGTATTCTTTTAAATTTGTGGTTAATATGTTGTGTCCGTAAAATGTTGGGTAGTGGTCAGTAATGTTTGTTTGTAGAGTTAAAGATGTAGTTTTGACATGTTTGTGTGTTTTGACAAATATCTAGAGTCGTGGAATTAATCAGATTTTCTCTAGTTGGAGAGTTTATGTATGACTGATATCCTGCACATGACAAACAATTTAGGTATTCATTTATAAAATTTGTGCTTTTGCTATTTTCATTTATATTTATATTGACATCACCAGACAATATTGCAAAATTGAAGTAATTTCTGTTTGTTAATTTTAAAGGCGAATTAAGTTCGTTAGTGAAGAGGGATTTATTTAATGGTGATCTATATATAACTAATAGCAGATAATTACAGTTTTTGTGGTAAAATTTTAATTTAATTGCATTAGCAGTTTTAAAATCTAGAATTTCGTAGGCAGTTTTTTCAAGACAATTTTTCATAAAAACGGTGATTCCATCATGCCCAGTATGTTTACACTCAGATGAAATTGTAACATATCCTGGCAGGTTATAGGGGATTACGTCTATCATTTGTGTTTCTGTAAAAATAATAATGCTAGGAGAAAAATCTAGACTATCGAGAAGGATACATAGTTCATGGAAGTGCTTTCTTAAGCTTATTATATTCAAATTAAGTATTAAAAAATTAACGTCTTTAAAGTGCTTATTTAGTTCAGTTGTGTTTTGGAAATATAATTTTCGTACAAAAAATTTTCATCAGCGTTTCATCAGCATTTCATCGTACATATTTAATTAGAATATAAATAAATAGTTTTGTCCTTAAATAAACCCAAATTTATCAAGAAAGGCTGAAACATTCAATTTTGTATCGTTGCCGTTTGTTTATGGATAAAACCATTTATTTATATTCTAATTAAATATGTACGGGCGCGAACCTTAATATTTTAAAGCGTAACGTGCAAAAAACATTAAAAACCTAAAATAATTTGATTGGCGCCATCTGTGAATGCGTGGATTATAAAGGCCCCTTTACACGCTACGATAAATCGTAACAATTGATTGAACGAATTATCGCTCCAACAAATCGAAAGAGTGGAGCACTGTTTACACGCTACGATAAATTGTAACGATTTCTTGTCAAATGTCACTTACTTACCGCTATCGACCCCAGGAAAGCTTTAACCATGGAGGAAGTAGTGTTGCTGTCCCTGTACATCGGGTGTTTAGTGAGAAAGGTGAAGAAGTCGCGAAAACCAAGAGCACAGTGGAGCCGGGAGTGGTTGCTAAAGAGAAAGGATTTCTCTCATGTAAAATTGTTGAAAGAATTACAAAATGAACCAAATGACTGGCGAAATTATTTGAGAATGGACGAAGAGACCTATGTTGAGCTGCTAAGTTTAGTTTCTCCGTTTATTGCGAAATATGATTCTGTTTTAAGGAAAGCGGTATCTCCCCACGAAAGACTCAGTTACCTTACGATTCCTCGCCACTGGAAGAAGTTTGAAAGACATGGAATATTCAACTGCCATTTCATTCACATCGTTACGATTCACAGAAATTGATGCCGGCCGGCTTCAACCATCCACTCCAAAGATATTGAAATTTAAGGAGATGTGCTATCCGCCGTTTTTACTAGATGATACTGCGCTTCCGGGTGTCGCCGGTGTTGTTTACCAATTAACGAATAAACTAAACGAACGAATAATTAACGAATAAACTAAACGAACGCTTAACTAAATGAACAAATTCTTTCCGTATTCAAACTGTATTGTTAACCAATAATAATGCACACCTTAAAAAAATCAAGAAAATGAACAAATTCTTTTTGTATGCAAACTACGCGCATAAGGCCGTAGTTCGGCGACAGTCGCGCGGACATCATAGCATATCTCTTTTGTATTTGAATATCTTTGATCCACTCCAATTCCAATCCCAATAAATCGCTACAATCCTTCGTTTACACACAACGATAAATTGTAACAATCTGATCGTTACGATAAATTGCTACAACTTATCGTAGTGTGTAAAGGGGCCTTAACGGGGAACATATGCGCGGCCCATTTCGAGGCGTTTCATACAAATCTTAGATTTGGATTTGAGATCAAAATACCCAACCAAACTGAAAAAATATTTTTGTAATCAAAAGGTACATCAAATATCTAGTAAGGATGTGTGCTAGTTTGTTTATTTTTGCTTTAAATTATAAGATATAGGCCATTAAAGATTTTAATGTTTTTTGATTTTAGAGGCGATTTGGGGAATTATTTGTGAGTAAATGAAAAACAATAAAAAAATTATTTTACTATATTTATCATACGAATATGATGAAATACAAAATAAAAATATTTTTTTATTAAAAAAATCATTTCTATGGGTGTAAATTAAAAATACAAATTACCTACTTACGGTGGAATAAAAATAGTCGTTTATATATTAAAATTACTACCCAAAAAAATTATTTTTAAGAATTTTATATTTTTTATTTTATTTTTCATTGTGTTTTTACAATAAACAGAGTAAAATTATTTTTTTATTGTTTTTCATTTACTCACAAATAATTACCGAAGTTGCCTCCAAAATCATGAAACACTAAAATATTTAATGGCCTACACCTTATAATTTAAAGCAAAAATAAATAAACTAGCTCACATCCGTACTCTAGTTGATATACCTTTTGATTACAAAAATAATTTTTCAGTTTGGTTGATTATTTTGATCTCAAATCCAAAACTAAGATTTGTGTGAAACGCGCCGAAATGGGCCGCGCATAATTTTTTTCATTACTATGGCAACACCGAATTACTCGCTTTGTTTCTGCTGTCATCCGATTTACTGTCTTAAATCGTGTAGAACACACTGAACATCGCTCATTTATTTTTTTTTAATTGTTTGCCTGTGCATTGTTTGAATTGAATAAAAATGAACAAACCAATACGTAGTGGTGCAAGAGAAGTTATATACTGCGTTTTTCAACGCTGCCTAGCCGATTATCGCGCGAAGAAACTCCTATGTAGTCTGGAAGATGTTTACAAACGAACTACAGAAATACTGGTACGTAGTAAGTATAGTTTTTTTTTTATGAACTTCATTAGTATTACAAGATTTATGCCAATTTTCGAGCGATAATAACCATTGCAACCTGATTTGAGGTTATGCTTAAAAATCCGAATTTGACAGTTTATACGAGACCAAAAGAAAAAGGGAATAACTCATTTAACAAAAAAAATAATATAATATGCAACTTCTTTAAACTCATAGAAAAGTTACTTTTTTCTTAATTTCTCTCTCTTTCTTTCTAAATGAATATTATCTAGTGTGTTTTTTTAAACTACCTTCTATAATTACTATTTTAATGATGTTTTTCACACACAGGTAAATCTGAATCAACGGAAAGACGAATCGTCAAGGAAGGTGAAAAGATAGACGGAAATTTGTTGCAAACACGTGATGAAAATTGAGACAGAATATTATGCGCGAGGTAGTACTCTCTCTCTCTCTCTCTGGTTTCAATCCTGGGATTGGTTTGCAGCAATTTCCTCTAATCTTCTCTTCCATTCTTCCCTGTCTTGTGTGGCTCTTTTGAATTCTGCATATGATGAGCAGCGCACGTCCACCAGCAGGTCCTCCAGGTACTCTCGGCGTGGGCGTCCCCTGAAGTTTGTCCCCTCGGTCATACCCTCCATTATGGCATAAGAGGCCTTCTTGTCGTATAACATGGCCGATCCATCGTGCACGCCTTTCGGACAAGGTCCTGACCAGGTGCCTTCCTCCTTCGATTCGTTGGAGATCCTCCTCATTTGTGATGTGGTCTCTCCAGGAAATTCCTAATAGTCTTCTATAGGACCACATCTCAAAAGCCTCTAGTCTCCGTTTATTTCTTTCGGATAAGCACCATGTTTCGAAGCCGTACATCAAAATACTCCATACATAGGTCTTGATGAGGAGTATTCTCAGTTTTAGGTCTACATTATTAGATTCTATTATTTTCGACCTTTTATTGAATGCAAGCCTAGCCTGGTGTATACGGCTGTCGACCTCGCTCTTATATGATGGCAGTACTATATATGATGATATCGATGAACTTTAGATGAAGATGACGATACGGAAGAAGAAGAATCTCACGAGGACGAAGACAGTAATGTCGGGTGTTGAATTAATAGACTCAAAATATTAAGTACCTACGTTTTTATATCGAAATAAACGCCCACTTAAAACTTGTTTTGTTTTATTTTACTTCTATTAAATTCAAGTTTTTTGTGCAAAATTTTCAAAAATACAAATACGCTATGAAATATGCATTTTGGACGAAGGGTTTTAAAGCATACATCCATTGTCTTATGAGTCATCTTGGTGTTGCCATTTAAAACCTATAAAACGATCGCAGCGCCATCATTTATTTTCTACACTTAATTGCCAAAGGATATTAGATAATAGATAATATTGCCATCTAACGGAATTATCGTTAAGTTTGTCATACCTCAAAGCAGTATTTTGTTTCCTTGACACTTTCATAATTTATTATAGATTCATATTATTTTGGTATCGAATTATTTTATTATTCAATTTTTATAAGAAAAACTTTATTTTTATACTTTTTTGAAGGTTTCCCATCAGTGAAATATATCATATTAGATTGACAAATAAGACAGCCTTGACAGAAGGTGATTGTGACGCAGACAATCAAAAAATCTCAAAATTTGGATTAATGTTTGTCACGGTTCCAATTTCAAACGCAAGTGTCGAACGTGCATTCACTGCTTTCTCCATTTACAATATTGTTAAAAATAAGCTGCGGAATAGACTCTTCATTAAAATGCTTCAAAGCATGATGATGGTTTGGTTCACATTAAATCGAAATGGTGGATCTGGCACAACATTTAATCCATCTCCTAAAATGTTAAGCTCAGTGGCGTACCGTGGGTATCAGCCGCCCGGGGCGGAGGAAAATTTTGCCGCCCCCCCCCCCCCCTATATAGGTACTTACTGGGGGGGGGGGGGGGGGGGGGGGGTAGTGATCCTTTTTTTTAAATTTTTTTTTTTTAATATTTATTAATTAAATATGTATGCGGTGAATTAAAACTTCACTCAGAACATAAAAATGGTTTTTCTTTGATTCTGGCAGCACATAGATAGTGTGCATCTAGAATTTTATAACTGCAATTCGAATAAGTATGCACACACCTGTCAGCTATTTAACTTTTCTGTGATAATAAATTTAAAATATATCACCGTGATATATACGTGGAAGAAAACCGTATAAGTGTAATTTTTTGTGCGCTTTCAGCAGGGCGCACAAAGCTTCACGAATATAAAACACAAATCGACTATCAATTAGAGCTAAAATGATACTGTTGCCATTTATATTTTTATTTAAAAATAATGTATGTGTTAGAAATAAAAACAAAACGTCTGTCATTAATATTTTGATTTTAACAGTATATAAAACTTAAGAAAGATGTTAAGAAACTATAAACTGGAAAAAACTTTTAAGTCCTGACGCGAGAATAGAACCCGCGACTTCCCCAATCGATTATTGATTGTGAAATTTTGCCGCTCCCCCAAAAGTGCCGCCCGGGCGGGCCGCCCCCCCCCGCTTATTCAATGTTAATATCTTCGATTAATTAAGTCTAGATAAGCCCTACCTAACTAACTGGCCTGTGAATAATGACGCCATATATATTAATATTAACAATACAACTCTTCATCGTATTCCACCGCCTCGCTCAAAAAGCCTAGAGAAGCCAGTTCCTAAAACACAAAGTTCGTTCTCAAATCCCATTATGTAGTTTTGACATTCATCAACCAATCAGATGCCTTGAATATCACGCGACACGTATTGTGGAGTTGAATTTATCACTCCTACTTGGTATAAACTAGCAGTACACGCTCGCTAAGTCGCTTGAAGAAATAACCCGAGGGCGTTCAGTGTGTGACAAGATGTGGTCTTTTAATTTTAAACAAGCCGTTATGTTTTGTTTTGAGCCTGTATGTCAATGTATTAGTGAACGTACCGGGCTACGTGGCATGACGTCAGAAATATTGCTCGACCAAAAGTAATTTCTTTAACATTATTACGTTTATTGAAACGCTGCCTAAAAGACATCTGTAAGGTATATTTTTTTTGTTGTATTCAGATAGCTGACTACATTTTCAAAAATAAAGTCCGCGGTGTGTACCTTGTACAATGTTCGGAAGTGGTATATTTTTGTGTTTTAAAAAAATTAACTCGGTCCAGACGGCTGACACACAAATTAGTTTCAGTGTAGATCTTGTAGACCGGTAAAAGATACAACACAAAACACTATGCGATCTGAACGGTGAAAAACAATGCAGGCACTTTTTCATAAAATGGCCTTGAGCCTGCTTTTGCTGGCTTCTTGCGTCATTTTGAATTTCACAGGGCTCGTCTAGATATCATACGGGGAGGGGAACTCGGGAGGGGGTTTCTTCTCAAGAAAATTATGCAATATTTGATGTATTAAATAATTTATAAACAAAGATTTAAAAAAAAACATTACAGCATATCATTTATTAATTATTATTCATTACTTTTACAAAATATTTTTTAGGGGTATTTTTAAGTAATTTGCCGGTTTCTAGGGGTTTTTGAGTATAGTTTAGGGATAAATATTTTTGAGAGTTGGCAACACTGCCTAGAACTAGAAAATGCAAAATGACAACATTTAGCAGCTGACGGGGTTAGCAGTGTTACCGAAGCTCCCGATTTTACGGGAGATCTCCCGATTTTTCACTTCATCTCCCGATCTACCGGAATGGCATCAAAATCTCCCGATTTTTCGAAGTTCTTAGCGAATTCGTTTCTCATCGATTCTTCGTCCGCTCAACTAGCAACTAATTGTGTATGGTTAAAAAAAATTCTTGAGATTCTGGTATTGACCAGAATAATTACAAAATACCGCAATCTAAGCATATCTCCATTATAAACCTATGCAAACCGATCATCTATGAATTATCAGGTGGAATTTATAATTTATTACGTAACGCCTCTTCGAATCAGAAGGTTTTTCAGTACTTTGTTCTACTAACTTAAAATATGTATATATATTTTTTTAAATTATGACCACCTCAGACCCTGATGCAGGCGCAGGTACGAGTAGAAGTATTTCTAAAAATGAAATATTCCCAATATTATATAAAAAAAGTGGGAAATTGGCCTGCTCCTAGCAAAAAAGTTGCAACAAAGACATCAACGTTGTCTCTGGAGGAGATGCACTAACAAGGCGCTCAAACTATTTTCATGTCCTGACTGCAACTATTCTCCTCCTCGAAAAAATAACTAAAACGGCACTTGCTAACTAACAGTGATGAAAAACCTTTTTTATGTCCCGACTGCAATTATTCATGTTGTACAAAGCAACTTCTTAAAAATCATTTGCTGACTCACAGTGACATAAAACCGTTTACATGTTTCTACTGCGACTATTCATATTGGTTCTACAAAAAGGCACCAAAAATTACATATTTACCAATAGTGGACAAAAACCATTTTCTTGTCCCAAATGCAGTTATACAAGTTTTCAAAAGGAAGATTTAAAAATCCACAGTAAAATTCACGGAAGAGAAAAACCTTTTTCATGTCCTGATTGCAACTATTCGTGTTCTCAAAAGGGATATCTAAGAGAATTCACTTGCTGACTCATGTAAAGAAAAACCTTTTTCATGTTCCGGCTGCAACTATTCTTGTACTACGAAGAGAAATCTAATAATCACATGTTTACCCACAATGGAGAAAAACCTTTTCATGTCCTTACTGCAACTATTCTTCTTCTCGAAAAAAATTAAAACGTTATTCATGCACTACAAAACGGTATCTAAAAATTCACATGTTTACCCACAGTGGACAAAAACCTTTTTCATGTCCCATCTATAATTTTTCATATTGTACAAAAGAACTTCTTAGAAATCATTTGCCGACTCACAGTAACATAAAACCTTTTACATGTTTCTACTGCGACTATTTACTATTAATGTTTCACAAAGAGGCACCAAAAAAATCACATGTTTATCCACAGTGGACAAAAATCATTTTCTTGTCCCGAGTGCAGTTATTAAAGATCGCGGAAGGAAGTTTTTTGCAGTTATTAAAATCCACAGCGCGATTCATAGTGGAGAAAAGCCATTTTCATGTTCTGAGTGAAACTATGCATGTACTACGAAGATAAATCTAAAAAATCGCAAGTTTTCCCATAATGGACAAAAACCTTTTTCGTGTCCCGACTGCAACTATTCATGTTCTCAAAAGGGACGTCTAAGAAAGCAATCGCTGATTCACAGTGGAGAGAAACCCTTTTCGAGTCCTGACTGCAACTCTTCACGTTCTTCCCTTGTCAGGAGAGCCTTTATAGGCCAAGAACAGTTGATGATGTGAATATTTCGCTTTTGAGGAAATTATAGTAACTCACTTTAACAACACTGACTACAGCAATTTGTGTTTATGCGTATTTCGTGTTTAAAACACTAACGAATACTGACAACAAAATAAAATAAAAATGACGTACAATACAGTCGAGGGATTCTCTGTAAAACATAAACGAAAAGGCCTGCCAACTTGAGCATTCCCTAGTTTTTTATTTAAAAAAAAAAATCATGTTACGTCACGCGTTTTTCGAATCCACCTCCAGCACTGGTAATGCACAGTAACATTTAACAAGACCCCCCCCCCCTAATTTGCGTTACGTAATACTTGAACGGCCCCCAAGGTCAATTTTCACAAAAATTTGTGGTGAGTTTCCAAACGTAAAGTAAGTCCCCGTTGAACGTTAGGGAAAAATTGCGTTATTCCACGGGCAGCATCTACAATAATCGTGTTGATGGCGCTGCTTACGGGTTTTTTCATTTGTTGTTAAGGTTCTGATTCGGAATAATAAAAGGGATTCTAAATATTTACAAGGGATGACTTTTATTACAATAATTCTAGTCATCTCCCGATTTCTTAAAAATTCTCCCGTTTTCTCCCGATTTTTAGGCGAAAATTCTCCCGATTTTTAAATTTTGGGTTCGGGAACACTGGGGGTTAGTATATTTATGCAGCTGACGGTATTAGTTCATTTATGCAGCTGACATTTCAGCGAAGATTCTTTTGGAAAATAATAAAAATCGTAAACCCATCGTTCCTCTATTTCTATATACGATCAAAGTGCGAGATGCTGGCAATTAAGAGGGCGCTTTGTATTATTGTTGCTTTATCGGTCTTCATAAGGTTAGTGCAATAAAAATATAAATGAGAGAATAGTTTGATAATTCCGAGTTCAACAAAGAATTTTGCACTGACAGGTCAGAAAATGATAGCCCACAAACTACATTATATTGACGATAGAATTCTTGTCCCTGTAGATATTAAACTATTTATGTTTTATTTATCAATTCCTTCGTTATAATTTCAATAACAAAATGGCATTGCGCATGTAGAGACATACATACTAATCTAGGTCGCTGTGATGCACTGTGATGTGTGAATTTTTTTATGGTAATCGCCGATTAGCGGGATTAGATTATTTGGGTAAATTTTCGAAATCACTGGACACGCATGAATATTTTTTAGAAAAAGATCTTCAGATTCAAGACAACTTTTTTGTTGTTTTTTTACCATTTTCTTCACTTGCTTTTTGTTGATTTTTGCTAGTTATTCTATTTATGCTTTAATTTTTTCTTTAATAGCTATGGTGTGGCGAGTGCCACGCAAATGTTCATTCAAATATATGCATTATTACCAAATATATGACGGTTTAAAACGCAGGATGCTTGTTTTTGCCCACTTGAAGTGTGTTAATGCAAAGTTCTCCCTTTCAGTGCAGAAGATGACATCGAGGACAGCGCAGAGCATGAGTGGGACGTGCTGATCTTCACGCAGCACTGGCCCGCCACTGTGTGCTCCGACTGGAAGAAGAAGGGCTCGGCACACTCGTGCTCGCTGCCCTCGCAGAAGGATGCCTGGACCATCCACGGCATCTGGCCCACCAAGCTCGGCACCATCGGACCCGGCTTCTGCAACAACACCTGGCACTTCAACTCCTCGCAGCTGCAGCCCATTGAGGCGCAGCTGGAACAGAACTGGATCAATATTGAGAAGGGTAAGCGAATTTAAATTATTATATTCTTATGCGCTGGTTCAGTTTCGGTATAGGTAAGCCAACCTTAAACCCGGTTTAACCATGCCTAACACCGTGGTAATCAGTCAAGTTTTTCACTGTTCCATAATTATGCATCGCCTAATATTCATATCGCGTTTATAAGTAAAAGGGATAAAGTACAAATTTTTTTTCTCCATGTTAAATTTAAAATCAGCCGAATTCAAATAGAAGCATTAAAAATTAAAGAAAAGGAGTGTTATGGGGCATTCTCACACATCACTCGGGTGAAAGTTTACTCGAGCAAATGTTCCAATTTCGTTTCACCGCATGTTCAGACGGTTCTCTAGAAATAAGTATTCACTCACCATTCCCGCTACAACGTCGCCAAGTGCAGTCGTGCATGTTGGCAGACAGAGCGAAAATCAAATTCGGGAATATTTATGATTTCAATTTGACATTTCCGATAACGTCAAACTAAATTACGGAATTGGCGGTTCTTATAAACAGTTAATAAATACATATCTTATAAATATAAATAAATATCATAAAATAAACATATGCTTAAATAATAACCTGAAAACTGACACCTACCAATATTTTTGCACCATGAAAATTTTTTTATTCCAAAATAGGACTCGGCTTGCAATAAAATTCATATAAATGGATTATTTGTCAACGTATCCCAAAACTAAAAACTGTTTTTGAAAGGTGATGAAATATGCTTCCAAATTTAATTATTAGAAACAACCCTGCAATTTGTAAATAGAATAATTTTTACCTTGTGTTGTTTCTAACTAAAATCACTGGTAATGAAAAAAAAGGCACACTTATTTTGTTAGACAAATGAATTATAAATGTTTTTGCCTTTTAATATCAAAATAATTCATAAAAAAATCACAAAGTTTCATAATCAAATTTCGATCGGAAACTTTGGTTTCATAAAAGTGTACATTTGTATTATGTTACGGAATTGTTAGATTGAATATATAGCAGGTATCGTTTAGATCATATTTTTCACTATGATAGTAAGGGAGAAACAACAAACAAAACGGGAGCATTTTGACGTCTAGCCCGCTCCGCCCACACGTCCTTACGCCAGAAAATGCTCGGCTATCGTTTCGCGGAATGAAAGTGTGTTCACACAGATCATTCGCATCACAACTTCATATTGAGACGTCAATCCGGTTGGGAATGAAGACCGATATCCAATATTGTTAGAATGCTTCATTCGGCACTGTCTCTCATCACTTTCGTTTCATCGCATGTTCAGATGGGTCATTTCGCGGGAAAGGCGGAATGAAATCACGAAATGAAGGATGAATGAATCGTGTGACTTAAGCAAAAGGAGAATATGATGCAGAATTAAATGGTAGAAGAAGTCAGGGATGCCCGAAGAACACATGACATGATCAAGTGAATCAAATACTTGAGTCGGGCCATGTCAAGAGTCAGAATAACGGAGTATATGAGAGGATGTATAAATGTGAATTAAGCAAGGTTTTCCAAGATAGAATTGTATAGTGATCAATTATTTCTGCCTACCCCTGCGGTAAGCAGCGTGACGGGTAATTAGTTAATTATCATTAATAACGCAACGTTTCTTTCCAGGGATATTACTGTAAGTTTAATTATGGTTCTGATTGAGTGCTTTTATAATTCCCACAGTTACAAAAAGGGCAATAATTGTACATTTCTTATCACAATAATGCTGCAGCTCTTCCTTACATACTAAATAATGGTAAGCCGTAAATGAGACACCCAATGTATGTGTGTCTGTTTCCTCCAAAGGAAAAAGTAATGATTTTCTTGCATCTCCCTCATATGACTTGCCGTCGCCATGGCACACTAGCTCCCTGTAGAGCCGTGATGGCAACTTTGAGAGTGTGTGTTGTAGTTACCAGGATAATTTAGATGTGTGAGTGCGTTCCAACCGCTGGGTGTGCGAGCTATACTCCCCGTAACATCACTTGCTAAACGTTATATGTCGATGCGCTGATGGTATGTTTTGGTTTTTCAATTTTTTACGCAATATAAGTTTAGAAATATGGCCTTCAATACGATAATGTGACATTAATAGAACTTGTGAAAATACAATCATGCCTGTGGGACAAGTCTATTAATCCGTGTAAGACAAAATTTAAAAGCAAAAGGCTTGAGGTATTGGATTGAGGTATAACAGCATTTCCTAGAAGAACAGTACCATGAATTAACCATTGATTCTTCAGGAGGTAGAGACACATCTGTGTTTGTTAAGTTTTTACGTGATCATTCAAATGTATTAGGATGTGTTCAATATTTTCAATGATATTCTAAGTAATTGGAAAACCTTCGTGGGTCCTCATTCGGCTTATCATGATTATACAATGATCCTTCTGTAACTTTTAGGAGCGAATGTTGCCAATATCTTCTCATCATTTGTTTTTTGTGTCTTAAAAACAACAATTTTGGAGGCTGGTATGGGTACTGCCGCCCCGGAAACCATTTATTGGATAACCAACACCTCTGCCATAGGTCACCCCAAGTGGTTTGCTACGTTTGGTGACTTAGCAGGGGTGTCCGGGTTCACTGGGTGAAGTTTGTTGGATCGGGAGAGAATGGTTGAAGGAGCCCCTTTGACTTCTCCAGCCGTGCTCTCTCGGTACATCGCCTTGCACCGCAGTGGGAGGGATGGATTCATTCGTTCGTTATTCCTGGACACACTAACCCCCAGATTCCTACCCACCCCTCATTCCCTTTTCCTTCCCAGAACTTCCTCTCCTTCCTTTCCGTAAAAGACCCTCCACACAGCATCCCCAAATATGACATAGGCCCTGAGGGGAATTATTTTCCTCAGAGTCTCCTTTGTGGAGCTAATGTAAAAAAAAAAAATAATGATGTAGGAGTCTCAGTCATTTGTTAGGGGCCGTGACGTCCGCATTCAGAAGCCACTTCAATATTTATAAAATGTATGTCTACTCCCCCCCAAAGCAAACACGCAATCATTCATACATACGTATAAAGAAACGAAACGCCATTCCTGTAGCTTTTGCCATGGCATAACTACTTGCTATGCCACGGCATTGCCGGAGAAACACTAACAGCAACCATTATCAATTATTATCATCTACTTAAATATTACTATGTAATATATAAATATAATATTGCATTTTTGAACCATTCAGCATGCAATGAAAGATGGTTGAACTAATTGGCACTCGAACCAGTCATTATCTTCATTGTGTCAAGGTTTTGACAGCTGCGAGCAATGATAATAAAACATAAATGTGTGTTTACACTCACCTTATTCATAACACATTTTAATATCGAAACAAAGTAATAATAATGGCCGCCTTTTTGTGATAAGAAATTTCCGATTTGTCACTGGTTTTTCTGCACACTTGCCGAAACTTCGTTATGGTTTTATTAAGCGCCTCATTCATATAGCACATAGTATACGTGTAAGACTAGCATTACTCATGTTAATTGCATCAACACAACTAAATATGATACACTTTTGCATGAGTCGGCAGAGAGAATGGACCGCCACACACATCAAATAAAAATTATAATAAAGTCTTCTTAAAACCATTTCTAGATACGCCATTGTACTCGTTGTGGCAACACGAATGGACCAAACACGGGACTTGCGCCGCCGTGCTGCCTCTACTGGCAGGCGAGACCAAGTACTTTGCCCAAGGTCTGCGATGGCTCCAGCTCTACTCCATGTCCGACATCCTGATGAAGGCCGGATTTACTCCCGACTCCAACCAGTCGTACAACGCAGCAGAGATGTACGCCGGCATCAAGAAGAGGATCGGCAAGAACCCCGCCATGCATTGCGAAGTCGACACCGAAACAGGAAAGTCCTACATCTTTGAAATCAGGATCTGCTTCGATAAGAGTTTGGAGTTAGTCGACTGCGACGGGATAAAGGTTCGCGGGGAGCACGCTTACGGTACACTCCTTCATTGTGATCCTTCTAAACCCGTTGTCTATACGGATATCATTCCCAACCTTCAACAGTCGCACTCGACGTGGGAATGGCCTCTTACTGAAATCTACAAACTCGTCATGTGGCTGCAATGGTTTACTTTGTAAGACTTTTTATATTACATCCACACTTTATGTTATGTGATTCAGTTTTGGAAACATCTTCAAAATTTAATTCCTTTTAATTTAAACTGCATTCAATTAAAAATTGCATTTATTTTAATATTCAGGTCTTTAGCGGTTGTGAAATAGGAAATACCTTTCTATGTCTCCGTTTTCCACTGAATGAATGAAGTGGAACGAAATAAATAAAGGCATATTAATAGAAAGTGTATGATGTTATTGAATATTCTTAAAAATGTATTTTGCTTGCTTTGCAGAAATGTTATTAATATTCTTGATGATTTTTTTTCACTTACCCGTTATAAAACTGAAAATAAAATTGAAATACACAATGTAATTGCAATAAGAGGTTTATAGAGTATTTTTCCTGCCAAGGCAACCATCGAGACATATCATTTTTCAACTTGTGTTAATAAAATGTATTTCCTCTTTAATTGTACTTGTAATTGAAAATTGATTATTTTCCTTTCCAAATTTTCACAAAAAGCTTTTTAATTTTATTACTAATTCAGTCAAATATTTTGCTTGGTCACTTTTAAGTAGCTTTAATTTAACTTTGACTACTCTACGACTTATTATAAAATGCCACATTTTAACAAACTTTATTTGATATCAGTTATAAATCATCAGTCATTAATAAAGTACAAAACCTATAAAATGGCCTTAGTAACAGTTATTGGCCTAATTGGATGTTATGTACGTATGTATTAATAAATAATTAAATTCTAAAATGATACCTGATTAACTATATAGCGGACAATAGCAGCAAAAAGAAACTTGTCATTAATTTGTTCTTATTTTAAACTTCTTTAGCCATTTCTAGTCTTAGCCTTATCTCGCTTTCTGGATTCCAGTTCTTGTTTAGCCGACTCAGGTATATCGGTACTTAATGATCCTTTGTAACTTAATGGAGCCCGTCTATCAACTATTATTGTTTTTGGCTCCTTTTTACAAGTAAAAATTAATTTCAAGGCCACCTCTTTCATTTCTGTCATTAACGCGAGAGAATCTCACAGTACAGGAATTGAAGAAAACTAAAATGTCTTAAGCATGAAAACTTCTTATGTGAGAACCTTATAGGTGGGCATCACTGTGTTAACAATTTGAGAAAAATATTCCCTGGAAATTTGTTATTGTTTTTTACTTTGCCTCCAATAATCACTCCTTTCAATATCAGGTTCCCACGTAGGATGTTTTGTGACTAAACTTTATGTCGCTGGCATTTGCAATGCAATCTATGCCATCATGTGGCAGGTTTTGATACAATGTATGTTTTTAAGAAACTTTATGGATTAAACGCAGATGTGAAATCTGCACATGGCGACAGCCACCGATGGATTACATATGTGACAGCCTTATAGATCAGAAAAGTTAAAATAGCTTAATTTAACCCACACAGGAGTTTTTTTCTGGTCCCTTGAAAAACCTTATTAGAGATTTTCACTGTAAATGAAATTGTAGCGGAAAGCGCACGAATTCTTGGCAAACACTACTTTGACATATCGATGGCCTGCATATTAAACTGCAACAAGTGAAAATTTGTAGTTTTGAAATAATCAATATTTTGTTTTTGCGCGTGTATGCAAAAATGTCAAATTTCAATAGTTTTCACTGAAATTTCTACAATACCCCAAATGCAAACCCTTGTTTTAAAACAATCTAGTCAGTTTTAATGGAAACAATTCTAAATGGTTTACATGAAACTGGTTATATCTGGATATTTTAAAATGGGTTTTTTGACTCTTATAATGTTTTTAACCCCCTGACACAAAAAGAGGGGCGGTATAAGTTTGACGGTAGGTGTGTCTGTCTGTGGCATCGTAGCTCCTAAACGAACGGATCGATTATGATGCGGTTTTGTTTGTTTGAAAGCTGACGTGATCGAGATGGTTCTTAGCTACAATTCATGAAAATCTGTTCAAGCGTTTCAAGGTCATCAGCTCTTTTTTGTGTCGGGGGTTGCTTAAAATTTTGAAATTTTTATTTTTAATTTTGTTGCTGTTACTGGGAAGAGACCCTTTTGGCAAAATATGGTATTTTATGGTTTTTCAGACTTATTTCCGTTTAATACTGGGCCGTCAATATTTCAAATAATAAATATTGTTTTTGCACGAGCTGGTGCACTTTGTATCTTATCTTGCATTGAAATATGTATTAGTATTTTGAAAACCTTGTGCATAATGAATACATTCAGTATTACGGCTTGTGCTCAAATAGAGGTGTAGAACTGATTTAAATATTTATAATGAATCCGTATCATTTACTAAATGTTTCTTATAAGGATTTTATCATGTTTGTTATAAATATAAATCATCTGGTTATAATTATTGTTATTTTACCTCACCAATAGTAAACCTATCCCACACCAACAATCATCTCTTTTCATGGATGTCAAGCTTTATATTGTCTACATAGTCACTATATATAGGTACTGTACTGTAGGAATCGCTGGTTAATTGTATTTCAAAGTTACCAATGTCAAAGCTAAAAGGAGACAATTTCAAATCTGTAACAATAAAAGGGTGTTTGAAGAATGCTAAGGTCCTTTAAATTCGTGAAATCTGCTGAGAAATGCTTCCCTCATATTTAAAATGGTTGTTTTGAAATAGTGTTTGTCAATGGAGGAATTATTTTCTTGTGCGATACTTCAGCAGACTCTGAAAATGAAACAATGTTTCCCTTTCAAAATCTTCAGCAAAAAGAATACCATCGGCCTGTCTTGCATGTCTGTTCTTGGACATTTGTGCCAGACCCGCACTTAACGGGCCAAAGAGCCGCATGAGGCTCCGGAGCCGCACTTTGCCGACCTCTGGCCTAGCCAATAGTTTCTCAAAATAAAAATATACAGATTAAAAGGCTGGAGCTGAAGCTCACACCAAATACTGCCAAGTAAAATTTAAATATGAGCATTTTTACATTAATTAGGCATAAGGATTTTTGAAGTGAAAACTTCTTTAGCACTGTTGTGATTTGAAACTCGATGAAAAGGAAACGAGCGACACTAAAAAGAAACAAACACATACATGTATAGGATTTGGCCTATAAAGAGCAATAAAATATTTTATTCCAATTCCAATATAATACAATAAATCCATGGTCCCACGCAAGTCCCCTATAATGTAGTTGTATAAAGTGCCTGACAAACCTTCGCAGACATTCAGCAGACCAGGGATCATATCCTACGAAATCCAAAAAAAATTAATTATTTTTGTAAAATCAATATCCAATATTTATACCACTCCAAAATGAACAGGCAAAAGAAAGCGATATCTAGCAACTCCGAAGAAGAAACCACAAACACTAATAAGATGACCAAATGTATAGGTAAAGGTGCACTTGAATTCGAAGACAAAAATATGGAAAAAATCATCCTTCACATTGATAAAAAAAAGTGCTTCATAGTCTCCCCTCTTGTCTACTTTAGTTTTCTGAAGGTTTCATTTCTACCGCATGTGAATTGCACACTCTTATTTCTATTCATACAAATGTCGGTCTGAAGACCCACCGATTCAAATTGTACAATTTATACTGAACCAAATAAAAGCTAGGAAAAGGTAGTTTATATGAGATGAAGCGGCAAATGAGTAACGCCGCATATGTAATTTAATATTATCATTTAATTCTCACCCGAGAATACACGAAGCTTCATAGAAATTCACCTCATGAACAAGGGGCAGTTGTGACATGTGCGCCCCAAATTGTGCACGGCCACGCGGCGTCTTATAAATAAGCGCGAAAAGCGACTCAAATCTGTCAACATTTTCTACTCTGACGCTTCTTCCCGCTTGTACCTCTACAACCGCCTTTGACTTCCGACCTTGCACTTCCTTGGACTGCCGACTTCTCTCTCCTTGGATCTACGACTTCACAGCAACCAGACTATGTCCTGAATTCACAGCAACTCGCTGACTACAAACCCAGCACCCCTATTTTACAGTCAATGTAAAGGACACTGGTCTTATACAATTTATATTTAGTTATTTTTTTAAATAAGTATTTAATTTAAAAATTAGATGGAGCACAGTTTGAATTTGATTCGTTTTGAATAACTTTGTTTGTTTGTTGAATAACTGACCCTGTCTACACAGATAATAGAAAAAAGGGAGATAAACCATAAACCATTTTTCGTGAAAAACTGTATGCACAAAATTGTTACCAAAATTGTCTACCCACACTACTACAAATCGCATCTATGCACGCATTTCATTGAAAAATCGATCTTTATACCGATTTGTGTTCTTGCATTCCCTATTTAGAGTTACAGTTATATGTATTGCTAATGGCAAACGCTGTCGGGACATGTACGCATAGAAATCTTTTCTTAATATTAGTGCCAACGAAATTGACCCGTTTCATGTGTATGTATGGAAAGGGGCGGACACTTAAGCACAAGCGAAGGCGTGCGGCAGAATTGGTTAACAACAAAGGCAACACTGGGTCCCGTGGTACAAACGGCTGACAGCATATCTCTTTGTAATCTATTATCTTTGAAACCTACATGGTTAAAAATATTTTTTTCACTTTTTTAATCTAGTATTTCAGTTTATTTTTGAATGGTAGATTATGTATTGTGTTCATAGGTTTTGTAGGAATACAAAAAATACCAAAGCTATAAGTTCTCTATTTAAAATTATACATGAAGAATAGTAATTTCAGAGATTTTGAGTACCCCTGTTGGCAACTCAGTATGCCTCTGTTTAGGGCAGTGATGGGCAAAGTACGGCCTGCGGGCCAGCTCCGGCCCGCAAAGGGATTTAATCCGGCCCGCCGACGATCTTTCGAAATTATAAGGCCTATTTTATATACTATTAATTTCGAAGGCTCATCGGCGTCAAAGTATAAATATCGCGGGCTATTATAGCCAACTGTATAAAGTAAATTATTTGAATTTGAAAAATAAGCCTTTTCTAGACTAGCCACGTAGTTACCTGTCACCGATCGAGCCCAACGTGTGGTACAGTTTTGCTTGCAAGCAAAGCTGTAGTAATAGTAAGGTAACTTTGTTTTGAAGTTGTTTGTGTTATTGCTTGCTTGCAAGTGTAACGCACTAAAAAAAGATAAGGTCGATTCTGAGTGTCGACTAATTAAAGAATAGTGGGCTTGGAAATACTTCTTTACAGAATATAACGGTAAGCCAATATGTCTTACATGCAATCAAGGAGTGGCGGTATTTAAAGATTTTAACCTCTTTCGCCATTTTAACACCAAACATGCTAAAACCAAATATGCTTCTATGAGTGATGCAGAAAGAAAGGTGAATGCGGAAAACCCAAAGAAAAGACTGTCTGAGCATCGGAATACGTCCATAAAGCAAAATACTGCACAGAAGGCTTCTACATTGGCGGGACATGTTGTGGCTTATAAAATAGCTAAAAACAACAAACCATACTCAGAAGGAGAGTTTTTAAAAGATTGCGTGGTGAGTATAAGTAACATTTTATGCCCAGAAAAAACTTATCTAAAGCGTTTGAGTCTGTCAGCTTATCGCGAAAAATAATAACGCGAATTGATGCTATTGCATCAAACTTGTCTTCTCAACTTAGGCAACGTATAGAAAAGTTTAAATATTTTTCTGTGACTATGGATGAAAGTACGGATAGAAGTGACACTGCTCAATTATTGATCTTCATTAGGGGAGTTGACGACGAAGTCAATATTACTGAAGAGTTAGCTTGCTTGCAATCACTGAAATGAAAAACGATGGGCCAAATAATTTATAACGAATTTTCCGGAGGTCTTCAAAATTTAAATGCATCTATTTCAAAATTATGCAATGTAACTACAGATGGAGCCCCAAATATGGTTGAAAACTGCAACGAGAAGAATGATTTAACTCTCTTTCCGCCCTTAGAATCCGTGGCACCAGTGAGTGAGAACAAACTGAAAAAATTCAGTCAGGCGTTGAAGAAACTTCACACAGAATTTGAAACTAGGTTTCAAGATTTTAAGAATATTCGGTCATCGCTTGATGTTTTTTCAATGACATTTAATGTGGACTCGGAGAATTTCTCTGCAGAATTGCAGTTGAAACTTGTTGAAATACAGTGCAGCCTCCATTTAAAACAATTGTTCTTAAATTCCGAAAAAATAGATTTTTATTGAACACTGCTGAAAACTGAATATCTAAAGATAATTGTTCAAACCCAAAAAATAATAGCGATGTTTGCGTCGTCTGTCCGCGAACAGACTTTTTCGACCATGAAATTGGGGAAAAACTCAGTCAGAAATCGATTACTGGCGAGCACATTTTCTCGCTGCTAAAGGTTACTTCATCGCAGCTCAAACCTGTATTTAAAGACATTATGGCCAATCAAAAACAAGTGCACATGTCTCACATACCTACCATAGCAGGGCCTTCGAATAAAAGTTAAAAAATTGTAATCTGTAACTTATATTAGCGTTTGTGTGTAAAGTTTTGTTATAAGTATAGATTTTAGAACAAAATGCATTTTGGCAATACTCCTGGCCCTCGTCTGAAATTTCTTAAAGCTTTCTGGCCCCCCATGAAAAAAGTTTGCCCACCACCGGTTTAGGGGAATAGAACAAAGGACAAGACTCTTTGTAAGAAAAAAAAGATTAAAAGGAAAATGAGATTCTTAACTTATAAAACAGTAACATAAGACACTTTATTCAAAATATTGATTGTAAGTTTATACACAAGGGAATCCTGCCCAGCTCGCAGAAGTCAAGAGGGTGTACTTATTGCGCTTTGTTAATTATAAATATTATGTTCTATCCGTTGGCTGCTGGCTGCTTAACTCTACGTCATCTGGGGCTTGGACACAATCACTACGGCTGATGGGGCTAAACCTGTAACCAACCAAGGAAACAAATATTATTTTCAATTGGTAAATGAGACAGAAAACAATCAATAATTATTACTGACAACAGAGATCAAAACGCAGCAATTTTTTTGTAAATGTTTAGTAATAGGAATTGTATTGTATAAAAAAAGATGGCATGGAAAATTAAATGCAGAAATTCAATAAATTAGTAACAAAGGTACGCCGATATATCGGCATGACACTTTGTGTCCCTTGAGTGCAGCGTGCATGAGCTTCATCGCTCTGAACATGCTGAGTTATGAAAACTCCGCCGGATTCGGATCAGAGCCTACCCTCATAATCAAAACGATAAGCACGAGAGATATGATATGTAATAGATAAATCCTCACCCAAAAAATCGAGTGGCTTGTCATAATCCTCCTCCACAAAGACCCTGCGCGGGAAGGTGGTCATGAGACCAAAGGGCTTGTCTTTCATCTCGTTGATCTCCAGGAACAGCCTCACCGCGCTCAGCTGCTCCCGGGCCCCGAAGGTCTGCGTGAGGGCCCTCCCATCAGGAAGGCGCAGCTGCAGGCGCGCTGCTGTGGGCGCGACGGCTGCCGGGGCTCCTGGGGGCACCACCACATTCACGGGAGGCACTGGGGGCTCATCTGCAGGGTTCTTGCCCAGGGCTATTAGTCTGGAATAATATAACATGGTATGTTTACTTAATATGGAAAGAAAATAATTATCGAAGCAACAAGAACAGGGAGAGGGTGCTGCTAAATGACTGAATGGAAAAAATGTTGAGAGAATGGTTAAGCAAATCTATGGGGAAATGTTGAAGAGCTGTCAAGTGGGTTTTGCAGTGACTCTTTCTCAATATTATCAATGTGGAGTCATTTTTGAACGTTTAACTATGGCTTGAGCTGGACTGTAGAAAAGGTGTCGCGAACTTGGTTATAGCATGGGGAACACTTGCTCATTACATATTAAAAATATTAGCAATAACTTTTTGTATCTAGGTACTAAATAATGATAATATGTATTATAACATCTTGATTTGTAGAAATATTAATTACGCAACATTCAATGATTTATCATATACTGGCAATTAATATTTAAGACCGTTGTGAAAAGGTTAAATTTTACAAAGAAAATCATTTTCTTCTTTTTATTACACAAATGGAATATTATGAATTCAGCATTCCAACCATTGCTGAAAGTTCCTACACAAGTTGCGTTGCGATTTGTTTTATTTAGTACCTTCCGTTTTCATAGGTACATTACATATATCACATGTTTATGTAAGTGCATTTTCAAGTTTCCGTAGACGTAAAAGGTGCTTCAAAGGTACACGGCCTGGGGGTTGGACAACCAAGAACTCTTTTGTGTTCAAAACAATTTGGAGAATGTTTCGTCAACAGAACATTGAACGTAACTCGATGGATGAAGCAGTGCCCACTACATTAAATTTATGTTGATATAATTATGTTATTATGTTTATTAGATCATGGAATTACATATATATAACATTAAGAAAAATTATATATCACTTTTAGAAAATTGATTATTATTTCCTTGATATTTTCTACAGTTTTTTAGGCTTGTCTGAAAAATTATTACAATTAAGTACAGTATTGTACAAATAAAAATGTAATTTATTTAACCCTGGAGTGGCCGCGTGGATTACATAATATGTACATAATATGTAATCCACTCATGCAAAATTAAAGACTGAAGAAAAAACGGTACAGTGGCGCGAATCATTTTATCTTCCGTGTACTTTAAGTTGGGTAACACACGGACGCGTTCAGCTCAGCGCAGGGCACGCATAAATTGTGTTACAGGAGCTCCTCAAAGTCGATGGTCTACACCTGTAATCCGCGCGACCAATTACATAACACATTTTGGATACACAAAAAGTGTATGCAAAATGCAAAAAAATAATTTTACCTAATCATTCTATAATTTTATGTTTATCCTGCTCAGAAATCAGCAAATAAATGAGTATATGTTATTTTTTTTTTTTTGTTATATCAATAAAAGTGAACGACTTTGGTTTCAAAAAATAGGTCTTTTATGTTTTGCTTAATTGTGAAAAACATAGAAGTTATGTTTAATGTTTGTTGCTTATTGCTAATAAACAATGCTTAGATTATAAGATTAAAACATAAATACACAATAATTCTAAATGATTTCACTTATTTTTTTTAGTTTAAAAATGGCCTACATATTATGTAATCCACGCGATCACTAGCGTTACTTTTAAGAGTGCGACCACTGCAGGGTTAAATGGAATAGGTTAAATAAATGAAAAAATCGTGAAACTACCAACGTTAAAATCAATAAAGGTCTATTGCATACCTCCTAGCCTCCTTGTCTGCCTGAATCTGCAGCCGCACCCGATCTCTGGCCTTCTGATCCTCCATCTTATCTCTCTTCCGCTGCTCCATGATCTTCAGCATCTCCTGCTCCTGCAGTCGCTGCTTAGCATCCTGCATGTCCTTGCCCGACTTTATCCGTACTCTTTCCCTCTCCAGTTGCTCATTCTGAGGAAAGATGTTATCATGGAAACGCATAAGAAAATTATGGTGCTGAAGTCAATTTAATGATTTCATAAGATTGTCTGCACACAGTTGGACATTACCTAGATTATATATATATAATAAATTCTGAATAATACAATTTAGGTTAATATTATTCAAAGGTAAATCTAACACACTATATAAAGAGGAAAGATTTGTTTGTTTGTTTGTTTGTGTGTTTGTTTGCATCGAATAGGCTCCGAAACTACTGAACCGATTTGAAAAATTCTTTCACTGTTGGGAAGCTACACTATTCCCGGGTGACATAGGCTATATTATATGTTCAAAAAAATTAGGGAACCTTACTAAAACTTCAATAATCTAACCCAAGGTGTAAAAAAATGCCTAAAAAATTATTTTCATCGCGTGCGCTGCGAAAACTATTGATGATAGAATAAAATAATGTACTACTAGAGTCTGTCAAAAAAGAGTAGAAAATAAATGAGGGCGCCACTGTAGTTCAAATGGCAATACTAAAAATATAACGCATGGTGGTAACTCAAAGCTGTGTAACCTACATTTTTTGTAAAAAATTCAAAAACACATAAAAGTAGAAAAAATATTTTTTTAATTGCAATTTTGACATCCACTGACCTCAAAATTAGAATTGCATATACTTAGGAATATTTGCAATTTTGGGTTAATACAATGAAGAATAACGATTTTATAGTAAAAAAAAGCACAGTTAGAAATTGCTCACATTTATTTAATACTAGCTTAATTGCCCGGACTTTCAAATCATGTCTCTAATTTTAGATCGAAACCAGTTATAAAAGTAGTATTTTTTTATTACATAAATAATACCTTGTTTTGTTTTTTTAATAATTAATAATAATTAATTTTACTTACTTGTAGGGTATTCCCCAAATAATATTTATTTATTTATTTATTCAACGCCCAGAGGGCTTTTACAGTAATACAGATGATTTTTAAACAGATAGAGAAATGATAAGAATAAAATTAGATAAAAATGCACACATGTCACAAAAATACAAAAATACAGCGATTTGATAAGTTTACAAAAATACATATATGTTTAGGAATAGTTTTGGAACAAGTTTTTTACAAGATCCACAAAATTCGCCAAGTTGATGTTGAATATGTCAACATCACTTAAGTACTGATTTCCCATAGTATGAAATCTTTGTATCGGAGAGTGGGCAATGTAGTTCCGCTTATGAATGCTGCAGTAGAATAGTGTGTTTTGTCGCGTGGTTACTGTCGGTATTCGTAAGTTTATGAGTTGTAGGAGTTCGCAACAGTCGAATTTAGAGTTAAGTATTTTGAATAAAAATGTCAAGTCGTTTATTTTACGTCTGTCTTCTAGTGTGTATTTTTAGAATATTTAGTAATAGATTATATTTTAAGTCTTCTAGTGGGATATTTAATTTAAAATTTATAAAACGCAAAAAAAATTTTTGTATTCGCTCAATATTATTAATGTGAATTTTGTAAGATGGAGACCAAACTACCGAGGTTTTATTTACAAGGTTTAATTTTAATTTTTACAAGGTTTTATTTAATAATACATACAAAATCATTACATTATATGCCTATATACAGTATTCATTCCAAATCCCAGAACAAACTATAAATAAAGTATTTCGTAATAGGCTTTAATAACTTTAATAACAAGTAACAAGGAATTGAGAACATTTATTTCAATATTGCTAAAACATAACATAATATCATTCTCCTTCTTTAACAATTCGCCTGATGGTACTTTCTGATTTACCTGCGAAAAAAGTGATAGCCACTATTATAGTATATCTATGTAAATAAAATAAAATCATACATAAACACTTACAAATATTGAAAAAAGTACGTTAAAATTGTTATTATTAAAATAAAACTGAAAATATCTTATTAAAAAAAAATGTTGCTTACAGTATTCTACATATACAGCGTCGTTGCACTTTAACAGAACTGTCAAATAATATGTAAACATAACCTTCAAAAAAAGTAATTTTCAAGTGTATTCAAGCAACAGTTCTCAACAAAATATGTTCTTATCATGTCAATGTGTTACAGAATTTAAAAATAAATAAATATAACTTCACTACAAACCAATCAATTCAGAAGTTCGCTTAAAAACTTCGATATTATATATTATCAGTTCTGGATTCTTGCAAAATACGTTGAAAAACGTTAAAAATTACCTCCCTAGCGCCACTTTTTATGGTTTTATTAATTTTATTTTTAGTTTTTACTTAGAACTCGAAAAGAATTACATACAAACCAAACGAAAACTCATATGACGACACTTAAAAAAATACTTCAGCAATATACCATTGATAGTTGACAGCGTGTTGACAGTTATATTGGTGTTGCCAGCCTACAATTTTTTTAGTTCCGTTTTCTTTATTTTCTACTCTTTTTTGACAAACTGTACTTTATAGAACACATTATTATTTACAAAAAAGGTCGCAACAGCATATGTCTAACTATTATGGTTATGCCACAATAAGTATTCTTTTATTTTAAAAATTTAATTTAAATGTCGCCGCTTGAAAAGGCTCTTTATTTGTATCTTGGTTTTAATCCTTATCAAAATAAATTACTTCATATTCAAGACAGCTTCAATACCTTTATTTAACTTTTTGAATTTTTCAATTCGGATATTTAATTAGAAAGATATCACGAGTTTAAAATTGTTAGTATTAGAAAAAAGTTTCGGCTACGGGCCGGGCGGGAGAGGAGTCAAGAAATGTAGTGCCAGGGGGGTTGGCGGGGCGGGGGAGCGGGAGAGCGGTGGCGGGGAAGGTGGAAGTGGAACGCTGGAGGGGAACGCACGGGAAAGGACATGGAAGGAGGAACAGTTTATTTATTTGAATATGGCATATATTATAAAAGAAAGTCCAAAAAAACGTGCAGCTCGCAAAAACTCTATATAAATAAAAAAAACTAAAAACAATAAAAAACAATAAAACCAAAAAAAAAATAAAAAAAATACCACACCATAAAACTCCCGGTTCGATCAAGGGAGTTATATGGTGTTGCAGATCTCTATCCCCCCTAGGGAATAAGGGTATCCGTTTTTACCTAAAGGGCGTGCTTTTAAAGATATAAGGGCTGAAAGTTTCGCCCTCTTGAAATTTCTAGAACAGTCTTCCGGAAAGTTCTAGAAGGTTCCATAGAGCTGTAGAAAGTTGTGGAAGGAGTGGCGCAGTATGTCGTGGAATGATCAGGAATAGGGAATCGGGAACATCATTGTGCAACATTCCAGAACACTATCTTATTGTCCTGAGCGAAGCCGGGTAACCCAGCTAGTATTTATATAAGATAGTGAATCTAAAATATCTTGATAAAATACAATTTATTTGCGACATCAAGATATTTAAAATTGATTTTGTGCTTAATAACTCCGTAGTGTAATGAGAATAAAAATACCACAAATAAAATATATTAATGTCAGATTACCGTATGGATATGGCATCGCTCAATGGATATCTTTGATTATATAATGTTTAGATAGAGCGCTCGAGCGACGAAACGCCAAAAAAAATATCAGCCAACTGTTGGCTCACAAGCTCGACCTGTCCGCTCAGTGGCAACACTATCGTTGTGCGGTAAACACGTGTTGTGTGACATTTGAAAATGACGATTTGCGCTATAACAGTGTGCAGGAATTACAAAGGACGATTGAAAACAACTAATGTTACCTATCATCGGTAAGTTACCTTTAAATAACCATTTAGTTAAAGAAACAATTCAGTTTTAATAGTGTAATTTGGTCTTAGGACAACGCCATTTGACGCCATGTTTACAGGGTTTCCTGTTCTTCAAATTAAATTTTCCCATGAGTGCGTTGGTAATTTTAAAATAGGTTTTTAATAATTACCCAAAAGTACACTATATATTATATATTATAAATGTGAAAGTTAGTCTTTGTGTTTAAGTGTTTGTAAATTCTTCGCGTTGACACTATATTTAAAAAAGTTATGAATACGAAATTTGTTTATCTATTAAAATTACAAAAAATTTGACAGGTTTGTTTGGTGAAGTATCAAGTAAACTTTTAATTTTATTCATACATATTTTACAGAATACCTAATGATCCTGTATAAAGAAGTAAGTGGATAGAAATAATAAGAAAAATCCGCGGAGAGGATGTCTGGCATCCAGCTAAAACAACTGTTAATTCCGTGATCATTTCCGTGCCAAAGACCTGTATTTTGTCAACAATCAAAAGCGTCGAAGGTCTGATCAATGCCCTAGACCAGGGGTCTCCAAACTTTCCAGCCTTAGGGCCGTAATGATTACTCCAGTAAGTTCCTAGGGCCAAAACCATTTTAATTTTCCTGCCATTATCATTCATGGGGTGAGGTTTGACCAGGTCTTGGCGGCGGATGCGTCTGCCCACCTGCTGCGTGGCGGGCTGGATCGAGAGAGACTGGCCTTTTGACCTCTCCAGTCGGACTCTCTCGACCTTGCACAGCAGTTGGAGGGATGGATTCGAACGTCCATCACTCCTAAACACACTGATCCCCAGATTCCTACCCACCCTTCATACCTTTTTCCTTCGCAGAACTTCCTATCCTACTCTTCCTTAAAAATACCCTCAACACAGCAACCCCTAAGATGACATAGGCCCTTAGGGAAAATATTTTCCTCAGGGCCTCTTGTGTCGAGTTATGAAAAAAAATAGGCTTGCTAAATTCGCTAGTTCAATTACTGTTGGGTTGTACTGTATTTTCACAACAACAACGCTTGATGACATCTGGTGGTTACACGCGGAAATAGGTAGTGATAGTACCCTATCTATCGCTAACAGATAGGGCTAGTACATAGTACTTTTTCGCGAATAATCTCTTTGGTTCGGTATTATACAACCGATCATTCTGTGTTTTTATCCAACTTATTACAACAAAAATAAGTCATTAGCTGTTGCGGGCCTGATTGATGACACTGGTTATTAGCTGTCGCGGGCCGGAATGATGACACTGGCGGGCCGGACTTGGCCCGTAGGCCATAGTTTGGAGACCCCTGCTCTAGACTGATAAAAAGAGTGGTGTGACGACTGATACCTAGGACCTACCTAATAATGTTTAAGCTTTTAATACATTATCTATGGTATTATTACATTTCTTTCTAAAAAACTGTTTAACTTAATTTTTTTAAATGTATTTTGTCTTTATTATATAACTAAATAAAACCGTTTCTAATGATTTTCGTTGTCTTTATTTGTTAAAAATAATCAAATGAAAATAAGGTAAATGTTCCGCTATTGAGTCCACGCTCAAAACACACTTTAAAAAATTAAAATAAATTGTACTAGGTAGATAATAGTTAGTAATAAGTAATTCAGTAACCGGAATTTAAAAATATTGCGTTTTAATGATTATTTTGTTAACTTTAAAAATGCGAAATGTCATTTTTCAAAGACCGCCATCTTTTTAAATAAGAAGGCCATTCTTGTGCCGTGTGAAACTGCAATACGAAAAATTGTAAATACACACTACCAACCTAAAAATTCAAAAACATTTACGTAACCAGTTGTTTCAAATAATATAATAACAATTAATTGTTGTAAAATAACCTACCAAGAAAAACATCACAGTTTTCAAGTAGTTTAGCGGCTTTGTGTAACATGGTTTGTGATACAAAAGAAAGTGCCCCTTTATACCGCCTGCTCGCGTCAAGGCAAGAAAAACATCCCAGTTTTCAAGTAGTTTAGCGGCTACGCTAGGTTTGTGTAACATGGTTTGTGATACAAAAGAAAGTGCCCCTTTATACCGCCTGCTCGCGTCAAGGCAAGAAAAACATCCCAGTTTTCAAGTAGTTTAGCGGCTACGCTAGGTTTGTGTAACATGGTTTGTGATACAAAAGAAAGTGCCCCTTTATACCGCCTGCTCGCTTTAGGTATTAAAATAATTACATACGTAATTTGGCAAATCAGGTACTTTCGTAATAATATCGTCTATGTATCGCTTCTAGCTACTCGTTTCGTGAATGCTTTTTTTATTTTTAGGTTGGCTCATTTGCAAATTGCATGTAAAATATGTTTCACATGGAACAGTTGTGGGTGGTTTGGTATATTCATTTATGGGTATATTTAAGGAACAGTTTCACATGACTGGTTTATTTATGAGTTTCACATTTCATATAGGCTTGCGTCTCGCGTCATGCATGCGTAATAAGTGAGGATTTTTTGAATTTACGAAATCTAACAAAATAATGATTAATACGCATTATTTATCATTTTTGAAGCTTGAAATTCGTACTTATTATTTTGTAACTGACAGAGAGTGATTTTTCCTTTTAAAAGTGCATATTTCATCGTCGTAATTAATAACATGGCGGTCCTTGAAAAATGACATTTCGCATTTTTAAAGTTAACAAAATAATCATTAAAACGCAATATTTTTAAATTCCGGTTACTGAATTACTTATTACTAACTATTATCTACCTAGTACAATTTAGTTTAATTTTTTAAAGTGTGTTTTGAGCATGGACTCAATAGCGGAACATTTACCGAAAATAAATCTCTCTTAATAATGATTTTCTTTTCATTTATATCGTTATATGTAGAAAACTATCTTACTTTAATGAATTCAAAATTAAACAAATTATAGGTTCCGCAAAATCGAAACATATTTTTTACTCACTTTTATGGAAAATACTCGGGAGTTGGTATCACTCAGCACACCTGCAGTGACATAGAGCGCTTGTAAAACAATAGAAGTTACGCGTGATACGCACACAAGTGTTTCAAATCTGGCCTGTTGTTTTTGTCGGAATTACAGCGCAGCGCTCTATCTAGACATTATATAATCAAAGATGGATATACATTTTTCATATCCAATGAGTACTTGTGGCACTTGAGAAGTTGATAATAAATCATGATTAAAATGTTGGGATGAACATTTTGCCAAAATTTGTGGTGCCGTATTAAATATAAAATGGTGATGCCACAAACCTTTTCTTTGTCTTCTCTTTCTTTCCTCTTTTCCTTCATCCTCTCCTCCAGCTTCACCAACATCTCTTTCTTCTCTTCTTCAGTCAATGGTTTCTTTTCCTCTGTGGATTCACTAAAGTTGCTGTGACCGGACTTGGCAGCGTGGAACTGCACCTCATCCTGGGACCTGAAGAGCTTACCGCAGTCTTCACACTTCAAAGACTTGGCCACTTGGTTCGGGTCGATTTGACCGGCGGGCACAGAACTGGTAGCTGGCTGGGCAGAGCTGGTGGTCGGTTCCGAAGGGCTCGGAGCGTCAGCTATCACGGTGCTGCACGGAACCGGGTCCGGTTCACCGGCGTGCGCCAGGAGCCATTCCATTGCCGGTTCGACACCCTTATTACTAGTCACAGCCATAGCCCTCTCCCTGCAAGAAAAAAAACATTGGGACGGTGTACCTACACAAATGTCCAAACCAGAGGAGCAAAAAATTATTGTACTTACGCCTTTTCTCTCGAAAACCCCATCTCGATCAATGTTTCAATTTCTTGCGCCATCACTTCATATATTATTTACTATGTTACCGATATTTTAATATAAATTAGAGTTATACACCGCAAGAAACAACAAAATCTCCAAATATCCATCACCATAGACAATAAATCATGATAATTAATTTTTTTTTTATTTTACCTGACAGCCAGTGTGACCAGATTTCTGCTTGTGGAGGTAAAAAACCTACTAAATTCTACCAAAAGAGAACGAGAAAATACTAAAAATCTATTACATTTTTTCGCTCTTGTGTGACAACAAAGAAGTAAAATTGTTCTCTTGATTATAACGATAAAACAATAAAATGAACAAAGAAAACACCATAAATTAGAGAAATCAATGTTTATTACTTATTTAATTAAATGAAGACAATATTAGCGAAATTAAATCAAAATCTGAAGACAGAAAAATCTGAAAAAGATATTGATTCCACTGGGACTCGAACCCAGATACCTTTGATTGAGTTTCGATAATACTGTCTTCATTTAATTATATAATATTATAGTTTGAGTTTTTACTCATAAAGTTAAAAATAAAGTTTAATACTTAATTAAAATCTACAAAAATATAGGTATTTTAAAATTGTGATCGAGTTATGGTTATTCTTCTTTATAGGACCAATTGAAACAAAGTAAATTTGACATATTTAGGGGTCAGCTCATATGGTCTCATAAAAATAGTTTTATCTCCCCTCAGTGGCGTAGCGTGGGTATCAGCCGCCCGGGGCGGAGGAAAATTTTGCCGCCCCCCCCCCCCTATAAAGGTACTTCTTCCGGGTGGGGGGGGGGGGGGGGTTAGTGATCCTTTTTTTATTTTTTTTTTAAATATTTATTAATTAAATCTGTATGCTGTGAATTAAAACTACACTCAGAACGTGAAAACGGTTTTTCTTTGGTTCTGGCAGCAAAACTACACTCAGAACATGAAAAAGGTTTTTATTTGACTCTGGCGGCACATAACTTGTCTGGAAGAATTTCAAAGCACGGTGAATTAAAACTTCACTCAGAACATAAAAATGGTTTTTCTTTGATTCTGGCAGCACATAGATAGTGTGCATCTAGAATTTTATAACTGCAATTCGAATAAGTATGCACACACCTGTCAGCTATTTAACTTTTCTGTGATAATAAATTTAAAATGTATCACCGTGATATATACGTGGAAGAAAACCGTATAAGTGTAATTTTTTGTGCGCTTTCAGCAGGGCGCACAAAGCTTCACGAATATAAAACACAAATCGACTATCAATTAGAGCTAAAATGATACTGTTGCCATTTACATTTTTATTTAAAAATAATGTATGTGTTAGAAATAAAAACAAAACGTCTGTCATTAATATTTTGATTTTAACAGTATATAAAACTTAAGAAAGATGTTAAGAAACTATAAACTAGAAAAAACTTTTAAGTCCTGACGCGAGAATAGAACCCGCGACTTCCCCAATCCAAATTTTTACAAGATGATTATTGATTGTGAAATTTTGCCGCCCCCACAAAAGTGCCGCCCGGGGCGGGCCGCCCCCCCCCGCCCCCCCCACGGTACGCCACTGTCTCCCCTACTCTAATCACGAGAAATTTGTATATACAGTGTTAGAAAGAGTAAACACTACGCTACGATTTGAGTTCCATGGATATCCGCAAAAAAAATATTCGGATTTATGACATCAAACTTCCACCAGAACAATATAAGGTGAAACTTTTTAATGTTTGCATTCGATAGTTACAATCCATTCGACGAAATAACGGCATTTTTTCGACAGGTTTGCCATATGAAGGGAAAAAAGTACCAGAATAGTTGAAAAGTGTGAATTCTACCAAAATATACCAAATAATTTTTACCTACTAAATACTGTTACCGGCACCTCGAAATCTACCAAAAAATTAGAAATCTACTAAATCTGGTCACACTGCTGACAGCTGTTTGTGGCATAAAGAATTTAGAGACAGGAATAAATAAATACGGGGTAGGTTGGAATTTTGAATTTTCGACAAACAGAATATAATATCGATTAGTTTTAGTTGAGGTGGTTGTCCTGTATTTTTATAATATAATTTGAATAAATATAACTTGCTATCCCACCACTAGACCTGACTAGACCCTTGAGGTGATTATTCAGAAACACGGCGTTCTACCAATTATCCAATTATTATTATAACAAAGTGAAGGCAACAATCTGCACTATTTTTTTAACTTTTTGAAATAATGGCATACAGAGCTCCAGGGCCAAAAAGGCCCCTTCCTCTTTAATCGTGAATTTATAATAATGGTTGTTGAAAAAATGGTTTATTTGGTTGTTTGTTAAAAATTATTTGCAAGGGGACATGGCTGCAATATGGGGAGGTTAATCTTTACGGAGGATTTGTTCAGGTTTTTTATGTGTGGTACGTACGTTTTCGTCGTCAATTTATGGATGGGTTTTCATGGGTGGGATTTCCCGCATAAAATGTTTCCACGAGACAAATTTTTTAATAAGGGGAGTTATGCGTATGGCTTTATTCTGGAATGTTTGAAGTTTTTTCAAATAGATTCTGAAGATGGGGCTTACATTATTTGAGCTATAAGATTTGTAAAAATAATAAATAAATAAATTTGAAAGGTCATATTAGGCTGCGTATACACACAACTAATTTAGCGCGAGCCAAGCCACGAATAATGGTAAAGGAACGAAGCAACCGCAAGCGGCGTTTCGCGCCGTTCTGCTGCTCCTTGATCTTATAGCATTGGACTGCATCTTTTGAACCTGACGCGTGTTTTAGATACCCGTAAAGGTCAGAATTAGCAAAGGTAAATCGTTCATCTTTTCGTGAAGCTTTTGCACACGATTCACGAGAGTCTCGGACTCGTTTAGTTAACTTAAATTTATTTTTTTAATTTTGAAATTTGAAACTTTTCGAAAATTTGAATTTTTTTAAAAACTTTTTGCATGTGTGTTTTGTTATTTCGTCGATGCATTGTAGTGTAACAATTAGGCCTTTCGTACATGTATATACTTACAGGCTACGTGACTGTGACGCAACCACAAGTAGCCTATCGAAGTGCTACTCTTTAATGCTGGTTTCCGTGCACGGAGCTACCCCAATTATACTGAATTTGATCATTTTTTGACATGCATCCGTGGAATTAATACAATATCAAGTGACTCTATCGACGAAGATAATAATTTTGTTCTACTTTATTTTTATAAGCACAAAAAACGATCTAAAAGAAGATTTTGGGTTCACCCAAGCAACGAAATAAATAATAATTGAAGGGCGTTCTTCGCCGCCAACTACACGAGAATGATGTCGAATTGAATTTTTTCTGACCTCAATTCACCAATTCAACCTTCTCCGCTAAATTCATTCTTACGTATTCTGGTTAATTATAGTACTTAATATAATCATAGATATTTTCCCGCTTCCAGAATCAACTTAAGATTCAAATCATGTTCAGAGAGCATTTCTGTCAAACTAGTAGTAACGCATAGCACCATAAATAAAGCATTCACCAGCTACCAGCTAACTAACTATTACTGAAAAACTCACAAGCCTTACATATTTATTTTTTTTTCGAAGAAAACTTCTTCGGAAAGGTTTTCACTTTGTACCTTACATATTTCTTCAAAAATCTAAGAAATGTAGTAAATAAAAAGGATTTGAAAAAGGTTTACTACGCGACGCGTTATGTCATTCTCGAATTGAATATGGAATTATAGGATGGGGATCTACTACACATAAATACATACAAAACCTGAATACAGTTCAAAAAAAAATCATAAAGACCATACTGAAAGTACCAATTAGAACACCTTCAATTGAAATTTTCAAAAGCTTTGACGTACCCAATGTACAAAGAATATATGCCAAAAATATATTATTGAAGCTATTCAAAAATACTGAATCCTCTACTAGACAACATATCCATCACACTAGATTAAATAACAATGACATAAAAAACATTCCAAGTTATAAAACCACATTCGGACAAAGAAACTACACTTATTTTGCAACTAAACTCCATAACATTCTTCCCCAAGACATAAAGCTAATAAAAAAATTTAATGAGTACAAATCAAGAATAAAAATATGGCTGAAAGAGGTCAATGAAAACACCCTAATGAAGACACTAAAAACGACATAGAAGACAAATAAACTGTAATTAAACAATTTTAGTCCACCTCGGCACAGGAACCCCCAGTGAGGAGGACTGAAATACAATATCTTTACCTTACATAAATAACCATTATATTTTGTATAATTATGGAATTATTTTATACATATAGTCGCTTAAATAAAAAAAAATAAAAAACTGTCAGTAGCGTGTAACGACTAGCCCATAGTCGACGCTTAGTGTCGTGTATGAACACAAGCAAAATAGTTTGGCAGGTGCTCACGAGCTGTCCGTGGCTACACGCCTAAAACTCGAGTCCCTTGGGGATTGGTATATTTATGGTCCCTTGTAAGTATCTCCTTGTAGGAATAGTTGTAGACTGCGATCGGACTTCGCCCAAGCGCCTACACTTCATACGCTTCGAAGCCGAGTATGACTAGAAAGGATAGATGCTCGCCTGAGAAGGCGGTTGCCCTTCAAGCACATCATTATTTATCTCCAGACACATTCTTCCATTTTATTATTATTACGCATTCACATAGACATACAAATATGTCCATGCCCATTCATTAATAAATTTAAGTTTTAAGATCCTTTCATATCTCATACACAATTACCTATTGGGCGCTTTTGTTATTACCGTAACAATCCACGTTTACGGTACCAAGACTAAAACTAAATTCTTACACATTAAATAATGGTGAGACACACAATAAATTATGTGTGTTTGTTTCCTCCAAAGTACTACTTTTTTCCTTTGGAGGAAACAGATAATATATCTTATTACGGTGAAGGGAATTGCGTTTCATTTTCATAATATGTATGTATAATAATGCTTGTATGTTTCCTTTGGAGGGGTGCAGACATTTTTTGAAGTAAAACTTCTTTACGCACGCTTGACTTGGGGAGTAAGCTGGTGAATGCGTGACGAGAGCATTACGAAAAGTGTGATCGAGCGAGGCGAACGGAAGTTGAGAGGGAGATATAAGTTAGTGAAGATAGAAAGAGAGTTTTTTTGTTTTTTTTTTTAATTGTACAACAGATTATTATCCAATTACCGTACAATTTTCTCATTTTGACAGTCTTAACACCTAGGAAGATGATTATTATACAAAAAAATCTTGAGGCTATCTAAAGAAGAGTTATATATATCTAGCGTTTCCGAAATTTCGTTCAACAGCACCATTCCTCTTGTCATGCTATGCTGTGCTAGAACATCTGTTCTACCGTATGGTACCTTGAACAAGTCGTGTCGCCGACTACGGCTGAAATTTTCAGGCACGTATAAGCCATAACATTCCAAGAGGAATGGGCTGTCAATACGGTTATGGATTATGTTATAACCAAGAACTGCAAGATTTGCAAAACGTCTAGTTTCCAAGCTAAATCTATTAGTTGCCTCAAGCAAATCCATATGGTGCATGAATCTTGGATACGTTCCATGCATCCGCATATAGACATACCTAAGGAACTTTTTCTGGATTTGTTCCAGCATATTAATATACTTAGCTTGGTGCGGAGTCCACACACCACTAGCATACTCCAGCCTGCTTCTTATGACGCCATCGAACATGGCTATCATTGCTACTGGGTCATCAAATTGCTACTAAGTTAAGTTACTAACTAAGTTACGTTTCGTATTTACTGTAGGGGCAAGAGAGAGAGGTGCGAGCACACATTTTCTTTTTCTCTTTCTCTCATAGCCAGTTACGTTTTGTATATCGACACAGTGCAGGCCTATTGTCTGTATCACACTGCAGGAGCAAGAGAGAACACTGCGTGCATATTTTATTTCTCTCTTCTTTTATAAGTTAGTGAAGTTTTACTTCAGTCGTGTGGTCTAAAGCACACTCATTTTTTTTTTTAAGAAATACAAACATTCCCGGGTTACGAATAACCTAAAAATGTTTGAAAATCTCCTACCACTACAGTAAGCGTAAAATGTTGCTTGTGTCATGATGGAGGACTTAGCCAGTCGAAGAATCGAACATGCGAAGCCTGGGTGGGACCCAAACGCGATGTCCACTCTGCCACTGACCGGTCTCATTTTCGACCTTGTTATTTGTTGTGTAAGAAAGAGTTGCAGCATTATATGTTTAAGAACTAAAGAAAAACCATCAGCACCTTGACATTTTTGGAATTCACTCACACTTATATTATCCCTGTAACTATATTCCATACTTTCAAAATTATCGTCACGGCTGGTATATTGTAGGGGTCCACGGAGACTTCACGGTGTGGTGTGTGAGAGAGAGCAAGAAAGTAATTATTTTTTTCCTTTGGAGGAAACAGACCTACTTATGTTGTATATCTCATCTTTTGAAAGAACTGCAGCATTATTAGAATAAAGAGCATACGTTTTATGCTTTTTTTTTCACCATCACGCGCAAACGCACTTTGTTGCGTGGCAGCCCGTCATCTTGTAACGGGCGGCTCACTAATATACTCTACTTGAATATAATTCAAATGCTTTTCGGCCAGTCAAGTAGCGAGTTACTCACTACTCAACTAAATTACTTGCCCACTGTGAACAAGCCATTAGTGCCTACCGCTCGGTAAAGAGTGTATACATAGTCTCTAGTCTCGAAACCTATTATCCCAATGTTTATGCTCATCACAAACTCAGTGAGGGCTTGACATATTTTTATTTCTGTAGGCGCCAAGATAACGAACAAAAGAGCTTATAAACTCGGCTGTTACGGATACGATTACATAATTCCTACGGGTTCTTCTGAAGAAATTGCAAACTCGGTAAATCAGAACAATTTGTGATTTTAAGAAAAATAAGTAAGTATTTAGATATGATATTTGAAAGATCGTGGAGAGTTCTAAAGGGATAGATAAAAAATGGGTAAAAAAACAGTGTTTACATGAATAACAGAAAGTTTATTCAATCCCTTAAGCTACATACATATTTACATACACAAGTTTATTTCTCAATCGGGTGAGAAGTGCATTTGGAATAGGGTTTTGTTTCTGATAATCAATATTATTATTTGTAATACTATTTTATACAGTCATCTTTTAACTTAATCTAATACAAGGAAGGAGTACAATTACTATGGATACCTATGGAGGGGTTTCAACATAGTCAAGTTCTTAAAAATAATAAATATAAGGATAACCTCAATACTTATTCCAGTCACGTGAGTATCAAGTGACATCTTCACACGACAAATGAAAGGTTACACTAAAGTTGCTCACAGTTTACTTAGATTCTGCCAAAGGGATTCAAATATAACAATATTAAATGTGACGCTAATTAAAATTGATTTTCTGAATTTTAACAACACGCAATTACAACATTGAACATTTAAGAAAATTCCCTACCATAATTAGAATGCAATTCTTGAATTTACAAATACACAAATAATTAACAATTCTTGTAAGTAACATAAAATAAGTAGGGTTTTAAACTCGTTAAAGATACTCTTTTAACCAACGATATGATTAAAACCAGCACTCAACCATCTCATGGCTGATTGCATATTTTAGTAATTTTGTTCTAAATTATAAACATTTTAGTAGAAAATAAATTATTGTCAGAGAGGAATTCAGAGTGATGTAACTGCAGTAATATTCGTCACTCATGGCCGT
Source organism: Limnephilus lunatus (assembly GCA_917563855.2). Taxonomy (NCBI): domain Eukaryota; kingdom Metazoa; phylum Arthropoda; class Insecta; order Trichoptera; family Limnephilidae; genus Limnephilus; species Limnephilus lunatus. The sequence continues at coordinate 27,709,426 of OU830594.1, read as the reverse complement.
TCCTCGTTTGGCGGGATTGCTTTGAATCCGGCATTTATTAATTCTTCCGTCAACCCGGTGCAGAAGGTACTCGGTTAAAGGCACTTTGAGATATCACACTCATGCAACGTTGATCTCTCCACTTCGAAGACTACTGTTGAAGAAATTTGTGCTTCCGTACTGGATCTGTAAAGAAGAGAAAATAAAACATTAATAAATAATCAGTATGACATTCATTTAGCAATGGTTAAATGCTGAAATGACAGTTTTGGAGAGAAATAACGATGAAGACTACAAAACATTCATTTGGGTATGTACCGGCAATATCTTTAGTAAAAATTCTAGCAATCAACAATGATAATTGGTTCGTGCAAATCATATATTATACGCGTCAAAGTAATGGCGCCAGTCTTTGAAGGTTACAGAAAAATAAAACAATTAAAAGAAAATTTAAAAATATTGTCCAGATAAAAATAATGGGCGACAGTGACTTTATGACCCTGGATTAGATTTATTTGTGAAAATTCTGTATTTCTTATGATTATTTTTTGTTGGCATCAATTGTATGTTTATAGCACAAGTGACATTATTAATATGTATTTTTAATATAATTTATCAAAAATGTTACGTAGTAGGTATAATTTTACAACCCTCAATATAACCTTAAGGTTAAACGTCACGTACGTTAAAATCTACGCATTCACAGATGGCGCCGATCAAATTATTTTACGTTTTTAATACTTTTTGCACGTTACGATTAAAAATATTATGATAAATTAATTGTTTGCGCCTGTACATATTTAATACGAACATAAATAAGTAGTTTTGTCCATAAACAAACTCAAATCTTCCAAGAAAGGCTGAAAAATTCCATTTTGTATCGGTGACTCAATCCAATATTGTATTTTTCAGCCTTTCTTGAAAAATTTGGGTTTGTTTATGGACAAAACTATTTATTTATATTCTAATTATATATGTACGGGCGCGAACAATTAATTTACCTTAATGTTTTAAAGCGTAACATGCAATAAGCATTAAAAACCTAAAATAATTTGATTGGCGCCATCTGTGAATGCGTAGATTATAATGTACGTGGCGTTTAACCTTAAATAATTGCATTAAACTAATGTTAGGATTAATTTGTTCTATAACACAAACTTAACGGAAAATAGAAATTAATATGTAAATCCCAAGCTATTGGAAGGGTACTTAATTCATTATTAACAATATTAATTTTGGTAGCACTGCAATAATTCTGAATGACGAGAATCTGCTTTATGTTTTTCTATCACAAGAAGAAAAGATTTACAGAACAATCTCATTCATATGGCACTTTCGATGTTCGCCACCTCACAATAAAGAGATTATCATTAAAGAGATTATTATGATAAGCAATAGAAAGTTTTCCCTAATTTGGATACAAAATTGTGGTAACTAGATAAAACAGATCAATGACAAAACAGCAAACAATAAAAATAAAAGGTTATGTTAGTTTAGATCAGATGTATTTTTCATTCGATTTTTCTTATATTATGTTTTATTTTGTCAGTAACATTAAAATAACTACAGTCTTTCTTATAAAAAAAAAAACACTTCACAACCGTTAAACGGTGTTTTAGTTACAAATTGAATAAAGACTGTACATTTTACTTTTAATAATAAAAAATGTCTAACTTGTTGAGATAAGGGCTGGCAACATTGTATTTCGGTGGTTTGGCACGTGGCACATCTGTGTAAGCGCTTTAGTTTCCCGGTAAAATTAGAGTTATGATTTGTGATTTTTGATGTGCGATTCATATCATGATTTCGTTCATAATTTTTATTTGAATGACCAATTCACTACTATATTAGTAAAATTAAATATATTAACTAGTGTTTTTAGAAAGGCTGCAAGTATTCACCTGATCAAAATCATCATCATCGCTGTCCTCCTCGCTGTCATTATAATAGTCCAGTTCTTCATCATCATCGTCCTGTGGTCTGATGGTGTATCCGGCGGCCAGCAGCTGATCACGGCCAAGCTGCAGGGCCGTGTGACCGGCGTAGGTGCGCGCGTCCACCATCACCAGCGGGCACTCCGACACCAGATATCTCAGCAGGGCCACGTTGCCGCTGGATAGGGCCAGGTGGAGAGCCGTGCAGCCGCTCTTGTTCTCCTGGAGAAAAAAATAAATTCTTTAGTTAATTCGAAATTTAAAGAATATCGAAACCTTTTGGAGAGAAATTATATTGATGAGCTCAAATTATAATGGAATCTCAGTAATTCGGCTTTTCCGAAAGGACCGGAACTTTCAGTAATCCATCAAGGTTTAAGTGTGAGAACACAATCGTCAAAAAGGGATTAATTAGGTAAACAATTTCCCTGACTGGCAATTAGTAAATTATTTTAGTGAGAAATTATATGTCAAGATGAGTTCAAATGATGGTGGAATCTAATCCACTTTTTAGAGGTCTAAAAATTAATCAGCACCACTGAAGAGAAAAACCGAAAGAAGTGACTTTTGGACGTGTCTGTATGCCTGAAGTAAGGTAAAGTTAATCAAACATTTTCAAATATGGAGATTCTTTCTTTAACCGATTATCAATTTTATTTGCCAAAATAAGGCCCAGGTCATCAGTTTTCTTATAGTTTAGGCATAGATCGAACTTCTATAGGCTATTCACTGTCCAACGATATCAAGTCAGGGTTCAGGTGAGAGAACACAATCACAGGATTACTTTGATAAATATTTGAAAATTTTTGTGATTGAAAGTTCTACATAATATTATCTTAAATATGATCACACATGCTGGTTGGATTTTCCATGATTTTCATGTTTTATATTGTAGTTTTCAAAAAGTTCCCTTAATCAGGGAATTTCGGTAATCCAGCACTATCAGAAATCATAAAATGACGGATTAGTGAGATTCTACTCAATGAGCTTTATTTATTATACAAGATAACAAAATATGTGTTTGTAATATCCACTAAGTACGTAAAGTTTATTTATAGTTTGATTATCCCACAGCAAATTTATAAAACAGAGTTGTGTAGTGTGTAGGTATAGAAAGTTACTTAAAATAATATGTTAATAAAATATTGTAAGTATAAACTTATGTAATCGTCGTGTTTTTATATTCAATATGTATCATTAAGAATCATAAAATGTGATTTACATAAACATATTTCGAATTAGATATTAATAAAAATATTTTAAAACACGGAAAATAATTGAAATGTGAGAATGTAAATGACTACTTACTGTGGCATTTATATTTGCTCCAAACCAAACGAGATGCCTCAGGACGTCAATGTGACCCCCCATGGCCGCCAGGTGAACACAGGTTTCTCCTGAAACAAAACAGACAAACAGAAATTTAATACAACGTTGAAAAGTTGAACAAAACTAAAAAATATATATATAAAATATTGATAAAACTTCAAAGTGGTGACAGGATATAAGTCTGCTTGAAATAAAATTTATGATCAACAAGTATCATTATAAAATTTCCCCTGCCTCATTTTTAAATGCCAGGAAAAATCGACAATAAATAATGACTGGCTGAAGCCAAGTAAGATGATATTATTTACAGGAAATCCATTAGTGTTTACAGAATGTCGATCTTCTCTGAAGGAAACCATGTTTCGAAGTAATAATAGTCATGGGTGATTCCGAAATAATGATTCAGGAATCGGGTCGATTTGGGCAGATGGTTAGCGGCAGGAACGCATTTCTGCAAACGTTACCTACTCATCACCATGTCAAACTCAACAGCCATTAAAAAATCGTGCAAATTATTTTTCCCATGAATTTCGTAAAATTTGATGTGGGTTTTTTACCCCTTTAAAAGGATAACACACCATGATCGGTTTAAAATTAATGTAAAAAATTTCCCGTGGGCGGGACTTAATGAATGGAATAGCAACTACCCAGTGAAAAAGTTAATCTCATCAAGGAATAGAAAGTTTAAATGTAATATATTATAATCTACCTATTTAATTCGGCCAATAATAGTAGTTACGTAGCTCCATATTTATTACACGTTTTTCGCCTAATACTATAAAGTTAGCCGGGAGTCCTTGAAAAATAATTTTATTTTTAAAAAAGTACCTACGTATTTCAAAACACATACCCCCCGGCCCCCAGAGAGAAACAAGTTCGCCGACATTTCGAATAAGAATATTACGCGGGAAGTTGGATGTATTCGAGCCGTTTATCACGTCAACGGCGGCAAGGTATGGCGGCCATAAGGCATTTATTAAAATATTCAAGAATGGAAGTCAATTTGGGGACCAGTTAGCGAATAACACTAACTTGTACAACGATGTATAGTATAGATAGTTTTCATTTCAAGCGTTTCCCGGTGCCTGCGGCTGTGTTTTGATTAATCACGGATAATGTGTAATATTGTGGTTTTAATTAGCGTTTTAAATAAATAACATCCATTATACCGAAGTTCACGTATCGCAATAAGAATTATGGCGTATTACTCACAAAAACTGGTCGAAAAAGTAAATTATTCAGAAAAATACAATCTACAATGATACATTTATTTCGAAGAAGTTAGCGGGTACTTGGATTTGAAGATGAAAATCAAAGCAGTATCAATCGATTGTATGTACCTATATTATAATAATGTATTTTGGGGATAGATGGGGATCACGGAGGTCCAAACATAAGTAGACAGTAATGTCCAAGTACCTACTATTTCAGTTTGTATTATAATAATGTGATGTTTATAATACGCAAATGTAAACATTTTACCCAGCCGGCAGCCGATGAGGCGATGCGGTCTGATAGCCAGAATGAGCTGAGATTATATTTGTATAGATCAGAGATCCAAAATTAGAAAGGGAAAGATGGAAAAAGACTTGGTTTTAATACATCCAAATCTCTGACCAGTATTCGTGTTGTGGACCTCTTTAATTTCGTCATAGGTAAGTCTAACAAACCCTTCAAGAAGAAGGAGAGACTTTTACGTTTCTAACTCCAGAAGACAGGAAGGTGAAACTCAAATGGCAATTAGCTGACGTAGGAAATGACCATCTCGTGTCCGACACCATTGAGAGACAGCCGAGTTTTCAATGAAAGACTCTGTAAAGTTGATTTATCGCTAGAGTGAGAAATACCTGGCTAAAATAAGGATAACCAGGAATATAAAAGGGGAAAAACATAGACAAAATTAATGGTTGCCAAGAACATCCCACATAAGTAAGAAGCTGAATGAGAGAGCAGCTTCCGATAAAAGACACCGAGAGAAAAATATCGCCAGGAAGATGAAATATTACAATTACTAATAAAGTGAATATAGACCATAGTCACAAAAAGAAGAGAGCTAATTAACCGAGTGCCATGAACGTCCAGGAAGTCCACAAAAGGCGTCAAAACCGGGGTCCGAGGCCCCCCTTGGCCGGCCCGCCCGCGCCCCTCGCACCGAAGAATCACGCGCCCGTGAGTCAGGACTCCGGATCGGGAGCAGGCTATTTCGGGGCGCGGATTCCTCGGCATTCCCTGCACTATTCCTGGACGGGGGGCGGCGCTTGGCAACGCGACTACCGACTACCAGCTATCAGGGTTTCCCACAGCGCGTCACAAGCGGCCAGCTCGCACCACACTCCCAGCCGGCACAGGGCGCACAGCATCACGCTGACGGAGCCGTATTTTTAAATGAAAAAAAAAAACAAATAGCTGCCCGGAATAGACCACGGAGCAAAACAATCCATAAATTTTAAAGACAAAGTACCTAATTTTAGAATGTGTGCGATTTCTTGTGCCGGGTTCAAATCTACACAGCAAATGCATGGCACATTTTTAAATCTAGCGAGATGAGAGATAAAAATATCCGCACTCATTTAGATGGAATCTGACAGTTGTGTATACAGTACAGACAAATAATCTCTGATTCTAATTGGATTATTTTTTATCTCAAAATAAAGAATCTATATATTATTCTCTTTTTACTCCATGGAATTCCGATCTGAACGCTACATCCAGGAATTCCTCAGAGGTAAAAATTTATTGGCCCTGCCACGGAGAGCTCCATTGTAACTTCTCTTTCTGTTACATGCGTCGTTCGAGACAGAGGGAAAGCGGTAAGTCTTTATTCATAAATTATTTGATATCTCAAGGTTCGATGTATTTATTCATTGCTATGTATCGAACATGTATGTGATACGTGTTCTTTATTATTTATAAGCGTGTAAACAAAATAATAATACAACACACTGCAAAATAAAATATTACTATTTTGAAGAGATTAAAGAGACTTCGTTTTTTTATCATCCAATCCAAAGATCAATGCATACTACCATTTGATATTTACAATACGACCTTGGGGTCTAGGAAATGTAGAGATGAATGACTGTGATTGCTTCAACACTAACAGCTTTTTAATGACGATCATTAGAGGCCTTATCGTGCGCTGATAAAGTCCGGCTGAGGTCGGCGAGCGAAAGCCAACGACGTAACCTTTTGACCAAAGTTTTTTGATACTAGAATTGTTACAGGCGCAAAATACAATCAGAAAATATTCATGTCATGTTTTTGTGTATCGATCGACGTGCTCACAGCAGCATTATTCATGCCCCTCCTAACCTAACCCAACATAAAAGGAACCGGCCAAACAATGCGATAAAAAAATAGGAACGAACGCTGTTGGGTTAGGTTAGGTTAAGACGGGTCTTGCAAAATGCGATTATGAGCATGACGGTACAGCCATGCAAAACCTTGCAGTTTTTTACTATCATTTTCAAGAAAGACCCGTTCGCAAACAGAATCAGTCTACAAAATTGCTGGCAAATTATTCTAAAGACCGCACGCTTTAACTTCGATTGTACAGTTGATTAGTCAGACATCTCCAAATACCTACTAAATTTTGAGATAATGGGGAAAGCATTATTAGAATGCTCATCATAAATCAAATACTATTTACACGTGTCTGTATTTTACATATTAAATATGCTATAAAATAACACCTGAAGTGTTTTTTTTCACTACAAGTTTTTCTGCATTATAATAATTGATTTGGTGTGTTTATGAGTAATCTGAGTATTGTACCAGATAGAGGGTACACTAACATATAACTGCATACTACAGTACAGTATACCTACGATACAGTAAACCACTACACAAACAAGAATCTCTTTAACATGATTCTATACTGTAATGGGTGTGAGAAGCATCGGACATTGAGCGCTTTGAGTTGTTCAGAGACTGCGGGCCCCCAAGAAAAAAACAGGGTTGTCCCATATTTTTAAATACCTACACAATTTGGGGTGTTGTCCAAAAATGATGTTTGTAAGGATACTGCAGTAATCCTTTTAGCGATAAATTTAAAAAGTCTTGCATGTTGACTGTTAACCGTTGACGCACTTCAACTAACGTAGATATGTGCCCTAATCCAATCTGATTGATCGTTTGTTTTTTATCTATCACAGATTATGATAGATCCTTTTGTTGCATCTTTATCTCCACCTTCTCAGGTCGTTCACCGATCATCATTAAATTGACCAACTTCATTGTTTATAGGTAGAATGCAATAGTTAACTTTTAACTCCCCAGGCATGTGTTCGGTTTTCGGAACAACTGAAAGAAATTGTTGTCTCTTACTATCATGGTTTAAAATATTATCTAAACTGTGTTAGAAAGAAAAAACACTAGTTTTATTCTCAAATCTAAAAGTTAACCGCAAAATAATTAAAAATGTACACTTTTATGAATCCAAAGTTTCCGACCACAAATTGAAAAAATAAATTAAACTTTTGGAATTTTTTATTAATTATTTTTACATGAAACTACAAAAAAGTAAGTTGACGATAACGTTTAAATAAATACACTTGCCTAATAAAGTATGCGCGTTTTTTTGTTAACAGTACTGTTAGAAAAAGTGAAGGCGAGCCTTTTTTAAACTTTTTTATGTTTGCTTTCAAAATTATTACATTTCAAAAATTGTATGTTTATTTCGAATTGTACAATTTGAAACCGTATTCTTATTACCTTTCAAAAACAGTTTTTATTTTTCGGATGCGTTCAGAAATATTCCATTTAATTGGATTTGATTTACAAGTGGAAATATTTAGACCTACTGATAAAATAGACTCGCGGCTTGAGGGGTTAACGCGAGTTGACTTCTCCCCCATTCTCATAATAATTAAGTTGTACCTTCTTAACCCTTCATGGTGGAAAAGGGTAAGGTACAAAAGTTGCAACGCATCTCTTACACACAGGATAGTGTAAGCGTGTTATATATGTGTTCTATTGATATTTACCTACGCTAAATCCAAGGTTCTTGCGCTCAGGTATAAAGTGGAGTGTAGGCAGACCCGGCGGAGCGGCAGTGATAATATGCGAATACTGTAATAATATACGAGAATATAATATAATGTATTGCAAACCCTGGCAGCCAGTCTATTTGCGGTGTCCGTGTTGACGCGGAATGCGCAGCGAGGCGGCCGCGACTGGGCGATGGGGTTTTCCCAAATAATAATATAATACGCCGCGGGCGAGGGGCAGACCACCGGCCGAGGAAGGGGGCGGGGGGAAGAAAATCTCAAGCGCGCCGCCGGACAAATGTGGCGGAAAATTCTACGTGCCAACGAAAGAGAGTTTTGGAAAGGTTAACAGGACGATTACAGAAGAATTAAACAAATATATTAAATTATTATACACATTTATTGTACCTACTCATCTTTCATACTCTATGTTTATTAGGTAGGTACTATACGCTTACAGGGGCATGCCGTCCATATGGGCACATACGCACTGCCTATCATACCTTACACACATAAAAATATAAATAATATTGATGCATAAAAATTTTCAAAAAATACGCGCGAAGTATTAAACTAAGAAAGCGCGGCGTACGCGTCGCACCGACTGTACTAGATGATATAAGGTATCAGTATCAAAGGCAGGAACCAAGAATGCTAAATAACGCACTTATACATTCAAATGTTGTATTCACCGACACAATAACGTACATGTGTGCGCGATGCTCATTAAAGAAACAATTCGTTTGTGTTAGTGTCGAAAAAGGCCGTGCCTTTCGTTACAAACTCCAATGTAGCAATCAGTGTCATCTGTTGGTATCTCTTTTAATTAGTAGCTTAATTTTAATAGTTTACTAACGAAATTATTTCCTATCATATTATGTTTGCTTTCTTTAACGCAACGGTCGAAAAATATGGACATTTTATACATACATTTTTTTGGCTTGTATTATGAGCCATTCTTATCGGAAACTTACCAGCCGAGCTATTCCCTAATTTTTGTGAGATCTTAAGATAACGTGCGAGATCTCCTGTCAAATGAGTTTCAGATTTGGGTGGTAGAGTTGGCAAAGCTGCCTGTCATAAACTCAAATATGGGTGATTTTCTATGGCTGTTATTTGCATTTTCTATGGATATCAGCCAGCTTCGCCGTTTTTAAATAGTTTTAAACACGAAATACTGTAAATATACATGATTATTTATCCACTTAAAGTATGTTTAAAGTTATATACCGTGGATTTGACATTTGCGAAATTTCGTTTCAACCCAAATTCGCATGAATTACTTAGTTTATCAAAATTAATCAAATTATATTTCACTCGTATTTGTTGGAGAGAATCAAGTTTGTTTATTCTCTTTAGTTGCTGAATATATAATTGTTAGTGGCAGATAATGCTGGAAAAACACTTTATTTAGAAGAAATCTAACCACAGGCGAAGTACAATCGTCGCAATAGTGACTTTAGAACCACAAACTTGTATTACTTGAACGTATGTCAGTAAACTAGATGACAGCCAAACGTCAGTATGAAATTCGAATATTCGACATCTCCACCCGTTGCTTTTTTTATTTAATAACTTTGTCGTGCAAATTACCACAGTATGCAATTAAAAACGTAAAATAAATAATCACGCATTCATAAAATATGTGACAGCTATGACAGCCAGCGTTGCCAACTCTACCACCCAAATCTGACACTCATTTGACAGGAGATCTCACACGTTATCGATCTCACAAAAATTAGGGAATGGCTCGGCTGGTCTGTGGTCATACGATAAGTCAGGTCCTGCAAACTACCTCGATTAAAATATCGGTGCATTTCTTATTATTATACTCCTTTGCACTATTTACATATGTATAATAATGTGTTCATGTAAAAGCCTTCAAATAATAAAATAAATAAAAAATAATTATGATGTATAAAATAAAATTAAGTATAACTTTTGTAAAGATTCCAACGTTCTGTTTTTAGACACTTGGCCCGCTTGCTCGTAATCGTGGTGTAAATATTACGCGGCGCATTAGATCAGAAGAATCAAAAACTTATTACCACGGAACTCGGCTAGGTTAGGTATTAGGGTTCAATTAACTCACTAAAGCAACGCTGAATCGGTACCTCAGAATCTAATAAGACGGTTGGAGTAATTTACCGTGTTGGGCTCCTTCTTCCGCCTTCTTGTGATGATTGTACCATATGCTCCGATGTTGGACATGGAGACTGTAAGTCATTCCGAAATGTTGCTTTTAGAACCAATAAAGAGGAAACGTAACGCGGCTTAATACCCCAAAAGCCAAACAAAATAAAGGTAAGGTACTATATTCGAGCGGGAAAACTTTATGCAAATAATAAATCGACGTAGAAAATTTCATAAGAGGAAATATATTATTATGTACCTACCTATGCATTGGCTCTATAATATGGGTGAATATGAATATGCATTTGTATGTGTACATATATACATTTATATGTACCTAAATGCGCACTATACACAAGTATGCGTACATACAAATATAATTATGCTCGTATGCATGTATTTGATTTTGGTCTTCCCTGTCTTACGTATCGTTGCACAAATAATGTTGTGATGAGCGGCATACTTGCCTATAATTATCACCATATTGAAAATGTTAATTACTATAATAATTATGTGATATATTATTTTGACGAGTCAATAAATAAATAAAAAATGATAATATCTGTCATATTATAAAGCCATTTTGCACAGATACATTTTTTAAATTATTGCTTTCGAAAACCCAAGAGTGTAAAATATTACCTCGTAAAATAAATAAAAATCTTTATAAAATTCCCTCCGATCGTAAAAAAAACCTGAATCAGAATATTATAATTAATCATTTACGTAATTGCATTATTAATGGATGGAAGAGCGCAGATATTTTAAAGTTGGTACAAAATTGTTTTGCACAAGTATTGGTAGTTGGTACATTCAACCGACAAAGCGATTACTCGAGATCCAAATATAACGCTGGGAAGTCAGTGGGAATATATTTAGCCACCCGTCTTCTTGTTGTATTCTAAATGGGCAGACAAATAATAGACCAAACAAATGCCAAACGGTAGAGAAGAAAGGGGAATGCTTAAAGGTCCACCGGAAAAAAAGATATTATAAGAATGAAAACAAAGGGAAACGATTTTCTTTGATCAGGTAATGAATCCTGCGATTTATTCTCTATAAATGCTCATTAGTGAAAGGTATATTGAGTAGGTAGTACTATGAAACTGGGAAGTACGAACTAATGTTTGAAACGTAAGTAAAATGGTTAGATCAATCAGTTTTCTAGGAAATGACCACCACCGCAAGAGAAAAGGAAAAAAAAATCATTTGTGACTTTGAGAAATCGACGAAACAACGATCTAACTACTAAGAATCTCATTATATTATTAGAATAATTAGTATCGATCACATCATTTGTAAATAATGACGTGAAAAGTAATGACGTCAAATCTAAAGTCAGGCTAAGAAAATTTTCCTAGATGCTTAGCAATATAATAATTATTGAAACTAATAAAATACAGGTTGTTAAGGGACGTACTTGACTTACTTAAACCAACGGTTAAACATCATTATTCGGAGTAATTTACATGTAGGTACATTTTGTGAAGAGTTTTTATTTTCAACTAAAAACATAAAAAAACGGAAGGTATTGGAAAGTTGGGGTCGGGGTGAGGGGTTGGACGGTTACTCGGCTGAGTGACCAGTGACGAAATGTGGAAGAAATTATTTTTTGTTTGATTACGAAAATAAATAAAAAAAATGAAGAAAAAAAAAACGCATAGAAATTTCACTGGAGACCAGAATTTGATTTACGTTTTTTACTCCAAATAATGTCAGGAATCACTGGTTTAAAGTAAGTCAAGTACGTCCCGTTATAATTTAATACCCTGCATACTTTCTAATTTTAAATTTTCTATACCAAAGGACGTAAGTTCAGGAGAAGTTGAATGAAATTCTTGTGATTGTTTAGAAGAATACAAAATAAAAATACTCATTATAAAAATGCGAAAAGGTTTTTTATGATTAATAGTGATTCCTTATCAATTTCCTCGCAAAACCGCCATTAGTGAATGCATGGAGGATGTCGTAGAAATAACAATTACGGTGAATAATAATATTATGCATTAATTTATCAGTGTTTGACCCAAAATTCCTTAACCTTAAAGTGGATTAGATTGCAACTAATGATTTGAGATTGCCTTTTATAAAACTTAAACCGTATACCTACCATCACCAAATGGAATGATTTTCATGTTCAAAAGCTCTTCTACATATAAGAGATTTACGTTGTACTAGCAACCAAAATAAAGAACATAAAAGCAATATTTATTTTTAATACTTCTAATCCGAAAACTCGTAGTAAAAGCTGGAAACTGGTTAACCTTTATCACATTTGAAGTCGATTTTGTAATAAAACATTAATTGATTACAACTTTCGTTTTCTAGTAAATCAAGCACAAAATCTGATTTTTCAGAGAAAATTTGAAAAAAAAATCGTTTCGATGGGGGTTAACGTCTTTTAAAATGCGTTGAAGATAGCAGACACCAAAAGTATTTTAACCCTTTGATTGCCGAAAACTTAAAAAAAAAATTTTTTTTTGGATCTTTATGATGTGATGTAGATTCACCAGAGTCTCTTTTGTACTACGGGTTTCTGGACGCCGTGTATAAATAAAATATATTGTTGAAGCACTCGGGACACAATTGACGGAATTCCCCATGATAACGAACAAACAAACCAATGGCATTGCTTTGGAAATAATATAGGTATTTTCCGAGGTTTTTAACTTACGAAGGTCTCTACTACAGAACGCTGTAACGATGGTATCGGTACAAATCATATCGGAAAATTTTGAAATAACTAATCGGGAAAAACCTACAGATAAGGGACCTCGTTGTTGACATAATATATATTTTTGTTTTACGAATAGGTATATAATATGTGTAATCATTGATATAGACTTAAGCCGGTTGATGGTGTAAATAAACGTTGCATTGCATCGTTGACTTTTACTACTATAAGGCTAAAAGGAAAAAAAAATATCATCATCATCACTCTCGGCTCTACAACCCCTGGTGGGTCTTAGTCTCCTCAAGAGTCTTCCTCCACTCATTTCGGTTTTGTGCCAGCTCTCTCCAGTTTATAAGCTCCAAGGTAGATATGTTTTTGAAGACGTTGTCGCTCCATCTTAATCTTGGCCTTCCCAGGCTCCTTCGCCCTATCGGTCTTGAATTCAGCAGGGACTTTGGTGCTTGACGCTCGGTCATTCTCTCCACATGACCCAGCCACCGAAGTCTTCCCAGTTTGTTTCTATAAAGTCCAGTTACAGTTAGTAAGAAGCGTCTTTATCTCTAATTTTCTTTTTAGTTGTTATAATCTAGGCCCTCTGGAACAAAGGATTTTGTCAGCAGCTACTGTTCGTGATGTAATTAAATTGCAAGTGCACAAAACACGAAATTGTCCAATATGACAATGTTTGTTATCAACTTGAGGCTTATCAGGAGAACTAATTAACTTTGTGCACGCAGGCTCGTCAGTTAGAATAACAAATCTTACTTGCAATAAGATTTCGATCATTGACATCTCAAGATTGATAACACTGATTAATTAAACCACTAGAAGTTGTTGATTCAGTGGTTAATTAACCCATCAGTTGTTACCAGCTTTATAATTGCGACATAAAGTTATTGATGCCCTAATCCTCCCCCCTCCTCGTGACTCTCCCACCATCTTTGGGAGAGGAGGGGCTTTGGGAGGCGGTAGAAGCTGTAACATAATGTTGACACCTCATCATAAAATTGATCAATCCACTTTGTATTAAACCAAATTATTAATTAAATTGTTATTGTGAATAGTATCGTCAACCTCGATGGCATATTGGGACTGTCAGTCTGTCAATCCTAGATCTAATTAATAAGATACTTGGGAAGTATGTTTACGAGAGATGGGAAGGCTGATAGAGATACTGAAAGAAGGGCAAATGCAGTTAACTGAGGACTGAACGCGGTCGGTGCTAACAAAAAATTGTTCAAAGAAGCAAAGCTAGCAGTCCACAAGGAGAGCTGGTACCTACCCTGATGTATGGCAGTGAGGCATGGAACTGGCAGAGGAAGGATTAGACTTAATACTGTAGATATGAGAACCTTGAGATGAATGTGTGGTAAAGCCATGCATGATTGTGTGAGAAATATGGGGATCCGCGAAGAATGCAAGACCGATGTAAGCTTAATGAATAAGATTAATAAAGGAACCCTTAGATGGATTGGGCATGAAGAGCAAATGTAGAGAAGTGTAAGGAGGACATATTACGTAAAAGTGAAAGGTAAAAGTCGGGGACGCCCGGGAAAGATACGGCACGATCAAGTGAATCAGATAATTGACTGGTAATGACTACACTGGTTTTAAACGAAATCATAACTAAGCAATTACAATAAATACAAAATTAAACTGAAGGAAAGCTAAAGGCACAGATAAATTTGGGACATTGAGCCGAACACAATAAATTCGATATTAATTTATAAATGTTGAGTATAAAATTAATAATTTTAATCCTTATTATATTCGGTTGATGATTACTAGATGAGAACGTCATGCCATCTACTATAACTTTAATATTCCACATATGATATCACTGGTTTGAATTAATATGCATTTATTATGACTGTTTAATGAAATAGATAGATATCTTGGTGAATACAATGATTTAAACGAAGTTTGAATAATCGGCTCGACAACAAGATTCAAGTCTGATATAAAAACAATTACATTAATCAGGGTCAATTATTAGATTAATCAATATAGATTTGATAACGAGAATGGACATCACTTCCTAAATTTATCAACATCAAATAACATTTAACTTCTTTAAGAGTAATTTGTACGATGATCCAGTAATCTGTGTATGAGATAAACTCTCTAATAACAACAATGTATTGGTTATGATTACGAATAATTCTTCAAAATAAGTACCTATCTACTGGTCAGTGATATAAAAATCACTAGACTTCGCCTCGTAACACAATAAATAGTGAATAACGACTGCACTTGTAAACGAAGACTATTGATTTATTTGAAGAAATTGAATAGGTACCATTAGGAATTCACGTTTCAATCATAAAAATAAAACAACCACAGTCGTCTGGAAATTTTATATAAATTTTACCAGATATCGTCTACTGACAAACAAGTGATAGATTGGCGATTACGACCGCCATCGTAAATGGTCTCATGACAACTCAACAAAGTGGCATTTCAACACCCCTCTTTTTGAAGTCATGGAAAGTAGTGGAAAAATAGCTCATTACCTAACGTTTCTTATTTAATCTTTTATTATTTTCATCACTTTAATGAATTTTCAAAGGAGTGATGAAATGCCACTTTGTTGAAGTTATCCGGCCACATTCGTAATTTTTTATTTATTTATTTAGTACAGGATTATACATTTATATAATTATTCATAATATGTTTTGACTGCCCAACTAGCAGGATTCTCGTTTGAGGACGTTTTTGTATACAGATTATTACGGTTACAAATACCTTTCATTCAATTAAAAAATTAAATATTCGGATATTAGATTATTACAATAATATTAGTGATAGTGACAGATGGCGCCCGCTGTCACTATCAATTATCTCAGGAATTTCCATGTTATCTTAAGTTTGATAAATTAATCCCCCCCCCCCCCCCCCCCTCCACTTTTAATCATAAATATATTTGCAAGCAAGACCATGTTTTCTGCTAGTTTTTTTTTCACTTTAAATATTACATTGAGATTTTTCCCAAAATTTAATTTATTTAGAAAAATACAAAGTTACATGGTACATTATTCTAAGCTAAGAGATATTGTTATAATTTACATTGTTATGATGCCTATTAGGTAAATGACGAATAAAAGATGCACCAATAATAATAATAAGAAGAAGGAAGAAAGCGTGTCGATTACTAAGGTCAGAAGAGTGGGAGAGAAGATGTAGAGAAGTGCAAAGAAATTATGAAACAATTATTATAAAGACATGCTTACGAATTGTAATTGGCTACCCATAAAAGTTTCATAAAAAAACATTAGTACTATTACATACGAGTACATTTAAATTTGTATCACGCTAATAAAGAATTTAATAAAATTGTTTTATTTTAGTAAAGAATCACGAACAAGAAGTCGAGAAAAAATGTTACTTAAATTTTGGTCTCCGGTGAAAATTAAAAAAAAAAAATCAAATTCAAAGAAAAAAATGTTCACTTGTCTCTGGCCACTGTGGTCGGGTCGGGTAATCGCCCAACTGCTATCCGACGCTAACTATCCAATACCTACTGA
This sequence comes from Limnephilus lunatus, assembly GCA_917563855.2. NCBI lineage: Eukaryota > Metazoa > Arthropoda > Insecta > Trichoptera > Limnephilidae > Limnephilus > Limnephilus lunatus. Next base: position 27,692,865 of record OU830594.1, on the reverse strand, counting down.
TATTTTAAGGCAAAAAAAACAGTCACCGGAGACCAAAACGCCATTTTCTTAAACTTAAAATAAGATCAAGAAATGTTGAAATATGTTGTTAAATCTTAATACTCTGAATTCATTATAGTAAGTAGATGCGAGTGATGTGATAAAGATTAATACAGCACACTAGACAAGAGTAAGATATACGAGTGCACTTATCAGACGGTTATTGACATAGTACGCTTTCGGTGCAGCGCAGGCCAATCTTGTTTTTGAGAAGATAATAACTTTTCCAAGAAGAAGCAATGCGTACGCATTGTAGTTTTCAATCATCCGCCAGGTCATCAAAATTAATTAAAATAATCACTCGTTTTGGGAAATTTCCACGACACAATTGGTGAAGCAACAAGTTCATTGATACGAGAGTATTAATTCGGTCAAATGGAGAAGAACGAACGAAGATGGCAGATCATTCTCGGAGGCCCCAAAAAGCAAGGTGCAGAATAAACACCTGTAGTCGGAGCGACTTAATATGGTGACATCATTATAAAAATATTTACTTCGAAAACCAGATATTGCGAACACGGGTGTCCTTAGAATCGAAGTCGGAATAAAAGCCTTTTTCAGATAGGACAATAAAATTGATTCTTTTCCCGAATGGTCCACACCGAAAGGTAAAGGTATCTCGTATTGAAATGCTGTCTAGTCTGGTAAATAGAGGATAATTGAGTGCACAACTGCAGCAAGATAAGGTTGCTTTTTCGCAGTTGGGAAAATTAAAAAAATGCAACACGAGTCGGCCTATACATACAAGGTAGAGGCAATTATCAAATAATTGCATAAGCGACAGGTTATAATGATCCTCAAGTAGTTATTAAACAAAATCGCCTTTTATAGCCATACCAAAATAATTAAATAGACAGCACTATAGTATAATCAGGTTTACACACCGTGGGCTTTCTCCATCTAATTCTAATAATTGGATGCCATCGATAGTATTTCGCTTATGGTTTTGCGATTCAAAGTAACACAAGGCAGGTATTTTGCTTAAAATCGCCTACAACGATTTGCGGAAAATAAATATACATATATTAACGTGTGTCCATAATTTTACCGGTTGACACAAATTATATTATATACAAAAAAGATTTTAAAATGTGATTTATCATCATAATATTATTATTAAAATGTTATTACTCAAATGTTATTAAGGCGATGCACTACCAAAGAATGCAAAAAAATGTGATTTTGGTTTGAAAATTAGATTGCCTAGAAATATTTTAGATGCTTTAATTAATTACTGCGAGTAGAACATACTCGTGTGTGCCTTGGAAATATTTTTAAAACAAGTATTTTTTATTAGTATTTTTATAAACCCAGAAATAAAAAGTATCAAACCTATAAAAACTGATTTTGTTCAAAATTTCTAAAGAACCCATTTTTTTCTTTCTTCTTTAGAAAATCATCGTAAAAAACTGAAATATTTGTGTCCGAGCTTCGCAAAATAAAATAAAAAAGACTCTTTGGCGATGTTTTATTCTTGAATAAATCAAATCAGGCGGCTGGTGTTAAACGGGAAATTAATCTTAATCGCCATCTATATAAGAAGTGTTATTGTTAGCGGCCTGTGATCTCATGCAGCTAAAAAATTATATAAAAACAAAATGACAATCAGTCACATGAGTGTTTTCTCCAACTTGCCAAAATATTTATAAAATTTGTGGTGAACTTCGTAGCAAAGAATCATAATATACGCCATACACTACATGCTAAAAAATAATCAATCTTATATTGGAAAAGGAAGAAAAATATAAATTAAATTGCGGTCAGCATTCCCGACAAAGTATTTTCCTTTTCCAATTTTATTTGATGTTGATCTGAAATATGCACACAATATCAGCTTGCACGGGTACAAAAAAATCCCGCGCAACCACAGGGTGTGTAAAAACACGTTATCAGAAAATAAATAACAAGTAGTGTGACTAATTTGAGGGCTGGTTTTCCCGAGCGATATGGCGCAGTTAGCAGTGCATCGACCAATATAATACTTTCATTTGCACGTTGTATGGGAAAAAACAGTGCTTTCGTGGATATCGCACTTATTCAAAATATTTTAAGTCAAAAATATAACATTAAAAAAAAACATGTATAGGTGCCTTTGGATTTACGGCCATTTTTCCTGGTCCTACTAATCAACTGTTGAGCCGAAATTTTGGCTCAACCCTCCTCAAATGCACAAATACGCTCTTACCAACGCAACTCTCCGACCAACAGGCGAACGAGCGTTACTAAACAAATACTTGGCTGATCGAAGGCTCAGATTGATCGACAAAAAAGTTGGGAACAACGGCCGTTAGGAAACTATCTAGGAAAATAATAGACGATTAATTTTGGGAAACAAATACGATAACATTATTTTTGTAAACATAGTAAACGCTTTATCCACCTGTCTTTCCATTTTGAGAACATTGTTCAACTACTTCGTTTAATTTAATGTAACAACATTATATTTCTAAAAAATGTCATAAAAACTTGTTAATAAAGGCTGTCTTTGATTTTATAACCCTCATTTGTCGACATTGTGTTGTCAAAATACGAAGCAGTTGCGTAAAATCAATTGTAGTAATAAATATAAGTAGTAAATAAAGAAAATGTAATTTTACAGCATCCGTGGTCGAGGGGTAAGTCTCTCGGCAAGCAATCCGAAGGTTTCGGGTTCAAATTCCGGCGTGCGCAAAAAAAATAATTGACGAATTTGTGTAATTTCACAATTAATGAACTAATTTAAAATACATGTAGTATATTTGTGGCAGGTTTGAGAGTGGAAGATACTCTCAGTATCGCCCTGGTGTAAGACCACCATTCAGAATTGAAACGTTGCTTGAAATGGCTTTAGCCGTGTTTGGTGACCAGATTTGAATAGCCAGGTTCTTCCCCAACTTTCTCTCCCCATTCCTTCCCCTCCCGCCTAACTTCAGCCTCACAACATATCCCAATTGGGGTGCCATAGTCTCACTGGCTCCAGTCGGAAACAGTTGGGTCTCTTGTGCGATATTAACTTTTTTTTTAAATACAAGATTTGAGAAAAACAAAAAAATTTGAAAAATTCTTATAAGTAGTTTCAGGTAATTGCTGAAAATGTACAATTTTTTTCAATGTTTTCTTTAGATTCAATGGTTGTTAAGGTAAATTATTCCTAGATCTAGAGATAAGTGTTCAATTTTGAGATTTTCATGTAATTCTGAAATTTTGCAGATATATTAATTAACTTGTGTATGTTATTTACCTGTTTCTTATAAATGTGTATAATTGACTACTACATCGAATTTTGTAAACAGAATTTCAGGATTATTTTTTTATCTTTTGTAATTTTATCTTGAGCAGGTATTTTCGCTTTAAAATATGTACTACTGTATTATGAAACACACCCCTAGGCGCGTTAAATATATTTTTTACGAAAAACAAAGTAAATGTATGAATAGAGTAATCTCTCTTTCTAACGTCCGTATTTTACGGCATTGGATACGCATCAGGACACGTAATCCTTAGCTAATGTTGTAGTGGGTAATGGTAATGGCAAAGAGTGTACATAATAATAATTGTACTTTGATCCTGTAATCAGTATGGCAACACCGAATCAGATCAAGATGTCAAGCGCGTACGCAATTCTAAAAATCCTAGAGATAATGAATCAAATAGGAAATTCCCAAAAGTGAGGAATTCTTTTCGAGGCGATAGCTGATCAGAATATTGCTTTATGGGTGACACACAAAAGTATATTTTTTACATTAGCTGTACACAGGAGACCCTGAGGAAAATAATTTCCCTCAGGGTCTATGTCATCTTAGGGGATACTGTGTCTTTTTAAGTGAAGGGAATGATAGGAAGTTCTGGGAAGGAAAAAGGTACGAGGGGGGTGTGTAGGAATCTGAGGGTCAGTATGTCCGGGAGTGACGGACGTATTAATCCATACCTCTAACTGCGGTACAAGGTGATGGGTCGAGAGAGTCCGGCTGGAAAGGTCAAAAGACCTCCCTCAATCAGTCTCTCTCGAACCGGCCCATCACGCATCCGCGGACAAGACCTGGACAAACCTCACCCCATGAATCCGGGCACCCCTGCTAAGTCACCAAACGTAGCGAACCACTTGGGGTGACCTATGGCAGAGGTGTTGGTTATCCAATAAATGGTTCCCCGGGAGGCGGTACCCATACCCGCCGGCCAAACTTCATCTAAATTATTTTAAAATATAATATTTTAAGTAAATTATATGATAATTCTCAATTTGAGAGGCGGTATGAGTACCGCCGCCCCGGGAACCTTATACTTAATAACCAACACCCCTGCCATAGGTCACCCCAAGTGATTCGTTACATTTGGTAATTTAGCAGGGGTGCCCTGATTGATGAGGTGAGGTTTGTCTAGGTCTTGGCGGCGAATGCGTTTGCCCACCTACTGTTTGGCGGGACGAATCAGCAGGCTGGTTTAGTGGGGTATTAAAATGGCAGCGCAAGAATGGATCAAATGGGAAGAATTTATTTTCATCCACTTGTTAATACATGAAATAACATAAGCATTAAGTTGATTTTAAAAATTAGAAGTAAAAATGCGGACGTGAGAAAAAGTTGCCACTCCAACAGCATTGGTGGGAGTTTGACTGAAACATTAAAACGAATGGCTACGTAAAATGATAATTATAAAACCGTTCTATCCCGTATAATATGCGGATAAACAATTAATGTTCTACCGTTTCTCAGAAATGGACGGTTCCCTCGAACGAGCAAAATACCCAAAAATGTGGCATATATAATGATCGACAATTATGAAGGGGAAATTATTTGCGGTCTCGTTAAAAACAAAGAGAATAATAAAAAACATTTATATTAGAATGTGAAGAAATCCATCCTCAGGATAAACCCAGTTTTGATTCGCTATGTCACGTGGCATTTCGAAAAAAAAAAATTCTCTTTTTATAACTTTTGAATTTTATTCCCATCAATGTAATAGATATATCATTGAAGAAGAAGATAACACGATACGATACGATTGTACCACCCCAGCCAGGAGAACTCCCGTCACAGTGAGACCGGTAAACCAGGGGCACTGATTTGTTAGGACTTGGAACACATGCTCTGAGGATGCTTTGAGGATGCATTGAAGAAGATGACACTAATAAAAATCAGAGTGCGCAGTTCACACGTGAAAGAAGTGAAACCTTCAAACACTAAAGTAGACAAGAGTGAGGAGGCTACGAAGAACCGCACAAAGAGGATAACGATTAATCTATCTCATTCTATCGCAAGCTAAATCCTATAGATAATTGGTTAGATGTATGTGTTTATCTCGTGGACTATCATCACCAATCTTGTCTATAGTCATATTAACACTTATTGTATCATGATTTCATGCTAAGTACTTGCCTACTGCTTACTAACAACGTATGCACGGACACTGGAGGTCTAGATTCTTCAAAATTTAATGTAGATTCGTTCATTCAAAAAATTATAGTCCTTGCGAGAGCCTTGAAGGAGTAACCATCTGTTACTTATACCAAGGCGGGTAAGTGGTGGATAACCTCCAATATCTATTTTAGTGTCGCTATTTTTCGTTTCACATCACAACGGTGCTAAAGAAGTTTTCACTTCAATAAGACACAGAAAAATAAAAACTACAACTCCCAGAAACTCTCGTCTTACCGGAACAAACGCCTTACCAATTCAGCTACTGAGACCTCTTATTTAAACGCCATTTTTGTCAATCTAATATTTAAAATTTCAGAATTAACAACATTATCTTCTACTAATTTTATTTCTGCATAGGTATTATTATTGTCAGCTACCTTTTTCATAGAAAACAAGTGTAACTGGTTTGTAACCTAGATAGTGTCTCGGATAAATATATCCGATTTTATTTATATGGAGCATCTATCGACTTTTTTGTAAAAATAAAATAAAGTTTAAACAAGCACGAAAAACGTGGCATAGTTTTGAAAAATTACAGTAAGAACAGATTTTATATAATCAACTCGAGACCTTCGAAGGCATACGTCAGTATATTATTGTTAACACAATAATTATCAAGACAGGCTTTTAATCAAGTGATAACATTCTCAATTCCGATGTTTTGGGATTTTCCAGGACAAGTACAGCGATTTCTAGACAACGTAGTAAACATTATTACAGACAATCGCAATATAATAGCAAAATTACGCAGATAAGTTCATAAAATAAAGTGTCAAGTTGTTTGCTAAAAGGCTCGTATCATAATATCAATTATTATTATTTTTACAGTGCTTACATACGACTTTATACACACATATTATTGAACATTGATACTTAATAAATTATGTACAAGTGTTCATTGTATACTGCAACGCATCACTCTGTGAGGATCTTACATTACCTATTCTGTATTGCATTTTCCTTATGGTAAGATGGAAAGAAAGCTATGATAATAAAATTAAATGAATTAACCTCCCGTGCCTAATTTGTTGGAAGATCTAAATAATTCCGCTTCGCTATAAAATCTAAATAAATTGAATATTTCTAAACGCATCCGAAAAGTAAAAACTGTTTTTGAAAGGTGATAAAATACGCTTACAAATTTTATAATTCGAAATAAACATATATAATTTGTGAAATATAAAAACTTTGAATGCAAACATAAAAAAAAGTTTAAAAAAATGGCTTACCTTACATTTTATCTAAGTATAATACACAGATAACGAAAAAAAAACCTTAAAGTTTATTTTTTTTAAATTGCAGTCGAAAACACTGGTATCATTAAGGTGTAGGTACATTTAAATTATAAATGTTTTAGATTTGAAAATAAATCGGGGTATTTTCTCTTTATAACACCTTTTTATATTTCTAACCATGATAGTAAAGGGAGACAACGATTTCTATTTGACCTATATGAGAGAGAACAAATTAGCTTTATGGGTTAAACTAAAACGTAATTCAGACTTAGGCTTAATAATTTTAATTGATTTAGACATTATTTATTACAACCCAGAGTTAAACCAAACACACGAACATATTAACTTAAAAGTTTGGTGACGTGTGGTTCACATAAGTAGGGTCACGTATATTGATTGTGTTAAGTAAAATTTCTATTTGTGTATTGGCAGAGAGAAACTGCCAATGTCAGGAAATTCCCAGCGTTGTCGTAATCGTTGAAATCACTACATAATATCGCGGTTAATTAAACAACGCTTACACTTTGGCCTTTGGAGAAGCGTCAAAAATTATACAAATGGATAAAAGAAAATATTAATTTATATGCAAAGAAATGACAAAATTTGATTATCAAAAACATACAAACTAGATAGACGAGAAGATAGGCATCCCAACGTCAGTATTTAATTTGAATTGTTAAGTAGGTACTTAAAGAATGGTTGTTGTAGGTTTCGAGGTGCTATTCCAAATTGGCTGAGAATAGAGAAGATACAGGATGGTCGCCAAAAATAAAAAAAAAAACAACCGTAGAAGAAATATGGCTGAGTGTGACGTTCAGCAAAAACGAATAAAGTTATGGAATGGGCAGACACGCTCTTTGGTAGAACGAAAGCATGCTACTATTGAGTAAATGCTACCTAGATGCAAGTGTGTCAGCGACATTGCTAGTATTGAGCATGCTACTGGAATCGCGGGTGGAGTGGTTTGCTTATGAGCATGCTAGTATCGATTCAATAAATAATTCATTTTAGGGAGTAGCTAATCAAATTTCTGCGAAAGCATGCGTAAATGATTTTTTTATAACCAATGACATCTTCTTCTCGCACCTCTACTTACCAATGATTACTAGCTCCAAGGTTTCGTCACCATGGTTGGATAAGGTTCTAACTTCGCCTAACCACGGTAAGGACTTTGACACCTAAGAACATGCTCTTGGTGTCAAAGTTTTTTAAGTCCTTACCATTGTAAGGTGAAGATAGAACCTTATCCAACTGAGGTGACGAAAATCGACCTTTTCATTTTCTTTTTTTCTTTAGCCACAAGTTTCAATAATTACGTTGCAAGCAATAAGATTATTTGGTTTAGTTCTGGGCAATTTGTTACTGACACTGTTTTAAGTACTGGTATTTTCTTTCATTTTGGCCGAGATCGCGCTCATTAATAATGTGTTCAATTGATTGATTTGAGCATGCTTATTCATCTTAAAACAAGCAAGATATTTAAGAGCAAATGTGTACAGTTGAATAGCATGCTTATTTATGAGCATGTGCGTCAGAAACTTTAGAGCTTTTATTTTTGCGTAGCTCACATCATTCCACGTGCGACAAAATGTCACCGCGCATAACAACATAATCATAATGATTACGTAGCAATATCTTTGCGAGTTTTACCTCTCAGTGTACGAAAGTATTTACTACAAAGTGAAGAATGACGATAGTAATTATTATAATTATCATGAAATAACTGCTAACGCACATTAAACACTTATCTGCTTAACCTACACTGAAAACATCAAAAGGTATGAATCAGGATACAGACTACTACTACATAGAATAACGAACATGATCAAGTAATTCCTTTATTTTCCTAGAAACAATTAACTTGACTGCAGCGAGACTGAGTGAATCAGAAATATAAAATCTTAATCTTGAGAACATCCTGAATCGAAGTATTGAGCTAGGATTAACAATAATTATTTTATACTAATAGCAGTGATTAAGTATTACTCATAATCACTCCAGTTCCTTCATGTTTACCGTAACTCTATTTCGAACCTTCGAAATCAACAAATCAATATAAAAATATTTTTAATTCATTTTATTTATTTATTATTTTGAAAAATAGTTACAAATTATTTAATTCTGTTATATACAATTTTGGCCCCAAGAAGTGCTGTGCCCTTTGTCCAAAAGTAGTATTGTTATTATACTTATGAATGCACGATTTGTCCAAAAGTTGTATTTGTATTAAAAATGAATGCAAGCCTTGTCCAAAAGTGCACGCTTTGTCCAAAATTAGTATTGTATTAAATATGAATGCATGTTTTTCCATAAAAGGTAGTATTATATTAAATATAAATGCACGCTTTTCCATAAAACGTCATCATCGATACATAATAAACACAATTAATTTAAACATAATATTTGCCATTTTTTTACACCACCGCACCGCCTCGAATAACGTAATTTATTTTATTTCTTCTTCTATTTATTTTATTACTAGCTTTTATCCACGGTTTCGCTCGAATAGTATTAGTGGGAAATTACTGGCATAATTGTTATTATTCTTACTATTTTGTCTAATAGAAAATAATTAATGTTTAATAGAAAATTTCAAAATTTGAGAATGACATTTTGCAAATAAAAATTCTATTTTAGAAAATATTTAAATTATAGAAATAGAAATTTATACCTTAGTACCTACTCCCTTTATTAGTATTTTATTCTTATTTGAATCCAGAGTAACCTAAAAAAATAAGAAAATGACAGTCCACTTCAAACGCCTATGCTTTAAAGCAACGTTATGCTTTTTGTTCGGAGAATAAACATTTTTAGAGATATGTAGATATTAACTACGAAGCCAAAACAGTACTCTTTTTAATCACAAAAGAGCACTCTTTTTAAGCCTAAAATTAAAAAAAAACATTGTTTCCAAGGTTTGTGTACATGTTTTCCAATTTGTTTGACGGTTGCAATAACTCGATTTTGTTAGGGACAGAAAACGTATGATACATAATTTCATAACGCCACAGCTCATTCATAACGCCAGAGCTTACCAATATATAAAGCCGTTGTTACTCGCAAATAATGTAGCTTTCGATTAGTGAAAGAATTTTTAAATTCCATTCGATATTTATTGCGTGAAAGAGTAAGGACCATTCATCCAACCAACCAACCATCCATACAAACTTTCGCATTTATAATATTAGTAAGATTTTCATTGGATTTTAATAAATTACAAAATGGGAGACTCGGCAAAAGCGCCAGTGAGGCCTACATTATCAAATAATGTTCTAAAATGCATAACATTATTGTATCAATAATACAAATAATAAAAATAAAAAATCGACCCCTAAAGTCCCTTATAAACGCAGTCTGTAATAATCCACATTTTTCGTTTGACCATTAAAACTTTCACGGTTTTCCCGATTATTTTTAAGATGAACTTGAGATTTATAAAATAAAAAAGACATCACAATTCAGTTGCCAGTTCCGAGAAACCGCAGTCCCTGACAGTGACATGGTGTAACCTTTCTTCAACTTTTTGTTATGACACAGAAACGGGATACGACGTCATCGAGGTGATGCAGACCAGAAGAAATGCTCATACATGGGAAGCAAGAAAAAATGTGTATCAGTTTCAAGGTAAATGTGTTATTGAATGTTTTAACGGTCGATTGTGAAATGGGTATGAGATCAGATGAAAAAGTATTTATTTAGTTGTTATACGGAAAATGAAACTGGTGTCAGAGTTATAAAAGTATTGAGGAAATGGGGTGATGATTTTTTTTACATTAGCTCCACACAGGAAGCCCAGAGGAAAATAATTCTCCTAAGGGCCTTTGTCGACTTAGGGAATGTCGTGTGGAGGGTTCTTTATATGGTAAAGGTATGAAGGGTGGGTAGGAATCTAGTAGCGAATCTAAGAGTGACGGGAGAATTTGGGAGGCGGGTATGGGTACCGCTGCCCCGGGAACCATTTATTGGATAACGAACACCTCTGCCATAGGTCACCTCAAGTGGTTCGCTGCGTTCGATGTCATTAGCAGTTGCGCCCGGGTTCATGGGGTGAGGTTTGTCCGGGTCTTGGCGGCGGATGCGTCTGCTGGAAACCGGATCGAGAGAAAATGGTTGATGGAGTCCCCTTTGACTTCTCCTGCCATACTGTCTCGGAACATCTCCCTGCACCGCAGTGGAAGGGATGGATTCATACGTCCGTCACTCCTGGACACACTGACCCCCAGATTCCTACCATCATACCCTTTTCCTTCCCAAAACTTCCTCTCCTTCACTTCCTAAAAAAACCCTCCACACAGCATCCCCAAAGATGAAATATACTCTGAGGGAAATTATTTTCCTCATGGCCTTCTGTGTGGACTAAAATGTAAAAGAAAAAGTATGAATCCATCAGTCCGGCTGGAGAGATCAAAATGTCTCCCTCAATCGGCGTCTCCCAAACCGGCCCGACACAGTTGATAGGCAGGACAAACCTTACCCCATGAACTCGGGCACCCCTGCTTTAAGTCACCGGCCGTAGCTTGCCACCGGTTGGGGTGACCTATGGCTGAAGTGTTGGTTATCCAATAAACGGTTCATGGGGCGGCGGAACTCATTACCCACACCCGCATTTCAAATTGAATATTGTTTCAAATGAAAGTACTAATACAAAAGAAGACATGTGAATAGTTTTATGTTAGGTTTGTTCGTTCACGAGTAATCGATAAGCTCGTAAATCTTCTCTTTTGAAGTCTTGCATAGTCACCAAGTTATTTTCGCAGCTGATTGCAGGTCGTTAGAATGTGGCAGTTATTGAAGTATCGGTACAAGCTAATAATGATGTCATAATGTTGAAGATTTGACCGGATTTGAGCTCACCCGTTTGTGACCAGCGAAATAAAAAAGCTGTATCTTTACAAGAATACTCGTAAAACAAGTATTAGGTTCATTGAATATAATTTCAAACAATTATTAAATTTACACTGACGTTTTAATATAGTAAACATGCCGATTATTTTACAAATTTTATATGCTAATACAATCGACTAATGGAATAATAATTTAAATAGAAGCTCCTTGGGACGATAGAGGTTTAGAAACTGTGAAAATAGTGAGCTTGGGAATATGTGGTCGTTCTCGGTGTAGATACAGAGAATGCGGAGAAAAATGCTGCTTTAATTGCTCTCAAGCTAATTTGTCCGCTTTTAGGGACAACTTATATGGGTCTCATAGAAATCTCTTGTTCAAAATGGTTGTGTCTCCCTTACTATCATGGTGAGAAAATGATATAAACGGTGTTAGAAGAGAAAACATCACGCTTTATATTCAAATCTGAAAGAGAGTTGTCGATAACGTTTATAATACGTTTGCCTAATAAAATACTTATGTTCCTTGATGTTTAAGTAAGTTGAGCCATTTTTAAAACCTTTTTACGTTTGCATTCAAACTTTGTATATTTCTAAAATTATATGTTTATTTTGAATTATAAAATTTATATATTTTATAAATATAATTTAGCATATTTTATCACCTTTCAAAATCAGTTTTTAGTTTTCGGATACGTTCATAAATATTCAATTTATTTCGATTTTATTAGAAAGCGAAAATATTTTGATCTTCTGACAGAATAGGCCCGACGCCCGAGGGTTAAAATTTTATACAGACAAGATTCATACACAATATTTCTCAATTAATCATTGAAATACATAATATTATTTAAAGAAATAATTTAAAAAGTATGTGCTCGTAAAATGGTCATCGTACATTATAATATTATCAGTGATTAAACAAACTCTTAAGAAAAAACATAAATAAATGTCAGAAAAACACATATACCGATGGCATTTCTAATATGTTAATTGAATATTTTAAGTAAAATAAAATTTATAACACATGGGTACAATTTTTTATTATACTGTTGGCCACAAGAATTCTTGTTATTGTGGTATCAATGAAAAATCGCCTCTACGTAGATATTAGGGTTTTAAAAAGCAGAAGAATTAATTATTTTAATTACTTTAAAGTTACTAAATTACTTTAGGTCGTCTCATAGTGGATTAACCACAGTTTGAAAATGGTCTTGTAAACCGAAACAGTTGCCAACAAAAATACTTACTATAACACTTGATAATAACATTATTGATTTTTATTCAATTTTAAAATATTAAATGGAGTTCTATAAATTAAACACACAAAAACAATTAATAATACTTTAAAGTAATTATTTGAGTTGTGGTGGCATAAAAAAGAAACAATTGTGATGTTCTGAATTTAAAACTTTAATGAGGCGATATGGGTATCGCCGCCCGGGAACCATTTATTGGATAACCAAGACCCCTGAAATAAGTCACCCCAATGGTTTGGTGACGTAGCAGGGGCGCCCGGGTTCGTGGAGTGAGATTTGTGTAGGTATTGGCGGCATATGTGTTTGCAAACCTACTGCGTGGCGGGCATGATCGGGAGATATTGGTTGAGGGTGACCTTACATAGACCACTCTACAGCCAGATTCTCTTGACCCATTACCTTGTACCGCAGTGGGAGGGATGCATTCATAAGTCTTGTCACTCCTAGACACATAGACCCCAGATTCCTACCAACTCCTCAAATCTTTTTCCTTCCCAAAATTTCCTCTCCTTCCTTTCCCTAAAAACACCCTTCACACAGCATCCCCAAAGATGACATAGGCCCTGTGGATTTTTCCTCAGGGCCTCCTGTGTGGAGATAATGTAAAAAAGATCTATACCATATTCGTATTAAATTGCATTTGGAAAAATCATTAAATATTCTGTTTGAGAGCATTGTGAATGTGAATGCCTAATGTATAATGCTTGTGAATTCCTTATGTAAATATCAGCCACGAGCAAACAAGCGAATTCCATTGGCTATATCAATGTTGGTGAAATGTAAAAAAATGTTAGAAAATACTGTGAAAATTTCATTATTGAGTTCCGTTTCCGATTACTTATTGGAAATTGTGGCGATTTAAATACAAACAAACAAGGCGGTGGGCGGAGACATTGTCGGTGCCAAAGTGACTCCTCGGAAAGACTGGCAGCCGAAAACCCCAGCGAAAGAATAATGAGCACCTTCGAGGAAAACGTCACCGGCTAATCAAACGGCGACCTCACAGAATTCCCGGTTGCTCGACCGACATTCCAATCGGCACAATAGAAGCCGATTTGAGAGTGACCACAACCCTATACTTTTCAGCGAAGTGTTCTCAGAGAGATTGCCCGGAATGTAGCTGAATGCTGAATGCCTCCGGAGTCCGGTAGGGTTTTCAGATGATCAATCATGCGAATGGAACGTAATGTTGCCAGTTGCCAGTACATTGGAACACCAACACATCATCAATAGCTATTTATTTTTTTATATTCAAGTACAGGACCTACTTTGATGACGATTGTTGTGAAACCGTATAAATATGGATAAAATAATCTTTTTTTACATTAGCTCCACACAGGAGGCCCCGCGGAAAACAATTTCCCTCGGGGCCTATGCCATCTTTGGGGAGGGTCTTTTTAGGGAAAGAAAGGAGAGGAAAAAAATTAGAAAAAGATTTTGGAAAGATATATTTTTTCTGATTTTTCTGTTCCCAGATTTTCGATTGAGTTTCGCTAAAATTATTAATATTCATTTAATCAACAATTTTAACTTTACCTACTAAATAATCGATACTGGACATGGAAACCATAAAACGTCGAGGATTTCAGATCATACGTCATTTTCTGCATGATAACAGGGAAAACCTCACGGCTTCAGTACTTTTACAGTCAAGCAGATAGAGAAAGAAAAAGAAAATCTGCATAGTAACTTTCCACACGATAAACTTTTCTCGATAAAGCGCCACTATTCTAATCGAGCGAACATGATGATTACAGAGTTTATTATTAAAACTAAGTAAACACCTAAAGCATGAATAAACTAGGTATAAAAGAAATGATGTAACCATAACAAAATGACGTAAGTATGAAGGACGTTCAAGTACTTCAATATTATTGATAATTTGATCTACGTCCATCGGGTTCAACCTACGTCACCATTGCACGTTTTCTTCACACGGAACATCGCTTAAAAATCACCATAAGATTACCATTTTCAGAAATGATCCCCGCTTTCAATTTACATTTTCTTGGCAATTCATTCAAGATTCAAACAGGCCTTCCGTTGAATATCAAAATCTATGGTATATGGTACGGTTTGTTCTTAATCCTTCGTTCTCACTCGAAGTCATGTTGTTTGTCTTTCATTGCATTTTCTCACAACATGTTGTCTGCATACGTCGTCGGTGACGTTGACGTGTGCATGTGTTTATGATCAACACGCGTAAAATGTTGATTACTACTAGTTTTGAATTACGCGTTATGAATGTTAATGAAGTACTCTATAAAAAGACATCTAAGTGAATTAAAAATTTATACAATCGTCCAGGAGCAGTGATCGACGGCAGTGGCTCTCCAGTACAAACTTCAGTCAACATTATTAATTAGAAAGCATTTGGAACATTATGTGCCCAAAAATGAGGGATATCCAACCACGTGCAAAATCCACGACTTCAAATTGTGACAAAAGACAGTTCGACAAGACAATTAATTTAAAAATACATAATGTTACTGAGTGCCATGATATTATTTTTTGACGAAAACACAGACTTTAAAAAAAATGGATGTAGTATTGACAATTTATTATTATCATTATTTTTAATTCAGTAAACATCTAATTTTGTCAATCTCGTTTATATTCGTATAAGAGATAACATATCAGCGGAGGGGTCATCCACCGCAAGGGTTTGTTGCAATGTAAAAGGTCAAAAGCGAGACTTGATAACAATTTGACGTAGATTTCCTAGCGTAGAAAAAACTACTAAAACTAGTCATTAATGAACACATTAATTACCACTACAAATTAATTCCGTCCTGGTCTTCGACCAAGTATACCCGTCCTGGTAATATAATGTACGCCAACCTCTTTGCAAATTCTCGATAGTAAATTGTTCACATTACTGCAAACGTAAGCAAGAATTATCAATTAATAGGGGGGTCATCTTGTTTGATTTGTCTGGTCGACCTCTGTTTTTGTTTGGTGTTTAAAAATAATTAATATTTTATGCACAAAATGCAAAAATAAATCACATACAACTTTTATTTTGATACTGTAAATTGTAAATGATATGAATAATATTGATTTCGACCCATGTCTTTGTCCTGTCACGCTATCAACCAAATTTTCAATGTAAAATCAATGTGCAAGCAAATTTACAATTATCTAATTTAGTGGACATTTTCACACATATGTATGTATTAGATTAGCATGTTGTAAAATAGAAGTGGATATAAACTAGTTTTATCCAGATAGGAGATCTTTCCGTTTTGAGGTTATTCAGTGGCGGGTGATGAATGAAGACCATTTCCTGAATAGAAATAGTGAAATAAAATCATCATTTCACTAACTTGAAAACTGTAGAGGGCGCCCACCGATTTCCCGAACCGTTCTAAACTTCTAAATAACAGATGGGTCCCTTTATCTATAGGTTCCCGTTTCGACATTCGACAATTTTTTTCTAAACGAAGCTACAATTAAATCAATGATTATAAAAACCCCCGACTATCTCTAAACGGAACAACATAAATGTTTAGGTGATCTCATCCAAAGGCAGTTTGTTATTGTTCTTAATACCAGATTACAAGTGACAAATTAACTTTTTTCGTACTAAGCATATGCCTAATGAATACTTTGCGCTCGACGAGACTACACGAGAGACGAGCTACGCAAAAGAGAGACTATTAATGAAGAGAGAAGCACTCGGGCTTCTTTTGCCTCGTGTACATTGCTACACTCTCGCCGAATGTCTCGGCAAGACTTGTGTAAAGCAGAGCAGACACAAGGTCAACATTTGATATGCCGCCTACACTGCCTACTCAATACTTCAGTATCGATAAAAACAGGTAGAAATAACAAAAGCAGGTAATTTAGAAGATACATTTATCAAGCTCTCGGTCAATACTTCAATAGTACCTATCTATATTTCTCGTAAAATACTGGTTCTGGCGGTATAAGTGAAATATGAACATTGTTACTTATACAACCTAAAAATATACGTGACCGATGCGAGTAATGTGACCTTTAGCATTCATTCTGGCAAAAGTTCGCTTGATAACGCCATCTTGTATGCTAATCAATTATTGGTTGAACTCGGATTTTCGGAAAAACCCGACCGAGATATAGACTACCACGTACAGAATGGCCTGCAGGCAGGTGCCAAAAATAATGGCCAACATTTTTTTAATTTTTTTTATTTGGTAAAACATACAGTTGTTGCATATACATTTTGACACGGTGATTGTTTACGTTTACTAATAGTTTGCTTCAACCGGTAAAGTTTCGGCTAGTAAATTTTTATTTAAGAAAAACATGGAAAATGTGAAAAAATTATAAAAACAAAATACTGATTTATTTATCCAATTAAAATGGATGCTTAGATAAGGTTAAATCAAACTATGTAGCTATAATCATAAATCAACGTAATAAATATAAGCAAAATAAAAGGAAAAAAAAACATAAAATATCTTAAAGATTTTTTTTTATATTTACGTACCCCACCCAGCATGGTAGGGAGTTCATAATCATCATTTTGTGATTCCACTTTTTCTAGTATGCATCTATTAAATTGAAATGAGGATTAATGGAAGATCCTCTGAAAAGATATTATTGCATTTTCTTCTAAAAATGAAATGTGTGTGGGGTTAATTTTTGAGTGTAGGATGTGTAATTGTTGGTTTGAGTGTATTTTTACCCTCTTTAAAGCAACAAACAAATCAACTTCCTCGGCAAAATAAATTATATTTATCACCCCAAATTTCTACATCATTTGAAAACCATCGTATCATTGGTATAGATATAGAGACTGAAACGTCAACCAAATAATGTTTAGGTACCTACCAAAGATAATGTTCACATTCTATTATCTTTGGTACCTATCTGAGCGAATATTAATTTAGTTCACGAGCCAGATAAAATAATAATAGAAATTGCAGCGTAGATCACTTACGGAGATAAAAATGATACATTTTGGGCACAGCTTTTACAAGAGTGGTCATTATGCACACCAATTCGTCAAAAATAATTAATCAGATAAGATAACAACAATGTATAATAAAAATGTGTGTGGATAGGTCCGGACACAATAAGTCAATAAAAATAAATTTCCTCGCTGACCACTTTTGGAGGTTGGGCGCCAAAACAGGTAAATAAAATGTGATTAGATTACGTTATAAATTGGTAGGAGTGGTATTTATTGGTAGGGGGGGGGAGAAGGAAAAGGGGGGAGGGATTGGGTGGCTGTCGCGGTACCAACACCACGGAAGTCACTCAGCGGCTCTGCGAAGGTCGTCTTCGTCTTGTGGCGCGTTAAAAAGCATTGTTTATTTGCTCCGAGTAAAATAACACGGCAGCAATAATGAATGCCAAACAGACCGCGAGACATCTGGCCGCTAAATCACGATTACTATGGATTTACATTTCACGTTATGAATCTATGATTGAAGGATTCGAAGGCCACAAGTAAACTTTTCCTGATAACAAATTCCTAAGCGCTGACTTATTCTAAAAAGAAGATTGTTTGATAAAATAACGTTAATGACATTGAAACCGCATATTGGTTATATTATAAACACATTATTATGTAAAACTACTCGTGCATCATAATTTTAGGTCTAACGCCGTGTCGTATGTAAATGAGTAATAAATAAATTATGAAGCATGCGTTGACAGCTGCTTACCATAAAAGGACAAAACATTTATAGTCCTAGTTAAAAGAAATAACTTTCGATGAATTTCTTTGGTGTTGTAATGTTCAGCGCTAAAAACAGCCCAAGTACATACAACATCAATACAATCGGAGCAATATCATCACAAAACTGTGCGAAATGCCTGTTGTTGAGTAACCTACATACCCTATAATTAATATTCCCCTAATACACACCAAAGAACTAGAATAATGTCGTAATGCGGCTATACCAAACGTTATGGACGGCTTAATGACAATTCTAGTCATATAAATGCCATAAATGGTTCAGAAGTTTACGTGCCATGTCCATGGGTGGATTAACCGCAATGCCAGACAATAACTCAACGAGAACTGCAACACCACGTGCAATAGCAATTCGTCATAAGACCATGCTGCCGAGATTGAGTACTACCGATTCTGAATAATCCACGTCCAATTAACGAACTGACACGTACCAACATCGATGCGGGCCAACCACGATCTGGTATGAGTAACGAACCCTAGAAGATCGATGCATCTCAAATTGCCCACACACAATGGTGAAGGATGAATCACAATAAAAACGGAATTAACCGTATTTGTTGTGGTATTTCGAAGAAGTTTCGGATTTAAACAAAAACAGACTGAAAGTGAAACATTTCTGCAGTATACTCGATTTATGGAACTGCGAGAGCAGAACGAACAGTAACTCAAAGATAAATTTGAGTCATCAATATTCACAGTTTAAAAAAGTAAAGTGAATAGTTTTTTTTTTCAATTACCGCACATATATCAAATGCCATTGTTTGGATATTTCATTAGCTAGAAACTGGCAAAGGCATCCTACCTATGCTTGTCGGTCCCTCTCTAGGAGCATTAGTGTACAACGAAGTGCATAAAATTAATGTTATGAATGCAAAGCCTGCAGAGTGCAGATACCTACAACATTACGGCATCCATTGCTAATGGTTTCGGGAAAACCAGTGATGGTTTTGATAACTGAACTGACTATAAAGGAACAAAACAGCTCACCAGTTGCCCTGGAAGTCAACAGAAGAATAATATGATGTGGCTCAGTGCTCAGTATCAAGCATGAGGCGTATTTCTCAGCTGGCCCGCAGACATTGTAAATTGCGACGAGGTCCGAAACGGGAAGGCGCTATAAGCTTTATCGCGAAACATTTTGCTGAGAACGTTGCCATAATAAATTTAGTGGGGTTTTCCAAATAACAAGTTTTTGTAAATTGGAAAGTTTTTATCATGGTTTTTTAATAGTTTAAAGATATAATAAATATAGTACATAAAAAAGCGAGATTAACAAGTCACACAAAAATGAGGAAACAAACATACGATCCTTGTGATCAGGCATACTAATGTTCTCTTAATCATGGTCAGGACGTCGTAAAAACTTAAAAAAATAACATAGCAAAGTTGATGAATTTATTTATTCCAGTTTGAGGTTGCTGTTAGTTCGAGGAAAAGAGTTTGAATTACACAGGAAACCCGGCTACAAGTTCAGCCGATAATTGATGGTGTTGACATTCCAACCTATTAGGCACCTATCCAATTGCGTTCTTCTGTCGAAGGTAACGGCAATTGGTCTGTAAAATAACTACTCGGTATTATCCATAATAAAACAATGGAAATAATATTACGAACAGTAGTAAGGTCAGTGCGGCGGTTATTCCGTAAAAAACTTTGTTGTATATTTTGTACATAGTCGGTGCCAGATCCACATATACACTATTACAGCTGGCACGGGCGCGATTTTAAAATGAAGTTTAACGCTTAGCAATAATTAGAATTAATATTAAAAGGCAATATAGAAGGCAAGATAGAGGGTCGCCGAGGGCCTAGTAGGAGACAAATCAATATGGTCAACTTAGTACTAAACTGAGACGATCTCGGGCGACCGGATAGTTCATTTTCCTTTTGTATTACGGTGAGATATATGATTTAAGCCATGTTAGAAAGATAAAAAACCGCTTTGTATTTGCATCTAAAAGATTACCATACACTTCCAAATAATTGTAAAATTAAATAAAGTAATATTTGAAAGATTTTCTAAGTTTGTGAATTTTTATGAATCATTTTCATATGAAACGATTTTTTTATTGCCGTAGTGTAAATAAACGTGTTTTTAGTTTCATTTAAGTGGCATTTTCAGTTTCCAAGAAAAAAAAGTCGGTAAACGACAAACAGTCGTAAAAAAATCGACAATTTTTTTAAGTCCGACATCTCATACATTGTTTATTTTGTATGTACGTATGTAATATTAAAATCGGATAGAGTATTTCATCCACTTTCAAAACCAGTAATTCGTTTTGATATGCATAAAAAAACAGCGAATCTATTAGATTCACAAATCTCTAACAAAACATAACATTTTTCATACAATAAAACCAGCGAAGTCTCCGGCGTATAAATAGTCAATGCAGTGATGTCAACCAAACGAGGCGTTTTGAAATGATAGTTTTTTTTTTTAATTTTTAAATAACGATTTATAAATTCTATTTAATAAAACGTATACATACCTATATATTTTTAGGCAATAATATTTTTCACTGGAGTTCCTTAATATCAGATTAAATATTGACACCCATTGCTTGCATCAAGTACTGTCTCGAAATCAAAATGAGATAAAGCCAGATTAGGACGCTAAAAAATAAACCAGTTTTTAAATAGAGATTAATTGTGGCGTGGATTATGCGGGTAGGTACCTAGCCCATTGTGTCACTTATGAATAATGTAACGATATATTGAGATCTCTTTCACCGTGACATTACGTGGCGAGTGGTTGAACTTGAAACAGAACGGAAGTGAGAACTTTAGTTAGCGAACCGGACCCCGTTTCAGCCGCGGAAAATCCCAACATAAATTTATAAGGGGCCCGTGCAATCTTGCGGGCATTTATGATCCAGAAAATATATTATACGGATAATGATGTATCGTGATATAGCTGAGGTCTATGCCCCCAAAACCGAGACAGCTGCAAGAAAAAGGAGAGAAACTGGACAACTAAATGATTATCAGGGGCTCATCGCAGCATTTTTTAAGACATTAACATAACTAACACTTTTGCCATAGGTTATCCCAAGTTCATGGGGTAAGGTTTGTCCGGATCTTGGCGGCGGGTGCGTTTGTCCACCAACTGAGTTGCAGGCCGGATCAGACTGGTTGAGGGAGACCTTTTGACGTCTCCAGCAGAAATTTCTCGGAACTTCGCCTTGCACCGCAGTGGGAGGGATAGATTCATACATCTGTCACTCCTGGACACACTGATCCCCAGATTCCTACCCATCCCTAATACCTTTTTCCAAAACACCAAGAATTTAAAAAGATCCTCCCCACAGATGACACAGGCCATGAAGGGAATTATTTTTCTCGGGCCTCCTGTGTGGAACTTACATTATTTTTTAAAAATATATTTAAAAATTTGCGGAACCAGATTAATGGGTAGGTATAACACTATCAAAGTAAAATTACAATTAATGAAAAGTTTTTCAGTCCCAATTTAGTCGTATAAAGTCGTCAACACAACTTGTTCAAGATAGCACGCGGCAAAACAGATGTTCTATCATATGACCTGCCTAGCATGACAAGAGGAACGGTACTGATGAAAGAAATTTCTAAATCAGTAGATATTATAATCTTTAATTACTCGAAATAACCTTAACTATTTTGTATACCTATCTTCCAAAATGTTAAGAATGTGAAAAAGAAATCTCGTACTGTAAATGGAAGATTTATCAGTCGTAGATGTATTAATTTAAACAAAGAAACAAACAAACTTACATCTACTAAAAACTGGAAGATTAACAGCAATGGTGTACGTGCGATACAACACAGACGAAATGGAGGATATCGTAGTACGTACATTTTACATTCTACCATATATCTACAATAACTGGTTCGCCTGCCCATACAACGGATTCAATACTCGATAGCAAAAACCACAATTTGGAATTCCCTAAAATTAAAGAACGAATAGTGTTGGGTCACGGTTTAATTGGACCAATTTGCTACCTGAATCCATGCAGTAAAAAAATGGACAAGAATTGTTGTATTTAATATTAAAACCAAGTTTACGATTAGCCTAATCAAACATTAAATTTTATACATTATAATAATAAAATTATTAAAGACCTAGATGTATATCTACCTTGGTGCTTCTAAAATGGAGAGAGCTGGCACAAAACCGAGATGAGTGAAGACTCTTGAGGAGGCCAAGACCCCACCAGGGGTTGTAGAGCCAAGAGTGATGATGATAATAATAAAATTAAGTTACTAATAAATATATATACATATTTGTTTATTATCAATATTGTTAATATTTTTGCACATGGTCGGAGGCGTGGTATTTGAATTATTTCTGATGAATGGTGCATCGAATCACAGAAAAAAAAATAAAAAACAACTATCGGAGTTATTCAAAGACAAAAAAACAGTCAATGATAACATCATAACCTCTATTTGAACTGCCTACTCCATACCTCCTTCAAAACACTACAAGGCAGACAAAACAAAATAAAATAATAATTACAATCGACATTAACAATAATACGTTTGACGCCACCGTTGATTTTACATCATCAGTGACGATGAATATTTGTTTAGAGGGAATTGGTCCCGTTGATAAAAGAATGTTTCCAAGTTGGTTCCACACCGTTTCGGAGCTTCGAGCGGAGAAAGTATTCGGCACCAGAGGTATGGTTAATGGGTACCACGGCGCGGTTTGGCGGCCATCACTGCTCATCTTTCTTATCCACGGTCAGTTATCTCGTCACAGTAATTAATGAAAAGCCAATGCCAACGGTTTTGAGAATGGCATTTTCTTAGCCGCTTTGGTGACTGACCGGATTATGTGTAGAAAGCTGTATGTATCTACACAACCACACAAAGGCTGGGGTATCGTAGTGATATTCGTTTTCCAATGTGAGTAGAATTTTCGCAAAATTATTATTTTATCAACAAAGTTGTGCGTGTGTGTTAGTTATAAGGGAGTTTATAAACGAATTGGTATTGACATTATTGTTGCAGTGAAAGATATTTTTCATTCGTATGACTCTATTAGGCACGTGAAATGTGATTGAGAAAACCCAGACAACTGTTGCAAGCTTTCAAGATCGAAAAAACACATTTCGCGTGATGCTATAACTGTAGATGTTTTTTACTCCTCTTCAGAACGAGTCAGCTAAGTCAATTTTCCTTATGCTCTCAAAGCGGGTGTTTGTCTACGGACATCGTAATAACGTCGCAGACAATGCACCGTGATGAAGTAGAAAAAATCATTGAGGAGATTGAGGACGAATGGTGTTTGTCGAGTTGGGGGAAACACGCTGAACAAAAACATTACAACTGCTCGCGGGGAAAATACGGCTAACTAGGCCAATGGACGGTTTCCCCAATGCTATAACTATCCATCACACCTGCCATTAATTGCACATTATTGTGGAACGGGGCCTTCGATATTCTAAACACAAGTAAAATTAAACATAATTTATTCCTAAAAAAGATAGAAAAGCGTACGCGCAATTTTCGCATCAAATTAAACTCTTCAACTTTCAGCAAACAAAAGTTTCTGATTTATTTTCTAACACAAATCTTGGTAATGTGTATAATACCATTACGGATTTACTTCTACGATCGATATTAATTAAAAAAAAAATGAAAAATTACATATTATTATGTACTAATGCCGATATAATTATACCATGAATTCGTATCAGAAATTTCGACATCCAAATTTGAATTGCATCCACTGTGGAAAATTTGAAGGAAAACCCCCGTATCATTGCAAGTACGGCACGTGTAAGCACTTTTGAATTAATTGCGATAAATGGCATTGTCTCTACGATTTGACACCTTTCTCTTTGGGGAATTCTGCAATGCAATATGAATACATAAAGCACTTCATCAAACAAGTATTTCATCACGCCAAAACCCAACATACTCGTAAAATGATGTCAACCTATTTGAATACAATGTACATAGGTACTATATTAATTTTGGGTATTTTCGGTCTAGGTTCCGTAAAGATGACATCGGAACTTTACTGTTAATTGCACTTTATAAAAGAAAATAAGAAATATTACATTTGTCATATTTATATTGTCATAGGCCATAGGAGAACCCAAAATGCTGATTTTTTTTTTTTTTTTTTAATATTGCATTAGCTTCACACAGCAGGCCCTGAGGAAAATGATTTCCCTCAGTCTTTTTAAGGAAATAAATGAGGTGAGGTTTTGGGAAGGAGTAAAGTATAAGAGTTGGGTATGAATATGGGGGTCAGTGTGTCCAGGAGTGACTGACGTATGAAACCATCCCTCACACTGCGGTCCAAGGCGATGGGTCGAGAAAGTCCGGCTGGAGAGGTCAAAGGGTTTCCCTTGACCGGTCTCTCCCGATCCGACACGCATGTCCGCTACCAAGACCTGGACAAACATTAACCCCCATAAACCCGGGCACCCCTGATAGGTCACCAAACGTAGTGAAACACTATGGCAGAGGTGTTGGTTATCAAATGTCATTTAGTTGCATCATTGCAAAATTCAAAGAATTTGGGAACCTACCCTATTAATTCCTCATCGACCATAAAAGGAGACTAAACACGTCGATTTTACGTCAGTAATTATTGTTGTTTTGATGTAAACGGATTTTCCAAAATGTCGGTTTTCCTTAATGAAACCTATGAGTGTGGATTTTACCAAGGTAAACACGCGCCATATCACGTGAAACTAATACGTAAGATATATGACAGATGTTTTGCTTTTATTGGCAATTCTAGGATTCCCTAGATACACATATTGGGAAATCAGGTGACACTAGGAAGAATAAATTTTGTTTCCTCCATAGAACGGAAAAATTCTATCAGAGTTCTATATAGGGCCTATCCACTCATTTATTTCAATTGACCTATTACTGGGTAGGTACTTGGTTCAAGAACCAAATTGGCGATTCATTTTTTTTCCATTTCCGTAGACGTTTAGATTTCAAAGTGACATTCGAAGCCATGGATAAAGTTAGTAGAGTAGAGAAGATTAGGGATGTATTTGCATAGATCGACTTACCATCATAGTTTTTCTGGTCAAGGGCGTGCGGCAAGGATCGGGACCCCGGTTGGGGTGCAAGGGGGGTGGTGAGAGCGCGCAGAGAGGCGATATCTCCCGCGGCGGAGGCTAGATGAAGGGCGGTGTTGCCATCGGCGTCACGTGTGTTGACCTGATCAAGGAAATATGAACTTCATTAATTTTACAAACTACATATAAGGTAATCGTTCAGGTTTACTCACTTGATATTATGTAATGAATGGAATATAATCTCTGTTATATTTAATTTTTATTTATTAAAGCAGTACGGTGATCAAATTGAAAAAAAACAGTTAGTTGACGCATACCTACTTTTAAACAATGTCAAAAAGGAAGATAATAAGATATTTATTATTATTATTGTATTACCATTACTCGTGTTGTGAAAACAAATCAATGCCAACATTTATAATAAATTACCAACATAAACTTCTAACAAAGTACATTCTAAAAAGAGTTATTGAAGGGACTTCAAGAATCGGAGTATAATTATATTGATGTTATGTAAAACTATTGTTATGATAATGTTGTTTACTATTACTAAGTTTATATCCGGTATTAGAGAAGGTGTTATCAGAATGAATTTCATAACTGGAACAAAAAAACTATGTTGCAATCAAGTAAACTAATCGACGGTCCGAAGAACAATGTCGGATCCGCTAAAAATTGAAAATCGTTCTTCAGCTTATTTTGTTGATTTAAAAGTCATGAAATACCAAATATCAAAACAAAGCTATATTTCTTGATCTCAAAAACAGTAAAAATGCAGAAACGAAACTTTACAAGGTACAAAGGAATTCGCTAAAGCATAGATTCTCAACCTTTTTTTGCCCACCGCCCACTTGACAGTATTATTTTTTTCTAGCGCCCCCCAACTGCTTTTACATATCATCTTGGGGGGGGGGGGGGAGGCGGAGGGGCGATAGGTTTCCTGAAAGTCCGTTTTTATTTTTTACATACTAGGTACCTAATATGTAAAAAATAGTCGCGAATCTGAAACAGCTATTGTCACATTTGTAATATTTCGTAATCGTAAGAAAGGCTATGACTCCTCTCATATTTCTGAGAAGAAGATTGTTTTAATGAGAACAATTAAAACGCATACTTAATTATGTAGAGAAGTATTTTTATTAACATTGAAAAGATATTGAATTTATAACTTATCTAATTAGATGGTTGAATTTGATGAGTTTTAAGAAGGCTCGATTTTACTTAAAAACAAACGTAAGTCGCCGCATCAGTAATATGGAGCCTATTTTTCTTTTTGGTTACCAACGTTGCTACAGCACTGAATCCACGTTCAGCTAAATAGGACGATGGGAATGCTAGTAAAAATCGTTGAACTATCGACCATAATCCAAGGTACAGTTGCAAAATCGGCTTCTGCAGCCAAAATTCTTGGTAGCCATTCTTAAATTTAATTTTTAATTCCTCATTTGTCGTCAGTTCTATTAGTTCTTCTTCTAACTGGGATGATCCTGCTGTGTTGACATTTGAAAAAGGATCCAAAACCCAGTCTGGTAAATTTAATTTTTAATTCCTCATTTGTCGTCAGTTCTATTAGTTCTTCTTCTAACCGGGATGATCCTGCTGTGTTGACATTTGAAAAAGGATCCAAAACCCAGTCTGGTAAATTTAATTTTTAATTCCTCATTTGTCGTCAGTTCTATTAGTTCTTCTTCTAACTGGGATGATCCTGCTGTGTTGACATTTGAAAAAGGATCCAAAACCCAGTCTGGTAAATTTAATTTTTAATTCCTCATTTGTCGTCAGTTCTATTAGTTCTTCTTCTAACCGGGATGATCCTGCTGTGTTGACATTTGAAAAAGGATCCAAAACCCAGTCTGGTAAATTTAATTTTTAATTCCTCATTTGTCGTCAGTTCTATTAGTTATTCTTCTAACTGGGATGATCCTGCTGTGTTGACATTTGAAAAAGGATCCAAAACCCTAGTATTATTAAAAGGAATTTCTTTTCGTCACAAAACTTTTCCAGTGTATTAAATATGGTTTCTCCTTTTGCATCTGTTTCCAAATTTGTAACAAACAATAGTTCTTGACATATTTTCTCATCTTTGATGAACCTCACGTATGATAATAGCAATGCTTCATTGGTTGGTAGAGTGGACTCATCCAGCTGAATTGAAAATCGACAAGACTGCAGATGATTGCACAATGATTCTTCAATGTTTTCAGCCATTTCATCAATTCGTCTTTTCACAGAACTATTGCTAAAAGGAATTTTTCGGATAATATCTGCAGCTGGTTTATGGAGCGCAGTGGTAATTTCTTCTTTTACTGCTGGTAAAATTAAATCTTCCCCAATAGTATGTGGTTTGCCTGTTTTAGCAATCAACAATGAGATATTGTACGAAGCTAGAAGTCCATCATCGTCATGCTTAGAAGCTGTTGAAAATTATTTTCATTTAGTTGGCTGAATTTTGTACTTATTTTTTATGTCTTGAAAATATGTCACATCTTTGTCTTTCTTATCGGGGTGGATTTTATTTAAATGATCTTGAAACCTAAAAGGCTTCATCGCGTGGATTTGTGGGATCTTAGATAACTCCGTATTTAATATAATCCACACCGTATTGCCGAATCTTCTTTTTAACTTTTGACATGGGTTTTTAATAACAAAAAATAACCAATATTAAAGTTTACTTTGCTTTATTAGTATGTGATTAGAGTGTTTTGTTTGTCTTTTTTAGATCATATTTTTTTACTTGCCAACGCCCCCCTGTGCCATCTCAACGCCCCCCAATTTTCTCTGGATCTTCTACCGCCCCCCTGAAGGTCTCAAACGCCCCCGAGGGGGCGTTATCGCCCACGTTGAGAACCTATGCGCTAAAGCAATATGTCGTTATTGTAATACAATTTTCCGAGAATGGTTTTAATATTTTAGAATAAAATCTGAACACGTACCTGGCCTATTTAGAGTTACCTAGCTTGTTTACAAATTCAAAAAATCCCGTAACTTTACTGTTGAACCTTCCTAGAAAGGTTCAATGTGAGGATACCAATTATTAACAGGATTATTAACCCATGAATTCACGGTAAGCAATTAAGGAGTGTTTTCACAACGAGAAGTATCTAGTATCTACCCCAAAACGGGTTTTTATTTTTACTTTGTAGGTTGTCTACGAAACAAAATTTTCAAAAACCAATATATTTTCCTGCTTTATGTGTAACAGAAAATGATAATTTTTCACAAAGTGAAACATCTATAAACCTAAATTTACATAAAAGTGAAATAATTAGGTAGGTACACACCTAATGTGAAATGCCATTATTAGATATCTTATTGCAACGTATCTGAGAAGGCTCCCAGTTTATAAAAAAAAAATCTGATTCCCTATCATTTTTTCCACATATTAATCACGCTTTTTTTGTACTTACATATCAACGGAAGGTACCTATTATTTAAAAAAATATATATATAAAAAAAAAAAAATGGTGTAAGTAGTGAAAGATTGAGCATTAGACATTTCTCTTTGTGAAAACGCCCCTCAATATATCTAGACAAACGTGGTTGGTCCAAATATTATGTATATCCTTGAGAATATTTTCAATATTAAAGTATTAGTATAGAATATGTACATTCAAAAAAATTACAGTTGCAATGAATGCTTAAAAAAGGGAATTCATACCTATGTAGAAAAGCATCAACGTTAGGGGGCATACATCAATTACGTGAGTAGTTTTTCTTCCAATCTAGACCCCCCCCTTGGTGAGATAAAGTTGGGCGACTTGGTATATTCTTTTCAAGTAACGTGAGATTTTGCAGGACCCCCCCCCGTCACTTTTGAGCTCACGTAATTAATGTATGCCCCCTTACTTCCAAATTAAGACTCCATTAAAACAGTGCCAAAATGGTAAGACCAATAACAAAATTTCCAGTGTACTCAACCTATCGTTAAGTTTTGAAAGGGCATCGCCCGTAAAAATTCCCCTTGCAAATAATGAATTATGTGTACATTTATGCTGAAGAAGCCAATTAGCGAAAAAAAAATTTCGTGCTATTTAATTTATTCGACCACATAATGGTAACATTTAGAATTTAGACGATAACGTGAATAAACTCCAGCAATTAGGTCTCCCCCGATGCGAAGAAAAACACATAATGTAAATAAAAATTTAAATTTTCGTTTAATTTACATAATGTCTTGACCAAGAATATGCATTTTATTGCATAGCTTATGTCTAATACATTACTCTAACAATATTATTTGTCGAGTTAGAATAGTTAGTTATCTTAGTTTGTGCCACATTTGCTAATATATTGTAAGGATACAAGTAAAAAAAAAATTACACAACACTGATAAAAATATATTATATGGGGTTTAATAAAGTTCCTGATTGATTAACACCGCTCCAGTGAGATACAGCAAAAAAACAATAACGGTATTGCGAAAACTAATTATGATTTCCGCTTATGCTTTTAAAATCAAGTGGAGATAAACAAATCGAAAAATGCACGATGGCCCAACGGTTTTTTTTCGTAAAAGGGACGTATGAGCTAATGTAGCAGGTATTTTTCCGAAGCAGTTTTAAGTACTTGACTCGAAGAAGTTGTTTTAGAATTTCAAACCAATTCTCCTGTGAATCTATTTTTGATGGCAGGAGATTTGATTGCTCGAGATGTATAAGTAAGTGTAATGTAATGCCGATCTGGCGTTGATACAGAAACCGTCGCAATAGGCAATTATTTAATGTCCGAAAGGCGGCATGCCTCCCCGCCCGCGACTTTCCCTGTCGCACGTATGTTTTACGCATCTTTCTCTTTCGCTTACGGTCATTGAAAAGTCAGTAAAGTGACTGTACCTGCGCGAGAATGGATCGTATCAAGTTAAGGTGGGCAAGTTATGCGCGTACAATAAAGTAGTTAATGCTACCTTGGCCCCCGCTATCAGGAGTCTTCTGGCGATGTGTGGTTGCTGTGTGAGCACGGCGAGGTGGATGGGAGCCCTACCGGAGTCGTTGCGGACGTCCAACAGAGCGGGGTGCGGGCACATGTGCAGCAGGGCGAGTACGGCCTCAGTCATGCCGTGGAAGATGGCGATGTGCAACTGGCTGTGGACAAATAAAAAAACGAAATTAATTATGAGACCCTTCGCCACCTTGATCCAGCGGAGCATTACCCCCTTTGTAATATATTTTTTAATGATCATTATGTAAGAAATTAATATTGAAATAGATCGGCGGCTATATTGCTTTTTGTGTATACATCTTATATTATTACCTAATAGGTTTATGGTTCCCCTAATTTTGAAAAGGGTGGATCGAGGATTTTCATCCATGGCCAGCCATTTTCAGCCATCTGAAACTATCGAATCAGCCACTGGCGCTGGTGTGGATGGATATCATTTTAGCCATTACGCCAGTATAATAATGGTCATTAAAATATGTCCCTAATCACCTCGAGAACCTCTGTACATAGGTTTCTAATTGATTAACACTTCATAAAAAAGTGGATGGTGCCGTACATAAAAATAAATCAATATAATATTATCGTATTTGCATTTAAGATTTATTTCATCAGACCATGTGATGCCTCCGGTATCTGATATAATCGTAAGTATGGTATAATTTTAACAAAAATCTATTTTAACGGCGATATAAATAAGCTCCATTTCAAAACTTTAGTTAACCTCACTTTTCAACATTTTAGTTTAGAAAGTCGTCTGAAAATTGTTATTTCTGTCGCAAGCGGCCAATTTGAAAAAAAACAGCAAAACCTATTTATATTATTCTGTTAAAAGTATATAATATGTAGATATTATACTTTATAAAAAAAGTGTTTTTTTTTTTCATTTACTATTGCATTTATATTTCTCAATTAATTTTAACAACTCTTTGACCCTCCACGGCAAACAGAAGTGGTAGTTAGAATTCAGAAACGATAGAACAGATGGAGCTTACTAAAACATATTATTAATTAATTAAACAATTAACGTTTTTGCTATTATTTTAATTGCGAATACGGGACCCGCAGCACTAAAGAAATCAGGTACAAATAAAGGTAGGCATATAGGTACTTACTGAGAGAACATGTCCGATCGTGAAATATTGTACTGATGTATAAATTGAGCAAAGAAGCAAGATTGAATCAAAAATCGTAATCAGATTCAAATACCGAAATTTTTTTTTTTAAATCACGAATTCTACATACGCAAAAAATAAAGTGGTAATTTTGAGCAAATGTGATATTATTATAACCACGATAAAATTTTCAGATAAGTACAAAATTTCCCAAGAAAAACCCCGTTGATTCAATATCACTTTGTCAATTTAGGTTTGACGGCGCTTATCACGGATCAGGTATGTCACAATGATAAAGCGAAAAGTTGAACAAGTTGGCTCAACAACAACAGCAGAAGGGTATTGCCTCGAAAGGCCGGGGAATTGATCGGGTGGCAGTTTAGTACGTGCACTTGCATTCTCCCCCGATGATGGAGCGTAAAACCCGTCCGGGAAAACCCAAGAAATCTTCAGGGGCCAGGGTTCAATGCACCGCACTCATCCAGAAAGGTTGCAGCACAATGACGAGGCGTTGCTACGAATCGCGGCCCGAAAAATTCACACCAATTCCGAAAAAACCCACTCGAATATAAAAGAAAGAAGGACAAGCAAAAACTTTCATCTCGCTGCAGATTTCCCACTGACGAAACAATGGAGAGATGAAATTAATAATAACGATTGTGTGAGTGTGATTGTGGAATAATTTAATTCATAAGTAGGTGGGTACCCAGGTATTTACTTTGCGGTTTAGTACAGGGTCATTCAAACGTTATTAGATATTGTTATTAGCATCGTGTACCCGTGAAAAATCACATGTCTCAGGCAGGGTAGATATATTATAATATGTATACGTGATTGTTCACATTATTTATCTCCACGAAGGTTCGAAATTTAAATTGAACAAAAAATATGCTATTTCTTCAAATGTTCAACAGTTTGCCATTTGATTTTGATGTGTTACATTAATCATGTGTTTTGCCACTTACACGTACATATAGGAAAATTATAAGGTTTAACGAGTTGTGCACTGTTCACAATATGTTAAGGTTTCACCTGATCTATTCCGTGATCAATCTACAGAACGAAACTTAAAGTCGATCAACTAGAAAAGTAACAACAGACTTTTCTATGGCATAGAAACCCAAAGTTGAATTGATTTCAACTTTTGTTCTATAAATCGACAATAAGGAATCATAGAGATCAAGTGAGAATGCGCCATTAGGCGTGAAAAAGCCCTCTGCGTCTTTTTCAAATGTCTATAATAGTAATAATAATAATAGGATAATTTGTAAAAATTAACACCACCGCAGGATACACCTTTGAATAACTCTGAAAAACTATTACATCTAGGACCAAAGAATATTCCTCCAGCTACCCTGAACGGTGTGAACCTGCAGTTGACTGAAGTAACTAAATACCTTGGACACATAATCACCAGTAATCTGATGGACGATGATGACATCGATAGGCAAAGAAGAGCTCTCAGCGTAAAAGCAAACATGCTTAGCAGAAGATTCCGCCTTTGCAGTACCGCTGTAAAAAGGACGCGATTCCTTTCCTTCTGCGCCACGCTGTACACGTGCGAACTCTGGGCAAACTACAAGAAGAGTAGTATAGAAAGACTTCGAGTTCAGTACAACAACGCCTTCCGCATAATATTTGGTCTCCCCAGATATTGCAGCGCTTCCCGGATGTTCACGGAGGGGCGAGTTCCCGGCTATGCAGCCCTTATTAGATCCAGGGTGGCAGGAATGAGGGAAAGGATAAGCAGCTCTGGAAATATCCTCGTCATGGAAGCCCGCCTCAGTCCATCATCCAGCATTGATGCACACTGGAGAAAAATACTGGCACCTAATGTGGTCACAGAATCCTAAAAGCTAATTATTATGATTTTATTTTGTTATTACCTTTGTTCATGTACAATCATATCACCTGCTTCTCTATTTAAAATGTATATTTTATAACCCTTATGGAATGTGTGGGATTGCACTATTCTCCCCACATACCGGAATAAACATTTATTTATTTTATTTTATTTATTTATTTAATACTTATTGATGTATTTATAGCATTCTTGTTTATATTACCCACACACAGGCAGTGCCTTAGTCGGTTCCCATTATCTACGTTTGTCTATTATATATGTATTTACTTACTTAGAAATGTAAATTTACTGTATTTAGAAATTATGTAAAATTACTTTTGATGATAAATGTATGTAAATACAATGGGGAAAAAATTGGAAAGGACGCAAACTAATCATTAAATAACAGTCCAGATTATTACAGTTGGCTTATGCAATTTAGTTTTTAGGCAAATTTCAAATAAATCTGTTGCAACGAAGTGTTCTTATTTCTTGGTATGGGAAAACCCCTCGCATAAAGGGCTAATAAAACTGGTAGTATATACGTCACAAAATTAAGTAGGTAGGTAAATATAGCTTGATATCAATTATTTAAAATAGGTCGACAGTTGAAATGTGAATCTAAATTCTGATAATGGGAAGAATAGGTACATCAGTAGTTTTACTTTGTGGGCCCTTTACAATCACGTTTTTATAGAAAATAATCATGATGCCGTATACAATTAAATTCAGCATCATTGAACCCAATAAAAAATATGGAATACGATGAATACCTAGACGATGGGCAAACCAAGAGTTTACAATAAAGTCAATGGGCTTGGTATGTGTTTAAAACAAATTTTCTGTTATGCATATGTCAAGTTTTATATATACAAAATCATACAAATGGTTTGTTCAAAATTCGAACATGAATGAAAAAATATATGATAAGAAAAATGACCGGACAACTTAAAATCATGCAAATTCAACACCTCCATTCAAAGGGCATACACAAGAGATTAAAAATAGTAAAATAGGTTACGTTAGATTGATTACCTACCTAGCTTTTGGGAAATTTTTCAATTTTTTTTTCATAACTTTTATTGACTTTTCTAAAGGGGTGTTGAAATAAATGCCACTTTGGCGAGTTGACGTGGAACCGAGAAAAATAGGGTACCTACCTATCATCTACATCTGATAGTATTATTACCTTAATCCCTCAGGCTAATTTGTTCGGTTTTCGGAACAACTCATATAGGTCTCATAGAGATCGTTGTGCCTTCCTTAATATCATGGTTAGAAATATGATCGAAGTGGTGTTAGAAAGAGAAAATACCATGCTTTAGTTAACCGCAAAATAATTTAAATTAAACTTTGGGAATTTTTATCAATTATTCTTACATGAAACGCCAAAATAGTGAGTTGACGATAAGGTTCATAATACATTTGCCTCATAGACATATGAATGATTAGATTTGCCTAATAAAATGTGTATGTTTTCGTTATCGGTAATTTTAGTTAGAAAAAAGTAAGATGAGCAATTTTTTCAACTTTCTTATGTTTGCGTTTTCAATTTTTATATTTCAAAAATTATGTTTATTTCGAATTAAGTACAAAATTTTGTGAAGCGATTTCTTCATTTTAAAAAATTGTTTGTATTTTTCGGATGCGTTCAGAAATATTTTATTCATTTTGATTTTATTGCAAAACTGAAATATTTTGACCTTCCGACCAAATATGCCCGAGGCCTGAGGGGTTAAAGACTGCACAGTTTGGATTACTGTAAACGGAAGTGGCGCCCTTTGTTGTTTTTTTAAAACAACCGCTGATATTTTTGCACACATTTTAAATTGCTGTTTGTTGTGCATACAAATGGGGAAAAACTCTACTATCAGGGAAACTTACTGAATTGAACCAAAAATTCACTTACAGCAGCCCGCGGTAGAGGTTCAACTGAAATATAATTCCTTAACTCTAACTTTTCTTCTTTTCTTTTGCGAATAAATTTTCAAAAACTCACTATGTCACAAAGGTAGACAAGCAGATTTGCAAATCATTTTTTTATGTACTGAGCTTCAGCTGCCCGGAGCTAATCAGACGATGTGGGTAAGTTGTGCGGCTGAAGGGAATGGGGAGAGAAATGAGACGGGGAAGAGGAAGGTGTGGAAGTACCTGCCATAATGAGCAACATTTTAATTCTCAATGTTGATATTTCACCAGGGCGATACTGATAACATCTACCACTCAGGTAAGCATGTTAACACCATTTTGTACCGACAGATCGGATCCGTCTCAGTTGATAAAACATAAATTATTAATACTGCATTTTCTTTTTGCTAATTCGACTAATTGGTTTCCATGCAAACACCAAATATTTTAAAATGGGCTGGGAAAAACCATTACAGAAATTAATTAGCATATCCAACTGAAAGAGAAAGCATGCATTTCATAATAATATCACAAGTTTTTCGGAAATTTTTGACTGCAGAATAAAATATTCCAACTTTCTTATAATTATTCAAAAGTGCGTTAAAAACGCAGCATTTTTAC
This sequence comes from Limnephilus lunatus, assembly GCA_917563855.2. Classification (NCBI taxonomy): domain Eukaryota; kingdom Metazoa; phylum Arthropoda; class Insecta; order Trichoptera; family Limnephilidae; genus Limnephilus; species Limnephilus lunatus. The sequence goes on along the minus strand of OU830594.1, from coordinate 27,656,953 downwards.
AGTGGAGAATATACACGTTCATCGCAATAATGCATTATTATTCTTGCATTGGATTACTTCGCAATATCCATTTATGTGTAGGTATAATGAACTTTTTTATTTTTTTTTATTGAAAAAAATTTCCTTTGGTACAATACATACAATAGATACATAAATAAAATGAAAGTATATAAAAGCTTAATACAATTATAATTATTACAATTATATATATATTTTTTAAATTATTCTCCCATAATAAGCAAATGCTTGTGTGTACAGGGGAAATATTATTTGTTTGGTTATTTTGATTTTTTTTTTTATTGCTGTTTTTATTTATATTTAGTACTTTGAAATTTAGTTTATGTAAATAATAAGATAAATGTATGTTTATATAAATATATGTATATATATATGTATATATAATTTTTATTATTATTATTTATTTATTTTTTAGTTAAGGTTTTCAATATATTTTTTTAATTGTGTTTCGAAATTTTTGAAACTGTAACAAAGGGATCTTATATTTTCTGGTAATTTATTAAATAAATTTGTTCCCAAGTATTTGTAGTTTTGTTGGCCTTAAGTTTTTTTACAAATGGGAATTGGTAACATGTATTTTTGCCTGAGATTTGATGTGTTTTTGAAAGGTAATTAGGTTTTGTTTAGGATATCCTCTTTGTAGACTTGTAAGGTTGAGTGATACAGAAAAAGAGTATTTAATTTTCTGACTTTAAATTCTTTGAATATGAGTTCAGATGGATATAAAAATGATTTTTTTAATATTATTTTAATTATTAGTTTTTGCGCAATGTAAAGAGATTGTGTGTGAGTTTTATAGGCGCCACCCCATCCTATTATACGATATTGGATTATGGATTGACAGATGATTATATTAGATGTACAAGGATGTAGAGTTGATTGTATTTATATGTGTAATAGTATTTATTTAATTTATTGGGTAAAAAAACCTCAACGGAAATGTAATCAGAAAATCGGTATTTTTTTATGAAATGGGAAAGCGGGTAGGTACCTACTTTCCTGCAAAATCATTTGTTCCTAAATGCGGTACTATTTTATTTATTCTATAAGGTAGGTAAGCAGGTACGTACCTACTCAAAAATGCTAATTTATTACCATGAAGGCTTTTTTCAATATTATCGCAACCATCGCAACACTGAAGGCTCTGGGGAAATATTTCCCCACGACTATGGTCATCTTTCGTCTTTAGGGATGCTGCGTGAAGAGTATTTGAAACGAATTATATTTTTTAAATCCCAGGTAAGGTACCTATCTAACTCATCTAGAAAATGATTATTGTCAATTAGTTTGGAAGGCAACGAGCAATTACCTACCTAGTTTATTCATTAGCATATGGAAAATGTTAATAATTATCTTATTACCAATGTGAATGGGCATTAATAATGCTACATTTGGAAAATATGTTTTAACCATTGTTCTATGGAAAAAGAAATGTAAATTATTAAATAATTAAGAATTGTAAAGGTAATTTGGGAGGGGATGAGACGGGAAAGAAGGTTGGGAGGCCATTTAACATGGATCAATTTATTATCTGTACTATTGAACAAAAAATAATATTATAACAAGAAATACACTTTTTTTCCGAACTCCGTATTTATCAAATTATATGTATTATGTATTTGTAAAAGTTTACCTAAAATGTTTGCAAGATCAGAACAATCAATACATTATTATAAATATACAATATTTTAAAAAGTGTCTACTCTATACTCAGATTAGAAGTGATTTCGGCAACCAGCTAATAATTTACTTTGTTTTGAAATTTTGGATTTGGCGGGAAAATTAAATTTAAGCATAGAATTCGGAAAAATGTGAAATAAAAAAATTGGTAGGTACCAGTCACACGCAAAAAACGTTATATACTAGTATTTAAGTGAAGTAATTATTTAAGTACCTACACAGGTATTGTGGGACATGACCTTTTTATTATTATTTACAACGGTAAGGTAGGTACCTACCAGGGGCGTGCACATACATTTTAGTAAGCTAGAGGGCTAAGACTGGAAAATACAACCTTATTGATGTTGTTCTAGCTGAAAATGATTTAATTTTTTTTCGAAATTTCAATTTATTGCATAAAGAATTTTATATAGCGTAGGCCTGAATAAAAAATCTATAGGTATGCCTACCCTGAATAAAAAGATCTTCGTAGAAAATATTGAAATTTCGAAACAAAATAAAAATCATTTTCAGCTACAACATCATTTACGTCGAATTTTTCAATCTTAGCGCTCTAGCTCACTAAAAACTCTGTGCACGCCACTGGTACCTACTTACCTATAGCTGTCAAACAATGTTATGCAGGTAGGCGATAATAGGAAGGCAAGCAATAAACTAGGTAGGATAATCCTACACATAAATTAGTTTAAGTAGAATTAAACCGCTTCTCGAAAAAGTATTACTTATCTTATAATCCCATTAACAAAAACCAATTTAATATAGATAACTAGTACCTAGTAGGTAGATAACAACATATAATATACAGAGGGTGAATGGTTTGGTTTATTTGAGTACAGAAGTTAGCAGCAATAAGAGAAGGCAAAAATCATATAAGATAATACAAAAAACATTGGAAGATAAAATGTATACGAAACAGAATTATATTAATTTACAAATAAACAAGAATGTATACATAAAACTAAAAACATTATCTGAACTTGTTCCATGGCGCTTTCGTAAACGAGCAAAGTAAACTATGTACCTGTTTGAAGTTTAGATAAAGTTATGTAAAGGAGGTTAGGTTATAAATGTAAATGTCACTTACGTATCTCCCTCATCGTCTTGTTGGTAGTAAATCTGCCATGGTTCAGGCTCAGGCCTCTTTTCAAGCTCTGGTTCGATGATATTGAATGTTGGGACTTCCTTGGTGATGTCAGTGAGTCCAGAATTTAAGTCATTTCTCTTTTCATGGCGTAAGTTGAGGCTAGAAAATGACTCTGTGAGGCCCACATCCACTCCGCTGTCTAATCGCATGTAAGAGTCCCTGTCGTCGATGGCAATGGCTTCCTTGTTAACCTCGTCAGCGATGAGACCAGAATCCTGAGGGAGCTCTATTTCCCCGCTCAGGAACTGTTCACCACTGAATAGCTGACCTGATATGATTCCCGAATCTACGTTACAATCGTCATCGATGTTGCTGTTCCCATCATCCAGTGACGTTTTTTTGGTGTTTGTATTAACGTTGGCACTGAATCTCGGTTTATCACTCATTTTATACTACTGTAGAATTCGACCAAAATAATAATATACACCACGGTTACGTGATTTCGCTATTTCAGATTCTATACAAACATTCAAGGGTCCAATGCTGCCTAATATAGGCAAAAACAAAACTGACTTGCAGTTAAAACTGATAAAAAAAAACAGCTGTAATTCTTATTAAAACACGGTGTTATCACATTTACATATTCGTTTTCAAAAAATGACACTCGAAATCAAAATATTAGCAGCTGTTTCGAAAAATTAATTCGTTCGATTCTCGACGGCGGACCACACTCCCCACAACTACAACTCGTTTTACAATGATCACAAAATCACACAAACGTCGCACAAATACGGCGCGGCAAGTCACGGAGTTGCCAATGCATATGTTCCAAAATACCCACATCCCACAATAGATGTTAAGATTCCCCAAATAGGTTGAACAAAATAACAATTCCCAACAAGTTTCTTTATAATAATTCTACCTCCAAATTAAAACCAAAATTAGAATTTATCTTCTTCAATCTTTGCAAAATAACTTAACATTAATATTAACATATCCTGAAGAAGATAACATTGTTATTGAAACATGTCGATATTGTTTATTAAAAAAATGGTTTATACAAAGTTATCAGTTATTAATTAAATTAGAATTTATCTTTTATTATTTAGTATTTTCGGGTTTTCTCTTTTGTTTAGGATTTAAAAACTGCTGCCAAAGAAAACGAAATTACATTCTAACTCATAATTTTATTTTTCGATAGTAACGCCGCGCCCGCGCCGTCTCGTAATCCCAGCCTTTTCCCATATCAAGTTTCTAGCCACAAAATACCCGATCGGTTAAAATTCTTAGAAATTCCCCACAATTTGGGGAATTCTTCATGAATTGGCAATTCTGACAAGACATCATATTTCTATCTCCCTCCCTAGCAGTCAAGGATGGGGTATGGGGTCTGCCGCTGAATCGACATAGGTATTCGATAAATCGATGCATTTTCCAAAGAATATTGTATTATGATGTCACGGACGTATAAAATTTATGGACTTGCCCTTACGTGCTAAAAGGCGTGTTATTTCCCCCTCCCATTGGAACCATTTTTCGGAACCGGCTGGGCTTGCGAGAGCCCCGCGTTAATCTAAAAAATGTGACGTCATCATTCTTGTCCGGACCAGTGTCGAGCTCTTATCGTACATTTTACGCACGGACGTTGTATGTCTATGGAACACATACTATTATGACATCGAGATACATGGCGACGCGAAACACAAAGCCGCTGTTTACTGTGGTAAGTAAATCATGAAACATTTGTAAAAGTGTCTACGGAAACAAAATATTCGACTATGAAAATACTCAGAACCTTACTTTGCGAATTTAGACTTGACACATCTGTTCATAACGTGGCATGCAATTCGCGCTCTTATATAAAAAGGTCTATTCATTCAAAAGCAGATTTTACTTTCAAGAACTAAATGGTGATATTATAGTGCGAGGTGCCTATATACTGTTAGATTGATTTATTGGCGAATCACAAGTCTCTTTCCTCTCTTCGTCCCGCCATAGTTGGTTTTTACCCCTCATCTGTAAGTTCTCGTCTAGCTATTTGTATGTCTATGTATGATGTCAACAAAATCTATAAATTAAAAATATATATATACTGTGTGTAGTTCACAGCGGTAGAAGTGAAATCTTCAGAAAACAAAAGTAGACAATAGTGAGGAGGCTAAGAAGCACCGCACAAAGAAGAGACCGATTATTCTATCTCATTCTTTGCAGGTTAAATCCTATAGATGTATATATGTTTGTCTCATTTTAGTGTCGCTTTTTTGTTTCATAGAGTTTCAAATCACAACGGTGCTAAAGACGTTTTCACTTCAAATTGAAACTAATACCGATTTAAAAATGTGGGTAATTTACATAGACATATGAATATTAGTAGACCTGCCCTAAGTGATAAAAGCGCATTATTTCCCCCTCCCATTGGAAACATTCCATTGGAACCGGCTGGGATCGAGTATGGCTTCGCGTTAATCTAAAAAATGTGACGTCATCATTCTTCTGCGAGCCAGCGTCGAGCACTCATCGGTGCATTTTACGAAATAACACAGTAAAAATAGTGGCTTGTGTTTTGAAAACGTGTAAAAATAGAAATGAAAAAGAGAATAAACCCAATTGTCGTATTACATTCCATATTCAAGCATCATTTTACACTATTTTAAACTAATTCAGATCACATAATATGATAGTTTTTGAACATACACTATCATTCGAGATACATGGCGTGTGCCCGTCGCTGTTTACTGGGGTAAGTAAATTATGAAACATTTGTAAAAGTGTCTTAACTAAATACGGTAACAAAATACTCGTCTCGACCTTATAGACGACCTTATTTTTCCGCATTTGGACTTCGCAAAATTGTTTATTACAATACGCGGCGATCAATTCGCTCTCCCATGTAAAAAAGTCTATTCATTCAAAAGCAGAGTTTACTTTTAAGAACTAAATGGTCATATAATAATGAAAGATGCCTATATACTGTCATATTGAATTTTGATGAATCACATATCACCAAAGCCATATTCCCGCTCTTCGTCCCGCTGTAGTTGGTTTCTTCCCCTCACCTTTTTGTTCTGGTCTATTGATATTCATATGTCTATGGTCATTTAGGTTTTTGACTTACGAATTTGATGTTTTCGGTTCCAACTTTGGCAATAATAGATTTATGTTTTTTTTAGCTTAGTTTTGGGCGACATCAGATCTAGCCTTAATACGATAATCCAGTTAGTTAGTTTGCTTGAGCGTAATAAATGTACCAGGCTAGCGACGAGCATTTTTAATAAATCAATCTAAACGTGAAGTGCAAATGTGCTCGTTTGACTCGGATTCAAACGATTCAAATTTGCTCGGACTCATAAATATACTAACCCCTAGATCGATATCTTCGGGCTTTCTCCATACTAGTGACTTGGTCGTCAAACTTAACTGTCAAAATGACTTGCGTGGCGCGAATTGACTAAAAGATAGAGGAAGTTTATTTGTCTACCATAGACAATATAATCGCTCTGTCCTACTTCATGGATTCATTAGCCCAATAACTCATAAAAAAAATAAAAATGCTTTATAGCGGCAAAATTTGAAATTCTGCTTGAATTAGAAAAATGAAAACTCGGGGTACATGTTTAAATATTATTTTATTTTCACAAATACAGTGGATAAGTGTTACAAAAACACAAAATGATTTATACAAAAATATGAAATACCTTCCGTGGATATATTTCAGCCACCTCACAGCAAAAACTGCAACATGTCTTCTGAAATAAATATGTCACATTAAACAAAGTTTGGGAACGGAACATAGAATACTTGTGATGAACAAAGTTTATATGCGACGGGCCACTTCAAGAGTCAGAAAAGTATGTGTTAGTCGGTTTACATGAGTTCGGTGGGTCCAAATAAGTGAGAGGCTTATGGCGGAGAGCAAGTTGTTAATAATCGTCTGACACAGGGCCTTTCTTTCTTTATGGTGGAGAATGAGAGGTTAAACTAAAGCTCTACGAGAGATATTTGACCCTACGTATGTGCAAGTAATTATAGCAAGAGAAATAAACTGTCACCTTTCTTTGGAATCATACGACGTGTCTTCCGCTGGGACGTTGAACTCTCCTCTGGCGTTCCTGTTATACCTGAAAATTGAAAACAGTTTTTACAATATTTGTATCTCAAATATTACTTAAGATTTGGCATGACAACTGATAAAAAAACTGCAACATGTCTTTTGAAATAAATATGTCACATTAAACAAAGTTTGGGAACGGAACATAGAATACTTGTGATGAACAAAGTTTATATGCAACGGGCCACTTCAAGAGTTAGAAAAGTATGTGTTAGTCAGTTTACATGAGTTCGGTGAGTCCAAATAAGTGAGAGGCTTATGGCGGAGAGCAAGTTGTTAATAATCGTCTGCAACAGGGCCTTTCTTTCTTTATGGTGGAGAACGAGAGGTTAAACTAAAGGTCTACGAGCATTATTTGACCCTACGTATTTGCAAGTAATTATAGCAAGAGAAATAAACTGTCACCTTTCTTTGGAATCATGCGACGTGTCTTCAGCTGGGACGTTGAACTCTCCTTTGGTGTTCCTGTTATATCTGAAAATTAAAAACAGTTTTTACAATATTTGTATCTCAAATATTACTTAAGATTTAGCATGACAACTGATAAACTTATGTTCACTAAACAACATTTTGTATTGAATGCTACCATTTAAATACCCCACATACATTGAAAGTAAAATTGAACAAGGCAAGGAGTGTATGCCAAGACTGAGTTGTTTGACGGTCCGTCCTCTCTGCCTATCCTGCAGGGAAACAGTGTAATAATTTGTTTTAAAGCATTATCAATTTTACCTTGTACGAGGTCTTGTATGAAGTCTTGTATAAGATGGGCATTTTTAACGTTGACGTTTCAAGCCTCCGCCTATCTTCTGGGGTGAAAGACGATCGTCGGATGAGTCTTTCTCCTTCTGTCCAGAGGGTTTTCGGGACTTCAAGCGGCATGCCAGGTGAGAGACGACATCATCACATCCCCAGCCACAATGTATGATCTCACAATGATGGTCACAAATCTGACGTTTAAAATATTATGAAATGTTCCTAAAGTATAGGCTTCGATACGTTAACAAGGTTTTTATGAGGCGGTAGAACATTTTCTGAAACGAAATATGGAAAAACATTAACCACTAGTATCCATAAGCTTGCCTTTACGATAAAATCAAAACACCTCTATATTTTAACCTCAAATATTGATTTACAGATAAATTAAGGTGAATAATGTTTTATGTAATTAATTACCTGATTTCTTGATCAACACTAAACACTTGTTTCACCTCTAGAATTCATGTAAGCATTTTTCGAATAAAATATGTTCATCGGCAAATTATTAAAACAACGTGAAACGGCGTCTGTAAATAAACATAACATGGCGCACATGGCGGATGGCAAATCCATAGATGCGAGTCTATTTCCTGCAGATAGTGTGGTGTGCGGTTTCCTGCATTTGGTACCATAAATAATACATACATTTGGTACCTTTTTTTTAGTGACGTAGGTGTATGAGCATCTCTTTCTGACACACGCAGAGAGCGAGAGATGGCGAAAATCAAAATTACAGACCTATCTAAAATTCAGCTTTGTCTGTGGTGTGTGGCACTTTCGCTAGAGTAAGAGTTATTTATGGTCACAGGACACAAATTTTGACAGAGTTATACGCCCCTGCTCGGACTGCTCGCCGCGGACATGCTTGCCCGCGAAGCGCGAATGGGCTAGCGACGGAAATTTTTATACCCAAGTGTGACGGAGAATTCACAGATAATGCCAACTGTTGACAAGTACTGTTGCAGTGTGTGCCACACTTGTCATTATTGAGCGGAAATGGCGGAAATGTAGATTCCAAGATGGCAACACTGATTTTCGCATTATTTGGCATCTGACGTCTGATCCTGATGCTTCTGACGTTTGTTTTAGCTTGTTGGTTATTTATGGATGGTTTCATTCCATCGAATATCTAACCATCCAATGTGCTTCGTTCTTTTTACGTATTCATTGAACTGCAGACTGGCTTCACTTTTCTTTTTCCATTTGTGTTTCAGCGTTTGCCTTCAGTCCCCTTTGCTGGAATGAATAGTTGTTGGCGGAACATGAAAAAATATTTTCCACAGAGGATGCGCAAGTGCCTGACTTACTAGAGCAAGATTAGTTATAATTGGCACAAAATAATCGTTTCCCCCAGGATGCATCTTGAGGTTTGTCAATAATTTCATAAATCAGCCAAATATCGTTATTATTATAATTGCTGTAAATTGTGCAAGAGCCGCCGCATGCCGCTAAACTAATAGGCGTAGATTTTGAGAAGTAAACTATTTTTAAACTTAATTATCAAAAGAAACATTCCTACATTAAGGTTTCATTCCGGATAGACGGAAAAATATGCATAATTCGATTTTTATTCAATCAAAGTTAAAACTTTCCGTTGCCGCCATTTTTGTTTTGTATGGATTTGACATTTGCGAAGTTTCGCTCAAACTAAATACGCCTCAATTACTTAGATTACCTAAACTAAGAACCTAACAACCTATTTTGTGTAAGTAAACAATGACGTTATATAAATAGACTCGCCATAGTCTCACATACTCACAATATAATGTGGAAAGCAAGTAACACTCTTTTGTTTTCAGCGATTTTCAGTATAATTTCTAAATTCAAAACTTTATTCCTGTGTGATAAAGATAGACAATCAAAGAATGTACGTGTATGAATGTCATAGATATATGGTAGGGCGGCTTATTAATTTCTTCGCCGAATAGGTACTGCTTTCACATCATGGGTGTGACCTATGGATGTGACAGATAACAAGATACTCTCACTCGGTTACACAATGGACAGGGAAGGGTAAAGAATACAATGACGTATTATTATAAAATTAATTGTAGTAATTATAATAATCGATAATAATAAGTAATTTGCGTGTACTTACAAATGAAGTGTTATTCCTTCGCCTTAACGACTATTTGCCGTGTAATTGGAGCATTTTCTCATCACACAATCTAAGATGTCAGTGCCGAGATTACAATAATAAATTTAAAAAAAACTATGATGCAGTAGAAGAAGTGGTAGGCATTCTAGAAATATCGGTTCGGACTGGCCACGCTTAAAATTCACTTCGCGAACTGATCGGTGACTGTCAGCGGCCATTAGGCACGTCGCTGTTATGTTGGTATCCCTGATACATTGCAAAGAACTAAATACTACTGTGGCCAACTTCGTGGGATACATGAAAACACGGTTAAACTACGAAAGCTGCATGTCATCATAATTTAAAAAAACATCCCAGGTTTTGAATGGTTTGTTTGGCAAAGCAGGGTTTGTCTAGCGGGTTTGTGTAATTATGATTGATTGTCTGTGAAATAAAAACAAATGTTAGTTCTTTGCAATGTATCAGTGATACCAACATAACAGCGACGTGCCTGATGGCCGCTGACAGTCACCGATCGGTTCGCGAAGTGAATTTTAATTTTACGCAATTGAAAATTAAAATGCATTATTTTCCGCCGCCCCCAAGCCAAAAAGTTTCCTTTTATAGTAATTAAGGCGAATCTAAAGTTTTTTTCTAAAAATTATTCGTAATTAGCGTGGCCAGTCCGAACCGATAATTACCGAAATATCAATCAAAACGTTATAAGCAAACTAATACAGTAGAAAAAAACGAAAATGACAGACTAGAATTTATTTTAATTATTCTTTACAAAAGGCATGCTTTGATTCAACTTCATTACAATTTATTTCGGTTATTGTGGATTGTAGTGCAGTTTATAGCTGTTATGTTCAAACCAAAATTTACATGTTTAGTTTGGCTACATTTATTGGCAGGCAATCAGAGCTTTTTTTGTAAACTGTAAATTTCCGTTGTTGGTATTGCAGATTTCTGAAGCCTCGATTACATTGAGCGAGTTTACAAGCTATCTACTAAGTATAAAAACGGGTGAATCGGCGAGTGAGGTTGTTATGATAACACACAAAACTGTCCACTCGCTCAGTAGTGAACTACCTAGCGAGTTGAAATCATGGTGTTGCCATATTTTCTGGGTGTTCTAGCGTTAAATGAAATTATGGTATTTCTTAACATCTATCAGCAGTATCCTATGTTATGGAATAAAAAAGATAAAGACTATTGCAACACGAAACTAAAAATTGAAATCTTCCGAAGTTTGTTTAGTGAACTCAATGAGAAGCAGTTGATTATGGGAATGGATATGAAGCAATTGAAGGCTAGAATCAAATCAATTAAAGATGTCTACAGACAAGAACTAAACAAAATTGAAAAAGTAAGAAAAGTGGTTGCGGTACTGAAGAAGTTTATATGCCAAAACTGGCATGGTTCAATGAAACAATTTTTCTGGCAGAGGTTTTGGCTACAAGAAACAGTAATTCAAATTTTGGTGAGTAAATATTCACTTATTGTCTATACAAGTAATATTCCTTTTATTGTCTATACATTATTACTGATTCCAACTCTCTTCATTGCCAATGCAAAGGATTTTCTTCTGTGAAATCTGTAGCATATTTTTGTCTGATTTCCTTAGCAGTCCGTCTGTAATTATTGCTGCCTAGATTGTCAATAGGCTGCAGCATGTTTGCATTTTCCCTCCACAGTCCAGGTGTTATATTCCCAGTGCTTAAATCTTCTCTATCTATTGATTGTTGTGATGAGTAGATGCCCGGAGCAGTCTTTTGTAGCCAGTTATGAAGATTGCAAGCAGCAAATCAGCCCGAATATGACTTTTTCTGTAGTTTCGGGTATCAAGTCAATTGGTCTTCAAAATACTCTAAATCGCCATACAAGTATGTCAAAAGCATTCTCTACAACTCGTCTAGCACGGGAAAGACGATAGTTAGATATTTTTTTCTTTTCACCGAGACCTGTTTTACTGTAAGGTTTCAGAAGATTTGTTCTTAAAGGGAAAGCATCATCTCCAGTAATAACACCATATTCAGGCATCCCAAGAGTATTTTTTCCATTGCAATGTTCAGAGTAGTCTCTAAATATTGCACTGTCACTTGCTCGGCTATTTCCACCCACGTCGATGTAAGTAAAGCAGTAATCGGCATCAACCATAACAAATAATATGATACTATAGGTTTTTTTGTAATTGAAATAGACTGAACCTGAACACGGTGGTCTTTTAATGACGACATGTTTCCCGTCAATTGCTCCAAAACATCTAGGAAAATTCCAACGCTGCAAGAACTTTGTTTCTATTTTTTTCCATTCATGAACTGTTTTAGGTACCTGCAAACAATACAAGTAATATGTGAAATAAGTATATATAAAATGACCTTTTGTATTCTTTCTAGGATCTGTCACAAAACAGTGAAGAATCAGTGCCAGATGAGAATAGTGAGAATGGCAACAGCTGCCCCGAAGAAACCCTCAAGTCGCCCTCAAAATGAGACCACCAGCAATGTCAGTGAAAAGGTCTAAAAAACGAGCATTCTTTTCTGAAATATCAGAAGCAATTAATCAATTAGACAAAATAGCACAGGACGCATCTGAAGAAAAGCCGTATGACCAGTTTGGAAGATTTGTTGCGTCTGAGTTTCATCAGCTGCCACAGCGAAAAGCAATATTGCAAAGCAAGAAATCCAAGACTCCATGATTGGTTCTAAATTGGCCTCTCTTCATGATGATGACTATGATGCATTTTCATCATCTTCTAACCATTCTTCAAACGATGATGACGTTTTGCAACACATTATGAATAAAACGTTTGGCTCAAATAGTATGCTGTAATAACTATAATTATAATTTCAATAAATATGTTCATTCAAAACAGAACTGTTGTTACTTCTTAAAAAAATATTTTTCATTCACCTCAATGAATACCTGAAGGGCGCGAGAAATCGCCGTGAGCACTTCAGGCAAAAATTTTCGATATTGTTGATTCCGGAACTCGAAACATGTATTCTAGAGACTTGAAAGAATCGCCAGTTGCTAGGTAATGTAGTGTAATTTCCAGTTTTGTGACAACTGGGATTGCCATTCTCATTTTAGTATCGTTTTTTTTAGAATTCCATCTACCATCTGCAGTAAATTATCAAAATGGCACAGCTTAATCTCAGAATATTTCGATAAGCCAACGGATCTTCATCCTTCAACTCTTTTAGTAAATTGTTAGATGCACCATGTTTCTCACGTTTTTTTTTTTCTACCCAGTATTTTATCCACACTCTTCTGTGCCGTTTTTATTTCCTTTTTAACTACTTTTTTATAACATGTGCTAAAAGAATGACTCCTGAACGAACTACTTCCGACGCCATTTTTGTAGGAAACTGAGCTCGCAGATCGCTGCTAGCGCCGCAGCTAGCCAGTGGCGAGAATAACGACGCCTGCGTGAACTAATTGTTATTTTTTTTTTTAATGATTTGTACCGAAGCGAAAACATTTTTCTTGTAATGTAATAAAATATGTATGCTTTTTACATATAAAACCTCACTAAATGGCCCAACACTGACTTTAACTTCTGTTTATGGAGTCCTATTACAAAGTAGATTATTATTTTGGACAATACTTTTATTATAGGTATTGGTTTAATAGTACACAACTGCTAACCCTGTAAAAATCACAAGTGCGCCCCACGGTTGAAATTGGCAGCCACCTCTAGTCTGTAGCTCCAAAATACCTGAAAAATACCTCTGTGCAGAAACGGGCGGTCCGTTTGATAGATTCTCCCATCTTCAGACGGATTGCAATCTTTAGAACACAGGTGTCGGATGGAAATGCTATCCTTGTTCTACCGGTATTTCAATGGAAGATGCTCTGAGGAACTAGTGTCATTGATCCCTTCGGCACCGGTGCATAGTCGGGAAACACACCAAACGCGTGCCCAACATATGTACACGGTTGACATTTGTCACTTGAGAACGGATCGCTTCTTCGACTCATTCTTGTGTTCAACAGCTCATACGTGGAACGATTTGCCGGCCTCTGTATTTCCTCCTTCCTACAACATGGGTCTCTTCAAGACCAATGTTCATTCCTTCCTCTACTCAAAAAGACCCTCCACATAGCATCTCAGATGACATAGGCCCTGAGGGAAATTATTTTCCTCAGAGCCTCCTGTGTGGAGAGAAAAAAATAGTTGGGGTATGGTGAGCACTATGTAAAAAATCATTCAAATGTACTTATTATTTTCAAAGATATATCGGTTTAAAACGAATTCCATTTTCTCAAAGGGGTACCTTGTTTTCGCCCGCCTGAAGTTTGTTAATTGGAGATTGATGTCTTGCTTCATTTATTTATTCATTTGTACACGCCCAATTAGGGCATTTACATAATATGATAAAATTAAAAATACATTTGATATAATCAAAGAATTAAAGAGATATAACAATTAAAATAAGTACCAAAAATAAAAATTTTAACTTAAAAACAACAAGCAGAGTAAAATATAGGATGCACATATAAATTTCGATACATATTGAAAATTTATAAACATTTCAAAGCTATCAAGATAGACATACAGATTTAATAACAATGTTTTTATAGGCTGGTAAGACATTCAGTACCGTTGGTGTTCATGTAATATTTGTTCCCTGCACTGTGCAGTCGGTTCATTACTGAGTTTATTTCTCCATTGGTACCTGAATTGTTAGGTACCTTCTGACGAACCGTTCTACTGGGCACATGAAAGTTAATCAGCCTAAGGAGTTCAGGGGAGTCAAACATGTTATTAACAATTTTATAGAGAAAAAATAGATCAATACATATTCTTCTTTCTTTTAATGTGGCAAGGCTAGTGATGTATAAATTCCCGAGAATTTATTTTTGGGGAATATTCTCGGGAATATTCCCGGGAATATTCCCCTGGACGGGGAATATTGGGAATTTTGATTTTAACAACATAATATCTCAAAAAGAATAATATTTATTAACTAAAATATAAAAAATACACACATATGGTACATATTAGCAGTATAGATCCATAAAAAGTCAAATCTATTCCAATATATATGGGAATAGGATCCAAGAGAAAAAAAAAAGCACCGATCAAAATTATTTTACATTGAGTAGTATCTCTATTGTATGTACAGTATTAGTAGCCTATACACTTAACGCTATTACCTATTAGTGTACGGTAGGCTACATAAAACAAAAAAATCGTAAAACTGTAAAAATGACACAACTTCACAGATCGTTACTGTTCATCTGATGATACTGATTGGACACTATCAACTTCGCTTCCACTTTCATCTTCATATTCTTCTTCTTCTTCATCCGACCCGGACGAAGTTGTTGCCGATTCAGGATTATCTACGTTTTCCTCTTCCTCGGCACAGTCAATTGGATGTTTGCGTTTGCGAGTACCAGATAAGTTTGAAACGTTATGATGCGAAGCAGACGCAATCTGCTCATCCGTGGAAGAAAGGGTTTTCTTGGAAGCAGCTTGAGAGCCACTTTCAGAGGAAAGAATCCCTACATGGGATACCCTAAGGCCCCCATGTCTAAGGGAGTTCCCTTCCAGGAAACCCAAAGGGACTTCCCTTAAGGGAATGGCACTAGTATCGACCAAAATATTAAAATATATCTGAGTAGTATGAAATTATGTTAACCAACCACAGATGTCATTGATGTCAAAATCATTTTTATTTTATTAAATTATTTTTAAATAATAATAAATATTGTGCTGACTGAAAACCCGCTATAATATGATAATAATAATATCAAGGTTGATAATATTCAAATAAATACCAAAGGTATAGTGAATATTATACTGAAATGTGAATTCGCGAGTGAATTAACACTCCTTTAAATAAAAATAAATCGTCCTGGGATAAACATGGGACCCTGAGGAAATCCCTACATGGGATACCCTGGTCTGCAGGGACTTCTCTAAGGGGGGTGGGGGGGGGCATAAGTGGTAGGGAAGTCCCTACATCAAGGGATGTCCCCTTAGATAACTGCCAACTCTCAATAAAGCATCCAAGAGAAGTGTAGAAACCATTTTATTAAAAATTAAATAAATTCCCCGTTTTCGGGAATTTATTTCAGGTCGGGGAATATTCCCGGGTCTACATCACTAGGCAAGGCCCATAATTTTTAACAGTGACATGTAGCTAATGTTTTCAATAGGAATTCCTAATCTATAATTTATGTTTTGTAAAAATTTATGTTGGATTCGCACAATAGATTTTTCATAAATATTGTAAAATGGATTCCAAATAGTTGAGTTGAACTCTTAGGCCTAAGCTACATAAGCGGTTCTCCCGCTGCGAGAAACCGCCCGAGAGCTACCGCAGACCATCATACTACACGAGTAGCGGTTTCCCGCCAAGCTACACGAGCGGTTCTACCAACGCAGGAAACCGCCCGATCCTTTACGCGCACGACCAAACAACAACGCTCTCTCGGATGAAATGATGCAATCGGGGGAAACCGCTTGTGTAGTATTTTTTTTTTTTTTTTACATTAACTCCACACAGGAGGCCCTGAGGAAAATAATTTCCCTCAGGGCCTATGTCATCTTCGAGGATGCTGTGTGGAGGGTCTTTTTGAGGAAAGGAAGGAGTTAACATGGGTCTTGAAGAGACTCATGTTGTAGGAGGGAGGAAACACAGAGGCCGGTAAATCGTTCCACAGCCGAGCTGTTGAACTCAAGAACGAATCGTAAAAATGACCCGTTCTCATGTGACTAATATCAACCATGTACAAATGTTGGGCACGTGTTTGGCGTGTTTCCCGACTATGCACCGGTGCCGAGGGGATCAATGACGCTAGTTCCTCGGAGCATCTTCCATTGTAATACCGGTAGAACAAGGACAGCATTCCCACCTGACGCCTATGCTCTAAAGATTGCAATCCGTCTGTTAAGATGGGAGAATCTATCAAACGGACCGCCCATTTCTGCACAGAGTCAAGGGTTTTTTTTAGGTATTTTGGAGCTCCAGACCAGAGGTGGCTACCAAATTCAACCGTGGGGTGCACTTGCGATTTGTACAGGGTTAGCAGTTGCGTACTATTAAAGTATCTGCGGGCCCTGTACAGTACGCCCAGTTTCTGAGAGGCTAACTTAACTCTGGTTTCGATGGAGCCCCCATACCTGAGCTGGTCACTTAGAGTTACACCAAGCATATCAATGGAGGTCCTGTTCGGAAGAATGCTTCCGTTGAAGGAGACTAGATTATCATTTCGATCCCTTTTAGACGTTATCAAACAGAACATGAACGTGGCGGTTATCCATTGCGGGAGAACTGCTGCATGTGGCGGTCGAATTTCTCCCGCCTGTGAACCGTGAGCACCCGCGGCGGGAGAACTGCTCGTGTAGTTTGCGCCATACAACGCTTATAGTAAATTGTGTCTGCTGCGGTTTCCCGCGGCGGCAGACCCGCTCGTGTAGCTTAGGCCTAAATGGCTTCATGTTGTTTGCATTTGAGGGGTGCCAATCCATAACGTTTTAAGTGCCACACAAACTCAATTACGTTTTATTGCAGTAAAACGTTGTATTTGCTGATGTTTACTTGCACTCTAAAGTTGAAGAGTCACTAACGCCATTTAGCCTTAATATTGTGCCATAACGTTTTAAGTGCCAATTGAGCTGCAAATGTTAGTTCATTCAAAATGTCAGAAGAAAACGGTGCGTCAACGTCGAGAAAACGTGTTTAGGGCTGGTGTTTACTTGTACTATAAAGTTAAAGGGTTACTAATGCCATCTAACCTAAATATTGTGAAACAGCAAGCCGTAACGTTTTAAGTGCCAATTGAGCTGCAAATGTTAATTCACTCAAAATGTCAAAAAAAAAATTCTAAAATTCACGAGATAACATGTTGTCGTAGCAACATAACGTCTTGCGAAAGCAAATTGTTTTATGAAAACCTTTTAAAATAAAGATATTGAACGTGTTGAGTTATGTGCAAGCAATATAACACTTACAACGTTTTGACCATAGTTAATACATGGCACTTAAAACGTTTTGTTCTTTTCATTTTAAGAAAAAATTTTTTTTTATTATTTGCGTATTTTGACAGAGCACAAAATTTGTTTTAGATTATTAAGAATAAATGATAATTTTATAATACATTTTTTAACAATTACTTTTCTTTTTATTTTTCCTTTTACAGAAAATTTCATTTTCTGGCACTTGAAACGTTATGGTTTGGCACCCCTCATTTGAGTAATAATGATGTGACTAAGAAAAATATGGCCGAATGGCGCCAACGTAATCTCTTATGGTGTAATGATGTTTTTAATTATAATTTAAATTGAAGTACAGGATGTCCCAAAAGAAAGTTTATATTTGTTTTGCTTTCTGTGTGAATGCAACTTTTTCGAGGGGCGGGGGGGTATGTCAATCAGTAGCCTGGCTCTTGAGAATTCAGTCGCTATGGAGCATTTCTCGGGAGCGACCGTGCGTTGTGCGTGCGTGAGTTTTACAAAAATTGTGATTCGGCGACTGTTGCGCGTAAAAGATTCTGCAATATTCGAGGTTTTTGTCAATTCAATGATGCGTCAAGCATTCCTCTCATCAGAAAATGGGTCAAAAAGTTTGAAGAGATCGGTACAACGCTGGAAAAACCAAAATCCGGGCAACCAAGGTCATCGAGAACGGTAGAAAACGTAGATAGTGTTTATCAGTCTTTTCGTGACTACTCAAACTTTTCGATTCAGAAGCGCGCAAGTGCTTTAAATGTGCATAGACAGTACCGGATTATCCCTAAGGCAGAGTAGGCAACTGCCTAGGGGCCCCGCATCGGCTAGGGGCCCCGCGCCCCAAGAAAAAATGACTTGCGTCAATGGTTCGAATCTCAATTAGTGAGCAACTCTGGCACCCATTTTGGAAAAAGTCAGCTTTCAAGGTGTTTTAATTTTAATTAGGAACATTTACAGGTTAATAACATTACATGCATTAAATAAAACAACAAATTATAAGCATTTGTTTTGTTTTAATTTATCTTTTTTTTGGTTTTATTTCTAATTATATTTTAAAAATATAAATGTTGTACAAGCTTTAGTGAACACTACATATCTGCTTGCTAAAGTTCTTTGTATCTCTTCGTACGAAGGTTGTCTGGAAGAGATCACTTTAGTGATAAGACTGTTCATTGCACTATTGTATTCGTATTTGTATTTTTTTATTGAATGGGGTGATGGCATACCTTCCTAAAAAGCAGATGAATTATGAATAAAATTACATTGTGGTAGAATTTTTTTTTTTTAAGTTAGAAAGGGTAAAGTGCAGTGGTGAACTGAGCCCGCCAGAGGCGGCAAATCAGAATGAGCCCCCCCCCCCCCCAGTTTAAGAAGTTTATATAATTTTAAATGCTTTTTATTCAGTTCACACGGGTCTCTGACTCTGGGGGGCCTCCAAACGCCTCCATGTTCCCTTGATCAAATTCCAAACAAGACTTTAAGGCACCAGTACACTGTAAGAAAGAATTGTAATTTTTTTAAATTCATTTTCTGATAAAGTTATAAAAGATATTAATGTGACAAAAAATACTAATCTAAAACACAACATTCATACGTGGATATTCAACAAAGGCATTGTATACTGCGGGCAGATAACTTGTACAAAATAACAACAAACTAAACGCCTGTATCTTTCTCTTTTCCTCTCAAATAATAATATATTTTTTTATATTTCTTATTATTCTTAAATAATTATTTTATATTTCTTATTTGTTATATTTCTCATCTCTTTTCTTTTCTTTTTCTTTTTATTTTCCCTTCATTCAATTTATCTTTTCAAATGTAAATTAATTTTTTTTTTAAATTTTATCTTACAAGATTAAGGTATCAAAATTTCATTAAATTCCTGCCACCTCATCGGAACAGGCTCAGCCTAGTAAGGTGGTATATACAAAAAAATTGTACTTGAAACTGAAAAAAAAAAAAATATATGTATTATGTGCTTATCTTGGTTAATAAATAATTTAAAAAAAAAGATGCATTGTTAATAATTCGCTCACCAAATGTTAAGGAAGTTCATAAAATTGACGAAGATACAGAATTCTGTATGAAACTGTTTTAATTTTGAATTAACGTACAGCACAACTTTAAACGCGTTTTTCTCGAAACTGCTTTTTTCAACATATTAGAAAAATTATACATCCGATATGCATGCACTACTCGTAAATTTTAAACTGTTAGAAAATCCAGTCAGTGTGGCACCACTTTGGGATTTTTTCATAAAGGGACCCCTTCTATTTTTTTTTTTAACAATGAAAATTTTCCTTAGCTGGTCTTTTTTGAAGATATCAAAATTCACCTACGTGGTGCCATAAACACTAGATTTTCGAACAGTTTAAGACTTAGTGCATGCAAATCGGATGTATAGAGGCTGAAAAATGTGTTAAAAAAGTTTAGAGAAAAACGCATTCAAAGTTTTTAAGGATAAAAACATACAAACTGTTTCACGTAAAATGCTGTATCTCCGTCAATTTTTCGAATTTCTTAACAGATACATCTTTCAGAAAATGAAATTAAAAACAAATTACAAAAAAAGTTTTTACAGCGTCCTGGTGCTTAAAAGCCTAGTTAAGGATTTGATCAAGGGAACTCGGAGGCGTTTGGAGGTACCCGAGGACCAGTGGTCCGGGGCGGCCCCTTCCACCCCCCCCCCCCCCTCCGCCCCCGTTGGTAAAGGGGCCCCGATACGTGCATTGCCTAGGGGCCCCGACATGGTTAATCCGGCCCTGTGCATAGATCATTGTTCCACAGCATTTAGCACAAAGACACCCCTACAAACTTACTGGCTATACCCAAAGAACATGGTTCCAGCAAGTCGGAGCAACATCACATACGTCCAATATGTCTCTGCCACGGGTTTGTGAAATTTTCCCTCGCAAATTGATCTCCAGGAGAGGTGACATAAATTGACCTCCTCGTAGTCCTGACCTAACCTCTATTATGGACTTTTTCATGTGGGGTTATCTCAAATCTAAAGTGTACGCCAACAATCTGACTTCCCTGATGCAATTAAAAGAAAATATCCGTCACGAAATGGCAGCCATCACGAAGCCTAACTACCGAGCCGTCATAAGAAATTTTACTCTTCGATTAAATGAATGCCGCGAACGCCAGGGCTTACATTCGGACGATATTATTTTTAAGAAATAAATTTCCAAATTCTGTATTTTTACTTTTTTTTAAAATCGATCCACAAAATATAAACTTTCTTTTTGGACACCCTGTATATTGTGTATTTGTTTAATGTTACGTGGAAGGTTGTTATATATTTCAATAGCCATGTAGTAATTCTTTAAAAGTTTTTTTTTTACTTATAGATATGGGCACAGGCAGTAGTGCCCATCGAATACCAAACGTGTGGTATGCATTTGAAGAGATGGAGAGAAACGTCCCACAATAGACGTACTCGAACCTGAGGCATTCTGAGGTAAGCTTATTAAATTAATTAATCTACTAGAGTACTTATAATTTTAATTAATTTAGTTTATTTATCTATATTTTCCTATCATTTTTACAAAAAAACTGTGACATGATATAAATTAATAGTTATTGTTATGGAATGGGAACCCACATAAATATGCGCTGCCTGTGTGTGGGAAAATACCCTAAAATATTAATAACTAGTGAGTACTCAGCATGCGTTGCAATGCCACGTAAAGAAATTATTTCTTCCTATGTGTCCTTTCCCATGTGCCCCGTTCCCTCATCCCTTTCCCCTCCCGCGTCCCCTTCCCATTCCACGTCCCCTTCCCATCCCACATCCCCTTCTCCGGCATTTCCCTTCCACCTTCCTTACCGTCTCCCCTCCCGCGTCAACCCATCCTCCAAAGCGTCCCTACTGCGTTCCCCTCCCTCCCCTCCCACGTTCCCTTTCCCCCTCCTGCATTCTCCTTCAACCTTCCCCGCCTTCCCCCCTCCCGGATTCCCCTCGCCTTTTCTCCCTGCTGCTAAAATACACTCATTTTTCAAACAACTTGCACTTACTGTAATTTTTTTAATATCCGAATGCTGGACTATGTACAACTCCTACTCTAGGCAACTCGAAACAGCAGAAATGCAAATGCTTAGATGGTCGGCAGGGTATCACTAAAAGATAAGGTGTCACGGACATAAACAGTAAGCCGGAGGAACGACAGTTGAGATGGTATAGCCACATAAGACGGGAGACCATCAGACCACACAGTGAAGCAGGCAATGTCTATGGAGCTTCATCGAGAGTCATCCAGAGGAAGACCGAAGAACTCCTGGATGATTCAGTGCTCCAAAATACAGGGTGCGGCAGCATAAAATGCGCGCCATTCAGTCGGTTGGTGTCGTAGCGGAGCGCTAGTGATCTCGTTTGAGAGGCATAAGTAACTACAAAGTTTTGTCACGACACAGTTTAGTCGCCATCGTGCGTTGGAACCGTGAGGAGCGTTCGTTTGCCGTTGAGGCCTACTTTTCGAACGGAAGTTCTGTGATCGCAACCGAGGGTGCGGTAGCATAACTTCATTTTTTCAAAACTTAATCAGAAATTTATTTGTTTTTTATATTGTAGGCTTTGTTTTACTTAGTTTTTGAATATCAAATCAGGTAGGTGACGTCCCCCATTCTCCATACACTGAGTAAACCGATTTCTGGCGTTTGTCATGACTCTCGCCAGCATATCAGGCATTATCCTGGCAATTTCTTCCTGGATGTTGGTCTTCAAATCTTATAGGGTCGGGACAAAACTTTATAGTTTCGCCTTTCGAATGAGGTCACCAGCGCTCCGCTACGACATCAAACGACTGAATGGCGCGCATTTATGCTGCCGCACCCTGTACTTCAAAGAAACGGCCTGGATGAAGGTGATACTCAGAACCGAAGAAGCTACAACCTGAGAACGAGAAGAGCCGACCCCAACAGCCTACCTAGGCAATGAGTGGGGACAGTGCAAGGAAGAAGAAGAAGATGAAAAGGCTCACCAGTACATATAGAAATCTTTCCGAGCATGCGCACAATAACTCACCAAAGTTTCACTGTAATCAGATGAATGGTGTAGGAAATAATTTCATAATGCCAGAGCTCATTATTATACATAGAAACCTCCCAGGCATAGTACAACAAATCACCAAAGTTTCATCACAATCCGATGAATGGTTTAGGAACGCATAAGGGACAAACAAAGAAACATTCTTATTTATATATTAAGATAAGCTCAACTCCATTAAAATATAGGCATTTAAATATACTTAATATATATTTATTTATTTAATGTATCGGTGATTCAATCCAATATTGTATTTATGCCTTTCGTGAAGCTTCAATAATAACTTATGGTATCACGTAAAGCCCTGTTTCCACGCTTGCCAAGCCTACGCAAGCCTCCACAAACGCCAACGTGGAAACAGGTCGTTTGTCTTGGCTTGCGTAGGCTTGCAAGAGCTTGCGAGAGCTTGCCGCCGATCCAGTCGGGGTCGGATCCAGCGGCAAGCTTCGGCAAACGCTCAGTGGAACTTTTGAACTGGCGGCGAATGCACACTGTTTTTCGTTTGTGCGTGTTTAGTTCTTTTTAAACATGAGTAGCTGGTCAAACGAAGAAAGTTTAATGTTTCTTGAATATTACCAGAGTGAAACGTCAATCTGGAACCCCAAAGACGTTAATCACAAGGACAAAAAGAAAGTTTCAGATGCTTGGAATCGTCTTGCTGAATTAAGAAGAAAACCAGTTAAAGACTTAAAATCAAAAAAAGAAATATTGATGGCAACTTTCCGTAAGCACCTGCAGAAAAAACAGGATTCTTATCGTTCTGGCGCAGGTATGTTCCTACAGTGTACCTATTTATTATTTTTAGTCAGGTTAGCAAGACATTTGTCACTTGTCTTGTTCAGTAAAAAATCTTAATAATTTGTGAAAACGCCGCCGCACTTCTAAGCACAGATTATGGAAATCACGCTTCATTTCAACAATTACTACAAGAAACAACTATTTACGTACACAAAATAGGTTATAAGGTTCTTAGTTTAGGTAAATTAAGTCATTCATGCGTATTTAGTTTGAAACGAAACTTCGCAAATGTCAAATCCATACAAAAAAACATGGCAGCGAAGGAGATACGGGCAATTTTTAACTTTGAATGAAAATCTATTTTTAATGCAAATTTTTCCGTCTATCACGACTGAAACCGATGGTTCTTGTGGTAATTAAGTATAAAATTAGTTTACTTTTTAAAAAATGTATGCCTATTTAACCCCTAGAAGACGGGTAGTATTTTGTAAATATCTGAAAACCAAATATAATATTGAAAATTATATTTGAAATAATTGACAGGCTTCTATAATATAACGTTTTTGCTTACAAATTTTCCAAGACAGTAACAAAATGCGTTAAAAACTTTTAAAACCTAGCTCTACACCCACAAGTTGCATTGCATTTGTAGATGTAGTCATGATTTCACTGCACTGCTATTGTAGTTGGTCGTACCCTAGGGGTTAAAGTGTAGAGGTATGCGGCGGTGTTTTCACAGTTTACCAAAATCTTGACTAATATTTTAGATAACAACAAAACAATTTATTACAATATAAAATGTAACGCAAAATTACTCACTAACCCCTAAAATCTGGTTCCTGATAAAAAGGTAACCGTATAAAAGTGAGAAATTAAATAAGTATCTTTTATTTTAGCTGCCGAAGACATATACCAACCAACGTGGTTTGCGTACGAAACCATGGAGGCATTTTTACTGCCAGTATATATTTGCATCGATGGTATAAATACCGAAACCGTAAGTAAAAAAACATTAATAATGTTTTATTTTTATTTTCAACTTTATGAGTAAAAACTCAAATTATAATATTTAATGAAATGAAGACAATATTAGCGAAACTCAGTGGAACCAATATCTTTTTCTGATTTTTCTGCCTTCAGATTTTGATTGAGTTTCGCTAATATTATTTTCATTTAATTAAACAAATCAATAAAACCACCTTTACATTATAATTTTATTATTAATTTTCATACACTTAACCATTTTGATTAAAATATGAAGTAAATTCTTCTCTGATTTGTCTGGCATTCAGCGGAGACCTTCGTGGTACATATGGCAAATTTTGCATTGCATTATATCCATTGTTATCTCTTCGCCATGAACCAGGGGTCGCCATGATTCCACTACTATCATATACGTCAAATGAACCCTGAGGAGTATATCGATTTGAAGAACTTTCACTTGTTCTCAAATAGTTATGTAGTAATACACAAGTCATCGTAAGTTCCGACACAGTTTGTGGATCTAAATCCATAGGGCGTCTGAATATTCTGAAAACTGAGGTTAAAATCCCAAAGGTATTTTCTACCACAACTCGGAATCTGGATAAGTTTTGGTTAAATAACCTTTTTGGTGAGCCTACGTCATGGTTTCCAGGGTAGGGCTTCATTACGTGTTTACTCAATGCAAAAGCACCGTCAGCTAAAAATATGTATGGCAAATTAATATTCGATCCTGGAAGTGGACATGGCTGGGGAAAATTTATCGTTTCTACAAATTCTTTGCCATAATAAAGAGTTATTAAAAACACCACCATCACTTATTCTTCCTTGACTCCCTATGTCTGCAAATATAAATTTATATTGGCTATCTACTAACGCCAAAAGGACAATGCTAAAAGTTTTCTTATAATTGAAATACTCTGTTCCACTATGAGATGGGCTGTCTATGACTATATGCTTGCCATCCAATGAACCTATGCAATGTGGAAATTTGGTGCTGAATCCTTCTTCTATATTAAGCCATCCTTCTGCTGTGGTGGGCATCTGTAAAAAAGTAAAAGTAAATTAAATGGATTGTAAGTAACAGTATGTTATTTTTTGCAGCAATCACAACAAAATGATATGCCAGAAGAAATGGAAGAGGCAGAGGATGATCCCTTGCTAAGAGACCATACCGATACGGTCACTACACCATCCACATCGTCTCCTGAAACGGTTGAACAGAAAATGGCCGTAGCATTTGGACAACTAACAAATGCTTTAGGTCAAAGACAAAGTGAAAATAGACCTGCTCACAAAGACGACGACGATTGTGATTTATATTCAAAGCTATTGGCTATAAAGCTACGCGAACTGCCAAATGACGAACGGAAAATTATTATGTATCAAACAGATGGGTTGTTTATAAACAGAATCAACCAAAATTCATATGCACGTCATACACCATCCCCTCAATATTATTCTAAACCTTCATCAATTCCTAGTGCATATTCATATCGTACGCCATCTCCTCAATTCCTAGTCATTCCGAGTCGGCCAACATCAGTAAATACCGTTTATTCTGAACCTTATGTAAGTAATCCATCTTCATCTTCAGAAGCACCCTCGCAAACTATTAATATCATATCGGACCAAATCGTCACGCCTGCGACGCCGGAAACCAACATTCTTAACATGGCTTTATTGAATGCTTTCGAAGATTTTCAGTCATCGACATTTTCTAATACAAAATAATTAAGTATTATTGTAAAAAGCAATCACTTTGTGGTTTGACATATTTAAAAAATAAAATACTTTTTTGTTTAAAATCACGAGTTTTATTATTTTTTAAACCGACCGGTTTCGCTTTACTCAAGCATCATCAGGGTACAAATTAATACAAACGTATTAATACAAAAAGGTTATTTAACCAAAACTTATCCAGATCCCGAGTTGTGGTAGAAAATACCTTTGGGATTTTAACCTAAGTTTTCAGAATATTCAGACGCACTATGGATTTAGATCCACAAACTGTGTCGGAACTTACGATGACTTGTGTATTACTACATAACTATTTGAGAACAAGTGAAAGTTCTTCAAATCGATATACTCCTCAGGGTTCGTTTGACGTATATGATAGTAGTGGAATCATGGCGACCCCTGGTTCATGGCGAAGAGATAACAATGGATATAATGCAATGCAAAATTTGCCATATGTACCACGAAGGTCTCCGCTGAATGCCAGACAAATCAGAGAAGAATTTAATTCATATTTTAATCAAAATGGTTAAGTGTATGAAAATTAATAATAAAATTATAATGTAAAGGTGGTTTTATTGATTTATTATTAATGTTTAATTAAATGAAAACAATATTAGCGAAACTCAATCAAAATCTGAAGGCAGAAAAATCAGAAAAAGATATTGGTTCCACTGAGTTTCGCTAATATTGTCTTCATTTCATTAAATATTATAATATGATAAACCAAACGCAATAGCCAACACAAGTTCGGCGTCCGCCATGCTTGGGTGTTGGTAGCGTACTGACGCAGTCACAAGCGTGTAAACGCTTCCAAATGCCAAGCGAGATTTGCGGACGCTTGGAGCTTGTGGAGGCTTGCCGAGCCTTGGCAAGCATGGAAACGCACCATAAGGTGTGAGCATTAGTAGGTGGTCACCATCTACATTTTCAGCATCAAAATTTCCACTTAGTAAATACAGATCTGCACTGGTCTTATTTCGCTTTAAATAATTATGCAAGATGACGCAAGCTAATACCACTGGAATTACATGGTCCACTTGCACAGTCAAGGTTTTCTTGAATACCTGAAATACTAATGCCATTTTGCCAAATTATGTATTCTGCACGATCCTTCTGGGTCGACATAATCTGTAATTAAAAATGCGCTCTCTTTAGCCTTGTTGAAATTGGCCACTATGTGACTACTAAAATTCCAATAGTAGAAAGGTATCATTGCCTACGATGACTTATGGTACAGGCAGGACTCTTCCTGGTAAAGGTTTGCTGGCAGGAATACACAAGCTTCTTTATTTAACTCCCTATTTAAAGAGTGATTCCTAAAGATGCCGCCATCAGATATTTTGCCTTGACAGCCAACATCCATAAAATCATAATTTCAATCTACCATTGCCAGAAGAACCACACTGATTGTTTTTTATAGTTATAATATAAACTCCCTGTATTTGATGGAGTTTCCATAGTCGCTTGTTTATTTATTTGTAAGAAACTAACACTTGTTTCCCGTCTAGTGCACCAATGGCATGAGGGAAATTCCATCTAGCATCGAAACCTCTAGATCAGTGGTTCTTAACCTGGGTTCGATCGAACCCCAGGGGTTCAGTGAGTCAGTCTCGCGGGTTCGGCAGAGTTCAAGGCACACCCCCGAATCATATGATTCGGTTCGATTTCTAATTAAGAAGGGTTCGGTGAATGTGCATATGAAACTGGTGGTGGTCAGTACCTCCAACATGGTAAAGAACCGCTGCTCTAGATATTCCTTTCCATTCATTTTTAGGTGTAGGTACCTGTTAAATGAGAATAGTAATTTTTAAACTTAGATTTTTTTTATTTCAGAGTGAAGAATCTACACCACCACCTCGGTGACCACCGCCACCACTGCAATCACCCTCAACACCAACACCGCTCCCCCACAACCACTCTCTATTGCGTAGAGTCTACGCCAACACCGCCACTACTGCGACCACCATCTGTGTCAACACCGCCACCACTGCAACCTCCCTCTATACCAACACTGCCACCTCCCTCTATGCCAACACTGCCACCTCTGCGACCACCCTCTATGCCAACATCGCCACCATTGTGACCACTACTGTGTTAACACCGCCACCACTGCGAGCTCCCTCTATGCCAACACTGCAATCATCCTTTATCCCAACACCACTCTCTACGCCAAAATCTTCACCACTGCGACTACCCTCTAGTAGTATGTACTAATAAATGTGAAAGAATTTCCAAAAATATAGTCTATGAAGATGCCACGAGTAATCAATAATAAAAAAATAGAAATCTTCTAGCTAAATAACTAAGCCAACTTACTTAATTAGATTTGACAGGATTTACTACTTTACTTCCTCTCTTACTACATTTGTAAGATCACACTCTTTATAGAATTTACCCAACTTTTCCAATTATCTTTCTTTTCGTATTGAAATTAAAATGTATTCAACCAATATTCATGTAACTATGTTTATTTACATATAACTAACTCAACGTCTGTATCGACACAGGTATATCCTAGTGAGACTGGCATAGAAAAATCGCACATAAATAAACTTTTTATAGATAAATAAATAAAAAATCAGGAAAAGAAAACAAAATGAAGCACAGAATAATTAACCATCCCCGTCACCATCGCCATCATCTTCGAATGCAAATGATCTCACCATCTATGAAAGCCTAGACGATATTTCTTTAGATTCCTGTACTGGTGGTAGCCATTATCAATATTTGCCAGGTCTTGAAATGTCGAACAAGCCTGGATTTAGCAATGTACAACAACAACGCGCTGTCCCAAATGTACAAATTTTGAGTAATGAAGAATGTCATTTTACTAAAAATAATGAAGCTTACCCTTTCCTGGGGTATGGACGGAAATGAACGTCAACATGAGCTTTCGCCAAAGGAGAACGGACGTCTATTCGTGTCAAGCATCGCAAACTTAAATTTGGCACCTCTGTGCTGTAAATATGCATCGTACTGCCATCTCTAGATCTATTCCTATAACTTTACATAATTTTTAACTCTTAACTTTTTAACGGATTATTTTGTCATTCTAATTTTTTAAAATGGGTCGGAGTATTATATTAGTCATTCTAATATTTTAAAACTAAGAAGGAAGAAATATACATTTTTCTATCCACTGTAATTTTGATAAGTCTTGTACCTATAACCCCAAAATAGAGACAGCGTTTTTCAAAAAATTATTTTCTCCGGATCGTTTTTTGCTTATCTTGAGAAATCTCCACTCTGCAAGTCAATGCTCCAACAATGACAGACTTTACAAGACTAGGAGCATTTTAGACCCATTGAGAAGAATAATGAAGGAAACCTTTCATCCTTGCCAAAATTTGTGTATTGATGGGAGTTTGTTATTGTGAAAAGAAAGGCACTCTTTTAAAATTTATATGTCTTTAAATAGGCACAGATTTGGCATCTTTCAATTTTTGTTTGCTGTGATGTGAAAACGGGATATGTATTGGATTAAATAATTTATACCGGCGGTGAATCAGACGTTCAAAGTCATCCCAATGTTGGAATATCGGCATCTGTGGTTATGACTTTACAAAAAGATTATCTTGGCTGTGGGCATCGTCGGTATGTGGATAACTGATATACTTCACCTGCTTTATTTTATTGCCTTTTTGAAAACAAAACTAATGCTTGTGGGACAGCCAGCACCAATCGGAAGAAAATACCTAAATAGGATAGGAAAATAAAAGGAGATGTTGACAAATATCCACACCATTAATATGATAGATACCAAAAAATAGTCTACACTACAGGAGCCAATAAACCTGAAGCTGTTGTTGGCTATACAAAGGATATGGGAAGTGTTGACAATGTAGATCGACTTCTACGATGAAGAGCAGTTAGCCGCAAGACAATAAAATGGTACAAGAAAGTATTTTTCAGACTACTACAAATATCAAACGACATTTGAAGATTTCAAAGAGAGGCTTGTTACCCAGATGGTTGAAAAATATCACTCTCAGGGGGCAGGAGGCGTATTTCCTTTTCCGTGTTCAATGCGAGGCAACTATGCCTCGAAATCAACACGGGTTTGTAATGCCATTTTTTCTCCAAACCCGTGTCCAGTAGAAGGCAACCGGCATCCTATTGTGCACGGGTTTGTAAAGTCAATTCCCTTCCCAAACCCGTTTTCAGTACGAGGCACGCGCGTCCTCCAAACGTGATTATAACATAAAAAAGGGAAGTGTGTGCATACACGCACAATATAATGGATGGGCAATAAAATGCAAACAGCCTTACTAATAAAATAAAAACGCTTTTAATATAGTACCTACTTATAACACTTTATACTACCAATCTTATACAATAAATTCTCTAAAATAAACTCGCATGTCATCATAATTTAAAAAAACATCCCAGGTTTTGAATGGTTTGTTTGGCAAAGCAGGGTTTGCCTAGCGGGTATGTGTAATTATTCTAATACATTTCTTTCCATGTCCTGCTGTTATAAATATAGGTACAAACCTGTCTATAATGCATTAACTTAACATGCCTCGTACTGAAAACGGGCTTGAGAGGGGAATTGGCGTTACAAGCCCGTGCACAGTAGGATGCCGCTTGCCTTCTAGTAGACACGGGTTTGGTGGATAAATGGTGTTACAAAACCGTGTTGATTTCGAGGCATGGTTGCCTCCTATTGAACACGGAAAAGGAAATACGCGGGCAGGAGAGGCAATGCCAATCCCATCAGGCTTACAGAAAGGCATTTCCATAGCCAATTCCACAAACAGAGTGCAAAGGCAGCAAAGCATTATGCCATTGTTACATGTGCAAGCATACATAGACAAGGAAACCTCAAAGAAAAGAAACTACATACATGTGCTACGAGTGTGACGTTGCTCTCTGTGTACATCCGTGTTTCATGGATTTCCATACAACAGTATTAATTAAATATTTATTCTATGTAAATAGTTTAAAGTTTTCTCCATATAGCTTTATATAGCTCTCAGTGAAAATAATTGTGTTACATACATTTTTTACCATTTTATTCATGTGCAAATGGTTTGTGAATTTAATCAAAAAATTATTCCTTTTATTTAAAAAAACAAAAACTCATTGCCCAGAGCACTGCCAGCATTACGTAACTTAATCCCGAAAAGGATAATATGGTTCGATTAGGTCAGAGGATTACAGTAGTGAATAATCAACCAATCGATTGATCCAGTTTAATTTTTTTAAGTTTAATAGGAGGTAGTGTGTTGATTGGAAATTATTGTTCCTCTGAGGTAGTTTTTTGGTTCCATGCAAACTCAGAATCAATTCAACTCAACACCTATTTAACAAGTCATTAAAAGCTATGAATAATTTTTTTTGAAAATAGCCCGTAACCTAACCTAACGTAATATATTTAACCTCTATGAGAGTATGGCCGCACCGTTCGCGTCCAAAAAAAAAAATGCTCAAAAGAGTATGGCCGCACATGGTGTGTCGGTGCTTGTAGAAATCCTCCTATCGAATTTATTTATAAAAAGGACATGCCAGTGACATCTATTGATGATTTTTTATAAATTTACCGAAGAAAAATGTAAATTCCTTCAATTTTTACACCTGCTTATGTCACATCACGTCGCCCGAGTTCTTAATTGCGCAAACGACCATTTTATCGAAAATGAGTTTTAAATGCAATAATGTTAAAAATAATAATTAATATTTGACAAGTTAAAGTATTTCAGCAATAAATGCAGACATAATTAGTCTCGACGCCACCTAGCGGGAGATTTAGTATTAACAATACCTCTCTCACAAAAATAAAGTTGGTTGTTTTCAGTTGGAAAAATGTAATAATAAGTAATTGTCGAATGAAACACTAGTATATATTGAATTATTTGGCGGGTATTAGATAAGCCGCCATAGCTCAGTGGTCAAGAGCACCTGACCGGCAATCAGAAGGTCACGGGTTCAATTCCCGTTGGCGGCCAGTATCTTTTCTCGGAAGATTTTTTCAATGTTGATGAGTGTTTCAGGCTGATAATTATTGATTATAATATTTGTTATCTACCCTTTGTGCTATGCATAAAAATCTTGTTTAAACGTTAGTTTATCAATTAAAAATAATAATTAATATTTGACAAGTTAAAGTATTTCAGCAATAAATGCAGACATAATTAGTCTCGACGCCACCTAGCGGGAGATTTAGTATTAACAATACCTCTCTCACAAAAATAAAGTTGGTTGTTTTCAGTTGGAAAAATGTAATAATAAGTAATTGTCGAATGAAACACTAGTATATATTGAATTATTTGGCGGGTATTAGATAAGCCGCCATAGCTCAGTGGTCAAGAGCACCTGACCGGCAATCAGAAGGTCACGGGTTCAATTCCCGTTGGCGGCCAGTATCTTTTCTCGGAAGATTTTTTCAATGTTGATGAGTGTTTCAGGCTGATAATTATTGATTATAATATTTGTTATCTACCCTTTGTGCTATGCATAAAAATCTTGTTTAAACGTTAGTTTATCAATTAAAAATAATAATTAATATTTGACAAGTTAAAGTATTTCAGCAATAAATGCAGACATAATTAGTCTCGACGCCACCTAGCGGGAGATTTAGTATTAACAATACCTCTCTCACAAAAATAAAGTTGGTTGTTTTCAGTTGGAAAAATGTAATAATAAGTAATTGTCGAATGAAACACTAGTATATATTGAATTATTTGGCGGGTATTAGATAAGCCGCCATAGCTCAGTGGTCAAGAGCACCTGACCGGCAATCAGAAGGTCACGGGTTCAATTCCCGTTGGCGGCCAGTATCTTTTCTCGGAAGATTTTTTCAATGTTGATGAGTGTTTCAGGCTGATAATTATTGATTATAATATTTGTTATCTACCCTTTGTGCTATGCATAAAAATCTTGTTTAAACGTTAGTTTATCAATTAAAAATAATAATCTACATTTTCTACCGAAAAAATCTTTTCAATATTCAAAGTAACTACAATAGACAATTTATATAAAAAATATTCAATTCTATAAACTTTCAAAGAAATACAGCTAAAAAAAATACATTACATATCTCAGCAAGATATCAAAACAATATTAAAATCCCAAAATTTAATACCAAGCACATCCAAAATTCCTATCTGTATCATGGTATAAATTATTTCAACAAGCTCCCATTAGAAGTAAAAATTATTAAAAATAAAAGTAAATTCCAAACTAAATTAAAAAATTACCTGAAACAACTGTAAGAGTTACATTACTATTTCACTTCATTTAAATCTGTTAATCGACACATCTCAAGTTTCTCTTACTATATCTATTGTTAATAGGTGCAATATTATTATTCACCTACTCAAATGATAACATTGATAACATAAGTATGAATTCACTCACCAAACACAAGAGCCTTGTCTCTTTATGGTGAGGAAAGGCTTTTATTACATTAATATTACAAATCTGTTTAATATGTAAAAAAAAATGTATAATTATTGTAAAAACAAACAAATATTAAATAAATAAAAAAAAAAATAAAAAAAATCTAAGAATCAGGAAGAGGGGACGCGGGAGGGGAACAGGTCAGGAACGGGAACGTTTTGGAAAGGTCACGCAAGGATAATAATTATTAAAAATACTAAAGCTATAATTGAAACATATTAAAATATTTTTAAAATTTATTGAAATTTTTTTGTGAGAAATATACAAAAAACCTGAAAATAATGAATTAAAAAATATTTATACTGATTATCAAAAATCACAAAAGCAACAGAAATTATATCAACAAACTGCCTAATGACCGGAATAATTCTTAAATGTCAAACAAAGGCTTCATACAAATACGGATAAACTGACAATTTCGAATCGAACTTCTAACTTAATATAAATGGTAGTCAACAAAACTAATTTCTACAATAAAAACTCTCGAAAAGGAGAGTCTGAGTTAAAACCGAAAAATTAACACACTGTATTGCAAAGATCCTAGTCATCTATAAAACAAAACTGAAATGTCATTGATTAAGATACTTAAAACTAATACTAACCGCTCTATTTCAGCACTGCTGCGTACGTATGAATTTTTGTTAATAGTTTTGGACATTTTGTTGTGATTTTGTTATTCAAAAACTCACTGGTAAAACAATTAAATGCTTTTTGCTTCCGCGGAACACGCCACAAAAACACAAACAGTGCGAAGTAAACAAAGAACATGGCGGCGGGGCATCGTGAATCGGCGTGCTGTGATTGGTCAATTGGTGGAGCTTGCGCAATCTAGCCCGCAAATTTTATTTCGCGGCGAATGAGATTGAACTAATAAGGAGTTTGACTAATTAAGAACTCACTTTTCGAATATTTTTGTGGACATTGAAATTTTAAAAAGCTTGTAATTATTTGTATAAGGCTCGTAAAACCATGTTTTATGTATCTAACGACGCGAAATTTTATCCTTAACATTATTGCATTTAAAACTCATTTTCGATAAAATGGTCGTTTGCGCAATTAAGAACTCGGGCGACGTGATGTGACATAA
Organism: Limnephilus lunatus; assembly: GCA_917563855.2. Taxonomy (NCBI): domain Eukaryota; kingdom Metazoa; phylum Arthropoda; class Insecta; order Trichoptera; family Limnephilidae; genus Limnephilus; species Limnephilus lunatus. The sequence continues at coordinate 27,622,261 of OU830594.1, read as the reverse complement.
GCAGGTGTAAAAATTGAAGGAATTTACATTTTTCTTCGGTAAATTTATAAAAAATCATCAATAGATGTCACTGGCATGTCCTTTTTATAAATAAATTCGATAGGAGGATTTCTACAAGCACCGACACACCATGTGCGGCCATACTCTTTTGAGCATTTTTTTTTTTGGACGCGAACGGTGCGGCCATACTCTCATAGAGGTTAAATATATTACGTTAGGTTAGGTTACGGGCTATTTTCAAAAAAAATTATTCATAGCTTTTAATGACTTGTTAAATAGGTGTTGAGTTGAATTGATTCTGAGTTTGCATGGAACCAAAAAACTACCTCAGAGGAACAATGATTCCAAAGCTTGAAAGCTCTTGATCGCTATTAACATGATTGATTTTTACCACTTGAGGGCGGTTTTTTAAGTAGTTGGTGATCCATTTAATCGCGTTGTCTTTTATGCCAATATTATTTAATTTTTTTAATAGCATCTCATGAGATATGCTATCGAATGCCTTTCTGAGGTCAATAAATATACCCGCACATTTTTTACCTTTATCTACTGTTTCGTAAATGTATGAAGTTACGTTAGCAATAGCATCTTGTGTGCTGAGTGATTTTATAAAACCAAACTGGTTTTTGTGTATTATTTTATTACTATCTAGGAAATTTACCAACTGTTTTTTTACTATTTTTTCAAAGATCTTTCCTATATTAGAAATAAGACAGATTGGGCGATAATTTGTTACTTGGTGTGGATCTCCAGATTTGTAAATAGGTGAGATTATTGTGTTTTTGTAGTTCATTGGAAATATTCCTTTTATTAAACTTAAGTTTATTAAATGAGTGATGGGTTTTATTAAGTAAGGTTTCATAGATTTTAACATATGTGCCGTAATAGAATCAAAACCGGGAGACGAACCTCCTTTCATATTTTCTATTATTTTTAAGATTTCACATTCTGTTGATGTTTCGAATGTTGAAAGTATATTACGTTTCTGTAAATTTTTATTTTTATATTTTTCCGGGTCAGAAGGCTTATGAATATTTTTCGCAAGATTTTTTCCAACATTTGCAAAGAAGGAATTAAAAATGTTTGCACATTGTTTAGGTTGCATATTGGCATCTATAATTTTTTTATCGTGTTCAATGTACTTAATGTTTTGTGTTTTTTTTGTATACAATACAATATATTTATAAGACTCGGAAATATTCTTAGACTGGAAAACCTAAAAAGAGTGTACTATGCAATTGTTCAATCTATATTACAATACGGTATTATAGGATGGGGAGGAACATATGATGTTATTTTAAATCCTCTCAAAATAGTTCAAAGATTAATAATTAAGATTATATTGAAAAAACCATCTACATTTTCAAATATTATAATCAATAATTATCAGCCTGAAACACTCATCAACATTGAAAAAATCTTCCGAGAAAAGATACTGGCCGCCAACGGGAATTGAACCCGTGACCTTCTGATTGCCGGTCAGGTGCTCTTGACCACTGAGCTTTTCTTTTCTCGGAAATTTGTGTGCTAATTTCATAAATCCAGAGTTCACCATTATATTTAGAAGTCTTAGCGTGCACGCGCACAATAACTAACCAAAGTTTCATCACAATCGGTAAAATGGTATAGGAAATAATCAGAGATACGTTTTCATATGTATATTCCAACACGAATTGTCGATATAAAAAATAGAAATATTGAAAATAAACTCATCCTGTATATAACTTGAGATGGTCGTTTGCACAATCAAGAACGGAAAATATTTATACAGAAGTTGCTCAATCTCCATTTCACTGTGCGCAATCTCCATATGAATATTTTTGATTTTACATTTTTGCTCAATCTCCATTTTAAAATTAAAAATAAAGTATCAAAAACGATAATTTGACACTTTCTTAAGAATTATTTCAACTTATGAGACCTATACCTTTACGTAAATAGCTTCGTCTTATACACCTATCATCAGGGCTGGGCAGTATTTGAATTACTTGTAATTGAAATACGTATTTGAAATACAAATACGTATTTTGTATTTGTATTTCAATTACTTCCTAAAAATGTATTTTGTAATTGGTATTTCAATTACCCGATGCTGAGGTATTTTGTAATTTGTATTTCAAATACTTTTTTAAATTATGGCTTCAAAATACATTTTCAAATACATTAAGCGATCTTAGTAATGATAATGAAAAATAAACTGACGTAGATAATACATAGACTAAAAACGTTAGAATCCTGGGTATACATTAGAGTAAGTAGACAACACTATTTGTATTGTATTATATTATTAGTGTCTGATCGAAACAGGACTTTCTACCGAAACCGAAACCGAATCTTCGGTATCTGTCTCAGTTTTGGCTGAAACCGATTCTTTTTTAGCTATTATATTATACTGAAGTCTGAAGTTGGCTTATTTTTACACTTATACAGACAATTAACACTTGTTAAATGAAATAAAAAACAATTATTGAAGTACATGTAAAAAAATTATTATTTATATTTTTGATAAAACCGCTATAAAACAAACAAAAATTAACAAAACATGTTAACTACTTCTTGGAACAAAAAATTGACAATAATCAACACTCACATTATAAAGGAAGGACCTCATTAATTGAGTATTTTAATTGCGTTTACAATCACAATATTAGAAATAAAGAAAACAAGAGTTGAAGAATGTGAAAAAATAATTATTCATTATTTTTTTATATTAGTTCCACATAGGAGGCCCTGAGGAAAATAGTTTCCCTCATGGCCTATGTCATCTAAGAGGATGCTGTGTGTAGGGTATTTTTAAGGAAATGAAGGAGAGGCAGTTCTGGGAAGGAAATAGGTATGAAGTTTGGGTAGGAATCGGGGGATCAGTGTATCTAGGCATAACGGACGAATGAATCCATCTCTCCAACCGCGGTGCAGGGCGATAGGTCGAGAGATTCCGACTGGAGATGATAAAAGACTTCCCTCAACCAGTCTTTCTCGATCCGGCACACCACGTAGCAGGCAGACAGACGCATTAGTCCCCAAGACCTGGACAAACTTCACCCCATGAACCCGGGCACGCCTACAAAGACACCAAACGTATCGAACCACTTAAGGTGACCTATGGAAGAAGTGTTGATTATGCAATAAATGGTTCCTGGGGCGGCGGGTATTATTACCGGTACATTACTGTTATAAAACATATAAAAAATTTAAAAATTAACCAACATTTTAACTACTTATTAGAACAAAAATTTGGCGAACTAGCCACGAACTCAGGTTTCGGCAGATTTTCTGCCGAAACCGAAACTGATGCTGAAACTAGATTTTTTTGCCGAAACTGAACCTTCGGTCGGTCACTTTATATTATACTTGTCATTGCTTTGTATTGTACATTTTTGTGTCACAGTATTAGATCAAGCACTATGAGAATAATTTGCTGAATACTAAATTATTTTTAAGTTATTTACAGTAGAGCGCATTTGAAGTGAAATAATACAAAACTGCGCTATGCAAATGTCTTGTTATTAAAATAATAATTATCTAACACCTGGGAAGTGCGTAGCGAAGGGGAGGCGACCGACGACCGAGTGTCACCCCCCAAGAGCACAATTCTCTAGCCACCAATCCCCCCCCCCCTCCCTGGATGGAGCAATTTTTTATGAAGTCAATAGGGGGGGGATGTTACCCGCCCTATCCGCCCCGGGTGCCACCCATGCTAGCTACGTCACTGCACCTTTGTCCTATACCAAAAAACTTTACAAGTGGAGCGAGGATGAGATATGTCTTCTAAGCAAATATGATTGGTCAATTTTTGCACGTCTCTGTTTCACTCTGATCAGCTTTGCTTTTATGGAAACGCAGCCTTAGATAAGTACACTTACGACAATTTATTGCAACCAGAGGTTTTACCAAATCCAAAGTATTTTGTATTTTGTAATTTGTATTTTGTATTTGAAATAAAAAAAATGGTTAAAATACTGTATTTTGTATTTTGTATTTCAAATACACCACTTCAAAGTATTTTGTATTTCGTATTTTAAATACATGCGAAAAAGTATTTTGTAATTTGTATTTCAATTACAGCAAAGCATGTATTTTGCCCAGCCCTGCCTATCATAATGTTTCATTGAAATAATCAAAGAAAACCTCCTCCTGTAAAATTCACTAATGGTAGTTTGGACAATTAAGAACTCGGGCGACGATCAGTTGCATTGATTGTAAACATTGTGTTGACGGTTCGAGAGCGTAAATGACATTTTTTTTACCGATTTTGCATTGTTTTCATGCCACAAACACTTAAATGTTTCTGCGTTGTTATAATAGTATTATTACATGAAAGTAACAAATATTTTTTTGGGTCTGACATTATTGTGTATTTTTTAGCTCTTTTTGTGTATTGCGGTTCCTATTTTCTATTTGCTTTCATTGCATTTATAAATTTTTTTGTTGATAATAAAATTTTCCGTCTTATATTCTATAACATGGGCTTTTTTAGTGTATGTTGTGTTGGATAATTTTTGGTGTGTTTAAATACTTTTCGAACTTTTCACACCAAATATGTCGATGCCTTTGGATGAAGATGAAATTACGGCCATATTAGCCGAAAGTGATAATGAGGACTTTTTCAATGATATCTGAGATTTTCCAGTTCATTCTGATAGCTCTTCCGATGATTCATATATCTCTAAGGAGGAAGAAGATGAACTATCATCTTCGAAAAAGGAAAAATGGGATAGTCGAAAATGGGTTCAAACTGATTTTGTACCAACTTGGCACGATTTTGACAGCTATAAGAGGCGTAAGAGCAGGCATAGGAGGCGTAAGTCAGGCATTAGAGGCGATATGCAAGCGAACTCAAAAGTGAATTGTTTGAATTGTTGAATTGTTCTTTACACAATAGTGCAGTCAATTGTAATGGAAGCCAATAAATATGCTTCAACACTGGCTCTCAATATAAGTCTGAAATCAAAGATGAACAAATGGATTGACACTACTGTGTCTGAAATAAAGATATTCTTGGCGATACCTTTGCTTATGGGTCTTGTAGGTAAAAACTCACTGAAGAAATATTGGTCAAATAATCCAATAATAGAAATGCCACTCTTCAGAGTGTTATTTTCAAAGGATCGATTTCTTCTTTTACTGCAGGCTCTGCATTTTGCCGATAACAATGTTCGGACAATGGGTTCAAACTGATTTTGTAAAAAATAAGTAATCTTTTGGATCCTTTGAAAAAAATCTATAAGCAGACCTTCTACCCATTTTAAAATAAATGTATAGATGAAGGCCTGTTACTGTGGAAGGGAAGACTTTCCTTCAAAATATATATGTATTCCCTCCAAACGGCACCGTTTTGGAATAAAATTATTAGTCTGTTGTGGCGTAGAAACAGGCTATGTCTTAGACATCATTGTTGGATCACACTGGATCAGATTCAGATATCATCATGGATCCAAATAATATTGGAGTGTCTGGGTTAGTTGTAACAACTATGATGAAAGATTATATAGGAAAAGGCCATAAATAGACAAATGGTATTCAAGCCCAAAATTGTTTGATGGTTTTTATTTAAAAAAAAAAACAAACGTTTGTGGAACTGCAAGAGCAAACCGAAAGGAAATGCCCAAGTTCGGAAGCGGTAAAATGCAAAGAGGAGATGTAAAATGCATTCCATTCAAATGATCTCTTCGCAATAAATTGGCGTTATAAAGGAGATTGAGAGAGGAGGAGAGTGGGAGATTATTATGTTGACCAATATACATGAATATAAAATGATAATCACCAATAAAATTGACTATACTACCAGGAAAACCAAATAAAGCCAGAAGCTGTGGTAGATTATTCGAAAAACATGAGGGCTGTAGATAAGGTTGATTGAATTCTTGGCTTTGTCGACAGTTCTCGCAAGTCTTTCAAATGGTATAAGAAAATTTTAACGCGCTGAACACCTTCTTTCTACATCGTGAAAGAACAAATAAAAAGCTAAGTTTTAGCGAATTTCATGAGAATCTCGTAGGTCACTCGGTAGAGAAATACCACACCGAAAGGCAATCAGCATCTGGAGGAAGACGAATAACAGATTGTCCTACTCGTCTAACTGAACGACATTTTGTCAACCCACTTCCACAAACAGAAAAGAGAAGACGAGGGAAGTGTCATGTATGTAGTCACACTGCCAATCAGCCAAGAAAAAGAACAGAAACAACATATATCATGTGGGGTGATACCCGACCGAGTGTCACCCCCCAAGACCGCAATTCTCTAGCCATCCCCTCCCCCTCCCAGGATGGACCATATTTGGATTTATCAACTTTAAAGGGGGGGGGGGGGATGTGTGACACCACGTTCTCCGCCCTGGGGTTCCACCCATGCTAGCTACGCCACTGTCTACACCTCTCTGCTCTGCTTGCCCGCTCTACCTCGCTTCGACCTTGCCCCTACTCGCCTTCTTTCTCTTCTGACCATCGCTTCACCCTGGACCACGGACTACCTTACCTCTCTCTGGACCCGACCCAGAATGAGCCTTGAGCTTGGGCCAACTCTACAGCATCAACAATCAACAGAGACTAAGTTCTCCCTTCACACTTGGTGAAGGGAGAACTTAGTCGCAACGAATGGCTGCAGGAGGATTCAGACAGATTGCATACCTTGTAGCCATGCTGAGAGGCTCAGTACCACCTCCTGCTGGCCTGCCCGGTGAAAATTCTCGTAGGTCACGGACGATTGCACCATTTAGCGGTTGTGTCCAAAGCTTGAACCGTGTCTGGCACAATATCCTTCATTACGCACTTGAAATTATGGTATTATTGTACGTTGCTAAATTCAATTCCATATTTAACAATATTATTATTTAGTAACTGGTGAGATCATCCGTATTGGAAGATCGTGGTTCAAATTCTTTGGTTCATTTTGTTTCCTTTGTTTTTGAAAGTAATAACATTATCACATTTTTTTATTATTAAAATTATAATTATTTAATGAGAATTTCGAAATTTGACAGTAGAAAAACACTGTTTAGTTTTTTTTGTTTCAATACGTAAAATCCAATTTTGTGGCATTTAGTCAGTTATAGTTATAGTATTTTGTCCTCTTTTAGTTCCTTTATTGCTGACCAAGTCCAGTACCTAAGTGTTCTTTTCATTTTATTTTATTTCTTTTTGCCCCAACAGCCTTTGCCATGGGGAAGAAGCCACCTGATCCCGCCCCCCCTGACCCTTCAAATTTTGAAATTGATATTGGCAGTGAGGTAGAGATTTCAGACCTTCAAATACCATCCTCTACTCCAATAAGAGGAAAGTTTGCGACTTTCCGAAAACCGATTCTTCGCAGGTCTCAGTGTAGAGACAGTGTCTCCTCCATTTTCTTTATACCCGAATTCAGCAAAAGCTCCTTTCATGTGTATGTGCAAAACAACACACCTGGCCACTGTCTGCATCCCCTTGAATTTTGTAAATTCATTGAAAAAAAACCACTTGGCATTTCTTCAGGTGGTATCCGATCCGAGGGCAGATTTCGCATTTTCGTAGAGTTCACATCAGCACTTAATGCCAATAAATTCATGAATTCTGTCGTCTCCCTCTCTGGGAAAAAATTTCAAACCTACATCCTTTCCTCCAATATCTCAATTATTAATAGATGCTATTTGGAGATTTTCAAGTGGTACATGAGGTTTATGTACGAATCCACAGTTGTAAGAAATCTTAATCTGACACCATGTCGCATTTCTGGTGAAATGACGTCACTTCGCCGCATTGTTTTTTTTTTAACATCTGTTTGAATAAATTAAATTAATTCTTCAACATCAGTTTCCGATACACTGGAAAAATTACCCAAACCAAGTCTGTCTTCTATGTTTAGTTCTTGATATACAAATATCAAGAATTGATATTTGTGTATCAAGAACTAAAAATGATATCAAAGATTGAATCACCGATACAATATTGTATCTGTATACCTTTCTTGAAAGAATTGAGTTTTTTTATGGACAAAACTATTTATTCATATTCCATTTTTGCAGGCGCAAACAATTAATGCATCTTAATTTTATAACTTGCATAAAGTGTTTTTCCTAAAATAATTAAATTAGCGTCATCTATGAAAGAGCGGATTATGAATTCTTTTATCTCATGATTTAATTTTTATTTTGAAGGACTATTTTTCAACCGTTGGAAAATGTAATTAAATAATAAAAAAATCTTCACATTTCTATGAATATAAGTAGCTACTCTGGGGAAATCACTTATCTATTAAAATACACTTTTGATAAATGCATACATATACGAGGGCTGTCCGTAAAATAAGGTCTCCAAGGTGCTGCGGTCGCGAGGAACAATTTTACGCGAGATCCGGGAAAACTGGCATGTAGTCTGGTTTCCCTATGCCAAATCCCCACAATGCTGCACTCTCTGCAACACTTAGTCTCGACGTGGCAGCCGTTCGCGATGAAGCTTCCGCTCGCCGCACCCGCCAGGTGTGAATTAGGTCCTATAATTAGTTTTTTTTGTGCGAAGAACAAAACCCCAGCAGAAATTCATTCTCAGCTACTTGAAGTGTAAGGAAAACAGTGTATGAGTGCGAAAACGTGCACAGATGGTGCAGAGAATTTAAAAGCGTGCCGGACGGCCATCGGTTTCAGATGAAATAATTGCCAAAGTGGAAAATATAATAATTGCAAATCGACGGGTGACGGTTTGGGAGCTCTGTGATATGATCCCTGATGTCAGTAAGACCACTATCGACAATATTTTGACAAAAAATTTGGGAGACCACAAAGTCTGCCCAAGGTGGGTCCCAAAATGTTCACCGAAGATCGCAAACAACAACGGGTTGAAGCAGCCCGCGAATTCCTTAAGTGCTACGACATCGATGGCGAAGAAATCTTGGGCTCAATTGTGACTGGGGACGAGACCCGGATACACTACACAACCCCGGAGACAAAGGAACAATCCCAGTGGCATCATTCAGATTCGTCGAAGCAAAGTTTAAAAACGAAATACAGCGTAACTCACACCTGGCGGGTGCGGTGAGTGGAAGCTCTATCGCGAATGGCTGCCACGCCGAAACTAAACATCACAGAGGGTGCAACGTGGTGGGGATTTGACAAGGAGAAACCAGGCTACACACCAGTGTTGTAGGATTGACCGCGACCGCAGCGCCTTGGAGACTTTATTTCACGGACAGCCCTTGTACAATTATTTGATAAAATGGTACAATTTATTTATTTATGGACAAATAGTCCTATAACAATAATACGAATAAGAAACAGAGATGACAGTGAAAGGAGAGCACACATAGGTAAATGAAGAGCATTGATATATTATAAAAGTACATTATAGAAGATAACAAGTCAAAGCTTGAAGATGGATTTAAAAGGCTTTAAAAATTACACATTTCGTATAGACTGCCGAAAGTCATTCAGGCTTACACCAAAAAATTCAATGCTTTGACTTGTGTTGACAAGTCTTGACATTCTGGATAAAGGAGAATGATATCCATAATAATTAGTAGAATGTTGATTGAGGAACAGCAATTCATTATTTCAGAGTCTACAGGAAGGGATGTTGAACTGGATGAGTTGTAAAGCAGATGTGTCAGTAATACTGTTGATAATTTTGAATATGCAAATGAGATCAGAGTCCTTTCTATGTTTTTCTAAATAAGAAACGTTTAAAGTTTGTTAAATTTCATCATACGAATACTCGCCTCTTTCAAGTCTTAATCTCCATGCAATTCCTCGTGGGAAACGATGTTGTACAGATTCAATGTGACAAATGTGGACAGCGTAGAAAGGAGACCAAATGACACTAGCATATTCAAGGTGAGGGCGAACCAGCGAACAGTAAAGAGTTTTATGTGTAGGTACTTATATGTTTAAAGTCAGAGGTAATTCTATGAATGAAGCCGAGTAGTAGTGATTTGTTTATGATGTTACTAGCAGACTCGGCGAACTTCGTACCGCCTCAAAATCAACAACTGTTTAACTTATTAGCTGAATTAAATTCAGTTTTTATATTAAGTTAAAAATTACACAATGAAGCAATTATCAATGCGTAACTGTCCGCGTTTTGTTTTTGTCAGTATCAGAGATGGCGTTGTATACGGATTATAATTTATGTGACTTTCTTACTTTTCGACTTACTTACAGGTATTGCGTTTCATTTTCTTTATACATGGAGATTTATTATAATTATTGTATTTTTCCTCTGGAGGGGTATAGACATACATTCACCGTTTGTCCTGTTTTTGACTGTTGACATTGAGTGTGTAAGAAAGAGGGGCAGCATTATATGTTTAATAACGACAACTATCGCAATGAATCTCTCCCCTTATACCCTTGTCAGATGCCAACTTGAATATAACTCTACGTTATTGTCTCCCTTTTTCAATATTCATTCAGACAACATTGAAAAGATACAACGGAAGTTTCTAAGGTTCCTATACTAAACATTGATAACAATTACCTCCTGGATAAAATGTCTCTATTGAAACTTTCAGAAAGAAAAATAAGCACAGATTTAATACTGTTACATAAAATACTGCATTACAAAATTGACTGTCCTGAATTACTTCAATTTATCAATATCCATGTTCCCAAAAAATCATGTCGACATTTATTACCCTTTTACTTCAATAACACCAGGACACTACTAGCTTCACTTCACAGTCTCGGAAATAAATATTCTAATCTAGGTGATATATTTCATCTTAAAACTAATCAGTATAAATGTTGTATATTCTATCACTTTTATTATTCTAGACACAAATAGATTTACATAATTTCTGCAATTTTTGTTTATATTGAATGTGAGACTTCTTATCATTTTTACATATGTACTTTTTATTTTATTATGTGGTTTTGTTGTTACATTGTATTACGTATTTTCTTTTCTCATTGTATTATATTTTCTTCATTGTTTTTATACTCAACTTATAAACTATAATGTAAAAGCCCATCAGGGGGTGTAATAAATAAATATCCCTACGAAAGTCTTAATTTCTATCCAAAGGTTCACCAATTTATAGGAATATGTATAAAAAATATTAAAAAATCCAATAATGCAGAATTCAACAAAATTATTGAAAATAACTTGCCAAATTATATAATTTTTTTCACAGATGGTTCCAAACTCAGTTTGGACTCTCATTGTGGGGTCAGTGTCTATGCACCTCACAGGAAATTGTGTTTTCCATACAAAATTCCCAAAGTTTTCCATTTTCTCTGCTGAATGCATAGCTATTATAGAAGCTTTACGACTCGTCAAATCTCTCAACATTAGAAATGCCCTCGCCCCTCATCCTTTCAGACTCACTTACGTAGCTCATTACAAAAAATAAGCGCATCCCCCCTTAATTCCAGTAGCGACTCTCTTACCTGCTATATCAGAGACCTCCTGCATTCCATGTCGCTGGCTCAACTGTAAGTGGTCTTGGCCTGGACACCTTGGTATTGTAGGAATTGAAAAGGCTGATTCTATTGATAAGGAATCCATTGTCCATGGTCCATTAAGTAGTATACCTATTCCTGTTAGAGACTATTTCCATATTTTAAAAAATAAGTTACAACACCAATGGTCCTCGGAATGGAAATCATCCTCTCTGATAAAATTCAACTTTCTATTCCCGTTAAGCCCTGGTTTCACAAATACACTTCCATGCCTAAAAAATACATCTCTTCCATAACTCGAATGCGTCTAGGTCATACTTGTTATCGTAGCCATCTCGCCAGATTCCACATAGTCAATTCGCCTTATTGTGATTGTGGTTCAGAGGATACTTTAGACCATATTTTTTTTGAGTGTCGTATCAAAAAACCAATTTCCAAACTTCATAAATTGTTAAAACTTTAAATTGTATTCCATACCAGAGTAACCTGCCTTCTTAGTCTCAACTCTCCTGAAATTCATATTTGTTAACAAAATTTATTTGTAAAAATGGCCTTAACATTTAAGCATCAATCACATTTCCCTCTCTTCCAAACGTATGCATTTGTTCTTGCAGTGTTATTATGTACAATTGTACAGGTTTCTATTTTTGGGAACCTGTACATCTTCCTATTCTACAACATTATAATTACCATTAATATCAACTCTGTATAATCATATGAATATTTGTCTTGGCCCATTGTCTATATTTGCTAATATAATTTATCTATTCCATGTAAAAAACTGAAAATTTAACTAATTTTAAAAAATCTGAAAATGTAACTTATTTAAAAAAAACTGAAAATGTAAATAATTTTTAAAATACGTAACTAACTTTTAGAAATGGCCAAGATCACCCATGGGTGAAAGCCAAATCTTAATATATAAAACAAAGTCGGGTTAGTTACACTATTTATAACTCGGGAACGGCCAGGCCGATTTTGATGATCTTTGATTTGTTGGATTTGTCTCCAACCCGGATAGAATAATAACTATTAAAACCTCACAAAAATTAACGAAAAATGTAGTTATTAACAAAATTCTTTTCCCCATACATTTTGTATGGGGAAAAGAATTTCTCTTATTTGAAAGACTGCGGGCATTTTGTTATAAGTACCTATAATATTGAACTGTGCGTGAATTCCAAAATTTCAAAAACGTCAAATGTTAATGCGCTAATTGTTTTGCATTTGTTCTTAATCATGTAATGCTGCCCCTCTTTCTTACACACTAAGTATCAATAGCCGAAAATGAGACAAACGGTGAACGTATGTCTGCACAACTCTAGGAAAAATATTACGTCCAGATCTTTTCATCACCTTTACGTGCAATCCGAAATGGATAGAAATTGTTCAACTACTGCTTCCCGGACAAACATCAAGTGATCGGCATGTCCTCACTGCACATCATCATTCTGCATCTCCAAGTCTGATACGTACTTTATTTGCTATCATTATTTCGACATGCTTCCCATCAAATTCACGTGAACTGTGGAACAAGTATAAGGATGACATGTCAGAAGACATTTTACATCGAATTCGTCTTTGTTCAGGGAATTCTAATCTTGAGGTGAATGAGGATATTCATAATTAGGCTTTGTTTTTGGTCGAAGACATTTATTACCTCATGTGCGGTAGTTTGTTAGTCAAGTTAGGAATACCAACGCCAGATTGGGGAATGAACGACGCTTTCAATCAAGAATTGGAACGTGAACGTGAATGTGATCAAGGTGCATTGAACCAATCAGTTCGAACGAATGTACCCTTGTTGAACCCCCTAACAGAAGGAAGTACACGATACGTTAATGAAGGCAATTGATGATGGTAATGGTGGCTTATTTTCCTCGATGCGCCCGGTGGAACTGGGAAGACATTCCTCATGTCATTGATTTGAGATCCGAAATTGCTGTAGCACTTGCTTTTTCAGGAATAGTGGCCACGTTGCTAGAAGGATGTCGAACGGCTCATTCAGCATTGAAATTGCCGTTAAACCTTCAAACTACCGAAATACTGTTATGCAACATTACTCATGGGTAATGTGATTCACGCGACGATAATCAAGGGAATGTTCAAAGATAAGGAAGTTCTCATTCCGAGAATTCCGATGATCCCAACCGATATTCTATTCGAGTTCAAACGAATACATTTTCCGATTCGTCTTGCATTCGCCATGACGATCAACAAATCACAAAGCCAATCCTTGAATTTTTGTGGCCTGAATCTAGAAAATGTATGTTTTTCTCACGGTCAATTATACGTAGCATGTTTCGACCAACTATCAGCTTTGTTCGTTCTCGCACCTGACAACAAAACGAAAAATGTTGTGTATAACAAAGGTGATTCAATGAAGGGAATCGACCCAAGTGCAACCCATCCAGCAAATAGTTTAACAGAAAGTAGTACAATAATGCCACGTGAATCATTTCGATTCGCTTTAATATAGCAAATGCCTTGCTGTCACGTGAATTACATTTCTTAACTCATTTTGAGTATTCATTTTAACTTAAAAAATGAAATTAATTCAGCTAATAAGTTAACACAACAGTTATTGATTCTGAGGCGGTACGAAGTTTGCCGGGTCAGCTAGTAAATAATTAAAAAAAAAGTTTAATAACAAAAGCAAAACAACCAGCGCATTGACATTTGACATTTTTGAATTTTTGGAACTCACTCACTACTCAATATTATAGGTACTTACCACAAGACACAAAATTCCCGCAGGTCTTTCAAAATATGAGAATTCGTTCCATACAAAATGTATGGGGGAAAATAATTTTCTTATTTACAATTTTTTTCGTTAATTTTTGTGATGTTTTAATAGTTATTATGTTATCCGGGGCGGAGAAAAATCCAACAAATCAAAGATCATCAAAATCGGCCAAGCCGTTCTCATCAATTTGATCACGGAAAGAAAGTTTGCCGTCTAGAGTGACCCCAAGGTCCTTGATAGATGTGACAGTAGAGAGACAAACATTATAATCAAACTGAATTGTTTTTTTGGTTCTATAAGAGGATAAAATTTTGCATTTATCAACATTAAGTTCATTTTGCACTAATCATTAAATGAAACAATATCAAGTTGAAAAAGTAAACAGTCAAGGTTGGATTTAATTATCAATCTTAACAATCTTATTATCATCAGCAAAAAGCCAGAAATGTGTGTGAGAAAAAACTTTAGTAATATCGTTAATAAAAAGAAGCGGGGCCTAATGGGCTTTTATGGGAACGCCGGACGTTTCAATATTAAAAGATTCAAAGTTATTTATTTCAACCCTTTGTTTGCTATCACTCAAGTAAGAGTGAAAGAATGATAAGAAAGAGTGAAAGAATGATAAAGGGTTTCTAATGCCTATGGCAGAAAGTTTTATCCATGAGGATCGAGTGATTAACTTTGTCGAAGGCTTTGGAGAAGTCAGTGTAGAGGACATCAACCTGAGTGTTGTCTTTTAAGGCTATAACAATGGTATTTGTAAAGGATAGTAAATTAGTTGTTGTAGATTTCGCCGATCTAAATCCATGCTGTTCCTTAATCAGAACATTTTTGAAAATAGGAATGATTTTCTTTGTACATAATTATCGACTCAAAATATTTTTGGAATATTAGTCTGTAATTGATATTGGTCTGTAATTTCCAATATTTGAAATGTTTCCGGACTTAAAAATGGATGAATTAAATGAAATTTTCCATGAGTCAGCAAATGTTCCGGATGAAAGTGATAAGTTGCACAACATACAAATTGGATTAGATAATGTATGTTTACATTCTTTTAGCAATATTTCTGGAATGCCATCAGGTCCGGTACTTTTTTGTTAGAAAGATTATTTAAGAATTGGTAAACCTCTACCCTCTGCAAGTGAAATTTGGCAATCATTCAAGTCAGTATTATAGTTAAGTGGAGGGATAGTGCATGAAGCATCAGAATATACAGAAGAAAAGTGTTAAGCAAAAAGATTGGCAATGTTGTGACCATTAATATGATGAGTTTCATAATAATACATACTTGAAGGGAGATCATTATCAGTTCGCTTTTTTACAGCAAATTGCCAAAATTGTTTAGGATTTTGCAGTCATTTTATCTCTGTAACTTTTACAAAATATTTTTAGCATTTGGCCTATTCGATTTTAGACAGTTTGATAAAAGTTTAAATTACCGTCTTTAAATAACTTATGAATTTTCTTTTTTTCAATTATTAACTGTTTAAGTTTCGAACTAAACCAATTTGGAAACTTGGGTTGAGAATAATGCAGTTGTCTTTGCTTGAGAGTAACATCTCTTAGGTACAAATAATGTCTATAGCGTGTGATACACATTCATTAAATCAGAATTTAAAAATAGTTTTGACTAATTAATCAGGGAAAGTACAGTTGTTATAATTGTTAGAATAGTCACCACCAGGCGCGGCTTGTGCCAAAAAATTTCGGTGGTTCACCGAGCAATGAATCAAACACGTAATATATAATTTATTTGGAGGTAGGTAGCTATCCTATTTAAGGAGAAAAAAATAAATAAACTTCTTCGGTCCTTTTGCCGAGCGAAGACATCATTCACCCAATGTTTTCAGAACTAAGCTTCTCAGTACCCGGTGTAGTGCATTTAAAACGTACACACATAAAAGGAATTATACGAAAAACTAATGTCATTGTCAAATAGATTCTCTAAATCCCAAACATAACAAAACCCGTTGACTTATGGTTGAATTTTGCAAGGTAAGTACATATTACTATCCTATTAAAACCTGCAAGAATGGTAGTTAAAAAAATTAAAAGCTAAAAATTTTTAAAACTTTTAACTATTTAATCATTTATATAAACAGTCTATAAACCCTACTCATATTCGTCAGAACTTTTATTCCAACAATTTAAAGTCAGAAAATTAAGTGCAATATATTTTTATCATGCAACATTACAAATTTATAAAGATAATAAATAAAGTTGCACCATTTAAAAACAACAGAAATCTTAGACAAACATCAATACTTCCTATTCTAAAATTAAAAAAAACACTAGGACAGTTAAGTCATAAATATCTCGGAGTAAAATTTTTTAATTCACTTCCTGAAAAAATCAGAAACATGAACAGTAATATCAAAAAATTTAAAACTCACCTTAAAAATTATACCAAAAATTTGAACTGAATATAAAAAATAAAACAAATAAACCAATATAATAATACCCCCATATACACAAGCCCTGCTTTTTTATGTACACATATTATGTAATTAATTATTATATTGAATTTATTGTAATTTATGTATCTTTCTCTGAATAAAAAAAAAAAAATAAAAAAAAATATATCAGCGGTCGGGGAACCGGGGTAAATTACCCCAAATAGGGTAAAAATGTTTTTTTTTGGGTAATAAGTTTGGCAGTAACAATAGTTGAACTTCGATCTACAACACGGGCATGTGCCTAGTGTGATGGCCAAAAAATTACCCATTTTCTGTAATATATAAACTTTACTGAATAAAGAACATTAAAAAAAAAAAAAAAAAAACTGAAGCACGTATTCAATTTGAGAGCAAAGCCAATCTGTCGTCTTTTTGGATGTCAAAAGCTACGAAGACTTTCAAAATTGCACATGAGGAGGCGGTAAAAAAGTTGCTGCCATTTGCAACAACCTATCTTTGTGAACAAAGCTTTTCCACTCTAACGAACATAAAAACGAAGAACAGAAATCGATTGAACGCCGAATAACGTATTCAAATTGCTCTTACATCAATAAGTCCCAATTTTGAATTAATTGTATCAAACATGAAGCAACATCAATTCTCCAAAAACTGAAAGGGAAACCTGAAAATCTGAATTTTTGTTTGATCCAATTTGAGAATTGTTTGTCTATTACATACTTACTATTTTCATGTAACTTTTTATTTTATTTTCCATCTAAATTAATTCAATAAATAATTTTAATGGATTCTCTTCTTTTCAAAATGGGGGGGAAGGGGTAATATCGACTTACGCAAAAATACTTTGGGGTAATGGTTAAAAAAGTTCCCCGACCGCTGCTCTATATGAATGATCTTGGCACAGCGCTGTTCCTGCACTAAGCACTACCAGTACTACCACCACCACAAATGCGCCCCCACAAACCTCTTAGTTTGGGAATACGTGGCTATTTGTATGGAAACCGAAAAAGGTGTAAGGCCGGAAGGGTCATATGCCGATCTTCCCCCGGGAAATATGTCAAGGGGGAAGGTCGAAAAGAAAGCTACAGCCGAAACCGAAGCAGATTAGGCACTGGAGCCTTCCTAAACTATTTTTTATCTAAAAAAAATACAAAATGGATTTGAAATCAATTCAATAGCTCCTGGATCCAGAGATATTTATTATCTATCTATTATTATCTCACAATTTTCCGCGAAATTTCACCTGTTTAAAAAAACGCGCCTCATAGCCTACCGACCGAAGGGGGTGCAAAGCGTTATGAAATAGCGCTCCTCTAGAGGTATTGGCGCATATTATAGGTTGCACGGATACGGCGAAAATCGAGTTTTTCGATCTTCCCCCAAATCCGGATTTAGCCCAACTCACAAGTTTTTTGGTACCTACCTAATAGAACACAGGAACAATTGATTAGAAAAAAACGTGTTTTGTAAAACACAAGTGAGTAATCACAAAATTATGGTCAGCAAGAGCATGGCAAGCAGAACATCTTTTATGCCCGGCATGGAAATTGAAGCTTCCGGGAATCCATCAGTCCATAGGTTAAAAATGGTAAATAAATGTGTTGTTCCACGTTGAAGAGTAAACATTGAATATACTGACTGCTGTGTTTTGGCATAATTGGTAAGAAATTACATTATTTTTTATCTTTTCTCATCATCCTTTAGTGGCAGCGATATTGATTCAGTATCCCGGCCTGCAAACTGCGGCCTGTTTTAGACAGATTTAAAAGATTTCAAGAATTATTATGACCTTTAAAATTTATTTATCTATATGATGTTTATTTTCATGCGATTTTTTGATGCCTGTCTCACTAGGATATACCTGTGTCGAGAATTGAAGGAAGAAGCATGGAAGGAAGTAATAATTAAAGAGTTTTTGAAGTGAAAACTTCTTTAGCACCATTGTGATTTGAAACTCGATCAAATGAAAAATAGAGACACTAAGAAGAGACAAACACATACATCTATAGGATTTAGCCTGCGAGAGAATGAGAGAGTATAATCGATCTCCTCTTTGTGCTGTGCTTCGTAGCCTCCCCACTCTTGTCTACTTTAGTTTTCTGAAGGTTTCACATCTACTAAGTGCAATCGCTTGAAGCATTACATAATTGACTGAACTTGGCGAAGTCCTGTTTTAACTCGATCATTTGGCATTTCATCTGTCTGTAAATTTGTTTGTTACCTTCCGGTTCAACATGGCGGCCATGTTGGATACTACCTTTTTACCCCGCCATAGTATGATTGCAGTTAGGTTATGAAATCGGTTTGATCAATATTATGGTGAGTACCCACTGGCTTTAAGAAAATTTTGAAAAAGAATTGTCAATGAGATGGTAACATTTCTTTGGACAAATTGTATAGGTTCTTAATTCCTTATTTGAAATTTAAAAAATGCCACATGAAATATGTATGATTTACAGTAGGCATTTCAGTACCTACTTACAAATCTTATGATTTTAGAGGAAATTTTGGTTTTGATTTACTAAAAAAGAGAAAATTAGGAACATACTTTTTTGGATGCAAGGTCTACTGTTCACAGAACCACTATTAGTTCAAATATTATGATCTAAATTTTATATACTTACATACTTTAACACCCGTTTCCAATTGCTCTCTTTCTTGTGCATATTATTTATATTCATAAGCCTTATTCTTATTCGTATGGTAGGGGGTCAGAGGGGGACATCATGGTTTGTGAGCCAGTCTAGAGCCTCAGGTGTCGCCCTGTGGACATCATCAATCCTAACAGGGAATGCATTATGTACTTCATCTTATTAAATTTTTGTATTATAAAGTGGGGGTCTCAGCACTGGTAAGCCACCCAGTGAGGCCAACATTATTAATAACACTATAAAATGTAAAATATTGAATAAAAAAAAAAAAATGGAGCGGGCTTGCGTTGACCACTTGAGATGCACCATTTTTTGATATTTATAAATCTACCAATGTAATTAATTTGTTGGTTACAAAAGCTGCAGCAAGATGGCGCACAGAAATGCTGGGTACTGAGTAGTTAAACCTGCACCCCGCTCTACAAGATTCTTGCTTTACAAGGCCATGTTTTCGTGAATATTCCGTTCAATATATTTTTTTTCTTTGATGATTATCACTTTAACACAGATTAACGAAACCCTCAAACTCCTGATCAGTAACTTGCATCGTAAGCTTTTGTTGCCCAATAGATTTTCTATAGAAATTTATTTGGTCCCAAACACTGAAACACTTCTTTATTCTGTTTCTATTTTATTTTGGCAGGCGGGTATGGGTACCATCGTCCCGGGATTTATTGATATAATTATAACCAACACCTCTGCCTTAGGTCACCCCAAGTAGTTTGGTGATTTAGCAGATGCCCGGGTTCATGGTGAGGATTGCCTGGGTCCTGGCAGTGGATGCGTCTGCCCACGTGTGGCGGGTCGGATTTAGAGAGAATGGTTGAGGGAGTCCCTTTGCCTTCTCCAGCCGTACTCTCGGAACCTCGCCTTGCACCACAGTTGAGGGATGGATTCATATGTCTGCCTCTCCTGGACACACTGACCCCCAGATTTCTACCCACCCCTCATTTTTTTTCCTCCTCAGATCTTCTTCTCTTTCCTTTCCCTAAAAAGAGCCTCCACACAGCATCCACAAAGATGGCAAAGGCCTTGAGGGGAATTATTTTCCTCGGGACTTCTGTGTGGAGCTTATGTTAAAAAAAACATAATAAAAAAATAATTACTATGGCCACGGCACGGAAAAGCAAAATGAATGGGTTTGTATGGTTGAAGGTGTTTTTAACATTCCATGCTATAGGCTTCGCGCCATGTCGTGCCGTTGCCGTAGTCATTATTATAAAAGCACCCTTTTCCATGAACAATAAATTTGAAGTGCATGATGTAAACTTTGCAAATGCATATTTTACACCGCTGAATAAGGAGAATATTTTCAAGAAAAAAACAGCAGGTAATGTAGACAACAATTTTATTTCACGCTTTGTTTTATAGTAAAAAAATATCATTCTTCACAAAACAATAAAAATGTATCAACGAAACAAGATAATTAGATTATGATATGGTCATGGTGGTGGGGAATATCTAAGACTTAAAAAATACACTAACAATAAATTAACTTTGGCAAAATGGGAAAAGACAATAAATACCTAAAACTACTTTGAAGGGGGCGTTTATCGCTTTTCAACAATATAGAAATTAGGGTCTTGCTGGCGTTCGACGTTGTATTGGTAATAAGGCTGTTGCTTGTCATTCACATCGAATACTTCAGCATCCGGGTGATGGACATTGTATTGGTAATAAGACTTTTGCTTGTCATTTACATCGAAAACTTCAGCGTCTGGGTGATGGGGAGCTCCTTGATCGGCCATCATCTGGTTGATGTTGATATCATTGGACAGATCGAAGGGCACGATGTGGATATCGTTGGAGAGATCGAAGGACGGAATGTTAACATCGTTGGACTCAATGTCTGGAAGGGGCACCGCCATGTCCAGATCGCTGAGGCCCAACTGGGACAGGGGCATGTGGGAATTCAAGAAGGTGTTTTCGGGCATGCCTTCCATACTGAAATCTTCTCCGAACGTGGCAACCTCATTGTCCAACAGATTATTCTGGAAAATGTGCATGATGGTAAAAGTCACACAAAGTGCAAGGATGGAAGTGCAAATAAACATTAAAGTTAATTTACAAATGAACATTTTGGTTTGCGGAAATTTAGAAAAATGTTTGGTTGTTATTTACACACAATAAGATAAAATGATAATAAAGGAAGATAATAATAATAATAATTCAACAAAAAACATATCATGCCCAGCAAAAAGAAAAGTATTTAGTTAGAATTAAAGAGTTAGGAAGCAGACGCATGCTTTGGTGAGAAGAATAAAACTACCTACCTATGATGATATCCTTAACCACTCGAACGACAGTGCGATTTTTAATTTTTTCATCCCGATTGCTCGTGATTTTTTGGTAACCATTTTGAATATTATCCGCCACCATTTAAAAAACCATACCTCCGTATTTTAATATGGAAAAATTGGAAAAAAAAATTAATGCATCTACGGAAAAATTTGCCTAAAACTGGCAGCAAAGCAATCCGAGGTATTTTAAATGGTGCCATATTGTGGCAAAAAGTGCTCCAGTGGTTAAGGACATTTGATCCCCTGTTTATGCAATTGTTTAAATCCATTTACCCCCTTCGTATTTTAATTGTCTTATTTATTATTGGCCTATATATTGATCGATTAGAATTACCAATTACATTTTGAGATTGGAATTTAGAAACTAGAATATTCAAATATGAACTAATGCACCCTCTTTTGTAAGATAAAAATAATATGAAACCAGCTTTTTGTTAGAACCATAATATGAAATAACAAGCAGCTATCTTATTTATTTATGATCACTTCTTAAGGGGTATTTATATCAATATTGATATCATTAAAAAAAAAAAAAAAAAATATATGAATAATAATATAATTGATAAAACAACCATGGAAATGACAACTGATCTTTGATAGAGTTATAAAAAGAAGGCTTTGAAAGGCATCTATGAAAACTATTCAGTAAAGCCTCGATGACACAGGGCGAGTTTACAAGCTACTATCTTCTAAGTTTAAAAGCGGATAAATCGGCTAGTGAGATTGTCATGATGACACACAAAACTGTCCACTCGCTCAGTAGCTCGCGACATTTTTGTAGGAAACTGGGCTCGCATGTAGCTGCTAGCGCCAGTAGCGGGAATAACGTAAACTAATTTTTCAGTCGTTTGACAGTCGAAATCAGCTGTTAATTGGCAACCATATTGGAAACATAAATAAACCAATCACGAGTTGGCGAGTGGCGAGTTAAGTTGACGACCTTTCAACTTTTTCCGTAGATAGTCAACAATCTGCTAGTTAGCAAGTAACACGATGACACTGAGCGAGTTTACTAACAGATAGTGAATTTCCCAGATAGTAGCTTGTAAACTCGCCCTGTGTCATCGAGGCTTAAGACAGTAAGAAGGGATGCAAGGAGAAGACTAAGGATTTTGTTACAAATTAATGATTACACTACAAAAATAGTTAATTATTAAATGATTAAAGTTATTATTGTACAGTTTACCATTCATCATGCCATGCGAGGATCAAGGCGAGGGGAAAATAAAACACAAATAATTTTACAGCAATTTTAATATAAAAATAGTACTCAATATTATAAATACATGCATAATAATTACGTAACGGCACTATTATATTTACAAAAATACAATAACATAAGTAAAAAAATAAATCCCTTACGGGGGGTTACATGCTTTTTAAGTATAAGTACATACCTACGCACTACCGAATCAAATATAATTAATAATGTATTACTTTTGGAATTGTATTAATAGATTATAACTGATTCTCAACATAGCTGATTAAGTATACCGATAAGAAGATTTTAATTAAAACTACGTCATGCTTTCTAAAGTCAACAAGTTAATGCCATTATTATTTTATAAAAAAGCCAATAAGATAAATAGGTATTAA
This sequence comes from Limnephilus lunatus, assembly GCA_917563855.2. Lineage (NCBI taxonomy): Eukaryota > Metazoa > Arthropoda > Insecta > Trichoptera > Limnephilidae > Limnephilus > Limnephilus lunatus. The sequence goes on along the minus strand of OU830594.1, from coordinate 27,599,186 downwards.
TGGTTTAATGTTTAGGTTTCTGATCTACCTCTGGTTTGCCACGGGGGATCTCATTAGCCTCCACCAGCTCAGGGGATCCATTATCTCGGGTGTTCTTGGGGGTGGTGTCTTCAACTTCCTTGGTGTTTACTTCTGAAATAATGCGTACAGCGAATTAAGTTCAGCACTATCTCACTAATCCAAAAACTGGTTCAATTAGTGAAAGCAGCGGATTATAGTGCCTACACACAAAACAGCTTTTTCGTAAATACAGGTTTTATTAATATTTGCATCGTTTTAAAATTTAATAGTTATGTTTATGCTTGCAAGAAGACTCAGTTTTTTAAATACATTCAAACAATAAACGAGGCAGAACAAACGAATAGAAACACTTGCGACAAATTGCTAGAATACACAAAAGTCTAACCGAATCGTCCTAAAATGACAATAATGAACCCTGGTTGACTGGTAAAATGATCAGCTCTAGCCTAGTAGACCCCCTTACTAATTATTGGGTATTAAATTTTACACAATTGAAAAGTAACTAGTTACCACACATTGATGGTTGATCATCAGTTGCCTATTTAACTTTAATTAAACTTTCACAAAATATGAATTTTAATTCTGAAATTTGAAGAGTTGTTTAAATACTCTGAAACAACCCGTGCTTAGTATTATTCTCTACTAAATTATCTTTATGTTTTGCACAAGACAAGATAAAAAGGTCAGGGGTTGACTTACAAGAAAGCAAAATCATTTTTTTAATAATATTTCTTGCTAAACATTGTGGTGGCGTTAATGGTGAAAGTTTACCTTCGACGTCATGCCTGTTGTCAACCTTCTCCTCAGAGCTGTCACTGCTCTCTTCGGAGGCTGGCCTCACATCTACAATGCGAATCTTGAAGAATGATCCACTGTCCTTTCCATCGTCTCCATAAGTGGTCTCGTTGACTGTCACCCTGTGGCCATTGATAACCTGGAATTACATCAGAATATTGATTAAATCAGACAAATATTTTAGAATGTTAAAAAAGCCTTAAAATGGAAATTTTTAATGTTTTTACGATAATACTAAAAATTTTAAAGTTATAATTCATAACATAAGACATTCAACGGCAACAATATGCTTGACTTGTGTCATAAATTTCAAAGTAAGACATATTTGCTAATTATTCTCAAAAACCAGTCAGCCATTTTACAAATTTCGAGACACATGCAGTCATACTATTATCATTTTGCGACCAATATAGAATATTCACAGTGAGAAAAAAAATTACTATCTAACCATATACATAATAATAATTGGTCAACGTTATGGCCCGTACAGACTAGGCTAGTAGTTTAGTTGAGTAGCGAGTATTTTAGTAATGTGTCCGAACACTTTTAATTTAGTAGTTAGTAGTAGCATTTTGGTCAGTCAAGTGGCGAGTTATTCGCTACTCGACTTAACTACTAGCCTAGTCCGTACGGGCCATTAGCGATTAAATCATGTCAAGTGTCAAGGGCAATACAAGTTTATCGCCGCAACTAAATGGTATTTCATAATGATTCACAAATTAATGAATGCTTTACAAAGGTAAAGGAGTTCTGTTGAATTAACCCATGGAATGCCACAAGGTTTGGCAAGGAAATAATGATGTACATTCATATTATTTTAATGTGTTGTTTAATCACTTGCAAACATAGATTTTTTTTCTTAAATTATTTCTGGCTTTCATCCTTCAAGGGTGTTCTAGGCCATCATTTAAAAAACATTGATTTTGTATCTGTGGAAAAGCATATCGCAAATTCCGTGCCAAATGTCATAATTTTTTCATTTTCAAAATCGTAGTTCTGCATTTATTTACAGGAAAGCCTCATGCGACTTTTTTATTGTGAAGAACTCTTATTTAGCTGGAAAATATAATGAGACTCAATATCATATTTATTCATTATATAATTTTTTTTTATAATGTTGGAGAAAAAAAACATTTCTCTGAATATATTGTGGGGTAATTAGTACGAGTAGGTTACTCCGAAATCAGCGTTTTTGAGTTACACTAAAAGTATAACTCTGTTTCCTCATCTATGAATGCTACAAACAGAAAAATCATAACGCAGTGGAATCATCAAGTTAATTAAATATGTTTTCGTGAGTATCTCAAAAAAACGGTATTGTTTAATTCTATAATTAGGTAACTCTAGTTACCACAAGCGTTTTACATGTTTCAATTAGGCAACCAGACTTAGCTGATTGTAGGACTAAAATTTGTGGAATTGTTTAAGTTGATTTCGTTACATTCTTGAGTGGAACAACTAGGTAGGTAAGTCATTTAATTTTTGAAAATAAATACAAAATACAAAAAATGATTACCCATTTTCTTGTTTCCAAAATGTAAGTATTACGGTTCCCAACACACCAATCTACGATCCAACCATATTTATCAGTATAAATATACAACAACCGATTTATCAGATAATCTTATAATTAAATTTCCCAACAAAGCTGATTTCAGAGTAACCAAGTTGTAGTAATTACCCCACGATATATAAGTAGCTATCCAGGGGAAATTACGTAGGATAGACAATTTTTATAAATACATAAACACATTATTGTATCTGGTAAGATGGTATAGTTTTCAAACACATCATTTTGGAAAAAACAAGTAAGTTATCATGAAAATAGTGTCAGACGGCGCTGGCGGACCTTAAGTTGGCATATTAACCAATTAACGATAATGTGTAATATAGGCTACATTAATGTAATATATGAATAATTATTACAAGAAAAAGTGCGTTAGAATCAAACCGGGATGGCCAGGAGGCCAGGAAGATGATTGAAGAATTCATATAAGTGTTACCTTTGTGGTGGAAGTAGTATTTCCCTTTCCTTCTCCGACTTCCTTCCAGTCACCATTATCAACTGGCAGCCTGTGCAGGACTTGGCTCATCTGGTCATGGAGGCGTTTCATCATATCTGTAAACAAAATAAAGGAAAATTAAAATTATTATGGTTCATTTTTGTTTATCTTATAAATACTAGGGTAGGCTGAAAAGTAATGCACACGTGCTTGTAAAACACGAACCAAAACAAATAGCAAGATCGGGCAAAAAGTACATTAAAGTACAATTCTTAAGCTTTAAAATCATATATTTATTTTTCAACATAGTCACCGTTAAGGCTAGCGCATTTCTCCCAACGTATAACAAGTTTTTTTATTATGTCACTGAAAAATTCTTCCCACATTTCTCTAATCCAGGACTTGACAGGTGCCTTCACCTCATCGTCCAAGGTGTAATGATTACCTATGAGGTGTCTCTTGAGGTTGTCTCAAAAATCGCAAGGTGAAAGATCGGGGGAGTGAGAAGGGCGTGGAATCGGTTCAAACTTCAGGTTTCGCAGAGGCTCTAATCGACGCTGTTTGTTCTCGTCTGTGAAACGTCGTGGTACCCATCGTCCACAGATTTTATGGTATCCAAATTGTTCAAAAATGAAGCCGACAAGATCTTTGGATATTCTAAATGATTTGTGATACGCTTTTGAGTGATTCGCCGGTCATTTTAAATCAAATCGTGGACAAGTTTGGATTGTTTATCATCTGTATCAAAATCGGACGTCCGCTGCGTGTTTCATCAAAAATCATTGCATTTCCAGGTTCACCATCATGAAATTTTATTACCAATCGATTTAAAGTAGACTTATCAATAGCATCGTCACCATAAACATCCTTTAAACGACGACGATGAATCTCAGTAGGAGTCACTTTTTCAGCAGTTAAAAATTCGATAACAGCAGGCTGTTTACCTTGCGTTGACATAACACTAAAACACGTCTCTGTACTTCCGCTTCTCAAAATACATTGGATGAATTCAACGACCTCAAACTTGCGCGTACGTTTAGAGGAGGAATGTCACTTCCATATTCCACTTAGCGTGCTTCTGAAGGTTATTTTGTTCGCGCTGTATAAGCATGTGTGCATTACTTTTCAGCCTACCCTCGTAGACTAGGTCCTTTGGCATTCACTGTTATCTTGAAAGACCACCATTAAAAAGTGATACCAATATTAGTTTATCGTTTGAAAGTTGAGAAAGTATTTACGTTTGTTTTTCATTGCATTAACAAAAAAATATTGGGAACATTCATAAAAATACTTAAATTGTTTTGTTTGTTTAGAAAAGCAATGTTTTTAAATACAGCTGAAATAAACTCAGTCTAAGCACTCAATGCTAGCATATAGTATTTTTGTTTGAATGCTGTCTGAAAAATCTGTTGGTTTTAATACGTTTTTGATATCAACATTAATTTCATTAATATTGACACATACTTCAATGAAACAACAGATGGCACACCAAAATGGCTTGTCGAAGAGCTTGCTTAAACTGATGACACATTTTACACACTCGACTTAATAAATTAAGTGGTTAAAAAAATAAAAATAACGAAATGATAACATAATATCATGTAGGTATATTGTATTTAAAATACTACCACAATAGAGGAAAAGTAGATTGACAAAATGAGTCAAAAGTTAGGGTATTTTAACATGCTATGTATTGCCATTGATCAAAGAGACAATAAATTTCACGTCATCAAATGAGATGTCAAAAGCAGTCTGCAAATCGTTATCACAGATTCATTACTCTATCACAGGGACGCAATTTTTAACTGTGTAGAGATAATAACAAATTTTGAAGAGAACATACCGTCCATGCCAGTCATGAAACCAGAGAAAGGGTTTCCGAAGGGATTGAAGAAGTAGGGTCCGGGGTAGCCGGTGTCCACCACTCCATCGTCGAGGTCAAATACGTCTTGGGGGCCCTCCAAGGGGACCATCACCACCTCTGCATCGGGGTTCTTGCTCTTCTTGTCCACTGCAATCAGAAATACAAGGTTATATTTAATAATTGCACTCAGGACCTCCCTAATTACCTCCCTTGGCCTTGTCAGGGCTCTGCTCTAACCGCTGAGCAAATTCCACCCTATCCTTGTGGTCATATTTAGCTGTATCATGCTCCGACTAAGAACTACCAACATTATTTCAATTTTCTTAATGCATATTTCTATTAGCTGCTATCTACGTCAGATCAAGATCAAATACATTTAAGGTTACCAATTAATAATTTTATATGAAGTAGAGATTGATTTTAGAATCATTATAAGTAAATAATTTTAGGCAGGAACCTTGAAAAGACAGTTGGTACTTTGAGTGCTACTCACTGAGTTATACAGGTTGCACCAGCACACAATGAATCTCCTTAGTGTTTTCTCATGAAGGGAGATAAAAAGAAAGCGAGAGCTCTCTGATGAAATGATGTGATAACCTTGCATAAGTACAACCAATGTTAAAGAGTCCTAACTGCTCCCAATCGTATGTTGTGAGGCTGAAGGTAGTGAGAGAGGGAGAGAAGAATGAGATGAAGGTAGGCAAAGGAGGAAGAAAAATCATGGCGATTCCTGAGCATATTTGGAGTAAAACATCCATACGACATTTTGCTGTCCGATGTCATTTTTTTCAATTAAAAATTAAATTTCCATCACACTTCGCCACTGGGTACAGCCTAGCGGTTTTATGTGATAGGTACACACACCGTCCAGCAGTACCACAATTGTGAATAATAATTGTGGAATAACTATTGCACTTCGAGTTTCCGGATACCGTGTACCTACAAATAAGAGTTTCCGTGGGGCGTAGCTTTATTTTTTATACAAAACTACAGTTTTCCTCTAAGATTGATGAAATTTTGCACACTTGACCTTCAAGACAGCTCCAAAACCACCCCACTTCACTCACTCCTTAAAACTGAATTTTGATAGTTCTTGGTGAAATTTTGCACACTTGACGTTCAAAATAAGAGAAAAAATAGTGTCTACATCTGATTTCTAAAAAAACTCCCGAGTAAAGCCTGGGCAATGCCGGGGAATTCAGCTAGTTTTATACTAAAAATGTAATAGGGCGTTTTAGGCGTATTTAAATATATATAAATGATTATTATTTTTCAAATTTCGAAAACAGATTTTTTTTATTTAAATGCTTCATTTTCAGTAAATTAGTTTTCCCGCGTATTTTCACGGAAGCTAGAAATCAAAAACCGAACGGTGCATCAACTGTATTTTTGTATGACGTGTTAATTTTATAACCAGAGTATGTACACTTGCTCTAAATTAATATCACAAACATGGGTATGCGTACCAGGGAAAATAATAAAAACAACAAGGTGTAAGGTGTACCAAGTATAATAACATACATAAATAATATTGTAGGCTCGCCAGGCTAGCTAGTCTAGCTACCGGTGATCAGAATGTACCTACACGTCATTATGAACGCACATATTTTATTTTTATTGACAAGAGTTTCTAGAATGATGATTCACGTGAAAGTTGTAAATAATAATGTATTATGCGCTCGTACTAAATCAGTTCACCATTGATTGCCTCTCACATGTTATTTATTACTTTAGCTATTAATTTGCTACAGGTAAATAATTTTAAGGTCAAATAATGTCAAGGTACACATAAAATAGGTTTTACGTAATGCCCACGGACGGACTGAACGGAAATTGCTTTTCTCTGAGTAAGCGATTTTAGCTATTGCGACAAATACATTACAATCTTCGGCGTATTATTAGTAGGGTGACGCATTAAAATGTAGGCAAATAGATATATAAATACGCTAGTGTTGGATTAGTGCTGACTTGCTGAATTGAATTTACTCCAAAAAGAAAATCATTTAATTTATAGAAATTGTTTTCTACCAAAAAATATTCCAAAAACCCTAGGAGAAATAGGTAGGTACCCTAGGTACCTACGCACTCGCGTTCTAAGAAAAAACGTATAATATTGCATTAGAATGTCAGCGATCAAGACTCTTATGATCATTTCTTTAGCATAGATTTTTTTCGAAACGTACCTAGTAGGTAGCACATACGTAAAAATGCGCAGGTAAATTTATTACATATTATTAAGGGCCAAAAAAGTTTGCTAATTTAAAAATCACCCAAAGCAATTTTTAAAAGTACGGCCAAATTTTTGTTCAGTACGAGTAGATAGCGCATTGTTAAAAAGGTTCAGGGAGAATCTAGGATGATTCCAGCGCGAATCCACTTGGATTGAGCACTCGCGTGAAATAATAATAGGTGTAATTTGGAGATTCTATTGTTATTTTGCGATTGATACGTAATTACGCGGTTTGTTGGCGACATTGATGACGGTGCAAAAAACATTTCACCGGAGCTGGTCCCATTGTTCGAATGCTTGGATACCTATATAATTGCCTATAGTTATGCTGAATGTGACTACTGTCCGTTATATAAACAATACGCTGCATTGAATGTCGAGAACACTAAGCAATTTATTAAAAAGAATATTTAAGATAGATGGAGATTGAAATAACCAACTAAATAAACAACGGCGTTGTTACAACGCTCCATAAGAAAAAAATAACGTTGAAACTCGGGTTAGAAGTACGAATCATGTTAGCATTCATTTTTTTCTAATTCTCGCGATACCTAATCACTAATCATTCATTTGATAAAAAAAATAAACAATATTTTTTTATTCTGCCGGCAACACCGACTGAAAAAAACGCCATATTATTGTTATTTCGAATTTTTCATATCGAAGGTTTTGCAAATAATATTCATAATAATATAATATGAACTACACTAGTGTATGGACACTTTTCGAGATTTCTTGTATCTTGTCGTTTGCCTTATAAAAAAAATACTTATTTTGTTACAGAACCCTTCTAAGTTTTTTTTCGTGTTCCTTGTGCTATTGTTGATTAAAAAACATACCATACGATATGCCATATGGTGATTCAAAATTCTGATCACTCTTTATGAGAAATGGGAGCAAACACCTTTAAAACAACCAATTTTTGAGAATAACGTTTTTGAGTTTTGGCAACTCTACAATGTCTTGTGTTCTATCTTAACCAATAACAAAGTGCAGAGAATCGTTTTGGGCTCCAATCAGAACACTTTAAGATGCAACATGAATAAGTTCTACACCCGTGTTAGTCAGTCATCCATTGAAGAAAAGTTATATATATATTTTTTAATAAATATTATTAAAATGGCTCCTTAGGTGCCAAAACGTGCCGATTGGTCACCCAAAGAGAAGCAGAGGTGTTTCACTTTGTGTAGAAGCCTACACGTACAAAGAAATTGCAAAAATATTGGGTGGAGGAGCTGCCAAGTCTGGAGTATGAAAGGTTTGCCAACGCTGCAAGGAGACTAAAACTACAAAAACAGACCGAAAATCGTCCAAAACCCAAAGGTTATGCCACAAAATGAAAGAAGCATATGTTGCCTTACCTTACAGAACCATCGTCAAACAACCAAAGATATTAACAAGGTCATTAAAGCTGCTGGATTCGATATTATAGATATAACATTTAGGAAGAAATTAGGCAAGAATAATAAAAGTCTAACCATAACATGAAACAGAGGTATAAACAACTGAAATGGGCTGTAACACATAAGGAATGGACTTCAGAAGACTGGGCAAAGGTGATATGGAGTGATGAGACCAAAATTTTCACTTTTGAGAGTGATGGAATCAGATTTGTTCATTGCCATCAAGTTGAAGATTTGATACCAGAATGCACTACTGCGACAATGAAACTTCCTCTGAGTGTCATGGTGCGGGTTTGCATGATAAGGGACAGTTTTGGATGTCTTGAAGGGTAGAAGGCACAATTAAGGCTAACAGACATCAATATGTGATTCTGGAGCCAAAATTATTGCCCAGCACAATGATTTGTTCGAGTGTAACCGTGGTAAATGCAATTTCCAGCAGCATGGACCCCCATGCCACATAGTAAAACGAACATGAAATGGTTACAGAACCACCATATTGTTAATAGTACACAACTGCTAACCCTGTACAAATCGCAAGTGCGCCCCACGGTTGAATTTGGCAGCCACCTCTGGTCTGGAGCTCCAAAATACCTTAAAAAAAACCCTTGACTCTGTGCAGAAACGGGCGGTCCGTTTGATAGATTCTCCCATCTTAACAGACGGATTGCAATCTTTAGAGCACAGGCGTCAGGTGGGAATGCTGTCCTTGTTCTACCGGTATTACAACGGAAAATGCTCCGAGGAACTAGCGTCGTTGATCCCCTCGGCACCGGTGCATAGTCGGGAAACACGCCAAACACGCGCCCAACATTTGTACACGGTTGACATTAGTCACATGAGAACGGGTCGTTTTTACGACTCGTTCTTGAGTTCAACAGCTCGGATGTGGAATGATTTACCAGCCTCTGTGTTTCCTCCCTCCTAGAACATGGGTCTCTTCAAGACCCATGTTCACTCCTTCCTTTCCTCAAAAAGACCCTCCACACAGCATCCTCAAAGATGACATAGGCCCTGAGGGAAATTATTTTCCTCAGGGCCTCCTGTGTGGAGTTAATGAAAAAAAAAAAAAATTGTTGTTCTACCTTGGCCAGGGAACCTCTTGGACTCGAATCCTATTGAAAATCTCTGGTCTAGATTGAAAATATTGGTTTCTTGTCACAAACCCAGAAATAAAAGAGAAATAATTGAAGTGATTATTCAAGCATGGTTCCATGTCATCAAACCTGAAAACTAGTGACGTTTGGTGGACTCCATGTGTAGAAAAATTGAGGAAGTTATTAAACTTAAAGGATTTCCAACGAAATAGTAAAATTAAAATGTTAATTTGAAATATTATGCAAAATCTTCGTAATAAATAAATAATTTGTGTTTTGCTATGACGTTGTTTTATTCAGCATTTTTATTATTTTTCTAAACAAAACTTTTAAATCTATTCAAAATATAACAGTATAATATGTGGTTGAATTAATTAGCTAACAAAATTACTGTTAAACCCCAACGTGATTTAAAAAAGTGCGAATGAACATCAAATACAAGAAATTTATAAAAAGTGTCCATACATAAGTCCACTAGAGTGTAGATAATAATATTCAAAACAGTTCACAGTTCATAGAATTTGATATTTTTATGAAATCTAAATGATAAAAACATTGACCAAAAAGTCCGTCATTTACGATTTGAAAATAATTACCAAGGTGTACAGACTTGTTGGAGTTACTAATCGAGAGTGATATACCAATACATGGTACCTAGTCAATTCTAAAACCTCGTGATTGTAGAATGTCATTTTATATGAACGTTTCATGATTAATCTACTGTAATTTTTTCTACAAATTTACTGAGAAAAAAAACAGAGTTATTAGCAATAGCATCTATTGATGTACGTCGTATAAGCAGAGAGTGAGTAGGTACTTTTTATGGCAACCACATTTGTGCATAATAATTGGCGCATTGATTAATAAATTCGCTACGCACCAGTTTTGCGGTTTGTTTCAATAATAAGTACATTGGGTCTATTTTATTATGAAAATATTTTAAATTTACCTACCTGCTAAACAATGAGAGGAAAATTATTACAAAAACTTTTGAGGGTCGTACATTTTATCGGAAAAATGAAAATAATCTAGTTCAAGGTATACCTAGGCAGGTACCGGTATCGGCAGAACGTCACACAAAAAAATGTTTCCCATATCCCCCTCGAATACTACCTGCGTGCGTACTCTATTTTACATATTTTAGTTTTAGGTACCTACCTTAAGTAAATAAAAAATCAAAAATACGACCCTACACTGTAGACACATAACAGAAACAGATCGAAAAATATCTTGTTTTAAAAACCACAACTCATTCATTTGCAATTCAAACACCTTGGCAAATGAATGTAAACATTATGCATTGTGATTCTTGGAATGATCGAGAAGAATGAATTCCTACAGGTAGGTAGGTAGACTCATAAATGTGAGTGTTTACTGCTCTGGCGGATGCATAATTTAATTTCATTCGGATCTTCTACGAATTTTTGACTGATCATAGCGAATCCCGTTTTAAATCGACCATTTGGCATTTCATCTGTCTGTTAATTTGTTTGTTATGTTACCTTTTACAGTTCAAGGTGGCGGCCGTGTCCGATGTCTACATTTTTCTGGTTCCTACTAAGAGCGGTCATATCAGAATTATTATTATAGAAGGTAGGTACCTACAGGCCTGGTGAATGTTTGAATTCCGAATATATTAAAAAAAAACTTATGATTTATATTAAGCAGGCGGGTATTTACGTACCTACTTACAAATCTTATGATTTCGGAGGAAATTTTATAATAGTTTTGATTTAAAATAGTGAAAATTAAAAACATTTTTTTCGACGAGATCTACACTGTTCACAGCACTACGAATATACGTACAAACCTATATGGATCCCCCATAAAAAAATATCATCTAATTTCTTATGCTGGGTTCACACCTGATCTATTTATTCTACGAGTTTCTCTCTCTCTATGGTCAATTCATAGAACGAAAGTTGAAGTCTATTCAACTGGTTTCTATTCCGTAGAAAAGCATTCTCGCTGATCTATTTCATAGATTCTATGGAACAGACCGAAGAATAGATGTGTGTGATGAAAAAAAAAACACCTAGCTTCCTGCATATTAAAAAAATGTTAATATCCAAAGTAAGAGTTGTATTATTAGATTCTAATTGGACTGTGATAACTAGAAGGCTTTTTCTTCGAAGTGCCCTTTACAAAACTACAGTTTGACTAAAAACTATTGTTATCTAACCATTAAATACTAAACATAAATTCACATGAATTACCTATATAATAAATATATTTATTATACACAAGAATGCTAATCGTAGATTGTAAGAGCGTTCAGATTTGAGGGACAAATAAAAAACCAAAGATTAATTACTAGATTTGATACGAATTGCACATTAGATTAGTACGAGAAAGAAAATTTTATAAAATCATAAAAAATGGGTAGGTCGGGGTTCGGGCATCCATACAAATAAATAATATTATTTATTTTTATCGACATGAAACAGAGCGTTGAGTTTCACAAAACCTAAATAAAATAGGTAACTACCTTGAATATCAATAATATCAGCAAGACTGAGCAAGAAGTGGCAAAATGTATTATTTGAAGATGGGTACGGAAGTATATTTTGAAGATCTACGATTTTTATTAATTAGGAATGCATTTTCAAACTGACCTGGAACACAAGCCGCAACGGCGACGAGAGCGAACACGCAAACAAATTGAAAGCTCTTCATTTTCACTGCACAAAGTAAAAGTTGCTAATAATTATTAAATAATAATATATCACCAAAACAACGACGGATATTTCAACAACACTACCGGAGCACTCACTGACCGATTCGGATTTGAGAATTCGTCTGACAGGTCGAGGCGTCCCCACCTTCCCTATATACTCGAGTCAATATTGTGCCGGATTGTGAGGCCAATAGCGGCCATTTTGCGAACTAAATACTGGGCGACAAACTGTGTGACGTAGCGCGAAGCACTTTTCTTGGCGGGGATTTAGAACAATAATTCTCGGTGCAGTATTCTGTTAACAAAAGTAAAATAATAATGTTTGAATGCGTTGAAAAAAACTGCTTCAGAATATTTGAAATTCAGTAATAATATTTTATTGTTTTTACCTACAGATCTACAAAGCTATAGAATGTACGTGGATAGGTAGGTACCTATTATGGAAAATAGGTGGTGTTGAACGTAGATAGGTAGGTAGGTACCTATTATGAAAATAGGGTGAATGAAAATAGGTAGGTACCTATTATGGAAAATAGCGTTTTCATAATATTTCTCAAAATTTCATAAAACGATCCATTTTCCACAATTTTGAATTTTTCTGTCTGATTTGACATTTGTAACTTTCGTTTCAATCTAAATACGAGTGAATTATTTAAGAGGAAACCGGGCGGCGTATTGCAGATACATTGATACGGTGACCAGACAACTCAGAATGAAACATACTCAGAAGCACCTCAGAAAGGTCATTAAGAGTGATAATAAAAAAACTATAAAAATTAGGTTGAATAGGTTAAGTTAGGTTAGGGTTACCGGCTATTTAAAAATTATATTTCCATAGCTTTTAATGACCTTTCTGAGGTGTTTCTGAGTTATTATGAGTTGGTTTCTTTCTGAGTTGACATGGAACCATTGATACATACAGACGTAGGTATTCCCTAATTTCCTCTCTGGATTTTGACTCTAGGTACTGTAAATACTTTTTTATGTAATATCTATTGATATCGACCATTAGCGTGGCAGTATGTTATGTTTTTATTGATAAGTTACTTCTTATAGGAATTAGGTCCCTCCAAAAATCGATAAAATTATCTGGTTAGAACACCATCAACAGACGTTCAGTATGCAAACTAGACAACGTATTTTTTAAAAAGCAAAACGTACAGACAAAGCGTATTTTCTTCTCATAAAGTTGGTAAAACAAATCTTAAAAATCTGTCCAGTTTATAAGGAGAAAAATGGGGAATACATAACCTCGATTTTATTTAGGTATTATCGGCCTTAAGCGCAGTTGTCCCTTATCGCTCAGTATTCGGGGGAGTAAAAGTGACAGTGACAGCAAAAGTTTGGTAAAATACCTATTGTTCCAATTTCTCTGCTATTTCCTCTTAATTAACCCAAACTAAGAATTTAATAACCTATTTCGTGAACGTAAATAGTTGTTTTTTGTAGTACCTACCTAATTGTTGAAACGAAGTGTATTTTCCTAATTTAGGTACTATTTACCGTGTTAATAACCGAATAATTAGGTACGTACCATTTTTTATTAATATGAAGGCGCCTTATCCCCGCTCAAATGGAAGAAGATGGAGAGATATGTAATTAAGAATGTTTGAGAGAGCGCGCTAACATTTAAAACGATAAAATTGAAGCGAAAATTGGGAAAATGTTAAATAAAACACGACTCTTTTAAAATAGAGCAAAAATCTCGTGGGGAAAATCAAAAGGAGCTTTTAAAGAAATACTGTGATTTTCATACATATAGGAACTTCTAAAATAAGTGAAATGAACGTGTTTATAATAATTTTCGGAGTAGGTATACTTTGCGATTTTATTCTTTTGATGGAACTTCATATAATTTTCGTTTCGGCGTGGAAAACATCTATATTATATCTTCAAAAATAATACATATTTTAAGCTTAAAAACTTCAAATGTTAAAGGGAGATATTTATGTAAGAAATCGGTAGAATTGAGTGAGTCATTAATTATAGACTGAATCGCCAGGTTGACAATAAAAATCTGCAATTATGGTTTATTCAGATATGAAACTACGCATAGGTAATTAAAGAAAATTCACCTACTTCCGTATATGTAATGAATAAATAGCTATTTTTAGTAATATTTTCCCTTGAAACTGAAAATTTACAAGTTTGAACAAAAAAGCGAAAGCTTTTAAGTATAAAAGAAATAAATTTTTTGAAAGGAAAAAATAATAAAACCAGATTTCTGAAATTCCTGAAGAGGTCTTATCAAATATTATCAGATTATAATGTATAAATCTTCTATTGTGATCATGTTAAAATATATCACGTAGGTATGACTAAAAAGTCACATTTCAGGAGCAAAGTTCATTATTGACCTATTTAGGTAGGTATTTAATGATCACATTATTTCACATCACGGGAAGTGTGACGTTTTTTTGGGGATGACAACCAGTGTTGCCAATTTAGCATATTATATGCTAAATTTGGCATAATTACTCCGTGTTTAGCATACTTATTATGCTTTTAGCATATAGCATATTTATTTGGCTTATTTTTACAGAAACATGAAAATAATAAAAACCATTTTTTTAACAAAACGATATCGATAACTTTGTCGGTGTCCCCACCTCACTTGCAACTTGCACTACGCACAACCCTTTTTCAGGCGTTTGTCGATTCTCTATACCGTCTATACTATAGGATTCCCCTAACTAGTCGCATTTTGTCTCGCCTGTTGTTTTAAGAGTAAAAGTTTATTACTGTGCAATATGTGTGTCTCTGCAATTTGATTTTGATACCATTATGCCGCCTAAGTATAATCAACATTACCGGTCAGATTGGGAGAAAATGGCAGACTTTAAAGAGTGGTTGCAGCCTGTTGAAAACGATACTTCAAAAGCCTATTTATTGTAGGGCGCATACATTAATTACGTGAGCTCAAAAAGGGGGGGGGGGTCCAGCATAATCTCACGTTACTTGAAAAGAATATACGAAGTGGCCCAAATTTATCTCACCAAGGGGGGGGAGGGGTTTAGATTAGAAGAAAAAGTGCTCACGTAATTAATGTATGCACCCTAAGTACTGCAAGTGCGACATGATTGCAAAAATGTCTATTTTGAAGCTACATATTTTATCAACAAAGCACAGAAAATCAAAAGAGCCAATGAAGGGTCAAAAAATCATTAACTTTCCCATAAAAAAAAAATTGAACACCCAGAAAGCAGAATCTTCACTTTGTTTGCGAGCACTGTTCAATTATGGCCGTAAATCATTTATCGGAGTTATGCAAATACCGATTTTCTGACAGCAAACACAGCGACATGAGGTTATATCGAACAAAATGCACGAATATTAATTATAAACAACGTCTTGGCATATTTTTTGGCATTTTATAAAGTAATTTAGCATATTTCTGGCATATTTTTCACACCACTCTAGCATATTTTGAAGTAGTTGAGTTGGCAACACTGATGACAACATTGTCGTATTAACATGATGTCGACACTTTCGACTTTACGTACACATCTGTTGTCACTTTCCATAAATAGAAATGATTTGTGGCTAGCCCCATTTGCCTCGATCCCTTTGCCCAATTTACCACAATTGCGAGTATATCATATGTTTATTTTTGATATCAAAGATCATAGATGAATATGACAAATAACTGACGTAGCCATTTCACGTCTGCCGTCTGCCCACCGTCGACTAACCGGAATTACGGATATTGTAATGAGTCGGAGTTCCGAGTGTGAATCAATAGGATGTTCAGAAGCATGGCAGTTTCAAACCTTGACCTTCGTTTTTTGCCAAACCACAGAAGCGTCTTTAAATAGCATATTATGCAATTAATTCAGATCTTGAAGTATATTTGATCAAATTGTAGATATTTATAGTTAGTAGGTATGTAATGTAATGAATTGGTAACCCGACAGTTGACAGTTGGTACCCAGAAATAATAATTATTATAAAATCATATTTTTTTGTGTACCTATTACTTACCAACTTCAAACCTAAAATCGACCTAAAAGTAAGTTGGTATATGCATATCAAACGAATTTATTTACAGTGTAGATTTTTTGTACTTAGATATACGCTGATAGGTATATACAGTGGATAGACAAGTAGTTTTATCCTTGATTCATTTTACATCCTCTCTGCACACCTAGTTATATTTTGTGCAAGTAAGTACCTATAGCGTATTTTCTCTAAACCGATTGCATATTGTATATAACCTACGCCGGGGGACCAATTGTCGGGGATCATCTGTCATGGGATCGTAATGATTGTGATGATAAATAAAAAAATTAGAGTGTGCAATTCACACGAGGTAGAAGTGAAACTTTCAGAAAACTAAAGTAGACAAGAGTGGGAAGGCTACGAAGCATCGCACAAAGAGGAGACCGATTATACTATCTAATTCTCTCGCAGGCTAAATTCTATATACGTATCTAAGTGTTTGTCTCTTTTTAGTGTCGCTATTTTTCGTTTCATCGAGTTTCAAATCACAACGGTGCTAAATAAGTTTTCGCTTCAATGTCATTAACTAATCGCTGTTTTTTTTTATCGGAGGTGCCTACCTATATTGGTTTTTATAATCTCGCGAGTGCAACAAAGTTGCATTTCAGCATTCATGATTTTTTTTAAAACTCACAACCTATTTAACCGATTTAAAAAAAATCCCCACTTTTTATGACTTTTAAAAGGAGATATTGAAGTAAAAAGACATGCGTATTTTATTGCACCAAAAATGTATAATGCTCTCTATAAGACTACAGAAATTGAATGTAAAAATATATCCTCCTTCAGCCAATATAAAAAAGTAACAAAGCTTGGATGAATCCCATTGATACAAACATTTACTTGCTATAACATCTGACCTGATGTAACTTAATAAATTGTTAATCTTTATTAACATGTTGTTTGAATTGTAATTCAGTCAAAGATATTAGAAACCCGAGATATGCTATGTTGGCCGCAAGACCGTGGACGGACTACGGCCTACGGAGCGGAGTGTGAATACGGAAAGAATTCGTTCATTCAATTGGTTTTGTGTCGTAACCGCGTACAGTTTGTGCCCGTTTTATTCAAAATGCCGTCTTGTTCAGTGCAACTATGCAAAAATAATACAAGAAATGTGAACTTCAAGAAAAATGGAGTTTCATTTCACCGGTAAGTACAAAATTAGAGTACGTTATCAATTTTTAATGATTATTCGAAGTTTTTATTGACATAAGGCCCCGTTAAAACAAACATCGCCGCCATTACGATGCTAGTGATGGGGACGCGAATTCTTTTAAATACCGACCATCGATATTTCGTAATATTAGTAGGGCTTTATAAAAAAAATATAAATATGTATAAACGTATTATTTTTGTAGATAATTATTGTTGTAGATGCTGATTGGTGGTAGAAACAAATAGATACAATTATTTTCTTTTAAAATCATTATTTATAAAAATTAATCTTTCTTTGTTCCGCATGCGTTCGTGTACCATTTATTCGATTTTCAATGGAACTTTGGTGATTTTTAGTGCCGGAGCCCATGGAGGTTTCTATATACGAGTATAATGGTGGGCTCTAGCATTATAAAATTATTTCCTATACCATTCATCCGACTGGGATGAAACTTTGGTGTTTTCGTGTGGGCACGCCCGTGAAGGTTTCAATATATATAACGGTAAACTTTGGCGTTATAAAATTCGTAATTTTTTTGGCGCATGATCAGTTTGAGAAATGTGCGTGTTTCATATAGTTTAGCCTCAGGAAGGGAAGGGGAAGAGAATCCGGGACGAGGGATCTGATAGGGGGAGGATTATGTGGTTGGAGAAGGGAAACGAAGGAGGGGGTTGGCGGGGGTGAGGGAGTGATGAGAGGGGGGGGGGTCGCGGGATGGGGAGAAGCATTACAAAAAAGCGTGATAATTTATTTATCTTAGGTAACGTATAATTTATATCCGTTTTTAAATGCAGTAACTTATAGTATTTTAATTATTTCAGATTTCCGAAGGACGGAACAATTAAAGAAAAATGGATTGACGCAACGGGGAGAAAGGGAAACTGGTTTTCGACTCGCCATAGCATCATTTGCTCATCTCACTTTGGCCAAAACGATTTTAAACCAGCAACCTGGCCTTTTTTCCCTTCAATTGATGTTATAAACATTTGCAAAACAATGGAAGTGATAATAAAGAATGCTATAGATAAAAATAAACTGAAAATTAAATAAAAAAATAATATTAAACAGGAACTAGTAACCAAAGCCTTACGACATTTCGTTGGAATCAAAGTATTTGAAAATATTTATTTTCATCAATATGACCAATCACCAATGAATAATCATTCAGTTCAACTCACTAAAGCCGTTTTGGAAAAATACATTGATATCCGTTTACATTACTTAGTTAAAAACGTAACACCAAAATTATCGAAGCGACAAGTATCTCCAAATACAAATATCTCCACTTTACCGGTCAATAATATGTATATATTTTTTAAATGTTTGTTTGCTAAATGAAATACCTCTTGTACATACATATTTCTATATATTTTTGTTAATTATACCAAGGTGGGTTTTTTTATTTTAAATTTTTTTATTTACATATGTTCGAGATTGATGAAAACTAGCACATTTGACATTCAAAAGAGGAGGAAAATAACTGTTTACATATTATTTAAAAAAACTGCCTGTAAAACACGGGTAATAAATAGATTATGAAACAAAATATTAAATCGCAAAATAAAGGCCCTAACACGGGTAGAGCACCCAACGTTGCCCAAAATACTTTATTAATACATTATTATTGTAAAATTATTAATTGTGAAACAGAATTGTAAATACTTTCAGTATAACCCTGGTTAAAGACCACCATTCAGAACAGAAAGGTTGCTTTAAATTTATTAGCCGTGTTTAGCGACCAGATCTGAATAACCGGGTACTTCCCCACTTTCATTTTCCTCGACTTCTTCCACTCCTCACCATCTGAAACCTCATAAAATACCCCAATTGCGGATGCCCTAGTCTCACTGGTTCCAGATGGTTGGGAGCAGATGGGACTCTTGTGAAGTACTCAAATACAAAATAAATTAACATGAGTAAAAAATGAGAGTTTCTTTTTATGGATTTTTACAACAACAAAAACACACTGTGAGTGTTATTGTGATTAAAGTTATTGAACAAAACCAAAAACTGTTAAAATTCAGTTCAATAGATTAGAAATAATTGATTTGGATTTGTTACAAATGGGACACGTTAAACGTGCCCGAGTCCAGATCACACTTGTTTCGATTTATCGGTTCTGAGAATAAGAATTTTTCATCAAAATTTTAACTGGAACCATTTTTTAACTAAAATGTCGATCTCTGTCGATTTGTATTCTTGTAAACCTTATTCGTCATCATTTCTATGTATTGCTAATTGCGAATGCGTTCGGAACGTGTACGCATAGAAATCTGTTCTAAGTATTAGTGCCAACGAAAATGACAAGTTTTAAGTGTGAGTTCGAATAGGGGCGTATACTTTAGCGTAAGCGAAGGTGTGTAATAGTATTGGTTAATAATATCGGCGACACGAGGAAATACAGTTCCACAAGGTTTAAAATGCCCATAGCATATCTCCCTTTGTTTATACTATCTGTGAATTCAGTATACTCTAATTTTATTTTTTGTTTATTTAATTTTATGCTTTAATATCTACAAAGATAATGTATGTATATGAGTCAAATTTAAACCGTTTTTAAAACACACAAGCATAGCCACGTACAGGCGATGACTATATGTGGGATTTTTTGGTTAATCTGCTCATTGTTTTATTCTTTAATTTTTAAATGTTTATATATAAAAAAAGCCTTTAGGTATTGTAAAATTATACCAATGTACGAACCAAAAAAAAAAAGCATGATTATGAGTTGTGCGGTTACCATACTGTGGAATGCTTGTGCGTATGGTGACTATACGTTCCCTTTTGGACCGGACCATCCCGTTTTCCGGGATCCGAACCCGCTGTCCCACGGAGGCGGAAAGTCCCGCGGAAATGTCCCGTTTATGGTATGGCACAAGAGTCCCGCGGAAACGTCATCGGATCCCCATTTTCCGAGAAGCCGTAATGGGTTTGCACCCCCGACAAAAAAAAATTCAGTAGGCATAGACGTCGACAGTAGTTTCGGAGAAACTGTCGATTGTTGTTAAAATGTAATGTTATGTATGTACATATGTACGCAAGTAGTGTCTAATCGTAACATTTAGTAAAGGTACAATTTTTTTTTAGTATAGGTATGTAGGTACTCTATGAACTGTGTAATTTGTGCTTTATCTCTGTATCCGTTACGTTTCTCGGCGTAATTTTATGTTGGTAGGAAGGACATTTAACAAGAATAGAAAATAGTCGAACACCAAAGAGGTTTCTGGACATTTAGTAAACCTGCTGGATGAAGGATGAATGTGTGATGGGAGGCCAAAGCTTGGGGCTGGATGTAGTGGAGGGATGAGTGGAGGCATATACAATAGCAGCCTTAGAAATGAGCAACTGATGGAGGAAAACAGCATGAGACCGGGAGGGGTCGAGAAACATCCTAGAGGCAACCAAGACTCTCCAAGCTGATGATTATAAATTATGTAAGTAATTTAATATGGGCTTAACTGCAGGTATGGGAACTGCCGCCCCGGGAACCATTTATTGGATAACCAACACCCCTATCATAAGTTACCCCAAGTGATTCGCTATGTTTGGTGACTTGCAGACGTGCCCGGGTTCATGGGGTTAGGTTTGTCTAGGTCTTGGCGAATGCTTTTCTCCTCCTCCTGTGTAGAGATAATGTAAAAAAAACTCATATCTAGTTCTTCCACAGTCAGGCATTTTCATTTAGATTATTTATTTAGAGTTGTAGGTATATTCTTACTCTTATAGCCCTGAAGAAAGACCACCATTCAGAATCGAAATGTTGCTTGAAATGGCTTTTGCCTCTGTTTGGTGACCAGATTTGAAGAGTCGAGAACTTTCTCGCTACGTCTAGTTCTCTCCCCACTCTCTGCAGCCTCACAACTCGCAACATAAATATCTACCTCAATCCCCAGAGGATGCAATCCTACTGGCTCTTGCAGTTGGGTATCTTATTCAGAATTCACGTAAAAATGACAATACTTCTATACTTACGAGTATTTGTACAAACTTCCGACGACCCGTTTTACGTTCTGATAATAGGTCGTGTTTGTACTTCAATTTATCAAAAATCATAACTGTTTTGGTATTATTAACGATATTTAACGACCAAACAAAAATAAAAATTTTCAATCTGTGTAAACAGAATTGTGTAATAAAAACCAGCTTGTTTTTACAAGGCCAACTTATTTTAATGATTGCAGATGAGATGGTAATTTTCTGGTCGCAACCATTAGATATACACCGTCAGACAATGCATTTAAAAAAGGTGTTATAATGATAGAGTGACTTATTATGAAGTCCTTATACCTACTCCGACAAATAGGTACCTACATAATATTATCAGCCTTGTTAACAAAAATCACTTACTAACCGTCAAACGATGTTTTAGTTACACGTTGTATAACGACCGTACAATTTTAGATTCTATTTGGTTCGATTTGATTGGTTCTAATGAAAAAATCTACAACTTTATTTTAAATCAGGCAACATCACATTTTGCATCTCACGCATGCGCATTGAGATTATTTTTCCCGCGCGCCGAGTGCCTTTCGGTAAAATATATATATAGATGTTGGGTGATAGATATTCGTGTCTTGTAATGTCTACATTTCTACATAAATTATATATTTTTTTTATAAAATGGTCAACTACGCATGACGTACAAAGAACATTAAAAATCTTCGGAAAAATGTCGAAATTCGATGATAAATTATTATTATTAACAGTTTGCACAACAGATAAACAACCCTCTTTGGCAGGATAAGCAATGTACAATATTTCTTTCTATGTAAGTTATGTCAGTTTCTGTGTTGGTAAGGTTCTCATCAATTTTATTTTTCACCACGTTTTTAAGGCTGATATGCATTTTACCTGTTTCAGTATGTTTTTTAAACATTATGTAGTTTACCTACTTGTAATTATGTATTTTAAAAATTATTTTCAGTAGGTACCTCCTACTGGTATGTTAGAACACTAGATACTATCCCGGTTGAAAATATAAGTAAACTTAGGTACTTATGTTGTCAGTGGCGGATTTCCCCTTAGGCCTAATAGGCCCGGGCCTAGGGCGGCCAGATATTAGGGGCGGCCAATCGCGACAAAAAAGTCACAGATCATAACAAGAAATTACTTTCTAAGTACCTAAATATTCTACGTACGAGAACGTCATTGCTAGCCGCAAGGGTCTCGCGCTCGTGCTCGGAAGTTTCATAAGAGCGTGTTCACACACAGCTATAATATGCGTGGGATGGCGTATTTCGGCCTATCGCTCGCTATATATTCCCAATTGGAATATATGGCTAGCGATATGCAAGAGCGTGTTCACACACAGCACACAGCGCGCCCCCCCCGCCCCGCAGCTGCCCTCGCCACACCTATCATGCGCCGTCGCTCGCCCGCTCGCGTATTTCCAATCCCTACCGGGATTCAGTCGCGCTAGTGCCGCTAGTGACTGAACCGCGTTAGGTATTGTTATGCGTAAATCACCTTACAAAAGCTATAATAAATAAATAAATCAGAGATTACAAAATAATACAATAATAAGCTGTTATTTATGCCAATTATGAACTTTCCACTGATGATAAATAATAAAGTGTGACATTATAAAGGGTAGGTATTTTCTTTAAAAAAATATATTTTTAGTTAAAATATATGAAAAAGGAGGGGGGGGGGGGGAGGAGGAACATAGGAATAGGATTAAGAGGCAAAGGATTTTTATTTATTTTTAACATTGTTCTAAAGTAGCCTACGGATTTCGGATTTGTGACATCATGGTCAAAATAGATAAAGCATTGCAATAGCTCCGTGTAAAAATGGTAGGAAATGTGGTCCATTTTTGGACCAAAATCAATCACAGAAAAATAAAAGTGGTCCGTGGTCCATTTTTCAATCGAAATCGTTCCAGTGTAACAAACCCTATCGCGACTGAAAGGCGGTAGGGATTGGAAATACGCCCCCGCTCGCGACAGGCGACAGCAGTCAGTGGTCAGTGGTCAGTTCAGTCGTTCAGTGTGCGTACAGCAATTGCAGCGAGGGGATGAGCGTTTTTCTAATTTCGTAAAGGTATTCGCGACGCGACGTGTATGTATGTACTGCAATATTATCAAAAATCGAAATATTTTACAGGACGTGGACGATACCTCACGTTAAAAGTGTTATTTCGCATTTTTTATTTTAACTTTTTTTAATATATATAATACCTAATGTTGTTTTTCTACCAAAGTTTAATAATAAATAATAAGTCTTAAAGAGTTGCTCAATTATTAACATATTATTATTATTATTGACTAACTATAACTTTTTATCCTTGACTGTATATGGTATGGTTGGTATGTATGCAGTTTGTTACTTAATAGATTTCACAAAAAATAAAGGTATGTTTTATAATCATTTGCTTTTTTTCTTTTAAAATACAAAATACCTAACTAGTAATTTAGTAATATTTTTTTCTATTGCCCATCCAACAGCCAACATTTTTAGTTGGATTTCGACTTCGACTCTAAAACCCCAACTTCGTCTGTAACCCCAGAAATGTCCAGGAAAAGATAAGCCCATATCTGGCAACCCTAATTGTAACTGTGAAACACGAAACACTTATATATTATTGTATGAGAATAAACCTGAAACTGTTAAATAAATTAAACCTAAAACTGTTTTAAATGTTTTATTCAAATCCTTGAAACCTTAGAAAATATAAAAAAACTAGCAGCTATTAGAGTAAACTAAATTTCTGAATCGATTTCGACAAAAGTTGTCAATAAATAAATTCATTATGTAGTCTATAGTCTATATCAGGGGTCTCTAAACAACGGTCCGCCAATTTCATCAATCCGGCCTGCGACAATTATACAGTAATTGAACTAGCGAATTTAGCAAGCGTATTTTTTTACATTAATTCCACACCGGAGGTCCTGAGGAAAATATTTTCCCTCACGACCTATGTCATCTTAGGTGATGCTGTGTGGAGGGTCTTTTTAAGGAAGGGAAGGATAGGAAGTTCTGGAAAGGAAAAGGTATGAGGGGTGGGTAGGAATCTGGGGGTTAGTGTGTCCAGGAGTGACATACGTATGAATACATCCCTCCAACTGCGGTGCAAGGTGATGGGTCAAAATAGTTCGGCTGGAAAGGTCAAAAGGCCTCCCTCACCCAGTCTCTCTCGATCCGGCCCGCCACGCAGCAACTATGAATGATAATAGCAGGAAAATTAAAACGGTTTTGACCTTAGGAACTTACTGGAACTTACTGAAAAGTTTGGATACTCCTGGTCAATATGATGGGTACTGAGAAAGGGGCGGCTACATGGCCTGGGGCCTAGGGCGGCCAAGACTGCAAATCCGCCACTGTATGTTGTTATCTCATAATAATATAAAATGTGTTTTCCATCATTTTCCTTAATGCTTGTGATATCTGAATGGCCAATTAAACATCTTAACGATATTCCCAACATATAAATCCATGTAATATACCTACCTACAACCTACATACCTACTTACATATTTAAAAAAACGCCTCAATATATCGCTGTGTAAATGAAATGACAGCAATTAAATAAAATCTTTTGTATTAATTGTTAATATTATGTACGTGCAATTTAAAACTAACTCCATATAAAATAAAGACTCAATAAAGTTTTTACAACTTTTCAAATAATATAGTCCAGGGTTGTTGTCACGTCTCAAATAATTTAATAAACTACGAATGTCGTTGTCAGACAAAAAACGTACTTTTAACGCCAATAATTTTAATAATAAATAACTGTTTTAATCTCGTTCAAATCTTCAGTACGTTTTTTTAATTTGTTAGTACAATTGATATATTTTTTCAATGTATGGGAATCGAACGGATTCGACCTCAAGTCAATGTTTAAGTAAATACACCATTAAACTACAACTTTACATTAAAATTTTTGAATAAACTTGTTCGGAACACCCTAAATACCAATCGTCCTGTTTAACACTACCCACTCTCCCTATATATTAAACCACATCTCACTTGAGGCAACAATAAATTAGAATCTTGGCCCTGGCTCATGTTTAGTATAATAGGCCACTTGCATCACATTTTTAAAAATTTTTTTCCGGTTTAGGCAAATATTTTAAGACATTCTGTTTTATTTTTATTTTTTTTATTTAAATTTTTTTTTATCGTAGATATTTTTGAAACCCTGGCGATTTTTTGAAAATTTAAACCGGGACATAATTTTATGGGTGCGAAAAAAACAATAATTACATAGCCGAAAATCATTTAAAAAAAAAGAAAGTTTTCCACACGAATAGCAATAAATTGTACGGGGTTCTCTTCGTAACATCTGTAAAAACACCGCCATCTTTATCAAAAAATCAAACCAAAGGATAAGTTCGCATAGAACGAACAATAAATCTAGTGAACGTTAAACGCAAATTCAAAAATTCGCTGGAAATCAAGGTGTTGCCATATACAAAAAAAATAATCAGTGTGGAATTTTACAAAATTAAGGGGACATAATTGGAGACGGAACATTTTCATGACGTCACGAGCCCAAATAATGGATTTATTTATTTAAAAATAAAAAGAACTTTACATTTCTAAAAAAAATTACTAACATTTTCGTGATCTTATTAAAAAAATCTATCCAAACGATTTTTTCCAAGTCGTTATGAAATCCATGCAAGTGGCCTATTCCGTAACAATGACTTACGTGTAAGTATTATTGTTCTATTAAATAAGTAAGCATCTTTCTTGTCACGGACACTGCACGTAATCCCAAATTACTCCGTTTATTTCCGTAGGAATTTTATAACCGAAAACCTCAAGGTTTTCTTTATGTTTTGTTAACTATTTTTTATACCCCAGAGTACAAAACTCCGTTACGACGACAACAACACGAAAAAATACGGACCGTAAAAATGCAATTCAGTATGCGGACACGTCTGGCAGACGTAGGCATTTTTGGACTATTTTTGTTTGTCCAAAACGTGATGTTATTTAAACCGAGAAGAGCAAAGTGCACCGAAGATTGAATCCATCATCGGATTGATTGATCCGTGGAAATGTTTCACGAATCACTCAACCGTGGAATATCTTCCAGCGCATCTCTTTTGAGATGGAAAAAATGCAATCATCTCGAGAAGATTCAAAGAATGATGGCGCAATTAATCTACCTGTGATGTTATGCATTTTAAAGCAATAATAATTGATGGTTTCACATGAAACCAGTGTATTTCTTAGGAAATGTAATTAGTTTTATATGGAATCTAATACATCATCACGTTCAGTATTATTATATTATCCGGAATTATTATTATTTTTAATTATCATTTATAATTACTACCACTGTAAAAATACCTACTAATGTGTTAACGATAAGCATCCAAATTGTCACTAAACTTGTCAGGTTATATACTAACGCAAGCGATACAACAAATAATTCGTATACAGATTCTATACGGGCAGAAAATGTCTAAGGTTTCCGATGAATGTTATATTTATAAGAAATACATAGGTAGGTACTGCAATTTCTAAATAAGACCAATACTCAACAGTGCCTTCGCTGTTATGAGCATGTTACGTAGGTACATGTAATAAAAAATCTTTCATTACGATAAGAATCAAATGCGTTTATTCAAAATATTCCCGCGTGCCAACCTAGATGTTTACTGTAATTCACTCAATATTTCTGATATTTTAAAATTCTGTTCCACCATCAATAATTGTATAGAAATATCAGACGATGTTTTATAAAACAACACATTTCTGTAATTTCACTAGAACCAAACCTGAACAAGCCTGTCGAGAGAAGATGTTCTGAGGGTTCAGAGTGGATGGACGTATCTGCAAATAATATTTCCCGCGATGAATGTTCCGCAGAGAATTTTCCCCGAAAATTGTGGGCTGTGAACATTTCCTCCTAGGTGAATTTACTGAATTCAGCAAGTACCACGGTCTACTGTTTGTGTTTTATGTGAGAATGCAGTTCACCGATAGTAAATAATAAATTAGACTCTTTCCGGGCTTTGAAAAACTAAGGGGGCATCCATTAATTACGTGAGCAGTTTTTCATCCAATCTAGACCCTCCTCCCTCTCGGTGAGATAAATTTGGGCCAATTCGTAATTTTTTTTTCAAGTAACGTGAGATTTTGCTGGACCCTCCCCCCCCGTTTGTGCTCACCTAATTAATGGATGCCCCCTAAGTAAATATACATAAAATTATAACAGTGCTTGTACCTATAGATTTGTCTCCCTGTGTTATTTTATAGCATATTTAGTACGTAAAACACAGACACATATAAATAATATTTGGTTTTCTCATGAATATTGTTTATCTTATTATTTCAATAGTTAGCTTTTGGAGATGTCTGACTAATCAACTGGACAGGAAATGAAGTTGCCTGCTGAAAATATTTGCGTTGACCTAGAAATTTCAATGGTGAAGCTATTTTTCACGACACTTGATGGGTGTTTCACCACCCTCCTCATAGATTATCCATACGATAACGTACATTTTAGAGTAATAAAACACGATTTATTTATTTAAAAAGTCTGAGTTTACTATTCGGTACTTGAACTTATGAATAGTGGCTATAAGGATAAGTTAGTGTGTATTATTTTGTTAATTTATTAATATTCGTTATCGTATGGATAAGCTATCAGGAGGATGGTGAAATACCTTCTAAATAGAATTGGAAAGTTTTCGCTGCTATAAAAAAAAACCCAAAATATGTACACGGTTGACATTTGGTACGTGAGAGCGGGTCGCTTCTGCGACTCGATTTGATTTCAACAGTTCGACTGTGTATTTCCTCCATCCTATCCTACGACATCGGTCTATTCAAGACCCAGGCTCACTCCTTCCTTCCACAAAAAGACCCTCCACATAGCATACCCAAATACAACATAGGTATATCCTGAGGTAAATTATTTTTGGAGACAATGTAAAAAAAACACGATGGAAATGAAGTTGCCTTTTGAAAATAATTGCGTTGACCTAGAAATTTCAATCCTGAAGCCATTTTTCACGACACTTTAAAGAATTGGAGAGGTTTTCGCTGCTACAGAAATAAACAAATTTTCAATATTGTAGGAAAGTCCTTATTTGTTAAAATTTACTAAATACGTCTATTATAATATTGCGAACGTAAACAACTGGCACTAGGCAGTAGTGTTTTCAGTTATGTATTATTTTGAAGGTAATGTCGATGACTCGCAGAGCCATGGGTTCGATCTTGAAGTCGGTCAAGCGTGAAGTTTAACAGTTGACTAATTTATTTCATTATTATTTATGTACTTAAATATAAATAATGTCAACTGATTCAAGAATTCTAGGCATGATTTTGCCGTTTTGTTTCCGTCCGGTGACGCGGATAAAGAATTGATACAGGAATAAGATTATCAGGATGTTCTTCAAGGGACTGACCTAGGCAATAATAAAACTTTATTAAAATTAATAAGTCGGAACTGGTCCCAATGAACAATGCCGGATGTGCAAATTGATAATTTGACTTTAAAATATATTTTATCAACGAAATAAATCTGGGTTTTTGTAAAATATCACAACAACGCTGCGTTCTTTGCTCTAAAAAATAAAATATTAAATTATAATTAATTAATTAAACATTAATTAATTAATCAATAGACTTTTAAAGTTTTATACATTTTGTTAATTTGTCATTTATTCTATTGACAAAAACTGCTCAGCTATACATTCAGGATTCTCCTGGAATGTAGCTGGTTTTCAGCAGTGCCTCTAATATAATACACAAAACTAATTGAATTAAATTTAAATTAAATTAAATTGAATTATATAATAAATTAAAACCTAATTAAATCAAATTTCCAATTTAATACATACAATACAATATAAATATAACAAAATAAAAAATATATAAAGTTAAATAATGTAAATCAGAATTAAATTAAGTAAACAGAAAAAATATATAAAGTTAAATAATGTAAATTTTAGCAATTAAGATGTTGTGCGGTTGACTGTACCGCTGACTGTACAGTCAACCATTCGCCGCAGAGCTTCTTGAAGATGGTGATATTCGAATAGACGGTGGTATTTCATTCGAAAGTTTTGATGACGAATAGCTGAAAGTACCCTCAAATACAGAATTTTCATATCTCCGGAGAATGAGTAAATGGTCCCTTTGGCGGTAATGTGAGGGACCCCTGCGGTCTATCAAAAAGATAGGAAGGAATCATCGAATGCATCAAATTGTATATTTGACACATTTGATGTAATTTTCATCTGTTTGACATATTTAGGATCCGATACCAATAGAAATAATTCGAGATATACTAGCGTCTCGGGACATTGTGGCAATATCGGACGAAAATGTTTATGTGCAACTTTAAATATGCAGAAACGAAACTTTTACAGTTCTTGTGCTATTTTACAAATTTGCATGTTCGACGCTGTTCGTCGGGTCCGTCGATTCTAGATTATACTTTGATTCCTTCAACTTTCTGAAAGCCTTATGATGTTGCTGATCAAAAGTGGGAACATAACGAAGGGTCATTATAACTTATATATTTTGATGTCTCGTAGAGATGGCCTTTCAAAATTAAAAGTGGCCAGCCATGTTCCTACGGCCTCAGAGTATCGACTAATTTGACCTAACAGGACTTGAAAATAAATCTTTCCGAGGGGTAGGTATATTTTAAATAATGCTGATGAACATGTCACTAAAATCTCAGATATTTTAGACTGAATAACTTTTACGGCTGAATAAAAGTTATTAATTCATCATCTAGAAAAATAAAATACTATGCTTATCTTAATGTTGCAACGTTTTACAGCATTTTCAAAACGTTTTACTTAAAATATTTAATGGTAAGGTACTGTTTATATTAGTATTTAATTTAAATAACTTTCATCGCGTGTGCATCCGTTTAAAATAGGTATTATTGGAATTCGTCAGAGATAATTAAAATGTGAGCCTCGAAGGGTGATGATTAGTCGTTTTATGTCCATTTTACGAATTTCTCGAATTCTCCCTACCTTCAGCCCTTTCATATTTCTCGAACATTCCATATAAAGAAATCATTTTCTATGCATTTAGATGAATTCCACATCCATAACTCACTCGTATATTTTGTTAGTAGGCACCTCCGTACCTCAACACACAATGGTATGAACCTAGTTAGGACCAGTAACACGTAATAAATGGTGACATGCGCCTCATATGAGTAGATACCTACATTTAATTTAATGCTGTGACTGGTGTGATTCGGTTCACTGAACCAAAGGCATCATAGAATCATCTATCTACACGCAAAATAGTACCTACTTGCCCATATTGACGTGGTAGACATGACACCTTTGTTTCACATCCATAGTATACCTACAGCAATACATAGTAGAACAATGTAGAACAATATAGGTACAGTGAACAATACGCAGTAGAACAATGTGGGCACACCAATTATTAAGTTGAGTAGAAATATTTAAATAATGAATCAAATTTTTTCAAGATCATAATGAAAAGAAATGTTTCGTTGTTTTATTCATATAGCAATTACTTATAGATATCATAGTTTTCCATGGAGCAGGGGCGGCTGTTTCATTAGGTCAATGGACTATGAACCCCAAAATTATACGGCCCCAATAGTTCGTATAATCAATATATATTTTGAAAGAAAGTACGGTACGATCAAGGGAGTTATATGGTGTGGTAGATCTCTATCACCCCTCCAGGATGAACGTTCCCGTTTTTACCTAAACGGCGTACTTTTGAAGATATAAGGGCTGGAAGTTTCGCCGTCCTGAAATTCCTAGAACAGTCTTCCGGAAAGTTCTAGAAGATTCGATAGAGCTCTAGAATGTTCTGGAAGGAGTGGTGGAGTAGGTATGTCGTGGAATGTTCGAGAATAGGAAATCGGGAACATCATTGTGAAACATTCTAAAACACTCGAATGTTGTCCTGAACGAAGCCGGGTAACCCAGCTAGTATTGAACGTTAGATTAATTTTCTAAGATTGATGAAATTTTGCACACCTGACCTTAAAAAGAAGAGGAAGGTCACTGTCTAGGTGTGATTTCTAAAAACTCCATGTAAAGCACGGCAACGCCCGGGAGCTTCAGCTATTGTATAATAAACATAATAAGATTGCTGTCATAACTGGATGGCATAAATTTTGATTAATAATTGCCAACTTCAAAAAGCACATAGGTACCTTTTTCTTTTAGGCGCAAAAAAAACTGACTCTTAGCTCTGCTATAACTAGATAAACATGACTTCAGGCTGGTACTTATAATTAGGTAAGTGAACAAAAATAATATTTTTAAATATGATTGAGGAATAAATTCGTGGAAAATAATTTCGTTCACGATTCAGTTTGGGGATTTTTGTTAAATGGAAAAAGATATTATTTCATCGCGGTTAGATATCATCATTTTATCAGAACCCATTTTGATTACTAACTTATTTTGTAGATTATAATGTAAGTTCAAACTGTAAATAATATCCGAAAGGCTAGGCAGATAAACAATCGCATGACTTTTCCAAAGAAAGACGGGACGTTCGCGGAAACCATTGCAGAGGTCAAGTACGAAGCGTTGATAAAATAAATAATTCATTTATATTTTAATGACCTCTAGTATAGAGATAATTATAATTAGTTTCGGCCAATAAATGTTAACGGGGTTAAGGTGGAGTTAATAAATTATTATCAATATAATATATTTTTTTTAATCTGTTCATGGTTTTTCCTCTCCATCGATTCTGTTTTTTAAACGTCTTATTAAAAACTTGCACTGAGCTCTGTTTTTCTATTTGGAATATCAAGGATAACGCAAGTATTTTCAGCTCACGATGTCGTTTCCTTCAAGAGCTATCGACATTTAGAATATCCAACAAAATCAATTCATTTAAGCCGCCGCTACCTAAATTTCTACCGATTTTTTTACATATCTATCTCACTTAAACACTTTAAGCTTTAAAGCTCTTAAAAAAGTATGTATATTTTTCATGAAGAAAATATCTAGACATTAGTCGCGCCCAAACGCAAATTATATAAAATTCCATCGATAGAAAAAAATCGCAAAGTATGCTCCAAAAATTGTTATAAACAAGTTTGTTTTAATTACTTTACAAGTTATATATATGAAGAAATTCACTGTGTTTCTTTAAATGCTGTTTAATACAACCCCGCGAGATTTTTGCTCTATTTTAAATGAATCGTGTTTTAGTAAACATTTTCACAATATTTGCATCGATTTTATCGCTTTAAATATTAGCGCGCTTCTCTAACATTCGTAATTACATATCTCTCCACATTCTTCTTTTAAACCCGGTTACGGCGCCTTAAAAATAAAAATATAAATAAGATGTAAGATTTTTTTTGTTTGTTGATTTAGATTTAGATGAAAATTGTGTTATCTCGGGCGAAGCCGGATAGTAAACACACTTCGTGTCTACCACCATTGGTACATTTCTTACATCTAAATTTTATATAATTGAAGTGAAGTATTTATATGGTTCCATGCGAATTCAGAACCAAGTCAACTCAACACATCTTTGAAAAATCATTAAAATTTATAAAAAAAATAATTGTAAAATAACCCATAACCTAACCTAATGTAACCTGCCCGTTTTTTTATCACTTTTAATGACTTTTCAAATGATGTGTTGAGTTGATTTCATTCTGAGTAGTCCGGTCATCATTTTATATGTATATGCATGGTGAATTCACGCGGTTTATGCATCACATTTTGCTTTCTGAAACGTTCTACGAAAGTCTTAAATCTAGGAGGAATGGGGCCCCTGCAGTAACAGCATTAAACATAATAAACTATTTTATTCCCATCCCATACCTCCTGGAATCCTGGAATGCTATAAATTGTTCATACAAAACTTAGCGCCAGGGTCGACACCGCGATTTGCTCTGTATTCCACTTGGCAGAACGGACGCTCTGGCTCAGCATATCATGACAATAGGTGTGGTGCTGCTAAATGATATCTCCAGGTCTCTGGCCTTGAAGGCTTCAAGAATCATTTGAAAACCAGAACTCAATATATTCTTATATTTTTCACATTGTTACATATTTAATTTAATAGTATTGTAAAAGGATTACATACACCTGTATTACACATTCTTAAAACAGAGTGTACAATTCAACGCGGTAGAAGTGAAACCTTCAGAAAACTAAAGTAGACAAGAGTGGGGAGACTACGAAGAACTTTTTTATTAGTGTGAAGGATGATTTTTTCCATATTTTTGTCGTCGAATCCCACTGCACCTTTTCCTATACATTTGGTCGTATTAATAGTATTTGTGTTTTCTTCTTCGGAGCCGCTAGATGATGCTTTCTTTTGTGTTTCCTTTTGCCTGTTCATTTTGGTCCGCTAAATGTCTGCAGAGGTTCGTCGGGCGCTTTATACCATTGTACAAAATAAGACCAAAAGAAAACCTGATGATTCTAAACATTGATATAATTATATTATTTATAGTTCTATGATTCTCTGATACAGAAGACGAAGATGTGCCAACTTGTTTATAATCTTAGAATGCATTTGGCTTTATATATAATCCGACATGGCGGCATTTTCCACTCGCAGTAAACAGTAGTGAAAATATTTGTTTTTCGTTCGGTTCCCGGAATTTGGTGAGGAAATTATTTTAGGAAAGTTGCACGAATTGATTTGGAAATAACAGTGAAATAATTTACTTGCGTTCGCAGAATGCCTGCGGTGCATATTGTGTATTTTATGAATTTTAATTATTTAGAAACATCGACATATTTTATGTGTTTGAAATTGCTACGAAAAATTAAATATTTTTTTGCATATTAGATCATTTTATGAAACTTCCAAACATGCGGAATTCGTATTAAAAGCATTCGATTTTGACCCGTAAAGACGGAAACATTAGACAACTTAACATTACGTAACCCTGAAACCTTTTGGATCGATACTTATCGTATTAATAGAGACAAGTTTTTGCAAACTAACATTAAGAATTGTTCGATTATAATAAATACTGCAATCGTGAAGACTTGTATATTTTCGAATTCAATCACACACTTGCAGAAGGAACTCACATTTGCTTAATATACCTGACGATCACCTCACTAAGAGCCACTTTGTAATTATTGCATCATTCACTTACTTATGCTTTGGGTCTATAATATGTGTATTTACGTATATATGTGTTCATGTGTGAGTGTATACATGTTTGAACATATGCGTAAAATGTACACACGTATGCATTTACATATTTATATGTATATGTGTGTCTACTGTCTGTGTGTAAATATATTATTATTAATTTATCGTTGCATAAAAAATGTTGAGATGAATGGTGTGCTCACCTATAATTAGAATTATAATGAACCTTATTGAAAATGTAAATTACTGTAATAATTATATGATGTGGTCTGTTGACGACCCAATAAATAAATAAACTCAAGTCTACATTTCGTCTATAAAGTTACTCGGAAATTCATAGATTGGTACCTACATTTTTCAAGATTTCCATATTCTTTCTTGTCTATCTTCAGACAATCACTCTTGGAAATTTTCAAATTATTTATTAATTATTAAGTGGCTGATACTTACATGCAATTTTTATCTTCCTCTTTCCAATCTCCTCCCCCTCTCCACTTCCTTCACCATGGTCATTAGTCTCAAGGGTTTGCTTCCAAAACCTGTTGTGAAATTGTAAACCAAAATCCAGGTAGCAGCGTCCTCCATAAAATTAACTTGATTTAAGGCACAATTTCCAAACTGAAAGGCAAAATAATTAAAGATTTTTGTTTTACATTTTGCCATTCTTTGCCCACGCCTTTAGGGCGGCGAAAATAATAATATCATGTTCTGGAAGCAGGTTTGTTTGAGGTAAATAAATCTTTACAACAAAACAGTCTGGAATTTAAATCCACACAGCGGGGTCTGGGATAAACCGTGGTTACAAAATAACCAACCGATTGCACCAAGATACTTTTGTATTTGTTATGTAGTAAACCACACGATGACATGCATATTCTAGATTGAAAACACTTCTTCACATTTTCTTTTGGTGCCCCTCCTATCGTGCGTTGGTCGGAATAACTGAAATAAACGGAACCGCACTTGGCAAGAAAAATAATGATGCCTTGTTGTTTTTCTCTGCTACGTGTTGACCTGAAAACTGATTACCAGAAGGGTTTTCTTGCATTGGTCTCTCCTTGTTTATTTGTTTACTTTACAATTTATTGCAAATTATTATTACATTATGTTCACGTATTTTACATGAATATTATTATTCATTCAGCAATCAGATAAAGCAGCGTTGAATTACTTGTACCTGTGAACCATTCCTCAGAAGTTGATAAGTCATCTGTAATGCATTCATAAAGTCATCTGCATAATTCTCAAAAATCTATGCAAACGTCTTTTATGGTATGCAGTGATAAGATGACGCCATGACATTATTCATAGACAAATCGTTAATAACATAACAGGTAAGTCTTGTAAAGTATTATACACCTACGAATAAACACCCTTTGATTCCAATTTCTGTAGACCCTAGTTATGGAACGATTTTTCTAAAATCGATTAAGATTAAATCAAAATTGAATGACGTTTCGAATGAATCGGTCGGATCCATACGCTTGGGAGACAGTGATGTCATTAAAAGGGTCATGATTTGGATGCCGTTGTTTTTGTTTGACATCAAAATCGTCATTGTTATTATTTTAAGACAACGCAGTTTTCGTCATCACATTTTGAAGGCTTCCAAATCGATTAATTTGCATATCATCAAGACATTTCGATTATGCCCCTAAGAGGAGTGTGATTAAGTCAAATCAATTTTAAAATGCATTTGAATCATTAAAATGGAATGCTTTCTTTGTGTTAAAGGTACAAAAATATATTTTTATATACAGAAATATTTTCTGTAAACATTTCTTTGTCGTATAAAAGTATAAATATTAAATGTCTGAGTGGTACCTAATGTTTTATGTGTCTATACATGTACTGTATAATTCCATAATGAGTAAGACTTGAGATAATTTATTATTTTTTGTGCTGACAGAAAAATGTATGTAAGTGCCTTCTTACAAAGTTATTACTATGTTGATAAAATAAAATAATTCATATTGCTTAATTTTTTTCGCTCAACCTAGGCAACACACAGAAAGTATACAGGTACTACTTGTCTGTTTAAAATGGAATGACGTTTTCATCGAAAATAACAAGTTGATGCTTTCTATATCACATAAGATATAGAATGAACATTAAAAAACTGTGTAAATTTGTCTATTTTGAAATCTCATACACGGTATGAGGTATGAACAAACAATATCAGAGTTTTAACGCTCATATTCTCGTTTAAGAAAACCGCTAATTTAGATTTTTTTAAATGACTCAATTCTTTTTTGCTCTTTCATCACAAATAATACTTGTAATATTTGTATATTTATAAGTTCTAAGCCTTTCACAAACAATGACGGTTGTTACCTACCTATGTATGAGTTAATGTATGAATGTGAATGAAGTAAAAAAAAAAGATTTTAATATTTACGTTCTTCAAAACTATATAAAAAAGGTTATTCTTATCCACGTACACAAAAATCCAGCAATAAAATTTTAATAAAATTGATCATAATATCAAAAAAATTTATCATAAATATATTACAAGAAGGCACACCAGAAACGATCTCGTAGTCTGAGGGAGCAATACGGCAAAGTATCAAAAGACGTACACATATCTGGGACCGAAATTACATAATAAAATACCCTCAGAAAAAAAAATTAAAACATGCGAAATATCCTACATTGGTCTAATAATAACTGTATGGTAGACTTTCTTGGGTATAGAATTTATACTAGAGGCGTCGGAAAAACTGTTAAATATTGCCTTAACTTATATATACAGTTACCTACTTATGAAACACCTATAAAAAACTTAAGAGATAGATTTAATAAAAACAATATTTTTTACAGCATATTTCATTTGGCATTTCTTAGAACAGACAATCTGCGTAGCTAGGAACTAACCTCACAGATCTTAATAAAACTTGTATCTACACATTTCATTAAACCAAAAATATTCCAAAAATATTATAAATATTATTAAAAAATGGTGATTTGATGTGCGCATGCCCGCGATGGTTTCTATATGCAATAGTGAGCTCTGGTGTCATGATATTATGCGTTGCTAACCATTCATTCGATTGATTGATATCTATACCAAATTATTATTAAAGGTAGTTTGTCGATTTTTGGTTTGAAATTGGTTAATAAAAATAAAGTAAATAATTTCGGGAGCCAACTGTCGGCGGATCAACTGTCGGATCACCATATCTGGCTAACGACGCTTGAATCCTCTTTCGTTGAAAATCTATTATGACTGACAAAGTCCAGTACGTCCGGATCATACATTAATTACACGTATTATAGGAATAGTCAGTTGTTTTGCTACTGCGAATCAGTATTGTTAGAGGTAGATGAGACCTACCTAGCGACATTACATTATTACCGGCTATTGTTAGAAGTAATTCATTCAAATACGTGCCTTCACGGCAGAGGTAAATGCTATCATGCTATTGTAAATTACGTGCAAATATGAACTATGATTGTACCAAACAATGAATTAATGCTTGTTATTTGTTTTAAGTAGTTTACATTATTTTGAAACCATTTTTTCATTAATCTCACACAGGAGGCAGAACGAAAATAATCTCACCTTTGTATGGGGTATCTGATGGTCAGTGTGTCCATGCAGAGGTGATGCATGTATATATAAACTCGTACCTTCCACTTAGGTCAAAGAATCTCCCTCCTTGATGAATCTCACCACGTGATCCCGGGCACCTCTACTAAGACACCAGAGACGCGAAATACTAGGGGTGTTCTATATGTGTTCTATATCCTGGAAATACTTGCAGATTCAAATAATGGTTTTTGGTGCAACGGTACCCATACTCGCCTCCCTAACTGCGTATTATTTATGGATATTTTAGACGTTAGCCATTGGGTGCTTTTCATTACTTTTTATTAGCTCCGTTGAAATATCTTTTGAGAAGAAAATTTTTTAATGGTTTAAAAAAATGTTTTTTTTTATTCAATGAGTCGGTTTTTAAAAGAAGAATACGTTAAAATGGACCTATCAGGGAAATGCTTTAATACATCGCACCGAGTGAATGATTTCCATAATAACTTAAATTACCTACTTAGTAATGAACGTGGACATAATGTAAGTAAAACTGTCAGATTAAGAAAGGGACGCTTAGATGATTTGGACGAGGTTGAATGGGAATTCCCTATTGAGATGAGTGACTTATTATAATATAAAATTTTTTTAAATATATAAAAAAATCTCAAAATCTATAACGACTGCAAAGGTAAGCGTGTCTATTTGTAAAATCACTGAATTTTGATATATTTTAACACTTTAAATGCAGGTCATCAAGTCGCACAGCAAATTAAACATTTCTCAAGCAAATAAAACATTTTGTGGTTTCTTATTTAATTGAATTAACGTTTTGTTTATTTTACTTTGTTTATTAGAAAACAATTCCGGTAAATATTTTACCTTAGTTGGTAGTCTTTGCAAATTTTCGAATGTCATATATAATAAATTATGTCGTAATCAATTGGAATTTGAAATAAAAACATAAGAGCCGAATTAGCATAGCAACAATTACTTGGCGGGAAGGTTGTGGCTATTGTGGCTTCAGCTAATAAATAATTCTGAACCATGTGCATTCTTAATATATTCTTGGTATTCGGCGGTTATCCTAACTAAATACTCTTTGTAAACAGCGGCTAATGTCAAAGCTCAATTTTTTTAACATTATTTGCTTATTATTTAAATTTTGTTTTGCTTATTATATTATTCATTATTTGGTTTTGATTATGACTTTGCGATTAAGTTATCAATTAAGTTACCTAATCTACAGAACCCCTAAATAAATATAAGAAACTAGCTGGTGCCCGGTATGCGTTGCAATGCCATATTCAAAGAAATAAAATTGTTTCTCCCTGCATGTCCTTTCCCGTGGGTCCCCGTTCCTCTTCCGCATCCCCTTCCCCTCCCGCGTTCCCATTCCACCTCCCCCGCCCACCCTCAACCCATCCTGCAAATCTCCTCCTGCGTTCCATATATTCAGTCCCAGTACATTCAGTTTTCAAACAGCTCGCGTGCCACCTATTACCTACAATTTTTTCATTAAAATTTTCATTTTTCGTGTATTACAAATATTCATTTTTGCATATTTAAAGAACAATCAATCAAATTAGGTACCTATTTAAAATATCTATAATTTTAAAAATACATAAGACAATTCGTTTGTTACAAAAAAAACAGCTGCCTGCTAAATTCAATTTCATAAAACCCGCGTACTGTCAAACGTGCGAAGTTAAAATAGTCGTTTTCTGAAAATATCCAATTTTCTGCGCAATTTACTTAATTTTTCTTTCCGTAAGAACCTTCTACAAAATATTAGAAAACTTAACGGTAAAGTCGTTCTGAAGATATGGCGTGACCAAGGAAAAGAGGGATTTATATATTTATTTATATATTATATAGATTTGGAAGGTTAAAAACAGCAGCGTGCAGCCTGTGTGCTAAAACTGTGCCTACCATAATAAATACGAATTATAAAAACGAAATTATTTTTTTGTCGATTTCCATGGGAGTCATAATAAAATGATCATTTTCAAAAATTTTATTCACAATTTATTCATAACCTTAACCACACAGCCTACCTTTTCTAAAAAACTTAATTTACCACGTTATGCAATCCAACTTTATCCGAAAAGGGGTTCACACGAAGGAGATTTTGCACTTGAAAGTATTATTTATAGGCCTGTTACAGACCATAAAAAAATGACTATAATTTCTAGACTTATAAAAAAATGCACAATTATTTTTAAGGTCAAGATGTGTTCTACCCACAGTATCTAATTGAAGCATTTATAATATTTCTAAACGATCAAATTTTCAAACCAAACACACGACATTACATGATTTTGCATTACTTCAAATTTCAACACCTTTAGTAACATAGGGTAAATATATAATATACCTACATACGTATTTGTTTCTTGATGTTAATTAATATCCCATAATTGAGATTAAATCGTGTTTAGGAAGAGTACCAGAAAATGGGCAATTGCTTTATAGTTCACTTTGTATACAATTAAAAACATCTACACTAACTTGTACTACCTTTGTCAAATATCCTCCACAACACAGGTGAATTCCTAGTAAAGCGTACGGGACTAGATACACTTCTCTTGGAAAAAAAAACCTCAAACACATAACCAAAAATGTAAAACCTTGTACTATATTGAGAGCATCTTCCATCCTGAAACGATAGTTATATAAGCTTTAAGTTCGTTAATAGTACTGTTGATATAGCATAATTTTAAACCCAGTGTAAACACTCTTTCGAAATGTTCTAAAACAATCAATTCAAACGCGGTAGACGTGAAACCTTCCGAAAACTAAAGTAGACAAGACTAGGAATGTTACGAAGCAATGCAAAAAGAGAAGACCGATACGTTACGATACACACAGGAGGAGACCGATTATAGGTAGGTACTATCTCATTCTCTCTCAGACTAAATCCTATAGATGTATGTGATTGTCTATTTTTAATGTCGCTAATTTTCGAATCATCGAGTTTCAAATCACAACGGTGCTAAACAAGTTTTCACTTCAACATTAAACCTTATGCACCGTTTACCAATTAAATTGTTAATTTGGTCAATCTCTATTTAACGACTCCTAAAAGAGCTTAACTCAAAACTGAAATTATTTAAAATTGCCTCTCGTGGCTGGGCCCATTACGGTCTGGGAATTACTTCATTGCCACCGCCTTCACCGCCAGGGTGCTAATGAAGGAGTGAATGTTGGGTGAGGTGTGCGTAGAGTACAAACACGTACGGAATGCAGGATGCTAAGCAATGATGAAAAAAAAAAATTCTAGAAAACTCTAGTCGAAATTTAAAAAAAAATGAAGGAAATAAGAATGATTAACGTCAAAAACTTCCTTCGATTACCTATATCAGCGTTTAAATATGGTATTCTCAAAAAGCCACATGTAAGCAAAACGTATTACTTGTATAATTTCTCTTAGAAACAAAGAGCTTATCTGTGTTATTCATTCTCTATTGTAGTTTAAACAATTGGCTGAAAAAAAATTGTTCGACGTAGCGCCAGTCAATTTAAGGGATGGCGCCAGTTTCCAAAATTTCAAAAGCAGTACAAATAATAATTTCGGCTGTGACTCACTCTGTAACTCCGATTCAATGAACTGTATAACTTTTTGAATTTAAGCTTCATTTTAAAAGTTGGAAGTGTTTGTTTGAAGAATTCAGACTAGCGATAAGTACCTACCTATAATGTTATTTTTTAACATAAAATTATTTTCATTGCCATCTATATGTATAATCGCTAAGATCTGTCGTACACACTCGCTCCACGTACCATATACGAACGGAAGTGCTGCCATCTATAGTATTTAAATACAACTATTAAAGTTTTCATACTATAGTTTTCCCGCGAGATTTTTAAAAATTGTTACTGATTTGCTAAAAATTCAGCCTTGTTAGATTATATTGCGACGAAGCGGAAAAAGTGGTTTCACGTTTTTACGTCCCTTAGTCCAATGTGACCATCAACTCTTCCAATGCTCTAGCGCCGAACGACAGGAAATTACCGAATCCGGTCCCCGCACAGTGCCACTCGCGTGGTAATGTTTGACGAAAATACTAATACCTAACTACATAATAGCACCTCTATGACTAGCTCTTATCTTTAAAAATCGTACGAAAAGAACATTTTTATTGCATTGAAAATTCTGTAGGTTCGTACTTACGTAAAAAGTAAAATAACCTACTTATATTCATAAATTATATTTTAATAGGATGTTATTCTCGTTGGCACTTATACTAAATTTTTCATCAGATTGTAAGTCATCCTCTTTGCTCTTGTATCATTAGGCATTAGAAGTGTTGTGATGATGGCAGGATCCGTGTATGGCGAACCAGGATGCTCAGCTTATAGGGCTCCGTGTCCAGGGAATCCCAGAGATTTACCCCTCCCCCCGTTTTCTCTGCCCCTCCCACGCTTTGCTCCATGTCACGAGACAATACGCACGTACACACGTCAGGGGATCTAAATCATTCAAATAATTGTTAGGCCTAAAATAAATAAATAATATATGTATTATAATTCTAATTTTGAAAAAGACGATTAAAATGATTTTCTGTAAAAATATTATATTACGGGTAGGTTTATATATACTTTATAAATACTAATAAATACTAATAATTACTTTATAAATACTAATGATAAATAAATATTTCGCCATTAAATTTATACGTCGAGAATACCAGCATTCTTATAAATACCAACCAGGACTTATTAGATTCCTGGTCAAATAAAATTCTTCACGTAAAACACTTCAACTATCTCAACCAAACATATGCTGACAAACTTTCGTCAAACAAATGGTTGAGTATTGAAGAGTTGAGCGCAGAAATAGAAGGATTTATGCTTGCCATTCAAGATATTCATTAATACTAAAAATTATAGGAAGTAAATCATCAAAGATACAAAAAATACAAGAAAATGTTTGGCGTTTCCGGAAACTATAGAATATATTATATCGGGATGTTCTGTATTAGCGCCGTCCGAGTATACATTTAGGCACAATCAAGTCTTAAAAATAATTCACCAAAGTTTGGTAATTAAACATAACTTGATTGACTGCCGTAATGTACCATATTATGAATATGAACCAAATTCATTTTTCGAAAATGAATTTTATAAAATTTATTACGTTAAAACTATTCTGACAGACAGAACAATTAGTCATGATAGATAATAGACCCGATATAGTTTTGCATGACAAAATTTAAAAAAATAACTTATATCATTGATGTCGCTATTCCAAATTCTTGTAATATTCAGAAAACTGTTTCTGAAAAAATAAGAAAATATACAGATTTAGGAAATGAGATTAAAAGAATTTGGCATTCTCAGAATATAAAAATATTACAATTTGTTATTTCGGCTACTGGCATTATACCTAGCTCTTTCATTCAAAATTTAGGCGTATTAGATTTGTCAAAGAATTTATATATAAAATGCAAAAGTCATTCATTTTAAATAGATGTAGGATTACGAAAGATTTTTTAAATATTTATATTGAGGGATCAGTAGGATTTATCGTTCCAGTTAGGATTTCATCAGAGCCGAACCCTCTGATATGAAAATATCTGAAGTCGGTGAATTATTTTCCCATTATGTTTCTGGTGGATTGACGTATTGTTTTGTATTAATTATACTTATATAGTGCACTTAAATTCACTAGATAATCATTTGTGGGAAAGTGTGTGGAAGGGTTTAGTCTTTCATTTGGGAAAGATTTAACCCGGACATAAAATCTGGAGCACCGTAAAATCAAACAGTATTAATAGGCCAGAGACTTTACGTTTGAAATTTTAGAATCCGGCTAAGAATGCAACTCTGACAAAATGTACTTTTGTAATATAACCGAATTAAAGCAACCCCAAAAGATGGAATGTAATATATATAATGTTGAATATGACACTTAAATTCAAAGCGATTTATGAGCGTGAAAAATTTCACGCAGGAATAATGCATTTCACAGTAATAATACATTATTAAAAAGAAACCATAGAAAATTAATACTTTCATTATCAAAAAACACGACACAAAACATAATTTTAAGAAATTGCTTAAAACTAGCGTTCGGCTTTTTTGGGGTTTTTGTACTGATCTTTCGTAACGACCGTTACGCTTGACGAAGCAAAATAAACAATTAAACTTACACACAATTTGATCAAATACTGACGGGCCGATGGCCTATCATAAGTGGAAATAAAATTGCGTTGACGTTCGATTTGATGATAATATCAAATGTGACGGGGCAAATAAGAATGGGTACAACCAACTTCAAAGTTGCACAGTTTTTTTGATAAAGCTACGAGCATAGTTTGAGTTACTCTATTGTGAGCCGTTTTGAAACAAAACATAATTTAGAATTTCAGGCAATAATTTTCTGAATTAAAAAAAAAAAAAATTTTAGCAGAGTTGTATCCAAACAGTATAATTTTCAGTAGATACGTTTAGCGCTGAGAAATATTAAAAATTTCTTTTTTTTTAAATCCTTCGTTCAAGCACGAGCTAGTAACATACTAACAGAAAAAAAAATTGTTTGTCATTTTCAGATGAAGCTATCTATGTTATCCTGACCACTATAAGGTCACTTTTTTAAGTGGTCTCCGGAAACCAGGTCCTCCCACCAGCTGAATTTTTCCAATTTTATTTGAAAATTTTATAAAATATTTTTAAAATGTTGCACGTTTGTAAGCTTA
Organism: Limnephilus lunatus; assembly: GCA_917563855.2. Lineage (NCBI taxonomy): Eukaryota > Metazoa > Arthropoda > Insecta > Trichoptera > Limnephilidae > Limnephilus > Limnephilus lunatus. Next base: position 27,554,641 of record OU830594.1, on the reverse strand, counting down.
AAATATTAAAAAATGTAATTTTATTTGCCTACTATATGAAAAAATATAAATTTCGCTTTTGGACTAACCTTCGAAACCCATATAACCCCAATATACAATTAATTATTCGAACCAAAAATATTGTTTGTTCCAATATTTATCTTTTTTTGATTACCACGAAAAAGAAACCGCATTAACCACACAAGAAAAAAAAATGTCGCAGTACAATGAACAGGTTTATGGCGCCATTTCGATAAGAATTAGGGAAATAATTGCACTAAACAATATTGAACTGTACCCTGGCCAATTAAATTATAAAAATTATATTAAATAATGATGAAAATGAAGTGCGCAGTTAACCCACATAATATTATTCTTCAAATTTAATTAATTAAATTAAGCAATAAATTTGTCACGCTTGTTGAACGAATTCTCATAATTAAATAATATAAGATATTATTTTATGATTTTCCTCGATAATTTAATAATTAATATAATGTATTGTGATTTTGATGTTATTCCAACCGATTTTATTTATAATTAATTTAGGGAATACGTTATTCGATTCATATAGGGAACTAGCAAACCAATAAATCCAGTAAAACAATTTTTAGCGCGGAATTTGAATGGCACACTGTTTAAAGTTTAGTAAAATTATAATACAAGTTTGTCTTATACTCTTATGTTGTTATATTAGTAGCACAGACGCACGTTGGGAAAAATCGCCAAAGGTTACAATAACGATGGAAATAACATTGTCATTGTGTTCAATGAAATATCAAAATTTATTATAATAGATGTTTTAAAAATCATTAGAGGGTTAATAAATAAAATGCAATGATGCATTTTCTAATAAATAAACCCAAAAGATCTTCAATAAAATGTTACCTTTCAACAACCGTACAATATAATAAATTGATAAATCCGTCAACTTGTAATATAATTTTATTATTCTTCGAGTCATTAAAATATGCGTTATTGGTCGTAAATGTGGATCGGCTAAGTATGACTAATTATTAGTGATAATTCTTTACAAGTCATCAGGTTTTTTATAATTACTTATTTTTAATGCTTATTACATATAATGGAGGTGTGTGATTTTTTTGTACTTGTACAATTGTACACGTCAAAATAAAACCTAGTATTATGAATTTCCTCCTTGTGACTTTTCCTCTATTGTAAAAAATAAAAAATAAGATTCGTAGTAAAGATCAATCTGAAATAGTGATTGAGCAATAGCTTCGGCAAGAGTATCTACGCACTTGGACCATCGTGGTATTATAAAATTTCTTTAATTTTTCTATGAGTCATCTCGGTATAGTAATTTAAAACCTTTTAAACGATCGCAGCGCCATTAATTTTTGTCTACCATCAAATTTTTTCAAGTATTTACTTCTCAATCCAACGCATAAAATATATACTAATTTCGGTTGTATAACTTTGGTTCAATGAATGCTTTGAAGTTTTCAAAATTGGATCTGATAAAGTAGATACCTATCTATGATCAGAAAAATACTTAATTAATTTACGTATATTTAAAATGCGTAATTATTCGTTTAAATTTTTTAAAGATTTCCAATCACATTTCGTGATTTTTCAAGTTTACTAATGATGTTTTGAAAGATAAATTTCTGGTAAAGATAATTGACAATATTTGTTTCCGAAAGGCAAAATTTTATAAAATACTTCCAGCTGCACAAATTCTACGATTACGAATTTCTCATAATGTTTCAATCGTCTGCGGTAGTTTAAATAGTAAATAATGCGCTAAAAAACACAAATAAATTTACTGTACAAAGTATTATAATAATCAGAATTTGAAATGTTTCAACATGCATTTATTTTTGTGGTTGAATTAGATTATTCCTCGTATGTCTCCATGACCTCATACGGTACATTGTTTTACTTATCATTTATTTTGCCTGGTACGGCAAAATTTTCTGCTTAAATAATATTATTCTCTCTGTTTTGTTTTGAATACCCATGTGGACACGGAATACGATGGCATCATCGGTGGCTTGTTTGGTAAACACCTTCTGCCAATTCATCCTGTGTCATACGCCGACATCTCCCCGGTTTACATCGCGGCCCTACCCACATCCAGCGACCCAGCGCTGAGCACATCAGCGGGACGCACTGGGCCCAACGGCCCAACGGTAATCTTCAAATAATATCATTATACCTTTGTTATTTTTATCCTGGGAATAAGGATACGTTTCGAAGTCTGTAGGCGGGTCAAGGATGCACTCCGTTGCGGATGTTGTCTGCCAATAGAAACAGGGATGCCCATATCACATCCAGGCTTTTATTAATAGCACGATTAAAGGTGCGATCCCTCCATATCTATTTTATAGAGTCTGATACGAAATATATCAGTGAGAACAGGTTTTTCTACGAAATGAAACCCAAAGCTGAATTGATTTTCGTTCTATAAGTTCGCCACAGATTCTCATGGAAACGATCAGATAGGAACCCATCATTACATTATTATTTCAGAGAATGTAGGATATTAGCATGTTCTACTGAAGTTTTCTGTTCCTTATTTAACCTTATCTTGCTCAACCTATTGCCTTTTATATGGCTTATTCCTGTCTTTTCAACGATTCCCGCTTTGGACAAGAATTTGTCGCATTTTTAAATTGGTGTCCAATCCCCGCAATGGTCTTCTTTGGGGCCTTTTCCATTCTTGTTCAGTATGAAGTAACTTTTTTACTTTCAGCGAGCTAGACCATTTTATTTTCAATTTTTCCAATCATAATTCTACCACAATTAACCCTTTTCACCACCTACTAATCATGAGGTAGAACCGTGGCCTTGGCACGGCTATTCGGCTGGTCCTTGGCTAAAAAATTGTCTATTTTGTAGACGCTTCAAGATTTGATTATTCTAATATCTTCCTGCTGCATGTCAATTATTCTTGTTTGGGTGTTAAATATAATACATTCTGCCGATTCCATCGATATGGCGTGGCTTTTAAATTAGGTCGAATAATTCGACCCACCAACGAGTAATTAAAACTCTCCATCTAATTCCGTCGCGAAATCATAATAATATCTTCAGGGACAAATTTTGCTAGTTGCAGATCAGAGGGTAAATATGGACTGAGATAAAGGATAATTTTCGATAAAAATGTTTTCGTAACCCTTTGGAACCAATAATCTTGGTTTAGGTGTCGTTTATAACTTGGCTTAGGTATCATTTATGTCACAACATAATCCACACGCTTTCTCTAGACTTTGTTGATCGATGACGGACACTCCTTTATTCGGCCTTCCTCTGTACATTTATTAACCACCTACTTTGAATGACCGAGAAAAACGAAAGCCTTTTCGTAGAATAAACAATGGAAGAATTCTATTAAATGTGGTCCAAATTACTCCAAATAAGATTAGAGAGCAAAATGTGATACTTTTAACGAACTTATCATATAATAGAACAGTCTATGGATAACATCATAATAATACATTGAACTAAGGCTACTCAAGTGAGCTGGTATAAGATGGAATTCAAATGAGACTAGGGCAAATAATTATGTCCTCAACACACAATTTAGACATTCTTCAGCAATTATTATCACAGCCCTGTCCGGCATAATTAGGATTCTGTGCATCACCTGGGCTACACACTCCGCCGTGAATCTCAATAAGAGCCGTGGTTCTTCAGATACAACAGTAAACCAACGCACATTATTTATTATGTACACTCAGTCCAACAATAGAATACAAGGGTACCTATTGTTCGGTTAGTGGAAGACCGTGTTTTGACATTGTTTATATTTTTTCGTGAAACTTGAAATGAATTCATTCTTCAAATGTACATTGTCAAATCTACTGCACATGCATCTTCATCAACAATGATTTCTCAGAAACTCAGAACGTTAGAACGTACGGCTTAAGGACAGAAGAGGAACAAAAAACGAACGATCGACCTGAATTTCTTTTTTTATATCAACGTAGTGTGTTTAATTTTTAAAAATGTACAGGAAACGGAAGCTGGAGGAAGCACAATTACTCGTCTGGTATATTTTACATTTTATTTATTTATTCAACGCCCAGAGGGCTTTTACAGTAGTACAATTTGTTTATGACAGATGATTTTTAAACAGATAGAGAAACGATAAGAATAAAATTAGATAAAAATGCACACAAGTCATAAAAATACAGCGATTTGATAAGTTTTCAAAAATACATATATGTTTAGGAAAAGTTTTGGAATAAGTTTTTTACGAGATCCACAAAATTCGCCAAGTTGATGTTGAATATGTCAACATCACTTAAGTACTGATTTCCCATAGTGTGAAATCTTTGTATCGGAGAGTGGGCAATGTAGTTCCGCTTATGAATGCTGCAGTAGAATAGTGTATTTTGTCGTGTGGTTACTGTCGGTATTCGTAAGTTTATGAGTTGTAGGAGTTCGCAACAGTCGAATTTAGAGTTAAGTATTTTGAATAAAAATGTCAAGTCGTTTATTTTACGTCTGTCTTCTAGTGTGTGCATTTTTAGAATATTTAGTAATTGATTATATTTTAAGTCTTCTAGTGGGATATTTAATTTAAAATTTATAAAACGCAGAATTTTTTTTTGTATTCGCTCAATATTATTAACGTGAATTTTGTAAGATAAAACTACCGAGTTATACTCAATTTGGCTTCTAACTAGAGATACATATAATAGTTTAATGGCTTCTATGGAATTAAAGTTTTTAGTTGTTCTTAAAACGAAGCCTAGTGTTTTCATACCTTTGTTCATAATTTGGTGGATATGATTGTCGAAACTTAGTTTTTCATCCAAAATGATTCCAAGATCGCTCATTTCCGGGACTCTTTCTAAAGCTGTGTTATTGATGGAATATTCGAATAAAACAGGATTTTTATTTCTGAAGAAAGTCAAGGTTTTACACTTTTCTACATATAAAAATAAATTATTTAATAATTTTGTTAAGTATTTATATTTTGTGCTTAATTTCGTGACCGGGAAAACAAAAAATTATTCTAAAAATTAAAAATTATCGATGACTAAAAGAATAGGAAAAAAATTGCTATGAAATTTTTTTAAAAATAGCCCGTTACAAGAATGGAACACGAATAAGTTTTGTAACTGTAAATTGGAATTATTACGACTAAATTGGTGGCGGTTACACTAAATTGATTTAAACTATGATTTTTTCCAATATGTCCAGCATTGTTTGGTGAATGAAAAACATTTGACTGACTTTCAATTAGTATCACACGTAAATAAAAGTGCTATAATATTTATGTGAAGAACTTCCACGACCGCGACGAGCAGATAGTCTTTGCTCAGAAAAAGGCTTCACATACAAACTATTTTCTGGCTATCTTTGAAAGTTATTTACTCGTCTATAAACACCGTGACTAATTAAGAGAATATGTGAGAAATACGTGCCAAAACGCACGTATGTAATTGTATTTAACAATTGATGATTCTGGAAACTACGTAATTCCTGGAAGAAGTGTTCTGCAATTTGGTGGCATTGTGCAACCAGTAGTAGAATTGTTGACCACCAAACCACAGAAGTGCTGCGATTGTCTTCACTGCATTGTTGACTGGTGTTCTTCTGGTGGCTGAATTTTAAATTACCTGTAGTCTTATTGTCTTTCTAGATCCTGTTACTGTTTTTTATGTAATATTCAAATGTAATCCACGGAATACTAACGAGCACCTGCCACGTGATTCTGACGGAGAATCAACTGTTACCTGGTTTTTCAATTCCAACTTAAAAACTACTAATATAAACAAAAAATTTAAAAAAATAAAAAACGACTTCAAAAAATGCACTAAAAAGTAAAAAAAATAATTTCGTACGATTGTTATTTTTGGAGTCGGTGTCAGCCGAGGTAATTACATACATAGGTAGTTATAGGTGAGATGTGGAGATCTTGGATGACACCGACTCCAAAAATAACAATCGTACGAAATTATTTTTTACTTTTTAGTAAATTTTTTGAAGTCGTTTTTTGTTTTGTTAAAATTTTTGTTTATTTTTTGATTTTTAGTGACGAGCGTGCGTAAAGAAGTTTTACTTAAAAAAAAAATCATTTTGAGTTATTCGTCCATTTGTCGCGCACACACTTATTGCAAATTTAAGGCATACATGGTTTTCTCATGGATCCCATTGTCAGAACTGGACCAAATTAAAATGGGACCACACGGGAAGCAACAGCTTTCAAAAAAAAAAAAGAATCATCAATATCGGTTCACCCAATCGAAAGTTCTGAGGTAACATACATAAAAATTAAAAAAAAAAATAAAAAAAAAAAATATCGTCGAATTGATAACCTCCTCCTTTTCGAAGTCGTTTAATAAATTAGGAAGATGACCTAACTGAACAAATAAACAAAATATCACTTTCAATTTGGTTAATTTATTCGTCTTTTACTCGGAATTTTGTGCTAGGTGTTGTTATGATTAGATGTTTTATTGCTTCCCCTATTACTACATCTCTCGACCGGTGTTTATTATTTTTGGACAAATTTTTAGGACAACAAATTTACAATTAAAATCGTGATTGAGTAGGAGCCTCACAGTGGCAGGTTAGAGGAAGAGGAGAACTGACTGAGAGAAATAATAATGAAGCAGGATGGGGAGGCATCAGAACAAGAGGCGAAAGGTCAATGTGATGCACCATGTCGTGCAAAATTCGTGAACAGGCCACTAACAATAACATTCCTTATGTAAATGGCGATAAGTATTAAATTTCCGTTTAACACCAGCCGCCTGTGTTGATGTATTTACAAGATAAACATAAAAAAGCGTGTTTTAATTTATTTCTCAGGAATAAACATTTAAATATTTTACGGTCATTTTCTAAAGAATTTAATTTTCCAAAACCAATAAAATCATAACTGGAGGTCCGTAAGAACGAGATTTTGAAATTTAAACCAGTTTTTATAGGCCTGATCCTTTTTTTCTGTGTTTATAAAAAGACTAATAAAAAATACTTGATTATTTCAAAGGCAAATATGTATTCTGCTCGCATTATTTAATTAATAAAGCATTTAATTTCGTTTCTAAGTTCCTCAGCCGATCCATATCGTATAAGAAGAATTCTGAGAATGAAATATGAACCCCACTTTAAATGCAGTTTATCTTATTTTGTAGGTGTCATCTCAATAAGCGAAATAATTCTTCAAATGGTTTCAAAATTGTTTCCATTAAGTTCGCTTGAGTTAATATTAGCGGAAAATGAATTCTCGGAATTTAATTAGTATCAAAAGAGTAGGAGACGGTGCTATGAGTGAAGAAAGTATAAACAGTAACACAGCGGTGTATTTTTTTAAATTTAGGTATTTATTTATCTATGTAATAGAATATTAACATTGGGTTTTTCGATGCCTGTCTCACTGGGATATAAGTGTGTCGACATTATATTATTATATGTATATGTTAAGTGATTATTTAAAAGAAAGCAGATAAAGCATTATTTTGAATGTGGCCCTCATATTCTTTGAGTAAAAGATTATTTTCTCAGAAGACACATACTTTTTTCAGATTCTAAGCTTTTTTAATCTTGGAAAATTAATGTTTACTAAACATTTTGTTTTGAAGAGTTTTATTTCACTTGAAAATTTGTTTCTTGATTTTTATTTATCTGCTACCGATTCGTTACATTAGTGTCCTTCACTAGCAATCTTAAAGCTAAATTAAAAATTATATAAGTACAGAAATTATTACATTTTATTGGTCGGGTTTCTGCAGAACACAATTTAAGTTTGAAATTTCCAATAAAGTGAAATTTGTTTTTCTTAGATTTCGTCCTGAGGGCCATAGATAGATAATATATTGTTTTATTTGACTAATTTCTATTGGCACGCAGTGATTTTTACTTGTTAAAATTATTATCCATTTCTCGTCCCGGGACTGAATTTCATACTATTATTTACGATACATTAAATTTCTTTGAAGAGATGTCCATAAACAAAAACGTAACATATAGTTAATTGAAGTCTCATCGACCTATTTCCTATTGCTTCATTTTGTAGGTAGTTGGCGCTTTTTACGCTCTTGTTTGATTTCAGGTGGAGGTTTTCTGTGGTACTCACTTTTGTAAATCAAACGCTTGTTTTGTGTTTGTTTATCTGGTCATAATTTATTATTCTTTTATTTACATAATCCTGATTTTTTATAAGATTTATATTGTGATCTGCTTGTTGGAACACATTTTTTTTACGTAAGAATGGAAGCTACCTTCCTTTGTTCTTCTATAGAACTATTTGAATAATGGAACAAAAAAGAAAATAATAAAATTAGGTAGGTACTTGCCTAGAAGTAATTGCCCATAGAACAAGTACCTACTCAATAAGCATCAATTTTAACCATAGCTCCCCGACAAAAAGGGCTGAAATTAAATGAAAGTTCTTTTTAGAACCCTATAATAGTTAAAATTGATTATTATTATTTGTGAGGATATTTTTTTTTTTTAAATTAGAAAGAATAACTTATTTTTATAAAATAAAAAGAGAGTTGAAACTAGCTAATACACATATCGTAATCCATTGATTGTTGTAGTTAGTTTAGAAACAATAAAATAATAAATTGAAGTAAATCATTAGAAGATATGCATAAGAAAAAAAATAACACTAAATTATAAAATGTTCATCTTCTTGATCCTCGATCGATAGCCTCTGCAGTTCTTGTCTTCAAGAAAGATGGCTTCTTTTTGATCCTTGGCCTTAGTAAAGATGACTTATTTTTTATACTGCTCTTCTTAGATGTTAGTAGTTTATTTTGATCCAGTTCTTCTAAGATGTGATAGCATCGTCCATTGGTAGAAGACACAATTTGGTAATGGGCCTTTTCATAGACCCTTGCTGCGTCTTCAAGGTGACTATACATGTTATCCCATCTTGTCCAGGGTGAGTGGTGATGACACGTCCCATCCTCCATAAATTTGGTGGTGCGTTGTCGTCTTTGATGATAACTAAGTCCCCAATCTTTAGTTGTCGACGGTTCCCATCCGTCCATTTAGTCCTTTGCTGCAGCTCTCCCAGATATTCAATTCTCCATCTTGACCAGAAGCTCTGTCTTAGTTGGCTTAGTTTTTGGAAATTATTAAGCCTGTTTATGGGAATCTGTTGTAGGTCAGGTTCAGCTACAGCTGACAGGTTATCACCAATAAGAAAGTGACCTGGAGTAAGTGCGAAGAGGTCGAGGGGATCGTTGGATAGTGGAATTAAAGGCCTAGAATTTATGCAGGACTCTATTTGGTATAATAACGTACACATCTCTTCATATGTTAATGAAGAGACGTTTGCCACTCTTTTTACGTGATATTTCACACTTTTTATATTAGATTCCCAAAGACCTCCATGATGAGGACCTTTAGGTGGGATAAAAACCCACTGAATAGACATATTAGTTAAGTAATTAGCTATTTCCTTTTGAGAGACATATAAATTATACATATTTTTCAATTCATTATTCGCTCCAACAAATGTAGTAGCATTATCAGAATACAATTTACTAGGTTTTCCACGTCTGGAAATGAAACGCTTTAAACAATTAAGAAATGCATCTGTAGTCAGAGCGGTGACCAGTTCTAAATGAACTGCCTTAGTAGAGAAGCATATAAATAAACAAATATAAGACTTGACTGAATTGGATCTCCTACTAATTCCAGACTTTATTAAGATTGGCCCTGCGTAATCCAGTCCTGTAACAGAGAACGGTCTACATGGTGACACTCTATCCTCTGGAAGGTCAGACATTATTTGATGACTTGTTTTTGGACTGCATTTGAAGCACACAATGCAATTTTTAAGTATTTTTTTAATAGCATTTTTTGCCATTATAGGCCAATATTTTAGTCTAATAAGTGCTAGTAACGTTTGAGTACCTACATGCAAATTTGTATAATGAAAATGTTTAATGATTAACTTTGTTAGAGGGTGATCGTGAGGTAGTAATATAGGATGTTTTTGTGCTTCATGTATTAGTTTTCCTCTGGACAATCTCCCACCTACATGCAATAAATCCATATGTATAAATGGGTTTAATGATTTGAGATGACTGGTTTTATCTAAGTTTTTTCCCGCCTTTAATGTTTTAATTTCTTTTGAAAATGAATAAGATTGAGTGACTGTTATTAATGAATGTAACGACTTGTTTAATTCTATTATTGAAAGTTGTCCGCTAAATGTATGTTTTTTTCTTGTATTATTAATGAAACGTAGGATATAAGCAGTTACTCTTTGTAAACGCGTGAGAGAAGAAAAACGATAAAACAATTCCCAATCTTTATTCATACTGACGGTTAAATTTATTTTGTTTTTTAATTCCGGTGGATCGATGCAAATTTCCTTATAGTTCGGCCAAGTTACTTCATCTTGAGTTAACCAATTAGGACCTCTCCACCAGATTTCTGAAGAAAATAGACTTTTAGCACTGGTTCCTCTTGATAAAATATCCGCAGCATTATCTTCGGAGTTGACATGCTTCCATTGACTGGTTTCGCTTCTTTCCTGTATTTCTGCAACTCTGTTTGCAACAAATGTATTCCATCGCGCTGGTTGATTTCCTATCCAGCATAGAGTTATAGTGGAATCACACCAATAAAATGTTTTATCCAAAGGTATACCTAGGGATTCCTTTACTTTTTCAACAACTTTTGTTAACAGAACAGCACCACATAATTCCAATTTAGGCAAAGAAATCGTTTTTAATGGAGCTACTCTTGATTTAGCTGTGATTAATTGAGAATGCCGTTTTCCTGATTGGTCTGTGGATAGCATATATATGCAAGCAGCATATGCTTTTTGAGATGCGTCACAAAATCCGTGCAATTGTATATTTACAGTTTGATTACATATAATTTTTCTAGGTATTTGAAAAGAATTTACACCTTTTAAATCTTCTAAATATTTTTTCCAGAGCTTCAGAATTTCTATAGGTATTTCTTCATCCCAAGATATCTTTTCTTGCCATAATTTCTGCATAATAAGTTTAGCATTCACGGTTACTGGTCCTAGCAAACCTAATGGATCGAAAATACTAGCAATCAGTGACAAAATATTCCGTTTATTATAAATAGGATGTGACGGTAGTTCCACGTGATATAAAAAACTATCTTTTTCGCAATTCCAAGCTAAGCCTAGAATTTTCTCTCCTTCTGGTTTGTCCAAAATTACCATATCAGTGGCCTGATCGGCCTCCGATGACAAATCAGAAGAATTAGACCGCCATTTTCTTAAGTTCATACCGGCCGAATTCATTATGGAGATTAACTGTTCTTTTAACAAATTACAGGATTCCACATTGTCTGCACCTGTAATTAGATCATCTATGTAAAAATCTCTCTCTAAAATGAGACTAGTTTCAGGATATAACTGAGCGTTTTCCATACTCAGCTGCTTCAAGCAACGCGTGGCTAAGAAAGATGACGGTCCCATACCATAAGTTATCGTATTTAACTTGAAATGGCCCATTTCCTCTTCTGGAGATGCTCGCCAAAGTATTTTTTGGAAGACGCGGTCCTCCTCTCTAATGTTGACCTGCCTGTACATTTTATCTATGTCAGCCGTCAATGCCACTTGATATTTTCTAAAATTTAACAAATGGGTATATAAATCATTTTGTATTATTGGACCAACCATTAACGCGTCGTTTATTGATATCCCGCTGGAGGTTTTTGCGGAGCCGTCGAACACCACTCTTAGTTTGGTAGTGCTGCTGGTTTCCTTCTTGATTGCATGATGAGGTAAATAGTAAGATTTTTCTTCATTTGAAACTGGTTCAAATTTTGTCATATGACCTAAGTTTTCATATTCTTCCATGAATTTAATGTATTGAAGTTTCAAATCCATGTTAGAAGATAATTTCTTTTCCAAGTTTAAAAATCTTTTTTCTGCCATAGGCAAGGAAGTACCTATTTGATCTATACAAGGTCGGAATGGTAAGCTTACTTCGAAACGCCCATTTTCATCCCTTTTTTGGGTTGACTTGAAGCTCTCTTCACAAGCCTTTTCTTCATAATTTTGGTGCTTGATGGACACCAATTCCTCTTGTTTCCAAAATCTTTCAATTTGATTGTGAATCATATTTAAAGATAAGTGATATGAGGATGATTCTTGCTCTTTTTTTGTAGTGCACGTTCTAATTGGCCCGGATAATATCCATCCAAGTTCAGTGCGTTGCAGCGTAGGTCCAGTTGTTCCTAATCTCAATTGATCAGTGGTCAGCATTTCCCAAAATAGTTCGGAGCCGAGTAATATATCCACATGACCGGAAGTGGAAAATTCAGGATCGGCCAATTTCAATCCTGGTGGTATGTTTGCCTCCCTTTTTGGAAAAGAGGTCTGCGGTAACTTGCTGGTGATTTCTTGTAATACCAAGCAAGTAACAAGTTTTTTGTAATTAGAGTTTATTGATGACAATTCAAACGAGAGGCTCTTCTTTACATTTGTTATATTATTATGTAACCCAGAGACCGGCATATTTAATGACTTGTATTTTATGTTTAATTTTTTAGCAAATCGTTCAGTTATGAAATTCACCTGAGAACCATTATCCAACAATACTCTCGCTGAATGAATAATTCCATTACTGTCCTTAACGTTCACCATTGCCGTTGATAACAAAATTGTTTTTTCTGCTTCTCCAAAAGTGGAATGGTTTGAGACTGGTACTTGATCCATGCCATTCTCAGTGTTTTGATCCTCTTTAGGGAAAATATGGAGTAATGTGTTGTGTCCTGCTTTATCGCAAGTTCTACAATTATTCTTACTCCTGCATTCTTTAGTTGAATGACCTACATTTAAACACTTGATGCAAGCTTGTAATTGCTTGATTTTCTCAAACCGTTCATGTTGGTTTAGTTTCAAAAACTGTTTACAGAAATAAATCTTATGATTTTCCTTACAAACAATGCATTTCAACCTTTGCGACAATAATGAAACTGAAGATTCCTTTTTGTAACTTGACGGTTTATGATGCGCGAATATTGGTTTGGCTGTGGAACATGTTGCTTCCGATGCTTCCAAGACTATCGCTCGATCTGTTAAACATTTTAAAAATTCTTGCAATGTCGGTATTTTTTCTTTAGTTGGATATTGTTCCCAATAGATCCGGGTATTGGAATCTAATTTGTTGGCCAAAATATAAATTATTATTACATCCCAATACTCCGTGGGTAGACCTATGTTTTTCAATGAATTCAAATGTAATTGTGTTTGATCTAATAAACTTCTCAAGGCGACGTGATTTTCTTGTTTTAATTCCTTGAGCTTAAACAATGAATTTAAATGTTGATTAGCTATTACACGCTTATTTTCAAATCTATTTGATAAAACCTGCCAAGCTATTTCGAAATTGTCTTGGGTAATTTCAAGTGCGTTTAATATTTGTGATGCCTTTCCTTTTAAACAATCACGCAAATAGTAATGTTTCTGAAAATTATTTAATGATTTATTATTACCCACTATCGTGACGAAAGCATCCTTAAAAGATAACCATTTCGAATAATCACCACTAAATTCTGGGAGCGAAAATGTAGGTAATTGGATCTTAATATTGTTAGTATCATCAATTTTTTCAATGCTTTTTATGGATTTTTTTGCTAACGTCACTACTTGATAATATTGCAATTCAAAACACTCAAGTGGGCTATCCTCTTCATCTGAGTTACTATCAAACTCTTCGATCTGAGATTGTATATTCTTAAAGCGATTTAACAGTGTGTTTACCTCCTCCAATCTTGTTTCCGTTTCTATTACATCAACTGAATCACTTAATAGGTAATTCTTAAATCTTGTTAATTGTGCCTTCAATTCACCGCGCTTCTTCACCAGTGATTTTAATGTTTGTGGCATAATGCAGAATTTTTTACACAAACATACACATTAAATTATTTAAAAATAAACTTTTGTTTGTTCCACCTTTGCGGGAGCGAATAATAAATAGATTACAATAAAATAAATTATATTATTTAATAATCAGTGGTAATCATAGAGTAAATTATTTGGAATCTACCTACTGGTTAAATTATATTAGGTTGACAATATTTTATCTTGTTGATTATAATATCACGCAAAAAGAGTGGCTCTTGGTGGTGAATTCTTCGCGTGATTTTACAAGTTATATTATAATGCCTTAATACCTTAGGAATATGTAATGATGAATAAGAATGATGTAGACCGGACTGCTGGCTGGATGAGCTGGTTTTCATCTGGCTTCTCGAAGGACCATATGGCGCTTTTTACGCTCTTGTTTGATTTCAGGTGGAGGTTTTCTGTGGTACTCACTTTTGTAAATCAAACGCTTGTTTTGTGTTTGTTTGTCTGGTCATAATTTATTATTCTTTTATTTACATAATCCTGATTTTTTATAAGATTTATATTGTGATCTGCTTGTTGGAACACATTTTTTTTACGTAAGAATGGAAGCTACCTTCCTTTGTTCTTCTATAGAACTATTTGAATAATGGAACAAAAAAGAAAATAATAAAATTAGGTAGGTACTTGCCTAGAAGTAATTGCCCATAGAACAAGTACCTACTCAATAAGCATCAATTTTAACCAGTAGTCTTTTATAAGTAATATTTTTGTTTTCTAACCATATAGTTTGCATCGTAGGCCATTTGTGCTGAATCTCTTCAAGACAAATATAATAATTTTTTTGTCACGGGGTTATCACTTATCACGAGCGATATCACCAAGCGGCTATTTTTGTAAATATTTGGCAAAAAAATCTACAGTGGTTGTCGAATATTATTGCGTTGTTTATTCTCTTTGACTAATTGTGTCATAAATTACTAGTTAAATAAATACCAAATTGATAAATTTTGTCATAAATAAGAATATTTTTAATGTCAGAAGCTCGTATGTGGTTAAGCATAACGCCAAATATGCACCTACTTATATGTATTTTGCACAATATGGGAGATCGAAATATTGCGTTCCGGACATTTTGTTTAGAATAGTTTTACTTTCCATATACATTTTCTACTTAAATTTTAATTTATGTGCTATCGGTTTCGACAGAATCGTGTCATTCATTAGCAAACTTAAAACTAACTTAGCAAAAATTTATACAAGTACAGTACAATCAGAAATGATTAAATTTTATTAGGTGGAGGTAGTGGGAGGGGTGATTTTTGGGGAGGGGGGGAACGGTGGGAGGGGTCAACAAAGTATGGGAACTTTGTCAATAAGGGTGATTTCCACGGTGCTATAAAGCGATACAGCCACAGTTTGACTTATTACGATGATTGACACCGCCACATTTCGAGATGGGGCGGTGTTACAGGAGCAAGATGAACGTAAAATGTAACAACTCAAATATCTTTAAAATGACAAATTATGTATGTCTAAATTCGTACATAAATAAAATCAAAGTGTACAATTCACACGCGGTAGAAGTGAAATTTTCAGAAAAAATAAAATAGACAAGAGTGAGACTACGAAACACTTTTTTTTTGTCAATGTGAAGGATGATTTTTTCCTTATTTTTTGTTTTTCCAGTGCAACTTTTCTTATACATTTGGTCTGTTAGTATTTGTGTTTTATTATTCGGAGTCGCTAGATGTCGCTTTCTTTCGTGTTTTCTTTCGCCTGTTCATTTTGGAATGGTTTGACGATTGGATATTGATTTTACAAAAAAATATAATAAAAACGATCCTTGGTCCGCTAATTTTACTTGGTCTAGACTTGCGTGATACAGTGGATTTAGCGTATTATATTGGAGTCGAATACCCGTGAAATAAATAAATATTTTATTGCTTTCTCATTCTCTCGCAGGGTAAATCCTAAAGATGTATGTGTTTGTCTCTTTTTAGAATCGCTCTTTTCCGTTTCATCGAGTTTCAAAACACAACGGTGCTAAAGAAGTTTTCACTTCAAAAATTATTATATTACATATATGTGCACTATACAACTATCCGTACAGGTAGTTTGATTCAAATAAGTTTTAATTTATGTTAAGACCACGAAATAAATCAATTTGAAAACTCAAAATTTTACGATTTACTCGGTAGGTACATGAAATTTGGAATTGTGGCGGTCTTGTTCTAGAGGTGACTTGACAAAATGATTAAAATGACAGTGATCACGCAAAATTTCTAGGCAGTTATCAAATGTTTCTTGTAGAAATTTCCTGATTACACAATGAAGAATGCAAGGTATGCATGATTCAAACTCTAAGAAGTCGGTGGAATTAGATGACTTGTGCAGAATACAGGGGCCGAGGTCGACCAAGGAAAACCAAGAATACATTCACAGGAATCTCAAGGTCAAGGTTGGCACTACCAAAAGTATAACCAACTAATATACATTTTAATAAGCACTAACGGAAACTTTTTATTGAAGAAACGTGACAAATGGAATTGTAATTATTCCATTCGTCACATTTCTAATTCTGAAATTATTTTACATAGTTGCAGGATAATCGTCAATTTTCCACTGTAACGAAGACATTCTTATGGGCAATTCATTCGTACGATCAATTCCTGAAATTATTTGTTGCTGCAATTGAAAATCAAAAAAGCCATCGTAGACCAAAATTTCATTAAAGTTTTTTTCTCCAAATAATGTCAGGAATCACTGATCAAATAAGTACTTCCCTTAATACCTTATAGCCTTATATAATATGTATATGTATTAAGTAGTCTCCTCGACACGAAAAACTATTTAAATTTTTATGAGTAAAAGTTTATCATTGCTTCATGATTAGTACAACTTATTGCCCATTATTACATGTTAAAGATTTATAACAATATTTAAAAATTCCGAAATTTTACTCGGAAATCGTTAAGGACATTGGTAATATAGTTGGTCTGTAAGTGGCTTCACCACAGTTTGATAATGCCTTCGGAAGGCGAAATAGCTATTGCGAGTAATAATAATTACAATTTTTATTTTTATTTTTATTAGTATCTATAGCAAAATTTGTACATAATGTATTTATAAATTATATTATATTCAGGTATTATAAAGTACATTAATTTTTTTGGGTATTATAAAGGACATGTTTTTTTTTCACAGTCCTCCTCACTAGGGTTTCCTGTTCTGAGGCGGCCTGTAGTTTTTCCACATTTGTATTTAGTATCCAGTTGTCTTTACATGGTTTTCAGTATGTTTAATAGTTCATTTTCACTTTGTTCTCTCAACCATATTTTTACTTTTGTTATAAATTTATTTATTTCTGTTATTTTTTTTGTTTGAGTTAGTAGAGCGTTGTATAGTTTTGTCGCATTGAATTTCATATTTCTTTGTCCAATGCAGCACTTGTTTATGAACAAACGGTTTTTTTATAAATTAAATAATTATGCAATTAAATATAAATAACCTAATTTTGGTTTACGTGTGTAACGCGTGTCAGTATTCCGTTATCTGGGTCATGAAAAATTTTATGTGGGGACTGGATCTGGTTTAGGACTTTTATTTTTATTTAATCTTTCCCAATTCGATGCAGTTTGGTCATGTGCCAATCCTACGTTTTCATAATTTCTTTGCGCTTGGTGTGGTTTCAGTCCCTTTTTTGCCTTTTTAGCATACGACGTAAAAATCTCCAAGTAACTTCAAAATGGTTTTGAAAAACGTATCCCCCAAGACCCGACATTATTTCTCCGGGTGTGTAGAACGAACGTTGCATGTAAAGTGGAGTGATCTGAATAAGTGCTTATTCTAGTGAATAATTTAACATGAATACCTATACCATTCATCTTGATCAGTAGAGTTAAAGCATTATGGAATTATTCAATTATACAAACAATCATGCATATATGTAAAGGGATAAATCATTTTCATTTTTCTTCCATTTCATTCATTGTCGATAAGCGTTTCAAATAAATCAATTTTAAACGGTTGGGAAATGGTCGATTTGAAGACCTTTTTCAGGCAGAATTTTAAATAAACTGTTTTTCGAAAAACGTTGTTGCGACACGATGGTAAGAGTTCACGAACTCAGTTTCATTATTTAAATTTATGTTTTGAGAACACGTTCCAAGATTTAAGTATTTTATTCATTCTTTTTTATCTGACTTGTTTTCATTATTGTGCATTTAATTTATTATTTTTCCAGTTCTCTCTCATATTGGAGGCTGGATATTTATTTATCAGTTTTATTTATCAGAACTGCCTCAGCAACAACATTTTGTGTTTGTTTAGTTATAAATTGAAGATGTCCAATAACTCTGTATAATTATTTCCCTCCAATAGTATTCTGGGCAAAGAAGAATACTATGGTTGTTACTCCTGTAATTTCTGCACGAAATAAATCACGTAGACGTAGAATATTCCGAAAACTTAAAACGCAAGCAACCTGGACTATCGACTCATTAGGTAAAATTTTATTTAGAAATACTAAGTAAGTGACAATCATTCTGACTGACAAATTAAGCATTTTAATATTATTTAAAAGATTGTTGAAGTTCAACAAAATTGTCGATATATCCATCTTAAAACATAGAAAATGTAAGAATTCATTTTATGCTCAAAATTTAAACTACTGTTTTGATTATTTTTAGATCTAAAATTGCAAAATATGTGACGTCACACTAGGGGGGAGGGGGTCTCACAAATGTGACGATTTGAGACAGGGACGGGGGGAGGGTAAAAAAATCATGAAATTCGTGTGACCTAATTTATGGATGGGCCCCATCGTAAATGAATATTATAATGTGGATTCCAGACAGGAGAATTATACTCAAGTTGATGTATTCATCAAGTTGATCAATGCAACATTTAACCTGCATTCTGCATCCTGGACAACTCGGCACAATTACCTTTTACCAGTTATTCAAGTTTCGAAATCTGGAGGTGCCTACTGTTTCGCTTTTTCTCTCTTCTTTCAGCAATATTCCTTTGGATCAACAGTTGGGTGAGCAATAAATCATAATATACACATAGAGAAATGTATATATATCAATGAATATACTGTATTATTTTATTTAGCCACTCGAACTTTGGCTACCCAAATGTAGTGTTACGATACGCCCCTGAAGCGAGTAGATACCTAGAGCACAGAACGCAGCAAGTCCACACAACAAATCCTCTCTCCCCCCTGTTTCCTGTTTCCCGCTTCTCTCCCCGCTTGCCCTGCCACTCGCGCAGTCCGCTGCACTCACAGAGAAGATTTGAGCGCCCTTGCGAACGGACGTACGCGGCCCGCTTTCGGGCGAGCAGTCCAAATTCAATGTGGCCGCGATGTATTATTGAAATACCTACGAGTAGAGTCGGCCTTGGCCGCGCTAATAGTTCGGTCTATTTAGACTACGAAAGTGCCTGATGGAACTACCACATGAGACGAGGATCCTGCTAATCCACATGTAAGCTGTATCTTGATTTCCTCTTTTAAATGTGTCCGTAATCAGTGAAATGTAGGGCCCCGCGAAAATCACCACTCGGAGAGTTTCGTTTTTAGAGAGAGACAGTGAGAGTTAAACACTTTAGCTAGGTTTGTGTAATTTGCATTTCTTGTATTGAATTGTACTGTAGAAACCTATGTACTGTGTTTGAGTTTACAATACATGTCTTAATGATTTAACTTTGTTATTATTCTGCTACGGCAGGAGGATTGTTGACCAGTGTGTATCCCGTGGGACGCCGGAAGGTAGAGAGAAATTCCATAGCTTTGAGCGGCTCACCCCCTGAATAGAGAGTACCATTGTCCCGCTGAGAGCTAGCCTGGGACGTGTTGGGCCTGGTGTTGGTTTGGTAGCCGACATCGGGGTACCCTAACAGTAGTTACGTGATTTTTAAAAACACATGCATTATAAATTTTATTTTTATAAAACTTAAAAAAGCCGATCCGAGGAATCGAATGATTGACAAATCTGAAATGATTGTACCCGAATGAATTTGTTCGATGTACCACATTTGAGTAACAATAATGTTTTATTGGGTACAACCGGCTAGTTACCATTGTGTACCTGCACAACAACAAATTAAATACAGATTTAATGTTTGTTGGTTTTTGGAAGGTTTGGCGAAGATTAATGCTAAATCAGTATTTTGGATCTATACTACGAATCGTTTTACATTATAAAACCAAAAAATATGCCTTGGATAAATTGGAACCTTTTTTTACCATTTCCATTGAGTGGAATTAAAATAAAATTGTTAATTACTGTAGAAAAAATATAAGCGCAAACTACTAAAAAATGCATTTTTTCATTAGAAATCTATGAACACACATAAAAACAACTTAAAAAAATACTGTTTTATGTCTAAAATTATCTGTGACAGTTTCCGTTGATGAACTTTTATTCTTTCTTGTGAAATTTTTCACAAAATAAATTAAAAACACTTTTACGCTCGAAATCGTGACCTCTAGACTCTGATGCTTGCCTAGCGATTTTTATGCATATTATTATTGAGAGTAAATTGGCCAAGGCCTGTGGCTTCATCAAACTATCTACCTTGATTAGATGTCATAGATAAAGAACCGATTAGTAAAATACCTTACATCCGTAGTAATTTTCTTCAATCAGATGGATGGTTCTCGAAAATATCTTATCACACTCCCGCAATAAGTAGTAGGTACCTTATTTAAGAAAATACTATTTTCGGATTACATTGAACCACTGCTACTCTTCATAGAAAAATCACAATTGAGGTGGCTTGGGCATGTACTAAGAATGTCTGATGACCGAATTCCGAGGAAGATACTGAGTGCTATTCCAGAGGGAAGACGTCCAGTGGGCCGCCCCAGACACAGCTGGGCGAGGCAACTCCAGAAACTGTGTGAGGAGAGGATGGGTCTACCATGGACAGAGGCCGAACAATCAGCACAAGACAGGGACTTATGGAGGAGCCTTGTCGATGCAATGGGTACCCGACCCGAATAGGATAAGGGGAAGAAGATGTATGTATGTATGTACTATTTTCGGATACAATCGTGTCTGGTAGACACTGTTGTTCCAAACAAAGCGCATTATTGGGCTATTCTCGAAAGAAGTTTCTTATCTCTGGCATTTTAAGTGCAGAACAGGACAAGAAATATATTGTTCTACTTTTTTTCATTTTTTATTTTATTTATTTATCTATATGTTTACATCAGGTTTTTCGGTGCTGTGTCGAGACAGGCGTAGAGTTACATAAATGAATATCGTATATAAGAATATTTAAGAATATCATATGAACATACATATTAATTTGAATACAATTAAAACAGAAAGATAATTGTAAGTGTGGGTAAATCCCATAAAGAGAGTAAAGTTATTATCATTATTTTGTCCATCCGAAGAACGTAATCAAATCCACGAGTCAAGTCTAAATTATTTTATGAACGCTCAGGTACATCGCATGAAAAACGTTCAGCAAAAATAACTACTGCCCCACCTTCCTCTACCCCATCTCCTTGTCAAAGTTGTTGTTCTCATAAAATGAATGTACTATCTACAAATTTAAATAGGTTTACATGGTGTTCGGAAACTTGTAGAACATGCGGGAAACTGATGAATCTAACCCACAAAAATAATTTTGAAGTCAAACTTCTATAGTCCCGCTGTGATTTGAATTTCGGATGAAACTGAAATGACGATTACTGCACCTGCGACGCGTCAACTTCGCTCATTGGCCGCTTGATTATGATGTCACTTTTAAAGGCTCTTATTGGTTGAGCATGAAACGGAAATTACGCTAGGTCTGCGCTCATTGGTCGCTTTGATTATGACCTCACTTTTCAAGTATTGGTTGAGATTGTTTTAGTGGAGTTTCGCTTCTACCGCGTGTAAACTGCACACGTTTTTTTTATTGATCCGAGAGTTTTTAACCATAATTTTTTGAAGTAAAAACTTCTTTAGCATCGTTGTAATTTGAAACTCGATGAAACGAAAAATAGCGACACTAAAAAGAGACAAACACATACATATATAGAATTTAGCCTCCGAGAGAATGATATAGACTGGTCTCCTTTTTTGCGGTGCTTCGTAGCCTCCCCTTTTTTTCTACTTTAGTTTACTGAAGGTTTCACTTCTACCTCGTCTGAACTGCACACTCTGTTTTTTTTTCTTCTTTTTCCATTGCTTTGGCTGTTATAGGGTTAAAATTAAGCTGCTGATATTAACGCCTAGGGATCGATTTATTTTCGACACTGTGTTAAGTAAAACAAAGAATAAAGCAGGGGAGTAGAATATCATTTGACGGCCGGCGTAGTCCAGCGGCAAGGCTCTTGAATCGCACTTCAAAGGTCGCGGGATCGAATCCCGGCGTGGCAAATAAATTTTATTTGATTAATTTGGGTTATTTCACAATTTATTAATTTAAAATAAAATATAGTATATTTGCGGCACGTTCCAGGGTGGAAGATACTTTCAATGTCGCCTTAGTGTAAGACCACCATTCAGAAATTAAATATTCCTTGAAATGGCTTTAGCCGTGTTTGGTGACCAGATTTGAATAGCCAGGTACATTCCTACCTTCCTCCTCCGTATCTCCTTCCCCTCCCCACTACCTTCAGGCTCACAACATCATTAATCATTATGGAGGTGCCCTACTGAATTTTAAATAGTGTCAGAGAAAGAAAAACATTATCGGGTTACGAATAATCTCACAATAATTTTAAAATCTCCTACTATCACCATAATAAGCGAAAAATGTTTCTTGTGTCGCGATGGAGGACTTATTCAGCCAAGGAATTGATCTCAAGACGCCTGAATAGAACCCAGATGCGACGCAAAATCGTCCACTGTCAATATTTGCAATTCAAAAGTTTTGACGATGACACTGTACGCTTGTAATAAAAAGCAATTCTTTGAAAAGGCCGGAAATGCAGTTATTTTGTCTGACCATACAGGCGTCATTGTTATTTATGTTATCACACTACCTTTATTTTTTATGTTGCCCTTGGACAATCAATTGTTTTTATGTTGCATTTCTAGAAGTGGCCGATACAGTAAATAACTGCCACGTGATTAATATGATTACAATGGCCTCTATTTTAAAGGTGACCTTCATATAAGAAAATAATGCAATACTTCGATTTGCGTACAAAACATTCTTAAAGAAATAACAGTGATTAAGGTTAACAATAAAATATTAATGGAGTGTTGATATTCAATTATTATTAAATAAATTGAATAATTAATACAATAATTTATTTGATGTTTCAGACGGAGGTAGTACGAATAATGAAATTTACTTTTTACATTTACGATTTTACAATGTCATCAAATCTACGTTTTTCTAACATTATACAAGTGTGCACATGGAGGGACGGATCACATTTAGAAAGATAAATATTCTGATCAAATCCAATGTAGGTACCATTGTCCAGCCCATTATAAAATTTTGCTCTTGCTTTCCAAATACGTTTATTAAAGAACAAATAATAAATTATTTTAAAAATATATCCCAGGTTTAGATGATGGCTTCATGTGTTTCAAAATTATGTCCTCTGCATGCAAACTGTATGTAAAATTCTCTAAATAAACAGTGTTAATCTCAAGTGACCTTTCAGGTAAGTATGGTCCTGTATGTTTTTGTACAACGTATAAATGAATAAAACAAGTGTGCAGTTCACACGCAGTAGAAGTCAAACCTTCAGAAAACTAAAGTAGACGAGATTGAGGAGAGCACCACGTGTGTTTTTGTCTCTTTTTAGTTTCGCTTTTTCGTTTCATCTAGTTTCAAATCACAACGGTGCTAAATAAGTTTTCACCACATAATATATGATGCAAATGTACATTTTATTCAGCATCGCGTTCATTGGTCAAATGCATTGTACATAATATAGTTTTGTATCAGTGATCGAAGAACCAGTGTATGCAATATTTTGGCCTTAAGTTGTTATAATGGTTTTGTCTAGTCTGTAGTTAAAAGTAATATTGTAGAAATATATTATAAATTATAGCGCCCTTGATGTGATTTTCATAAAAACGGCGCTGTATAAATCATCCAAATATTATTATTTACATTCTAGTTTGTTAATATTTTACGGTGCCTTCTATATCATAATACAATGTTAGTTAAAGTTTTTAATTAAAATAATTCATGTTGTAAGTTGTAATAATTACAATATGTTCATTAAACAACTAAATCTGCATTTCCGTTTAAATTAAAATTTCATAGAGTCCTAAATTCTCCAGTCTCTTAAAATACATATTTTGATATTATCAACTCCACTTTTGCCACTAATCTTTTAAAATGTAATACTTATAGTGATGGGGTAGCAATGCAATGTCCAGTGTTTTAAATATAATAACTTCCGCGTGCAAAGCCGTATCTTCTCCAAGCACAAACTTTCTCATTAAAGTGTTTATCGGAAGTGACCTGCAGGTAAGTATGTTTCTGTATCCATATCCGTAAATATTAAAATTAGATAGAACCTAAGAATTATGAATAAATTGTACAGCGCCCTTGAGGTGATTTTTCACAAAAACGGCGCTCTATAAATTATCCAATTTTATTATTATTCATCGGTACAATACATACGGTAGTGTAAAACGTAAGGAAAGTTTTTAAAACCATTTGCCATTTGAGTGAATATAAAGATAAATTCTCAGAACTTACCGTTTCTTTCGATATCTCGTTTTGTTAGTGGGAGAGGTTTAAATAGAGTTCTCAGCGGTACGCCTTCATATCACTATCTGTAGGTAATTTAGTCTATTAAATCAAAGAGTGTAGTTTGAGATATCAGCGTTTGAAGTTGTGAATTTCTTTATCATTTTCAATTTATTGTTTCACATTTTTTTGTATATCACAGGTATTTGGGTTGTTTCACACTCGAAAAATGTTAAATTAATGGGTTTTGTATTATTTCTTTTGAATTGAAAACTTCTTTAGCAACGTTGTGATTTGAAACTTGATGAAACGAAAAATAGCGACACAAAAAAGAGACAAACACTTACATCTACAGGATTTAGCCTGCGAGAAAATGAGATAGTATGATCGGTTTCCTCTTTGTGCAGTGCTTCGTAGCCACCCCACCCTTGCCTACTTTAGTTTTCTGAAGGTTTCACTTCTACTGCCTGGGAATTTTTGTTTTTGACTTAATTCACTGCAGTATTAAAATATACATATTTTTTAAATTTCGGAATGCTACAAAAATGATTCAGATTAATTCGGTAATGCTTTAAAAATATTAAATTTGGTACTGTTATGTTGCGATAAGTGTACGAACTTTGCATGAGTTCAAAACTTTAGTTTGTCAAATATAAAAATAAATCATATTATATCATAATAATGCTGTCAATCCATAGACATATAAATGTGTTAAGCTTTTTTTAATAATAGCTCCAAACAGACACAGGAGACCCTGAGGTAAAAAAATCCTCAGGGACTTTGTCATCTTTGGGGATGCTGAGTGGATGGATTTTTTAGAGAAAAGAAGGAGAGAAAGTTCTGGGAAGGAAAAGGGTATGAGGGGTGCGTAGGAATCTGGGGGTCAATGTGTCCAGGAATGACGGGCGTATGAATCGATCCCTCCCACTGCGGTGCAAGGCGATGGGTCGAGAGTCCGGCTGAAGTGGTCTAGGTTAGGTCTCCCTCAACCAGTCTCTCCCGATCCTTCTTATAATATTTTAAAAATACTTTACTGAAGTAACTACACGATACATTTCCAATGTTATTTGAAAAACTACGTTTGATATAAATAAAACGTTTAAAACTGAATTATGAATTAAAAAAAACGATAATTTTTGACTTAATACACTAAAGTAACTAAAGTACTCATGGCGCGATATCACAGTGACTTTACAGTACAACCATAGACATACAAATAACTAGACGAGAACTTACAGATGAGGGGTAAAAACCAACTATGGCGGGGCGAAGAGAGGAAAGAGACTTGTGATTCGCCAAGTCTTCTTCATTGTCTAAGTATGTGTTTCATAAGTGGCCTCCTCACCATGCGATTTCTAGTCACTTCTTGCTGTGCTGCAGGCTGTACAGCAGATTGACGGTTGCCACTACACCATTCAATTTGCAGAAAGGTCTTAGTTTTTGCGCTGTGCAGACGTGTTCGGAGCGCCCGCGCTGTGCGCAAACGTGTCATGGCTCCGTCACATCGATCAATACTTTCGAAATTTCAACGTATTGGACTAGCGTTGGCTTTATTGACAACAGAAATTAATAATCCGATTCGTAAAAGAAATTATTGAGCAAAAAATGATATATTTTTTTATTCAAAACAAAAATATTTGTGTTTTTCGATCACATGACGCTACTGATCCCATCACGATGGGATGGGTTTGAGTAAACTAGCGCTGTCTCGTTTGCTTAAAGTACCGCTAGAACGAGACGCAACGCTTGTCAAATGACCGCTAGGCCATAAACGCGTTCTCTATTGAATTATCAGTTGCGGCGTGTGATGGAATAATATTTTAAATGTTTTAATGAAAACACAAAATGATTTTAAATTTTTTTACTCCAAATAATCTCGGGAAAAAGTACTTAAGTACTATAAAGTACTTTAACTTTAGTAATCTGAAAGAATGTTGCCTATTGCATGCTGATGATGCGGTGCTGATATCTAACAGTATGGAAGATCTACAGTCTACAGTCTCTCGTGTCCAGGATGAACGAAGTATGCATGAAGAATGAGTTAATAATTTTATTTTATTTGGAAAATCAACAGTTTAAAAAAATAATGTTTGATGAAATACATACGTATAAAAATTTTACCAATAACAGGTTTTCACTGATTTATATTAAATTATTAAGTGAGTAGGTATAAAGAAAAATAGTTAAATTAGGTTATGTGGATGGGATGGTGAAAGGGAGGGGAAAGGGATGGATTAATTCTGTGTAAATAGTAGTATGTATTTTTAAATGTTATTTATTCATTTTAGATTTGAAAATGTTAGGTACTGTGTTAAATAAGTCGAATTCACTGTATGTCATGTTAAAGATGAGTGAAGCGCGGTGAATGATTGTATTTTGTTTAGAGTTAATGTTGCATTGAGGAATGTATAATGCGTGGATTTGTCTGGTTTGTCTGATAGGCACACTTAGTTAAATTCTTTCTAGTAATTCACTCTTAGTTAATTAAATAGCTACCTCTATGGTAGATATAATAGAGGTAGCAATTTTTCGTAGAAATAGTACGTCTGCCAAATTTCTTCCACTTTCAAAAGACGATATCGTGAATGAAAGTAAGTCTAAAGTCATGGTATATGAAAGAGAGAGTACGAAAACAATGTGCAACATAGTTGTAAATGATGAATACTTGAAGCAGGTGGATGAGTTCTTTTATTTGGGAAGTAAGTTTACGAGAGATGGAATGGCTGATAGAGATATTGAAAGAAGGATGAATGCTGTTAACTCTATTAATGGAGGACTGAACGCCGTTGGCACCAACAAAAAACTGTCCATAATGGAGTGCTGGTACCTACCCTGATGTATGTCAATGAGGCATGGAACTGGCAGAGGAAGGATGAAAGTAGACTGAATGCTGTAGAAATGAGATCCCTAAGGCCTTTATGTGTGGTAAAACCATGTATGATCGTGTGAGAAACGCGGAGATCCGCAAAAAATGCAAGGCTGATGTAAGCGTAATGAGTAAGATCGAATTTGTGGTAAAACCATGTACGATCGTGTGAGAAACGTGGAGATACGCAAAGAATGCAAGGCTGATGTAAGTGTGATGTGTAAGGTTAAGAAAGGGACGCTCCGATGGTTTAGGCATGTAGAGCGAATGAACCAGGAAAGTAGTGTAAGTAGAATATATGACGCAAATGTGAATGGTAGAAGAAGTCGAGGACGCCCGAGAAAGACATGGCACGATCAAGTGAATCAGATACTTGATTCGGGCCATGTCAAGACCTAGAATAATAGAAGAGCATGTATGAAACGTTGTATGAATGTAAACGAGGCAAGGAATGTGTGCCAAGACCGAGTTGTTTGGCGGTCCGTCTTCGGAAACGGCGGCGTGATGGTTAGTTAGTTAGTTAAGCTGTTAATCGCTCGTTAAAATCTCTCGGGTACGTGCTTTTACACCCTGTATAATTTTCGAAATATAAAATTTTGATACGCAAAATAAAAAAGTTTTAAAAATTTCCCACTTTACGTCCTGGTATTTTTCTAACAAAAATTACCGATAAAGAAAAAAAAATAAAAACACGCATATTTTATTAGGCAAATTTATTATAAACATTATCAACCACTCACATCTTTGTCGTTTCTTGTAAAAATAAAATTAATTAAAAAATTCCCACAATTTCACAAATTTTTTTCAGATTTTGGTTGGAAACTTTAGTTTCATAAAGGTGTGTACGTTTTCTGTTATTTTGGGGTTAACTTTTAGATTCGAATATAAAACGTGTTGTTTTATCTTTCTAACACAGCACCGTTTAGATCATATTTATAATTATGGTAGTAAGGGAGACACAGCGATGAGACCTATATGAGTTGTTTCAAAAGCCGAACAAATTAGCCGGATTTTATATAAAAAAATAAAAACCCACACCTTCATATTTTATTATAAACGTTATTATCAACAACTCCACGGCTTTATTACCAATATCTCACCGCAAATAATTTTTGTCGGAAATATCCCACAAGCATCGAAGGTCCTTGTACAAGTCTTGTATAAATCAAAAATTCCTACCCAAACTTCTTTTTCCTCTTCAGGCGCGATGAGTAAAATAATAATATTTACTTCGTACAAGGCGCTGTCAAGGACCGCGCGAAACGCTCTCCGACGAGAGAGAAATGAAGAAATGACGTGTCCTAACAAGTCAAGTTGAGGGCGGACCTTCAGCGGCTGCAACAACAGCGAATTCGCAGCAGGTAAATAATAATACGGCTGGTGAATAATAACAATACCGAAGGCGTTCCGCCCACTAACGGCCCAATTTTAAGGAGTGGGGGGGCCCGGCAGAAGGGAAATAATAATACGGTTGGTGAATAATAACAATACGGCTGGCGGTTTTGACTACAGACCATGCGATTTTTAGTCAGTTCTGCGGCAGAACGTGCTGCGGCAGCATCGTGTGGAGACCCCTATAGACATACAGCGTCCGCGCGTAAAATGTACGACGAGAGCACGACATTGGTCCGGACACGCCCAGCCGGTTCCGAAAAATGGTTCCAATGGGAGGGGGAAATGACACGTTTTTTAACACGTAAGGGCATGTCCATATATTTTGTACGTCCGTGAGTACAACAAACAATATTACTCGACTCAGAGGAAAGGTTGCGGGTTGGAATTTCTTAGCAATGCAAAATTATATTGAAAAGGATTTTGATGTGCATATATGGGCCCCATCGGTCGCGTGGTACAAATACGGCTTTACATACGTCATAGGAAAATTAATCATAAATATCACGAAGGATGATTATATACCTGTAATTTTTTAATACATTACGTCATCAGAACAGTAGACATAGTAATTTCCACGCATCCACAATTTTTTTAAGACTCTCTGTTACAAACACTTTTCTTGAAAATGTGATCCTCTGTTTCAGACATTTTCTTAAATAAGTATCATGTTGTTGGCGCTATTTTTGGTACAGAACGGAGATGATTTTTAGGATTTAATCATTTTAAAAACCAATCTAGTTTTCTTTTTCGAATTTTGAACAAATTTTTATTTTTCTTTTAAAAACGTGTAAAAAAATTATTGTATTATTAGATATACAAAATTTATTGACTTGGCTTTTCAAATTTGTGTTGAAATACCACTTTGTTGAGTTGTCATGGAACTGCTCGCTACAGCATAACACGAATGCAATAAAACAATTTAATCTATATTTATATAAATGAATCTGTTTCCCATGGTCACGCTATAACTTCAGAACGACTTTACCTATTTCTTCATCTTTTTTTAAAGTTTTCTAATACTTTGTAGAAGGTTCTTACGGAAAGAAAAATTAAGAAAATTGCTCAGAAAATTGGATAATTTCAGAAAAATTAACCACTATTTAAATTTCGCATGTTTTACAGTTCGCGCGTTTGATGAATGTGAACTTAGCAGGCAGCTGTTTTTTTTGTAACAAAAGAATTGTCTATGGATTTTTTTAAATAAAAATATTGAAAATGAATACATATTTGTAATATAAGAAAAATGAAAATTTGAATAAAAAAATTGTAATAGGTGGCACGCGAGCTGTTTGAAAACTGAATGTACTGGGACTGAATGTATGGAACGCGGGAGGGGAGTTGGCAGGACGGGGGAGCGGGAGAGGGAAGAGGGAAGGCGGGGAAGGTGGAACGGGGCACGGGGACGCACGCGAAAGGACATACAGGGAGAAACAATTTATTTTCTTGAATATGGCATTGCAACGCATGCCGGGAACCAGCTAGTATTTACATAAAAATGTTAATGTGATATAAATTCCTACAGTACATTCTTATAATAAATTCTGCCATTATAATTAAAAAACAGTTTCCGCCGGGTAATAAATAATCATGTGAACGTTTAATACAGGTATGTTAGGCATTTTTTATCTACGCAATAATATTCTACCATTGTTTTTTATTATTAATTTTGTCGTAAGTACCGCATAAAAGTGATCCTTATACCAGGGTGATTCTGAGATTATTTTCCACTCTGCAACGTGCCACAAATATTGCATATATTATTTTTAATTAATTATTTATGAAATAACACAAATATCAAATAAAATTTATTGGCGCACGCCGGGGATTAAAACCCGTGACCTTTGGATTGCTTGTCAAGAGTCTTACCCTTCGACCACAGAGGCTGTCAAAATATATAGGCCTTAAATATATATGTTCTAAAAAAATATTTTACTGGAAATCTTAACATTAATGTCTTAAATCTTTTCAAATCCGGACAAGCCAGACAAGATTTTACAAGACGATCATTTTTATTCTATACTAGCTTTTATCCGGCAATATATGCCATTCAAAGAAATAAATTGATTCTCCCTGCAAGTCCTTTCCCGTGCGTCCCCGTTCCCTTCCACCTTCCCCGCCTTCCCCCTCCCTCTCCGCGAACCCCACCTCCCCCGTTCCCCTTCCCCCTACTTTTCCTTCCTACCGCTAAAATATATGAAATACACACATTTTCATTTATACAAATTTCATAACGCCAGAGCTTACCATTATAATATTATATAACGAGTCGTCGAAACGACCCGTTCTCAAGGAACAAATGTCAACCGTGCACAAATGATAGGCGCGCGTTTGGCGGGTTTCCCAGTGCATGCACCGGTTCCGAAGGAATCAATGACGCTAGTTCTTCGGAGCATCTTCCATTGAGATACCTTTTGAACTAGGAAAGCATTCCCACCCGACGCCTGTGCTCTAAAGATTGCAATCCCTTTTTTAAAGATAGGACAATATATCAAACGGACCGCCCGTTTCTGCACAGAGTCGAGGGTTTTTTCAGGTATTTTGGGGCTCCAGACCAAAGATAGCTGCCAAATTCAAAGGTGTAGCGTACTTGCGATTTGCACAGGGTTAGCAGTTGTGTTGTTGTGTACCCACTGTAAAAGTATCTGCGGGCCCTGTACCTGTACACGCCCGGCTTCTGAGAAGCTAACAAAAAGAAGAAGACGGAGAGATATGTAATTACGAACGTTGCGCTAATATTTAAAACGATAAAATTGAAGCGAAAATCGTGAAAATATTTAATAAAACACTTCTCGTTTAAAAAAGAAAAAAAATCTGTTGGGGGCTGAATAAACAGCATTTAAAGAAACACATATAACTTGTAAAATAACTGAAACAAACGTGTTTATAATAATTTTCGGAGCATCCTTTACGATTTTTTTTCTATCGAGGGAATTTCATATAATTTGCGTTTCGGCGTGGGGAACGTATAGATATTATCTTAAAAATAATACGTATGTTTTTTAAAAGCTTTAAAACTTCAAATGTTTAAGGGAGATATGTAAGAAATCTGTAGAAATTCGTGTAGCGGCGGCTACTATGGAGCCCGCCTACCCGAGCTGGTCACTTAGAGTTACATCAAGCATATCACTGGAAGGTCTGTTTGGAAGATTTCTTCAGCTGAAGGAGACTAGATTTTCAGTATAATAATTACTTTAGTTAATTAGATAATTGTGGATGAGAGAAAAATAGCTTAGTTTCATCACCATCATATTGTTTATTGTATCTCCATAAATCGTTATTTCAAGACGGATGCAAATAGTTCAATAATATAATCAACCTAATATCCCTTTGCATGACGGTAAGAAGAAAAACGGTAAATAAAAGGTAAATTGGATGGCAATTATTGATAGGTACTCGTTGGATGATCACGCGGATGATCTGCAAGCATGATTAACAATGATCATTGAATGATTACTCATTGGTAGTCAATAACAAAATTACTTACTGGTTACTGATTATGGACTTGTGAGGTGATCGTGCAATCTTTAGTCAATTATTTTCCGACATTTTACCTGGTATTGAGTCTTTAATTCTAGATTTGTAAATACATAATGTAGGTAGGTATTATAAATTTTCATACACATCTTAGAAATACGTTTCTTCATAACTTGCTTTAATACACGCCAAGGAGAAATATTATTAAAATGCAAACAGTAACAAACCATACAATTTTTATGCAGATTTTCAAGCGTATATTAATTACTTCTTTGTTCACGAATACTTTCTCATTCCCGCATCGCTTCATTGAATGCGCGCGGACAATTCGTTTCCATTTTCAAAGGATTCGTTCTATGAAATAGATCACAGAAAATTTACCATTTCAAACATATTTGCATATTATTTTAATGCATTAAAATCAATTTTTCAAAGATGTTCAAATATTCAACATTATTTGTCTTGAAATAACGATTTATTAAGATACAATAAACAATACGATAATGATGAAACTAAGCTACTTTTCTCTCGTGCATAAATATCCAATTAACTGAACAATTATAATAGGTTATCATGTTTACTATAATAAATTACTTATACAACGGTTCTTTAACAACAAAATATTCTATTTTTTCTGCGATGAGCTGTAACAATTTAACGAGGTAAATCGTTTTGTAATAACGTGCATCGATATCCCAATTAAAGTATTTTTTTTCTTCTTTTTATTCCATTCAAATAATAATATAAAGAGGATAGCGGCGGTAAGAGGTACCTATTTACATATCTGCAATAATAAAATGTGCATTGAAGTATCCTGTGTAGCGTTATCTACCCATCGATAAAGGTTGGTTTGAACCAGGCTAGTAATTTATTCGAGTGACGAGTGACGAGTAACTATTTATTTATTTTATTACATTAAATCCACAGGAGGCTCTGAGGAAGAAAACCCTCTGGACCTATGTCATATTTGGAGATGCTGTGTGGAGGGTCTTTTTATGGAAAGGTAGGAGAAGAAGTTCTAAATAGTTTGGCTGGAGAGGTCAAAAGGTCTCCCTCAACCCGTCTCTCCCGATCCGGCCCACTACGCTGTAGGTGCCAAGACCTAGACAAACCTCCAAGACCTAGACAAACCATGAATCCGGGAAACCCTGCTAAATCACCTAACGTAGCGAAACACTTGGAGCGACCTATGGCAATGGTGTTGGTTATCCAATAAATGGTTCCCTGGACGGCGGTACTCATATCCGATTCCCAAATTGAAACTTGCCTATCAACTGACCAAAAACTGTTAATAAAATAAAATAAAATATGGATTAACTATTATCAATAGTTAATCCATATTTAAAGAGACAAATTAGGAGCTACAAATTCTATTCTCAACGAAACAGCATTAGAAGATCCTAAAGAACAAAAGTGTTGGGGAGAGCTACTCGCCCGAAAAAATAACTACTCGACTAAATTTATGTGGTTCGGACACGTTTAGCTACTAAATTACTCGCCACTCGACTAAATTACTAGCCTAGTCCGCACAAGCCTTAAGCGTGCAATGAGGTACCTACTTGTTTGCTGGTACGTTTTTATACGTTTATGTTGAATTTGACCTTTAAAAGGTCAAGAATAATAACCGACCTTTTGTACCTCCTCAGGTACAAAATCTAATGTACCTAGTTATTTGTAAGTAGTTTTTTCATTTGTCATCATTCATCATTATACATATGTAAATTGATGGCACTGGGCACTGGGCACTGGACACTGGGCATTGGGCACTGGGCAACAGGGCACTGGGGCCAGTACCCAGTTGACCAGCCTAGTGGAATTTGTAAAACTTGGAATTGACGCTTTTCAAACCCTTACGCTATTGTTTGTGTTTCAATTTAAAATGAAACTATTTACTCAAATTTTCCAAATAACTTATAGCGACACCTCATAATGGTATCTGTGTATTCCAGAAAATTTCAAATGTCAACTGTCAACTCTTTGACCAGCAGCGTCATCAGCCATCGGAAGGAACCAAAGCGCATGCCAGATTCTAAGTGAGCGTGTTACACATGATTTGAGAATGATCAGACTAGGCAGAATTTAAAGCTAAACTTAAAACTCACCTTTTCTGTAAGTCCTATCCATAAAGTCAGAAACCCCTCACCTTCACAACCCCCAACATTGTAAATAACCAAATGTGTAAAAACTGTAAGAAACTAACAACTTGTATCTAAGCTTTTTGCTTTTAAGTTCATTTTATAAAAAATATCTTCAGTCCTAAAGAGTTCTAAAGTCTCAAGTATTTAAAAATAAATATCAACTCCACTTATCTTCTAATTCTAATAAATATGTAAAATCATGCAATGTCCAGTAATTTCAATGTCTGCGAGCAAAGTCATATCTCCTCCAAGCATAAACTTTCTAATAGAAGTGTGTTTATCGGAAGTAACCTGCCAGGTAAGTATGTTTTCATTAACTTTAATAAATATCAAAACTAGATCCTAGAAACTCATAATAAATTGTACAGCGCCCTTGAGGTGATTTTTCACGATAACTGCGCTTTACAAATTATCATATTACTATCACACATTCTGCTAACGTATCTTGGATAATGTGACACGAGGAAAATATATATTTATAGGCATAATATCCTTCAGTTGAGGACAACTTTTAAGAGTTCTACGAATTTTGGGGGACAGTTTTAGAAGGGGGGCACAATAAAATCCTCAACGAACGTTTCAACCATCGTCGATACGAGACTAAAGGTCATGAAAGTTCTCTGGATCGGTCAAGGGTGAATTTGAGGAATTAGCCATGACACATGATCTTATAATAGACAGACAAACGATATGTTGTTATCAATACACTATATTAGATCATTGGATGCATCAACTGGAAAGTACGGAAGTATTATTTGCTTCATCTCTTTTTTTCATTGTGATGTAAATAACAAATAGTTGAGTGGAAGCATATACTATAGAAATTATCGTGATAACGCAAGCGATATTCGACGCCGCGCCGCACAGTGATTCGTTTCATACATGCTAGACGCTAAAAACTCTTACACATGATTAAATTAATTGAGGTGTAGTCAACACTAATTTATGAAAATTAGTGTTAAAAATGATTCATATAAATTTTTTCCAATCGTTTTTTTTATTATTTTTTTTTATTATTATTTTTAAATAATGTGTTAATAGAGTATTTGAGGTTTATAATAAAACAATTATATGTAAAAAGTAAAAAAAAGTATATTTTGAGTGTAATAAATTGCTAAAATTACGATAAAAATGTAATACATGGCACAAATAAGGTTCCTGTAAAATGAAAAAATAATAATAATTAGTTGCACTATTTAAAAAAAAGGAAATTATCGTGTTATTTTGATATACTCTCTGAGATAAACTCTCGAGAAGTTAGAACTTTAATATTTTTTAAGCCAAAAAAAAACACAAAACTTATTTATTATTTAAAAAACAACAAAATTTTTTTACACTAGTATTAAGAAAAAACTTTAAAATACACCTTTTAAAGTAGCCTCCATTTTACAGAACCGAAAAAAAACACTTTTCAAACTTAGTACACAATTTTAAACGTCGAGCTGCGACGAGCGAATAAATTGCAAATGATAATTTCATAAAACATTTTTCGACTTTAGGCCTCTGGTATGAGTCAATGCTTGCACTAATCACCCCAATTAAGCATGCATTTATTATCCTGTCTATCTGGTAATGTCGCCATGACGTCATTGTTTGGGAATTCAAAAGTGACTTATTAGCGTATGAAACACTAGCTTGTATGAAACGAATCACTGTGCGCCGTTGCGGGTACCGAAAAAACATCAAGTAGGCTTCCGCTAGGTATTTACATGAGCTTTCGCGGCTAGGCGATATCTTTTCGCTTATTTTACGAAACAGGCGTTATCGCTATCAATTTTAACAAAAAGATGCTTTGGTCACCGGTCACGCTCGATTACAGTGTGTGAACTCATTCATGGAAGTCACGAACGTGACTGACCAGACGGGCGAAAATCGACAACATTTCGCTACCCATAGCAGAAGCAAAATCCGCCTACGTTTGAACGGTGAAAATATTGCATGCGTACTCGGTTTTCGCCACTCACAGCGGCAGCGAATATCGCCTATATGTGAACGGTTCCTTATCTGTCGTTGGGGCATTTATCAGGTCCAAAATGTCAAATTCCAGTAACCCAGTACGACATGACATAATTATGATTCACAAGTGGACGAGACGGACTTCTCGGAAAGACGTGGCATGATCACGTGAATTGCAACCGGAATAATGCAGGGAGAGTTAAGTACACCTTATGTATGTTGTATATTATGTGAGATAATAATTAGTGGTCAAATGAAGCAAAGTTAACAGTCCAAAGTAGAGTTATTTTGCCAATCCTGAAGTTTGGTAGTGGAAAGGCGAATGAAATGAGTGGTATGCATCACGAATGGATGGTAATTCCACATATGACCGAATTACTAAAATTACAAAGAGAAGATAAAAAAAATAATCCGAGGCAAAATAATTAACAAGGAACAGATGGGATGTTTACGAAACAAGGGATTTTTGCTAGGACAGGTAATAAAATAGTTGGTGAATGGTAAGTATAATTAATTAAAGAATTGTTGAGTTGAGATCTTTACAAGAGGAATTTCCGCGACCACAATATAATTATCCTAACTACGACAAATTACAAAAAATCATTTTCAGTTTCCTTGATAACACCCAAATTTATTTTATCATGAAATGAATTATTTTAAAACTCCTTGAACTTAATTTTTCTTTAAACTTTTATAAATAGTCCAATTTAATTCGGGAGCATGTATTTCTTGATTTCAAAATTTCTCTTCATCTCTCCGCAGACTTTCTTCGATGAGCCTACTGTTGAAATTATAAAAATTGTAATTTTTTTAGCACTATTTACCAATTTCAAACCTAAAATCGACTTAAAAAATACCTTTAACCCGTTTAATCGCATGAGACAACATTTGTCCTAGCTCACATAGGTCTCATAGAAATCCTTGTGTCTCCATGATCTAAACGGTATTGAAAAGAAAAAACAACACGCTTTATATTCCAATATAACAGTTAACAACAAAATAATAAAAATGAACATCTTTATGAAACCAAAATTTCCGACCGAAATTTGAAAAAAAATTTATTAAATTTTGTGAATATTTAAAAAAATATTTTTACATGAAATGACAAAAAAGTGAGTTGACAATAACGTTTATAATTTATTTATCTAAAAAAATATACTTAAGTGTTTTTTTTTTCGTTATCAGTAAATTTAGTTATAAAAACGTAGGCTGAGCCATTTAAAAAAATACATAATTATTTCTAATAATAAAATTTGAAAGCGTATTGCATCACCTTTCGTAAACGGTTGTTAGTTTTCGGATATGTTCACAAAATTTATTATTGCAATATTTAATATTCTATTTATTTGATTTTATTGTAAAGCGGAAATTTTTTACCTACTGACCAAATATGCCCGATTTTTGAAGGGCTAGAAAAGCGGAGGGCTCATTTTTGTGCTCATATATAGAAAAACAAGCTGTTTTATGAACGTAAATATTCTGAATTTGCAGGCATTTATGTATTGTTTACCTCCGTAGTCATCTTCACAGTACACAGGTGTACAATATATATATATATATTATATAGTATTGTTTGGTTTTTCAAAAAACTCACTTTTCGCTTGACGGGAAAATCGACCGCACCGCCCCTCGCGTTTCACCAACCTCAAGGTTCACTTTGGCTTGGCGACGCAAAAACGCCGCTGGCACGCCAAAACGACCTCTCCGGTCCTCGAGTTTCGCACACCTCAAGGTTCAATTTTGTTCGAAGGAAATTGTCCCAACGGCTGACACGCGAGAATGGACATTAGCGCTCGCTATTTTGGAACGCTTCAAAGTTCACAATCCTTCGAAGAGTCGATTATTTTCCAGCCACTAGCAGTTGTTTTTTTTTTGATAGGGGAAACATTTTTCATCGTTATCAATATGTTTGCCAAAACTTTACGGGAGACTTCTAGCGGTGCGGAATACAAGTATGGATTATTCACATTAGAAAAAATCAAATGTCTATCGAATACTGTTGTAGTTCTATTTTCATCCGTTCGAAATGGCAGCTTCGTCTGAATTTAAATAAATACGCTAGCTTCACGATTTTCACAAAAAAATAGACTAGACAGGAAACTCACATAAAATTGAACTGACACATTTTAAGAGCGAAAATCTTATATAAATTTGCGGCGAAAACTGGAACTACTCATTAAATCAACCAATTCGGCTCAGTTATAGTTCCCGCCGACAGGTTCGCATTAAAAAAAAAAACCACAAATTAGGCCTTAGTTTCGATGCAATGGAAAATACTAGAGAGAATGTTGAGACAGGTCAGTTATCCGAGATGTCAAAACAAAACGGATCTCTCAGCGGTTTGGGTTGTTGTTTTTCGGGAAACGGCATTGCAGCCGAAAAAACGATCCCCGGTTAGATGTTTTTGAAAAATTCGGTACCCGGCAATATAAGGCAACTTTTAACACCAAAATTTTGTGTCCTTTCCGTATAAAAAATTTCAGGGTCTCCAAAAACCTATAAAATTTTCCAAAAAAAACAAGAAAATACGTGTCCATAGATTCCCTTCAGTAGGGTGGATATTAACCGGCCAGTACAAATTATGTTATTAATTCAGGGTAGGTACCTACTTATCTCGGTAGTATTGCAAATATGATGAAAAAAGCAAAACCATTGCCGGAATTTTGTAAGGAGATGCGCCGGTACCTACCGGAATGGGTAGTTGGACAATTATTTAGGTTTTTGATGCAATTTAATTTACTAAGGTAATGTTGTTTCCACGATACTGAATAATTTAACAATTTTTTAAAGTTCATTTTCACTTTCTGTGTAAGTTCTGTTTTTTTATCAGTAAATGCCAGTTGCATCATAAAACTGAAATAATTACAGAACTTGAATAGAATTCGAACCGAACTCTTACAGAACGTTAAAATTGACTTGAAAAATTAAAAAAAATTTAATTTCGTTAAACAACCCAGCCTAAATATGAGTTTTTTTTACGTATGTATGCAAGTACCTATACTCAGAATATAAGTAGGTTCCTACCTGCACATAAACACTCGATATCATCCGACGATATTGCATACGTATTAGTTTTCTAATTTTACAATGAAATTACTCGAAGTTGAACGGAATATTTTTTAAAAGTATTAAATTCATATAGCGCTTTATTTTAAGCAGTAAAACTACTGGTGAGTTCTGGCATTATAAAATTTGTATGAAAATGTACGTACGCTCATAACTTCCGAAGGACTGCAACAAATTGAAAAATTCTTTTTTTGTTGTGTTCGTTATTGTTAGTACAAGGTTTGTATAAAATTACTGGTGAGTTCTGGCATTACGAAATTTGTAAAAAAAAAATTATAGATGGCGCGCGAGCTGTTTGAAAAATAAATGTACCGGGAATTAGTGTATTAATAATGCGGCAGGTGGGGGGGGGGGGTGGAAACAGGAAGGGGGGGAGGGGAACTCGGGAGGGGGTTTACGATACGGAGAAGCCTAGGAGTGAAGTGGGGGTGAGCTCTGGCAACACGAAATTACGCATTGCTCAACCGTTCATCCGATTGTGATGAAACTTTGGGGATATGATGTGTGCATTTCTACAATGGTGTTTATATACTAACGTATAGCAGGTTTTTGCTGCTAGGTCCTGCGGACGGCTTTATACATGGTTGTATGTTTAACCGCTAAGCGTTTCTAAACCATTCATCCGATTGCGATGAAAATTTGAGGATTTGATGTGTGCATGCCCACGACGGTTTCTGTATACAAAAGTGAGCTCTGGCATCATGAAATTACGCATTGCTAAACCATTCATCCGATTGCGATGAAACTTTGGGAATTTGATGTGTGCATGTCTACAATGGTGTTTATATACTAACGTATGGCAGGTTTTTGCTGCTAGGTCCTGCGGGCGGCTTTATACATAGTTGTATGTTTAACCGCTAAGCGTTGCTAAACCATTCATTCGATTGCGATGAAAATTTGAGGATTTGATGTGTGCATACCCACGACGGTTTCTGTATACAAAAGTGAGCTGTGGCATCATGAAATTACGCATTGCTAAACCATTCATCCGATTGCGATGAAACTTTGGGGATTTGATGTTTGCATGTCTACAATGGTGTTTATTTACTAACGTATGGCAGGTTTTTGCTGCTAGGTCCTGCGGGCGGCTTTAAACATAGTTGTGTGTTTAACCGCTAAGCGTTGCTAAACCATTCATCCGATTGCGATGAAAATTTGTAGATTTGATGTGTGCATGCTCACGACGGTTTCTGTATACAAAAGTGAGCTCTGGCATCATGAAATTACGCATTGCTAAACCGTTCATCCGATTGCGATGAAACTTTGGGGATTTGATGTGTGCATGCCTACAATGGTGTCTATATACTAACGGATGGCAGATTTTTGCTGCTAGGCCCTGTGGGCGGCTTTATATATATTTGTATGTTTAACCGTAGGTACCTACCCGCTTACTATGAATTTTTTTTCTGTTAGTTAGTAAGTCAAGTTAGTTTTAACCCGTTAGTTGCATTTGCAACAGGCATAAGCTAGTTATATAGTATTGTTTGGTTTTTCAAAAAACTCACTTTTCGCTTGACGGGAAAATCGACCGCACCGCCCCTCGCGTTTCACCAACCTCAAGGTTCACTTTGGCTTGGCGACGCAAAAACGCCGCTGGCACGCCAAAACGACCTCTCCGATCCTCGAGTTTCGCACACCTCAAGGTTTAATTTTGTTCGAAGGAAATTGTCCCGACGGCTGACACGCGAGAATGGACATTAGCGCTCGCTATTTTGGAACGCTTCAAAGTTCACAATCCTTCGAAGAGTCGATTATTTTCCAGCCACTAGCAGTTGTTTTTTTTTTGATAGGGGAAACATTTTTCATCGTTATCAATATGTTTGCCAAAACTTTACGGGAGACTTCTAGCGGTGCGGAATACAAGTATGGATTATTCACATTAGAAAAAATCAAATGTCTATCGAATACTGTTGTAGTTCTATTTTCATCCGTTCGAAATGGCAGCTTCGTCTGAATTTAAATAAATACGCTAGCTTCACGATTTTCACAAAAAAATAGACTAGACAGGAAACTCACATAAAATTGAACTGACACATTTTAAGAGCGAAAATTATATAAATTTGCGGCGAAAACTGGAACTACTCATTAAATCAACCAATTCGGCTCAGTTATAGTTCCCGCCGACAGGTTCGCATTAAAAAAAAAACCACAAATTAGGCCTTAGTTTCGATGCAATGGAAAATACTAGAGAGAATGTTGAGACAGGTCAGTTATCCGAGATGTCAAAACAAAACGG
Organism: Limnephilus lunatus; assembly: GCA_917563855.2. Lineage (NCBI taxonomy): Eukaryota > Metazoa > Arthropoda > Insecta > Trichoptera > Limnephilidae > Limnephilus > Limnephilus lunatus. The sequence continues at coordinate 27,513,080 of OU830594.1, read as the reverse complement.
ATCTCTCAGCGGTTTGGGTTGTTGTTTTTCGGGAAACGGCATTGCAGCCGAAAAAACGATCCCCGGTTAGATGTTTTTGAAAAATTCGGTACCCGGCAATATAAGGCAACTTTTAACACCAAAATTTTGTGAACGTTCCATGTAAAAAATTTCAGGGTCGCCGAAAAACCTATAAAATTTTCCAAAAAAAATAAGAAAATTGGTGTCCATAGATTCACTTCAGTAGGGTGGATATTTACCGGCCAGTAGGTACAAATTGAAATGTTATTAATTCAGGGTAGGTACCTACTTATCTCGGTAGTATTGCAAATATGATGAGAAAAGCAAACACATTGCCGGAATTTTGTAAGGAAATGCGCCGGTACCTGCCGGAATAGGTAGTTGGACAATTATTTAGGTTTTTGATGCAATTTATTTTACTAAGGTAATGTTGTTTCCACGATACTGAATAATTTAACAATTTTTAAAGTTCATTTTCACAATCTGTGTAAGTTCTGTTTTTTTATCAGTAAATGCCAGTTGCATCATAAAACTGAAATAATTACAGAACTTGAATAGAATTCGAACCGAACTTTTACAGAACGTTAAAATTGACTTGAAAAATTGAAGAATTTTTATTTTTGTTAAACAACCCAGCCTAAATATGTGTTTTTTTTACTCACTCTTTTTTCACTCGGAATTTAGGTAGGTACCCATCTGCACATAACAACTCGATATCATCCAACTATATTGCATACGTATTAGTTTTCTAATTTTACATTGAAATTACTCGAAGTTGAACGGAATATTTTTTTAAAACTATTAAATTCATATAGCACTTTATTTTAAGCAGTAAAACTACTGGTGAGTTCTGGCATTATAAAATTTGTATGAAAATGTACGTACGCTCATAACTTCCGAAGGACTGCAACAAATTGAAAAATTCTTTTTGTGTTGTGTTTGTTATTGTTAGTACAAGGTTTGTATAAAATTACTGGTGAGTTCTGGCATTACGAAATTTGTAAAAAAAAATTATAGGTGGCGCGCGAGCTGTTTGAAAAATAAATGTACCGGGAATAAGTGTATGTAATGCGGCAGGTGGGGGGGGGTGGAAACAGGAAGGGGGGAGGGGAGACTGGGAGGGGGGAGGGGAACTCGGGAGGGGGTTTACGATACGGAGAAGCCTAGGAGTGAATTGGGGTGAGGGAAGGTGAGGGAGGCGGAGTGGAAAGGGGAAGAAGATGCTGGTGAGGAAGGGGGGTGGGGGGATTCCTGGTTCCTGGATACAATAGTGAGCTCTGGCAACACGAAATTACGCATTGCTCAACCGTTCATCCGATTGCGATGAAACTTTGGGGATTTGATGTGTGCATGCCTACAACGGTGTCTATATACTAACATATGGTAGGTTTTTGCTACTAGGCCCTGCGGGCGGCTTTATAGACATTTGTATGTATAACCGCTAAGCGTTGCTAAACCATTCATCGGATTGCGATGAAACTTTAGGTTTTGATGTGCGCATGCCTACCATGCCTTTATGGCAGTAGATACCTACCCGCTTACTATGAATTTTTTAAGTTAGTTTAAACCCGTTAATTGCATTTGCAATAGGCATAAGCTAGTTATATAGTATTGTTTGGTTTTTCAAAAAACTCACTTTTCGCTTGACGGGAAAATCGACCGCACCGCCCCTCGCGTTTCACCAACCTCAAGGTTCACTTTGGCTTGGCGACGCAAAAATGCCGCTGGCACGCCAAAACGACCTCTCCGATCCTCGAGTTTCGCACACCTCAAGGTTCAATTTTGTTCGAAGGAAATTGTCCCGACGGCTGACATGCGAGAATGGACATTAGCGCTCGCTATTTTGGAACGCTTCAAAGTTCACAATCCTTCGAAGAGTCGATTATTTTCCAGCCACTAGCAGTTGTTTTTTTTTTGATAGGGGAAACATTTTTCATCGTTATCAATATGTTTGCCAAAACTTTACGGGAGACTTCTAGCGGTGCGGAATACAAGTATGGATTATTCACATTAGAAAAAATCAAATGTCTATCGAATACTGTTGTAGTTCTATTTTCATCCGTTCGAAATGGCAGCTTCGTCTGAATTTAAATAAATACGCTAGCTTCACGATTTTCACAAAAAAAATAGACTAGACAGGAAACTCACATAAAATTGAACTGACACATTTTAAGAGCGAAAATTATATAAATTTGCGGCGAAAACTGGAACTACTCATTAAATCAACCAATTCGGCTCAGTTATAGTTCCCGCCGACAGGTTCGCATTAAAAAAAAAAACCACAAATTATGCCTTAGTTTCAATACAATGGAAAATACTAGAGAGAATGTTGAGACAGGTCAGTTATCCGAGATGTCAAAACAAAACGGATCTCTCAGCGGTTTGGGTTGTTGTTTTTTGGAAAATGGCATTGCAGCCGAAAAAACGATCCCCGGTTAGATGTTTTTGAAAAATTCGGTACCCGGCAATATAAGGCAACTTTTAACACCAAAATTTTGTTTCCGTTCCATGTAAAAAATTTCAGGATCGCCGAAAAACCTATAAAATTTTCCAAAAAAAACAAGAAAATCCATAGATTCACTTCAGTAGGGTGGATATTTACCTGCCAGTACAAATTATGTTATGAATTCAGGGTAGGTACCTACTTATCTCGGTAGTATTGCAAATATGATGAAAAAAGCAAAACCATTGCCGGAATTTTGTAAGGAGATGCGCCGGTACCTACCGGAATGGGTAGTTAGACAATTATTTAGGTTTTAATGCAATTTAATTTGCTAAGGTAATGTTATTTCCACGATACTGAATAATTTAATAATTTTTTAAAGTTCATTTTCACGTTCTGTGAAAGTTCGGTTTTTTTATCAGTTAATGCCAGTTGCATCATAAAACTGAAATAATTACAGAACTTGAATAGAATTCGAACCGAACTTTTACAGAACGTTAAAATTGACTTGAAAAATTGAAAATTTTTTAATTTTGTTAAACAACCTAGCCTAAATATGTGTTTTTTTAATCACTCTTTTTGCACTCGGAATTTAGGTAGGTACCCATCTGCACATAACGACTCGATATCATCCAACTATATTGCATACGTATTAGTTTTCTAATTTTACAATGAAATTATTCGAAGTTGAACGGAATATTTTTTAAAAGTATTAAATTCATAGAGCGCTTTATTTTAAGCAGTAAAACTACTGATGAGTTCTGGCATTATAAAATTTGTATGAAAATGTACGTACGCTCATAACTTCCGAAGGACTGCAACAATTTGAAAAATTCTTTTTTTGTTGTGTTCGTTATTGTTAATACAAGGTTTTTATAAAACTACTGGTGAGTTCTGGCTTCACGAAATTTGTATAAAAAAATTTAATAGGTGGCGCATACGCTGTTTGAAAACTAAATGTACCGGGAATTAGTGTATGTAGTGTGGCAGCTTTTTGCTGCTAGGTCCTGCGGGCGGCTTTATACATAATTCTGTGTTTAACCGCTAAGCGTTGCTAAACCATTCATCCGATTGCGATGAAAATTTGTAGATTTGATGTGTGAATGCCCACGACGGTTTCTGCATACAAAAGTGAGCTCTGGCATCATGAAATTACGCATTGCTAACCGTTCATCCGATTGCGATGAAACTTTGGGGATTTGATGTGTGCATGCCTACAATGGTGTCTATATACTAACGTATGGCAGGTTTTTGCTGCTAGGCCCTGTGGGCGGCTTTATATTTATTTGTATGTTTAACCGTAGGTACCTACCCGCTTACTTTGATTTTTTTTTCTGTTAGTTAGTAAGTCAAGTTAATTTTAACCCGTTAGTTGCATTTGCAATGGGCATAAGCTAGTATATATATTATATAGTATTGCTTGGTTTTTCAAAAAACTCACTTTTTCCTTGATGCGAAAATCGACCTCACCGCCCCTCGCGTTTCACCAACCTCAAGGTTCACTTTGGCTCGAAGTCTAGAATTGTCCTTTCGGCTGACACGCGATAATGGACATTAGCGCTCGCTATTTTGGAACGCTTCAAAGTTCACAATCCTTCGAAGGGTCGATTATTTTCCAGCCACTAGCAGTTGTTTTTTTTTTTGTTAGGGGAAACATTTTTCATCGTTATCAATATGTTTGCCATAACTTTACGGGAGACATCTAGCGGTGCGGAATACAAGTATGGATTATTCACATTAGAAAAAATCAAATGTCTATCGAATACTGTTGTAGTTCTATTTTCATCCGTTCGAAATGGCAGCTTCGTCTGAATTTAAATAAACACGCTAGCTTCACGATTTTCACAAAAAAAATAGACTAGACAGGAAACTCACATAAAATTGAATTGACACATTTTAAGAGCGAAAAATTATTTAAATTTGCGGCGAAAACTGGAACTACTCATAAAATCACTCAATTCGGCTAGGTTATATTTCCCGCCGACAGGTTCGCCCCTTTAAAAACGTCGGATCGAGAAGGGAAGTAAAAAAAAGTTAGTTTCCCGTACAAAACTGATTTTGCTAGGAATTTATTCTAATTAATTAAACGGCTTCGAGAAAGTTCTTTAGAAAAATTGACATTTTATAGGGGCATTACGGAATTAAAGATTGCGTTAAAAGTACACCTTCCGGCGGAGATGTTTTTTATTAAACATAAACAATACAAGTTTTAGAAACTTTTAAAACCAAAACATGTTTAGCTTCCCCTTGAAAATGTTTCACAATATTGCATTCAAATTCGACATTTTTCTGACATTTGCGAAAAATTCACTTTCATAGATAATGTTAATTGTTTGCAGCCTGTAAAATCGCTTATAAAATTCGGCAGATATTTAAATTTTCCCCAACTGTGCAACACTGAAAATGGAATGATATTCCAATTCTCAACATACCACCTCAAGCCCTCGGCAAAGCCAGGACAGCTTATTTGTATGGAATTTTTTTTAAAAACGATGCCTTTATTCGATTTTCAGGCCTGGTTTGAGGTGCTTTTTCACAATGTTTTCCGTTGGTCTTGCCAGAATTGAAAAAAATAATTTTAGAATATTGAGATGAACTAGGTAGGGACCCGATAAATTATATCTACCAGTATTTATTTATATTATTATTACATATGAATTGTCGAAATATGTCCGCACATAACTTCCAAACGATTGAACCAAATTGAATAATTCTTTTTACGTTGTGATCCTTATTGTTTGGACAAGGTTTTTATAAATTTACCGGTGAGCTCTAGCATTATTAAATTTGAATAAAATGAATTACCGAAGTTTATGTACGCTCATAACTTCCGAAATACTGTAACAAATTGGAAAATTCTTTTTTTGTTGTGTTCGTTATTGTTAGGGCAAAGTTTGTATTAAACTAATGGTGAGCTCTGGCATCATGAAATTTGTATTAAAATGAATCCCCGAAATGCATGTACGCTTATAACTTCTGAACGACTGCACCAAATTGGATAATTCTTTTTATGTAGTTATTGTTATTGTTAGGACAAGGTTTTTATATAACTAATTGCGAGAACTGGCATTATGAAATCTGTATAAAAATTAATCGCCGAAAAGTATGTACACGCATAACTTTCTAACGACTGCACTAAATCGGATAATTCTTTTTATGTTGTGTTGGTTATTGGCTGGTGAGCACTGTCATTAAGAAATTTGTACAAAAAATTTCAATAGGTGGCACGCGAGATGTTTGAAAACTAAATGTACCGGGAATGAATGTATGAAACGCGGGAGTTGTGGGAAGGGGAAACAGGGAGGGGGGAGGGGATTTCGGGAGGGGGTTTACGGGACGGAGATGGGGGGGGGGTGATGTGAAGGGGGGGGAAGGGGGGGGGGGGTGGAGTGGAAATGCGAGAAGGGAAGAGGACGCGGGAGAGGAAGGGGGGGGGGATGGGGAACGGGACGAATGGGAAAGGACACGCAGGAAGATTTTTTTATTAAATGGCATAGTTACGCATGCCGGGTAACAGGTATCTTTTATATATGTAAAAATCAAAAAATGTTTGCATGTATGTATGTATGTCCGCTTAGCGTTGCTAAACCATTCATCCGATTGCGATAAAACTTTTGGGATTTGATGTGCGCATGCTTGCGATGGTTTCTGTATACAAAAGTGAGCTCTGGCATCATGAAATTACGCATTGCTAAACCGTTCATCCGATTGCGATGAAACCTTGGGGATTTGATGTGTACATGCCTACAATGGTGTCTATATACTAACGTATGGCAGGTTTTTGCTGCTAGGCCCTGCGGGCGGCTTTATGTTTGTTTGTATGTTTAACCGCTAACCGTTGCTACACCATTCATCCGATTGCGATGAAAATTTGAGGATTTGATGTGTGCATGTCCCCGACGGTTTCTGTATGCAAAAGTGAGCTCTGGAATCATGAAATTACCCATTGCTTAACCGTTCATCCGATTGCGATGAAACTTTGGGGATTTGGTGTGTGCATGCCTACAATGGTGTCTATATACTAACGTATAGCAGGTTTTTGCTGCTAGCCCCTGCGGGCGGCTTTATATATATTTGCATGTCTAACCGCTAAGCGTTGCTAAAACATTCATCCGATTGCGATGAAACTTTGATGTATGAATTTTTCGCCTTATCCACATTCAAACGTCGTTTTTTTCTTCATATATTTAGTTAAACACCCGCTCCTCGCTTCATCCACGTTCACACGTCAAATCGCATAGTGTTTTAACCCGTTAGTTGCATTTGCAACAGGCATAAGCTAGTTATATAGTATTGCTTGGTTTTTCAAAAAACTCACTTTTTCCTTGATGCGAAAATCGACCTCACCGCCCCTCGCGTTTCACCAACCTCAAGGTTCACTTTGGCTCGAAGTCTAGAATTGTCCTTTCGGCTGACACGCGAGAATGGACATTAGCGCTCGCTATTTTGGAACGCTTCAAAGTTCACAATCCTTCGAAGAGTCGATTATTTTCCAGCCACTAGCAGTTGTTTCCTTTTTGTTAGGGGAAACATTTTTCATCGTTATCAATATGTTTGCCAAAACTTTACGGGAGACTTCTAGCGGTGCGGAATACAAGTATGGATTATTCACATTAGAAAAAATCAAATGTCTATCGAATACTGTTGTAGTTCTATTTTCATCCGTTCGAAATGGCAGCTTCGTCTGAATTTAAATAAATACGCTAGCTTCACGATTTTCACAAAAAAAATAGACTAGACAGGAAACTCACATAAAATTGAACTGATACATTTTAAGAGCGAAAAATTATTTAAATTTGCGGCGAAAACTGGAACTACTCATAAAATCACTCAATTCGGCTAGGTTATATTTCCCGCCGACAGGTTCGCCCCTTTAAAAACGTCGGATCGAGAAGGGAAGTAAAAAAAAGTTAGTTTCCCGTACAAAACTGATTTTGCTAGGAATTTATTCTAATTAATTAAACGGCTTCGAGAAAGTTCTTTAGAAAAATTGACATTTTATAGGGGCATTACGGAAATAAAGATTGCGTTAAAAGTACACCTTCCGGCGGAGATGTTTTTTAATAAACATAAACAATACAAGTTTTAGAAACTTTTAAAACCAAAACATGTTTAGCTTCCCCTTGAAAATGTTTCACAATATTGCATTCAAATTCGACATTTTTCTGACATTTGCGAAAAATTCGCTTTCATCGATAAATGCAAATCGTTTGCAGCCTGTAAAATCGGCTGGTATATTAAAATTTTATAATTTTTCTCGAACTTTGCAACACTGAAGATGGAGTCGTGATGGCGTTAAAATCCACTACCACCTTAAAAAAAAGCAGACCCCGCCCTAATAGGTTTTGTATGAAGAATTTTTTTTTTTAATGGCGGATTTCAATTTGTGTGATTCGGCAGGGCCTTAATTTAAGCAGGAATTGTGCAAATTTGTGCATCGGTCTTGCCTGTTTAAAAAATATAATTATGGAATATTATCTGTCTGTGTATGATATATTAGGTAAGTACCTAATACAAAAGCGCTAGATTTACCCGCGCTTCAACAGCAAATTGAAATGTCAAAAGAAAACGGATCTCTCAGCGGTTTGGGTTGTTGTTTTTCGGGAAACGGCATTGCGGCCGGAAAAACGATTCCGGCTTGAATGTTTGTGAAAAATTCGGTACCCGAAAACATTTCGCGTCTTTTGATACCAATATGAGGTGTCTGTCCCATGTAAAAAAGTTCAGGGTCGCCGAAAAACCTATAAAATTTTCCAAAAAAAACAAGAAAATTGGTGTCCATAGATTCACTTCAGTAGGGTGGATATTTACCGGCCAGTACATTGAAATGTTATTAATTCAGGGTAGGTACCTACTTATCTCGGTAGTATTGAAAATATGATGAGAAAAGCAAAAACATTGCCGGAATTTTGTAAGGAAATGCGCCGGTACCTGCCGGAATGGGTAGTTGGACAATTATTTAGGTTTTTGATGCAATTTAATTTACTAAGGTAATGTTGTTTCACCGATACTGAATAATTTAACAATTTTTTAAAGTTTATTTTCACTTTCTGTGTAAGTTCTGTTTTTTTATCAGTAAATGCCAGTTGCATCATTAAACTGAAATAATTACAGAACTTGAATAGAATTCGAACCGAACTTTTACAGAACGTTAAAATTGACTTGAAAAATTGAAGAATTTTTAATTTCGTTAAACAACCCAGCCTAAATATGAGTTCTTTTTTACGTATGTATGCAAGTACCTATACTCAGAATATAAGTAGGTTCCTACCTGCACACAAACACTCGATATCATCCGACGATATTGCATAAGTATTAGTTTTCTAATTTTACAATGAAATTACTCGAAGTTGAACGGGATATTTTTTAAGTATTAAATTAATATAGCGCTTATTTTTAAGCAGTAAAACTACTGGTGAGTTCTGGAATTATAAAATTTGTATGAAAATGTACGTATGCTCATAACTTCTGAAGGACTGCAACAAATTGAAAAATTCTTTTTTTGTTGTGTTCGTTATTGTTAGTTCAAGGTTTGTATAAAACTACTGGTGAGTTCTGGCTTGACGAAATTTGTAAAAAAAAATTGAATAGGTGGCGCGCGAGCTGTTTGAAAACTTAATGTACCGGGAATTAGTGAATGTAATGAGGCAGGGGGGGTGGAAAAAGGCAGGAACCTGGGAGGGGGGAGGGGAACTCGGGAGGGGGTTTACGAGACGGAGAAGCGTAGGAGTGAAGTGGGGGAAAGGGGAAGCGGACGCTGGTGAGGAAAATGGGGGGGGGGGGGAAGGGGATTGGAACAAATGAGAAAAGACACGCAGGTAGAAACATTTTCTTTATTAAATGGTATAGCAACGCATGCCGGATACCAGCTATCTTCTATATGTATAAAAATCAAAAAAATATTTGCAAGTAAGTATGTATGTATGTCCGCTATGCGTTGCTAAACCATTTATCCGATTGCGATGAAACTTTGGGGATTTGATGTGCGCATGCCCGCGATGGTTTCTGCATACAATGGTGAGGCCTGGCATAATGAAATTACGCATTGTTGAACCGTTCATCCGATTGCGATGAAAATTTGGGGATTTGATGTGTGCATGCCTAAAATGATGTCTATAACTAACGTATGACATGTTTTTGCTGCTAGGCCCTGCGGCCGGCTTTATATGTATTTGTATGTTTAACCGCTAAGCGTTGCTAAACCTTTCATCCGATTGCGATGAAAATTTGAAGATTTGATGTGTGCATACCCACGACGGTTTTTGTATACAAAAGTGAGCTCTGGCATCATGAAATTACGCATTGCTAAACCATTCATACGATTGCGATGAAACTTTGGGGATTTGATGTGTGCATGTCTACAATGGTGTTTATTTACTAACGTATGGCAGGTTTTTGCTGCTAGGTCCTGCGGGCGGCTTTATACATAGTTGTATGTTTATCCGCTAAGCGTTGCTAAACCATTCATCCGATTGCGATGAAAATTTGTAGATTTAATGTGTGCATGCCCACGACGGTTTCTGTATACAAAAGTGAGCTCTGGCATTTTGAAATTACGCATTGCTAAACCGTTCATCCGATTGCGATGAAACTTTGGGGATTTGATGTGTGCATGCCTACAATGGTGTCTATATACTAACGTATGGCAGGTTTTTGCTGCTAGGCCCTGTGGGCGGCTTTATATATATTTGTATGTTTAACCGTAGGTACCTACCCGCTTACTATGAATTTTTTTTCTGTTAGTTAGTAAGTCAAGTTAGTTTTAACCCGTTAGTTGCATTTGCAACAGGCATAAGCTAGTTATATAGTATTGCTTGGTTTTTCAAAAAACTCACTTTTTCCTTGATGCGAAAATCGACCTCACCGCCCCTCGCGTTTCACCAACCTCAAGGTTCACTTTGGCTCGAAGTCTAGAATTGTCCCTTCGGCTGACACGCGAGAATGGACATTAGCGCTCGCTATTTTGGAACGCTTCAAAGTTCACAATCCTTCGAAGAGTCGATTATTTTCCAGCCACTAGCTTTTGTTTCTTTTTTGTTAGGGGAAACATTTTTCATCGTTATCAATATGTTTGCCAAAACTTTACGGGAGACTTCTAGCGGTGCGGAATACAAGTATGGATTATTCACATTAGAAAAAATCAAATGTCTATCGAATACTGTTGTAGTTCTATTTTCATCCGTTCGAAATGGCAGCTTCGTCTGAATTTAAATAAATACGCTAGCTTCACGATTTTCACAAAAAAAATAGACTAGACAGGAAACTCACATAAAATTGAACTGATACATTTTAAGAGCGAAAAATAATATAAATTTGCGGCGAAAACTGGAACTACTCATAAAATCACTCAATTCGGCTAGGTTATATTTCCCGCCGACAGGTTCGCCCCTTTAAAAACGTCGGATCGAGAAGGGAAGTAAAAAAAAGTTAGTTTCCCATACAAAACTGATTTTGCTAGGAATTTATTCTAATTAATTAAACGGCTTCGAGAAAGTTCTTCAGAAAAATTGACATTTTATAGGGGCATTACGGAATTAAAGATTGCGTTAAAAGTACACCTTCCGGCGGAGATGTTTTTTAATAAACATAAACAATACAAGTTTTAGAAACTTTTAAAACCAAAACATGTTTAGCTCCCCCTTGAAAATGTTTCACAATATTGCATTCAAATTCGACATTTTTCTGACATTTGCGAAAAATTCACTTTCATCGATAAATGCAAATCGTTTGCAGCCTGTAAAATCGGCTGGTATATTAAAATTTTATAATTTTTCTCGAACTTTGCAACACTGAAGATGGAGTCGTGATGGCGTTAAAATCCACTACCACCTTAAAAAAAAGCAGACCCCGCCCTAATAGGTTTTGTATGAAGAATTTTTTTTTTAATGGCGGATTTCAATTTGTGTGGTTCGGCAGGGCCTTAATTTTAGCGGGAATTGTGCAAATTTGTGCATCGGTCTTGCCTGTTTAAAAAATATAATTATGGAATATTATCTGTCTGTGTATGATATCGTAGGTAAGTACCTCATACAAAAGACCCGCGCTTAAACAGCAAATGTTGAGACAGCCCAGTATCCGAAATGTCATATGTTTACTCTAATAAAACGGATCTCTCAGCGGTTTGGGTTGTTGATTTTGCGGTATACGGCATTACGGCCCAAAAAACGATTCCGGCTTGGATGTTTTTGAAAAATACGGTACACAAAAACATAACGCATCTTTTGATAATAATATAAGGTGTTCGTCCCATGTAAAAAAGTTCAGGGTCGCCGAAAAACCTATAAAATTTTCGAAAAAAAATACGACAATATACGCCCATAGATTAACTTCAGAAGGATAGATATTTACCGGCAAGTGCAAATTGAAATGTAATTGATTTCAAGGAAAGGTGCCTACTTATTTCGGTAGTACCTATTGCAAATATGATGAAAAAAGCAAAACCATTGCCGGAATTTTGTAAGGAAAAGCGCCGGTACCTACCGGAATGGGTAGTTAGACAATTATTTAGGTTTAAATGCAATTTAATTTACTAAGGTAATGTTGTTTCACCGATACTGAATAATTAACAATTTTTTTAAGTTCATTTTCACGTTCTGTGTAAGTTCTATTTTTTTTATCAGTAAATGCCAGTTGCATCATTAAACAAAAATATATATAGAACTTGAATAGAATTCGAACAGAACTTTTACAGAAATTACCCGAAGTTGAACGGGATATTTTTTAAAGTATTAAATTCGTATAGCGCTTTTTTTAAGCAGTAAAACTACTGGTGAGTTCTGGCATTATAAAATTTTTATGAAAATGTACGTACGCTCATAACTTCTGAAGGACTGCAACAAATTGAAAAATTCTTTTTTTGTTGTGTTCGTTATTGTTAACACAATGTTTGTATAAAACTACTGGTGAGTTCTGGCTTCACGAAATTTGTATAAAAAAATTAAATAGGTGGCGCACGAGCTGTTTGAAAACTAAATGTACCCGGAATTAGTGTATGTAGTGTTTCGGCTTTTTGCTGCTAGGTCCTGCGGGCGGCTTTATACATAATTCTGTGTTTAACCGCTAAGCGTTGCTAAACCTTTCATCCGATTGCGATAAAAAATTGTATATTTGATGTGTGCATGCCCACGACGGTTTCTGTATACAAAAGTGAGCTCTGGCATCATGAAATTACGCATTGCTAAACCGTTCATGCGATTGCGATGAAACTTTGGGGATTTGTTGTGTGCATGCCTACAATGGTGTCTATATACTAACGTATGGCAGATTTTTGCTGCTAGGCCCTGTGGGCTGCTTTATATATATTTGTATGTTTAACCGTAGGTACCTACCCGCTTACTTTGATTTTTTTTTTCTGTTAGTTAGTAAGTCAAGTTAGTTTTAACCCGTTAGTTGCATTTGCAATGGGCATAAGCTAGTTATATAGTATTGTTTGGTTTTTCAAAAAACTCACTTTTCGCTTGACGGGAAAATCGACCTCACCGCCCCTCGCGTTTCACCAACCTCAAGGTTCAATTTGGCTTGGCGACGCAAAAATGCCGCTGGCACGCCAAAACGACCTCTCCGATCCTCGAGTTTCGCACACCTCAAGGTTCAATTTTGTTTAAAGGAAATTGTCCCGACGGCTGACACGCGAGAAT